>JAUIMM010001311.1:1027500-2267500 GCA_031769625.1 Taudactylus pleione | reverse complement strand
CCACTGAAGAAAATACACAAAGCTAGTTAAGCACTTATATAAGCACACAAACAAACTGGTCACTCCATGTCTGGTAAGTAGAGAAATTTTTATGCAATACGCATATTCCAACGTTTCGGGACTGCGCAATCTCAGTCCCCTCCCTCTGAGGTAGTCCGTAATCCTTTTTAGATATGGGGTTGACTACACAAATGGATAGACTTTCTGAAGTCTGTTCATTAGAAGCCGTCCTGGGTTCCACTGGGACTGATGCCTGTAAATGACAACCTCCAGAGACCTTCCTTGGGGAAGAGGGTTCAAAGGATTAGACCAATCCGGTTGGGAAGATTAGTTCTCTAGATAGTCTGGGAGTTGCATAACTCATCCGGCCAATGTGCCAGACCTGATAATTGAGGATGGAGGAGACTAATGCCTCGGCAGCTGCTTCGGGTTTATTTAAGAAAAAGAAAAAGAAACTTGTTTTGACTATTCCTTCATTTATGCATTTCCCAGATGTTTTGGGTAAAGCTTGGCCTACACCAAATAAACTGTTTAAGCATCCAGCAGTTTTTAAGTTTACTTCCTTTGCTGATAGGGATTTGGCACTGGAGGGTACCTCCAGCAGTGGATGCTCCGATTGCCCGCTTAACCAACCCCACTGTTCTACCAGCAACTACTGTGGCCACTCTAAAATCTTGTGGATTGTAAGTGTGAATCCTTAATTCCTTGTTATCATTGACAGGTAGACCCTGCATCCAGTATTGGCGGGTGCCTTGGCAACCAAAGCCATCGAGACTTGGTCAGTCCAATTAGCAGAGGCTACTCAAACAAAAGCAGACCCTTCGGATCGCCTAGCACTGGTAACTGGCTTCAATTTATGTAAGTTGTGCTTCCTTGGACGCGGTTTCTCTCCCTTTAGGTATATCCCCATTCCACCTGTATTCTTTTGTTACAGGACATGTGGTTCTGGTCAACCAGGCTATTTGGATAGTTGGGTTCTCTCCAGAGGTTACATACTGGTCCTGGAGGGCTCTCATCCTTATCGTTTTATTTGTAACCCCTCTTCCTTGGGATCAACTCAGAAGGGCATTGATGGAGACTATTCACACCCTTGTTTTCAGGAGCTGATATCAGTCCCAGTACGTCATCAGGGACTAGGATTCTATTCAGATATTTTCCTTGTAAAGAAACCATATGGGTCTTTTCACCCCCTCTTGAATTTGAAGAAGCTCAACCAACACTTAAGTGCAGAAGCTGAAGATGGCGTCTTTGTGATTAGTGATTGCTTCTATGGAATAGAGGAAGGTCCTTGTCTATCAAGGATGCCGATCTGCAGGTTTTAATTTAGGAACAAGATCAGGAAAACCTTTCTTTTTCCATCTACTAGGGGACACTGGAGGCTTTAAGACAGTGGGGTATAGACGTGTGCTAAGTGGGAGCTGGCACTTTAAATTTTAGAAGTGACCAGTTCCTCTCCCTCTATACCCCCCTAAAAGACCAGTCTTAGTTTGTGCCCGAGGGGAGATTGGTAGTGTTCTTACACTTTTCTCCTCAGGGTCTTTGATTTAATTAGTAAGAGCGCTGCTGTGCTGAAGTAAAGAATAGGGACTGATGGGGCTGCACTGCCTGTCTGCATCAATGGAGCTGCCACTCGCAACTGATCGCAGTTTGCCTGGGGTCCCCGACTACAGAGGCCACAGTCTCTCTCTCTCTTAAAGTGGGTTCTGCATGCTGCTGCTTGCAGCATGCATAAAGGTCCCTTATGGATCACACTGCCACCGGAGGCAGCGGCGTGAGTATTCCCTGGCTCCCTGACTAGCTGGGTAGCCAGGCTAACAAAATGTGGTATTTTCAGCAGCAGGCTGCTCTGAGTAGCGGGGCAGCCAAGCGGCATATACTCTGTGTGAGGTATCACTCACACAGCGCGCTTAGAGATTACAAGTTAAATGCCATAGCGGGTGGGCAAAGCCTAGCTCCGGAGTCCTGCTCCTTCCTCCCAGTGGCCTCAGCGCTTCTCTGGAAGAATGCTGGCAGCCATTACATGGAGGGACTGCTGCATTAAGAAGCTACTGCATGAAACTTGGCCTGACCTACACTAAGTAAACAGTGGGGTTTAGACTGGTCAGGAGAGCGGTTAAGGCAGATAGTAACTACTTTTGCTTATCAGTGGTTACTTCCCTCTATGCCTTGCATTTTTTAGCACTGCTAGGAGCGCTATTAGGGCAAGTGTGGCTCTCTCCTGCCTCTTTTATCTCAGTTTCTACCTTTTTCACTACACTTTACTGTTTGTGTGGGGTCTGTACATATCATGGCAGGAAGGGGCTCTGAGTCTCAAGTCATTTACCTGCACAAATGTGCTGAAAAGTTTACATAGGGGCAGTCATATAACTCCCTATTGTGTGACAATTGTGATCCTGAACAACAATCTTCAGGGATGTCAGAACCGCTGTCTTGGCTGGTGCAGTTTGCATCTGTTATGTCCCATCTCTCTGCTGAGCTGGAGGATTCTCAGAAAGAGAGGCTTCCAGGTCAGCTGCTCTAGAGGAACCAGCATGGGCGCAGTCCTTAGCTAAATCTATGGATGGGATCACAAAAGCCATGGCTCTTTTCCATGCCACGGCAAGGGGACCCTCTCCACAGGTCTCAAAATCGGAGGATGAGGATATGCCAGTTTTAGAGGAGGGCGAATATGCTCCAGGTTCACCTGAATAGCTCCAGGAGGAGCCTGAGACGGTGTCCGATAGGATAGAGGCTTTAATTTCTGCAATCCGCCAGGTATTGCGGATAAAAGAGGAAGACAGGGGTCCTGCATGATAGCTTGTCTTGGCTTTTAAAAAGAAAGACTTGCATTTACAATTTCAGATGAACTTGATTCTCAGATGTCCTGGTGGTTATCATCCTTTTATCCTTTTCCTGCAGATAGCAGAAAATCTTGTCGGACTCCTCCTACAGTAGATCCATCGGTGTCGCGTCTGTCTAAGAAGACTATGCTACCGGTTCCTGGGGCCACATCTTTGAAGGAAACGGACAGGAGATTCGAGAATACTCAAGTCCATTTTTATACAGCTGCAGGTGTGACTCTGCGTCCTGCGATCGTAAGCTGCTGGACAAACTAAGCAATTTATCTTTGGGCAAAACAATTGGCTGATGGGATGAGAAATCTGCTGCCAGTGGAGAAGCTTATTCTGCTAGAGCATATAGGTGAATCTGCGGCTTACCTTGGAGAGGCGTCCATAGACTTATGCAATATCGCCTCCAGGAGTTCAACTCGGCCGATTTCTGCGCGCTATGGCTTAAATAATGGCAGGCGGATGCAGAATCAAAGAAAGCTGTGGAAGCACTTCCATTCACGGGAAGTGTATTTGGAGCTACTGGGGGTAAATACACTATCTTCCGTCTGCGGCTCCACCCCCTAGAAGATCTTACTCAGGACCCTCATTTCGGTTCTTTTGTGCTCTGGGACATTCCCGTGGTTGCTTCAGAGGAGGACCGTCAACTTCCCGTGGTTCCAGAGAATGTGGCAGAGCCGCAACATCATCTACTCAACAGGTGGTTAATTTCACTACCAAGTCTAGTGCATGACTGGCTTCCCTCTTACCTGGGGGAACCCAGAGTGGGAGCATGTCTTCGGGACTTAAGCGAAGTATGGACGGAATCTTGTACGGATGCTTGGGTCCAAGATCTAATGACTCTGGGATACAAGCTCAATTTTCAGTATCAACCTCCACCTCGGTTTTTTACCACAGGTTTACCAGTTTCCAATGACAGGTGTGTCATATTACACAAAGCAATAGACAAGCTTCTATCCACGAGAGTGGTGGTCCACATTCCCAGGTATCTGACTGGAAAGGGTTTCTACTCCAGTCTCTTTGTGGTTTCCAAAGCTGGACGGCTTGGTCAGACCTATTCTGAACTTGAAGGATCTCAATCCCTACCTGAGGATTTTCAAGTTCGAGATGGAGTCCCTTCAGTTGGTTATTGCGGGCCTGGAGGAAGCTAATTCATGATATCTCTAGATATCAAGGATGCCTACCTTCACATCCCTATCTGGTCGCCTCCCCAGGCATTTGAGATTTGTAGTTCAGAACTCATATTTCCAGTTTCATGCCTTAAGGTGGGTACACACTATACAGATATATCTGCAGATCGAGTGATCTGCATATATATCTGCAGATGGTTGTACGTACACACTGTACAACCATCTGTGCCTGCCCGCAGGTCGCGGCGACCAGGGGGCATGTCCCGCCCCCCCCTCCTTGAAGCTGCCACTGTGTATGTACAGGCGGTCTGCCGACTGCCCGTACATGCCTGCCGTTGGACATATGTTTGCAGACATATCTGTCCATCGGCTGTGCAGCACAACCAATGCGATATGTCGGTGAACGCCGACGTTCACCGACATATCGCGGGTACACACTACATACATTGGGTGATCAATTGATCGGCCAATGTATCTGTCAGTGTGTACCCAGCTGCTTCACCCTTCGGCTTATCATCCCCCAGGGTATTCACGAAGGTCATGGCTGTGATGAGTCTCCTTCGGAAACGGGATCAAAATTATCCCTTACCTGGACTATCTCCTGCTGAAAGCTCATTCCAGGGACCAATTACTGCAGAACATCGCAGTGACTCATAGGCTTCTCATTCGTCACGGGTGGATCCTGAACTTTCCCAAGTCTCATCTTCAACCGATGCAGAGGCTACAGTTTCTGTGAATGATCATGGACACATTATGTCAGCGGGTGTTCCTCCCTCAGGAAAAAACATCCATTCAGGAGATGGTGAGGATGGTCCTTCAACATCATTGGGTATCTGTGCATGTCTGCATTTGGCTTCTGGGGAAGATGTTTGTGGTATTGGAGGTCAAGCCGTATGGACATTTTCACTCCAGGACGTTTCAGAGACCACTTCTCGATGGACAGGATCCCATATTTTCCTTCAATGTGTAAGGTTAAGTCCCAGAACTCTGAACTCGGCAAAGCTAATGGAGGGAAAGAGATTCGGAGTGTGGAATTGGACTCTTCTCACCACAGATGCGAGTCTCAGAAGTTGGGGGGGCAGTGTTTCATGAACACCACTTCCAAGGCCGCTGGACATTACAGGAAGCGAGTCTGCCGATAAATATATTGGAATTAAGGGCAGTGTTCTAAACTCTTCAGACAGCAGATCACCTGTTGTGTGGCTGAGCAGTCAGTCAAGTCTGACAACACCATGACAGTGGCATACATAAACAAGCCGGCACCAGAAGTCGGGCGGCTATGAAAGAAGTAACCCGAATTCCAAACTTGGAGGAAAACTTTGCGGTGGCATTTTCAGCAGTCTTCATTCCGGGCATCAAATTCAGAGGCAGACTACCTCAGCCGGCAGGACATGCATCCAGGGGAATGGGCGCTACATCCTCAGGTTTTTCAACAGCTTGTCCAACGGTGGTCTTCCGCAGGTCGACCTCATGGAATCCAGACAATCATCAGCTGCCTCTCGACTGTTCTCGGATGAAAGAACCGGAGACAATGGAAGTGGATGCATGGCCAATGCCATGGCAGTTCTAATTTGTCTCTGTTCCCATCGTTTTCTCTTCTCCCTCGGATTCTAAAAGGGAGAGGGCCAAGGTTTTAGTGGCTCCGGATTGGCCTTGCGGAGCTTTGTATTCCAACCTTCAACCTCAGCTGATCGACGATCTGGGGCTCCTACCTCTGAGAGAAGATCTTTTACTACAGGTCCTTTTAGTCTATCCAGACTTAACCACACCGTCAAACATAGCTGCTTTATTAAAAGGGTCATCTTAACACTAGAGAGATCCCATCCAGGGTAATCCCTACTATGCTATGAGCCTGAAAAGAAGTTACTTTGAAACATTACCACTGGATTTGGAAGGCTTATGTTGAGGTGTGAACGGCGAGGGTCACCTTCTACAGAATTCAAACTAGCCAGATTTCTGCTTTTTCTGCAAGCAGGTTTTTCGGCCAGACTGCGTCTGGGTTCTCTGAAAGTTCAATTATCAGCTTGATCTGTTTTCTTCCATAAGAAGCTGGCCTTAATACCGGAGGTGCACACTTTTCTGCAAGGTGTTATACGGTTACAACCCTTTGTTCCTCCTACGGCTCCATCGGCTCTGGATCTCGTCCTTTCCTTCTTAGTCTTCTCTGTTCAAACCTTTGGAGTCTGGAATTAAAATACCTTTCGTGGTAGGTATCACTACTTCTCACGCTGGCCTCCGCCAGGAGGGTGTCGGAACTTGGAGCTCTATCCTGTCGTCCTCCATACTTAGTATTTAATGCGGATAGAGCAGAACTCCATAGAAGAATGTATTTCCTTCCAAATGTGGTTTCGGCTTTCCACAACCAATCTATTATGGTACCGGTTCTTCCACAGGATTCACCTTCTTCAAGATCCTTGTATATTAGGGGTCTTCAGATCTATGTGGAGAGGACTGCAGCCATATGTAAAACAGATGCTCTATTTGTTTTGTATGATGCTGCTCGTCCTGGTTGACCAGCTTCCAAACAGTCGCTGGCCCGCTGGATTAGTTTGACCATCAGACAGGTGTATGTGGCCTCATCTATGGAGCCTCCTCCTATTACAGCGCATTCCACTCGCTCAGTGGGTTCCTTGTGGGCGGCTGCTCGCAGGGTTTCTGTGGAGCTACTTTGCCAGGCGGCCATACCTTTTATCCGTTTTTATAGATTTGACACGTTTGCGGCCTGTTGTCTTTTGTTGTTTTTAATGTTGTTTTATGTTGTTTTAATGTTATTTCAAACTACTAATTGTTCTGTGTACTTGTTTCGTCGCCTCCTCTTCCGTTTGTTTTTCCCAGCCCTCCTCTGGCACAGTTTCCTAAGACTGGGCTTGTAGGGGGCTATAGAGGGGGAGGAGCTAGTCACACTTGTAAAATTTAAAGTGCCAGCTCCCACTTAGCACACGTTTATACCCCACTGTCTTGAAGCCTCCAGTGTCCCCTATGGAGTTGGAGAAAGGGTTTTATCGTTAAGTACCAAAATCCTGTTTTTGCCGTAGGTTCCCTTCATTTTCAGTTTCAGGCTTTACCCTTGGAGTGGTAGAAAACCCAAATGGCATTTACCAAAATTATTGCACCATTGGTGGCTATATTGCATTGTCAAGGAATTTTAATTCCCTACTTAGATGACCTGATCAAAGCACAATCATCAGATCTGCTCTGCACTCACTTGCAGGTTGTTTATATTGGAAATCCACTGCTGGGTACCTAACCTGCCCAAGTCCATTCTGGTACCAGCACGCAGTTTGTCTAAGTGAAGGCCTAGAAACATCACTGTCAACTGTTTCTGCCAAGTGGCAAGATCAGGGAATTGCAGACCCTTGTAAGGGCTTCCATACTATGCTGCATGTAGCTTCTTTCGAGTCTGTTCCTTTTGCATGATTTCGCTCTATGACCGTCAGCATTTTATCCTTCAACGCCGGATAAGGTGGGATCCCTGCCAAGATCATTGGGTTTTTTTCCCCTGTCCATACAAACTTGCCAATACCTGGATTGGTGGCTCTGCACTCCTAACCTGTCCAGGTTTCTTCTGGTTTTTCCCTGGAAATGGACACTAGTCACAACAGACACTAGTCTCCAGGGATGGGGTGCATTGACTCTAGGTTCCAGTTCCAGGGGGTTTGGTCGCTGGATAAGAGGATGCTTTCTATTAATGTGCTAGAACTATGAGCAATTTTTTGTATTCTGATAAAGGCACAATTTCTCGAGGGTAGTGGTATACATCAACCGATGAGGAGAAGCCAGGAGTCCCCAGGCTCAATCAGACAATCCCGATTATGACATGGGCAGAGATTTATACCGCCCATTTTTTTTTTTTTTTTTATCCCAGGGGTGGACAACTTGGAAGCTGACTTTCTTCTTCAGGGACCATAGGCATCCACAGGGATACCATGGGTGTGTGTGGCTGGAATGATCTGGGCACCAAACAGTCAAAGCTTTAGCTTTCAGGATGCACTGGTCCTCCTCCAGTGCATCCTGGAAGCTAAAGGCAAACCGTTTTATGTTTGGTGCTGGCAGGACTGGTCCCAACTCTATACAGGGACTTCTTCAGCCCCCCAAGCTTTATTTTTGAGTTTGTTTTATTTTACATTTTTTACTTCAGAACAAGCAGAGCTAGACTTCTTGAAGGGACACCTGCACTACTGCTCAATCTACCATCGCCTGTGCCGCAACACCGGTGAGTGGTCCGTTGATTATGGCGGGCGCCAGCGGAGCTAGGCTAACCTGTTCACTGGATCCCAGGGCTGCAGCCAGACAAACGGGGAAGACTGGTAAGGCTTGTGGGGAATCGCGTGTTTATGCAATCCTTACCTCCCATTGTGGGGATCAGCCGGAGGACGGCATAGTGGGGCGTCTGGTTCGTCCGCACCCCACTAGACCACCGGGGCAGTTAAGTCTGGTGTCAGGGACCATTTTGAAGGCCCAGCTGCACCTGGCAGTTGATACAGCAGTGGGCAGGTAGGCTCTCCCCCAGCAGCCCCAGCCCGAAGCACAATCCTTCACGAGATTTCCCGCCTCCTCACCCTTCTCCCTATATGAGCTGCTCAGCAGCCATTAATCAGGGCTCTTCTGAAGCTGCAGATCTCTGGAGATTCGGGTCTAGTGTCTTTTTACTTTACCCTACTGGTGAGTGTACTAAGTGGGAAGTCCCTCCCAGTGCTGATTCGCATGTGTCATGCTTAGTCAGAAACTCTATGCTACCATCTCCATCTTCCCTTAATGCCACAGATAGAAAATTGGAAACTTTTCTCAAGTCAGTCTACTGGCTTTCTGGCGCTATTACTTAGCCGGCTATAGCCGCGGCCTGGGTAGCTAAGGCTATCGAAGGGTGGACAGAGGAGCTGGAAGACAGCCTGCCATCAGATGCTACGAGGGAACAGCTGGCTTACATCTTCCATATTCAGGAAGTGGCCTCTTCTTTTGGAGAAGCTGCATTGGATTCTGGACTCCTTGCCTCTAAGGCATCTGTGACCTTGGTAGTCGCCCGCCGGGTCCTTTTGGCTACCATCCTGGAAAGTGGACAATGAATCCACGAAGGCCCTCGAATCCTTACCCTTCTCTGGAGGCAGGCTGTTTGGTGCAGAGTTGGCCAAAATCATGGCTATTGTTGCAGCCTCAAAATCTGCGTATCAGCAGCAGCCCCTAAGCCTAGGCCTTCCTCTTTTTGGTCCTTTCGTCCTCAGGGTAAGACAAAAGGATAGACCTTTCCCAGGCAACCTAGTTCTCACAAGACCACCAAGCTGGGATCCAAGCAGTATTGGTCAGCCAGATGTTCAGCTTCTAAGTCTGATGACAAACCCACCCTCTGATGGGGTGGGCCTCCTCCCTGGGCGATCCCAGGGTGGTAGGCCAACTTCTTCGATTTGCCGACACTTGGTGTCAAACAGACGTCTGGTTCTGAGAAGTGGTCTCTCGGGTATGCTCTGACCTTTCTGAAGCATCCTCCCCAGCAATTTTTTTGTACAGGTCCCCCATCAGACTCTATCAAGGCCCTGGCCTTCCTGGATGACATTTGCTCCCTGCTGAGTTCATCAAGGAACTGGTTTTTATTCCACATTTTGTGTCTCATTGGCCTGTTCTGAATCTCAAATCCCTCAACACATTTATCAGAGTGCCCAAGTTCCACATGGAAACTCTAAGACTAATTGTACTGACATTAGAGCCTGGGGATTTCATGGTTTCTCTGGACATTCAGGATGCATATTTGCATGTGCCTATTACTCCAACCCACCAACTATTTCTACGGTTTGCTGTTAGAAGTAATATTACCAGTTTTAGGCGCTGCCCTTTGGTCTATCAACGGCCCCTTTTATTTTGGTCTTTACCAAAATAATGGCAGTAATTGCTTCCCACCTCAGGCATCGGAGTAAGAATCCTGCCATACCTAGAGGACCTCTTAATATTGGCACATTCACCGGCTGTGTTATGCCATCTCCAGCTGACCGTGGACTTCCTGCAAACACACGATTGGCTCGTCAATTGGAAAAGTCCTCCCTCTCTCTGACACAGTGGATGGTACATCTGGGTGCACTCCTGGATTCTCAAATACAAAGGATCTTTCTGGCTATGAGGTGGGACTTAAATCTCGCATACCTCTTTCCTCCGATCTCCCTCCTCCCCAAGGATTCTCTGAAAGTTCAAACAAGAAGGCGGCACATTGATACTAAAGGCTCAAGCCTGGCCCAGGCGCCATTGGTTCACCGACCTGTGGAGGTTCTCCATAGACACTCCTTTTCCACTTCCTCTACGGTAGGATCGGTTAGCGCAGGGCCCTTGCCTGGGCCCGGATGTACCTCTTCTGTCTGATGGCGTTGCTCTTGAGTCATCCCCCCACTTTTTTTTTTAAATTTGAGTAGGTTTCAATGTGACTGTTGCAATTCATACATAATACCTACTTTATACTTCAGAACAGATCTAATTGAACACATCAGATCATCAAACACAAGCCAAATAAGTGGGGCTTCAATTAGCTTTTACTCACTGACAAGGCTGGCTAGTGTGCCAAACATTTCATTGGTTTATGGACTTGAAGTTTCAGCTACAGAGCAGTGCATTCAAAGCAAGAATCATTTGGTCTCTTTCTCCAGTTATACAACATTAAAAAGCAAAGAACACTTTTCATCTGCTGAATTATCATTAATAGTAAGCATAATATTGGAGTCTGTTTGGAAGGGAATGTATCTAGCAGCCTTTGCCCTGGTAATGATATTGTATTCATCGCTATCCAGGCTCTGGTTGGGCATACCCCGGACCGAATGGATGACTGTTCCAAGCATATGGGTTAGTCCCACTTGGAGGGGGAGTTACAGTGCTACCAGGTGGAGGGGTAAATCCAGGCCTAGGCTGATAGTTCTCTGGCTGGATTTGTGCCATTCCAGGTTGGGAAGTAGGTTGGACATTATAACCAGCAAGCTGGGAGGCTTCTGTAGTGAAAGGCTGTGGTGGATAGGCACCAGATGGGTACTGTTGAGAGGTTTGTGAAGGCAGTTTCTGTGGCTGGCCTTGAATTCCAGAGGCAGGAGCCTGTGCAGCCTGCTAACTATAGTCTGGGAAATGCTGAGCTGCTGCTGCTTGGGGTGTTTGCTGGTAGTAATCAGGATACTGCATGCCATACTGCTTATGGGGCTGACCTTGAACTAATGGATATTCAGGCTGTTGTGGATACTGTTGATACATTTGGCCTTCAATGTGACCAGTCTGCTGAGCTCCTGGGTATGGATACTGCTGAGGTTGGACCCCTGCAGGATGAGCTGAGGAGCCAATACTATCAGGTGTGCTTGAGTATTCCTCTACAGGAGCACTGGGAGGCCCTTTAACTTGGTCCTCTAAGTCCAAAAGCAGACATGACTCTTTGTTGATTGCTTTTGATCCCATCAAGGATCCAGATGAAGACATGCTGGCAACTATAACTTGAGTAGACTGCTTAACAGAGCCTGGAGCAGTAGGTTTCTCTTCTCGACCATCCACAGTTTGTGTCCTGCAGGCTGCTTGGAATCCCAGGTTCTGGTGGTGGATCTAAACAATCTAGCAGATGATTGACTTTGTTACGCAGTTCAATCAGTTCTCAGTGTAGGTACTTTACCTGACTGGATTTGAGAGGACGTGGCTGCCCATTAACAAATAGTTTCAATATCCTACTGCATTGTATAACAAATAAGTCAGAGCTGTCAAAGATAGCTATGAGGTCTTCATCTTTATACTTAGTCACTACATCATTAGTCAAAAGCTTTCCTGTAAAGACTCATCGTACAGGATATCTTCATTGTGAATGGGTTTTCTGCGGATGTCCTCTCCCAGCTGAGCTTTAATGATCAGCTTACCGCTCAAGTCCAGTTGTCATTCATTGTCGACTCAGTGATGATTTAGACAGCTATCACTGTTGCTCACACTGCACTGGTGAGATACACATGCCCCCCAGGCAGCGCTACACAAGCTGCACAGCGAGGCCGGAGGAGGACAATGACTGGAGGACTCGCACCACAGCTACCGCTCCCCGAGCCATCTTTCTTAAGAGCCAAGGGTTTCTCTCGCTCTCTGGTCCAGATGATGCTCATAAGCGGGTAAGGATGGCTTACATGCCCTATTACAGAGCTTGGCACTTACTTTCAATGGTGCTCCCACAGAGTCTATGACCCTACAGTTTTTAGGGTCTCCCAGGTGCTTACCTTTCTCCAAACTGGGTTAGAGATCTCCGAGATCTGTCTGGTTCCAGCGAAGGATTGCTCTCCTGTCAGATGTTAGAACATTTTTTCAGGGTGTTCTCCACCTTCAACCTCCCTTTGTCCCTCCGGTGGCCCAGTAGGATTTTTCCTTGGTTCTCCAGGCTGTACAGGATTCTTCGTTTGAACCTCTAGACCTCAAGTGGCTGACGGCGAAGACACTTTCTCCTTGCCATCTCCTCTGCCCACAGGGTATCTGATTTGGCAGCGCTCTCCTATCACTTTCCCTTCTTGATCTTTCATCCCAATAGAGCTGTTCTTCGTAACCGGGCTGGTTATCTTCCTAAAGTGGTATCCCAGTTTCATTTGAATTAAGAGATTCCAGTCCTCGGACCTGTCTGCAAGTGAAGCCTTCCTGGATGATGTTTGTGCTCTTTGCATCTACGTGGATCGCACCAATTCCTTTAGGAAATCAGATTCTGTGTTGTATGGCTTTCACAAGCAAGGCTGGCCAGCTAACAAACACTCTTGTTGGCTCCGCATGACAATCTTTCAGGCCTATGCACAAGCTGATCTTTCTGTTCGAAACAGGGTTACAGCACATTCTTCTCGGTCTGTGGGACCATCATGGGTGGTTCACTGTGGCGCTTCTGCTGATCAATTGTGCAAGGTGGCCACGTGGTCTTCCATCCACACCTTCCTAAGGCTCTACTCCTTTGGCACCTTTGCCTCTCAGGTGCTTCCTTTGGGTGTCTGATTTCTCCTTTCTGCTCAGGAGCATCCTCACCCTTAGGGGAAACTGCTTTAGGACATCCCCATGGTATCTCTGTGGACCCTGAAGCAGAAATTAATAGTTATGGTAGACTTACCTTTGTTAACTCTATTTCTTCAAAGTCTATAGGGTCAACAGGGTGCCCACCCTGACGCATCTGTATCCAATGGGTATTTTCCTCTTGATCACTGATTCCCGCATCTTTTGTGAATGTTTGTGTATATTCTCTTTTTTCATTTTTCCTGCTCCTGCCTTTGGCTTGTTTACAAAAACGGTCTACCTGTGGCTCGGGTCGGAGTATGTGGAGGAGGCCCAAGGCATCCTGAGAGCTAAGGATTTGTCTATTTAGTGCCTGGATCACTCCAACCACACACCCCATGGTATACCTGTGGACCCTATGGACTTCAAAGAAATAGAGTTAACAAAGGTAAGTCTACCATAACTCTTAATTGCTCAGTTGACAGAGTTTGCCCAGAGAAGTGGTCCCTACATCAGGACACTTTTCCACCAGATTGTGGGGAAATGGGGTCTGCCATATAAAGGCCTTGTATTCAGGTTGAACAGGAAGCTACCGCTCTATGGGGCACAGTCTAGGGATTCAGACTACCCTGGTATATGCCTTGCCAGCTGTGGTCCTTCCACTATCTTTCTGCCCATTCCCATGCTCCCACATGTAATCAGACTGGAAAGCAAGAAAAGGCTCATGCCCTTCTAATAGCGCCAGACTGACAACTGATGCCGTGCTACTAGAGTCTTCTGTCTCTAGTGGTCGATCAGCTGTGGAGGCTGCCACTGCAAGAAGATCGAATCTTTGCAGGGTCCGTTCCTCCATCCCAATTTACCTAGATTGCTTTAATGGCATGGCACTTTAGACTGTCTCTTGAGGTCCAAGGGGTTTTCTATAGCTGTTATCCAGACTATGGCCCATATTCAATTAGCTGCAATATTTTGTTATTGTGTGTTACTTTAATGCGCATATTACTCAGCCTGTACCCCCAAAGCATGCAAACTAATAGATAACAGTATAGAAGTCTCTAAGTGGCCAAAAGCAAAGTATATTTGGAGTTCATAAAATGTGTCAAATAGCTGTTATATGCATTTTGCAAAAGCAGTGAAAAAATTTGTGTTTTCTGAAATGTAATTGCTCTAGAGAAATTTGGGGTGTATTAAAAATGTATAAGTAGATATTTGTGTCATTTAAGACACTTTTATAAAGGTGTTAAACATCTGTAACTCCCACCTGCAAGCTTAAAAAATTATGTCCCATTCATACTGCATCCTCTTGTACCTGTCCAACATCTTGTAACCCATTATTCTACATTGTGCAGTTTTTCACTCCAAAAATGACATTTCCTTACTGGCCAAATTAAAATTAATAATTAATTAGGCACTTAGAAGTTTTACTTAACCACTTGCCTGGCGTGCTCACATCTTATGCGACTAGTCATAAAATCCTGTGGGCGGCTCTTAGAAGAATCTTCCTTTAGCTGCCAGTCTCCGAGGGAACTCCTGCAGCTTCTGATCTTACTCCAGTGTCTCCTGATCACTGTTGGTTACAGTGATCAGCCAGCTTGGCACCTCCCTCCCCACTGTGATCACCCAGCAGCTGCTTCTCTCTGCAGCCACTGGGACCTCCAGCATCCGGTCCCCTCCACTATGTAATCACCTGGCAGCTGCTTCTCTGCAGCCAACAGACTGTCAGCACCCACCCCACACTTGGGATGACCATCGATAGTTAAACATCGATTGTTTACTACTGATAGCCAATGGTTTTGCCATAAATGGTGCAGAGCCAATGGCAAAGTGGAACCCAATTGTTTTCTGGTCAGGACATGGAAATTAGTACCGCCCCCTGGAAGTCCACTAAGCTCTACAGCCCTATTTTTTTTTTTTATTGGCCCGTTGTCCACATGGCAGCGGTGACCGTTGAGTTGTGCAAACCATTGATGGTTCATAGATGGTTATTGGAAAATTGTGTTGTTTAGTGCTCAGACATATTTTTAGGTGGTATTTTTTCAAATGATTGGGTGATGTGTAAAGAAGAATGGATCCAAAATGTTACACAATAATAGTTTACTGGTCTCAGTAGACTGCAGCAGTAAACAGAATATTGGTGCTTGTACAGAGAAATGTAGCAATCATAGATGTGGGTTGGTATGAACATATATTGTAATGTGCAAAATTACATAAGTGGGGCAATCTTGGACATGCATGATGCAGCAAAAGAAATCAAAACAAGTCAATGTGGCAATGTCCAGTAACAATGTTAGTGCGGCAAGTGTTTGCCATAAAGTCAAAGGTGGTAGTGGGTATTATCAGTACCTGGGATGGTCTATTCCGGTATTCAGAGAGTTCAATTCATGGTTAAGCAGAGTCTAATTTCCACCTAGTGATGTGGACTTTTCAGATATAGGGGTGGTATCCCGCTTACCTGTCTGGTCGTCCTGGTTATGCGTGGTTGGTTCCTGGATACTTGTGGATGTGTAGCAGAGAGATGTGGGCATGGGTGGCCTTGTGTGGTTAACCGTGTAATGTTGATCTTGCTCAATGGTGACCTTCAGGAGATGCTTTTTCCGGCAGTTCAAATGTAGACTGATCATGGTGTTTCGATCCTTCTTGTCTTACATTCAGGTACGTTGCTGGCATGGTCTGATGAGGCACGATTCCACAATCCTGGGGTGTTGTGGGTTGATTCCTGCTGGGTGTTGGTATAGGTGGTGCTCTGCATTGATATCAGCTCAGACTGGAGGGTAGCACGGCCCGCTGTGGTGCGGGTGTTCGTGCTAGCTGTAGTATAGTATAGCACTTGGTATAGAAGATGTGGGTGTAACTCCAACGCGTTTCTGCACAGCACAGGCCTCCTTCAGGGAGTATGAGTGGTGCGGGCCGGCCAAGGAAGGGGTTAAGAGGCCATCTTGGATCTAGTGTCAACGTTTGATTGGCTGTCGGTTTCAGGTATCTGGTTGGTGATCTTGTCACTCGGAGTGCTTCTCTGATTGGGTAACGTTTGTGGCTAGGTTATGGTTGGTTGTGTTGAGGCAATCATGAGCTTGTCAATATTTTTTTTTTTCCTGTTTACAATCGACAAGATCACATGATTGCCTCAAAACAACCAACCATAACCTAACCACAACCCAATCAGAGAAGCACTCCCTGAGTGACCAGATCACCAACCAATCAGATACCTAAAACTGACAGCCAATCAAAAGCTGACACCGAATCCAAGATGGCTTCTTAACCCCTTTCTTGGCTGGCCCGCACCACTCATACTCCCGGAGGAAGGCCCGCGCTGGGAAGAAACGCAATGGTTTTGCACCCACATCTTTCATATCAGGTGCTAGACTATACTACAGCTAGCACAAATGCCCGCACCCACAGCGGGCTGTGCTACCCACCGGTCTAAGCCAATATCAATGCAGAGTACCACCTATACCAACACCCAGCAGGAATCAACCCGCAATACCCCAGCAACGTACCTGGATGTAACGGACAAGAAGGATCGATACACCATGGTCAGTCTACATTTGAACTGCCAGGGGAAGCATCTCCTGAAGGTCACCATTGAGCGAGATTGTTGCCACGCAGTTGACCACACCAGGCCACCCGTGCCCACCTCTCTCAGCTACACGTCCACAAGTATCCAGGCACCGACCACGCATAACCAGGACAACCAGACAGGTAAGCGGGATGCTGCCACTAACTCTGAAAAGTCCACAACACTAGGTGGAAATTAGACTCTGCTTAACCACGTATTGGACTCTCTGAATACCGCAACAGAACATCCCAGGTACTGATAATACCAACTACCACCTTTGACTTTATGACAAACGCTTGTCACACTAACATGGTTACTGGATATTGCCACATTGACATGATTTTGATTTGTTTTGTGTTGCTGCATCCTGCATGTCTAAGATTGCCCCACTTGTGTAATTTTGCACGTTACAATATTTGTTCATACCAACCAACCCACATCTATGATTGCTACATTTCTCTGTACAAGCACCAATATTCTCTTTACTGGTCTCAATAGACTGCAGCAGTAATCTATTATCTTGCACCATTTTGGGTCCATTCTTCTTTACACATCACCCAGTCATTTGAAACAATACCACTAATGCTGGGCATACACTTTACAATTATCTGTCTGGTGGGATGGAAAATCTTGTCCATGTTTGGGAGCAAATTTTCAATTGTTATTTGCTCCCATACATGTTGAAGTCAGATAATTGGATATGATTGCTTGCAATTATTATCCGCCGATTTAGTCATCTATGGTCTGACGAATTGCTTGGACGCTACTCTGCGTCAGCACAATTTCGATACGCAGAAATATATATTTATATTTCTACATGGTTTATTGTGGAATACAGGTTTGGTGTGTGTGTCTGTGGGTGTTTGCATATGTTTTGGGAGACTCCGCATGCTGATACAGTATGCCTGTAACAAATAATTAAAAATGTAAAAGTCTAAACGGAAGGTTGGGAATCATTGTCGGGAACCTGCAGATCATTAACAATTGTATGCCTTTTTGTTCGGTGCTGTTTTGGTTCATAGGAACTGACACCTATACTCTAAGTGGAGAGCTACCAGACAGGGGGGCAACGGCAAACACCTGGGGGTCTCCCCCTGCTTGGAAGTGAACCTTGCTGCTTGTGACACCTTTTACTGTAGTTTGGGCAGCTTGTTGAAGTACTGTATGTCAGAAATGGATAATATAAATATTAATCCATCACAAATACACGGAATTACATAACACACACACATAGACTTACATGCATATGCACGCACCTTTGAAGTGCGCACGAATCCACACATACGCGCAACGCAAACTAGCGAAACTACACAATATTCTCACACTTACACATACAATAACGTATAAAAAGGTTCCTTCACATTAAATGTGATATTAGAGGTTTTAGTAGCATATAATTATGTTGTGAAATGTATGTATATGATATTTAAAGTATAGAACTATTAGACATGTCATGTTTGGTACCGTTCTAAACCCCTGTTTATTTGCAGATCTTCTGTTCTATCAGCAAGGAGATCGCAACAGGCGTTCGCAAGATATGAATTATAGGTTAGAATGTATCTCTGTATGTAGTGTCTTTTTTTATTAATTCTTCGGAGGGAAACCTACACAAAGAAGCAGTTGGAAAGCTGATCCATACCTCTGACACCATATGAACTAATCAATGAACGGAGTGACCTGAAGCAAGAACCAATGAGCATCTGTTATTCTGTGCCTTTGTTGTCTCTGAAACCTGTACTGAATATAGGCTTGTGATCTGGGGCAGTAGTCAGTCATATTTCTCCATATCCTTGGGTGACAGTGACCGCAGATTCAGGATTGAAATACTGCATACTGGGCAAGTGCACACGTGTATGAATCGGTTTATACCTTTGTATTTACTTGCTTTTTGCGCTAATTGTGTTAGATCTAAGCGTGTAACTTTCTTTTTATTGCAATATAACGTTTTGTGTTTTGGAACCACAATTGGATTGGAAAGCAATTATTTCTTATGTGACTTGTAGCTCTAAATAGCGACATTTTGGGTATATAGATTTAGGGGTATTCATATACATTACCAGGTTTTCATTCCAACCAGCCAGATTGGACAGATATCTGACAGATAATTGCATAGTGTATGCCCAGCATTAGCAATAGGTCTGAGCGCTACAGAACCCAATTTTCTAGTGTACCCAGTGGGGATGGGTATCCCCACTTGTGGCAGCAGTTACCTTAGTTACACAAGCACACTCTGGGCCTGATTCAGACCTGCTCGCTAGCGCACAGCGCTCGCAAGCGGGTTGATGGTCCCCCACTGCGCATGCCGGAGCCGGCTCTGGCATGCGCATGCGCGAGACCCTGGTAGCGATGGGCACTCCGTCGCTATGGGTCTCGCACCTAAGTGGGGCAGCTGTCGATTGTGATTGACAGCTTGCCCCGTTTTGGAGGCGGGCAGGGGGGGTGGCTGACCAAACTGAGGCATTCCCGAAGGAACGCCTGCCATTTGGGTGCGGCCCCACTGACATCACGAGTGAAGTCAGTGGGTGAGCTTCCAGCTCTATTAGAGCCGAAAGCTCACTGGGGCTTGCGGGAACGAGACCCTACCACAAGGGTTTCGTCGCAAGCTCAGATTGTCATGACCATCACGACCATCACCTGGCCGCACGCTAAAGCAGCTTAGCGAGTGGCCAGGAGGCCATCTTTAGAAAACAAAACAAAAACAAAACAGGGACACCCTGATTCAGTGTGAGTGCTCTCAAAGAGCGTCCGGCTCTGAATCAGGCCCTCTGTGTGCAAGGATGTACCATCAGTGGAAAACAACCAATGACCATCCCTATCCCCCCCTCCGTGTGATTACAGTATACTAGATATGGTCCTTATTATTTATTTATTACCAGTTATTTATATAGTGCACACACATTCCACAGCGCTTCACATCTGTCCCTGCCCCATTGGATGCTTACAATCTATATTCCCTACCACATGCTCACAAACATACACACTATGGTCAATTTTGTGGGGAGACAATTAACCTACCAGTATATTTTTGGAGTGTGGGAGGAAACCCACGCAAGCACAGGGAGAATATACAAACTCTGCACAGTTAGGGCTGTAGTGGGAATCGAACCCATGACCTCAGTGCTGTGGTGCTGTGAGGCTGTAACGCTGACCATTACACCATCTGTGCTGCCCCTTCTATCATCAACCATCGATAGCTAGCAATCAATGGTTAACTGAAAATGGTCGATGGTTTTGCCATTGATGGCAGAGAGCCAATGGTTCTCTGCCATTGATTGATGAATGGGAGCAAAGGAATTGTACTTTTATTTTTTTCCTTAGCGAGATGGAATTTAGCCCCACCTCTCCATGCCTCGGTGACGGAGGCCGTTGTCTGGTGCAAACCATCTATGGTTCACCATAGATGTTTTTTTTTGCCATCGATAGTAATCACTAATGGGCACCCTACCGATGGCCATCCCTACTAGGAACACCTGTCAACCATCAATGGTATGCAACCATTGATGGTCTACATCCATGGCCAAAAGTTTTGAGAATGACACGAGTATTGGTTTTCACAAAGTTTGCTGCTTCAGTTTTAATGATGGCGATTTGCATATACTCCAGAATGTCATGAGTGATCAGATGAATTGCAATTAATTGCAAAGTCCCTCTTTGCCATGACAATGAACTTATTCCCAAAAACATTTCCACTGCATTTCAGCCCTGCCACAAAAGGACCAGCTCACATAATGTCCATGATTCTCTTATTAACAAAGGTGAGTGTTGATGAGGACAAGGCTGGCGATCACTCTGTCATGCTGATTACGTTAGAATAACAGACTGGAAGCTTTAAAAGGAGGTTGTAGCTTGAAACAATGTTCTTCCTTTGTTAACTATGGTTACCTGCAAAGAAACACATGCAGTCATCATTGCTCTGCACAAAAAGGGCTTCACAAGCAAGGATATTGCTGCTAGTAAGATTGCACCTAAATCAACCATTTATCGGATCATCAAGACCTTCAAGGAGAGAGGTCCAATAGTTGTGAAGAAGACTTCAGGGTGCCCAAGAACATCCAGCAAGCGCCAGGACCATCTCCTAAAGTTGATTCAGCTGTGGGATCGGGGCACCACAAGTGCAGAGCTTGCTCAGAATTGGTGGCAGGCAGGTGTGAGTGCATCTTCACGCATAGTGAGACGAAGACTTTTGGAGGATGGCCTTGTGTCAAGAAGGGCAACAAAGAAGCCATTTCTCTCCAGGAAAAAAAACAGGGACAGACTGATATTCTGCAAAAGGTACAGGGTTTGAACTACTGAGGACTGGGGTTAAGTTATTTTCTTTGACTCCCCTTCCAGATTGTTTGGGGTATCTGGAAAAACGCTTGTCTGGAGAAGAAAAGGTGAGCCCTACCATCATTTCTGTGTCTTTCCAACAGTAGAGCATCCTGAGACCATTCATGTGTGGGGTTGCTTCTCAGCCAAGGGAGTGTGCTCACTTACAATTTTGCCTAAGAACACAGCCATGAATAAAGAATGGTACCAAAACATCCTCCAAGCAACTTCTCCCAACCATCCAAGGACAGTTTGGTGATGAACAATGCCTTTTCCAGCATGGCGGAGCACCTTGCCATAAGGCAAAAGTGATAACCAAGTGGCTCAAGGAACAAAACATTGACATTTTGGGTCCATGGCCAGGAAACTACCCAGACCTTAATCCCATTGAGAACTTGTGGTCAACCCTCAAGAGGTGGGTAGACAAACAAAACCCCCAAAATTCTGACAAACTCCAAGCATTGATTAGGCAAGAATGGGCGGCCATCAGTCAGTATGTGGCCCAGAAGTTGACAGCATGCCAGGGTGAATTGCAGAGGTCTTGAAAATTAGTCAACACTGCAAATACTGACTCTTTGCATAAACTTAATGTTATTGTCAATAAAAGCCTTTGACACTTATGAAATGCTTGTAATTTTACTTCAGCATACCATAGTAGCATCTGACAAAAAGGTCTAAAAACACTAAAGCAGCAAACTTTGTGAAAACCAATAATTGTCATTCTCAACTTTTGCCCTGATGGCAAGCACTGATCCCGCCCCATCAGTGGCAGCGCCCGATGTTAACAAAACATTGTGGTGTTAACCCAAAGGTCGCACTCAGCACATGCGCAAAACCCAACCATCGATGGCTGCACTATCAATAGTTTTCTAATAATGGTTCAAAACCATCAGCTATTGATGGCAATCACTACAGTATACCATAAAAATGCTATTTTTATGGTATACTATGTCTAAAAATAAATAAAATGGTGTTGGATAAGTTTTTTTTAAATAGATCTTTTTGACCTAATTCAATCATAAAAAAAATTAACTTTCTGAGCGGTTTTTGGAAAATATATTTGCCAGTTAAGTGGTTAAGGAGGGTGTCCCAGTGGTTCTAAACAAAATCCCCACATTTGTACTTTTAAAATATGGCTTTTCTCCTGCTCAGGAGGTCATTGAAAAAAATGTGAGTTAATTCTCCATAGGAGTTAACACATTATAATAAATACCTTCAAATTTGCATCTCACATTTTCACCACTTAATGTTAGACACGCAAGTCGTCCGATTCAATTATTTATCATAGAGTGTGGAGATCTTTCTTCTGATGATGTGAAGCGAAGTTTTGGATTCTAGGTTCTGCTTACCATGTTTACTTTTTTTTTTTTTTTACAGAATGGTTTGTCCAAAGGCATCCTCTTTCCTGAGGAGTTAGGTCTCGGCCTTGTCTATACTTTTTTTTTTTCAGAGGTTTCTGGCATTACCAGATGTTAGAAATTTCATGCCAGTGGTATTTCGTGTCCAGCCAGCTTATGTTCCATCCATCCCACCATGGGAACTTTAGTTTATTTCTACTTTTCAGCAGGCTCTTTTTGAGCCATGTAGAGATGGTGGAATTGATGTGGTTAACTTGGAAAGTAACTTTTCTTTTGGGGATTTCCTCAGCTTGCAGGGTTTCTGAGTTGACAGCGTTGTAGAACTCCCCCCTTTCAATTTTTTATGTGGTCTATGCGTTTCTTCTTACTTAGCCGTCCTTTATTCATAAGGTGCCTTCACATTTTGTCCTGAATCAGGAGATTGTTGTTCCAGTGTTGCATCTGTCAGATCCAGAGAGCCCCTTCAGATTTATGGATGAGCACTCTGTATATGTGTGAATAGGACTGCTGCTTTGCTTAAGAGGCTGCTCAATAAAACAGGCTGGCCAGCGTCAAAGCAGCATTCAACTTGGGCTGTGAGTGCTTCTTGGGCAGTTCAGCAGGGTGACTCAAACAACTGTGCAGGGTGGGCTACTGGTCCTCTGTACAAGTTTACCAAATTTTATATTTTCTACACATTTGTGGCTAAAGAGGAAAGTTTTGCTCTCAAGGTTTTGTGTACAGCACTGCCTGTGCGTGATCCCCCTCCCTCTTAAGGTTTGTTTTGGGAAGTCCCAGCATCAGTGTTCCCCCAGATTTGTAGGAAAGAGTATTTTCTTACCGTAAAATAAATTCCTGAGTCCAATCTGGGGAATAACCCGTTCCCTCCATGGTGTGTTGTGATTTGCTTTTTTTTTTTTTTTTCGTTTTTTTTTGTTTCCGTTTTTTTTTTTCTTTCCCCTTTTGCATTTGTTAAGCAGATAACTGAAAACCTAGGAGAATGGGAGATCATATCATATTTTTTTTTTTTTTTTACTATCTTGTCCCCGGCGACACTCCTCTTTATAGCTGCAGGTTACTGCTCAGCCACCAATACACTAGAGACAATGTACTGCAAACGCAATGGACTATGGATGACTTATGTAGCCGGTGTGTGTGCATAAGTGTTCACTTCCTCTGTCAGGTCAAAGGTATTTAAGTATTCCAGTCTGCCAGTAAATATGCTCCAGGATGGAAATGGAGTCTTCTTCCCAACAGCAGAATACTGCTTCTGTAAGATAAGAACTTTATATAGTCTGATGTACCATGGTTTTTGATCGTTATTACAACCGTAAACCTAGAAGGAAGAATCTTTCTAAGAAAGGTTAAATTTGTGTTATCCCTACTAGCCAAGGACGTGTTCAGTTCTCAGGATGCCCAGCCTGAAGCTACCTGTTCTGAACTAGTTTTAAAAAAATAATGACATGGATGAAAAAAAACAACTGTTTCCAAGGGGGAATTTTTGATGTTGGATAGCAAAAATGTCCATGTCCCACACAATCTCTGAAGAAACTGCACCTTCCAGATCAAAGATTTGAGTTTTGTAATCTTTGACATTGCTAGCGAAGACCTCGATCATTTAATACTGATCTAGTTGAAAGTTTGCTTACAAATATTTATAAAACCTTAAATTATAAAGGAGAACATACAGCCCTCCAAAGGCCAGTCTAGCTTTGAGCAGATATATCTATTCATGAAAGAAGATATTGCAAACTGGTGCTTTTGTACCTAAAGTAGATGCAGCCGTGGCTTATTCAGACACCCCATGGAAAACAAAAATGTAGAGTTAAAAAAAATATAAAAAATTGCACAACAACCTAGAGACCATGCAAAAGGGTGTTACATTTCTCTGAGGCCTCCTTGAATACGATGTCTGATTTACCATGATCTATTGCTTTGACAGCAGCCAGAAGAACCAAGCAAGGGAATCCTTTTGTCAATATAGTAGAAGACAGGACTCAATGACTATGCCAAGTTTTAACACCTGTAGGAGGAAGACTTCAAGATTTTGCCATGAACAACTGGGTGTTGGAGAATAATTACTCCTGGTTGCAGAATAGAGATAAAACCTAAACACAGAAAAATGCAATGGTCACATTAAGTGATCCATGCAGGCATAAAAATAGAAGCATTGACAAAGTCTGTAAAAGTTACCTTTGTCACAAACTCAAGGATTGGTAATGGATGCTAGCCCACACTTTGGGATTGGCGAGACCCAGTACTGAGGCGCGGAGTCTAACTTGCTGACAGTATTTACCAGGGACCCCTGCAAGGAGGTTTGAACTTAGCTGTGTCCGACATGCAGGTTGCTGCCCTCAGACTTGGTTCCCTTGTACAGGTGCTGGTGTACTCTGTTTAAGAGCAGAGTACTATGAAGGAGTAAAACATTGACAAGACTGTACCAGGGAGCAGAAGTAAACAGGTCACATAGAATGGCCAAAGTCAACACCAGAATACTAAGTGCAGTACCAGGGAGGAGACAGAATCAGGTCACGAGCAAAGCAAAGGTCAGGAACCAGTAGTAGGAGTCACTAGGAATGCTGGGGTATGGTTTGGAGCCTATAACCTGGCACCTGCCTAGTGCCCAGAAATGCCATTTATAGAGTTCAATTTTCGCACCAAATTTTTGGCGTGCATGTCCCTTTAATCTTGCGTGTCGGCACGCGCACACCCCTAAGGGCGAGAAGGAACTGGAGCCCAGAACATCAGTGGGCACCAGGGACTCCCTGTCTGCTGCCGAACCTGGTAAGTGACCACCGCATTCGTGAGTGCTGTGATATTACCCCCCCCCCCAGGGGTGGGAACTGAACACCCCGCAAATGGCTTGCCAGGGATCGTCTGATGAAAAAATTTCTGAGAGGTTGAGGTGCATGGATATCGGAGGCATTGACCTAACAACATTCCTCGGGACTATGGGCCTGATTCAGACCCACTCGCGAGCGGCTGTCCACTCGCAAGTGGGTCGATGTTGTACACTGCGCATGCGCACGAAGGCGGGAGCTCCGTCGTGCGCATGCACCAGACGCAACGAGCGAAGGACTTTCCTTCGCTCATTGTGTCTGATCAAAGGGGGCGTGCTGTCGATGTTGATTGACAGCACGCCCCCTTTGGTGGGCGTGCCGGGGGCGTACCCTAGGGAACGCCTACCGTCAGAAGCCGGCCCACTGACCTCACTAGTGATGTCAGTGGGAGTGATTTTGGCTCTGATAGAGCCAAAATCACTCCGGGCCTTGCGGTTGAAAACCTCAACCGCAGGCTCCGGCTTGCAGTGGCGATGGTCAAGACCATCGCGGCCATCACCCTGCACGCTCGTATAGGCTGTGGGTGGTGACCCACAGCTATACGAGCGTCCGGGAGGACGCTCCATAATTATGGAGGCCGGCCCTCATTCAGAGCGTGCGCTCTGCTCAGAGCGTACGGCTCTGAATGAGGGCCTATATCCTTTCCAGCTCACAAGTAATTGTACTGTACCTTGAGAAACTGGTCCTAAATCTGTTTCACCTCCTACTCATCCTGATCTACTGGAACAGCTGAAGAAGGGTCACAGTGTGTTGAACATTGATTCAGAACGTGTGGTTTCAAGATGAAGATGTGGAAGAAATTCAGTATTCTAAGTGTGCTAGGAAGCTTCAGGCATCATGCCACCAGTATCTGGAATGACCCTATGGCCCTCATTCAGAGCCGTACGCTCTGAGCAGAGCGCACGCTCTGAATGAGGGCCGGCCTCCATAACTATGGAGCGTCCTCCTGGACGCTCGTATAGCTGTGGGTCACCACCCACAGCCTATATGAGCGTGCAGTTTGATGGCCGCGATGGTCTTGACCATTGCGACCATCGAAACTGCGAGCCGGAGCCTGCGGTTGAGGTTTTCAACCGCAAGGCCCGGAGTGATTTTGGCTCTATCAGAGCCAAAATCACTCCCACTGACATCACTAGTGATGTCAGTGGGGCCGGCTTCTGACGGTAGGCTTTCCCTTGGGAACGCCTCCGTCTGGCAGGCACGCTCCCGGGGGCGTGCTGTCGATGTTGATTGACAGCACGCCCCCTTTGATCAGACACAACGAGCAAAGGAAAGTCCTTCGCTCGTCGCGTCTGGCGCATGCGCACGACGGAGATCCCTCCGTCGTGCGCATGCTCAGTGCTGAACATCGACCCACTTGCGAGCGGACAGCTGCTCGCGAGTGGGTCTGAATCAGGGCCTATGTTCCTGGGAGCAAACTTCAATGTGGACACTTTTTCAGTCACAGATATTTGGCTGACAACCAAACTGTCACCAGCACAAAATAAAGGAACCCTCTTCCTGTCTGCAAACACCATATATCTCAATGAGGCTCTGCACAAATTATTTTTTACCTCTCCAGGTATTGAGTAACCGCTATGCTGTGTCACGTACGACTGGGAGTGATACTAACCGAAATACCAGAAATTCCGGTAATACAGGGTGCAGAGCTTACTGAATGGAGAATGACCCGATGTCTCATAGAACAGATGGTTGAGAGTGAATTTAGCCCATGGCAGCAAGGAGACCCAATCATCTTAACTATCAGACACGTACATTTGGATGCATTCCTGGTTCACTCGCTCCATCTGACCGTTATTCCTGGCGATGGTAGGCTGAAGGAAAGCTCAAGTTAACCCCAAAACGCTTACATAATGCCCTCCAGAATTTGGAGGTAAATTGCACCCCATGGTTGAAACAATGTCCTTGGGGAAACCATGCAACCTGAAGATCTCCTTTATGAAAGCCTCTGCTAGCTTTGGAGCTAAGGGTAGGCCTTTAAATGGAACAAAGTGAGCCACCTTTGAAAACCTGTTCACTACCACCCAGATGGTATTGACGCCTTGCGCAAACGGCAGATCGGTGACAAAGTCCATGGAAATATGGGTCCTGGGACGATCAGACACTGGCACTGGCAATGGATGCAGGCGACCAAAGGAAGTGAGGTGAAACCTTGTGTTGAGCACAGGTAGAACAGCCTGCCACAAAGTCCTTAACATCTTGACTGACTGACACTGCATAAGGATTAGCTCCAGGGTTCTTTTCACACCTGCATAACCGGAGAAGATAGAACCATGTACCCATTGTAACTAGGGATGAGCGGGTTTGGATTTATGAAATCCGAACCCCCCAATTCCCCCCTGATCCGAGGCGGGAACAGAGTCCGGTTCGGGTTTTCCCACCTGACTCGGATCTGAAATCGAGGCAAAACATCATCATCCCGCTGTCGGATCTTGCGTGTTTTGGATTCTATAAAAGATCCCCGCATTGGCGCCATTTTTCACTCTGGCTGTGGACAGTGAAGAAGGACGGTGGGAGTTGGGCCTGGCTGGGCTGTGTTGTGCTGCTGTTGTCCATAGGGGCTGGCTGGGCTGTGTTGTGCTGCTGTTGTCCATAGGGGCTGGCTGGGTTGTGTTGTGCAGTGTCCTATAAAGGCTGTAGTCCTAAAGGGGTGCTGTAGTGTCATCCAGGGGGTGATATGTCCATCAAGGGTGCTCCCCCCCAAGTGCAAAAAAAAATAAAATACATTTCTGTGTTTGTGAATGTGTGCGCAGTAGCCGCACGTGCATCAACAAAGTAGCAGCGCCAAGCATGCGCCTGTGTCATAAGTAAAGGGCCAGCTGGCTTGTCTGTTGAAGGGTGGTGTAACCCCCAAAGTGCCGGGAAAAAAAAAATCAATTTCTGTGTTTGTCACTTGCGTGCAGTGTCACATAAAGGCTGTAGTCGTAAAGGGGTGCTGTAGTGTTGTCCAGGGGTGCTCCCCCCCCCCCCAAGTGCAAAAAAAACAATTATTTTTTTCTTCTGTTTGTTGATGCACGTGCAGCTACAGCACACACAAAGTAGCAGCGCCAAGCATTCGCCTGTGTCATAAAGCAAGGGCCGGCTGGCTTGTCTGTTGAAGGGTGCTGTAACCCCCAAAGTGCGCTCCATCCAGAACAAAAATGAAAAAATATTTTTCTGTGTTTGTGTGCACCTTAGCTGCATGCATATATCAATATCACATAAATGGAGGACAAAAATTTGTCCGATTAAAAAAAAAAAAAAAAATTGGGAAAGATCAAGAGCCATTTCCTCGTAGTGCTGAAGCTGCTGCCACTAGTCATGACATAGACGATAATATGCCATCAACGTCGTCTGCCAAGACCGATGCCCAGTGCATAGTAGAGGGCATATAAAATCCCAAATGACACAGTTCAGGAAAATTACCTTTAAAAATACATTTGAATCGTCTGAGGAGAAACGTAAACTTGCCAATATGCCATTTATGACATGGAGTGGCAAGGAACGGCTAAGGTCTTTCCCTATGTTCATGACTAGTGGTTCAGCTTCACATGACGATGGAAGCCCTCCTCCCGCTACAAATATCAAACGAGTTAAGCTGGCAAAAGCACAGCAAAGAACTGTGCGTTTTAAGAAGATATCACAAATCCCCAAGGAGAGTCCAAGTGTGGCGGCGGTTGAGATGCCTGACCTTCCCAACACTGGATGGGAAGAGGTGGCTCTTTCCACCATTTGCACGCCCTCTGCAAGTGCTGGAAGGAGCACCCACAGTCCACTTGCTGATATTCAAATGGAAGATGTCACTGTTGAAGTACAACAGGATGAGGATACTGGTGGAGCTGGCACTGAGGAGGAAGTTGACAAGGAGGATTCTAAGGGTGATGTGGTTTGTTTAAATCAGGTTTTGGGGGAGACAGTTGTTGCCTGTGGGATGAATAAGCCCATCACGGTCATGCCTGGGCAGGAGAGCAAACATTCCACCTCTTCGGTCTGGAAATATTTCTATCCAAATCCGAACAACTGTCTTGCCATAGGTACCATATGTAAAGGTGGAATAAGTAGGGGTAGGGACGTTAACCACCTAGGAACATCCTCCCTTATACGGCACCTGCAGTGCGTTCATAAGTTACTGTCAAGTTCAGAAACTTTGGCTAAGACCATAAGCAGTCCAGGGACACCTAAATCCCTTTGTCCTGTTGTATCCAAGCGCCTGCAAACCACACCGTCAACTACCTCCTCGTCAATTTCCTCCTCAGTCAGGATTGGAAGTAGTCCTGCAGGCCATGTCACTGGCATGACTGACTCCTCTCCTATCCGGGATTCCTCCAGAGGATCCTGCATTGCTATGACTACTGCTGCTGCTGTTGCTGCTAGAGAGAGAGAGAGGAAGTAGGAACACCACTACTTCTTTTACTAAGCAATTAACCTTCCAACAGTCCTTAGCGATGTGGATGAAGTACGACAGCAGTCATCCTGAAGCAAAGTGGATAACTGAGGCCTTGACTGCTATGTTGGTGTTAGACGTGCGTCCGGTGTCCACCATTCGTGCAGTGGGATTTAGACAATTGATGGAGGTAGTGCGTCCCCGGTACCAAATCCCATCTAGATCCCACTTCACTAGGCAGGCGATACTGAGAATGTACAAAGACGTCAGAAAAACTGTCCTCAATGTCCACTTAACCACGGACATGTGGACAAGTGGAACAAGGCAGACTAAGGACTATAACTGTGACAGCCCACTGAGTAGATCTATCTCCTTATGCAGCAACAACAGCAGCGTCACCAGTAACAGCATCTCAGTAACACCAGCTCGTTCCAAGGCAGGCTATGCTGTGTATCACCGGTTTCAGTAAGAGGCACACCGCCGACAACCTCTTAGAGAAACTGAGGGAAATCATCGCCCAATGGCTTACCCCACTAAGACTCTCCTGGGGATTTGTGATATCTGACATGCCACCAATATTGTGTGGGCATTACATCTGGGCAAATTCCAGTACATCCCATGTTTTGCACACACAATAAATTTGGTGGTGCAGAATTTTCTGAAACACAACAAGAACATACAGGAGGCACTTTGGGTGGGCCGAAAAATTTCTGGCCACTTTCGCCATTCAGTGACTGCGTGCCGAAGACTGGACTGCGAGCAAACACTTCTGAACCTGCCCTGCCATCACCTGAAGCAAGAGGTTGTGACGCGGTGGAACTCAACCTTCTATATACTTCAGAGGATGGAGAAGCAGCAAAAGGCCATTCAAGCCTATACATCCACCTATGACATAGGCAAAGGAGGGGGTATGCACCCAACTCAAGCGCAGTGGAGAATGATTTCCGTGTTGTGCAAGGTTCTCCAGCCCTTTGAACTTACCACGCGTGAAGTCAGTTCAGCCACTGCCAGCTTGAGTCAGGTCATTCCCCTCATCAGGCTTTTGCAGAAGCAGCTGGAGAAAGTGAAGGAGGAGCTAAGACGGAGTGATTCCACTCGGCATGTTGGACTTGTGGATGAAGCCCTTCATTCGCTTTGCCAGGTTTTGAGGGTGGTCAATCTGTTGAAATCAGACCACTACATTTTGGCCACCGTGCTCGATCCTAGGTTTAAAGCCTACGTGGTGTCTCTCTTGCCGGCCAATACAAGCCTGCAGAGGTGCAAAGACCTGCTGGTGAAAATACTGTCAGCTGAAGCAGAACGTGACACATCAATAGCTACTTCATTTTCTCCCGCAACTGGGGCTGCCAGGAAACAACTTAAGTATCCTAAGCAACCCGCTGGTGGTGATGCAGGGCAGACAGGACCAAGTTTGGATATCTGTTCTGGACTGAAGGACCTAGCAACAATTTCTGACATGTCTACTGTCACTGCATATGATACTGTCACCATTGACAGAATGGTGGAGGATTACATCGGTGACGGCATCCAAGTAGGCATGTCAGACAGTCCATACCTGTACTGGCAGGAAAAAGGCAATTTGGAGGCCACTGTACAAACTGGCTCTATTTTACCTAAGTTGCCCCCCTTCCAGTGTGTACTCCGAAAGAGTGTTTAGTGCAGCCGGGAACCTTGTCTGCGAAAGGCGTAGCAGGTTGCTTCCACAAAACGTGGAGAAGATGATGTTCATCAAAATGAAATATCAATTCTTCCAGGGAGACCAGCCTCCAGAAAGTACAGAGGGACCTGTGGTGGTGGATTCCAGCGGGGACAAATTAATACTCTCTGAGGATGAGGATGTACACAACACTGAATAGGGTGAGGAATCGGTGGATGAGGACGACATCTTGCCTCCGTAGAGCAAGTTTGTGCAGGGACAGATTAATTGCCAGCTTGTTTTGTGGGACCCAAACGAACCAATCATTTCGGCCACAGTCGTGTGGCAGACCCTGGCGCTGAAATGATTGGTTTGTTAAAGTGTGCATGGTCTGTTTATACAACATGTGGGTGGGAGGGCCCAAGGACAATTCCAACTTGCACCTTTTTTTTTTTCTTTGCATTATGTACTGTTTGGGGCCTAGTTTTTCAAACTGCCATCCTGTCTGCCACTGTAGTGTCACTCTTAGATGGGCCATGTGTTTGTGCCGCCCTCTTGTGTTGCTTAGCATAGTCATCCAGATACTTCGGTGCAACCTTTTGTCCTAAAAACAATATTTGAGGTGTGAGGTGTTCAGAATAGACTGGAAATGAGTGGAAAGTATTGTTATTGAGGTTAATAATAGCATAGGAACAGAAAACCCACATTCTGTGATTTTAGCTGTTTTTATGATTTTTTAAAAAAAAAATACAGATCCAGAACCCAAAACAAGGAAGGGTGGTTTTTGCAAAACTAATCAAGATCCAAAACACGATGAAAGATCCAGATCCACAATGACAACACAAAACATGAAAAGTGGCCGGTGGACACCCCTAATTGTAACAGTTTGCACAGAGCTCATGTGCTATGAATGTCTTCCCCTGGGGATTTTTGTTAGTTACTGCTACAAAGCAGGCCGTGTTCAAGATGGGCTTATCCTCTCTAACTTCATCCTCCTCAGTGGAACTAAATGCCCGGGACAATGCGTCGGCTTTTGATTTTTTTTTTTTTGCTGCCTGGCCAGTAGGTGATCACCAGATTAAAGTGGTCAAAGAACAGTTCAGGCAATGAGTGGTCTTGAGGTAGGTAAGGTTCTTATGGTCTGTAAATTGTCAAAACGAATTTTGCCCCTTCCAACAGATCTGCATTCTTGCAGTGCCAGCTTGATGGGTAACAATTCTTTATCCCCGATGGCAACATTTTATCTCTGGAGAACTTATGGGAAAAAAAACATGAGTACCACTGTCCCTCCTTATCCTTCTGCGAAAGCACTGCCCTGACCATAGAGGCATCCACCTCCAAAAAGAGAGGCTGGTCACAATCTGATTGCCTCAGGATGGGAGCAGAGATGAAACACTGCTTTAAGCGGTCAGACGTTTCCTCTGCCTCAGGAGGCGATTCCCGGGTGTCTTGGCCATTCTTGGTGAGAGCAGTGATGGGAGCTGTCCCCACACCGGCTGAGACCCCCAACACTGCTGTACCCAGTAAGAACATTATTTAATTTTCCGAGGGCTGGGGTTGGGAAACACTGGTTGGAAATGTTAAACCATTTTGGTGAATAATCAGATGACTTCCTGGCTTAGAATGCCTATTTCCATATTACTGCTGCAAAAAGTCATATCAAAAGTTTCTTAAATTAAATGTTCTGAACAACCTTTACCAATTTACCTGCCTCCCCTTTTTTTGTTGGCAACAGCACCAAGAACATGGTCATATCTGAATGATCTAATTTCTGTAAAATCCAAGAAAATAGTGCAGGTATTTCCTTTTTTCAGTGTCTGTAAAAGTCCACTCAGCAGTTAGTCAAGCCTAGTACAAGTGCAGCCAAGAATTCAGCTCAGGACAGGCTTTGTCAACTGTGGGCAAAATGAGAAAACTACAGTGAAATATTTTGTCCTAGAACAGCCACATACACAAAAAAATTATTTGGTCTTCCTATTTCATCCATCTGGGGGATGCCATTACTTCTGAGTTATGCATAGTGGGGTGTAGAGTCTGACACTATTTAATTAAAACTGTCTCCCATCTATATAACACCTCCCCCAGAACATTAGTCTTTTTTTTTTTTTTTTTTTAGTGCCTTAGAGCAAGGCATTAGCTAGGTCCTAGCTTTTAGTTAGGTTTAATTTCTTTATTTTGAGATTTGATTGGGTGCTTAGTTCCTGGCAACAGACAAGCACTAGTGGGGTGGGAGTTAGAGGTTTTTGTGAACCCTGTATCCCATTTTAAAGATGGCCCCCTGGGAGAGTCAGTAAACTACATCGTCCCTGGGTCTCTCTCCATACCAGACACACATCTGAGGGGGCTGCTGGGAAAAGGTAAGCTTTATACATTTTATGTAAAAGACCTTGGGCCTGATTCAGACCCACTCGCGAGCGGCTGTCCGCTCGCAAGTGGGTCGATGTTATGGACTGAGCATGCGCACGACGGAGGGAGCTCCGTCGTGCGCATGCGCCAGACGTGACGAGCGAAGGAAAGTCCTTCGCTCGTTGTGTCTGATCAAAGGGGGCGTGCTGTCGATGTTGATTGACAGCACGCCCCCTTTGGTAGGCGTGCCGGGGGCGTGCCTCCCTGACGAGGGCGTTCCCACGGGAACGCCTCCCGTCAGAAGCCGGCCCACTGACATCACTAGTGATGTCAGTGGGAGTGATTTTGGCTCTGATAGAGCCAAAATCACTCCGGAGCTTGTGGTTGAAAACCTCAACCGCAGGCTCCGGCTCGCAATTTCGATGGTCGCGATGGTCTCAACCATCGCGGCCATCAAAATGCACGCTCGTATAGCCTGTGGGTGGTGACCCACAGCTATACGAGCGTCCAGAAGGACGCTCCATTTTCATGGAGGCCGGCCCTCATTCAGAGCGTGCGCTCTGCTCACAGCGTACGGCTCTGAATGAGGGCCCTTGTTGCCATATATACTGCTTCCTGGCACGCCACTTTTAAGCAGAGCGGCCAGGCATGTTATTACTGACGTGGCGCAGCGGTAGGGTCAGCTTGTCCCAAACCTCCCCAGGCTTCCACAGCACCCACCACTTTCAAAGACACCGACTGTTACTTCTGGAGGACTGCCGGCTGGGATTACAGAGCAGCAACATGCTGCTGGCTTTGTGGGAGACAGAGACTTAGTGAACGACCCCAGGATGTGGCGCTAGATGGCTAGGATAGTCAGGCATCCTGAATGAAGTAGGACGCTGACTGTGATCCTGGCCACACCTCCCACAAGTATTTGAGTATCAGCACCTCACGTAGCATCGGAGGCTCGCACAAACAGAGCTGCTGCAGTTCTGCTTGGAGTCAGATTACAGGGATGGCTGTATATTAACAGAAGAGCAGTTAGCTGGGATTATTACTTTTGGATATAAACCTGGTGATATATGTTGATCTTATAATATGGTTGTGTGTGTGTGTGTGTGTATATATATATATATATATATATATATATATATATGTATATAAACTATAAATATATATATATATATATATATATATATATATATATATAATATATTCACATGTACTGTTTCTCAGGAAACTAGGCAGTAACATACAGGGGTATACTAAAGATTTGTTTGCCCTTGGTTTATTTTTTTGCATGTAACAGGTGAATAAGGGTTTTATTTAGCCCCTTCCTTGTTTTGCTTTTTTCTATTCAAACAGTGTTACACTTTTTCCAGAGGAATTTAGGTAGCTATCTGTTGGTTAGACTTGTCTTTCTCTCTCATGATGAACAAGCCAGACAAGGGTTCCAAAAAAACATGGATCAGTCACGGTTTACACTTGTACAAAATGTGAGAAAAAAATGCCAAAAGTTATGACCCAGGGTCGTTCTGTGCTGGTTGTTCACAGAGAAATTCATTACCGGGAGGTTTGGCTGAATAGTAGGTGATGCCTGATTGGGCCAGGTCTATGATGATACCCTGTTCTCAATCTCCTACTTTGTCTGATCCCTCTGTAGAGCCCAGATGGGCCCAGGATATGGGACAATGTCTCGCTCAGATGGCAAAGCCCCTAAATAAAATGGTAACATCAGCAGGGGCCACAGCCGCTAACAGTTCGTCAGGCCATTCCTCAGTGGAGTTCATTGGGGAAGAGGCTTCAGCTACCTCTTCCCAGGAAGAAGGGGATTTGGATTATGACTGGGAAGATGCCTCAAACTGGGAGGGTGACTCCCATTCTGATTAAGGCGTTTCAATGTTGATAGATGCAGCCAGGGAGACTTTGCATCTACAGGAAACCGCTATTCCAGTAACTATTTCAATTTCTTTAAACTTAAGAACAAACGTGTCTGTTTTCCCAAAATTTTCACATTTTGAGGAAATATTAAGCCTGGTTAAAACCTGATCCCAAATTTCATATTCCAAAAAAATTTAAGTATCTTTGTAATTTTTTTGGAAGAGGGTACCAAGCTTTGGGAAATTACACCCGTGGTGGATGCACCTATTGCTAGGTTGGTCAGGAATACTGTTATTCCCACAACAGTCTGTAACTCCTAAAGATCCTGTGGAGAGGAACAATGAGGCTGTACTTAAATCTATATACACATAGTCTCGCTGTGCCCAATTCTGGCCAGCGCCTGGGTGTTAAAGGCTATCAACCCCTGGACCTGAACCAGACGATTACTGGTTTTCAATCGGGATTTGTTTGAAGCTAGTTCTTTAGCTGATCAGATTTTAGAAGCTATAACCTATGTGATGCTTTAATAGATACTATTCAGGTGCAGTCTCCTATTTCGGCTTTGGCCATTTCCGCCAGGGATTATGGCTTAAAACATGGAAGGCAGACTTAGTCCAAGCATGCCTTAGAGGCATTGCCTTTTGAAAGAGGTTTTGTGTTTGGTCCATTATTAACTAAAATGATTTCTCTGGTCACAGGAGGAAAAAGTCCTTACCTTCCTGTAACAACACCAAAACCAAAATACCCTAGGTTTCGTTCCTTTTGGACTCTAGGCAGGGGACGCTTTCAGGCATTCCAGGGTATACTGAGGGGTCCCCGTAGAGCAGGGGTGGGCAATAAGCACTCCTCCAGCTGTTGTTGAATTACTAATCACAGCATGCCTTCCAAATAGCAAAACTGTTGGAGGACATACTGGGATGTGTAGTTCTAAATCATCTGGGGGGGAGGGGGCGCTTATTGCCCACCCCTATCAAAGAGGGACTTTCAGGGGATGTGCTGTTCCCAGCACCAGCCGCCCTACTGCTAAGCCAGCAGGTCAATCTACATGACTGTCATGGGACTGGGACCCATCCTCTGGTGGGAGGCTGCTTACTCAAATTCCGGGAAACTTGGATTATTTTGGGTAAGTCAACTAGTAACCAGTTACATTTTTGATTTGGAAGGTCCTGTTCCAGAAATATTCTTTTCCACTCCTCTCCCTGTGGCTATTTGCAGAAAGGAAACTCTCATATAGGCAATTTCTTCTTCAGGGTCCATAGGGATCCACAGGGACAGCATGGGGATATTATGGTTGGAGAGATTCAGGCACCAAACTGTTAAAGCTTCAGCTCCCAGGATGCCTCGGGTCCTCCTCCATATATACCCCCGCCCCTAGCCACAGGTCTTCAGTTGTTTGTTTGGTGCAGCAGGATTAAGATGCACCTTTGAAACGGGCCTGCTCAGGCAGTCCCATGTTTGTTTTGAGTTGGTAGTACTACGCATCTGAATTAAGATGCATGTACAGCAACTCCATCTACCTCAGCTAGGACGCAACACCAGTAACAGTGCTGGTGATTCTGGCGGGTCTTGGCTGAGCTTGCTAGCAGCGATGCTGGGACCCGGACTGTAATCGGATGCATGTCAGGTAAGGCGATTCCTTGGTGCCGGGGAGACACCAGAAGCCGCTGCAATCAGGGCCCAGGAGTGTCCGCATCCTCACTAGACCACCGTGGCCTTATCAACTGATGCAGGGGATCGGCAGCAGATGCATATCTGCTGCAATAAGGCCACCATACCCGGCTGGTTGATGCAGCTTAGGGGAGGTAGGCGCTCCCCTGGCAGCTCCTCCCCCGACCCAGGCGCAGTCCCTACGAAGGATTTCGTGCATCCGGGTTTCTCTGCCTACCCTCCACATGTTTTTGAGATGCTTACGGCCTACCACCAGTATGCTGCTGTAGCTGTTGGTCTCAGGAGGGTTTGGGTCAGTCTCACTGTATACCTCTCCCTTAGTTAAGGTATATAGTGCTCTATATCCTACCATTCCTGGTGTTTGTGTAGTTCATTTAGAGTCGATTGTAATTATATTACATATGCATTGTATGTGACTGTTGCTAGCTGCTCTATTGACACTTTTTTTATTTCTATCTGTCAATTATAACTGTCACTGTTTTTTCTTTTTTCTCGCCATCCTCTTGGGGTGGAGGTTTTTCTTTGAGTACTTCACATTCATTAAGAGTTTGTGAAGACTGTCACATAACATTGCATTTATTACCTTTATTGAACATGTCAAAAGATAAAGGCAAACAAGAAGTGGAGTCCCTTCTGCCAGTTTCATGTAAATCATGTAGAGCCTTTTTTCCCTCAGGACTTAAAGGATGGTTTGTGTGTTGTCTGTTATAAACAGCCACCTCACCAGTCCAGTTTACCTATCCCTGGACAAGAGCCATCTTGGGTATACTTTTTGTCCCAGGTAATAAAGCATTTTGTGGATTGTATGACTGCTCCCACAATACCTCATTGGATGGGTTATCCACAGTATGCTATGTTTGTACCTCCAATGCATCCTTCCTGGAAGGATGTTTATGGCAATTCTAGTCAGAGGATGGCACCATCTAATGTTGAAAGCAGACTGGTAGTTACTGAGGTGCTTAAGCGCAAGTTAGCTTTTTATTAGTCTGCTCAACATATTGATTCAGATGCATCATCAGAGGAATCAGATGATGTGCAGGGTTCCTCTCCAGGGTTTAGCTCAGGGGAGGAGGACCATCCGTCCACAGTGGATATTCCTTCTTTGGTGAGGGCGGTTAAATCAATCCTAGATATTCATGATGATGAACCAGCTCATAGTAAGAAGGCTCCAGTGTTTAATCACCACCGAAAGGTGGCCAAAACGGAGTTTCCTGTATCTGAACAGCTCACTGTGCTTATAGATGAGGCATGGGGTAACCCGGACAAACTGTTTTGTGAATAAAAGAATAACATTGCTGTATCCTTTGTACTAAGTGGGAGGTACCTCCTACTGTGGATGCTCATGTAACGCATTTAATCAGAAATGCTACATTGCCTATTCCGTCAGCATATTCTCTGAAGGATTCCACAGATAGAAAAATGTTAGTATGTCTTAAGGCAATATTTTCATCATCTGGAGCGGTTACTCATCCAGCTATGACTGGAGCCTGTGTAGCCAAAGCTGTTGAAGAATGGATGAGGGCATTTAAGGATTCTCTATCAGATGCTACCAGAGAACAGATGATGTACAGTAGACTCCTGATTCAGACCCGCTCGCGAGCGCTGATGTCAGTGGGAGTGCTTTTAGATAGAGCCAAAAGCACTCCAGGGCTTGCGGCAGTGAGACTCTACCGCAAGGGTCTCGTCGCAAGCCCGATGGTCGCGATGGTCTTGACCATCACGACCATCATTTTGGCCGCTCGCTATAGCTGTGGGTGGTCACCCACAGCTATGCAAGCGGCCAGGAGGCCGTTCCAAAAAGGAGGAGGGATGGCCCTGATTCAGAGCGAGTGCTCTGTCAGAGCGTCCGGTTCTGAATCAGGGCCAATATCTCTCACATATGGGAAGCAGTTTCCTATCTGGGAGGAGCTGCAGTAGATGCTGGAATTGTAGCTTTTAAGGCATCAGCAGCTTCAATAGTGGCACGCAGGGCCCTTTGGTTAAGATCCTGGAAGGCTGATACAGGATCAAAGAAGGCACTGAAAGTCTTACCTTTTTATGGAAAGTTACTTTTTGGAGCAGAGTTGGATAAAATAATAGCTACTCTGGTGGCTTCAAAGTCAGCAGGTCTGCCATCTATGGCAATTATAAAAGTCTAGGCAGGTTTCTTTTCGTGCCTTCCGTCCTCAGGGATGAGCAAGGCAACAGTCTTCCTCTAAGCCGACTAGTTTCTGCAAGCTAAGGCGACAAACTAAGAGGTCTGGCCCGACAAGACATCCAGCTTCTAAACCGGATGACAAACCCTCAGCTTGATGGGGCGGGCCTCCTCCTGGGGGATTCCAGGGTGGGAGGCCAATTTCTTCAGTTTGCAGATTGACGTCAAACAGATGCCTGGGTCTGAGAAGTGGTCTCTCAGAGGTATGCCCTCAATTTCAGGAGGAATCCTCCCCAGAAGCTTTTTTTGCACAGCACCTCATCAGATGCAGTCAATGCCTTGGCCCTTCAGGAAGCCATTCACTCCCTGCTGCAGGCAGGGGTAATAATCCCGGTTCCTGTGTCACAACAGGGCAGGGGTTATTATTCCAATCTAGTACTGGTTCAGAAACCAAATGAGGCTCATCGTCCTACACTAAATCTAAAAACCCTCAACAGGTTTATCCTTGTACCCAAGTTTTGTTTGGAAACTCTTCAGTCAATTATTTTTGCAATGGAGGATGCATATCTTCATGTTCCTATTACACCATCCCACCAACAATTTTTATGGTTTGCTGTACTTCAGCAACATTACAAAATCGAGGCTCTACCTTTTGGCCTATCTATGGCTTCCTGGGTATTTTCCAAAATAATGGCAGTCATGATGGCCTATCTCAGGCGTCAGGGAGTCAGAAAACTGCCATATCTGGATGACCTTCTGATATTGTTGCAGACTCCGGTTGTTTTACAAAACCATCTTCAACTGACCATAGCCTGCCTACAAAAGCATGGCTGGATCATCAGTTGGAAGAAATAATCGCTTTCTCCAACACAGCAGATGGCACATCTGGGAGCTCTTCTGGATTCTCGGGCACAAATGGTGTTTCTGCCAGAGGACAAGAATGTGGCCCTTTCATTGTGAGTATGCAAGTTGCTACACAAGGGTATCCATTCTGTTAGCAATGCAGGTCCTGGGATCCATGGTATCCGCCTTCGACATGGTGGGGTGTGCTCAGCTTCATTCCAGTCCTCTGCAAAAATTGATTTTCTCTAAGTGGAATGGACAGTATCATCTAATAAGGTCCCAGAGGATCATTCTCACTCCAGAGGTTCATCACTCCCTCTTGTGGTGACTGAGAAAGTATCATCTGAACAAAGGGTGCCCATTCTGGATTCCAAATTGGGTGCTTCTCACCACAGACTCCAGTCTTCGTGGACGGGGGGGCGACAGTGACAGATCATCACACCTTTCAGGGAAGATGGACAAATGAGGAAAGTCATCTGCTAATAAACATTTTGGAACTGCGAGCAGTATACAAAGCACCTTTCACAGCACAGGACCTGCTCCAGGGCAAGCCAGTCCAGACCCAGTCTGACAACACGACTAAAGTGGCCTACCTTAATCATCAGGGAGGCATGAGAAGTTACGCAGCCATGAAAGAAGTGGCAAAGGTTCTGATTTGTGCAGAATGTAATCTTCCGGCCATCTCTGCAATATTCATACCAGGAGTACTCAATTGGGAAGTAGACTTCCTCAGTAATCAGGACATACACACCAGAGAGTGGGCTCTCCATCCAGGAGTGTTTCACATCCTGGTAAACAAATAAATCAGAAATAGATCTCATGGCATCACGTCACAACCACAAGGTCCCCAGGTTAAGGGTCCAGAGACCCATCAGCAACCTTTGTGGATGCACTGGCAGTAAAATGGAACTTCAAGCTGGCATATCTTTTTCCTCCGATCTCCCTCCTCCCAAGAGTTCTCAGGAAATTCAAGCAGGGAGGTGGAACAGTAATACTGGTGGCTCCGGCTTGGTGCAGGCACCATTGGTTCACAGACATACAGAATCTATCAGTAGACAGTAGACAGTCTGTATCCTCTTCCTTTATGCAGGGTCCCTGCCAGCATCCAGACTTACCTCATCTGGCTTTGAAGTGGCTCTTGAATCTTCCAACCTAAGAGCGAAAGGTTTTACCAGTTCTGTAATTCAAATGATGCACGAAAGCCTGCCTCTGCCCGCATCTATCACAGAGTTTGGCATTCTTTTGGTCAATGGTGTTCCCATAGGAAGTATTATCCTAAGGTGTTCAGGATTTCTAGGGTATTGGCTTTTCTACGTGTGGGTTTAGACCGTGGTCTCCGCCTGGCCACTTTAAGAGTGCAAGTTTTTGCACTGTCACTCTGGTTCCTAGGAAGATTGTCTCATTACCAGATGTCAGAATTTTTTTTTCAAGTTCTGTAAGTTCAGCCTCCTTTTGTTCCATCGGTAACACCGTGGGATTTGTCTCTGATTCTTAAAGGATACATGCTCCCTCATTTGAACCTCTGGGCCCTGTAGATTTGAAATGGTTGACTGCAAAGACACTTTTTTTTTCTCCTTGCTATCTCTTCTGCACGCAGAGTCTCTGATTTGGCAGCGATTTCTTGTCGCTCCCCATTTTTTATTTTTCACCAGGATAAAGCTGTTCTTCGTACAAGGGAGGGTTACCTTTCTAAGGTAATGTCTCATTTTCATGTGAATGAAGAATTTTGTAGTTCCAGCTTTTCAGGCTTCAGATCTTTCTGTAAGTGAATCCTCCCTGGATGTAGTTCATGCTCTCCGTATTTATGTGGAGTGTACAAACTCTGTTAGAAAATCAGATGCTCTTTTTGTATTATATGGTTTTCACAAACGAGGATGGCCTGCTAATAAGCAGACTCTGGCGAGATGGCTATGCATGACTATCTCTCAGGTGTACACACAGGCTGATCTCCCTGTCCCAACTACGGTGACTGCACATTCTACTTGGTCTGTAGGGCCATCATGGGCATTTAGTCTTGGTGCCTCTGCTGAACAATTGTGTAAGGCAACCATGTGGTCTTCTGTCCACATGCTTCTTAGGTTCTATGCCTTTGATAGTTTTTGCCTCTCGGGATACTTCCTTTGGGTGATGAGTTCTCCTTTCTGCTCAGGAGAATCCTCCATCCTAGCGGCATGGCTTTAGGTCAGGGTCCCTATGAGCTATTCTTATTGTTTCCATCTAGTCTCTCTTCACTTCCTTCCATATATATGGTCCGTTTGTACAATTTAATAATCTTCCATTCAGACTTGATTGTTGGGTAATGTTTAGATCTGCTTTGTGGATTAGCTTTAGTGTATGTGTATATATATATATATATATATATATATATATTTTTTTTTTTTTTTTTTTTTCTATTTTTATGTCTATTTATGTACTTTTATTCACATTATTTAACTAGAACTTTAGTTAGATTATCATTCTATTTTGGTTTCCTTCATATTTTTACATAAATGTGTATGTTATTTTTTATGATATTTTAGCCATCACAAAATATCTTTTAGTCTAGATTTAATCGCTGGGCATTGTCTATATGCACTTATATGTGTATTATAGAAACATATGTTTAACATTAATAGATCTAATCTTGTATCTGTATCTCTCTGCTCTGTATAAATGGCTTGAGAGGAATAAATAATTCCTTGTATTTATTGTCCTTGTGGCTTCCTCACTCTCTTACAAATACACTTTCTATATCATCTTTGCGATAATTTAAATATATATTTGGTTTGTATTAAATGAGTGTATTTGATTGGGTCCTGAATATTAATTCATAATTCTAAACTCTCTCACTATAGTATAACACGTCAAATTATTTAATTTACTATTTATTTTTCATCTGGATATATGCTTTTGGGAATTGACATATGTATACACATATTGTGTATATATATATTTTTATATTCTGTTATGTATTCCCTCTTACTTTAGTTTCTATTATCCATCATTTTTTGAATAATAAAATATAGTATGTGCTTGCTGCTGGAACTATTGATTCTAATGGTGGATTAGGAATTAGCTGCACCTGGTATGCTATTTTAAGCCTGGGAATTAATAAACTACCGACAGGTGTTTGAGCCCAACTACAGGCTATTTAAACCCCATTGTGGACATGGACAAGTTTTCCTGCCTTTTTGATAAAGCCGCTGCTAGCGGTGAAACGCGTTAATGGGAACACGACTGTTCAATTTTTGCACTCCCACATCTCTGGAGCTGTTTGCTGTCCCGTGGAGCCGCTCACACCGGCGCCACTACTCCACATTGTCGGTTAGCTGACACTCCTGATGTGACCCACTCGCCCTGTGCGGTGTAGGACTTCCTCTCTACAACACAGCATACTTTGGCTGTGAGGATGCAGCTCACACTGGTGCGGCACGGACATATCCACAGGAGGGGATGGGTCCTAGCATTGACCGCAGGGCTATTATAGAGCTGGTAGGAACAGTGTGCTGCCGGAGGATATATCCATTGCGGCAGGGACCGATCTGTCTACCTGAGGAAACGCTGTGGGTATGTGCAATATATGTGGACATTTCGTCACCTAACAATAGCCATCATTTGTCCTGCCTCATTCATCTAGCAAAGCCACCACTGCTTTAGTCAGAGTGTGGCTCATAAGCATTTAACAAATATCTTCTTTCTATGGACAAACATTATGGTCCTACTAGTGACTTTATTTTTATGTAGGAGGGACTATTCAGTCATTTTTATCCACGACATATTTGATATCTTTAATTGTATCCATTGGTATTGTTACATTGTTTATTTATGTTAGCAGTGTACCATGCTATTCCAGGCATTAACCTTTTAGTAATAGTATACTGGAGGTATATTATTGTGTATTACTGTTTATTAAATAGTGATTTATTAAACTTCTTTTGATTCCTTGAGTGTCTGTGCAGCGCTTTCCACCTATATTTATTCTAGGGTCCCTATGGACCCTGAAGAAGAAAATTAGAGATATGGTAGACTTACCTAGATAACTTTCTTTTGAGGTCCATAAGGTACACAGGGCACCCACCCTGATGCACCTGGCTGTATGGTTAATTTTTCTTTTGGTCACAGATTCCCTCATCTTGTATAGTGGTGTTTCTGGTGTCTGATTGCTCTTCCTTCTGCTCTTTCCTTCTCCTGCCTTGAGGCTTGTTAACAAAACTGAAGGCCTGTGGCTAGGGACGGGGTATATGTGAAAGAGACCCGAGGCATCCTGGGAGCTCAAGCTTTAACGGTTTGCTGCCTGGATCTCTTCAACCATAATATCCCCATGGTATCCCTGTAGATCCCTGTGGACCTTGAAGAAAAGGAGTTATCTAGATAAGTCTACCATAACTGTAATTTTCTGTGCTTTTCGATTCCAGAGTAATTATTCTGGTTCCGGAACTACAGCAAGGTCTGGGGTTCTACATCCCATTCTCAACCTCAGAGGGTTAAATGCTTATCTCCATTTGGAAAAATTCAAGATGGAGTCCATAAGGTCAGTTATTTGTTCCATGGAGGAAGAGGAGTTTATGGCCTCCATAGATATCAAGGTTGCCTTCCTTCATATTCCTATATGAAGAAGTTATCAACCTCTTCTGCAGTTTGCAGTGGGGCATCTGCATTTTCAGTTCCAGGCTCTGCCATTCGGTTTAGCCACCGCTCCAAGAGATATATTTACTAAAGAGAGAGTTTTTAGAAGTGGAGATGTTGCCCATAGCAACCAATCAGATTCTACTTAACATTTAACTAGAACCTTCTAGAAGATAATAGCTAGAATCTGATTGGTTGCTATGGGCAGCATCACCACTTCTAAAAACTCTCACTTTAGTAAATTTACCCCCAAGAGTCTTTACAAAGGTTATGGCAAACATGATCTCCGTACTCCAGAGTGGGGGGATAAATGTGTTGGCTTATCTGGATGATTTGTTGCTAAGGGCACCCTCAATTGTCCTATTGCAAAAACATCTTCAGATTAACTTTAGGCATGCTCCAGAGATTCGGCTGGATTATCAATTTTCCCAAATCAAATCTCAGAGGATGGTATTTTTGGGTCTTCTCTTCGACAGCTAGTGTCAATGTTTCTTCCTCAGGCAAAAATTTAGGATCTTTAATCCAAGATGAGGACCATTTTACAGATGTCTCATATCTTAGTCCTCTGGGCTATGCAGCTACTGGGACAAATGGTGGCTTCATTCAAAGTCATTCCTTTCACCAGATTTCATGCCCATCCACTGCAAAACCAATTGCTTTATTGATGGATGACGCCAGACCCTTGCTTAAACAGGCATATGTTCAGATTATCTCTGCAGACCAAACAGTCACTTCTTTGGTGGCAGCAGGCTGCAAAGCTAAACAGGGGTTGCCAATTGTCAGTAATAAACTGGATAATTGTCACCACAGAGGCCGGCCTAACAGAGTGAGGGGGGCGGTGGTTCTAGACTGGCACATACAGGGTCTTTGGTCCATCTAGCAAGCTTCTCTTTCCATAATTATACACTGGAATTAAGGGTGATTTGGTATACATTGGTTCAGGCTCAATTCCATCTAAGGAGCATACCAGTGCGAATCCAGTCAGACAATGCCACAGCAGTTGCATATATAAACAAGCAGGGTGGCACACGCAGCTGGCAAGCAACGAGGGAGGTTTCTTACATCCAGAGCAATTGTGATAGTATTAGGGGACCTGTGACCCCTGTGTGCATTTACAATGGGTGGTGTCAGGAGAGACGTGTATGGGAAAAGTAATATAATAATCGTTGTGAGTAGGGGTGTGCACCGGCCAATTTTCGTGTTTTGGATCTGGATTGGTTTTGCCAAAACCACCCTTCTGTGTTTTGGGTTCTGGGTTTTGAGTTTTGGATCTGTATTTTTATTAAAAAAAGCATAAAAACAACTAAAATCACAGAATTTGTTGGTTTTTCTGTTCCTATGCTATTATTAACCTCAATAACATTAATTTCCACTCATTTCCAGTCTGTTCTGAACACCTCACAATATTGTTTTTGGTCCACAAGGTTGCACCGAGGTAGCTGGATGACTATGCTAAGCGACACGAGTGGGTGGCACAAACACTTGGCCCATCTAGGAGTAACACTGCAGTGGCAGACAGGATGGCAGTTTGAAAAACTAGGCCCTAAACAGTACATAATGCAAAGGAAAAAAAAAGAGGTGCAAGATGGAATTGTCCTTGGGCCCTCCCACCCACCCTTATGTTGTATAAACAGGACATGCACACTTTAACAAACAAATCATTTCAGCACCAGGGTCTGCCACGTGACTGTGGCTGAAATGATTAGTTCATTTGGGCCCCCACAAAAGAAGCTGGCTATTAATCTGTCCCTATACAAACTGGCTCTATGGAGGCAAGATGTCGTCCTCATCCTCCTCATCCACCGATTCCTCACCCTCTTCAGTGTTGTGTACATCCTCATCCTCACAGAGTATTAATTTGTCCCCGCTGGAATCCACCACCACAGGTCCCTCTATATATTCTGGATGCTGGTCTCCCTGAAAGAGTTGATAAATCATTTTTATGAACATCATCTTCTCCACATTTTGTGGAAGCAACCTCCTACGCCTTTCGCTGACAAGGTTCCCGGCTGCACTCAACACTCTTTCGGAGTACACACTGGAGGGGGGGCAACTCAGTTAAAATAGAGCCAGTTTGTACAGGGTCCTCCAAATTGCCTCTTTTTCCTGCCAGTACAGGTACGGACTGTCTGACATCCCTACTTGGATGCTGTCACCAATGTTATCCTCCACCATTCTGTCGGTGACAGTATCATATGCAGTGACAGTAGACCTGTCAGAAATTGTTGGCACGTCCTTCAGTCAGGACCAGATGTCCAAACCGGCCCTTGACTTATGACACAGGCGCACGCTTGGCGCTGCTACTGTGTTGATGGACGTGCGGCTACAGCGCACACAAGTCACAAACACAGAAAAATTTTTTTTTTTTTTTTTGGAGCACTTTGGGGTTACACCACCCTTCAACAGATGAGACAGCTGGCCCTTGATTTATGACACAGGCGCATGCTTGACACTGCTACTTAGTTGATGCACGTGCGGCTACAGCGCACACAATTCACAACACAGAAAAGAAGAATTTTTTATTTTTGTTGGAGCGCACTTTAGGGGTTACACCACCCTTTAACAGTCTTATGGGACACAGGCGCATGCTTGGCGCTGCTCCTTTGTTGATGCACGTGCGGCTACTGCGCATACATTTCACACACAAACACAGAAAAAAAATTGTTTATTTTTTGTGGAGCGCACTTTGGGGGTTACACCACCCTTTAACGGACAGACACACACTTGGCGCTGCTACTTTGAGGATGCACGTACAGTGCACACAATTCACAAACACAGAAAAAAAATATTTTTTTGGAGTGCAGTTTGGGGGTTACATCACCCTTTAATGGACAAGCCAGCCGGCCCTTTATTTATGACACAGGCACATGCTTGGCGCTACTTTGTTGATGCACGTGCGGCTACTGCGCATACATTTCACAAACACCGAAAAAAAAATATATTTTTTGCACTTGGGGGGAGCACCCCTGATGGACAGAGCACCCCCCAGACAACACTACAGCACCCCTTTAGGACTGGGACACTGCACAACACAGCCCAGCCAACCCCTATGGACAACAAACTGCACAACACAGCCCAGCCAGCCCCTAAGGACAACAAATTGCACAACACAGCCCAGCCAGCCCCTATGGACTTTGGAGGAGTGGACACAGCCCCTATGGACAACAGCAGCACAGCACAACATAGCCAGCCCCTATGGACTTTGGAGGAGTGGAAACAGCCCCTATGGACAACAGCAGCACAGCACAGCACAAAACTACACTACACAGCCCAGCCAGCCCTAATACCTACATGGGTTCCTGACAGGCAAAGAAAAACTTGTGCTCACTTTGAACTCTCCATGTTGCAAAGATTTCCTGCCGATTTCCTCAGCTGATGTAGATTCTGTAAGCAGAGTAAAAGCTTGACTAAGACGCGTTCCAGTTGTTAATAAGAATTTGCATGCCCACAGGTGGATTTGATGGCACCAAACTGGAATGTAGTTAATTCACCGGCGCCCGGGATGCCAGCCGTCAAAATCCCAACCCGGGACTAAAGATAGGCATCGAAATCCTGACACCTATCTTTAGCCAGACAACAAAATCCTGACAGCCGTCATCCCGAACAAAGGTAAGTAATAAACGCTTAAAGCAGGAAAGCATGTCTTTTCTGTGGCTTATATAGAATTTGGAACAAGTTTATATCCTGGGTTGGAGATAAATTCAGTATAGATAATACATAGGTTAAAACATTACTAGAATTTCTGAATGATGGATTGGCCCTTGCAAAACTAAAAGTTCAAGTCTCCGCATGAACTACTTGCCTGGCATGGTCACTTCAGATGTGAACACACCAGGCTGGGCTTTCCCTGACATGGTTGCATCTGATGTGACCAGTCAGAAACGCCCATTAGGCAGCTGTCAGAAGATAAACTTCCAGCAGCTGTCATTCTTATAGGGACCTTCTTGCTCCTCTGCACCCATGGCTCAACCACTAGTGTGTCCCAATCACTACTGGCCACAATTCTCGGGCATTATATTTTTGGAATAAATATTAGCCCTTGTTTTACCAAGGTGCAAAGTTACTGTACTTCTTGTTTTGTGCATTACTCCCACTGCAGAATCAGGCCCAAAGTAAAAAAAAAAGAAAAAAATGGATTCAATATTAGATTATTTTAGGTGGTTAAGAGTCCGTCCTCAATTGAAATTGTTCAAAGCACTGTGTGACCTGCATTTGAATCTAGATGAACTGATGTCCTCCCTATTTGAAACATTGAAGGTTTCCCTTAAGTTTTTGACACTCAGTTGTGTTTCTTGTAACAATTACATTTGCCAAGAAAGTAAGCCAGCTGCAGGCAAAGGAACCTTTTCATAGCCTTTTTCCTGATGCATTGGAATTGAGGACTTGCCGCTTTCCTAGCCAATTTAGTTTCTTCGTTCCATGTTTACTTACAAATAACACTTTTTAGCTGCCATCCAAAGATTATAAAGAAAATCAATTACACATTTTGGAGCTTGGAAGGGTAAATAGCATCTTCTTGTCAAGAAGAGTGGAAATCACGATAGAATATCTTTTTGTCCTTACTACAGGGTGCAGAATGGGTCAAGTCCCAACTACTGTAAGCAGAATTCCCTCTTTGATCTATGTTTTAGGTTCAATAATAAGACACTTGAAAGACACATCGATGGGAGCAGCTACTAAATATGCTGCTCTGGATAGTGGGTGTGAAAGTTTAATGTTAACCCTGTCTCTACCTAGTGAGAATGAGGCTGCCATGGAGTACCTCAAAGAAATGGAATTACTGATCAGAAAAGTCTGATTTTTTTTTTCCCCAGGATTTTAAAATGGACAGCATTTGTCATATGAAAAGCCTGATTCAACTGTATACATGTTGTATATGATATATATATATATATATATATATATATATATATATATATATATTTTATTGAAACAAAGCCTTTAGCTTTTCCAAAGGACTTCTTGAACCAGTAGAATGTTTTATATAAAATACCTTGTTACAACTCCAGAAGAAAAGTATTCCTATATGGGGCACTCACAAACATGATATTAACAATTTGACACATCATTGTCAACTGATTGCATATACCACATGAAAATCAAATTAAAACATAACATTTATTGATTTATTAAACTTGTTGCCAGCGAAATATTTTTTTTCAAAATTTGTGACTGCGTAGAAGTGAAATAATTAGTTATGGTAGACTTACCTAGATAACTCCTTTTCTTTAAGGTCCATAGGGTCCACGGGGAATATTATGGTTGGGGACCAGATACCAAACAGTTAAAGCTTCAGCTCCCAAGATTCCTCAGGTCCTACTCCATATATACCCCGCCCCTAGCCATAGGACTTCAGTTTAGTTAATAAGTCTCAAGGCAGGAGAAGGAAGAGCAATCGTACACCAGAAACACACGCACAAAATTAGGGAATCTGTGACTGAAAGAAAAAATTACACATGCAGCAAGGGGCGACAGGGTGGGTGCCCTGTGGATCCTATGGACCTCGAAGAAAATGAGTTATCTAGGTAAGTCTACCATAACTTTAATTTTCTTCTTCAGAGTCCATAGGGATCCACAGGGATACCATGGGGATGTCTGAAAGCAGTTCTCCTAGGGTGGGGAATGCTCCTGAGCAGAAAGGCGAACTCGTCACCCAAAAGAAGCAAAAGTATCAAAGGCATAAAACCTAAAAAGTGTGGACAGAAGACCACATGGCTGCCTTACACAATTTTTCAGCAGAAGCACCACAACTAAATGCCCATGATGGCCCTACAGACCAAGTAGAATGTGCTGTCACCGTGGTTGGGACAGGGAGATCAGCCTGTGTGTACACCTGAGAGATAGTCATGCGTAGCCATCTCACCAGAGTCTGCTTATTAGCTGACCATCCTAGTTTGTGAAAACCATATAATACAAAAAGAGCATATGATTTTCTAACAGAGTTTGTGCACTCGACATAGATACAGAGAGCATGAACTACATTCAGTGAGGCTTCACCTACAGAAAGATCTGGAGCCTGAAAAGCTATAACTACAATTTCTTCACTTACATGAAAATGGGACTCTACCTTAGGAAGGTAACCCTCCCTTGTAAGAGGAAGAACAGCTTTATCCTGGTGAAAGATAAAAAATGGGGAGCGAAAAGCCAGTATCCTGGAAATCCTAATCACCTTAGGATCATACTTTCTGCGGGAAACACCACTGACCAAAAGAATGCCAAACTCTGCAATATATGTGGGCAGAGGCAGGATTCCATGCCCTAAGCATTGTTTGAATTACAAAATTGGAATAAACCTTTTGCTCTTAGGATGGAAGATTCAAGAGCCACACCATCAAACCAGACAAGGTAAGTCCAGATGCTGGCAGGGTCCCTGCATTTGCAGATCCTACCATAGAGGAAGAGGATACAGACTGCCTATTGATAGATTCTGTATGTCTGTGAACCAATGACATCTGGGCCAAGCCGGAGCCACCAGTACTACTTCCTGCTTGAATTTCCTGAGAACTCTTGGGAGGAGGGAGATCGGAGGAAAGGAATACGCCAGCTTAAAGTCCCATCTTCCTGCCAGTGCATCCGTGAAGGTTCTCTGGACCTGTACCTGGTGACCTTGTAATTGTGATGTGACATGAAATCTGATTTGTCCATCTTCCCTGCAAGGTGTGATAACCTGTCACTCCTCCCCATCCGCGAAGACTGGCTTCAGTGGTGAGCAGCACCCAATTTGGAATCCAGAATGGGTGCACTTTGTTCAGATGCTCCTTTCTCAGCCACCATAGGAGGGAGTGACGAACCTCTGGAGTAAGAAGGATCTTCTGGGACTTTATTCGATGATGCTATCCATTCAACTTGGAGAGAATCAATCTTTGCAGAGGCCTGGAATGGAATTGAGCATACCCCACCATGTTCAAGGTGTATACCATTGATCCTAGGACCTGCATTGCAAACAGAATGGATACCCTTCGCTTTTGAAACAGCTTGCATATTTGCAATGACAGGGCCACAATCTTGTCCTGTGGCAGAAACACAGTCTGTGCCAGAGAATTCAAAAGAGCTCCAAGATGTACCATCTGCTGTGTTGGAGAAAGTGATAATTTCTTCCAACTGATGATCCAGCTGTGCTTTTGTAAGCCGGCTATGGTCAAATGAAGATAGTTACAGTATGTAAAACCACCGGAGTCTGTGCCATTATCGGATGGTAGTCCAGATATGGCAGAGTTCTGACTCCTTGATGCCTGGGAGGCCGTCATGACTGCCATTATTTTGGTAAATACCTGGGGAGCCGTATATCAGTCAAAGGGTAGAGCCTGAAATTGGTAATGTTGCTTAAGGACAGCAAACCATAAAAATTGCTGGTGGAATGGTATAATAAGAACATGCAGATATGCATCTTCAATGTCCAGGGAAACCATGTAATCCCCTGGCTCCATTGCCAAAATAATTGATCAGAGAGTTTTCATATGAAAGGACAAAAAGGAGAGAAAGAAACTCTATTTTGTGAGCACTCTTAATAAATAAAGTAATGGAAATAATTAAAACATAACTTTTATTACGTTCAAAATAAAATATCTATGGCAAAGGACAAAAAACAAGACAAATAACATAAAACATGAATACACCCTCAATATAATCGATTAGAGAGATCTCTAGGAACAATGTAGTGACGAGTCATATCGCATAATAGGACCCCTATAAATCGATGAATAAGGGGATTGATTATTAGAAGTCAATGCTTCATAAGTGAAACGTAATCACATAGTTCAACACAAATATTGTATCATTTAACACATCATTCGATACAATCAATGTATCATTAAACAACGGCGAACATCTTAGGCATCAAAATTGTCACATAACAACTGAATAGCTCTGTTTGAATTCTCACCAGTCTGTCTGTTGGGCTACCTGGTTAGAATGAAATAACAGGACGGTAAGGGTAAAGATTGATCCACCTGTAATACTACTGCCCCTCACTTAGCAGAAGGCCATCAATGAGGGGTGAGGGATCATCTAGTGGCTGTTTGACCCTTAGAAACAACAGTGTAACCGTAACGTTACTCACTATTTCGCTTCTGCTGTTAAGGATCTTACAAAATGCATTGGACCCTTAATGAGAGAGTTACTCTAAATGAGATTGTCATCAGTTAATAGAGTAGATAGGAAGGAAGTGAGTAACTATTCATAGATATTTGTCACAAATATTAGACAGAAATATAAACTGGAGGTTTAGTCCTATGATATAATGTGTAAATGACTTAACTATAGTATTACGGATCATATGTTAACAGATAAATCTTTTAACAATAAAAACCCTTCATAAGAGAATGAACCCGGACTGTTTGATTCCTAGAAGAAGGTAGCCAATGCTTAAGAAATTTTTATAATCAAGTTAACAAACATTTGGTGCTTATAATGGACTTGGACTAAGTGAAAGAGATAAGACATATATGCTATTTTCTCGTATGCAGATGTATAATATACAAAAACACAGTAATAGAGGGGGTGGTATAGGCTACCTGTTGATTATAGAATGGGTTATAGTTTGTATCTTGGAATGATGTTTGACCTACAAGGGGTCGACTATAACAGCTGCTTCCTCCGTGAACAAGCCTTTCCGGCGAAACGCACATCGGCGGTAGGGTGTCTGCGTGGGCGCCACGCAGGACACCCCTTCTACCAGTCAGTATACGGTATTTCCATTTGTGTGCTGCTCCTTCCAGGCGACTGCATGTCCCATGTACTTGGACATAGTGAGTCGCTGTGCGGCGACCGCCCCGTTCAGGTATGGGGGATGTGATCGGCTGCCATAGCAGGAGGACACTTGTCTAGAGACTTGGACTAATTTTACCTTTATGAGATATAGCTCATGTACAGCTTTGATTATTACATATGCAGAGTGTGATATTAGTTAGGCAGTGGGTTTTTGCCTTCAATATAACCCGTTAACCATTTAGAGTTGATATGTTCTTTTACACTCTGCACTCATATGGGTATACATTGTAAATGAGATACCCCTATATCCACAATGTCAGTTAGAGGGTTTATATTTAAACAACTAAGATCACTACATGTAACTATGGGTATGGTGTTTATGCACAGTTCTTAATTGCTATATTTGCAGAGTGTTGTATCACTGAGGTAGAAGGTTGGATTCAAGCACTACCTTGTTAAATGTTCATATGAACAAATTCAGCCCATATACCTGTTATACTAAGTATTTCGATATATTGCAAGTGAAATACTCTATATTCAATATATCATTTCTATGTGTATTGTGGTCAATATTGCAGGACCTGTTGAGAATATTGAAGTTACTACTTATTTAATTTACCATATGTCAGGGTATTCAGTTACCAAGAAATCGTTTTAATGTGACATTTTTGTCCTATACATTGTGTCCTGTGTTTCTTTAAATTCATGTTATAGTCGACCCCTTGTAGGTCAAACATCGTTCCAAGATACAAACTATAACCCATTCTATAATCAACAGGTAGCCTATACCACCCCCTCTATTACTGTGTTTTTGTATATTATACATCTGCATACGAGAAAATAGTATATATGTCTTATCTCTTTCACTTAGTCCAAGTCCATTATAAGCACCAAATGTTTGTTAACTTGATTATAAAAATTTCTTAAGCATTGGCTACCTTCTTCTAGGAATCAAACAGTCCGGGTTCATTCTCTTATGAAGGGTTTTTATTGTTAAAAGATTTATCTGTTAACATATGATCCGTAATACTATAGTTAAGTCATTTACACATTATATCATAGGACTAAACCTCCAGTTTATATTTCTGTCTAATATTTGTGACAAATATCTATGAATAGTTACTCACTTCCTTCCTATCTACTCTATTAACTGATGACAATCTCATTTAGAGTAACTCTCTCATTAAGGGTCCAATGCATTTTGTAAGACCCTTAACAGCAGAAGCGAAATAGTGAGTAACGTTACGGTTACACTGTTGTTTCTAAGGGTCAAACAGCCACTAGATGATCCCTCACCCCTCATTGATGGCCTTCTGCTAAGTGAGGGGCAGTAGTATTACAGGTGGATCAATCTTTACCCTTACCGTCCTGTTATTTCATTCTAACCAGGTAGCCCAACAGACAGACTGGTGAGAATTCAAACAGAGCTATTCAGTTGTTATGTGACAATTTTGATGCCTAAGATGTTCGCCGTTGTTTAATGATACATTGATTGTATCGAATGATGTGTTAAGTGATACAATATTTGTGTTGAACTATGTGATTACGTTTCACTTATGAAGCATTGACTTCTAATAATTAATCCCCTTAATCATCGATTTATAGGGGTCCTATTATGCGATATGACTCGTCACTACATTGTTCCTAGAGATCTCTCTAATCGATTATATTGAGGGTGTATTCATGTTTTATGTTATTTGTCTTGTTTTTTGTCCTTTGCCATAGATATTTTATTTTGAACGTAATAAAAGTTATGTTTTAATTATTTCCATTACTTTATTTATTAAGAGTGCTCACAAAATAGAGTTTCTTTCTCTCCTTTTTGTCCAAACTAGTATTTACTCTAGTGAGCACCTCCACTACCCGATATGTGACTTTGATATTGGTAGGATACAGTGGTTATCTATCTGTATATATATATATTTCATCAATTCCTTGTCAGTGCGTTGATTTTTCCCCCCTTCCCCTTTTCCCCTTATTTTGACTAAGTTTTCATATGAAATTTGGGTACATGGATAAACCTGTTAAGGGCTTTTAGATTTAGTATAGGGCGATTAAGTCCCATTCGGCTTCTGAACCATAAATAGATTGTAATAATAACCCCTTCCCTGTTGTGACACAGGAACTGGGACTATTACCCCAGCAGGGAGTGAATGGCTTCCTGAAGGGCCAAAGCCTTAACCACATCAGCTGAAGGATCTGTGCAAAATAACTTCTGGGGAGGATGCCTCCTGAAAGTGTTGGCATACCCTTGAGAGACCACTTCTCTGACCCAGGCATCTGTTGCTTGACGCCAACAATCCGCAAACTGAAGAATTCATCCTCCTACCCTAGGATCTCCCAGGAGGAGGCCCGCCCCATCAGGCAGAGGGCTTCTCATCCGATTTAGAAGCTGGATGTCTTGCCCGGCCAGATCTCTTAGTTTGTCGCCTAGATATTTTGTGAAAACTAGATGTCTTAGAAGAAGGCTATTCCCTTGCTCGTCCCTGAGAATGGAAGGACCGAAAAGAAACCTGTCTAGGCTTTACAGTCACCGTAGATGACAGACCTGCTGACTTTGAAGCTGCCATAGTAGCTATTATTTTATCCAACTCTGCTCCAAAAGGTATTTTTACATAGAAAGCTATAACTTCCAGTGCCGCCTTTGATCCTGTATCAGCTTTCCAGAAACTTATCCAAAGAGCCCTGTGTGCCACTATTGAAGCTGCTGATGCTTTAGAAGCTAAAATTACAGCATCTACAGCAGCTCCTCCCAGATAGGAAGCCGCTTTCTGTATATGGGAGATATATATCATCTGCTCTCTGGTAGCATTTGGTAGAGCATTTTCCAATGCTCCCATCAATTCATCAACAGCTTTGGCTACCCAGGCTCCAGCCATAGCTGGACGAGTAACACCTCCAGATGATGAAAATATTGTTTTAAGACATGCTTCAATCTTTTTATCCATGGAATCCTTCAGGGAAGATGCCAACGGAATAGGCAATGTAGCATTTCTGATTAAATGCATCACATGAGCATCCACAGTAGGAGGTACATACAGTACTTACAGAAGCTGGGAAAGGATACAACAATGTTACTCTTATTCACATAAAAACATTTGTCCGGGTTACCCCATGCCTCATCCATTAAGCTCAAAGAGCTGTTGAGATGCAGGAAACTCTGTTATGACCACCTTTCAATGGCCTTCTTACTATGAGCTGGTTCATCATCCTGAATATCTAGGATTTAACTGCCTTCACCAAAGAAGGAACATCCACTGTAGACATATGGTCCTCCTCCCCCGAGCTAGACCCTGGAGAGGAACTTTGCACATCATCTTAATTATCTGATGATGCACCTTATCCATATGTTGAGCAGACTGATAAAAAGCTAACTTGCACTTAAGCACCTTAGTAGCTACCAGTCTGCTATCAACATTAGATGGTGCCATCCTCTGACTAGAATGGCCATCAACATCCTTCAAGGTATAATGCAAAGGAGGTGCAAACATAGCATGCTGTATACACCCCATCCAAGGAAGAATAGTGGGAGCAGCCATACGATCCACAAACTGCTTCATTACCTGAGTAAAAGAGGCTACCCAAGAAGGCTCTTGTCCAGGAACTGGACTGGTTAGGTGGCTCTGTATGACAGACAACACACAAACCATCCTTAATGTCCTGAGTGGAAAAATAAGCCATACATGATTTACATGAAACCAGCACAGAGGGCTCCCCTTCCTGTATCCCTTTATCTTTTGACATATTCAGTAAAGGCAATACTTTCAATGTTATGTGACAGCCTTCACAAAATCTAAATGAATGTGAAGTACTCAGAGAAAAACCTCCACTCCACAAGGATGGAGAGAAAAAACAGTGATAGTTATAAGTGACAGACAGAAATAAAAGACAGTGTCAATGCAGCAGTTAGCAAACGGTAACATACAATGCATATGTAATAAAATGTACAATCGACTCTAAATAAACTACACAAACACAAAGGATTAGTAGGATATAGAGCACTATATAACTTAACCAAGGGAGAGGTATACAGTGAGGGACTGGTGTGACTAAAAATATACAATTAGTACATAATAATATCCCCTTCTTTAGTTTAAAAACATGTTTTGTTTTCAATCTGATGCGATCATATGATCAGCTGCTATGGAACACTGAATAGGAGTTTCCCCTGATATCTAAATTTATGCGTATAAATTTTTTTTTTTTTTTATTCTAAAACTTGGGACGTGATGTTGCCCCTATAAAACTTTATCCAGCGTGGACAAGATGGCGCCGCAGATACGAATGCCATGTGGACCTGTTAAAGGGTGAGTTCACTTTAAACTTTAATGTTTTTGATTAAGGATGGGATATTAATATGTACTAATTGTATATTTTTAGTCACTCCACTTGATAAAGACGCCGGTGAGCGTCGAAACGCATAGTAAACTGGAGGAGTGACAGTGGGAATATTTCATACTCCTAAGGCCAGCTTGATATACCCCTTTTATATACCCCTTTATGAGCACCCGGGTTCCATACCACCTTAGGAGTGTATCATTCTGGCTTATACCTTCTGGTATGAATTTATCTCACTTTTTAAACTTGTATGTTCTAATACTATTAAAAAAGGTGATTTTTACACACATTTGGAGTTTCTCTTTTTGCATATGTCTGATGTGGAAAAAGAAACCTTTGAGTCTGCAACATACTTGATTGATGTAAGCTTCTAGTAAGCATCATTATATACAATTTTACTATATATATATATATATATATATATATATATATATATATATATATATATATATATTATGCACTAGGGTATATATGAAATTCTTCTACCCTTTGAAAGGGCACATCTTTTTGGGATTCTGTGGACTATTTCCGTAGTTCCCTATATGTTTATAGTTGTGTAACCATCATCTTATATCTGTTTTTTTACCATGAAATTCTGCATATGATACCATGAAAGAAAAGGACAGCTACTTTGGAAACATCACAGCTGCATTTATACTTTGGGACTATTCCTATATTTTGGATCTTCTGAGCGCTTATGAGGTTTTTTGTCTATATGTATCCATTTGTGATGTGGTGATTCACTGTTCAAAACCTCAGCTGCTTTGAAGTGTAGCGCCATCAATTCAAGTATCCTTTTTTTTTTCTGTATTATTTTTTTCTATACAGGGAGACTGACCCAAATCCTCCTGAGACCAACAGCTACAAGGTGCACTGAGCGTGGACCGTGAACATCTCATACACACGTGGAGGGTAGGCGGTGAAACCCTTCGTAGGGACTGCATCAGGGTCGGGAGAGGAGCTGCCGGGGGAGCGCCTACATCTCCTAAGCTGTGTTAACCAACCGGGTATGCTGGCCACGTTGCAGCAGAAGCATCTGCTGCCAATCCCCGGTGTCAGATGATAAGGCCCTGGTGGTGTAGGAAGGATGTGGACCATCGCGAGCTGTGATAGCAGCGGCTTCTGGTGCGTCGCTGACACCAGAAGTAAGGACTGCCGCGCGTGATACCCTGTAAGCGAGGAATCGCCTTACCTACCATCTCCGTGCATCTGGTTGCAGTCCAGGTCGCAGCATTGTAGCTAGGAAGCTTAGCTGCGACCCGCCAAAATCACCAGCCCAGTTACTGGTGTTGTGGCCCGGCAGAGGTAGATGGAGTCGCAGTACATGCGTCTTAATTCAGAAGCTTAGTACTGCCAACCCAAAAACATAAAATAAAGCATTAAATAAAAGCATAGGACTGCCTGAGCAGTCCCGTTACAAGGGTGCGTCTTGATCTTGCGGCTTCAAATGAACAACTGAAGTCCTATGGCTAGGAGCGAGGTATATATGGAGGAGGACCCTAGGCATCCTGGGAGCTGAAGCTTTAATTGTTTGGTGCCTGGTCTCCAACCATAATATTCCCCATGGTATCCCTGTGCATTCCTATGGACCCTGAAGAAGAAAAAACTGTTATGATGACCTTCCAAAATTTGTAACCCAAATTTATTCCTAGTGATTATTACCTTATTGTATTTGGATGTCCTAGATGACATACAAAGTGTATCTCAAGGAATCACACCCCATTAACCACAATCAAGGACTAACCCTATGCATACAATTCCAATTATTCCCCTGAATATCGTTACAACCTAGGGCGGCTTTATGGACCATCTAAATTTGGAGGAGTGTTATGTTAAGATTATTCAGGTAGTTACTCTAATATATCCTTAGTTTCATTTCACTCCTGGATTTATTTATCCCACACTCCTTATTGTCCTAAAATGTTTATGAATATCAAATTTCTCCACAACCTATTAGTTCACAAAAAAAAACTATTTGAATATTTCGCTGGCAACAATTTTAATCAATAAATGTTATGTTTTAATTTGATTTTCATATGTGATCAGTTAACACTGATGTGTCAAATTGTTATTATAATGCCCCATATAGGAATACTTTTCTCTGTAGTTGTTCTCATATATATCTATTCCTGGGTGTATCTCTCCGAGTCATTCTTAAAGCATTCACATATATAGGGAAGAACCACTTGTTATATTTGAGAGTCTGTGCGGGTATTGTGTATTTTTTGTTTTGTATTTTGAAATCTGTAGGCTGTTCCTTGACATTGCCATGTGTTTCTCACAATACATGGCTTCATACTGTAGATTTATCAATTACAGGCAACATGCGTTTCATGCTGTAAATCTTGTTAGAATTGTGAGTCTGCATGTCACATACAAATTGCTTTTATTGAAGCTTTCTACTTTTAGGTGAGTTTTGCTATAATCTTTATAGATCGGTGATATTTTGTCCTACACTTGCACCTGTTCTAACAAGTTGGACACACCTTATATGGTTTCAGCTAAAAGTAAATTATACAGTACAGACAAAACCCACTCATTCTGTCCCTGAGATTAATTACATCATAAAACACTAATAAATGTTGTAGATTGTGTTTTTTACTTAAATTCAACTGTGCATACAGTATTTTGTGGTTTAGTTTGCATCCATGCTATAATGGTTTAGATTTGTGCTCAAAAGAGAAACTAAACTAGAATTCTGTAAATGAGCAGTTTGATTCATTGTTCTTAAACATGATCACCAAATACTTATTTCTCAATGAGCTGCCATGTTGCTTGAACTCTTCCAGACCAGAGGTGTTTTATATATCTGTGATCAGACACATGCCTGTGATGCATTGGTTCATTTCTTTTTTTTTTTTATATATATATATAATTATATAATAGGATTACCTGAAAATGTCTCCATTATGACATTTAAAGTCTATCTGTTGTACAGGACTAGCGGATGTTGAATTACTTAAGCTGGGTACAGACTAGGCCTATGCCGGCACAATATTTTGGTTTGGGCTGAATCAGAACGACATCGGCTGGATTGACCACTGTGTATGGACTATCTGCGCGCTCTCTGGGTTGCATGCGATATCATCTGCCGTGCTGCACAGCCAGTCGTACGATATTGCATGTAGCGCTGTTGCAGGTAATGAAGAACTAAACGGGGGAGCATTCCTTCGTTTATCACATAGCTCAGTGAGTACCCGTGGTATGATATGTTGGCCCGTCAAGCTGACATATCGTCTGGGTACACATCGCCAAGTCTGTACCCAGCATAATCGTGACTTTGCAATAAGGGTCACCATAAAATGAGAAACATAAACTTGTAAATGGAATTACTTATATTTTTATGCAAATGTGATTGATTTGTACATGTCACAGGTTATTGAAGAGGGCAGTGCTTGATTAATGTTTCCTGGGATTAAAGGTGTGGTAAATGTGTTACGGTTTAGTTTAATTAAGAGGACTTGTGAACTGCACTATGAATAGTACGCATTTGGTCTTGTTCAGAATTATTTGCAATTTATGGGCCAGATTTAATTGGAGGGTAGAATTTTGCTGAACCTCCCAGTCTTCTAAATCTATAATACATAGACAACAGTAGCAGGATAATATAAGTAGTTCTATGTACACCATCTTGCATTTCGGAGAGAGTTTTCTTTATTAACTTCCCTTTTTAAGTAGGGCAGTTTAATCTTATAGAAAGTTATAATAAACCAATTAATGACAAACTACATACAGTATTTATTAGTTTGAAAAGGCTACTTTCAGTTAAGTCAGTAACCTATATTTATTCTCACGGCTTTACTACATGTCTTGATTATTTCAGCCAGCCACCAGGGATCTTGTCTTTTACCTGTCCGCTCACTTGGTCACATGTGTTTTGAGCAGCCTGACATCCTTGGTCAATCACTGTTGAATAAAAGCAAACTGGTTACATAGAATCCAAAATATTAATGGAAAAACTTATTTTATATGGTGCCATCCTATTATGCAGTACTATACAGAGAACTCCTTCATTAACATTAGTCCCTGAACCATTGGAACTTAAGTTCTGCAGAACAAAATATTTAAATTTATGACTTTTCAGGGTTCCACTATCTCAACTTGGAAAGAAATATCAGGCTTCAGATTTTTGTGGGAGGTACATATACACCATACTTGCCGACTTTCCGGCTTCCCCCTTCAGGAGGGAGTAGCCAGGTCAGCGCAACAGAGGGCATGAGGGCTGCTTTGGCGAGTGGTGCAGGGGGCATGGTGGGACAATTGCTTCGTCGTGGCTATACCCTTGCTATACATTGCCGAGATCACAGGTATTGTATAGTGAGGGCCGATGGCACAACTTGTGTTAGTATAGTTCATCTGAATTGACCCAAACCCAAAAATATAGATACTGAACCTATATTTGCAATGAGGTAGGAGGTGAGTATTTAAAAACAATATTCTGGTAAAAAGGTGTCATTTCATGCAGGGGCGTCCAAATGATTCTATGTTGGAGGGGGGGGGACATAAAATCGTTCCAGCCCCACCCTCCCCTCTCTTCCCTTCCCCCCAGCTCCAACGCCCAGTCTGCTGCTGCTGCCGCCGCTCCTTTGAAATGTTTGGGGGGAGGGGGTGAGTTGCCCTCTTGCCCCCCCCACTCCGATGCCCGTGATGTCATGAAACTTGCAATGCATGCTTGTTTTCTTATTTAAAAGGGGCATCCACAATGGTTACCTCTGCTTCTAAATCTAGCAATACAGTGTATGACTTCAGTGTGTGAGAGATAGTATCACAAACTGCCTTTTTGTTAGAACAACATGAAGATTTAGGAGCACTTTCATGTTAGTTAAAAAGATGATTCAACTAATATCTTCTCATTTAGGACCAAATGTAATAGGGTGAGAGTTTAGAAAATGGAGTTTAGCAGTAATCTCTGACATTGGTTGAGTTTTATCTTAAAAATGGGAAAACATCTGGATGAGCGTTTAAATCGTGAGTTTTTCGAGTCTGAAAAACATGCGAGTTTGCTCTGTTGATTTGTCCTTGGACTCTATTAAACTCTCACATTTACTAAACTCTCACCCTATTACATTTACTAAACTCTCACCCTATTACATTTACTAAACTCTCACACTATTACATTTACTAAACTCTCACCCTATTACATTTACTAAACTCTCACCCTATTACATTTACTAAACTCTCACCCGATTACATTTACTAAACTCTCACCCGATTACATTTACTAAACTCTCACCCGATTACATTTACTAAACTCTCACCCGATTACATTTACTAAACTCTCACCCGATTACATTTACTAAACTCTCACCCGATTACATTTGGCCCTTGGGATGTTTGGTATAAATAAACGTACCTTGTTGACCTGCTTGTTTGCCTTTATCAACACAGTCCTGGACTACTTGTTCTCCTTGCTTTACTGAGGGGAAAAAAGTTTTTTAGATTTCTATGTTGTATAATGCAGACAATTATTGAATCTACTAGGTAACAATGGTGCTTTACCCTGCAAACAATGTTAGCTCTACTCTCTGACCAGTGTCTCAAATCTGAGAAGACGCAGTGTATGAATAAGGGCTTAGGTTGTTTCAATGGTTCTTGCTTTATGAAAATGTGATGCCAGTAATAGCTGCATTTACACAATGTACTTCTAAACATAAAATAGTGAAGTACAATTATTGGCTATAAAACATCTGTTCCATTTAATTGTGGAAACTAATAGAGCTTGAATAGAGAATATGTCGAGGTACATTCATCGGTGTCCTCATTCACCTAGCATTTCCATGAGCCATATTGTGTGAGATGCTTGGCATGACTTTGATGCAAAATTTAGGAAACAGTACACATTGCTACCCATGGTGAAGTGTCCTAATCGCTTTGTATCACATTCAAATTTGCTCATAGTGTACCAGGGACACTATTAGCACATTGTGCAATTGGTAGAATACATGTATAAAGTCAGATTAAGCCTAATGATGAACAGTGGGAAGCATGGCGTGGCCATTTGTATCTGAATTCTCTTTTTTTAACCAGATTTGCAACATAGGGCCGTATTCAATTAGTTTTGCATCGGCGAGAAAGTTCCGCCTGCCTGACTTTTTGCCGCCTTCGCATGTTTTGGACGCAAAAACTTTTTGTGGGCCCTCCTGATTAACTCCGTATTCAATTGTCAAACAGCGAAAATGGGACCCTGTGAATGTGAACCAGGCGAAAAGTTCAGGTTGAATTGGGGGAATCACTCTGTACCCTAGAAAAAGATGAGCTGACTTCGGAAATCATTATGGTAGTTTAGTATTAGCCCTAATTGAACTAGTTAGGGTACTAAGTAGTGGTAATTGCTTGTTATTAGTGTCCTTGCAAAAGTGGCGAAGAATGGCATAAAGCAGTGTTTTTGGAGCAAATAAGTAGTCCCATTAAATTTTGGGTGCTTGAAAATGGGTACTAGCATATTTTAATGACTCTAAAGTGAAGTTTTAGAAAAAATTAAATTCCTCCATCATACAAGCACCTGCAATCCCAAAAACACTTGGCCCCTTCTTAGAGCACCCCCAGAAGCTTATTTTGCTAGTTTTTGAAGTCCCCCCCCCCACTTTTTTCATTTTCGCCCCAAATTTCTAATGCGTTTTTTTCGGGGTGTTCCTGGAATTTATTTCTTTTTTTTGGAAGAATTGTCCTTTGGGGGTGTGTACCAAGGGTTCTGAGTGGTTTCCCAACATCTGCATCCCAAAATATAGATTTTACACTTTTCTCCTACTATTCTGTGGAGAAAAAGTATCGCCTCTCTCAGTGCATTGACTTTTTGCATAGGCGAAAACAGACTGGAATTGAATACGAAGATACATTTTCAGGCGAAATGTTCACCAAAAAACGTGCGAAAAAGGCTTTTCACTCCGAATTGAATACGACCCATAGTCCCATATAGGAGTAAATGGAATGCCAGCCCCAGTTGTCAGGGCACCCTTACTTACCTGTACTTTTGTGGCATTAGTGATGTGACTAAGATGTATATTTTAAAAAAATATATATATGCTTGGAGCACCATGGACTTTGTGATTTTTAGATTATTACCAAGTATAATAGATGTGTGTGTGTGTGTGTGTATATATATATATATATATATATATATATATTATATAATATATACATATACAAGTCACAATAAGTTCTCAGACATGACTATTATACCTTTTAGGCTACTTATAACACAAATGTGTGCAGCTTGCAGACTCTAATGTGGCAACCATTACTAACAGTAACAGGATCATGTGTTACAGGAATGGTTAGGTCTAGACTGTACAGGGCTGATGGCCCTGTGACATCACACCCACGTGACTCGGCCTGAAAGGGGGAGGGGTGGGGATGATAACGGGGGACCAAAACTGTCCCCTTGCGGGCTCGCTACGCTCGCCACGCTTCGGGCACGGTGGCTCGCTGCGCTCGCCACAAATATATATTCCCCCTCTATGCCCTAGTGGATGGTAACGCAGGAGCGGTCCAACCTCCTGCAGCGGTCACGTGGTGTCTACGTCACAGAGGTCCTTTCTACAACTTGGAAATAGCAGCAACCTTACAGGAATGGCAACATCCAAAGGTTTAAAGCTGAAGGCATCTACTTTTGACAAGGTCAACAAATGATGATTAGTAGGAGCCCTTTAAATCTTGTCTATTTTTGTATGCAGTGGAGTCCTGAAAACCTGCAATTTCTATTGATACAGGTCCACATTCTAATTTAGGCTCATATAGGACTATTTTCACCTACTAAGGTGCGTTTACATTGCATGTGAATGGACTACTGTGCTGGAATAAATCATGTTTCAATGTGGAATGGATTATTTCCCCATTTGTCTAAATATAAGATGAACATTGTGTGTATATAGTCAGTATTTGAAAATATTGACTGTATCTGGGTACATTTTCTGATTGTAGGTTATAATGTTACTATATAGTAAACAGTTTGTATAAGCACTGTTAGTGCATTTCTTACCTGTTTCCTGGGCAGTCTGCTGGGCTTTTTGCTGTGCTTGGTTTAGAAATCCAGACATGATTCAGGAGTGTGGTTTCTGGCAGTAAGAAGCAGAGTTTCCCTGTATTCTGGTATGTTCCTGCTGCAGTGTGCGCTCCTTTATAACTGTAAGGACTCCTCCCAATAACAGCTAAGTACAACAATTCACATAGTCATTTCAGACGAGCATTGCTCATACAGCAGGCATTTTATAATTGGTGATTACATTTAGAAGTAATATATGCTGTGTTGCTTCAGTACCTCCCCAGGCAATTTATTTGATCATTTTGTACTTTCCACATCCAACTTCAAAGTAGTTACAAGTGCCACAGCTACCACTCATTATTATTCCCAGATGGCTTTACTTTTTCTTTATGTTCTGGAGCTCCATTTGGGTTTTACAAGAGTTACCCAATCTGTCATGCTGCAAGACATTATTACATGTATATAAATATAATATATATATTGTTTTGGCTAATGCTCCCTCTTAGTGGGTGGACTGCTCAAAAGCTAAACAAAGTTCCACTCCAATAGAAACTTATTTTTGTAAATAACCTGCCACAATGCCTTACAGTGCATCTTGTTTCCGGCATAGTTTGTCATTAGACCCTCCCCGCCCCCATACAAACGCCCTGGCTGTGGAAACAATTGGGATAATTGCTGACCTAGTAATATACTAACACGTGTTGCATAAGTAAAGAAATCCAGAAATAAGGACCTGTTGAAATGCTTAACAGAAAAACAGAAAGGGAAGTATCCCCTAGATACACTAAATTGTACCTGCAACAATACTTGAAAACTATATGGTAATAGAGATTCAGAGATATTTGTTGCATGCATTTGTAAATACATGGTAAGTGCCAGGCCACTTCACGGCTTCTCTGATACTGGCAGTCCCTACTCTGCATGATAACAGGACCCACTCTGGGCCATATATTTATATGTTGTAAGGCCTCATGATATAGGCACATACAGAAATACATCGAAATTGAGAGCCAGCTTATCTGGGAGTCACCCTTGGGAACTCAAACTAGCACTACAAGAGCCGGCATGCCCTCCAAATGCTGGTTCATTCATGCCTCTCAAAACAACAAACATAAAATGGAAGCTGCTCAAATCAATTTGGCAATACTCTTCAGGTGCACATTTGACCCCTACCCTTCATGCACCTGAAGAGTATTGCCAAATTGATTTTAGCAGCTTCCATTTATGCTTAATGTTGAAATGCTTGTCTGGACTGGTGTTGAGAACCATTGGTCTAGTACTTGACTGTGCACTGCTATATTTCTATGTAATCCTTCACAAAATGGGAAATCGCTGATTGTTAATCAATGCATGGTGTAACAGGTTTTTAACCTCATGGCAGACTCAGGGGTCTATTTACTAAGCAGTGTTAGGAGACAGAGTGAAAATTGATAAGGAAGTGATAAGGTGCCAGCCAATCAGCTCCCAACTGTAATTTTTCAAACACAGCCTGTGAGATGACAGTTGGAAGCTGATTGGCTGGCACTTATCACAGACTTATCACTTTTCACTCTGTCACTTATCAATGCTTAGTACATAGACCCCCTAGAGCGGTATCCAATTAGCTCCAAACATTGTTTGGGCGCTAATTGACCCCTGCGATCGGTGAAAAATGGTAATAGAATAGTTCTCCCGAAAATCCATAAGTGCCGCGATAAGCTCACAGACTCTGTGTTTTCGGCTTTTTTGTAGGTGAAAAAATGGCAATTATCGTGGATTCTTTTTTGGGACAACACAGGTCCCGAAAAAAAACCAAAAACGATAAGTGCCCGCGTCAGGCAAATTGGATAGCGCCGGGTGAGGTAATTAGCTGCGAAAATGGACCAAAGCTGTTGTTTGAACAAATAGTTTAGCTCAAACATTTAACAAACTTGTCTGAACAACCATTTTCATCTGTTTTCTGGCATTTAGGAGCAAATTGTTGATCATCAGTTACTCCCATACGTTACCAGATTTTCATTCCATCCAATCAACAAGTTGGATGGTTCGATGTAAGTTGGTCTAGTGTGTGGCCAGCTTTAGTGTGCCTTGAGGACTGAGGTTTTGTATCACTGGCTTAAACCCAATAGGCAACATTGTATGTCACGTGCATGTATGTTTGAGTGGCACAAAGGATTTAGTGACAGTCGTGAGAGTGTGGAAGATGAAGAACATCCCAGAAGGCCTTGCACATCAAAAACAAATGAAAATGTAGAAAATTGTTTGAATTGACTATCGACTCAGCATCTGAATGATAAATCAACATTACTACAAAAATATTCTAGCCACTTTGCGGGAATGAATCAGAAGAAAGAGGCCAGAGTTGTGGAAAAATGAGCCCACAGATGCTGGGCAGCTTTATTTTTATACTGCAATTTAGATTATAAATCTGCCCCCCTGCAGTGCAGCATGGTTTTACCAGGATGCACAGTCATACTGCTTTTATACCTAAATTCCGGGTCTGACCCGGAAGTTGGAACAGGGTTCCAAACCGGATCAGACCCGGAATTTAGCTGACACAACGACTACTGAAGCCAGCCAGGATGTGGCGCGCCAAGTCATCGTGACCCGGATCGTGCCATTTACCCTGCAGGGTTTCACGAGTCATTGCCATGTTAAACCCTGCAAGATACCTGGGTTGGATTGCCGGGTCACTCCACCCAGGAATCCAACCCTGTCCCCTTTTACACCAAGAAGATACCCCCTGCAATAACCCTGGTTTTAGCTCTGGTGTAAAAGGGGTATAAGAAGTAAATGTGCACAACAAATCCATTCCTAAAGGCGCAGAGGCAGCACGACCACGTGACCAGTGAGCAGTATGTGTATTGAAAGTATTTTTATGTCACAATGAGGATGAAATGTTTCTTGCAATTAATGTGGGCTCTTAAAATCATAAAGAAAATCTACCTATCCAATTACAATTATAATGCAGTTCACTCCCAGAGAGCTGTTTTATTTATTATTGTCATTATAGTATTATTTTATGCTAAATCGCTGGTTGTTGCCGGCATAATTACTGCACGATTAATAAGTGATTGAAGATAACGTTGTCATAATAGTTCAATTGCTCATTTTTCACATGTAGTGGATACGCGCCATTAGACGCTCTGCCATGGGTAGCGATTCCCAGACTCTTGTACTTTTTTCTGAATATTACATGCTATTCCCAGCGTAGCTGCATCCGTACTCGCTTAGGATTACTGATTTTGTTACAAAGGAATTGGTATAAAGTGCAGATTAAGCATAATGATACATGACACAACCTGGATAAAAAGGGCGAAAGTCTGAGGATAACGTTTGAGTCGCACAAAAGAGCTGCATGCAATGTGGACACCAGTATCCAAGGTACCTGTGCAATGTTCTTTTGTCACATTAGTGATGTGAATAAGACACATGGGGGCATATTCAATTAGCCGCGGGGTTTCCCCCGTGACGAATCGCCGGCAAAAATCCCCATAGCGCTGGGAAAAGCTATTCAATTAAAAAGCCTTTTTCCCGCGATGAAAAATCGGGACTCGATTTGGTGGTTTTTACGCGGATATTTCCTCGCACCTCCATGAGCTGCGAGGGAAAGTCCGACTGCAGGGACTCGCATGCATGGTCTCGAGGACTCACGCTTGAGGAATCCCTGCGGCTAATTGAATATGCTCCATATGATTCAAATGTGTGTGGTAGGATGTATGGCTCAGCCTAGTCGCAAAGTCAGTGTTACACCAAATGGGGCAATTTCAGGATAGTTGGACATATCTGCATTTTTTTAAATAAATATTTATTATGTTGTTGAGAAAATTACTGTAGCATTGTACTACTCCTACATGAACAGGTTTATCAACAATATATGATGAGAAGTTAATAAAATATATTAAGTTCACTATTTTTTTTATATATATATACCTCCAAATTTAAATTCCAGATCTGTTCTCAGCTCTCATTCAGGCCTAACCTGTAACCTAAGATGAAGCTTTAGGCATATTTACTAAAGTGAGAGTTTTAAGAAGTGGAGATGTTGCCCATAACAACCAATCGGATTCTAGCTATTATCTTCTAGAAGGTGCTAGGTAAATAAGTAGAATCTGATTGGTTGCTACGGGCACCAACACCATTTCTAAAAGCCGGCACTTTAGTAAAGATACCCCTAAGACTTTCCTACAATAATTCTGCCCATACTCCAAAAGTTCCAAAACTATAAGCCCTCTCACAGACATATTGGAATCACTTGAAATGGTTTTTTTTTTTTTTTTGCCATCAGGAAAACTTGATGCATTTTAATTTTAGGATACAGTCAAGGGAATCGGTATGTAATGCCGGCAGCTGTTTAGCCGCCGGATCAAATAACGACAGCGGCAGGTAAGTAGTCTAATCCTTCCATCTCCCTACCCTAACCCTCCCTTAGGGGTGCCTAACCCTAACCTCCCCCCCTAGTGCCTAACCCTAACCTCCCCCCATTAGTGCCTAAACCTAACCCTCCCAGGGGGGTGCCTAACCCTAACAACCCCTAGTGGTGCCTATCCCTAACCCCCTGCTTTTCCTACCCTAACCCTACCCCTCCCAGGATGGTGCCTAACCCTAAGTCCCCCCGGGGGTCCCTAACGCTATCCCTCCCCCCCCCTGCAGCTACACGCTAAGACACACGGCTTACCTTCGTTCTGCGTTCGGTAAGTTGGGTGTCGGGATTTAGTAGTGGGGCTAATGATAGGCATCTGGATTTCGACGCCTATCTTTAGTCCCATGTCGGGATGTGGCTGTCAGGATATCGGTATCCTAACTACATCCTGTCACATGGGCCCTTTAGTGTCTTAAAACGTCCATCGGCGCATTCCCATTCCTCCATTCACATGTACAAAATGTTAAGTTGAAGAAATTATATTTAAAAATGTTCTATGTTTGTATTCTTCTCCGAGTAAATGTTTGCAAATTAAGTTACTTAAAGCTGCCACCAACAGTTTGACTTTGGTTTTATTTAAATATAAACCTCAAAATGTATGTATCCTTGTATCTGTTCTTCCTACCTTGTAACAAATCTAATGTTAGAAAAACCCGGGAGGCACAGAATGTTTTCAGCATGAGACAAATTGTTCAGTGACAAAAGTAACTTTTTTTTTTTTTTTTTTTAAAGTTCATGACATCTTGTGGACAAAGCATGAATTGCAATTGCCATTTAGGCATTTAGGGGTCAATTCAATTAAGTGTGAGTTTGGTCCTGCGAAGCATTCTCAAGGCGAACTAGCCCCCGCAAATTGCATTTGCAATTCAATAATTGCATTGCTTTTTCTAAGAAAATTCGCATTATTTTGGGCACACACCCCTGAGCAGTTGAAACGGTAGGGAAAATCTTTATTTTTGGGTAAAAATGTCGGGACACAGTGGAGAACCTCTAGTACACCCTCTCAATGAATAATCCTGCGCTTGAAGTGGTTTAAATAGTATATTTTGGTTAATAGAGACATGTCAGTTTTCAGGTGAATTTCTGTAATCAGTTCAAATATGGAGGTGTAAATGATGAGGGACAGGTATATGGAAGTGTAAATGATGAGGGACAGGCATGTGGAGCTGTAAATTATGTGGGACAGGTATGTGGAGGTGTAAATGATGTGGGACAGGTATGTGGAGGTGTAAATGATGAGGGACAGGCATGTGGAGGTGTAATTGATGAGGGACAGGTATGTGGAGGTGTAAATGATGTAGGACAGGTATGTTGAGGTGTAAATGATGGGGATAGGTATATGGAGGTGTTAATGATGTGGGACAGGTATGTGGAGGTGTAAATGATGTGGGACAGGTATGTGGAGGTGTAAATGATGTGGGACAGGTATGTTGAGGTGTAAATAATGGGGGACAGGTATATGGAGGTAAATGATGTAGGACAGGTATATGGAGGTGTAAATGATGTGGGACAGGTATGTGGAGGTGTAAATGGTGTGGGACAGGTATGTGGAGGTGTAAATGATGTGGGACAGGTATATGGAGGTGTAAATGATGTAGGACAGGTATGTGGAGGTGTAAATGATGTGGGACAGGTATGTGGAGGTGTAAATGATGGGGGATAGGTATATGGAGGTGTAAATGATGTGGGACAGGTATGTGGAGGTGTAAATGATGTGAGACAGGTACGGGCAGGTGTAAATGAAGTGGGACAGGTATGGGGAGGTGTATTTGATGGAAAGGGGTTTTGAACTTGCAGATAAGAGGTAAAAGTATTTATTGCAATTTTTTACAAACTTGTTTAAAAAATTAAAAACACTGAAAAACACTTAATTTGATGAAAAACACTTGCTCATAATCAATTTTCAAACATTAATACGTACAAATACATTTGACACCTTTTTACAACCTCCAGTACTTTCCTTATGGCCACTAACAGCCTTCTATATGGTCCTGCTATCTCATATGCCACTTTTTTGGGGTCCATGTTGCTAGTACCACGAACTGGCATTTCTAATTGAATCTCACATTTCTCAAGTGTGCGCACTTACGCGATGTATGTAAGTTTCATGATACAAATTCACTTTTGCAAACTCGCTCCTAATTGAACTGACCACTAAGTGTCCATACAATAAAGCAGGATGATTTTTGTTCAGTTCAAGTGGGTGGGTCGGTGGGTGTGATGATGCGATTAGATTATTGTGGCCCCAACCCCAATTACACAATGCCATGATTACCAGCACTGTAAAGCAGGAGGTGGGGCCACAATGATGTGATTCTGTGCAAATTGCGTCCCCGGCCACCAGGACCACGCACTTCACTCTGCAAGAGGGAGGGTGGGGACTGGCTCCAGAAGACTTGCCCCCTCTTATGGGTGGCCTAGAGTGCCACCTGATTGTCTGGAGCCTCCCAGCTGTTCCAAGAGAGTAGATAAGTTTGCCTTTAGTAGATACATAGGGAAATTAAATTTTGGAAAAAATATCATAACTCTTTTACGTTCAAATATGTCAACCAGAAAACCTGTCACTTATACATGAAACATTTGTCTGAACAAACAGGGATTGAGTCAGAGTTGGGAGCAATAACCTATGTGGCACTGCAGGTGGGGCAGATTTCTGTAGTGCACACAAGATGGCTGCCTCTCCTGGTACTTTGTATCCACCCATAGTGGTGCATCTAAGTGCTGCCTCCTTTATAATACAAAATGTGCACAGAGATTTAAATTTGAGAGGGGTGTGTCCTAGCTCAAATGCAAAAGCAGCCAATATTTACCCTGCATGCAAAAAAAAATAACCACCCACCCCCCATATATTTCTACCCCTTGCATTGCAAGAGGGTTTGCCCAGATGCAAAGCTAGTCTATTTTTATGCTTTGCTCTCATTTCTGAATCAGCTAATTTTTGCTTATATAAACCTGTTTCAGATGTACTAAGAATTCATAGTAATGCATGCTCTGTGAGGTCCTGATAGGTTTTTCAGGATTTTATTAAATCAACAAGTTTCTTTACTTTGTGATTCAGTGACTGCTAAATTAGAATTCAGCCCCTGGCCTGTTTTTAGAATACTGAGAAAGTTGTTTTTATTATTACACTAATTTAGATGTCAGTTTGGACACTCCCCTCCCAAATCTAATTCTGAACACTTTAAAACTGCCCCACCTGCAATGCAACATGGTTTTACCAAGATGCACAATTACTTTCTCTTTCTTACTTTATTCCCAATTGCGAATCAGCCCTTGTCACTTAAATTAGTGCTAATCATGTGGAAATTGTTTTTTTTTCCCTACATGATTGTTGGGACCTTTATAATAAGCCCCTTAATATCTGCAGATTGTGACAAAGCATCTGTAATTCATGCTGGTCCATCTAAACTACAAACACTGAAAACAGAAAAAAAAATGTTGCACTTTTTTGGTAAAAAATAAAAGTTGTTCTGCATTTTATGCTTCAAATGCTGAATGCTCTATACCAGGGGAAGGCAATGTGTGGCACTCCAGCTGCTGTTGAACTATACATACGAACATGCCCTGTTGTAGTTTTGCTGTTAGATCCTGCTAAAACTCCGGCAAAGCATGCTGGAATGTGTAGTTTCATAGCAGATGGAGTGCCACAGGTTGTCTACTCCTGCTGTATACCTTCCTCTTGGGATTGATATGTCTTATTACTCAGCAACATTCATTATACCAATCTGCCCAATGTCTCAGCAGGACCATGCATTGCAGAGCTCGTTGAGTAACATATAAAACAGAAAGAGTTTCATAAACACAGTAGTAGATGAAACACGTTGCTGTCCGCTATACTACATCACAAGACGTTTGTGTCCAGCTGCTGCCTGCCTAATGACCTATCGACCGGTGTGGATATATGGTCACCCCTATGATATAGGGAGAACTCTTGTCTATCATCAGACAACTATCACTTATCCTGCTTTCTAACATGCTTTTTTTTTCTGGGACACAGTTCTTAATATTTTAACAAGACTTTTAATGTTTATGTGTGATAAACCCACAAGCTATCAATTTATTGCTCTGGATATGTATTCTTTATGTCAAATTTAAAATTTTCTGTTTCAAGCTGATAATTAGTGTATTACCTATATCAACATTGTGACTGCTGAATATATTGTGTCTAACCAATTTTGAAACATGAGTGAAACTGATTGCTACTATTAAATTAGAGATTATATTTTTACAGTACTTTTGATATATATTTGTTCATTTACTAGCGTAGTTTTCTTCTTTTTTCTACTATTGCCATTGGGTTTGCAGTTTCCCCCTTTATTAACACTGCAGCAGGTACTTTTTCCATATGTGTGACTCAGGCGCTGACAAACCTTTATTCTTTTCTATTATTATTATTAGACAGAGTTATATCATTGCACTGAAATACAACATATAGCATATCTCTGGATAACGTCCTGTTCAGAGCTGCACCATGCCTCAGGAAAAATCGGTCTGATGAGTAAGTACAATGTTGAGGGAAGTAAGGAGGATTTAAGCAATGTATTTACTAATGCTCGGGACAAGACATGTACCAGCCAATATACTAATGTCACTAGAAGGTGGACAACCCCTTACTTTCAGATGACTTTATTAGTAAAGAATGCCATTCCACTTAAAAAGAACAGATTATCACTGTAATTGCACAACACTTTATTACAGTTTAAGTCATTGTGGTATAATGAGGTTGGGGAGGTTGGCAAAAACATACATTTCTTTAAGGGGAAAATATTATTGACACATTATTCTATGCAATAAATCCAACACTGGCACTTTCTGAACCAATCTTCACTTCTTCTTGAAACCACCTTTGACTTGTCCGATTGCCTTCTCTCCAGCATCTTTAGCAACCTGGCAACCTTTGTCTACAGCTGGAGTGGGAAAGAATAGACAGTATTGGTAAATGTAATATGACTAATAATGATATACACTGGAAATGGTTTGTTTGCAGCATTGCTTCACCGCACCAACTGCTTCAATGAGCAAGTAGGTAGTGGTGGTGGTGGCATGGTCCACTCCAGGGACTGTAAGCATGGCATTTGGATTTGACATAGCCAAGTACCACACTCCCAGTGTAACACCATATTTGCCAATTCTGGCAAGTTCCTTTCTGGGAGTTCTCTGAAGAATGGACAAAATGATTTGCATCATAGTGGCCCTGTCCCCATTCATAGCGAAATGCGTCATCATGCCCCATTGGCCTGCCCACTTTCACTGGTAAGCGTGTCATTTTATTTTTCTGAGAGACACTCTCCCTAATTCAAGAGTCTCCCGGAGGTTCCTTAGGCTATGTTTATTGACTATTCTTATCAGGAAACATGGAATTTCTGCATATTGCATGTGGGTTTTCATGTAAATTGCATTTGTACAGTACAGGAATGAAATTGACTAAATGTTTGCTAAAATACACTAAGCCTGCCTTCCTAAAAATACTGCTGTGGTTCTTTTTTGTAAGAGAAATGTACATCATAAGTTCAACACTGTCATTTTAGTATTTAATACATTGCATCAGCAAAGTAGAAACTAGAAATAGACTCTTGTACACCAAGAACATTTACATTTTGTATTATTCCCTCTAATGTACAATTACTTCCATTCTGTTGCCATCAAAAAACATGATGTTCAAGGCATCTTTACCAGGTTACCCCATAATATATTTATGGCTGCTCTCCATATAAGAATATGATGTGTAGATTATTATTTAGCCTGTGTAGTGAGCAAACAGGGACAGATGCATTTCTTCTCAGAAGTACAGTATACAGTTTTTGTTAGGTGACAATGCATGTGTAAATAAGGAGGTACCAGTGTATGATTTTAGATTGAAGGTGTGATTCAAATATGGTCTATTTACTAAGCCTTGGATCGAGATAAAGTGAATAGAGATAAAGTACCAGCCAATCAGCTCCTAACTGCCATGTCACAGGCTGTATTTTAAAAATGACAGTTAGTAAATAGACCCCACAGTACCAGCTCCTAACTGTCATTTTTCAAACACCGCCTGTGACATGGCAGTTAGGAGCTGATTGGCTGGTACTTATCTCTGTTCTCTTTATCTCAATCCAAGGCTTAGTAACTAGACCCCTATGTGTTTTATGAGCCTGTCAGTGAGGTGTAGCCATGTCCCAGAGATGGTGTGGCCATGCCCCTTTCTGGTACAGGTGCTTGGCCAATCTCTTGGCGGCCCTGGTTGTATGATAACACTAAAGATTATGTGTAGATGTTATTTTTCTGTGGGGTAGTATATGGCAATATAGTGTAGGTTGCTGAATTGTGTGGAGTTCAGTATTGTACAGGTCACAGCCAGAGGTAACTACAGTGGGTGCAGGGGGCGCAGTTGCTATCGGACCTGGAGTCATAGTGGGTCTGCTTCTCTTGTATCCAGCTCCCATAGACCTCAGTGTTGAACGGTGCGGTAAGAACAGGTGACACCACATTAAATACAGAAATTAACAGCAGACTTGGTGCAAAGAGCACAAGGTGAAGAAAAAGCTGCCATGGTTGAGGAGCATGGGAAGCAGAAGACTGCCATTGTGAACTGGGGGCACTGTGTGACATAATATGAACTGGTGGTACTGTGTGCAATAATGTGAACCAGGGCCACCATAGTGCCTAATGGGGTGGAATTAAATTGTTTTTTTACATGCCCGTTAGTAATGGGCACCCTGACAGAGCAATTCCGTTGTTGCACCAAGTGGGTGCGAGTGCCCAGACTTCTACTTGCACACTCCTGATATGGAAATAAAGAAATAAAATGACTGGCGCTATAAACAATTTATAATAAAATAATAAAGGTGATATGAAGCGGAAGTCTAATAAAACATATTTATGCACATTTATTAACAATTATACATATGAATAACATATTCAATAAAGGAAAATTATAAAAAAATGAAAAAAATAAATAATCGATATAAAATCACTAATTATGGAGCATTGATGGTGAGTCAAACGATTAATCTTAATCTATGGACATCCTCGGTATAAGTCTTGAAATAGTATCCAGATGATAAAGTCAGGAGACAATGTTATGAGGGTTCAATTGACCACAAATATTTACCAGCTTAAGGTCCTTCGGTATAGCAGTCCAATTAGCAGATAACTGCAAGATTGATATCGATGGTGTTGTTGGTGAGACTGGTTTTTAATAGTCAGTCCACAAGGATGGTCCCTCAGGATTCAGTCTGCTTAGCAGAGCACCGTGCTGCTGGTCATAGGTGAAAATGTAGAAACAATGGTCTCCTTTAGGTGAAAATACAACCTGGTGTGTTCACAAGGCTCCTCAGATCCACAGGGGGATAGTACCAACGTCCATAGAGAGATTAGATGATTGCTTAAGCAGACAGAATCCTGAGGGACCATCCTTGTGGACTGACGATTAAATACCAGTCTCACCAACAACACCATCGATATCAATCTTACAGTTATCTGCTAATTGGACTGCTATCCCGAAGGACCTTAAGCTGGTAAATATTTGTGGTCAATTGAACCCTCATAACATTGTCTCCTGACTTTATCATCTGGATACTATTTCAAGACTTATACCGAGGATGTCCATAGATTAAGATTAATCGTTTGACTCACCATCGATGCTCCATAATTAGTGATTTTATATTGATTATTTATTTTTTTCATTTTTTTATAATTTTCCTTTATTGAATATGTTATTCATATGTCTAATTGTTAATAAATGTGCATAAATATGTTTTATTAGACTTCCGCTTCATATCACCTTTATTATTTTATTATAAATTGTTTATAGCGCCAGTCATTTTATTTCTTTATTTCCATATTGGTGTGGAGGCTGACCACCTCTGTCTGGCAGCCATAGTGACAGCGCACCGGAATACTTTGCTACTTTACTTGCACACTCCTGAGGCTGTGAGAAGTCCAGCTTTTGAGTGCCCACTCTAACCAGGACTTTAGATGAGTTTACATGGCTAAACCTGATAAATTTGGGCACAACAAGTAATGGGGACCCGCGGCTCTCACGCCCGATCGGAACAACAATTGAATTGTTCCGTTGGAATGCCCATTACATATATACATGCAAGAACCAATTAAATTCCCCCAAATGTGTACTGACATCACAGTGTTGCATTATGTAAATTGGGGGCAGTACTATGGGGCCCTTTCAAACTACTGATATAGTGACCACAAAGTTCTAGTTGTGCCCCTGGTCACATCATACTGTATGTTGTAGCATAGTGTGCATTGTAAAGGGGCAATTTAGTTTACAGTGTTGCATAGAATGGATGCCCACTTTGTATTGGACTCAGTTTGTGGCATAGTGTCAGTATTGTACAGTGTGGCAGTGTTATAAAGAATTTTGCATTGTATAAAGTGTCATCATTAGGTGACATAAAAGTTGCCATATGGGCTGTAACAAAGTACTATACTGTATGACTCATCAGTGAGAAAAAGGTCCTATTGCTGGCATAAACAAGTATTTTCTCTGGCAGTAGGGCTTATTATCGAATAAGCTCCTCTCCAATCTGTACTTAACGCTGCAGCTAGACTTATGTTCCTCTCCCACAGCTCCACATCTGCCTCCCCTCTCTGAAAAGTCCTTTACTGGCTCCCCTTCCCCTACAGAATCCTTTTCAAATGCATAACTACCATGTACAAGGCCCTCTCCAACTCCACAACTCCCTACATCTCCAACCTCACCTCCTTACACACTCCCTCCCACCGCCTCTGGTCAGCCAAAGAACTCCAGCTTTCCTCCTCTCTGGTTACCACATCTTACTCCAGAATTCAAGATTTTTCCCGAGCTGCCCCCACCATTGGAACGATCTCCCTCGTTCCATCAGACTATCCACCAGCTTGCATTATTTCAAGCGGGTGCTAAAAACCCACCTGTTCATAAAATCATGTCCATCCTCCACTTAACCATGTCACCACGTAGTCTACTTCTTAACTTCCCTTATACTGGCTCACTCCTCATGCAGGGCCGGCTCTACCATTAGGCAGCTGCCTAGGGCACCAGGATCTGGGGGGCGCTACTGAGTCTGCCTATCACAAAATTAAGGCTGTCTTTGGAAGAGGCATCCTTCTTGTACTTAATGTAGGTGGCGGCTGTGGAACTTTTAAAACATCATTACACACTTTCACCAGTGGGTATTAAAGTGTTTTTTGGGGCAGTAGGCTGACATTTTGCCTAGGGTGCTGAGAAACCTTGCACCGGCCCTGTGCTCATGTCTTCTGTTTGTCTCCCTCCTCCCTCCTGTTCTCATCACCCACTCATCTTGCAAACCTGCTACACATCCACTTTGGGCTCTCTGTCCCTGGACCCCAATCATCTGTTTTTTGTTTTTTCAGGTGAACTAGACCTGTCATTTCCAAGCATGCTGACAGCTACAGGTTTCAGCTGAAGCTATATTTTTCAATTACACACATTGTATCAGTGACTGTAGAGATTTGTAGTGCTATAAGAACTGTACTATTTTACCCTGTATGGTCTTATTGTTTTGCTCAATGTATGGCGCTGTGGAACATTTGTGTAATAATAATTATAATAACCGTCATCAATCTAAATCAAAGGAGTAACTCCCCGGCAATAACCCACTCACTATAAGCAAGTTTAAATGGGGAAGCTTACCTAACAAGCAGTGCTGTTGGGATACCTGTTCTGTAATCTCAGTATGGTGTTAACAGAACCAAAAAATTAAAATTGAGCTTTAGTCGGATATTAACCTTTGATTTTTTTTTTCCCCACATCATCTCAAATCCGACTCCCGTGTGCGCACAACAGCAGAGACTGCAGATTATCTCTTACTGCTCCAGGCCAATATATGTCTCAGTGATTTGTCATTCAGAAATACTGACAATGTGATGAGAAATTACTCTTTCAGCTGCGATTAGGAGTGTAATAATAAGCATATTCACCTAAGCAAACATGGTATGTTTTCCTTACCTTCTCCAGCAATTTTTTGTCCTTCTTGCACACACTGGTTTGCAGCGTCCTGTACGGTTTCTTTTCCTTGTTGTACTGCAGTGATGATAGTGGAAATGATGACCATTAGAAAAGGGCAGTGTTACACAAATGAACTGTTGCCTTGGTGTGAGTTAGCTCATTGCACATTTTGCTCAAATACCAAAAAATATCTGAAATAATTTCTTAGGCAAAAATATAATTCCACCAGCACCACTACCATCACCAAATATATCACGTGAGTTGTATTCTGCTGTTGTGGGACCTTAATAAGAAGCCATAAGCTATATAAGTATTTTGATGGAAAAAATGTGATCAGTAAGCAAATATAAAGTAGAAAGTTGAAAGCAAGATGAAGCCAGAACAAATGTCCCAATATAAAATATCTGTTTACAGTGTAACATCTAGTAGTAAAGGGGATGTAGTCAATATCCTGACCACGGGAATTCAGGTGCTCGTAATGCCAGCGCCGAAATCCTGACACCTGTCAGAATCCTGGGCACCAGCATCCCGTACCCATCCCCTAGGAATGTTGTCAATTTAGAGAAGGTCACATCTTTAGAGTTGTCTCCTAGGAGGTTTATTGTTTGGCTCCTGAAAACCTGTGAAATAAGTGCTAATAATAATCTTCACTACTTGTAAAAAAACAAAAAAAACACATCATTGCAAGCAGGGCCATAGGGAGGGTTGTGCAAGCTGTGCTATTGCCCAGGAAGAAGGGCACTGGAGGTTGCACTATTGCCACACCAAGTCCCCTGCATCTGGCTAGCAGGGTGCCTGGAACGGCACTCTGCAGCCAGTAGCACTACTTTAGGGCTGCCTGTGTCGTCCTGCCGACCTTCTACTGTCTGCCTCACTCCCTCCCATGATGACAGGGGTTTGTGGATGGCACAGGGTGGCAGGAAGCCCTGCTCCACTGCTGATTGCAGGGCCCCATAGGAACATTTGATGGAAGTGCCGGGCGATATCGGTCCATCCTCCTGAGTCACCCAACTGCTAACTGAGCCCTGTTCTGTTCTTTTGAGCATGTGTGGTGACTGCTCTCAGAAGAATGGGAACCTCTATTGGGTGGAATAGCATTGCTGGGTCTCTCTAACCTCTGGGCCTTCTAGCAGTCTCACCCTCCACCCGCAGTTGTGGCAGTTCCACCAGTGGAGAGATTCCTGAAGGAATATTTCTCTTAAACTCTAATATTTATAATGACCAAAATAATAAATCTAGCTAGTCTACCAGAATTTAGTGATGTATTTAATTCAAAGTGTGTATGTATCTTCTCTCCATCGCGTGTGATTAAACCAAAAGACAGACAATTTTATGCAAAATTACTTAGTTTTTCTTTTTTGTTGCTTTATAACAGAGCCATAACTACAGTATGGCACTCTTCATGGCTGCTGGTTGAGGGGGAGCCAGTTGCCGCCCTACACAAGGGAGGGCTCTCTGCAAATTACCTCAGTTTTGCCTTTGGCATGAGTTCCTGGCTTTGGGCTCCATTAGATGTTATGACCCAGAAGTTAGATATGTGTAACAGCATGATGTTGCAATGTAGCTGAGCAAGTCCTTCACTTTGCCAAGGGGCCCAGACCCATAGATATGCTACTGCTTTATAATTTGGATGCAAAAATCTATAATTATTAATAAAATGTAGTGTAAATCCTTGCACAGTGCTACCGATTTGGTATGGTGGTAGTATATTATTATTTGGTAATAATAAAACAGCCTAAGATAATGGGTATTAGGGACATGATCTATTTACATAAACCTAATTACTGCTGATCTAGTGAGGAAGCAAAAAAAAAAATAGAATACTAGAAATCAAAAGCAAATAAACCAATGAAAAGGAAACTTTTAGTCATCTATAGTTCTTTGTCTAACCAGTCATTGTCAGTGAAGCACAGACAGGTGGAATCATGGCCATGTTTACAGACATTATAGCTGGGTGTGGTAAATGGGCCTGTATATGGGTTTGTGCATGAATGACATGGGTGGAAGGACAGAGAGCTGCAGGCATCCCTGATCCTGGCATAGGTGTGGTTCTATCTGCATTACAGGTAATCATCTGAATCCTTAGGGCACACCCTAAGCAGACACATACATCTCACTGACATACTCAAAAATATTGACATGACTGTCAGCATAAATTATGTTGTACCACAAGCATCTGAAAAGGTCATAGCAATTTTCCAGGCCAAATGTTTTTTTTTTTTTTTTTTTCTACAAAACTGCTAGTTTCCCATGTACCTCAGTATGATAATTTATGTACTGTTGTTCTACCTGTCAGTAAAGATGTAGGCCTACAGTACATTGTTTAGGAGGACAGCATGCAGGTTTCCTGAGACCACCATTGACAATGTTTGGCAACATAATTTTTTTTAAGTTGCACCCACTGATCATGTGTTTTTACCATATGTGAGTAAAAATGCAAAGTATTGCAATAGACTAGATTATTTCCTTTACATCTGTATACAAATATATTATTTTACATTAAGAAGTATTTTTTCCAAAAAGCTTTTGGTATCAAATAAAAATATAGCACTAAATAGCATTTTTATTTCTTCAATGAAGTTGTAATTTTTTGATACGGGAAACTTTTCCAGAGCCCACCGTAAATGAGTTATGCAACTAATTTCTGCCATGTACCAGAAGTGTTTTAATCAGATGCAATCTATTCTCCACTGTATTTGTCTTGAATATTCTGCCAAATTGTACAGAATAAAAGGGCTAGTTAATTGGTCTGTGGACATGCAGTGATGTATTGAGGGGGATGATGTAATTATTTAAATAATGGGCAAATGCAGGATTGCTAGAGGGGGGTTTCAAATTCTTGATTGTAGAGTGAGTGTGGCCAGCCCATGAAGGGGGCATAATTAGCATTTATAAAGCTGTAAGCTGCCTCATAGAAAGTGCAGTGTGTGCAATTATTTAGATATCTACAGGCCCATCAATGTACTAAGCCTAGGAGAGAGATAAAGTATCCAATCCGCTCATAACTGTCATGTTACAGGCTCAGAGCTGGATTATAGGGGGGCGGACGGGGCAGTCGTACAGGGGCCCCCACACATTAGGGCCCCCACATTGTGGCAAACGTACCCTTTCTACCTGGCTCCAAGTCCCGACATCAGTGACAGCACAGTCACTGATAGACCGTGGCTGATGATAGAAGCCCCGCCCTCTCACTAACATACTGCTGCAATTCGCGGGTGTATGGTTCGGGAGCGAAGTCTAATGCAATGAATTGCCCGCCACCATCAGAAGCCTGCCTGATGCGGCAAGTCTGCAAAAACAAGTTAGTGTGTGTGTGGCTGTGTGCTCTCTGTCCCTTCCTCTCTCTCACCCTCCCTCTCCGTCATGACCACTCTATCTCCCTTTCTCTCTCTCCCCTCCCTCCTTCTCTCCCCTTTTTTTTTCTCTCTCCCTCTATTTTGCTATCCCCCTCTCTCTCCATATCTCACTCCTTCCTCGCTCTCCCTTTCTCCCCCCATCTCTTTCTGTCTCCCTCCTTGGGCGCAATGCATGAGGAAACGCATTCGGGATATGATGCACCCCGACGCTTTTCACATACATTGCTGGCGTTAGCTACACCGGTATGCATGACGAACACCACAAAGGACCACCCTCTCGGTGAGAGCGGCCCTTTCCGCTGGAGGGACTTCCGGGTCTATGACTCAGAAGCCCCTCCGGCGTCCTTCTGCGCATGCGCAGGAGGACAGACGCATCGCATGGGGTTCTGGGAGGGATCAGATTGGATCCCTCTCACATCACTCTCCCGATAGAAGCCGATAGGCTTCTATAGGGTAACCCCATCTTTGCATTGCACTCCAGGGCTTGGTGCATATGAGAAATGCGGTCAAACCCACATTTTGGGGGTTTGACCGCATTTCTACCTTTTATGCATCCTGCCCCTTGTCTCTCCCACAGCCTCCCCCCCCCTCTCCTCCCTAATGCCCCACTCAAAATCCTGCATTTGCCCCTGGCAGTGTACTAGATCATGTCAGCTATGATGCCGGCAGTCGGTTCCCAGCAGTGTCGTGGACATGATGTAGTATGCTGCGGCCTTGCAGGTCAGTGGAGAGACCAGATAAAAGGTAATGGGCATAGAAGTCACTGCGTGAGGCCGTGGCAATTTTATTGATGGAGCCCCCACAAGCCTTAATCCAGCCTTGTACAGGCTGTGTTTGAAAAATCACAGTTAGGAGCCTATTGGTTGGTACTCCCTCCACTTTATTTCTCTCCAACCAGATCGTAGACTTCAAATCATGGAATGATCAGCATAGTTCCCAGACTCTGCTATAGAAATAACTGTTAATAAATTAGATAAAGAATTTGGGCAAAAGTGTCACCTGCAACTTTAAAACCAATTGCTCTATCAGGTTAGTAAATACAGAAATGTGCACATTTGCACTAAAACACATTTGACAGAGCACTTTCCATGTACAGTCAGGTGCATAAATATTGGGACATTGACAGAATTTTCATATTTTGGCCTCTATTCACCACCACAATGGCTTTGAAATGAAACAAACAAGATGTGCTTTAACTGCACACTTTCAGATTTAATTTGAGGGTAATTACATCCAAATCAGGTGAACGGTGTAGGAATTACAATGGTTTCTATATGTGCCTCCCACTTTTTAAGGGGCCAAAAGTAATGGGACTATCAACTCAAAAGCTATTTCATGGACAGGTGTGGGCTATTCCCTCGTTATTTAATTATCACTTAAGCAGGTAAAAGGTCTGGAGTTGATTCTAGGTGTGACATTTGCATTTGGAATCTCTTGCTGTCGACTCTCAATATGAGATCCAAAGAGCTGTCACTATCAGTGAAGCAAGCCATCATTAGGCTGAAAAATCAAAACAAACCCATCAGAGAGATAGCAAAAACATTAGGTGTGGCCAAATCAACTGTTTGGAACATTCTTAAAAAGAAATAACGCATCGGAGAGCTCAGCAACACCAAAAGACCCGGAAGACCACGGAAAACAACTGTGGTGGATGACAGAAGAATTATTTCCCTGGTGAAGAAAAACCCCTTCACAACAGTTGGCCTAATCAAGAACACTCTCCAGGTGTCAAAGTCAACAATCAAGAGAAGACTTCACAAGAGTGAATATAGAGGGTTCACCACAAGATGTAAACCATTGGTGACCCTCAAAAACAGGAAGACCAGATTAGAGTTTGCCAAACAACATCTAAAAAAGCCATTACAGTTCTGGAACAACATCCTATGGACAGATGAGACAAAGATCAACTTGTACCAGAGTGATGGGAAGAGAAGAGTATGGAGAAGGAAAGGAACTGCTCATGATCCAAAACATACCACCTCTTCAGTGAAGCATGGTGGTGGTAGTGTCATGGCATGGGCATGTATGGCTGCCAATGGAACTGGTTCCCTTGTATTTATTGATGATATGACTGCTGACAAAAGCAGCAGAATGAATTCTGAAGTGTTTCGGGCAGTATTATATGCTCATATTCAGTCAAATGCTTCAGAACTCATTGGACGGCGCTTCACAGTGCAGATGGACAATGACCCGAAGCATACTGCAAAAGTAACCAAAGAGTTTTGTAAGGCTAAAAAGTGGAATGTTATGCAATGGCCAAGTCAATCCCCTGACCTGAATCTGATTGAGCATGCATTTCACTTGATGAAGACAAAACTGAAGGGAAAATGCCCCAAGAACAAGCAGGAACTGAAGACATTTGCAGTAGAGGCCTGGCAGAGCATCACCAGGGATGAAACCCAGCGTCTGGTGATGTCTATGCGTTCCAGACTTCAGGCTGTAATTGCCTGCAAAGGGATTTGCAACAAAGTATTAAAAAGTTAAATTTAGATTTAGGATTGTTTAGTTTGTCCCATTACTTTTGGCCCCTTAAAAAGTGGGAGGCACATATAGAAACCGTTATAATTCCTACACCGTTCACCTGATTTGGATGTAATTACCCTCAAATTAAATCTGAAAGTCTGCAGTTAAAGCACATCTTATTGTTTCATTTCAAAGCCACTGTGGTGGTGAATAGAGTCCAAAACATGAAAATTCTGTCAATGTCCCAATATTTATGCACCTGACTGTATGTATGTGTGTATGTATGTGTGTATATAAATATATATATGTATAGGTTATTTTGACAGCTAGAAAGATAACAAAGACTCTATATAAGTGGTTTAATGGCCTTATTAAATGCAAGAGACCTTTTACTAGTTACAATTAAGCTAACTGTATATCTTTGCATTCCAGAAACACTTTATTTAGAGATTATTGTATCAGTCACCCTTCTTTATGGTTGGAAAGTTTTTATAGTAAAAAGTTTTTAATGAATATGGTCAATGTTCTTGTTCCTATGAATATACTGTTGGACAGCACTGCCCATTTTATAAGTGAGGTGCAGTAACATGTTTGTTGTAAGACTTCAGGGTCTATTTATGAGCATAAAACCATGTAGTTATCGAGACTATTGTAGAAATGCCTGATGCAGGAGATACCAGAGCTATAGCCTGAGTCAGGGACTGAAAACAGCAGTTCCCGTAATTATCAATGGGGAATGCAATCTGGCCCAATTTATCAAGCCGCGAAAGCCATTATATACTATGGGCTGTTATCAGAGCCATATATAAATGACAGCACAAAATGATTTCTTATAACTGCAATGGTAACAATTTAGACATTTTGGGGCCAAAAAGCAAAGCTAGATATATAGACCCCCTGGTATTATTGTTGTGTTATACTGTGTATTTGTATCATACACATTGTGGGCCTGATTCAGAGTTGGATGCAGTTACAGCCAAAACTGCATCTTTTTATGCAACAGAGAGTGCGTCTTTATGCCATCGGTCGCAACATCGAAGATTGCACCCACCCTGTGGCAAGTGCAATTTTGCCCTCTGAACATGGCTTTGGACTGTCCGCGTCTGGCTAGCCAATACCCTGAAACACCCAATGATATTGAATCACTCTTCATGCAATTTTGATCTGCTCCTTAGAGCGATAACCATTGGGATGCTTGCGCAGTGCGACTTGGACGCAGACTGAAAACATCGGCCGCTTGCATGCAGCATCGACATTATATGCACAACTTAATTAGGCCCTGTATGATTTGCTCAATTTATTAATAGCCCTAACATCTTGCAATAACCAAAGACTGAAGTTTTGCCAACATTGATAGTTTATGTAGTGTATGAACTAAGCATAATTGCATTAACAGATCAGCAAATGACTATGATTGAGTTAAAAAAAATCATTGCATTAAATGGATGACAATGCATTTATTATCATTAGCTGAGGATGATGTCTGAATAGATCAGTAATCGGGAATGGGGTGAAATGTGAAATCTGAAGAGGTCGCACTTAAGTTCTTCAAAATGAGTGTATTCAAATCATGTAACAAAGATCTTGTGATGTTACAGTGTGCGAAGAAATTGTTCATTCTATATCTGATCACTTTTATAATAATGTTGACATTATAATAGAAGATAGGAAAAATGGGGGGGGATTTCTAGGGTTGCACATCCTAATTTAGACATAATAAGAGGTGTGTGTGCCAGAATTGAAAATACATTTAATGGTATAAAGAGAATCGTCTCTTCTAGAATGTGACAAATGGTTGCATATAAGGACCAAAAGTCACATTACTATGACTTTTTTCATATTTGCAAATTGTTAGTAAATAACCCAGAATGCCATGCAAGAATAAACAACATGTTTTTCATGTCAGTTAATTTCATTTTTAAATTAGAATAGTGAAATTGCTTGACAAAGGGAAATAAAAAAATATTCCGAGAACACTACAATCAAAAACGTTAGGCAGAGAGGTGCAGTTTTTTTTTTGTGACAAGAAAGTTAACATCATTGCAACATTTATTTTTTATACAGTAAGGTTCTACATACTTTTATGTATACTTTATAATGGTCCTCAATGGTTTTCAATTTGTATAAGGAGTTCTGTGCTATGCAGCTATCCTCTTATTATAAACTAAAGGAACATTTCTTACCTATGTCATCTGTATTTATACCAAGTCCAGTCCCTTTCTGTAGAAAAGACATATTGAAGCTGAATCACGTGAAATTGACACCTCAGGAAAACAGAACCAGTCACAAGATAAACAATGCTGTTTAGAAGAGACACTGATGATGAGGCTTTATGTGTGGTGAGATGCCCCTCCTTTGCCCTCCGGCAAAATGTCCCCATTGGTCATCATTTTAACACACCATAGCATCTGTGTGGTTGTCATAATTAGATTATCAACAAGTGGCGGAATTAATTTTTGAGCAGCATTGTTTTCTATTCCCTCCAGGCTGGGTGGAGAATTCATGCTGGAAAATTCCAGCCTGGTAGCACAGACATTGCCTCTAGCACAATTTTTTTTTTTGCATAATTTAGTTTTCATTTGGTGCAACAGTCAAATACATTGAACATTGCCCATCCTTTCATTTTTCTCTACTTCATTCTCATGTTGTTCATAAAATGCACTTACAGCATTATCCCCACATGCAATTACAATGTCATCAAAGACTGGAGCAGATCAAACATATATTCAGCTCTCACCAGCAGTGCATGTGTTTTAGATATCCTTATTGGTTTCTGCAATAAATTGTGTTTCAGTGGTCTAAATACACAGGTTTTCAAACTCGGTCCTCAGGACCCCAAACAGTGCATGTTTTCCAGGTCTCCTCTCAGAATCACAAGTGAAATAATTAGCTCCACCTATGTAACTTTTAAAATGTGTCAGTGAGTAATGAATACACCTGTGCACCTACTACGTGACTTGGAAAACATGAACTGTGTGGGGCCCTGAGGTCCGAGTTTGAGAACCTCTGGTCTAATACATCCTTCTGTCCTGTGATGAGCGGTAGTAATATTATGATTTGGAATTTGAACATACTCTTAGGTTAGTTGCTGGTTGACAAAAACTACACTCTAATGTGAATGCTGGTTCATGTGATAGGGAATATAGCTCAACTGTAAGCTCCACTGGGGCAAGAAGTGATGTGAATGACTGAAGTTTTCTCTGTAAAGTGCTGTGTGTGTGCTATATAAATTATTATTATTATTATTATTTTTATTATTATTATTATGTGTGTGCTATACAAATTAATTATTATTATCATCATCATCATCAGTGGCGGGTTTTGCCTAAGGACTGCGAGGCTGCAGCCTCCCCAGTAAAATCTGCCACCTCAGTGTAGTCAGTGCAGTCTGTGACTGCACTCTCTACACTGTGACTGGCAGTAGCCTCCTATTGGAAGCGCCATTTGCCAGTCAGATACACAACAGGCAGTCTCAGGGCAGGTGTCTCCTCCCCCTGGGACTGCCAGTCTGGACTGCTATTGCAGAGAAAGGCTTCCAGGAGGAAGCCGCTACTGTCTTTCAGCCAGCCCTACCTGGCTCCTAGGGGCTGCAGACGATGCAGCCCCTTGGAAGCCGGTGAAAATGCACATGTGCCGGTCCCGGCATCTGTCACATCAATTTTGCAGGCACTGGGACCCGGCCAGTAGTTACGCCAGCGGTGCGTCCCCCTCAGGGTGAGTCTACTTGGCGGCGGCTACCCTCCTCCAAGAGGATTGGAGCACCCGCTAATTATTATTATTAGTTATTTATATTGTGCCAGCATATTCTGTTACACTTTACAATCGGAAACAAAATATTAATAAGACAAGACTGGGTAATAACAGAAAGACAAAGAGGTAAGAGGGCCCTGCTCACAAGTTTACAATCTATAGGGATTTAGGAATTTGATACATGAGGATAATGGCTACATATTGCAAGTGGTCCAGCTAGAATGCAGAGGCTCTTAGTGGGCTACATGATACAGTCAAACAGCAAATTTGTCATGTGATCATTGGGATGTGTGAGTGTAGAAAGAAAACATATGTAAAGTGATGCGTGAACAGTATAAAAAGGAGCTAGTTGGATAGAAAAGCTTATGGAGGTTACCTGGATGGTTCTGGAATTTGATAAGCTTGCCTGAAGATATAAGTTTTCAGGGGATGATTTGTAGACTAGAAGAAAGTCATGTTTATGTTTGTGTGTGTGTGTGTGTGTAGAGGGGGGCACTCCATAGAGTGGGTGCAGCCCAAGAAAAGTCCTGTAATTGTGAATGGGAGCAGCTAATGAGTGTGGATGAGAGTCCCCGATCTTGTGCAGAGTGGAGGAGTCGATCTGTGAGATATTTTTAAATAATGGGCTGTATTCATTAGGCAGGTGATAAATTGTGCAAAATCTCTATTTTTGCCTAAAAAATGTGCGGACTTGGTTCAGAACCATTTGGATTCCTCTCCCCCCCAATGACTAATAAAAGTCCAATAAAAACTTAGCTTAATTCCCCCTAATAATGACATGTCATTTTTGGGGTGAAAATTGAAAAAGTGATGGAAAATGGGTTTAAAGTATTGGGTCACGTACTTTGGGGGGCTGTAAGAATGGTGCAGGTTGTTTTTAGTATTGCAGGGGGCAGCAGCAGGGGTATTTTTAACATTTATTAAAACGGCACTTTATAGACACAAATATACTAGCACCCATTTTACTGTACTACCAAATTAACTACAGCAATTATTTTTTTTAAAAAGAAACAGCTGTATATCATGTATCAACACTTATGCAAATATGCATATAACAGCTATTTGACTCACTTTAAGAAGCCAAAATACTTTTTATTAAGGCTATTAAAACACTTCTATTTTGCTTTCCAGGGTCAGTTAGGCTTTTATGGGGTACAGACTGATTTCCCTAAAATGTACTGTACATTTCGCCATGAACAGTATTCGCGCGTATGCGTTTTCGCGTGTTTTGCAAATGGATAGGGCGAAAAGCGGGAGTGTACATTGAGAAAGTAGGAGAACAGATTGCATCAAAACTGGCGATTGTGCAGATAACTTTGCCATGCGATCGCTTTTCGCCGACCGCGACTTTTCATACCTAGTTGCATATGGCCCTATATTGGATATGATAAGATACAGACTGCCAATATAGGGACTAACAGAGTGGATATTTTCACCTATGATAGGCTATTTTATTTAGCTGTAACAGAGCAATAACTTCCCTATGACCCATTCTGCACATCAGCTAGTCCTGCTAACCAGCTCATGCATGTGCAAACCTAAAGTCTGACTCAGCAAAGCCGTAAGTTAACCCTTTTGCTTCTGGGCTAGTATCACAGGCTGATTATCACTAGTGATATTTTCCTTTTTATATAGCTGGGACAGCTTCCACAGTGATACTGGCCGGGAGCAGTATGAGTTAATTATATAATATAGTTGTAATATAATATACAACTGTGCTGGCTCTGTAGGTCTACGAATGTGTGAGGTGGCAAGACAGCAGTAGGACTTTACATACATTGATAATGTGCCCCAAAATGTCTGATAAAACCGCTCAATCATCCCTCATGAAGCACAGAACTTAATTTCTCTATACTCTCCATTTCTCTATATATTTATGTTCTAGTAAGCAGTAGCTGCCATAGTGCCTGTGTCTCTCCTAATTTTCAGATGTACAGTATGCTCTTGCAGATGCAATCAAGGCCTATTTTGAGACCAGGGGTAAATTTACTAATGTACAGGTTTTTAGAAGTGGAGATGTTGCCCATAGCAACCAATCAGATTCTACTTATCTTCTAGATTATAGAATGTGCTAGATAAATGGTAAGTAGAATCTGATTGGTTGCTATGGGCAACATCTCCACTTCTAAAAACCAGCACTTTAGTAAATATACCCCAGGTGTCCTCTGACAAAGCAACTCTTGGCCATGAGTACCATCATTTAGTTATGAAAGCATTTGCTTAATGTTTCACACTGCAAAACACTTGAACTGCTAAAATTCTTGCCCGAGAATACTTTGTGATTTTGAAAATGACATAGGCAATACATATATATTATACATTTCCAAGCATCTGAAATATAAAGTACCTCCTGTATTATATTTCACAATCCACATCACATAATGCAGAAATAGAGCTGTCTTTTGGCTCGCACATACCATCAGTACTATAAATCCTGCTTGTTTTGTTTTTAAATTGCCAGCATGAGTCATCATTCAAATATGGAATAAGTGGTATCAGCATTCTCCAGATACTGACTTTATTTATCACAGTTTATACCTTAAAAATATTTGAAGTAAACGCCCTGCTCTGCTGCCCATTAATTTGTGTGAAAAACTTTGTATCCTTTCATTTAAAGAGCAACACACACATATTTTCATACTGGCCAATATTACAAATGACCAAAGAGTAATAACTTATTTTTAATCCTTTAAAGGGGGGTATCCACTTGTAGATATACAAACGACAGCACAATTACGACATTGCAATCGTGCTCTCGGTTCTATAGCTAGTGATGTGCTAGGACTGAACGTTCACTCGTTCAGTCCAGGCACATCCCTCATCCCCGCACATGCTGAACCTGAGGAGATCGTCAGGTTGACCTGCATGTATGGGCGATGTTGGATGTCAGAAGCGACCAGCGGGTACGCGCATCGCTGGTCGCTCCTGAACAAAACATGCCCAATGCAATGCGCGATTTGCAAGCGATTGCATGATAACGATGTCATTATCGTGCAATCGCTTGGCTAAATCGCTAATTGGATACCCCCCATAAGTTACAAAAAAGCACAGCTTGCTTTACACAGCTAAAAGTAGCCATTTGAAGAGTGTATTTATACAAATGTATAGAGCATACAACACATAAGAAAAATGGGGCAGGGGAAATTACAATGTATAAGAATGGCAGGTGAAGTGACTGAAGTACAATTCATAAAGACTTTTGGTGGTCTCTTTACAATCCCCATGTGTTAAGAGCCACTATGTATCACAGCGATACATAATGTTTTATGTTGCAATTTACAGTATGGGGCTACTAAGCAGTGATTTTCTACCCCTTACTGACACCCTAATGCTGCCAGCGATGAGTTCAGATAATGGGGCATATGTATCAAGCTGATTTTTACATAAAATGATGCAGAAACTGCTAGAGATTTCAGTGAAATTTCCTGCATTGTGCTATTAGTACATAGGAACAAAACATAAAATTATGCAAAGTGCTACTTAGCGCTGCAGATTGCAGCCCCCATAATTATCAATGGGAACTACAATCTGTCACCTATGTTCTAAACTCCAAAAAGCTAAGCATTTCGGAGTTAAGCACCCGGTAGATGATGTAAACTACTGTTTGTCTATGGGGGCTCCAGGGGAAGGAGAGAGATCTTTCCATCTCTCCCCTGCAGCCTCCAGCCGGCCCGGGAAAATTACGCTGTGAAGTCTTTCACTAACTCGCAGGGACAGATCCCAGTAGCACATAGCTGGGATATTTTTATTAAAAATGAAAATATCCCAAGTGAGTTGGACTATTAATAATCACGGCAGTACCGCGATTATTAATACATAGACCCCAATATGCGGAATCACAGTGAACCATAACCAGGAGGGGAATAACATGATAGCGTTAACTTTCCACAGCGTGATAAATATAACCGACACCATAGTTCTTTTGGCAGGTTTATTAACATTTCCATAGAGACAATGATCTACTTCATACGTATGACAATAATGTTACCAACCTCATTCCATGCCCCTGATGCATGCAAGTTTTATGCAACAAATGCTCTTTTGCTCTAGGTACCGGCTGTGCTCACAAACCCTGATAGTTTGTATGTAGAGATCTCCACTTATGTTACAATACACAAATGTCTTTTATAAATGTTTGCTTGTGCCCAGTTGCTTTGTAGTCTTGGATGGCATTTAAAAATCTTTTGGTTTTCTCTTCATCTGTTTTTACATGTTTCTAGTATTTCTTCTATTTTGTGCCATGCATGACAATCTAGCTCTGTAATCCAGCCTGATCGTCACAATTAGTGCAATTGGTACAACAGTTGCACAGACAACAGGTGTGTTCCCATAGCTGTAATTTCAAACTGCAGATCAGTATAGCTGCCTTCAGCACACCCAGATCACTGAGAGCACTATTCCTTAACTTCCCGAACATAATTCTTCTTCAATTATTCAGCACCTGATCTATGGAGACAGTGTATGTGTGGGTGTGCTGATCTACAATCTATGGGCCTAATTCAGATTTGGGAATAAAGTAAAGAAAGAGCAAGTGGTACCCTTTTTATACCAGAGCTAAAACCCGGGTTATTGCAGGGTTCACCCGGGTAGCTCCTGTATGTAAAAGGGGACAGGGTTGGATTTCCGGGTCTAACACGTGAAACCCTGCAGTGTAAACGACACAATCAGAGTGTGTAAAATCCTGGTAAAACCATGCTGCACTGCAGGGGGGGGGGGGGAATTTATAATGTGCAGAGAGATTTAGATTAAGATGGGGTGTGTCCAAACTAAAATCTAAATTGCAGTATAAAAATAAAGCTGCCCAGCATCTATGGGCTCTGGGGCGTATCTATAGTGAGGGCAGGGTGTGCAGTGCACACGGACCCCTGGGTCCAGGGGGGCCCACACCAAACACCTATATTTTTTAATACTTATCTGTCCGAAGTCCAGTGTCGGGTGTCACAGCCCTACAAAAAACACCTGGAAAATGGCCGCCACTGCCATTTTTCCAGCGTTTTGCGCATGCGCATTGGGGAAATTGCCGTGAAGATGGTGACCTGCACATGAACAGTAGACTCTGGACACAGATTAGTGCCCAGAGTCTACTGCTGAGGTCACTCTGCCACTGGGAACAGACGAGGGAGCCGCGGATGCACACGGGTCCCGTCCTCTCTTAATACGCCCCTGTGTGGGCTGCATGCAAAAGCAGCTAGTATTTATCCTGCATGAAAAAAATAAATAAATATGTATTTGTACCCCTTGTCAAAGTCAAATTATTGGATATGATTGCTTACAATTATCATCTGACGATATAGTCGTCTATAGTTCGATGTGTTACCAGGACGCTACTTTGCGTTGTGCAATCCAATGCGCACAAATGCGAATCCATCACACACATACACTGATACACATAACTCACACATATATATATACACATATATATATATATATATATATATATATACACACATAGACGCTCGTATGTATATTCACATACGTACACATAGATGCTCATATGTGTATTCACATACATACATATTCGCTATTTCAATATACAGACGCACATATGCGAACACATACATATAAAATGGTTCCCACACATTATAGTTAATAACCAGAGTTATTAAAGGTATTGTTAGCTAATAATTAAGGTATAATATGTACTTAAATGAGATCTAAGGTTCAGAATACAGTGGACATGCCATGTTTGGTATCATACTAAATCCCTGTTTATTTGCAGACATCCATTTCTATCGGCAAAGAAATTGCATCATGCGTCCGCTGGTTATGGATGATAGGGAGTTATTGCATAGAATGTTTTTACTTGTATGCAGTGTTGTAGCCAGTATTAACCAGTTATTTGGCGGGAAGCTACACAATGTGACTGTTGGAAGAACGAGCCATACCCCTGATGACACCATATGAACTGACCAATGACCAGATTGACCAGAAGCAAGAACCAATGAGAACCTGTCAATTTGTCCCTTTGTTCACTCTGAAACCTGTAAGGTATATAGGCTGTGTCCTGACCTCAGTGTACAGACATCTTCTTGCGACCACAGACTTCTGGATTGTTGACTGTATACTGGGACCAGTGCGCACGCGTATGTATCAGATGTTACTATTTTCATTGCTTTTTACTCTAATTGTTAAATCTTACATCGTGTTATCCCTTTTACATAAATAACTTTTTGTGCTTTGCAACCACACGATTGGACTGGAAAGCAATTCTTTCTTAAGCGACTAGCAGCGCTAAACAGCGACTAGCGACTGTTAGTAATCAATACCCTTGCATTGCACAGTTACTTGCTCTATCTTATCTGAATCAGGCCCTACAGAATGTCCATTTTTTTGGTGTTCATTGCAAGGCTAAGCACTCCTTTGCCCTCCTATACAAGTCATCATTTGAAGAGCTTAGTAAAAAAATCCAAACCCTAAAGGACCAGTTAATTTAGCTGCAAGATCCATGCCCTCTGCTCACGGGTTAACATTACAGGCATTTTAATGGAAATTTTCATGAAGTGCACTCCTAACTTCCTTGCACGTCATTTAGACATGAATACTTGCGAATGTTGCTCATTAATATTGCAATGTGCAACCTATGTGAAGTACATTAAATAGTGGGGAAATCACCTTGCACCTCCCCAAAAAAGTGGCAAATCAGATAGCAGGACAGCTGTTAGTAGCCATAAGCAAAGTATTGGAGGCAGTTAGATAGTATGAAATGGTTGATTTTTTTAAACTTTATAAATGATAGAAAATGTAAGTGCATTTAAGCAAATAATAGTGTCTAAAGTAATTTGGGGTACATTAAAAGTGTCTCATATACAAGTCGGTAAAAAATAGGAAAAAACACTTGCAACTCATATCTGCAAGTTTAAAACCCCTCTTTCCCTTCAATACAACACATCAATAAACATGTCCCACATAATTTAACCTTAAGGTGCGTACACACGCAACGATTTTGTAAATGAACGATTTCAAGGGAAAAATGAACGAAAATAGTTTACTAAAATCGTTCATTTACTAAATGTAATGAACGGTTTTTTAGAACTACAAACGATTTTTGCATATTCCCTTAATGAAAATCGTTGCATTGGTCAGTCTGGCTAAACTACAAACGTGAACGCGCATGAACGATAACCGTTCATCATTTTAACTCAGAAAATGACCTATTTTTTCAACGATTGAACGATAAACGATATAGTTAACGATAATCGTTCAAAAAATCATTGTGTGTATGTATGCACCTTTACTTTTGACCTAGTTTGAAGCTGTGAACTAAAATCCGTGTTAACAACCATTGAGACCCATGATAACTTATAGCAGATTTTAATTTAATAGCAAAAAGTTGTTGGTGTTTTTTTTTACCCGCATTATACCATTTTCTGAATAAACAAACAACTTACATAAAAAATTGTTAACATACATACCATCATGTGACTGAAACTACAGTCCTAATGTAAATCAGAAGAGGCACAGCACAGTACTCAGGTAATAGGGCACGTGATGAATAAATACGCTTCGCTTTTAGGTCCACTGGTCAAGTGTGTCTAAAGCCAATGTTGCCTATAAAAAGACATAGTATAGTATAAAATGTAAAATGCAATTAAGTTGCAGAATGCAAAATGTGAGCAAATTGTTCTGATGTTAGTGTCTGTCTGTATCTCCCACTTATGCACACCCATTCATTTTTAAGATATACCCCTGATGAAGTCCCGCCTTAGGGACGAAATGCATTGGGTTTCATCTGTTTCTGTGATTTTATCATTGATGTAAGCTAATCCATATGGAATTCACCATTTTTTATAAAATAAATATTATTTCATTATAATACTGTTGTGGCAGCGTTTTATTCATACTGATAGTGGCCTATTGGCCCTCTCTGTTTGGGTGTATTTTTTGGTGTGAGGGTATCTTTCAGCCACATTTGGAGGAAGGAACGTATATCCTGGCTAAACTGAGATTTCATCATATTTAAAGACCGACAGAATTTTTATCTCCAAAACGTCTGGGGAAAAAGAGAAGAATCCACTGTTTCCCTTTGTGTATAAGGACTGTTCATTGGAGCACTATGATTGCCATTTCTATTGTCTACATTATATTTTAAGTGTACAGTTTGTTGCTATCATCGACTGTTTTACAATATATACATATCTTTATTGTCTAAATAAGAGCCCCTTCTCTTCCTTTTTTTGGTGTTTATCTATAGTATATCTGTCTAACAGAGATATAAAGAGAAAGGTGAAGCTACGTAATTTCTGATCCTGGATTTTCTCATATCTCTTTCACTAAAGAATTAGCGCAATAGAAGTACAGTTTGTTTATATGTATGTATGTGTATGTATATATATATATATATATATATATATTAGGGATGAGCGGGTTCGGTTCCCTGAGAACCGAACCCACCCAAACTTCGGGGATCCGGGGCGATCCGAGCCCAAGCTCGGATCTCCCTGTCTGCCCCGGATCCCTCTCCCGAGGCAAAACCTCGAGATCTGCTGTCGGATCTCGAGGTTTTGCCTCGAGCGGCCATTTTAAAAAAAATGCCTTTGCCTTTAATGGGCAAAGTGCTGATTGGCTGACAGAGCCGTCTGTCACGGCTCTCAGCCAATCAGCATTATGGTGCTCATTTGCATGTAGCACGGACTTGTGAGATCCGTGCTACATGCATCTGTGTGATTGACAGTGACACAGAGCACAGATGGGTCAGTGAGACCCGTCTGTGCTGCTGTGTATTTCAATGACACAGATGCACGCACGGACCAGGAGATCCGTGCTACTTGCATCTGTGTCATTGACACAGAGCACTAACGGGTCCGTGAGACCCGTCTGTGCTGCTGTGGTAAAAAAAAAAAAAAAAAAACCTGTGTAAAAAGAGAAAAAAATGGCGTGCCCCCCCCCAAAAAAAGAGCAACCAGCCCGGGCATTAGTGACCCAGTGCTGGGTGTGCTTAAATACAGGGGACAAACGACATAGGGGTCCCCTGTACTTAAACACAACCAGCACCGGGCTAGTCAGAACCAGAGCTGGTTGCCAAAATACGGGGGACAAACGACGTAGGGGTCCCCCGTATTCTGCGCAACCAGCTCTGGGCTCTGATCCGGTCCTGGTTCTGGAAATACAGGGGAAAAAAATGAGTAGGGTTCCCCTGTATGTTCCAGAACCAGCACTGGACTTTTTCTAGCGGGGGGCTGATGCCACAGCCAGGGGAGCCCTTTCACCGGGCCCCCCCAGCCGCAGCATCAGCCCTGACCGCTAGTCAGCCCAGGCCGGGGATCCCTGGAGAGCTGGGGACCCCCCCAATAAAGGGGTCACCCTCTCCAGGGCTCCCCAGGCCCATGCTGATAGCCCGGGGCTATCCCCGCCACCCCTGGTGGCGGTGGGTGGCGGGTTGATTGTGTGGTGTGGTGTAAATAAAGAATATCAAACATTGTCTTTACAAGTAGAACTGCAAGTCCCAGCAAGCCTGCCCCGCATGCTGGTACTTGGAGAACCACAAGTACCAGCATGCAGGGCATTAAGGGCCCACTAGTACCTGTAGTTCACCTGTAAAAAAATGTTTAAAAAAAACACAGGACACACACACCGTGACAGTATAAGTTTATTAAACATACATACACACACACACACACACACATGTACACATACTCACCTATGTAACCCTGTAGCATCGGTCCACTTGTCCGGTAAAGTATCCATAGGGGACCTGTGAAAAAAAACATACTCACCATCTCCTATGCGAGGTTCTGTCCTCTTCGTTCCAAAGTAGGCATCCCCGGACTTGGCAAAAAAAAAAAAACGAAAACGCGATCCACGAACTTAGTACCGTTCTATAGAACGGTACTTCCCGAATGAGAGCTTAGCGGCGGGGTATCACCATGGAAACCCCGCTGCTAAGCGTTCATTGGCTGAGAGAGGCCATCTCCCGTCTCTCTCAGCCAATGAACGGCTCCCTCCATTGTAGTCAATGCTGGGAGCCGCAAGGTTATTAAAGTTTACCCTGCGGTTCCCACCATTGACTACAATGGAGGGAGCCGTTCATTGGCTGAGAGACGGGAGATGACCTCTCTCAGCCAATGAACGCTTAGCAGCGGGGTTTCCATGGTGATACCCCGCCGCTAAGCTCTCATTCGGGAAGTACCGTTCTATAGAACGGTACTAAGTTCGTGGATCGCGTTTTCGTTTTTTTTTTTTTGCCAAGTCCGGGGATGCCTACTTTGGAACGAAGAGGACAGAACCTCGCATAGGAGATGGTGAGTATGTTTTTTTTCACAGGTCCCCTAGGGATACTTTACCGGACAAGTGGACCGATGCTACAGGTTACATAGGTGAGTATGTGTACATGTGTGTGTGTGTGTGTGTATGTATGTTTAATAAACTTATACTGTCACGGTGTGTGTGTCCTGTGTTTTTTTAAACATTTTTTTTACAGGTGAACTACAGGTACTAGTGGGCCCTTAATGCCCTGCATGCTGGTACTTGTGGTTCTCCAAGTACCAGCATGCGGGGCAGGCTAGCTGGGACTTGCAGTTCTACTTGTAAAGACAATGTTTGATATTCTTTATTTACACCACACCACACAATCAACCCGCCACCCACCGCCACCAGGGGTGGCGGGGATAGCCCCGGGCTATCAGCCTGGGCCTGGGGTGCCCTGGAGAGGGTGACCCCTTTATTGGGGGGGTCCCCAGCTCTCCAGGGATCCCCGGCCTGGGCTGACTAGCGGTCAGGGTTGATGCTGCGGCTGGGGGGCCCGGTGAAAGGGCTCCCCTGGCTGTGGCATCAGCCCCCCGCTAGAAAAAGTCCAGTGCTGGTTCTGGAACATACAGGGGAACCCTACTCATTTTTTGTCCCCTATATTTCCAGAACCAGGACCGGATCAGAGCCCAGAGCTGGTTGCGCAGAATACAGGGGACCCCTACGTCGTTTGTCCCCCGTATTTTGGCAACCAGCGCTGGTTCTGACTAGCCCGATGCTGGTTGTGCTTAAGTACAGGGGACCCCTACGTCGTTTGTCCCCTGTATTTAAGCACACCCAGCACTGGGTTACTAATGCCCGGGGCTGGTTGCTCTTTTTTGGGGGGGTGCACGCCATTTTTTTCTTTTTTTACACAGGTTTTTTTTTTTTTTTTTACCACAGCAGCACAGACGGGTCTCACGGACCTGTCATTGCTCTGTGCCAATCACACAGATGCATGTAGCACGGATCTCCCGGGTTCGTGCTACATGCAAATGGGCACCATAACGCTGATTGGCTTCCTGTCTGCCACTGCAGTGCCACTCCTAGATGGGCCACGTGTTTGTGCCGCCCCCTTGTGTCGCTTAGCATAGTCATCCAGCTTCCTCGGTACAACCTTTTGGCCTAAAAACAATATTGTGAGGTGTGAGGTGTTCAGAATAGAGTGGAAATGAGTGGAAATTAATGTTATTGGGGTTATTAATAGCGTAGGAACAAAAAAAGGCCCATTTATGTGATTTTAGCGTTTTTTTTTTATTTTTTAAGAAAAAATCCAGATCCAAAACACAAAACCCAGAACCCAAAACACGGAAGGGTGGTTTTGGCAAAACCAATCCAGATCCAAAACACGAAGAAAGATCCAGATCCAAAACCAAAACACAAAACACGAAAAGTGTCCGGTGCACACCCCTAATATATATATACATACACACACACATACATACAGTCCGTCCGAGATAGCACAGCAGCATGACCAAAATGGTGCACGGTCCATAAGCAAAAGTACAGCAACACTCACCTCATCCCTTACAGACAAATGGCAGTATTCAATTAGAAACGAAAAAGGTATTGCGGATGATGCAATTTTGCCAGGCGGAAACTTATCGGAGTGTTCAATTGCAAAGACTTTTCGCGTACATGGAAAGTCAATGCAATGTAATAGGTGGAAAAGTTTCACCTAAGAATAGCCAAAAAAGTGCTGAATTGCGGTTTTTGGGTGCAAAGGTGCTGAAAGCCAAACCATAACTGTGTAAATAATGAAAAAAATAAAGTGAGGGACACTTCAAAAAATGTCTTCGAAAATGGATGCGAAAAAGTTCAAAGTTGGGGTACAAACCTAAAAAGTAGCAAAATATTCTTTTGGGGGGTCTGCAAGTATGGGGGAGGTGTTTTTTTTATTGCAGGTGCATGTTGAAGGTGAGTTTTTCACATATTTTAAAACGACAATTTAACGATTTTTAATTATACTTTCATCCATTTTAAAGTACCCCAAATTTAATAGGACTACTTATTTTCCCCCCAAAAATATGCTAAATGCTATTCTTCACTTGTGCAAATACGCTAATTGGAAGCAATTGACATCACTTAAGTACCCCATATAGCTTCAGTTGGGCTAATCAGGGACATCAATATTGATCCCCAATGTTGGTACTTCTTTTGGGGGGCGTCAGGCTGATTTCCCCATTTTGTGACAGCACTTTCCACCTGTTTATGTATCGGCGGGTTGCGATTTTGCGTCCTTTGGAATTGAATACGGGGAATCGCGGTGGATGCGTGCGATAAGTTTCCGCACCTAAAACACGCGATGCAGGCGAAAAGTTCGGCAAGCGCAAAAGTATCACGGGTGTGAAACTATTTAAATACGGACCAAAGTGTACGACCAGCACTCACAGTTTCAGGAGATAGTGGAAAGCTTTATTCAGTATAACAACATGATACAGGCTATGACAGGGGGAAGATGCCCATCAGCCGTTTCATCTGATCACCGTCAGTCTTCCTCAGGCGCCTCAGGAAGACTGTTGGTGATCATTTCAAATGACTGTTGTGCTGGTTGTACTTGTCTGTAAGGGATAAAATAAATATATATATATATATATATCAATACTCACATTATGTCCAAATTGGAGTGGCACTCTCCCTACGGGGTTCCAATCACTCTGGTGCACTCCGGAAAAAATTCATCACTATAGCAGCACAAGCAAGCAGCGGCACTCATAGACTTGTTTGAAAATGTTAACAATGTGTATTTAGGAATACATATAAATAATGTGACATTATTTAAATGTATTCCTAAATACACGTTGTTAACATTTTCAAACAAGTCTCTGAGTGCCGCTGCTTGCTTGTGCTGCTATAGTGTATATATATATGTATTAGGGGTGAGCGGGTTCGGATTTCTGAAATCCGAGCCCCCCCCGATCCGAGGCCGATCCGAGTCAGGCTCGACTTTTCCCGCCTGACTCGGATCTGAAATCGAGGCAAAACGTCATCATCCCGCCTTCCGGGTCTCGCGGGTTTTGGATCCTATATAAGGTACCCGCGTCAGCGCCATTTTCTCACTCGGCTGTGGACAGTGAAGAGGGAGGGTGGGAGTTAGGGCTGGCTGGGCTGTGTAGTGTAGTGTAGTGTAGTGCAGTGTAGTGTTGTGCTGCGCTGTGCTGCTGTTGTCCATAGGCGCTGTGTCCACTACTTCAAGGTCCATAGGGGCTGGCTGGACTGTGTTGTGCAGTCAGTTGTCCATAGGGGCTGTGTCCACTCCAAAGTCCTGTGCAGTGTCCCACTTCTAAAGGGGTGCTGTAGTGTTGTCCAGGGGGTGCTCTGTCCATCAGGGGTGCTCCCCCAAGTGCTAAAAAAAATATATTTTTTTGTGTTTGTGAATTGTGTGCGCAGTAGCCGCACGTGCATCAACAAAGGAGCTGCGCCAAGTGTGCGCCGGTGTCCCATACGTAAAGGACCGGCTGGCTTGTCCGTTAAAGGGTGCTGTAACCCCCAAAGTACACTCCAAACAAAATAAAAAAATATTTTCTGTGTTTGTGAATTGTGTGGGCTGTAGCTGCACGTGCATCAACAAAGGAGCAGCGCCAAGCGTGCGCCTGTGTCCCATAAGTAAAGGGCCGGCTGGCTCATTTCTTAAAGGGTGGTGAACCCACAAAGTGTACTAGTCTCCAACAAAAATAAAAAAAAATTTCTGTGTTTGTGTGCGCTTTAGCCGCACGTATATATCAATATAACATAAATGGAGGACCAAACTTTCTCCGATAAAAATAAAATAGGGAAAGATCAAGAACCACTTCCTCCTAGTGCTGAAGCTGCTGCCACTAGTCATGACATAGACGATAACATGCCATCAACGTAGTCTTCCAAGGCCGATGCCCAATGTCATAGTAGAGGGCACATACAATCCCAAATGACAAAGTTCAGGAAAATGACCTTAAAAAAAACGTTTAAATCATCTGAAGAGAAACGTAAACTTGCCAATATGCCATTTACGACACGGAGTGGCAAGGAACGGCTAAGGTCTTTCCCTATGTTCATGACTAGTGGTTCAGCTTCACATGACGATGGAAGCCCTCCTCCCACTAAAAAAAATCAAACGAGTTAAGCTGGCAAAAGCACAGCGAAGAACTGTGCATTCTAAGAAGATATCACAAATCCCCAAGGAGAGTCCAAGTGTAGTGGCTGTTGCGATGCCTGACCTTACCAGCATTGGACGGGAAGAGGTGGCTCTTTCCACCATTTGCACGCCCTCTGCAAGTGCTGAACGGAGCACCCACAGTCCACTTGCTGATATGCAAATTGAAGATTTCACTGTTGAAGTACACCAGGATGAGGATACTGGTGTAGCTGTCGCTGAGGAGGAAGTTGGCGAGGAGGATTCTGATGGTGATGTTGTTTGTTTAAATCAGGCTCCAGGGGAGACAGTTGTTGTCCGTGGGATGAAAAAGCCCATCACGGTCATGCCTGGGCAGAAGACCAAACATTCCACCTCTTTGGTCTGGCAATATTTCTATCCAAATCCAGACAACAACTGTCTTGCCATATGTACCATATGTAAACGTGAAATAAGTAGGGGTAGGGACGTTAACCACCTAGGAACATCCTCCCTTATAAGTCACCTGCAGCGCGTTCATAAAAAGTTACTGTCAAGTTCAGAAACTTTGGCTGAGACCGTAAGCAGTCCAGGGACACCTAAATCCCTTTGTCCTGTTGTATCCAAGCGCCTGCAAACCACACCGTCAACTCCCTCCTGGTCAATTTCCTCCTTAGTCAGGATCAGAAATTGTCCTGCAGGCCATGTCACTGGCATGACTGACTCTCCTATCTGGGATTCCTCCGGAGGATCCTGCATTGCTACGCCTAATGCTGCTGCTGGGAGTCGTTCATCATCCCAGAGAGGAAGTAGGAACACCACTACTTTTACTAAACAATTGACCCTCCAACAGTCGTTAGCGAGGCAGATGAAGTACGACAGCAGTCATCCTGAAGCAAAACGTATAACTGAGGCCTTGACTGCTATGTTGGTGTTAGACGTGCGTCCGTTATCCGCCATTAGAGCAGTGGGATTTAGACAATTGATGGAGGTAGTGTGTCCCCGGTTCCAAATCCCGTCTAGATTCCACTTCACTAGGCAGGCGATACCAAGACTGTACAGAAACGTCAGAAAAAGTGTCCTCAGTGTCCTGAAAAATGCGGTTGTACCCAATGTCCACTTAACCACGGACATGTGGACAAGTGGAACAGGGCAGTCTAAGGACTATTTGACTGTGACAGCCCACTGGGTAGATGTATCACCTTATACAGCAACAACAGCAGCGTCACCAGTAGCAGCATCTCAGAAACGCCAGCTCGTTCCATGGCAGGCTACGCTGTGTATCACCGGTTTCAGTAAGAGGCACACCGCCGACAACCTCTTAGAGAAACTGAGGGAAATCATCGCCCAGTGGCTTACCCCACTTAGACTCTCCTGGGGATTTGTGATATCTGACAACGCCACCAATATTGTGCGGGCATTACATCTGGGCAAATTCCAGCACGTCCCATGTTTTGCTCACACAATAGATTTGGTGTTGCAGAATTCTCTAAAAAGCGACAGGGGCGTGCAGGAGACGCTTTGGGTGGCCCGAAAAATTTCTGGCCACTTTCGCCATTCAGCGACTGCGTGCCGAAGACTGGAGCGCTAGCAAACACTCTTGAACCTGCCCCACCATCACCTGAAGCAAGATGTTGTGATGTGGTGGAACTCAACCCTCTATATGCTTCAGTGGATGGAGGAGCAGCAAAAGGCCATTCAAGCCTATACATCCACCTATGACATAGGCAAAGGAGGGGGTATGCACCTGACTCAAGCGCAGTGGAGAATGATTTCCGTGTTGTGCAAGGTTCTCCAGCCCTTCGAACTTGCCACACGTGAAGTCAGTTCAGACACTGCCAGCTTGAGTCAGGTCATTCCCCTCATCAGGCTTTTGCAGAAGCAGCTGGACAAAGTGAAGGAGGAGCTAAGATGGAGCGATTCCGCTCGGCATGTGGGACTTGTGGATGAAACCCTTCATTCGCTTTGCCAGGATTCCAGGGTGGTCAATATGTTGACATGAGACCACTACATTTTGGCCACCGTGCTCGATCCTAGGTTTAGAGCCTATGTGGTGTCTCTCTTTCCGGCCGACACAAGCCTGCAGAGGTGCAAATACCTGCTGGTGAAAACACTGACAGCTGAAGCGGAACGTGACACGTCAACAGCTCCTTCTTCATTTTCTCCCACAACTGGGGCTGACAGAAAAAAACTTAGGCATCCTAAGCAACCCACTAGCGGTGATGCAGGGCAGACAGGACCAAGTTTGGACCTGGCAACAATTTCTGACATGTCTACTGTCAGTGCAAATGATACTGTCACCATTGACAGAATGGTGGAGGATTACATTGGTGACAGCTTCCAAGTAGGCATGTCAGACAGTCCGTACCTGTACTGGCAGGAAAAAGAGGCAATTTGGAGGCCCCTGTACAAACTGGCTCTATTTTACCTGAGTTGCTCCCCCTCCAGTGTATACTCCGAAAGAGTGTTTAGTGCAGCCGGGAACCTTGTCAGCGAAAGGAGTAGGGAGTTGCTTCCACAAAATGTGGAGAAGATGATGTTCATAAAAATGAATTATCAACTCTTCCAGGGAGACCAGCCTCCAGAACGTACAGAGGGACCTGTGGTGGTGGATTCCAGCGGGGACGAATTAATACTCTGTGAGGATGAGGATGTACACAACACTAAAGAGGGTGAGGAATCGGTGAATGAGGAGGATGAGGACGACATATTGCCTCCATAGAGCCAGTTTGTGCAGGGACAGATTAATTGCCAGCTTGTTTTGTGGGGGCCCAAATGAACCAATCATTTCAACCACAGTCGTGTGGCAGACCCTGGCGCTGAAATGATTGGTTTGTTAAAGTGTGCACATCCTGTTTATACAACATATGGGTGGGTGGGAGGGCCCAAGGACTATTCCATCTTGCACCTCTTTTTTTTCTTTGCATTATGTACTGTTTGGGGCCTAGTTTTTCAAATTGCCATCCTGTATGCCACTGCAGTGTCACTCATAGATGGGCCACGTGTTTGTGCAAGACGTCATTTTGAGAATGGCCACCTAAGCGCCATTTTAGATAAACTCACACTTTAGTACATGTGGCTATATTACTATTAGCATCATGCAATTACATCTTTCACCATTTCTCATACACACATTAATACGCACAATTGCGCTGTTAACTAGTTGCATATTAGCGAATGCATAAGACCCTGTATGAAAACGCTGAATATTAGCTCCATGCACACGCATCTGCCCCAAGTTAACTAGCATCTTTACATCAAACCCCACATACTCACACATTACATATTCACATACAAGGTTCCATAAGCTACAAAGGTATAAGATTCGAGTATGTACATTTATTATCATTGCTAGGAAATAAAGTTTATTTCGTAACTAAGGTTTTATACGTGATAAGTAGGCCATGTTTGGTATTGTACTGATGCGTACTCTCTCAACAGTATTCCAGTAATATCGATGGAGAGATCGCAACATGCATTCTCAACTTATGGACTTCAAGCAACAAAATGTACATTATATGAACAACTGTTAGGATTTGCATGAGGCGGGAAACCAGAGACCACCAGTTGTTAGAGGCTGGGCTGTGTCTATTTGAACCAACCTGTTAAATGCCTTGTAACATATGCCATCTCCTTTAGGACCAATTGTATTAGCAACAAACTTCTCTATTGTGTTGTGTATTTCTGCGGGGTATAAATATGTGTGCTCTGACCCTGGTATATGAGGATCATATCGTGTAACTGCTGTACTTTTACTTGAATAATACTTTGTGCTTTGGAACCACAGGTTCTAGGTCTGGAGTCTTTATTTACTGTATGACTGCATATGCAAATTAGCGTCATCCTTAGAGGTTTATAGGCAGGATATTAGAAGGTATAGGCAGGGGTATATAGAGGTTCAAAGGCAGTAGCGTTAGTTGGGGGCTCGCAGTGAAGTCACTTACCCGCTAACACGGCACTTACTGTTATCGATTTCTCACCAAAGGGTGGAGTGGCCACATGCAGGGTTTACCTGCAACCGCTCGGTGCTGAGAGATAGCATCCCTGGCTCACACGAAAATGGGTAGCGGACTAGAATCCAGGGACAAGAGAGGAAAAAGTTTGTTTTCCTTTGTTGATAGAACCTAACATTTAAAGGGGTGCCGCAGTATTGAACACGCGGCTGAGTCGCAGTTTTGCGCACTGTAAAGACGCAGTTTTGTGTACGCAGCTAAAGGTTGTCATACGGTTGTGTGGTAGTCGCATTATTGTGTATGTGACTGGTCACACAATAGCGTATACGTACTTCCGGTCGTGCTGCCACGTGTTTAAACAAAGCCGTTGAGGTTTACATTCTTTTCAGTTGTTGTCAATATCTGGGTTAACGTGTATTTTTCTGCACAGGAAAAAAGTGTGTAACAGTGAGTATTTGTTGGTAGGGGTAACTTGTTCCCTAAAGTTAGAGGTACCGTATGACCTTTGAGGGCTAAGTGCTAGCTGCTCGGTAAGCAGCTTACCGTTCTATACACAGTAGCAGGTGTACAGTACATGTTGTCTTTGTTGTAGAGAGGTGCGTGGAAGTAGCCGACTTAAACTTCCATAGGTGTGGAAGTTGCCTTGTTAAATCTTATCCGGGTGTGTGGAGTAGCCTTCTTCAAATCTTCACAGGTGTGTGGGCGCTGCCATTTAAATCGTCCACAGGTAAGTGAAAGTATCTTGACTGTCTTTCACCAGTTTAAATCTTTATTGAAAAACATAGGAGTTGTCTCAGAATGGGAGCCATGCAAACAATAGAGATGTTAGACAATGATGTGCTGCTAATGGAAGCGCCATTTGGATCGGCCCGTCGTATTATGCATACTAAGTTTGGTACTTATGCAATAAGGTATTGTGATGTATGGTTTAAAATGACGATGAAGAGTGTTAGACCGTTTCCCAGAATTGGTAGTTTTGATAAAGATGTATTAGATAATGTCCGGGATCACCTCAGTCTGATGCGCTCCCGAGAGAAAAAGGTCAAATATTATGAATGTTTAAAGTTGTGGCAGCATGAAGGGGATGCGTGGCTTAAAAATGCGCAAGCGACGCAAACTAGCGTTGCGAGCGCATTGCCAGAGAATACATCCGCGACGCTGAATTGCAATGCAGGCGAGCCGCGAAATGGCGTGCATGTGCAGCAAGGTAGCGTTGTGGAAGGTATTGCCAGCAGTTCACGCGCACCACCCTCACCTTATGTGGATGGAGGTGCAAGTACAGTTATCAAAAATACCCATAAAAATGTAACAAGCAATTTGTACCCTCTCTTAAGCAACTATAAAGAAAATGTTCATGATGTGGATGATGAGCCTATTGTAATGTCTGCCATTTCCCATGCTGTACAAATGATAGATGCTACGCCACGACAATCACGAGCGGTGCCGCCATCTCCAACGGTAACAGCAAGGGAAGTGCTAACACCATCTGCACCCGTAGAGGAAGTTGTTAATACCATATGTAGCAGCAACAGATTAAACCCCCAGCCAAGTAACAAGGTCAAAGGTAGCAGCGCTACCGGTCTGCATCCCATTCGGACAATAACTGTTCCGAATGGAAATGCAGATGCGAACGGTGTAGTGCCCACGAGGTAAGTGGTAATGCATTGTCCTTGGAAAAGAGCAGAACTAAGTTCCATCATAAATAATTTCCCTGATCCCAAAAAGGAACTAGCCAAATGTCAGAGATTTTTGAGGAATTTGGGTAGTTCTCATGAGCCAACTAATAAAGATTGGCATGTGGTGTTAAGGGCCTGTCTACCACGCAATACCGATGTGACAAAATTTATCACGGATTGTGTATTGGATGGTGACGTTCCCTTAACGGACCAAGTAAACCAAGGTAACATTTCCCACATTGTAACTCAATTGGGTATATATTTTCCGGTAGTAGTTAAATGGAACAAAATTTTCACCATAAAGCAAAAGGAGAGTGAATCTGCAGAAGAGTATTGCGACCGGGCTCTGCAGGCTATCACCCAGTACACTGGGATAGAAGATATTAAAGATAGCACTCACCACAGGGGAATGATAGTCATGGTACTCATGGACGGTCTTAAGGAAAACTTAAAGACTCGGGTTCAGACCTCACAACCTGGCTGGAGGGGAGTCACAATAGATAAACTCATAGAATGTGCCATAGAATATGATAAAAACAACTCAAAGAAGAGAGAGACCCAGAGCGAAAAACGAATGGCTGTCAGTATTCAAGCTCTAGTAGGAATGACGGTAACATCACAGCCAACAGACACACTTGCATCTACACACACACCTACACCTGAACAGTTATATGCCTTCACTAATCCCACGCAACAGCAAACACAGCTCTATTCTACTAACCCTACACAACCACAGGTCCCACTCTACTCACAAACTCCATATCCCCCACAATACCCTTATCCCCCATATCCCTACCCATATCCACCACCTTTTTCCCCCTGCTCAAACCTCACAACAACCCGGGTCTTCATCCGATCCACGATTATGTTTTAATTGTAACCAGCCAGGACATTTAAGTAGAACCTGCAGAGTAAAAAGGGTAGGACCCCCAAACCAGAGAGTACCTGGATATCCCCATAAGGGATACGCACAGAGACAAGCAAATATCCAGCAAGCACCTGCTCCAATTGTGGCTGTTAATGCTTTATTGGAGAATGGTAGCCAATGCTAGGGGTCAGGTCATACCTGTAGTCTACAGATAGTCAGGTTAACGGGAAGTATTAGGGAAGAACCGGTCATGATGGTTGATGTAGCTCGTACTGAATATCCTTTTCTTGTAGACACAGGGGGGACCAGGTCAGTGATAAAATCTCCCGTTAATTTACAGGTGACCAACGAGACAGTACCAACAATGGGTGTAACAGGTAAAGTGCAACATTATCCTTTAACAAAGTCCACAGAGGTTACTATTGGGCCGTTGCATACCAGGCATTCTTTCCTTCTGGCTGCTGTGGCTCCTACTAACCTGCTGGGTAGAGACTTGTTATGTAAGATGGGATGTGTTATATTTTGCACCCCTGATGGTGTATTTTTAGATATCCCTAAGAGAGTTGCGCACGAGGTGCAGGATACGTTGGACACTCCCCAAAGGATAATGTATCACTCTACAAGTTTAAATGAAAATCCATCTCAGGTAGATAAAATGTTGTCCCAAATTCCAGATTCCCTTTGGACTAAGGATGGACAGGACACTGGATTAATGGCAAACGTAAGCCCCGTAATGGTAAATTTGAAAAGCGGTAGGCAAGCTCCAAAAATTCCCCAGTAGCCACTAAAACAGGAGGTAGAATTAGGGGTTTTTCCAATAATTGAATGATTATTGCAACAGGGAATTTTAGTTTGTACAGCTAGTGTAGCCAACAGTCCCATCTTTCCAGTGAAGAAGAGTGGTGGGAGGGGTTATAGGCTGGTACAGGACCTTAGAGGTGTTAGTAAGGTAGTAGAAAGCCATTCCCCCGTAGTGCCAAATCCAGCTGTCATTCTTATGCACATCCCTCCAAACGCAAATTATTGCAACAGGGAAGTTTAGTTCGTACAGCTAGTGTAGCCAACAGTCCCATCTTTCCAGTGAAGAAGAGTGGTGGGAGGGGTTATAGGCTGGTACAGGACCTTAGAGGTGTTAATAAGGTAGTAGAAAGCCAATTCCCCGTAGTGCCAAATCCAGCTGTCATTCTTATGCAGATCCCTCCAAACGCAACCTATTTCACTGTCATTGACCTCTGTTCTGCTTTCTTCTCTGTGCCTCTCCACCCTGACTGTCAGTATCTATTTGCATTTACATACAGAGGTGTGCAATATACATGGACACGGTTGCCCCAAGGTTTCATAGACAGCCCAAGTATCTTTTCCCAGGCATTGCATGACTGTTTACAATCTTTTCAACCTGTAAATGGATCTGTTCTAATTTAATATGTTGACAATTTATTGCTGTGTTCTGATTCGTTTATGTCATGTTTGAATGATACTAAACTTTTGTTGCTTCATCTCTCGCATACAGGACACAAGGTGGCTAAGGACAAACTACAGCCGTGCCAATCCAGTTTAAAATATTTGGGACACTGCCTAACCCAGGGGTTAAGACATCTCACAAATGATAGAATCCAGGCCATACAGAACATGACACTGCTGAAGAATCAACAGCAAATTCGTACCTGCTTTGGAATGTGTGGATACTGTAGAATGTGGATCCCAGGTTTTTCTATTTTGGCCTTGCCTTTACAGGACTTAATCTCTTCTTCAAAGCCCGATCGTGTCATACACACAGAGGAGTCAGAGCAGGCTTTCCTTAATCTTAAGGATAGTCTGACCAAAGCACCTGCATTGGGAATACCTGATTATGAAAAACCTTTTGATTTGTATTGTACGGAAGCCGATGGTTGTACTGCAGGTGTCCTTACACAAAAACATGGTGATGCCAGTAGGCCCGTAGCATACTACAGTGCCCAATTGGACACTGTGTCGAGATTACTCACCACCTGTTTGAGAAGTGTAGCAGCTACCGCTCTATTGGTGAGTAAAAGTGAGGACGTAGTATTGGGTCATGATATGATTGTCTTTGCTCCCCACGCTGTATCTGCTCTGCTGAACTCTGCTCAAGCCAGACATGTCTCTTCGGCTAGGTTTACCAAATGGGAACTAGCTCTAATCGCTCCTGCGAACATCACTGTTAAACGTTGCAGCACGCTGAATCCAGCAATGTATTTACCATATGTACAACATGATGTACAAAGGGTGGAAGGAGATGAGTTGCTGGCGGAGGGTGAGTTCAGTGGACATAATGATACACATGATTGTATGGAATATCTGAATCAGACCTTTACTGCTAGACCTGACATACACGACACACCTTTAGAGAATGTAGATGTGACATTTTACACGGATGGGAGTTGTCATAGACAAACAGACACAGGTGAATTATGTACAGGTTATGCTGTTGTAAATGACACCGACATCATAGAAGCCAAACCTCTTGGTCCTCCTCACTCAGCCCAGGCGGCAGAGTTAGTAGCAGTAACTAGAGCGTGTGAACTGGCAGCAGGCAAATCTGCTAACATTTACACTGACTCGAGGTACGCATTTGGGGTAGTGCACGATTTTGGGGCTCTATGGCGTCTGAGAAATTTTATGACAGCAGCAGGCACACCAGTTGCACATTCCCGACACATAAAACATCTTTTAGAAGCAATCCAAGTGCCCAAAGCGGTGGCAGTAATCATGTGTAAAGCCCAAACATATGAGGATGACCCGGTGTCACTGGGCAACAACAGAGCCGATGAAGCTGCAAAATGGGCAGCAGGGTTAAAAATGTTATCTCCCACTGAAAAAATTATGTCTTTCCAAACAATTGATATGCTGAAATTAATTGAGATGCAAAATTTGTGTTCAATTCAGGAAAACTCCATTTGGAAGTCCAAGGGATGTGGGCAAGAGTTCTCCGGGCTCTGGAGGGATGGACAAGGTAAGCCAGTAGCCCCCAAGGCATATCACCCCAGCCTGGCTGAGGCAGCCCACGGTCTGACTCATCTGGGAAAGCAAGTTATGTGCAAGTTGGTGAGAGCATACTGGTGCACACCAGGTTTTTCTTCACTAGCAGAAAAGATAGCAATGTCCTGTCTGACCTGCTTGAGGAAGAACATAGAAAAAGCAATCCCTACTGAACCATCCCACATTCCACCGACTGATGGACCTTTCCAGGTGATACAAATTGATTTAATCCAATTACCACCCTGGAGGAATCTTAAGTATGTATTGGTGTGCACTGATGTATTTTCTAATTGGGTTGAGGCCTACCCAGCGGCCACTAATACGGCTGCATTTACTGCCAAGAAAATAGTTCAGGAATTTGTATGCGTATGTATGCGTATAAGTGAAGTAAAATCATGGCAGAGACTGGACTAGGTTGGCCAGAAGCATTACCGTTGGTCCTGCATAGTATAAGGACCACTCCCAGACCCCCTCTAAATCTGTCTCCCTTTGAAATACTGTTCAGTAGACAACCTCATTTGATTATAAGTCCACAGGAAGACTTGAAAGGTAACAACGAGGTAACTGTAAAGTATCTTATATCAATGAGTAAGCAGTTAAAACAACAGCAGCAGAAACTGAAATTGTTTTCCAATGATATGCCTGAAACTAACTGTCATGATGTTGAACCAGGAGAATATGTTATGATCAGAAATTTCTTGCGTTCAGGTTGTTTGACTGATTGGTGGGAAGGTCCATACCAGGTGCTGCTGACAAGTACTACATCGTTGAACATGGCTGAGAGAGATACCTGGGTCCATTCCACTCACTGCAAAAAGGTCAATCAACCGGTGGAGAAACAAGTCAGAGACAAGGCTGATAGCGTGGACCTGTCACTCGCGAACTTGTTCCGGGAGGATTGAAAAGGTTGTAGTGAGATACCTGAACTAAAAGAAATCTGCAGGTCTTGTTGTGGCAATGGACGGGCCTCCTGTGTTCATTTTCATGTTCTCTTTTAGAGTGTTCATCATCCTGGTCGGTTCGGGAATGTCTGGTTTCTGTGAAGGGGGACCGATTGTGGAGAGGGGAGTTGATGGCAGTGCTGATGGAGTGGAGTCAGAAGGAGTGCAATGTCTGACCAATATTAGTACTGTTATTGTTAAGAGAGCTGTTATTCCGGATACTCGGGGACGGTGTGGATGTTTATCATCTGAAGATTCCTGTATTTGTGAGCTTTGTGGGTCCCTAGTTGATGAGAACTGTATCCAACAGTGCCAGCCTAAATATAACCCGTACTGGGGTGGATATCCTATAGAGGATTATCATAGCAGGGTAGGCAAAGTGTTAAATCAAACTGATTGCTGAGTGTGTTCACATGTGCCACAGGGACAGCATAATGTAGGGTTGGTGCCATTTCTGCTCAATATCACGGACATTTTAGAATTACAGAAAGGGAAAACCTTGGATGGAAAATTCCTCTCATCCAAACCACCTCATTTCAAACTCTATCAATTCCAAGTAGATATATCACTATTGTGTTTAAACATAACCAACCCCAATAAACCCGGGAGTAGGGAAGTGACAGGGAATAATCAGATGATGACCTTCTCACAAAGAGCTGATAATGAGTCCATAAACCATGATCTGTTACGCTCAATTAAATCTAGTGGGAGACATTTTAGGTACCGGTATGCATTGAGTTCCACCAAAGAAATTATTGGTAAGGTGCCAGATGGTTATTGTGCTAAAATAATACAGCCAGAAACTTGCATGTACCAGATGGAAGACTAAGGAAAAGGATTGTTTGCAAGGGAAATGTGCTTAATGATAATGATGCATACCATTCCTTATGTTCTCCCTGATAATGTATATTTTATATGTGGAAGAAAAGCGTATAAGTGGCTCTCCCTGAGTTCCAAAGGTTTGTGTTACCTGGGAAGAGTAGTCCCAGAAGTTATGACCCTCACACATGTTGAAATGCTTGGTATACATAAAAACACACCGTCACCATATCTTCACACACAATATGAACACAGAGGCAAACGAAATATGATACCTGGTGACGTGCACAAAGCCACTCAGTTAATTAGTGAGACAACTGGCTTTCAAGTTCTAGTCGCATTGGATCCCACCAGGATCACTCGGGGTACATTAAACTTTAGATATATTCAGGAACTTGCTAAATTGATAGATAATATCACCGAGATGTACGATGACACATTCAGGTATACAGGGAGAGAATTGCAAGCGTGCAAGAAAGAACTGGTGCAACACAGGCTAGTGTTAAATTATTTAATTGCTGTTACTGGAGGGTATTGCATAATGTTGGCCACCCAATTTGGAGTAAAATGTTGCACCTATGTCACCAATGATACCAGCGACCCTAAGGAAATGATAGACCGGAAGATTGATGAAATTCTGCATCTAAAATGGGAATTTCATAAGAACCATAATGCTTCAGTGGCTGAAGTAGGGGAGAAGATAGAAGGATGGGTTTCATGGCTGAACCCAGTGAAATGGTTCTCAGGTCTAGGGGAATGGGTCCAGGAAGTGATCGCCAGCATCAGCAAATTCTTAGTCCTTATACTGATTGTCATCTTAATAATTGGCATATGTGTCCGGTGTGTTCCTATTGTGTTGAAGTGTGGAAAATGTAAAAATAGAGTAAAACGAAAGAACGAAATTATGATGGTGGTCAGTATGAATACCGAGGTAAACACAGAACTGCATTACAACCTTGAACTAGGAAATACCATCATTTAATGTATTATATTTAGACATGCATAGAATGTATTCTTGAAATGTTATTTTAAAACACCTCAGTCTCAAATTTCCCCTTCAAGGCTGCCTTTATAGGACTGGTGTATCCCCACACCTTTCACATGATCTTCCAAGATCTGCAGTGTGCGTATAATAGTAGTTTTATGTCCCCACTCAGAGACATATTATTGATGGATTAAGAACCACCTTGTGCCATCCCATAATAACACTAAATAGTATATAAATGTAAGCCTAAATTATATTTTAAAATCAGATTGTGATAGCATGTTGTTTGCTATCAAAGGGTGGACTGTCGAAGCTGGATGATTGGCTGAGACAAGATCAGTTTAAAATTGAATCACAGCGACGCCATCTTCCGACTGGCCGCAAGACGCCATCTTGGAAATGAGATCGCAAGATGCCATTTTGTGAATGGCCGCCTAAGCGCCATTTTAGATAAACTCACACTTTAGTACATGTGGCGATATTACTATTAGCATCATGCGATTGCATCTTTCACCATTTTCTCATACACACATTAATACGCACAATTGCGCTGTTAACTAGTCGCATATTAGCGAATGCATAAGACCCTGTATGAAAACGCAGAATATTAGCTCCATGCACACGCATCTGCCCCAAGTAAACTAGCGTCTTTACATCAAACCCCACATACTCACACATTACATATTCACATACATGGTTCCATAAGCTACAAAGGTATAAGATTCGAGTATGCACATTTATTATCATTGCTAGGAAATAAAGGTTATTTCGTAACTAAGGTTTTATATGTGATAAGTAAGCGATGTTTGGTATTGTACTGATGCGGACTCTCTCAACAGTATTCCGGTAATATCGATGGAGAGATCGCAACATGCATTCTCAACTTATGGACTTCAAGCAACAAAATGTACATTATATGAACAACTGTTAGGATTTGCATGAGGCGGGAAACCAGAGACCACCAGTTGTTAGAGGCTGGGCTGTGTCTATTTGAACCAACCTGTTAAATGCCTTGTAACATAAGCCCTCTCCTTTAGGACCAATAGTATTAGCAACAAAATTCTCTATTGTGTTGTTTATTTCTGGGGGGTATAAATATGTGTGCTCTGACCCTGGGTTCCTAGTCTTCGTGCTGAATGCTGATTGACGAGGGTTTCTTGCTGATGCCTACATCTGGACCAGAGAGCACTGTGTATGTATAATTGTACTTGGGTCTGTATAATCTCTTTGCGCTAAGATTATATGAGGATCATAGCGTGTAACTGCCGTACTTTTACTTGAATAATACTTTGTGCTTTGGAACCACAGGTTCTAGGTCTGGAGTCTTTATTTATTGTATGACTGCGTACGCAAATTAGCGTCATGAGGTTTATAGGCAGGATATTAGAAGGTATAGGCTGGGGTATATAGAGGTTCAAAGGCAGTATCATTAGGGAAGAGGCTGCTGAGAGCGAGTGTGGAGTGAGGGAAGGACAGCACTGACAGCGCTACCTTCCCTGCCCGGCGGCTGCTGCTAGCCAGAGTTGGAGGGAGAGAAGGACAGCGCTATTAGTGCTGCCTTCTCTGCCCTGTTAGCAGCCGCCAGGCTGCAGCTAGCTGGCAAGGAGGGAGAGAAGGACAGCGCTTTTAGCGCTGCCTTCTCTTCGCTGTCAGCAGCCGCTGGGCTGCTGCTCTCCAGTGGAGGGAGATAAAGACAGCGATATCAGCGTTGCCTTCTCCGCCCCATCAGCAGCCGCTAGGCAGCTGCTAGCCAGAGTAGGGAGAGAAGGACAGCGCTGTCAGCACTGCCTTCTCTGCCCTGTCAGCAGCTGCTAGGCTGCTGCTAACTGCCGGAGGGGGGAGAGAAGGACAGCGCTGTCTTCTCTACCCTGTCCTCTCAGCAGCCACCAGGGGGGGGTGGGTTTGCCGGCACTGGGCTGGCCAATCACTGCAGTGATCGGCCCACAGGGAGGGGCAAAGTGTGCAGAGGGACCAGGAGGTCCCTCTGTGATTGGTGGCTGCTAGAAAATGATTTTCCAGCAGGCGCCCATATAGCTTTTCTGACTGGTCTTATCAGATACGACCATGTCAGGTAAAGCCCAGTCTGGTATGGTTGTATCTGATGAATTGTATACAATCGTATACAATGAATTGAGGACAGTAATGTTTGGTATAAAATTGATTGCAGGCCCCACTGTTTGGCAAAAAATTTATTTGGTCACTATTGTTTGGCATAAAATATATTGGGGACCCTAGTGTTTGGCATTAAATAAATTTTAAGGCCCTACTGTAATTAAAAGCACTACTAATTTTAATCTTAATGTGAATTCTGTGGGCTACCCTTTGGAATAATGTGAATTGTGGGGACTACAGTTAGGCATAATGTGAATTGTGGTAACAACTCTTTGGCATAATGTATAGATAGTGGGGACTACTCTATGGCATAATGTGAATTGTGGGGACTGCTCTTTAGCATAATGTGAATTGTGGGGACTGCTCTTTGGCATAATGTAAATTGTGGGGACTGCTCTTTGGCATAATGTGAATGTGGGGGCTGCTCTGTGGCATAATGTGAATTGTGGAGACTGCTCTGTGGCATAATATGAATAGTGGGGTCTGCTCTTTGGCATAATGTGAATAGTGGGGACTGCTCTTTGGCATAATGTGAATAGTGGGGACTGCTCTTTGGCATAATGTGAATAGTGGGGACTGCTCTTTGGCATAATGTGAATAGTGGGGACTGCTCTGTGGCATAATGTGAATTGTGGGGACTGCTCTGTGGCATAATGTGAATAGTGGGGACTGCTCTTTGGCATGATGTGAATTGTGGGGACTGCTCTTTGGCATAATGTGAATTGTGGTAACAACTCTTTGGCATAATGTGGATAGTGGGGGCTGCTCTGTGGCATAATGTGAATTGTGGGGACTGCTCTTTGGCATAATGTGAATAGTGGGGACTGCTCTTTGGCATAATGTGAATAGTGGGGACTGCTCTTTGGCATAATGTGAATAGTGGGGACTGCTCTTTGGCATAATGTGAATTGTGGGGACTGCTCTTTGGCATAATGTGAATTGTGGGGACTGCTCTGTGGCATAATGTGAATTGTGGGGACTGCTCTGTGGCATAATGTGAATTGTGGGGACTGCTCTTTGGCATAATGTGAATAGTGGGGACTGCTCTTTGGCATGATGTGAATTGTGGGGACTGCTCTTTGGCATAATGTGAATTGTGGTAACAACTCTTTGGCATAATGTGGATAGTGGGGACTGCTCTTTGGCATGATGTGAATTGTGGGGACTGCTCTTTGGCATAATGTGAATTGTGGTAACAACTGTTTGGCATAATGTGGATAGTGGGGGCTGCTCTGTGGCATAATGTGAATTGTGGGGACTGCTCTGTGGTATAATGTGAATTGTGGGGACTGCTCTGTGGCATAATGTGAATTGTGGGGACTGCTCTTTGGCATAATGTGGATAGTGGGGGCTGCTCTGTGGCATAATGTGAATTGTGGGGACTGCTCTTTGGCATAATGTGAATTGTGGGGACTGCTCTTTGGCATAATGTGAATTTTTGGGCGGCCCTAAGGTTTGGAATGTTGTAATTAGGTATTTGAAGGCTCCATAGCAAAAGTTTGTAAGGGCCCCTATGTACCACTTAATGGTGAATAATGTATATAACGCATGTATCTTTGACAAGGAAGATGGACCCCCTCAACTCTGAGCCCCATAGTAGCTGCACCCCTTGCACCTATAGCCGTTACTCCTATGGTTGGAACTGGGACCACCCATTACCAAATGTCTAGTTTTGCCTATGCCAGAGAGGTAAGTATAATATAATATAGGTGCAGGGTGTGCTGTGCACATGGAACATTATAGATACACAAATACATCCTCCTCAGCATGAGCCCCATAGTGTGTAGCTATGAACAATTTATGTGCTGAGTAATAACATGTAGCTATTGGAACCTCTTTATTTTGATTTGTTTTTACTTTAAACAATGACAATGTTTGTTTCAGGTTTTACCTTTTCTGCTGCCAAACCCATGCCCGGCATAGAAGAGTTAATGTAAAAGTTATTCTCTCTCACAGAGCAGAGGACTGGCCCTTCCCTTTAGCTTTTAGAGAATGAAAACAAGCTGCCACATTCCTGCCGGATGAATCATCCCTAAACTCTGTTAGTTGTCCTCTCATTGAGTCTCCAAATTGTTTATACAGTAATAACAGGGAAGCCCACTGTCACCACAGACTGTAAAGGCACAAGCACCATAATATATATATATATATATATATTATATATATATATATATATATATATATATATATATAATCAATGATCACGCACTTTCCTGAGTGCAGTAAATAAAAAACAATTAATGCAATTATAATAAGCAATAACAAAACCAGAACCTCACCTATCCTATTATACGTAAACCCACATTGGGACACAGTTTCATCAAAGCTACATAGGCAGCTTTGCAATACCGTCCTTGTAAATATGCAAATGCAGCAGGAGGTGTATGCGTGCGATCATGCAGGACCCATTCTGCACATTTGAAGAATGAGTCCTGCGTACCAGCAGATTCCCGATAATCCGGAACCTGCGTTCAGCATTGCACTTGCGTGCAAAGCTAAATTAGCCCCTAAAGCAGAAATAAAACATAAGCAGGGAGAAACAATTGTTTTAATGGACATTTCCAAGTGAAGATGATTTATTTGCTTGTAAAAGTCTTCCTAGTACTACTTTGATTAGGTAAAGTCCTTTATATTTCTAATATACTTTGTTTTTCATCTAACAGAATTGTTTATTTCTTGTCCTAAGGTAGGGGTGGGGAACCTTTTTTCTGCTGAGGGCCATTTTGATATATATAAAATTATTTGTGGGCCTGGTGCAGACCACGCCCCCTCTGTGTGACATCACATGGGGGCAGGGCACAATAGCTGGTGATGATAGCACTGCCCGAAGCATCCTCAGGAGGCTCTGGGGAGCTGTAAGGGCAGCGGTGTGACCGTCTGAAGCATCCTAAGGATGCTCCAGGCGGTACTGCTGCATAGATTCTGGCTGCAGGGTGTCATTCTAGGCACCTTGCTAGCCAGATGAGGCTAGCAGAAAATAGCTCCGAGGGCCAGACCAAATGATTCTGCAGGCCTTATATGGCCCCCGGGCCTGAGGTTCCCCATCCCTGTCCTAAGGTAAGGTGCAAAGCTGCTATGAGATGAGTCATAATGTTGACTTCACATTGTTGACCTCCATAACTTCAACACCACAATGTCAACAGTTATAATGTAGGTATTGACTGGATAAATGGGGATGTGCAAATGTAACAAACTGCTATAGTCCCTTTAACTGTTAAGATTTGCCCTTACTTGCCGACACTCGTGTTGCTTGGTCAAGACTGGTCAAAATTCTCTTCTCTTTGTAAAGAAAAGGACAGATCACTGACTCTGCCCCCTGAAACCCTTGGAGAGACATTTCCCTTTTCCCCTGATCTGTTTCTTAGCTGGGTAAAAGAAGAAAACCAGCATTTTGACATTGTAACAATATCATCACTACATATTTGTAGACATGCTGAATGTCGTCATTCTCAATGTCGACATCATGAATATGTTGACATGTCCAATAGCGACATGTCGACACTGACTGTCTAACTAATATACTGAACCCATTTGTAACATTGCACTCATTGTGGAGCTTTCATAAAAACCATTTATTTTTGATGAATTTAATTTCTTCTCTTGGAGGATCTTATTTCAAATTCTTGGGTAATATGTTGAAGTTTATGTGCAAAGCACATAAGATGAATCAAGGTGAGGGTAGTGCATAGCAGTTGCCATTTTCAGCATTTGTGCTATGACACCATAATATAACATTTCTTTGTGAACTCTTGTATGCCTCAACAACTTCAGTCCATCATTAATGAACCTTGCAATGGTAGAATGTTTTCTATGCTCCATACTTTTAATCAGCCCATACACAGTGTGATTTATTGCATGATATGGACGATTTAGATCAATTGTAACAATCAGTCATGTATATCGTGTGTTGATTCTGTGTGTTTATGATGCCGATGAGCGTCCCTCCAGTCATATAGCTGGATCGTAGATCTTGCTGCAAAACCATAAGATTAGGATCTATCATGTACAATGTGATAAACATGTATGCATCTTAGCATATGATCGTAACGATCAATCGTACACAATTTGATCACATTGTATGGAGAATTTCAAGGGAAGTATTTCAAGGGCAATCGTACAACACATCTTACCAACTGAAAATCGCACAGTGTATGGCCGGCATTAGAGTGAATAAAAAAATGGCTTGGAAGGGGTTTCAGGGTCTAGTATACCAACAGTGAGGTTTGCAATGAAGTGACCGATGGTATCCATCATTTTGTTCACTGCCACCCATATGAAGGCATCTCCTATGTCACCTTTGCTTGGTTTCTTTTGGAGTGTTGACTGGTACTAAAGGCAAATAAGTGATTGTCCAAATTGATCGCTTTGGTTCCAAAGCACAAAAACTATTTATTAAGATGCGAGTGGATTGCACATGCAAAGCACAGATTTTAAAAGGATAACCAAGTGCAGGAAAAAGGGGAAAAAAACAACAGAACAAAATTTTTCTAAGACTAGCATGCACAGCTAGTCTAGCATAGGAGTGTCTCTGGTTATAGAAGTACAATATATACACAGGAATAGGTCATAAATTACATAATTGCAAACATCAGGATTACACAGGTCAGGCTTCTTTAGGTCAGGGAGCTAGAACCTTTCCAAGAACATGGTGGTTAATTGATGGATTGAGTCTCTCTTAGTTAGAATCATCACCGTCCTGAATGTGTATGTCTTTAGCCTCAGGTTCACAAGGCTTCAGGTGCGTACACACTTGCCGATACTTTGGATGACTGAATAATAACGATATCGTTCACTATATCGTCCAGTTTGTATGCAAAAACGATGAATGATAATGACCAACGACCAACGATGCGCACTCCCGCAGGTTGTTGGTCTTTGTCGTTCATCGTCCGAATATGCAGGCCAACATGACGACATTGTCCGGTTGTTGCATGCTCTGGAATGAGGGAGCGAGACCTGCACTGAATATCGGTGATGATATCATTCAGTGTTTGTGCTCAATGTCGTTAACGACATTGAGCACACCCCTGCTGGTGACACACTAGACGATGTCGCTTATGAAGCAAATCGTCTAGTGTGTATGCCCCTTAAGATTTTGCAACCTAATGGGATTCATACATCAGCAATCACAAAGAAACAAAGAACCTCATTAAGAGGCAGTCGTTAGTTGCAAGCGGTCGCACAGAATCAGGGTGTCCGCTTGCATCCTGAACGGCCGCCTCCTTGTCGATAGTTAAGCTGTGGGTTACCACCCACAGCTTAACGACCGACCAGGTTGATGGTTGCGATGGTGATCACCATCGCGACCATCGGGGCTTGGGTAGGGTCTGGGCACTCATAAGCCCCAGGGAGCTTTCTGCTCTAATGGAGCAGGAAGCTCCCCACTGACATCACTGATGATGTCAGTGCGGCCGCCCACAAAACGGTAGGCTTTTGTAAAGGAACGCCTCCATTTTGGAAACCACCCCCCGGCCCGCCTACCAAACGGGGGCATTTTTTTACACAATCATCTGCAAAATACAAAATTGCCCCAATTGATTGCTGATGAATGGGTCCATAAAGGGAGAAGGCTTGTTTGTTGCGGTAACATGCGATCGCTAATACTGTCATATTGAGATCGCATCGCACACAGGAAAAATCATTTATAAGCAAATCAGATTGATTTATTTGACCGATATTTTAATTTATCTTTCACAATCCACCGTTATGATTGAAGGGGTATCTCCTAAGAGCAGAGTCCAGCAACAACCTTGGGGGATGGTTAATCTTGGCAAGACGCGCCCTTGGGTCTTGTAGCAGCCTTGAGGCTGGTGACGCTTGGCTAGATGCGGCCGTGTAACAGCCTTGAGGGCTGGTAATGCTTGGCAAGATGCGGCCTTAGGGCCATGTAGCAGCCTTGAGGGCTGATGACGCTTGGCAAGATGCGGCCTTAGGGCCGTGTAATAGTCTTGAGGGCTGGTAATGCGTGGCAGGATGCGGCCTAAGGGCCGTGTAGCAGCCTTGAGGACTGGTAATGCTTGGCAGGATGATGCTGGAGTGTGATTTGTGCTGCTGGGTTGACGCAAGCGGCAGAACGTAGGATAATGTGTACAGGAGATGCTGGTGTGCGACTTGGGCCTCTGAGTTGACACAAGCGGCAGTACGCTGGATTGCGTGTACAGGTGATGCTGGTGTGCGGCTTGTGACGCCGAGTTGACAAGCGCCAGTACGCTGGATTGCATGTACTGAATACGCTGGAGTGCGCCTTGTGCCGTTGGGTTGACACAAGTGACAGGACACTGGGGTGCGGTCCGTGCTACCTAGATGACACAAGCGGCAGGATGCTAGATTGCATGTACTGAGGGCCTGATTCAGAGCCAGATGCTCTGACCAGAGCACTCACTCTGAATCAGGGCCCTCCTACCTAAACTTGGAGCGGCCTCCAGGCTGCTCGCATAGCTGTGGTGACCACCCACAGCATATGCGAGCGGCCAAAAAGATGGTCGCGATGGTCAAGACCATCGCGACCATCGGGCTTGCGACGAGACCCTGCGGTAGGGTCTCGGTGACGCAAGCCCTGGAGTGATTTTGGCTCTATAGGAGCCAAAATCACTGCCACTGACATCACTAGTGATGTCAGTGGGGCCGGACCCAGACGGTAGGCGTTCCCATGGGAACGCCTCCATCTGGCAGCCACGCCCCCGGCACGCCCACCAAACAGGGCATGCTGTCAATCAACATCGACAGCACGCCCCCTTTGGTGCTTCCCCGTCGCTAGCCTGATGTCGCGCATGCGCACGATGGAGCAGCCTCCGTCGTGCGCATGCGCACTAGGGCACCATTGACCCGCTTGCGAGCACTCAGCGCTCGCGAGTGGGTCTGAATCAGGCCCTGAATACGCTGGAGTGCACCTTGTGCCGTCGGGTTGACACAAGCGACAGGGCACTGGGGTGTGGTTTGTGCTACGTAGATGACACAAACGGCAGGATGCTGGATTGTGTGTACAGGAGACGCTGGAGTGCACCTTGTGCTGCCAGATTGACACAAGGGGCAGGACGCTGGGGTGCGGCCCATGCCGTCTAGATGATTCAAACAGCAAGAGATAATCAAGACAGGCAGAGGTACTGGACACTCATCTAAACAGGACCCAACCTACCAAATTTTCTCCCACTGCAGACAGTGAAACATTAGGAGCTCTACAAAACTTACATACTGTATTAGCTGTAAGATCTCATCCATTTAATGGTTACTTAGGGTCATCGGTATTGTTAGCGATGTAAGTGCAACACTTGTCAACAAACTGTGTTGCTGAGGTTACACACCCATGCTATGTTATACTAATTCCTTCTTATAGGCCTGCAGCTCCTTACCCGTATACTTGAACATGTCATCATACATTTAGGTTATGGTATCAATTAATCTTGCAATAGAATATATATGCATAAAATTCAGGGTTCCCCGGCAGTTCTGGTTATGTCCAATGCTACTAGAAACTGAAACCCTTTAGACTCTGATATTAAATTTGTAGCTAGAAATTCCTTCCCAGGTACCATTCTTCTTTTAAATTTATATTTGTACTGTGTATTCGTATATGGAGGTGGGGTAGATCTGTGAATACTGAGCATCTTTCCATCTGATAAAGTCATGAGCTCGAGGACTGTCCTTCCTATAAAACATTCCCTTAGAGTTCAGAGATAACCATTTATTATAGGCGTTATGCCTACATATATAATACACATCCCCATGTAGAATATAGGATACGGAGTAACCTAGAATAGTGCTACATAAAGTTCTATTAAATGTACATAAGCTCAGAGGGCCTCATTCAGAGGCGGTCGGAGGATGCAAGCGGTCGCTCAGAAACTGGGCGGCCACTTGTATCCTGACCGCCCGCCTCTGTTGCGGTCGTTAGGCTCTAACAACCGCTCGGGTGATGGTCGCGATGTCAGTGGGGCCTCCCCCAAACGTTAGGCGTTCCCATGGGAATGCCTCCGTTTGGGCTGCCACCCCCCCGGCCCTCCTTCCAAACGGGGCGAGCTGTCAATCAACATCAACAGCTCGCCCCCTTTGGAAAGAGACCCGTTACGACCGGCGCTGTCAGTCGTAGCGGGTCTCACGCATGCACACGAGGGAGCCGGCTCCCTCGTGCGCATGCGCACTGGCAAAACATTGAGGCGACCATGCGGTCGTAGACCGTACGGCCGCCTCTGAATAAGGTCCAGAGTCTCCATCTGTTCAAAACAAGTGTGATGTGTGAACTGCATGGGACACTGAGAGGGATTGGATCCACCTCGGTGCAAAATGTAAAAGGCTTCTACTAGGCAATGCCATCTAAGGATGCTGCCTGAATAGTGACTAGACAATATCCGGTTTGCTCTTTACCAACAGACACTTTTCTAAGCCTACTTACATATCCTGTTCTCTGAAAAACAGATGTACCTTTAATAGCATTTATATGGTAGATATGAATTGGTTTCTCTTTAACCCTCCTGGAGTAGGTCATTGCCTGATATAACCACACTACTCAATTCCCAGGTTTCTTGATGTTGGTGAAATTTATACATATCAAAGACATCTCTTCTATTGGTTAAGTTTCAAACAAGGACATTCAGTAACATTATACTTTCCATCCATTGGCCTTCCTTCCTGTAATTCATGAATCTCAAAGACATTTCATGGAATGGGGACTAATCTTACATTGTCCTTGTGGTACATGAGAGCATACTCAGCAATCATTCTTATTTTAAACCCACCTCACTAAAGCATGATCATGATCTATAGGGTGTTTGTCAAAAGCAAGGTTACTGTTATCCTGACACTGCTGAATGCACCTTTTATCTATTATGGGGTACAGTATGTGGCAACAATATTTAAAAATGCAGTACTCTTCAGACAATAACCCCTCACATTGCCTCCAAACTCTTGTGTGGGCAGGTCATTTATTGACCCCTGAGTTGAATCAAGTGTAGGACCAAACCAAGTTAACAATCAATGAATTCCTTATATGCACATCATCAATCCTATCTCCAGAACCGATCTCCATGGACTTGACATTACCACAAATATATACTGTAGAGTACTGTAAAAAAGAAAAAAGTAAAAGAGAAAAAAATGATGCTGGTAATAGATAACCATGGTAATAGAATCAGTCAATTTTCAGCTCAGGCTACTCTCATTGCAATGCAAGTCTCTCAAACAGGCTCATGAGTGATAGTGTTGTTTTATCAACCTCTGCCTTATATCCAACCTCTTTCAGATTGCAGATTATCCTGCAATGAGTAGAATAGATCCAAGTGTCTCTCTCTGCTGCCTTCAAGGATGTGATGCTGGTCAATAACAATTGATAAGGTCCTTCCCAACAGTCTATTGGACAACCTGAGTGCAAAAAGTTCTGATCATTACATATTCTCCAGGTTCAATATCATGACAGTTAGTTCCTGGCATATCTGGGGACAGCAGTTTTAAATCTTTCTGCTGTTGTCTCAGTTTGCTAATTTTAATGAGATTTTGGACAGTCACTTCACTATTACATTTTAAATCATCCTGAGGATCCACCATCCACTACTGTTGTTGACCAAATGGTGACAGGACAAGAGGTGGTCTAGTACTGGTTGTGATGCTGTGCCATACTAGTGGCAATGCTTCTGGGTGTGCTAAGCCAGTGTCAGCCATCACTTATACTCAACTTATTCTTGATAGTACTGTTAACTTTCTCTACTTTCCTACTGGCTTGTGGTCTGTAGGGTGTGTGTATTGTGCAATCAATGCCCATAAGTTTCCACGGTCTGGAAAACATCACCTTAAAAATTAGAGATGAGTGGTTTGGATTCTGAGAAATCCGAACCACTCCGAACAGGTGGAATCCGAGTCTACCTGAACACAAGTTTGGATGTTCCTGCCTGACTCAGATTCCACCTTGAGGCCGAATGTCACCCGGCCGGCGTCGGATTCATTCGAGACTCGGGTGACCTTCGGCCTCTATAAAAGGCGTGGCATCATTTCGCAGAGAGTGAGACAGAGGATGAAATCAGTTAGTATTAGTAGTGTACTAGTTCTTCCAACTTCTTGCCGCTGGACTTTCAAGGGCATTAGCCCTCTGACTGTGATATAAATAAATAACCAATGTGACTTTACTGGGCATAAGCCCACTGTGTATACAACCTCCATGACTGGCCATAAGCCCACTTTACTGGGTATAAGCCCACTGTGTGTATACTAGCTCCATGACTAGGCATTAGCCCACTGTGTGTATAAATATAGACAAGCACTGTGACTTTACTGGGCATAAACCCACTGTGTGCATAGAAGCTCTGTGACTGGGCATAAGCCCTCTGTGTGTATACAAGCTCAGTGACCTTTCTGGGCATAAGTCCACGGTGTGTATATAAGATACGTGACCTTACTGGGCATAAGCCCACTGTGTGTATACAAGCTCCTTGACTGGGCATTAGCCCACTGTGTGTATGCAAGCTCCGTGACTGGGCAAAAGCCCACAGTGTGTATACAAACTCCTTGACTGGGCATAAGCCCACTGTGTGTATACAAGCTCAGTGACTTTACTGGGCATAAGTCCACTGTGTGAATACAAGCTCCGTGACCTTACTGGGCATAAGCCCACAGTGTGTATACAAGCTTCATGACTGGATATATGCCCACAGTGTCAGTGTGTATACAAGATCTGTGACTGGGCTAAGCCCACTGTGTGTATATAAGCTCCGTGAGTGGGCATAAGCCCACTGTGTATATACAAGCTCCGTGACCTTACTGGGCATAAGCCCACTGTGTGTATACAAGCTCCGTGACTGGGCATTAGCCCACTGTGTGTATACAAGCTCAGTGATTTTACTGGGCATAAGCCCACTGTGTGTATACAAGCTCCGTGACTGGGCATTAGCCCACTGTGTGTATACAAGCTCTGTAACTTGGCATAAGCCCACTGAGTGTATACAAGCTCCATGACTGGGCATAAGCCCACTGTGTGTATACAACCTCTGTGACTGGGCATAAGCCCACAGTGTCAGTGTGTATACAAGCTCCGTGACTGGACTAAGGGCCTGATTCAGACCCACTTGCGAGCACTGAGCGCTCGCAAGCGGGTCGATGGTGCCCTAGTGTGCATGCGAACGACGGAGGGAGCTCCATCGTGTGCATGCGCGAGACCTGGGGAGCGACGGGGAAGCCGGCGCTCCAGGTCTTGCACCAAAGGGGGCATGCTGTCGATGTTGATTGACAGCACGCCCCCTTTGGTGGGCGTGCTGGGGGCGTGGCTGCCAGACAGGTGTTCCCATGGGAACGCCTACCATCTTGGTCCGGCCCCACTGACATCACTAGTGATGTCAGTGGGAGTGCTTTTGCCTCTGATAGAGCCAAACTCACTCCAGGGCTTGCGGTCACCGAGACCATACCACAGGGTCTCGACGCAAACCCGATGGTCGCGATGGTCTTGACCATCGCGACCATCATCAAGGACGCTCGCATAAGCTGTGGGTGGTAACCCACAGCTATGCGAGCGTCCAAGAGGCCACTCCAAGTTTAGGTAGGAGGGCCCTGATTCAGAGCGAGCGCTCTGGTCAGAGCATCCGGCTCTGAATCAGGCCCTCAGTACATGCAATCTAGCATCATGCCACTTGTGTCATCTAGGTAGCATGGACCGCACCCCAGCGTCCTGTCACTTGTGTCAACCCGACGGCACAAGGTGCACTCCAGCGTATTCAGCACATGCAATCCAGCGTACTGGCGCTTGTGTCAACTCGGCGGCTCTGGTCAGAGCGTCCAGCTCTGAATCAGGCCCTAAGCCCACTGTGTGTATACAAGATCCGTGACTGGGCATAAGCCCACTGTGTGTATACAAGCTCCGTGACTGGGCATAAGCCCACTATTTGTATACAAGCTCAGTGACTTTACTGGGCATAAGCCCACTGTGTGTATACAAGCTCCGTGACCTTACTGGGCATAAGTCCACTCTGTGTATACAAGCTCTGTGACTGGGCATTAGCCCACTGTGTGTATACAAGCTCCGTGACTGGGCATTAGCCCACTGTGTGTATACAAGCTCTGATTTTGCTGGGCATAAGCCCACTGTGTGTATACAAGCTCTGTAACTAGGCATAATCCCACTGTGTGTATACAAGCTCTGTAACTAGGCATAAGCCCACTCTGTGTATACAAGCTCTGTAACTAGGCATAAGCCCACTGTGTGTATACAAGCTCCTTGACTGGGCATAAGCCCACTGTGTGTATACAAGCTCCTTGACTGGGCATAAGCCCACTGTGTGTATACAAGCTCTGTGAATGCGCATAAGCCAACAGTGTGTATACAAGCTCTGTGAGTGCGCAAAAGCCAACAGTGTGTATACAAGCTCCGTGACTGGACTAGGGGCCTGATTCAGAGCCGCTCGTAAGCGGCTGCTCGTTCGCTCCGAGCGATGTTTGCCCAACTGCGCATGCGTACGGATCGTAATTAGGGGTGTGCACCGGCCACTTTTCGTGTTTTGTGTTTTGGATTTGGATCTTTCTTCATGTTTTGGATCTGGATTGGTTTTGCCAAAACCACCCTTCTGTGTTTTAGGTTCTGGGTTTTGTGTTTTGGATCTGTATTTTTTTTGAAAAAAAGCATAAAAACTAGGGGTGAGCGGGTTCGGATTTCTGAAATCCGAACCCCGCCGAGCCCCCCCGATCCGAGTCCGATCCGAGTCAGGCTCGACTTTTCCCGCCTGACTCGGATCTGAAATCGAGGCAAAACGTCATCATCCCGCCTTCCGAGTCTCGCGGGTTTTGGATCCTATATAAGGTACCCGCGTTGGCGCCATTTTCTCACTCGGCTGTGGACAGTGAAGAGGGAGGGTGGGAGTTAGGGCTGTGTAGTGTAGTGTAGTGTAGTGTAGTGCTGCTGTTGTCCACTACTTCAAAGTCCATAGGGGCTGGCTGTGTTGTGCTGTGCTGCTGTTGTTAATAGGGGCTGTGTCCACTACTTCAAAGTCCATAGGGGCTGGCTGGTCTGTGTTGTGCAGTCAGTTCTCCATAGGGGCTGTGTCCACTCCAAAGTCCTGTGCAGTGTCCCAGTCCTAAAGGGGTGCTGTAGTGTTGTCCAGGGGGTGCTCTGTCCATCAGGGGTGCTCCCCCCAAGTGCTAAAAAAATAAAATATTTTCTGTGTTTGTGAATTGTGTGCGCAGTAGCCGCACGGGCCTCAACAAAGTAGTGCCAAGCGTGTGCCTGTGTCATAAGTAAAGGGCCGGCTGGCTTGACCGTTAAAGGGTGCTGTAACCCCCAAAGTACACTCCAGTCCAAACCAAAAAAAAAATTATTTTCTGTGTTTGTGAATTGTGTGCGCAGTAGCCGCACGTGCATCAACAAAGGAGCAGCGCCAAGCGTGCGCCTGTGTCCCATAAGTAAAGAGCCGGCTGGCTCATTTCTTAAAGGCTGGTGTAACCCACAAAGTGCACTACTCTCCAGCAAAAATAAAAAAATATTTTCTGTGGTTAGCCGCACGTATATATCAAATTGATATAACATAAATGGAGGACCAAACTTTCTCCGATAAAAATAAAATAGAGAAAGATCAAGAACCACTTCCTCCTAGTGCTGAAGCTGCTGCCACTAGTCATTACATAGACGATAACATGCCATCAACGTCGTCTGCCAAGGCCGATGCCCAATGTCATAGTAGAGGGCACATACAATCCCAAATGACAAAGTTCAGGAAAATGACCTTGAAAAAAACATTTAAATCAGCTGAAGAGAAACGTAAACTTGCCAATATGCCATTTACGACACGGAGTGGCAAGGAACGGCTAAGGTCGATCCCTAGTATGTTCATGACTAGTGGTTCAGCTTCACATGACGATGGAAGCCCTCCTCCCACTAAAAAAATCAAAAGAGTTAAGCTGGCAAAAGCACAGCGAAGAACTGTGCTTTCTAAGAAGATATCGCAAATCCCCAAGGAGAGTCCAAGTGTGGTGGTGGTTGCGATGCCTGACCTTCCCAGCACTGGACGGGAAGAGGTGGCTCTTTCCACCATTTGCACGCCCCCTGCAAGTGCTGAAAGGAGCACCCACAGTCCACTTGCTGATATGCAAATTGAAGATGTCACTGTTGAAGTACAACAGGATGAGGATACTGGTGTAGCTGGCGCTGAGGAGGAAGTTGGCGAGGAGGATTCTGATGGTGATGTTGTTTGTTTAAATCAGGCTCCGGGGGAGACAGTTGTTGTCCGTGGGATGAAAAAGCCCATCACGGTCATGCCTGGGCAGAAGACCAAACATTCCACCTCTTTGGTCTGGCAATATTTCTATCCAAATCCGGACAACAACTGTCTTGCCATATGTACCATATGTAAAGGTGAAATAAGTAGGGGTAGGGACGTCAACCACCTAGGAACATCCTCCCTTATACGGCACCTGCAGCGCGTTCATAAAAAGTTACTGTCAAGTTCAGAAACTTTGGCTAAGACCGTAAGCAGTCCAGGGACACCTAAATCCCTTTGTCCTGTTGTATCCAAGCGCCTGCAAACCACACCGTCAACTCCCTCCTCGTCAATTTCCTCCTTAGTCAGGATCGGAAGTAGTCCTGCAGGCCATGTCACTGGCATGACTGACTCTCCTATCTGGGATTCCTCTGGAGGATCCTGCATTGCTACGCCTACTGCTGCCGCAGCTGCTGTTGCTACTGCTGGGAGTCATTCATCATCCCAGAGAGGAAGTAGGAACACCACTACTTTTACTAAACAATTGACCCTCCAACAGTCCTTAGCGAGGAGGATGAAGTACGACAGCAGTCATCCTGAAGCAAAATGTATAACTGAGGCCTTGACTGCTATGTTGGTGTTAGACGTGCGTCTGGTATCCGCCATTAGTGCAGTGGGATTTAGACAATTGATGGAGGTAGTGTGTCCCCGGTTCCAAATCCCGTCCAGATTCCACTTCACTAGGCAGGCGATACCGAGACTGTACAGAAACGTCAGAAAAAGTGTCCTCAGTGTCCTGAAAAATGCCGTTGTACACAATGTCCACTTAACCACGGACATGTGGACAAGTGGAACAGGGCAGACTAAGGACTATATGACTGTGACAGCCCACTGGGTAGATGTATCACCTTACGCAGCAACAGCAGCTGCATCACCAGTAGCAGCATCTCAGAAACGCCAGCTCGTTACAAGGCAGGCTACGTTGTGTATCACCGGTTTCAGTAAGAGGCACACCGCCGACAACCTCTTAGAGAAACTGAGGGAAATCATCGCCCAGTGGCTTACCCCACTTAGACTCTCCTGGGGATTTGTGATATCTGACAACGCCACCAATATTGTGCGGGCATTACATCTGTGCAAATTCCAGCACGTCCCATGTTTTGCTCACACAATAAACTTGGTGGTGCAGAATTTTCTGAAAAGCGACAGGGGCATGCAGGAGACGCTTTGGGTGGCCCGAAAAATATCTGGCCACTTTCGCCATTCAGCGACTGCGTGCCGAAGACTGGAGCGCCAGCAAACACTCTTGAACCTGCCCCGCCATCACCTGAAGCAAGAGGTTGTGACGCGGTGGAACTCAACCCTCTATATGCTTCAGAGGATGGAGGAGCAGCAAAAGGCCATTCAAGCCTATACATCCACCTATGACATAGGCAAAGGAGGGGGTATGCACCTGACTCAAGCGCAGTGGAGAATGATTTCCGTGTTGTGCAAGGTTCTCCAGCCCTTCGAACTTGCCACACGTGAAGTCAGTTCAGACACTGCCAGCTTGAGTCAGTTCATTCCCCTCATCAGGCTTTTGCAGAAGCAGCTGGAGAAAGTGAAGGAGGAGCTAAGACGGAGCGATTCCGCTCGGCATGTGGGACTTGTGGAAGAAGCCCTTCATTCGCTTTGCCAGGATTCCAGGGTGATCAATCTGTTGAAATCAGACCACTACATTTTGGCCACCGTGCTCGATCCTAGGTTTAAAGCCTATGTGGTGTCTCTCTTTCCGGCCGACACAAGCCTGCAGAGGTGCAAAGACCTGCTGGTGAACACACTGTCAGCTGAAGCGGAACGTGACACGTCAACGGCTCCTTCTTCATTTTCTCCCGCAACTGGGGCTGCCAGGAAAAAACTTAGGTATCCTAAGCAACCCGCTAGCGGTGATGCAGGGCAGGCAGGACCAAGTTTGGACATCTGGTCCGGACTGAAGGACCTGGCAACAATTTCTGACATGTCTACTGTCACTGCATATGATACTGTCACCATTGACAGAATGGTGGAGGATTACATCGGTGACAGCATCCAAGTAGGCATGGCAGACAGTCCATACCTGTACTGGCAGGAAAAAGAGGCAATTTGGAGGCCCCTGTACAAACTGGCTCTATTTTACCTGAGTTGCCCCCCCTCCAGTGTGTACTCCGAAAGAGTGTTTAGTGCAGCCGGGAACCTTGTCAGCGAAAGGCGTAGGAGGTTGCTTCCACAGAATGTGGAGAAGATGATGTTCATCAAAATGAATTATCAGCTCTTCCAGGGAGACCAGCCTCCAGAAGGTACAGAGGGACCTGTGGTGGTGGATTCAAGTGGGGACGAGTTAATACTTTGTGAGGATGAGGATGTACACACTGAAGAGGGTGAGGAATCGGTGGATGAGGAGGATGAGGATGACATCTTGCCTCCGTAGAGCCAGTTTGTGCAGGGACACATTAATTGCCAGCTTGTTTTGTGGGGGCCCAAATGAACCAATCATTTCAGCCACAGTTGTGTGGCAGACCCTGGCGCTGAAATGATTGGTTTGTTAAAGTGTGCATGTCCTGTTTATACAACATAAGGGTGGGTGGAAGGGCCCAAGGACAATTCCATCTTGCACCTCTTTTTTTTCTTTGCATTATGTACAGTTTGGGGCCTAGTTTTTCAAACTGCCATCCTGTCTGCCACTGCAGTTTCACGCCTAGATGGGTCACGTGTTTGTGCCGCCCACTCGTGTCGCTTAGCATAGTCATCCAGCTACCTCGGTGCAACCTTTTGGACATAAAAACACTATTGTGAGGTGTGAGGTGTTCAGAATAGACTGGAAATGAGTGGAAATTAAGGTTATTGAGGTTAATAATAGCATAGGAGCAGAGAAACCAACAAATTCTGTGATTTTAGCTGTTTTTATGCTTTTTTTCAAAAAAATACAGATCTAAAACACAAAACCCAGAACCCAAAACACGGAAGGGTGGTTTTGGCAAAACCAATCCAGATCCAAAACACGAAGAAAGATCCAGATCCAAATCCAAAACACAAAACACGAAAAGTGGCCGGTGCACACCCCTAATAAAAACAAGCTAAAATCACAGAATTCGTGGGTTTTTCTGCTCCTATGCTATTATTAACCTCAATAACCTTAATTTCCACTCATTTCCAGTCTATTCTGAACACCTCACAATAGTGTTTTTATATCCAAAAGGTTGCACCGAGGTAGCTGGATGACTATGCTAAGAGATACGAGTGGGCGGCACAAACACGTGGTCCATCTAGGAGTGACACTGCAGTGGCAGACAGGATGGCAGTTTGAAAAACTAGGCCCCAAACTGTACATAATTCAATGAAAAAAAAGAGGTGCAAGATGGAATTGTCCTTGGGCCCTCCCACCCACCCTTATGTTGTAGAAACAGGACATGCACACTTTAACAAACCAATCATTTCAGCGCCTGGGTCTGCCACACGACTGTGGCTGAAATTATTGGTTCGTTTGGGCCCCCACAAAACAAGCTGGCAATTAATCTGTCCCTGCACAAACTGGCTCTACGGAGGCAAGATGTCGTCCTCATCCTCCTCCTCCACCGTTTCCTCACCCTCTTCAGTGTTGTGTACATCCTCATCCTCACAGAGTATTAATTCGTCCCCGCTGGAATCCACAACCACAGGTCCCTCTGTACGTTCTGGAGGCTGGTCTCCCTGGAAGAGTTGATAATTCATTTTATGAACATCATCTTCTCCACATTTTGTGGAAGCAACCTCCTACACCTTTCGCTGACAAGGTTCCCGGCTGCACTCAACACTCTTTCGGAGTACACACTGGAGGGGGGCAACTCAGGTAAAATAGAGCCAGTTTGTACAGGGACCTCTAAATTGCTTCTTTTTCCTGCCAGTACAGGTACAGACTGTCTGACATGCCTACTTGGATGCTGTCACTGATGTAATCCTTTAACAGACTGATGCACGCTTGTCGCTGCTGCTTTGAGGATGGAAGTGCGGCTACAGCCCACACAATTCACAAAGACAGAAAAAAAAGAAGAATATTTTTATTGCTTGTGGAGTGCACTTTGAGGGTTACACCACCCTTTAACAGACAGACGCACGCTTGTCGCTGCTGCTTTGAGGATGCAGGTGGAATCTAGACGGGATTTGGAACCGGGGACACACTACCTCCATCAATTGTCTAAATTCCACTGCACTAATGGCGGATACCGGACGCACATCTAACACCAACATAGCAGTCAAGGCCTCAGGCCTCAGTTATACGTTTTCCTTCAGGATGACTGCTGTCGTACTTCATCCTCATCGCTAGGGACTGTTGGAGGGTCAATTGTTTAGTAAAAGTAGTGGTGTTCCTACTTCCTCTCTGGGATGATGAACAACTCCCAGCAGCAGCAACAGCACTAGGAGGAAGTGGTTCTTGATCTTTCCCTATTTTATTTTTATCGGAGAAAGTTTGGTCCTCCATTTATGTTATATTGATATATACGTGCGGCTAAGGCGCACACAAACACAGAAAATATTTTTTTATTTTTGCTGGAGAGTAGTGCACTTTGTGGGTTACACCACCCTTTAAGAAATGAGTCAACCGGCTCTTTACTTATGGGACACAGGCGCACGCTTGGCGCTGCTCCTTTGTTGATGCACGTGCGGCTACTGCGCACACAATTCACAAACACAGAAAATATTTTTTTATTTGGTTTGGAGTGTACTTTGGGGGTTACAGCACCCTTTAACGGTCAAGCCAGCCGGCCCTTTACTTATGACACAGGCGCACGCTTGGCACTACTTTGTTGATGCACGTGCGGCTACTGCGCACACAATTCACAAACACAGAAAAAATATTTATTTTTTTAGCACTTGTGGGAGCACCCCTGACGGACAGAGCACCCCCAAGAATAGCGAGCAGTTCATACGCTGGTCGATGTACTCGATTAATCTAATAAATAGCGGACATGACGTAGGATGCGAGCGGCCAGAGGGCATATTTTTTAAAAAAACGACCGCAAGTTTTGCTCGCTCATTCAGACATAGAGGCGTGAACAGACCGCAAAGAGCAAACAGTTCATTTGAATAGCCACCCCCTTTTCCTGAACGACCGTCCGCAAATTGCGTCCGGCTCTGAATCAGACCCTAAGCCCACTGTGTGTGTACAAGATCCGTGACTGGGCATAAGCCCACTGTGTGTATACAAGCTCTGTGACTGGGCATAAACCCACTGTGTGTATACAAGCTCTGTGACTTGGCATAAGCCCACTGTGTGTATACAAGCTCTGTGACTTGGCATAAGCCCACAGTGTATACAAGCTCTGTGACTGGGCATAAGCCCACAGTGTCAGTGTGTATACAAGCTCCGTGACTGGGCATAAGCCCACAGTGTCAGTGTGTATACGAGCTCCGTGACTGGACTAAGCCCACTGTGTGTATACAAGATCTGTGACTGGGCATAAGCTCACTGTGTGTATACAAGCTTTGTGACTGGGCATAAGCTCACTGTGTGTATACAAGCTCTGTGACTTGGCATAAGCCCACTGTGTGTACACAAGCTCTGTGACTGGGCATAAGCCCACAGTGTGTATACAAGATAAGTGCCTGGGCATAAGCCCACTGTGTGTATACAAGCTCTGTGACTGGGCATAAGCCCACTGTGTGTATACAAACGCCATGACTGGGCATAAGCCCACAGTGTGTATACAAGCTCCATGACTGGATATATGCCCACTGTGTCATTGTGTATACAAGCTCTGTGACTGGGCTAAGCCCACTGTGTGTATACAAGCTCCGTTAGTGGCATAAGCCCACTGTGTATATACAAGCTCCGTGACCTTACTGGGCATAAGCCCACTGTGTGTATACAAGATCTGTGACTGGGCATAAGCCCACTGTGTGTATACAAGCTCTGTGACTGGGCATAAGCCCACTGTGTGTACACAAGCTCCGTGACTGGGCATAAGCCCACTGTGTGTACACAAGCTCAGTGAGTGGGCATTAGCCCACTCTCTGTATACAAGCTCTGTGACTGGGCATAAGCCCACTGTGTGTATACAAGCTCTGTGAATGCGCATAAGCCCACTGTGTGTATACAAGCTCTGTGACTGGGCATAAGACCACTGTGTGTATACAAGCTCTGTGACTGGGCATTAGCCCACTGTGTGTATACAAGCTCCGTGACTGGGCTAAGCCCATGGTGTGTAACTATACAAGCTCAGTGAGTGGGCATTAGCCCACTCTGTGTATACAAGCTCTGTGACTGGGCATTAGCCCACTGTGTGTTTACAAGCTCCATGACTTGGCATACGCCCACTGTGTGTATACAAGCTCTGTGACTGGGCATAAGCCCACAGTGTGTATACAAGATAAGTGACTGGGCATAAGCCCACTGTGTGTATACAAGATAAGTGACTGGGCATAATTCCACTGTGTGTATACAAACGCCATGACTGGGCATAAGCTCACAGTGTGTATACAAGCTCCATGTCTGGATATATGCCCACTGTGTCAGTGTGTATACAAGCTCTGTGACTGGGCTAAGCCCACTGTGTGTATACAAGCTCCGTTAGTGGCATAAGCCCACTGTGTGTATACAAGCTCCGTGACCTTACTGGGCATAAGCCCACTGTGTGTATACAAGATCTGTGACTGGGCATAAGCCCACTGTGTGTATACAAGCTCTGTGACTGGGCATAAGCCCACTGTGTGTACACAAGCTCCGTGACTGTGCTAAGCCCACGGTGTGTACACAAGCTCAGTGAGTGGGCATTAGCCCACTCTCTGTATACAAGCTCTGTGACTGGGCATAAGCCCACTGTGTGTATACAAGCTCTGTGAATGCGCATAAGCCCACTGTGTGTATACAAGCTCTGTGACTGGGCATAAGACCACTGTGTGTATACAAGCTCTGTGACTGGGCATTAGCCCACTGTGTGTATACAAGCTCCGTGACTGGGCTAAGCCCATGGTGTGTAACTATACAAGCTCAGTGAGTGGGCATTAGCCCACTCTGTGTATACAAGCTCTGTGACTGGGCATTAGCCCACTGTGTGTTTACAAGCTCCATGACTTGGCATACGCCCACTGTGTGTATACAAGCTCTGTGACTGGGCATAAGCCCACAGTGTGTATACAAGATAAGTGACTGGGCATAAGCCCACTGTGTGTATACAAGATAAGTGACTGGGCATAATTCCACTGTGTGTATACAAACGCCATGACTGGGCATAAGCTCACAGTGTGTATACAAGCTCCATGTCTGGATATATGCCCACTGTGTCAGTGTGTATACAAGCTCTGTGACTGGGCTAAGCCCACTGTGTGTATACAAGCTCCGTTAGTGGCATAAGCCCACTGTGTGTATACAAGCTCCGTGACCTTACTGGGCATAAGCCCACTGTGTGTATACAAGATCTGTGACTGGGCATAAGCCCACTGTGTGTATACAAGCTCTGTGACTGGGCATAAGCCCACTGTGTGTACACAAGCTCCGTGACTGTGCTAAGCCCACGGTGTGTACACAAGCTCAGTGAGTGGGCATTAGCCCACTCTCTGTATACAAGCTCTGTGACTGGGCATAAGCCCACTGTGTGTATACAAGCTCTGTGAATGCGCATAAGCCCACTGTGTGTATACAAGCTCTGTGACTGGGCATAAGACCACTGTGTGTATACAAGCTCTGTGACTGGGCATTAGCCCACTGTGTGTATACAAGCTCCGTGACTGGGCTAAGCCCATGGTGTGTAACTATACAAGCTCAGTGAGTGGGCATTAGCCCACTCTGTGTATACAAGCTCTGTGACTGGGCATTAGCCCACTGTGTGTTTACAAGCTCCATGACTTGGCATACGCCCACTGTGTGTATACAAGCTCTGTGACTGGGCATAAGCCCACAGTGTGTATACAAGATAAGTGACTGGGCATAAGCCCACTGTGTGTATACAAGCTCTGTGACTGGGCATAATTCCACTGTGTATACAAACGCCATGACTGGGCATAAGCTCACAGTGTGTATACAAGCTCCATGTCTGGATATATGCCCACTGTGTCAGTGTGTATACAAGCTCTGTGACTGGGCTAAGCCCACTGTGTGTATACAAGCTCCGTTAGTGGCATAAGCCCACTGTGTGTATACAAGCTCCGTGACCTTACTGGGCATAAGCCCACTGTGTGTATACAAGCTCCGTGACTGGGCATTAGCCCACTGTGTGAATACAAGCTCTGTGATTTTACTGGGCATAAGCCCACTGTGTGTATACAAGCTACGTGACTGGGCATTAGCCCACTCTGTGTATACAAGCTGTGTGACTGGGCATAAGCCCACTGTGTGTATACAAGCTCTGTAACTTGGCATAAGCCCACTGTGTGTATACAAGCTCCTTGACTGGGCATAAGCCCACTGTGTGTATACAGGCTCTGTGACTGGGCATAAGCCCACAGTGTCAGTGTGTATACAAGCTCCGTGACTGGACTAAGCCCACTGTGTGTGTACAAGATCCGTGACTGGGCATAAGCCCACTGTGTGTATACAAGCTCTTTGACTGGGCATAAGCCCACTGTTTGTATACAAGCTCTGTGACTGGGCATAAGCCCACTGTGTGTATACAAGCTCCGTGACTGGGTATTAGCCCACTGTGTGTATACAAGCTCTGTGACTGGGTATTAGCCCACTGTGTGTATACATGCTCTATGACTTTACTGGGCATAAGCCCACTATGTGTATACAAGCTCCATAACTTTACTGGGCATAGGCCCACTGTGTGTATACAAGCTCTGTGACTGGGCTAAGCCCACTGTGTGTATACAAGCTCTGTGACTGGGCTAAGCCCACTGTGTGTATACAAGCTCCGTTAGTGGCATAAGCCCACTGTGTATATACAAGCTCCGTGACCTTACTGGGCATAAGCCCACTGTGTGTATACAAGATCTGTGACTGGGCATAAGCCCACTGTGTGTATACAAGCTCTGTGACTGGGCATAAACCCACTGTGTGTACACAAGCTCCGTGACTGTGCTAAGCCCACGGTGTGTACACAAGCTCTGTGAATGGGCATTAGCCCACTCTCTGTATACAAGCTCTGTGACTGGGCATAAGACCACTGTGTGTATACAAGGTCCGTGACTGGGCTAAGCCCATGGTGTGTAACTATACAAGCTCAGTGAGTGGGCATTAGCCCACTCTGTGTATACAAGCTCTGTGACTGGGCATTAGCCCACTGTGTGTTTACAAGCTCCATGACTTGGCATACGCCCACTGTGTGTATACAAGCTCTGTGACTGGGCATAAGCCCACTGTGTGTATACAAGATAAGTGACTGGGCATAAGCCCACTGTGTGTATACAAGCTCTGTGACTGGGCATAATTCCACTGTGTGTATACAAACGCCATGACTGGGCATAAGCCCACAGTGTGTATACAAGCTCCATGACTGGATATATGCCCACTGTGTCAGTGTGTATACAAGCTCTGTGACTGGGCTAAGCCCACTGTGTGTATACAAGCTCCGTTAGTGGCATAAGCCCACTGTGTATATACAAGCTCCGTGACCTTACTGGGCATAAGCCCACTGTGTGTATACAAGATCTGTGACTGGGCATAAGCCCACTGTGTGTATACAAGCTCTGTGACTGGGCATAAGCCCACTGTGTGTACACAAGCTCCGTGACTGTGCTAAGCCCACGGTGTGTACACAAGCTCAGTGAGTGGGCATTAGCCCACTCTCTGTATACAAGCTCTGTGACTGGGCATAAGCCCACTGTGTGTATACAAGCTCTGTGAATGCGCATAAGCCCACTGTGTGTATACAAGCTCTGTGACTGGGCATAAGACCACTGTGTGTATACAAGCTCCGTGACTGGGCTAAGCCCATGGTGTGTAACTATACAAGCTCAGTGAGTGGGCATTAGCCCACTCTGTGTATACAAGCTCTGTGACTGGGCATTAGCCCACTGTGTGTTTACAAGCTCCATGACTTGGCATACGCCCACTGTGTGTATACAAGCTCTGTGACTGGGCATAAGCCCACAGTGTGTATACAAGATAAGTGACTGGGCATAAGCCCACTGTGTGTATACAAGCTCTGTGACTGGGCATAATTCCACTGTGTGTATACAAACGCCATGACTGGGCATAAGCTCACAGTGTGTATACAAGCTCCATGACTGGATATATGCCCACTGTGTCAGTGTGTATACAAGCTCTGTGACTGGGCTAAGCCCACTGTGTGTATACAAGCTCCGTTAGTGGCATAAGCCCACTGTGTGTATACAAGCTCCGTGACCTTACTGGGCATAAGCCCACTGTGTGTATACAAGCTCCGTGACTGGGCATTAGCCCACTGTGTGAATACAAGCTCTGTGATTTTACTGGGCATAAGCCCACTGTGTGTATACAAGCTACGTGACTGGGCATTAGCCCACTCTGTGTATACAAGCTGTGTGACTGGGCATAAGCCCACTGTGTGTATACAAGCTCTGTAACTTGGCATAAGCCCACTGTGTGTATACAAGCTCCTTGACTGGGCATAAGCCCACTGTGTGTATACAGGCTCTGTGACTGGGCATAAGCCCACAGTGTCAGTGTGTATACAAGCTCCGTGACTGGACTAAGCCCACTGTGTGTGTACAAGATCCGTGACTGGGCATAAGCCCACTGTGTGTATACAAGCTCTGTGACTGGGCATAAGCCCACTGTTTGTATACAAGCTCTGTGACTGGGCATAAGCCCACTGTGTGTATACAAGCTCCGTGACTGGGTATTAGCCCACTGTGTGTATACAAGCTCCGTGACTGGGTATTAGCCCACTGTGTGTATACATGCTCTATGACTTTACTGCGCATAAGCCCACTATGTGTATACAAGCTCCATAACTTTACTGGGCATAGGCCCACTGTGTGTATACAAGCTCCATGACTGGGCATAAGCCCACTGTGTGTATACAAGCTCTGTGACTGTGCATATGCCCACTGTGTGTCTAACTATATACTAGGTCCGTGACTTTACTGTGCATAAGTCCACTGTGTGTATACAAGCTCCATAACTTTACTGGGCATAGGCCCACTGTGTGTATGCAAGCTCCATGACTGGGCATAAGCCCACTGTGTGTATACAAGCTCTGTGACTGTGCATATGCCCACTGTGTGTTTACAAGCTCTGTGAATGGGCATAAGCCCACTGTGTGTCTAACTATATACTAGGTCCGTGACTTTACTGTGCATAAGTCCACTGTGTGTATAGTATACAAGCTCCGTGACTCCAGTTCACAGTGATAACTTAATATGGATCACGATAACGAAATGAGAGGAGAGCAGAAGAAGCAAGCAAATGCTAGCAGTGCAGCTGCTGGAAGTCCATCACTATCATCTACAGCTGATGCTCAAGGGCGTTAAGGCTTTAAAAAATTAGGGTATCTGAAATAAAAAAAAAATTTAGATTTCACAGGGGTAAAGACAAAAAAACTCTCTAAAGACTACTACTAGTGCAGAAAAACAGAAAATTGGCAACATACCATTCACCACACGTAGTGGCAAGGAAAGGTTTAGGCATTGGACTTTATTTCTGAGTGGTGATTCTGCAACTGTTAGTGAGGCATGTTGTGCCTCTCATGACCATAATTCAATCTGACTATATAAGAAGTATAAACATTTTTAAAACCAATAAGGCAGTAGATCAAACTGTGTTTTCAGAAACACAAATGTCAGAAATCCCTGATGAGAGTCTAAGCGGGTCCACGATTGATATTGCTATGTGTAAGCCTGACCTTTCAGAGTAGCCCCCTCCACAGTTTCTGTTCCATCTTTATTTGTGGGGATGAGCAGTATTGCCGAGGACATAGAAATTGAGGATGCCACCGTGGAATTGCAAAAGGATGAGGGGAATATATGTGCAGCTGACGCTGGCACTAATGAGGATGTTGAGGGTGAGGATACTGTTTTTATAAGTCAGGCACCAGTGGAAGCATCTCTTGGCCAAAATAAGGCCATTGCCATGCCTGGGCATAGAACCAAAAAATCCACATCTTTTGTCTGGAATTTTTTTTACCCAAACCCTGACAACGTTTGTTAAGCCATTTGTAGCCATTGTGGGACCACAGTTAGTAGAGGTAGGGACGTTAAGCATCTAGGAACCTCCACTCTATTATGTCATCTGCAGTGAGCTCATGACAGGTGTTTGATAACATCAGAAACTACTGCTAAAAAAATAACAACAAGCAGTCCAGCATTAGCTAGGTGCCTTCTCTCTACTAAATCCCAGCACCTGCAATCTCCACCGACAACACCTTCATCCTCAATATCCTCAGGAATGATCAGTGGTAGTCCAGCATCCAATTTGTTAATGCTAAGTCATGGTGACTCCTCCACTTTCCAGGACACCTCAGAAGAAACTGAGAGCCTGATTCAGACCCGCTCACGAGCGCATAGCGCTCGAAAGCGGGTCGATGGTCGGGCAGTGCGCACGAGCGAGCCCCGGAGCGAGTGAGAAATTCACATGCTCGGGGCTCGCAGCAAAACGGGGCGGCTGTCAATGTTGATCCACAGCTCGCCCCATTTTGTAGGTGGGTCGGGGGTGGCTGCACAAACAGAGGCGTTCCCGAAGGAACGACTGCCGTTTGTGGGTGGCCCTACTTACATTGCACGTGATGTCAGTAGTGAACCTCCTGCTCTATTAGAGCAGGAAGTTCACTGGGGCTTGTGGTGGATGAGACCCTACCACAAGGGTCTCATCGCAAGCCCGATGGTTGCAATAATCATGACCATCGCTAGGCCACCTGCACAAGCTGTGGGTGGTCACCCACAGCTATGCGAGCGGCCTGGAGGTGGATTTTTTTTGTTTTTAAAAATCCGCCCTGATTCAGAGCAAGCGCTCACAAATAGTGAGCGCCTCTGAATCAGGACCTGAATCTTTGAGCGCTAAGATTGCTGCTGCTGGGGGTTGATCTTCATCCCAGAAGTGGACCAAGAAGACTACTATAGTAGTTTACCAAAAAAACAATTGACTGTTAAAGAATCTCTTGCAAGTGGAAGCAAGTATGACAGCTCTCACCCTGTCACACAGTGGATCAATGACGCTATGATGGTTATGCTAGTATTAGATCTGCATCCAATATCCGCAATTAATGCAGTGGGATTTACACAGTTAATTGAGGTCCCTGGTACCAAATTCCATCTCGGTTTCATTTTATCCGAAAAGCCATTCCTCGGCTATACCAGGACGTTAAATGGAACCTAATTATTGGCCAGCATAATGCTATTTTACCCACTGTCCACTTAATCACAGATATGTGGACAAGCGGTAGTGGGCAAACTAAAAATTACATGACTGTGACGGCCCACTGAGTGGGTGAATCGCCTTCAGCAGAAGCAGTATATAACAAAAAACACCAGCTCATTCAGAGGCAGGCTACTCTGTGTATCACCAGATTCAATAAGAGGCATACCGCTGAGAACCTCTTAGAAAAACTAAGAGATGTCATAGAAACATGGCTTACCCCACTTGGACTCTCCTCAGGATTTGTGATTTCTGACAACGCTATAAATATTGTGAAAGCAATACAGCTGGGTGAATTCCAACACATCCCCTGTTTTGCTCACACAATCAACTTAGTGTTGCAGGATTTAAAAAAAAAAAACACAGGGGCGTGCAAGAGATGCTGTCTGTGGCCCGAAAAATTTCGGGACATTTTCGGCATTCAGCAACAGCATGCAGGAGATTACAGCATCTGCAAGAGCAGTTTAATTTGCCCTGCCATCAACTGAAGCAAGAAGTGGTAACGAAGTAGAACTCTACCCTTTATATGCTTCAGCGGATGGATAAGCAGCAAAAAGCCATCCATAGCTATACAACAAGCCATGACATTGGGAGAGAAGGGGGAATGTACCTTAGCCCAGCATAGTGGAGAATACTTTCGGTCTTGTGCAAGGTGCTCAAACCATTTGAAGTTGCCACATGCGAAGTGAGTGCTGACACTGCTAGCTTGAGTAAGGTGAAAGGTGAAAATCAGGTGGAGAAATTGAAGGAGGAGATTAAACAAAGTGATTCCGCAATGTATGCTGGACTGATAGATCAAGTCCTTTATTCGCTTCGCCAGGATCCATGGGTGACCAAGATCTTGAAATCATTATATTTTGGCAACCATGCTTGATCCTAGGTTTAAGTCGTATGCTGTGTCTTTCTTTACAACTGACCCAGATCTTGAAAGATCCAAAGTGCTCCTGGTGATCAAGTTCGTAAATGGTGGAGGATTATTTTCAGGACACTGTACAAGTAGACATGTCACAGAGTCGCTTCGAATATTGGAAGAAAAAAAAGGAAATTTGGAGACTTGTTTAAACTGGCTTTGCATTACATAAGCTGCCCACCCTCCAGTGTGAGAGTTTTCAGTACAGCTGGGAACCTTGTGAGCAAATGACGTAGGAGGCTACTTCCATAAAATGCAGAAAAAATAATGTTCATTAAAATTAACTGGAAATTTCACAAGGAAAACCTTTCCTGCCAATCACATCACAGTACAGATACTTCTGTAATGGTGGATTCCAGCAGGGATTAATTAATATTGTGTGAGGAATCGGATGATGTACACACTGATGAGGGTGAGGATGGCAATGATGGTGACATCTTGCCACTGTAGACCTGTTGCCTTTAGCCAATTGGTAGCTTTTTTGTGGGGGCCCAAACAAACCAAGCACTTGTCACTGAAATGCTTGGTTTGTTAAAGTGTGCATGTCCTTTTTAATATCCAACATAAGGGTGGGTGGGAAGGCCCAAGAACAATTCCATCATGTACTACCTTTCATTTCTGCCACTGCTGTGTGGCAATGTGTCATAGATGTGCTTTAAACTGTGGTGTCTGTGCCACTGCTCTGACGCTTGGTAAAGAGTAAGCTGACTGCAACCTTTGGCCAATAATGGTGAAAACAATATTATAAGATGTGAGGTAGTCTAAATTGACTGTAAATGAGTGGGAATTAATGTTATTGAGCTTAATAACACTCTAGGAAGAAAAAAAAAAGCCCAATTTATGTGATTTTAGCTTTTTTTTTTGTAAACTTTTGTAAAAAAATCCAAATCCAAAGCCAGTCACCAAAGTTTGGCAAATCCAAATCCAAAGCCGGATGACGAATTAGAAGCAAATCCAAATCTGGCAAGAATGGTCCGGCGCACATCCCTATTAAAAATGCATGCCCCGCTCACTCTCAACTTTGGGGATACCAAAACTACAAACAAATTCCTGTATAATTTTCTTAGCAGTAAACTCAGCAGTATTTTTTTCGGCCAGATTTAGAAAACAAATCAATACTGATCAACTTGTACTTTAAATTTCTACAAGATGTAACTGTATGAAATCAATATTAATTACCTGGAAAGGGCCATCTTTAGAAGAGATGTGCCAAAGTTCAGCCTTCCCTGTGTTTTTTCCCAGACAAGTAATGCTTGGTACACATGTAAATATTTTCTGTCCAACCATCCAACTAGTTGATTGGTTGGAATGAAAATCTGGTAACGTATGGGAGTAACTGATGATCAGCAATTTGCTCCTAAATGCCAGAAAACAGATGGAAATGGTCGTCAGACCAGTTTGTTAAATGTTTGATCTAAACAATTTGTTCAAACAGTTTTTGTCCATTTTCTGGCGTTTGGCAGCAAATTGCTGATTGTCATTTGCTTTCATACCTTACCAGATTTCATTCCAACCAATCAACTAGTTGGCTGGTTGGACAAATAATCTTTAGATGTGTGGCCAGCTTAATGATTCACATTTGCTTCTCTTTTCACATTTATTTCAGAAATATTTTAAAGAAGTTTCTCTTTGAGTATGATCAGCTGTTACATGATCAATGCAGCTGAAAGTATGAGAAACAATTAACTACACTAGTGTTTCCCAAACTAATTCATCAGAGATCACTAAAGCTGGCCACACACTAGACCAACTTACATACAACCAGCCAACTAGTTGATTGGTTGGAATGAAAATCTGGTAACGTATGGGAGTAAATGATGATCAGCAATTTGCTCCTAAATGTCAGAAAACAGATGAAAATGGTCGTTCAACAAGTTTGAACAAATTGTTTAGATCAGGGGTTCCCAACCACTGTCCTCAAGGCACACTAACAGTACAGGTTTTAGGGATAGCCATACTTGAGCACAAGTGACTTAATTAGTACCTCAGTTATTTTGATTTAACCATCTGTGCACAATAATGGATATAACTAAAACCAGTACTGTTAGTGTGCCTTGAGGACCGAGCTTGGGAATCGCTGGTTTAGATCAAACATTTAACAAACAGTTTCTGTCCATTGTCTGGCGTTTGGGAGCAAATTGCTGATTGTCATTTGCTTTCATACCTTACCAGATTTTCATTCCAACCAATCAACTAGTTGGCTGGTTGGACAGATAATCTTTAGATGTGTGGCCAGCTTTACAGTGCATGGTTTCTATTTTTCCTAGTTGGTGCACAGGTGTATTCATTACTAGTTGACACATTTTAAAAGATCCACAGGTGGAGCTAATTATTTCACTTGTGATTCTGTGAGAAAACCCGGAAAACATGCACTCCATAAGGAATGAGTTTGGGAAACATTGAACATAAAATGCATCTACAAGTAAAGGCCCCCATATATCAGAGATTGATTGCAGCATTCGTGCAATTTGCAATCGATTGTGTATACAAATCTTTCCCTTTTTCAATCGATTGTGGCAATTCTGCAATCTGCAATCGATTGAAAAAGGGAAAGATTTTTATACACAATCGATTGCAAATTGCACGATTGCTGCAAGCAATCTCTGATGTATGGGGGCCTTAAGACTAGTGTTAAAAAAAATTGCTATTATATAAGTTTGAACTGCACACACAAAAATTAAGCATTTTCACAAATAAGCACACTGAAGGGGAAGGGTACAATAAATTGAATTAAAACATTATTTTTATTTGTTTTTGTGTTTTCTAAAATTATATATCGCATGAAGATCTAACTCAAATGAGAAGCAAAATATTTTTTAAAACTATATAGAGTAGTCAAAAAATAGTGCTTTTTGGATTTTGGCCCTGTTGGTTTACACCATTCAGATGGCGTTAATGCTTTATTACTATGGAGGCATTCTTGCAAGAGAGGGATCTTATGATCCCTTTCCTGAAGCCTCCTTCTAGCTCCCAAATTTGACACTGGGCCTGATGCAGACCCGCTCGCTAGATGCTGCCGCTCGCTCCCAGCGTATGGTAATTCAGCTAAGTGACGTCAAGGCAGCCGCTTGCACGGCAAGGCATAAGCAAGCCCACTATGGCTTGGCGAGAAATCACTTTGTGTTTATAGACGCCCACCAGCCTGTCTTTAGCCGCCCACTAGCTTACATCATCTCCAGGAAGTATATACAACCATCGGTACATCTGGTTCCATCGGATCAGACCGCATTGCTTGCGGTTGACTGTACCCTACTGCAAGCACTGCGAGCAGCTCAATGTAAAAATCTTCCAAATGATGTGTACTAGGATGCTGCCTGTTAATTATGCACGCCCCAGAAACGGCGTGAAAACACTCAGGCACGCTTGCGTCCGCAACTCCACTCCCCCGTTACTACTGCCCTGCCCCTGTTACCACCCACAAAAGGCCTCTCCTGTCACTCATCCCACTGGGCTGTCTTGCAGGGCGAGCGAGCACATTCCGATCGCTCGCACTAGTTTGCGCATGCGAACTACACGCATGCGCACATTAGCGAACATCATCTGCAACGAGGGGCCGCTTGCTAGCGAATGGGTCTGAATCAGGCCCACTGTACGCAGTGCACAGTTTCAGTATCAGCTTCCCGGGAGGAGTCTTTCACAAATGTGAAAGACTCCTATGATGTGGCAGGGATCTAACTCACAGGGACAGCGGTTATCACTACCAATTTCCCTGCAGCTTACCTTTAGTACAAAGAAGGGGAAATTGTGTTTCTTATAAATTAAAGTCTGTCATGATACGGACTGTTAATAAACGCTCCATTGCCACGATCATTAATTCATAGACCCCATAGTGTTACAATATTAGTATCTCTGAATTTAACGTGCCCACATATGTTCAGTAAAAGTTCCTGACTGTTAATAATAGTATTGCTATACTGCATTATTCCTAAACGTTTTGTTTCAAATGTTATTACAATAGCCTTGGTCTTTCCAATAAACAGTAGCAAATGGAGACTGATACTGTAGCAATAAAACTGTCACATATCATCTTAACTTGGTTTCAAGTAGGTGCTACATAGCGTCCACAAACTGAGGCACATAGACTTTACGGCAAGTGATTTCTTGTTTCAGTATGATTTTTTTTATTATTTCTTTATCATTTTAGATTAGTAAAACAATGTCCTTTATAACAAATACCATATAATAAATAAGGCATACATTGTTGTGGACCACTTTATTTATAGGCAGTATAAGTATTCCATATAAAATGTACAGATATTTTTTTTACTTTATTGATATTTGGGAATAGGACAACGTTATAGGCTGAAATACTAATAACTAAACACTGAATGTGCATACACACACACAATGATTTTTTGAACGATTATCATTAACGATATCGTTTATCATTCAATCGTTGTAAAAATAGTTCACTATCTCAGTTAAAACGATGAACGATTAACCTGCATACACACACAACGATTTTGTTACCAATGATTTTATGAACGATTTTATGTTAGATTATCTGTCAGATTATCAGTCAGATTTTTTAAAGTGTAATGAACGATTTTTTTGAACTACAAACGATTTTTGCATATTCCCTTAATGAAAATCGTTCAGTTGGTCAGTCTGACTGATCTACAAACTACAAAATACAAACGTGAACATGCATGAACGATAATCGTTCATCGTTTTAACTCAGAAAGTGAATGATTTTTTCAATGATTGAACGATAAACAATATCGTTATTGATAATCATTCAAAAAATCGTGTGTGTATGCACCTTTATCGTTCACACGCGTTCACGTTTGTCCTTTGTAATTTGTAGTTCAGTCACACTGACCAACTGAACGATTTTCATTAAGGGAATATGCAAAAATCGTTTGTAGTTCAAAAAAAATCGTTAATTACACTTTAAAAAATCTGACAGATAATCTGACAGACAATCGTTCATAAAATCATTCATAAAATCATTGGTAACAAAATCGTTGTGTGTGTATGCAGCTTTAAGCTGCATACACAAACAACAATTTTGTAAATGAACGATTTTAGTAAACAGTTTTCGTTCACTTTTTCAAAGGAAAAATGAACGAAAATTGTTTACTAAAATCGTTCATTTAATAAATGTAATGAACGATTTTTTTGAACTACAAACTATTTTTGCATAATCCCTTAATGAAAATCGTTGAGTTGGTCAGTCTGACTAAACTACAAACTACAAACGTGAACGCGCATGAATGATATTTGTTCATCGTTTTAACTTAGAAAGTGAACGATTTTTTCAATGATTGAACGATAAATGATATTGTTAACGATAATTGTTCAAAAAATCGTTGCGTGTGTGCAAGGGCGTATCTTCTTATTGGCCAGGATGGCACTCGCCAGGGGTGCCGGCTGAGGGGAGTGCGCTGGCACCACCTGGCAGTGGTACCCACGGCCAATAGTACTGCCTGTCAAAAGTGCTGCTGTTGTTCTCTCAGTCACCATCAGCACTTGAAGATGAGGGGAGTGGGGTGGGGGGAGCGATCGCCGCCCGTACAGCCGTCAGTTTAGTAACAGCAGTGCAGTGCCCTGATTAGTTAGGAACTGCAGCGTGGTAAAATTTTCAATCCTGCTGCTCACCTCTATGAAGCTCGTACAGCCGTCTGTCTAATAACAGCAGTGCCTGTTTTCAGTAGGAACTGCAGCACGGCTTCATTTCTAATCCTACTTCTTGCCTCTATCAAGCTCCGGCTCCACCCACGTGATGTGTGCTCTGCCTCTGTTCAGCCTCAGCGCTGCTGCTGTAGTCAGCCCCCTCCACCCCACAGCAGTGTGAGCTGCTGCACTGTTGCAACCCCCCCTCCCGCAGTGTGAGCTGGTGCTGTAACCTAGCCAGCCCCCTTCTCTCGACAGCAGTAGAGCCCCCCCCCGGTATGAGCTGCTGCTGTAGCTGGCCCCGTCCACCCCGCAGCAGTGACCAGCCCCCTCGAACCCCACCCCATGCACATTGATCTTCTGCCCATGACAGGTGCAGCAACAAGACCCAGCATAAGTGGACAGATGGCACCTCTGGGTAAGTTTTACTGAACAAAAAATGTGCAGATTGCTAAACAAAAAAACCCCACAGTTCTCTGTACCTGTCTTATTTATATATATATATATATATATATATATATATATATATATATATAGTGGGGGGGTGCCAGTCCCTTATTTTGCTAGGGGCGCTCAGACCCCTTGATGCACCCCTGCATGTGTGTATGCACCTTAAGGGGTAAATTTATTAAATTGAGAGTTTTTAGAAGTGAGTTTTAGAAGAGATGTTGCCCATTGTAACCAATCAGATTCTAGCTATTATCTTCTAGAAGGTGCTAATTAAATGCTAAGTAGAATCTGATTGGCTACAATGGGCAACATCTCTTCTAAAACTCACTTCTAAAAACTCTCCTTTTAGTAAATTTACCCCTAGTTACCTATTCCTTACTGGTTGATTATAAACATTGTTTGTGGGCACAGTGGCAGTATGTCACCTTGTTTTTATTACACAATTACTAACTATAATAGTATTCACTACTCTATATAATTATAAAAATGCTTTCAGTCAGATCGCCATGTGATATATAATTTTAAGAAACACTGATAAAAGTTATGTTTTAAATACAATTTACAATACCCTAACTTTTCAGTGTGCTTATTTGTGAACTCTTCCCTTTTTTGTGTATATACTGTATGTTGTGTCTCTTTTAAAGGTAGCTGTACTAAGCCTTTCAAATAAAGTACTAACCAATCAGCTCCAAACTGTAATTTTTCAAACACCGCTTGTAAAGTGACAGGAGCTGATTGATTGGTACTTTATCTCTCTTCAAGATTTGATAAATCTCCCACCTAAAGAGTAGAAGCAGCAGATCCAGTAAATAACAAATAAGAATGTTGGTGGAAATAAGGAAATCATCTGGATTAAGACGGAAATTAATCTAGTGCAGGAAGAGTTTTTTTTTTTGGGGGGGGGGTGTTCTTGTGACTCCAATCTGTATTTTTATGTATGTATCTACAATAACAACTAGCTTGAACTTCTTCCATCTCTACCTGTACTGCACCTGACTGCAATTTGAATTTACTGTATATGTTTGTATCTGTAATTTCTCAGAAACAATTAATACCTGAGTTAAACCTTTGACTAATGGTGCACATGAGTTTGTACCAGATTGCAGATTTTATCAACTCTAAACTCCTAACACTGGGCCTGATACATCAGCGAATGCCATGCCGATACAGATTGGGCGATTATTTGTCATTGAGCACTGCGCACACATAACTATTGCTTTGCGATTACGTATGCACAGAGGATCCATTTGCAAAGTGATTGTCATGTGGTCAGCATTTGGGGGAGGTAACAGGGGTGGTTAGAAAAATGCAGGTGTATTTTACCATTTAAATACTGACATATGGGCATGCATAAATTAGTCACTGCGATCACATATACGCAGCATGAGAGCGCTCTGCATGTCAGGAGAGCTGCAGAGTTTGCGGTTGGACAGACTTGCTGCCTGACCGCCTGCTGTGCATCGATGCTACCAATGTTTATGCTGGACTGTGACATTGCACAAATATCAGAAGGTAACAGTGGGCGTATTTATGCCAGTTGTGCTTTGGCAGACATTAGCATATTTACGCAGCTGCATTCTTTGCAAAATCGCAGCTACAATCGCATTAGCGTCCTCATGAATCATGACCACTGATATCAATTTACTCACATACCTGGTTTTGTAAATCAGATACATTTCATATACAGGAGAGAAGTTACTGCTGCATCTCCACGTCAGCAGCCAGCACCTGTTGTGGGGGCTCTACAGGGTATAAAGGAACACTACAATTATATAAATCACCCAGTGTTTTAGGCCTTATAAGCCCTGTTGTCCAGGGGCAAATGCAGGATTTCTAGAGGTGTGTTTCCAATGACTGATTTAAGGTGAGTGTGGCATAAGAGGGCACATTTAGTCTGTCTTATACAAATTTGTAATATATAGGGCCAATGATCACAATAATACATTTGATGCAGTACTAAGAACTGTATGTGTGCATCATTCTATAATGCAAGTCCCATGCTCTGTGGATCATTGGAGCAAGCTCATGAGTATAATATAACACCAACCTCATATATATAGGAGGCTCCGTCGTGCGCATGCGCGAGACCCAAATAACGACGGCCAAGCCGTCATTAAGGGTCTCGCACCAAAGGGGGCGTGCTGTCGATGGTGATTGACAGCACGCCCCCTTTGGTGGGCGTGCCGGGGGAGTGGCTGCCCAGACGGAGGCGTTCCCATGGGAACGCCTACCGTCTGAAGCCGGCCCCACTGACATCACTAGTGATGTCAGTGGGAGTGCTTTTGGCTCTGATAGAGCCAAAAGCACTCCTGGGCTTGTGGCAGTGAGACCCTACCGCATGGTCTCGTCGCAAGCCCGATGGTCGCAATGGTCTTGACCATCGTGACCATCATTTTGGCCGCTCGCTATAGCTGTGGGTGGTCACCCACAGCTATGCGAGCGGCCAGGAGGCCACTCCAAAAAGGAGCAGGGACGGCCCTGATTCAGAGCGAGCGCTCTGTCAGAGTGTCCGGCTCTGAATCAGGGCCTCAGTTCCTGAACCTCTCATTAACTATGATGTAATGTACTGGTCCAAAATGTATTTTCCATAAGATAAGTTTTATTTTCCCTTTTGATATATATATATAAAATAGTCTTTCTATAGCTCCACCCACTGTCTATACGTGTGTGTGTGTAAGTGTGTATATATATATATATATATATATATATAAACTGTGCGTGTGCATATATATATACTGTATATGTGTATGTATGTATGTATGTATATATATATCCTGGCGCTAAAAGAACTGGCCTGTGAATAGTAACAACAGCAGGGTTGCCCCCAGCACAGTAACCTTTGATGTATAGAGTGACATACAGAGTGCCTGTGTCAAAAAAACATTTTGTTTGCATGTGTTAAATATACTCTTTTGTAGCTTATTGTGATGGTTTGATACTGAAGACTATAGTGGGTAAATTTACTAAGAATCGAGTTTGGGTGAGTTTGCAATCTCACGTGAGTTTAGGCATGTTTTTCAACTCACAAATTTACTAAAGTGGAGTGAGTTTGGAAGAGAGTTCTCTCTTTTCACTGTTAAAAACTCATGTGAGATTGCAAACTCGAAAAAACTCACCATCAGCCAAATTAGGAAGTACTTTTCATGAAAAAGTTGCAACTCATGAATTTACTAAGATTCAAATTTACAATCTCAGGTAAGATTGTAGCAAACTCACTGATAAATTGAAGTTTCAAATTGACCACCTCCTGAGCTGCAAGTTTGCCAGAAACATACACAGATCAGTGTGATCTGTGTATATTTATGCCTGTATACCTAACGTAAAGGTTTTTCTTTTTTTTAAAAAGACGTAGGGTCCCCAAAGCCATAACCAGCCCTGGACTTGTGAGACTTTCCTGGTACCTAAAATTACGGGAAACAAAACGAGTAGGGTTCCACCGTCATTTAGGTTCCAGCACCAGGCTGCAGGGCCAGTCCTGGTTTTAATAATAGGGGGGGAAAAAATGTGTAGGAGTCCCCCTATAATTAAAACCAGCACAGAACGCAAAACGACCGGGGTGTAATGTCACAGCCCGGAGACCTATTACCAGGTCTCCAGGGACAAAGCATTCTCACTCCAAGTCACTCAGGCGAAGCCAGGGATCTCAGGGGAGGTGGGGACCCCCCCAAAAAGCGGTCCCCCCTCTCCCGAAACCCCAGACTTGGTCTGAAGCCCGGGACTCTTCCACACACCCCTGGGCTGTGGGTACAGAGGTAATAAAGAGGAAATTAGTAGTAAACTATTGTATTTTACAGTGGTACTACAGGTGCCAGCATGCCTGCCCTTTTGCACTGGTGAAACTACAAGTGCCAGCAGGCGGCCGGCACCTGTACCTGCACTGTAAAATAAATAGTTAAACAAAGACACAGCACACACACCATATACAGTAAAAGTTTATTACACACCTTCCTCACTCACACATACTTACCTGCTGCCAGATGTTCACGTCCCCTTGTCCCATATAGAAATCTGTGTGGAATGATCTGCAAAAAAGATCCTATACTCACCTCTATCCTCTCGCTGGTCTCCGTAGTATCCAGGGTGGTCTTTGCAAAAACACAAATCGAGTAGCCAATCCATATATGTACCATTTGCGGTGTATGTGTGTGACCACATACACCGCTAACCGGCTCCCGACTGATCAGTGAGAACTGTCAGGAGCCGCCAGCCAATCAGGAGCTGCTCTACAGTTAGCTGCTGCTGATTGGCTCCGGCTCCTGACAGTTCCTACGTGGGCTGGTCACTGTGTCAGGAGGCGGAAGCCAATCAGCAGCCGCTAACTGTAGAGCGGCCGCTGTTTGGCTCCGGCTCCTGACTCACTGAACAGCCCACGTTTGACCTGTTAGGAGCCAGAGCCAATCAGCAGCCGCACTACAGTTGGTGGGTGCTGATTGGCTGGCGGCTCCTGACAGTTCTCACTGAACAGTCGAGAGCTGGTTAGTGGTGTATGTGGTCACACACATACACCACTAATGGTAAGTATATGGATCAGGTGGCGGTTTGTTTTTTTTGCCAAGTCCCCCCTGGATTCTACGGACAACAGCGCGAGGATGGAGGTGAGTATAGGAACTTTTTTGCAGGTCATTCCACATGGATTTCTACATGGGAACATCTGGCACTTGTAGTTTCACAAGTGCCAAAGGGCAGGCATGCTGGCACCTGTAGTTCCACTGTAAAATACAATAGTTTACTTTGATTTTCCAGGGGTGCGGGGAAGAGCCCCTAGCTTCAGGCCAAGCCTGGGGTTTCGGGAGAGGGGGGACCCCTTTTTTCAGGGGTCCCCGCCTCCCCTGAGATCCTCGGCTGGGCCTGACCAGTTTGGGGTGAGAATGCTTTGGCCCTGGAGACCTGGTAATAGGGTCTCCTGGCTGTGGCATTACACCCCGGTCGGTTTGGGTCTGGTGCTGGTTTTAAATATAGGGTTACCACTACGCAATTTTTTTCCCCTATATTTAAAACCAGGACTGGCACTGCAGCCTGATGCTGGTTCCTAAATTACAATGGAACCCTACTCATTTTGTTCCCCATAATTTTAGGAACAGGACTGACTGGGGCCGGTTATGCTTTTGCGGGGGGACCCTATGTAATTTTTTTATTATATTTTTTAACCCGTTTTATTTACAGGCACAACACACAAGCAGACTTCACATATCTCACTGATAAACACTGCAATCTCGGGTGAGTAATCTCATCTAAACTTGCAGCTAGGGGAAGAAATCTTGATGTACTTCACCATCGGAAAACTCACTTTCAACTAAACTCACTTCTTAGTAAATTTGCGAGTTTAAAACTAAAAACTCACCCGAGTTTCGCTGAAGTAAAGAGTGTTTAAAAACAAAATAAAACTCGACCAAACTCGATTCTTAGTAAATTTACCCCTAGGATCTATTGTTCACTGCACAAACTAAAATGATCTAAACTTTATTTTTGGTTACTTTGTAAGACACGCAATCAGTTACTGATTGTTTGACTTCCATTCCAGAGGATGACATCTGAATGCTGGACAAAAATTGTTTTTTATGTTGGAATATTCCTATTTAAATAAAATGTGCTTATATTGACCCTACTGTTTGGTAAAAAGGGGCATGGTATAACTACTGTAGTGTATTAATGTGATAATATGATACCAATTTCTAAGTTGCTATTTGTTTTATGTGCTGCAGTTTGGCAGCAACTATAAATGCTCCTAAAATTACCTTAAAAAAAAGAAACACAAGAAGCCAAATGTAATAGCAGGTGAGTCGCAGCAAGTGCTGATACTTTGTCGGTTTAGCTGCAAAATTTAAAATGTCAATTTGCTTTTGCCTTAAAAATGCAACTATTTGTGTACATAAAACATATACACTATAGTGCTGCTATCTTAATTATCTGTTTCAAGGTATAAACTACTAATTCTGTAAGAATAATAAAATACAGTTTATGAAGTTGAAAACTTGCTGCCTGGAATAGCGCCATCTGTCTGCCTAATTATACACATGCTCAAATTACAGTACATTATATGCACTTTTTCAAATACATATAAAAAATTCAGGCATATCTATCTCTAACCAAAGTAATGCACTCATTTAGGCTTTTTTTTAGAGGGGCTGACTCAGCATTGCACACTGCTGAACGCAGATTCCCCATTACCAGGAATCTGTGTGTGCGCAGGACCCATTTTGTGCATGTGCAGAATGGGTTCTGCATGATCGCACGAAGCTCCTGCTATGCCTCTGCCTGATTGACAGACAAAGGCATATTCCGGGCGGTGTGATGATGGTACCATTCCAGGGAAAAACAGGGACGTGTCGCCCATATTTTGTAGAAGTGGCAAGGACAGGATCTGCATCCACGGAGGCAGTTTCCTTGCCTTGCAAGTCGGCCAGCCTGCATAAACTGAGTCTTACTCAGCTGGTCAGTGCTGCCCCACCGATGGTTGCGATGGTTATCCCAGTTGGGATCGCAAATGCAGCAGGGGGTGTCAGAAACCTCTTGCTGTATTTGCTAAGACGGAAGAGCAAAGCTGCTTGTGCGAGGCTTTCCAATTCTGTCCTGTTCTGAATCAGCCTCAGAGAACATCTGGATATAAAAAAGATTACAATCCTGTGGTAGCCAGTCATGAAACAAGGCAACTTTGTTTAAATAGAATTAAATATTTTGGCTCCATCTTGTGGAATTTGTTAGGAGTTACAATAGATTTGAGAGAATTTTTCAGACAAATTCCCCCCTCAACATTTACTGTATATGCTACAACCATACAATGTTCAGATTTGAAAGGTTTATATATCTGTGTAGGAATTGTGATGGAATGAAACGAAGTTTCCTAGGTTTCTCAACTCAATATGATAAAGAAAACCAACACTACTGATTATTGCTACAACTGTTCTTGTGTATTGTGGTATGCTTGTTCAAGTGTTAAGATGGGTACACACTATATGATATACAGTATTGGCCGATCTTGTGATCTGTGATGGATTGCAATGACCGCCGTAGTGTGTGTACCCCCCAAATCCACCAAATTCAACGTTTGATGAAGTGGGTAATCGCACCTTTCCATCTGATGTGGTGCACATCCGATGGAACGATGCAAAGTGCAATGCGGTGTTGTTACATTAAGCCTGTAACAATATATCGCGTTGTGATATATCGTTACATCGCATAGCCACATTGCTGGGTCGGGACCCAGCTTAAGTTGGACATTTCCTAAACATGGCTGCATGCATCCACCAATTTGGCTACTACATATCAAATTGAGTCTCCCAAAAAGAAGTTTAAGAACTACTAGATGTGTGGGGCTGGGTTTTAGTTTAGGAAAATAATCTGGTTGTTGGACGTCTCTCCCTCTGTTTCTGTTTTGGAGTTCATGACACCAGACATGGGCTGAGTATTCTGCAATACATTCTGCGCATTACTGATATTGTTTATCTACTTGTTCCTGCCACTGTGCTTCTCTTTACTTCCTCTCTGTTCCATTCTCATGTCTTGCTCTTTCCTCGTTTGCTTATGTCCCCAGTCTTGGGGAGCTGGATTGTTCTTTCACATTTTTTATTACCTATTTATTTCCCCTATTCTTCCTTGCAATCTTTATCCCTCCTTATTATTATTTCTTGACTGTTTTTATTATTTAATTTGCCTGTATCCCTTGTCTCCTTTCCCCTTTTCCTCTTTCTAGGGATGCCACTTGTCCAGGATTTTTTGGGACAGTCTGGAAATCAGATAATCTGTCCGGAATCCAGAGGGCTGTTAATTCCGGATGGGCAGCATCCAGAAATGTCATGGGGAGACAGTGGCCAGCATAATCACTACTATCTAATGATTAGACACCTCCTCTGCATGTGATCATTGCTTCTGGTATGTGTTTGCTGGTCCCTCCTCCAGGACCAGGCATCCATGGCTGCACTGCAGTCATCTGGTCCCAAGTACTTTCTCGCATCTGCAGGACCAGGTCCGCTCTCTCCTTCTCCTCTACCCTGCCACCCTTTATGCTACTCACTCCAATCCAAAGGACCCATCCTTCACCCTCCTTACCCTTTATCCTGCCATCCTCTTCTACTCTGCTACTCAATAGAGGCCAGAGGGGCTGAGAGATCTTCCTCATGATAAGTGCATGTGGAGGGAGGGGTGGGTATTTTCTAGTGTTATTGCAAAGAATGTAGTGTAGTGCAGTGATGTAGTGCAGCATATAGGGAGGATTTAGTGCAGTGATGTAGTTTAGTGATACAATACAACATATAGTGGTAGATGTAATGTAGGGGGATGTAGTGCAGCAATGTTGTGTTGTGATGTAGTGCAGCATATAGGTGGGATGTAGTGCAGCACATAGAGGGGAGGTTGTTGTGTAATCATGTAGTTCAGCATATAGGGAGGATGTAGTGCAGTGATGTAATTTAGTGATGTAGTGCTGCATATAGGTGGGATGTAGTGCATTTATGTAGTGTAGTAACAGTAAATATTGGGAGTATAGTGCAGTGATGTAGTGCAGGGAATGGGAGGAGATGCAGTGTAGTGATGTAGTACAGTATAATGGCATAGAGGGGTCAGTGATGTAGTGCACCATATAGAGAAGTTAGCGCTGTATTGCAGAGTATAAAGGTGTTAAAGTGGTAGTGCAGGAATGTAGTTTAAGGATTTGGTAAGGGTATAGAGGGGCCAGGAATGTACAGTAGTATTTTAGTGTTGGGAAGTTATGTAGTGCATAAAGGAGTTAGTGAACTAGTGTAATGATGTAGTTCAGGGGCATTCGGTATGATTTACTGCCGGCTGCATGGTTCAAATCCCATCAGCGGTAGCCCGACAGAGGAGGAAATCCAGATCGTCCTAAAGGTAAGTATAAACTAACCTAATTTTACCCCCTAACCCTTCTTTAGGGTGCCTAACACTACTTCCCCCTCTAAGTGCCTAAATCTAACCCCCCCTTCCCCTCCGCCTAAACCTAAGTCCCCAAGGGGGTTCCTAACTCTAACCTCCTGGGAGGTGTCTAACCCTAACCCCCCCTTCCCCTAGTCTGACCCTAACCTCCCGGGGGGTGCCTAACCCTAATTCCCCCCGGGAGCCATAAACCGAACCCTCCCCCCTGTGGCTGTTCGCACCTGGCATCCCTTCGATCGGGATGCCAGGTGCCAGTCTCCCGGCGTCGGTAAAATGACAGGCATCTAGATTTAGACGCCTGTCATTTAACCCTTGCCGGGATTAAGTAGTCTGGAAGCCGACGGACGCAATGCAGACCGAAGCTTCCAGACTACTTAATCCCGTATACCCGCAAAGAGAGTAATTCTGGAAGTAATGGAGTATAGTTTGAAGGGAGAGATAGAGAGGTTGATAACCCCTCATATTGGAAATATCCACCAAAAACCAATTGGGAAACTAAAAAGAATGACAGGAGAATTTCAGTTAGGGAAAGATGGTTTTCACCACGCCGCCAGGTATCCCCATTTAAACCACCCAAGTCCAAACCATGGGAATGAAATAACTTGTGGACCTTTAAAAAACCTGTATGCGGTCATTATAGATCACCACCTTGGAGAAGACGAGAAGGTAGGAGATCATATAATTATGGATCACCAACTGAGTCCAGATTTCCATCTAAATATTCCAATAGATATTATCCTTTGGAAAATTGGGAGGATAAAGATGAGGTTTTTTTAGATCAAAGATGGCACAGACCATCCAGTTCATAAAAACCAGAAGGGGGAGACGAGGTATAACATCATTACGATTGCACAAAAAGAAACATTCCATCATCATCAGAAAAGAAAAAGCGAAAGGAAGGACAAATCCATTCTTCCCAATAATAGGATGAATGTTTTGGAATACACTAAAATTTATAATCTTAGTAGTCATACTCTTAGTACAGATGAGGAAAATGTACTGAAAAAAGACTTGAAGAATGCCCCTATGATGAATCTGGATCATTTCGAGACGTATATGAACCTCCAATGCATCGTTAGGAAACTTACTCTGAAAATTTTTTTTCACGATCAAAATCAATCTGAAGGCCATCACTGGCACTCATTTTAGACCCAAGTCCATATTTTTTCCGACACACAAAAAAGGTTGTTTCGTGGACACCTTTGAAAAAATGGTCAAAGATGAAATTGAAAATAAGAACTTTAAAAGAGATAAGAATCCAAATATGAATAAAAAAGAAAGGGAAGCTTTAAAAAGTCTAAAGAGTAATACGTCCATTATTACAAAACAAGCATATAAAGAAGAGGCTATGGTGATTCAGAATACTGACAATTATAAAAAGGAAATAGAAAGACAACTTAATGACGGCAGAACATATAAGAAACTAAGAGGGAACCCTATGGAGAGTATCACTAAGAAATTAGTGATTCTCCAGGAGAAATACGAAAAGAAAAATGTGATTACTGAGAATGAAAGAAAATACATTCTCATATCAAACCCATCCATTCCAGTCCTTTACACTCTCCCCAAAATCCACAAAAACATTGATTGTCCCCCAGGGAGACCTATTGTGGCCGGAACTCAATCTGTCACCTCTAATCTGTCTCATTATATTGCTCACATTTTACAACCATTGTCTATTGCCACTCGATCTTATTTACATGACTCAACAGAGGTCATTAAGAAATTAAAAGGTATACAGTGGGAATCTAATTTTATTCGCACCACAGCAGATATTACATCATTGTACACAACTATAGACCACCAACACGGCCTACAAGCCACAAAATATTTTTTAGATCAAGGAGATTACAGTCTGGATTATAAATCTTTCATTTTGGACAGTATAGAATTTATTCTCAGCAATAACTTTTTTTGGTTTGATGATTCTTATTTTCTTCAACTGCATGGGACAGCTATGGGCACCAGATTCACGCCGAGCTACACCAATCTTTTTATGGCACATTGGGAGGCTTCCCATGTTTTTGATGTCAGTGGCTCGGCTGCGAATCTGGTGCTCTGGGTACGTTATATCGATGATATATTGTTTATTTGGAGAGGGGATCAACCATCATTGGAGGAATTTTGTACATCACTCAGTCAGAATGACAAGAGTATCAATTATCCTTCTGTAATAATCCCAATAAGGTCGATTTTTTGGACCTCACTATTTTCATTGAGGAAAATGAGATCCATACGAAAACATATATAAAACTGACCGATTGTAATTCCTTTATAGAATTTGATAGTAGCCATCATAGGAATTGTCTCAATTCTGTCCCCAGGAGCCAATTTCATAGAGTTAGGAGGAACTGCTCGAAATTAGAGGACTATCACACTCAGGGCGCAGTATTAAAGCAGCAATTTAAGAAAAAGGGATATGATCCTGATAGTATTGAGGCACCATATCAAAAGTATGCTTTGTGTAACAGAGATGAGATTTTGGAAAACAAGCAGAGACAGGTACAAGACTTCAAAATTCCTTTTATTACTAAATATAACCATCAGCATAAGGAATTTGAACAAATTGTGAAGAGGCATTGGGGGATATTATTGAAGGATCTCATTCTGAGTAATTATTTGGATAAAAAAACCTAAATTTGTTTATCACAAAGCTGAAAACCTGGGAAACAAATTGTTAGGAGTGCCTTGGAAACAAAAAGCCTCCATACAAGACCTATTAAAGTCAAAGGTTTTTATCAGTGTGGCACTTGTTCCATGTGCAAAAATTGCAAAAGCAAAGATTCCGTTATCACGACCTATAAGTCTACGAATAATAATAAGGAGTTTGAGATTAAAGACTTTTTGACATGTCATAGAAAATATGTAGTTTATCTACTTGAATGTTCCTGTAACAAACAGTATGTGGGGCGCACTACTCGAAAACTAAAAGAGAGGATGGCGGAACACTTGCGGAATATTAAGAAGGGCCTCATTAGTCACGGTGTATCCGCACATTTCAAAGATCAACATAATTGCAACACTGGGGACTTAATTTCTTTCTGTGGAATTCAACTAGTCTCTCACCATTGGAGAAAGAATAATATGGAAGAAAGATTAGCGCAGACAGAAATGAGAACCATCTTTATTTTGGGGACTTTGACTCCCAAAGGCCTTAATCTTGAATTTGAGACTAAGTGGTTTTTATAGGGTTATATTTTAAAGTGTTAGTATATTTATATCTCCTGGTGGTTGTTAGGGTTCTGTTTATTCCCCATCCATTTTCATCTGGAACTGGGTCGATATGTAATGTATTGATATTTTATTTTATATTTGTTGGTATCTGTATTGGATTGTATTATTCATGTTTTATCACACTCTTTCATGGGTGCAATATAATCTCAATGAGAGAGAGTTATGAAGCATTAACCATTTCTAGACATTAATTATTCCCAGGTGTTCATGGGATTATGTCATGTAATGACACTGTATTTAGAATGTCTCATTCAGAATATTTTTTTAAAGTTTTTTAATTATATATAATTATTTATAAAATTAATTATTTATTGATATCCAAATTGTGTAATTGGACCAGTCTAGGTCAACACTATGTATTTTTATCCATTTTTATATACCCGTATGGATGCATTTTTTAGTATACATCGTTGTCTGGGTCCATGTTTCTAGTAATCATCCAGAGATTTAATCTCATTTATGTTTGTCCCCCGACTTATACTCACCTTTCTAGAGGCATTGTCTTATTACATTATTGATATTATGATATGATGGGGTAGATCCTTCCTGTAGATTCCCCACGTTATTGTTGTGGGAAGACGGACCCAATGACACTCTGATTGGCTAACTGCGATCATGTGGGTCTGCTTTCCCGATTTGGTTTGTGGGATGATAACACATCACCACGCCCATGGGATCTCCCTGCGACGTCGGTTGCGGGGACACGTCATGATGGGGATGCATCATGGGAACCTCCCACATCCTGCCGGTGATTTGAGGTAGGCATGGACTGTAGCAGAGTTGTTATGAGGTAGATAGACCTCCGGACACTTAAGATAGATCTTGTGTGTCAGTAGGAGCCTGCTGATGCGACCACTTCCGCTTTGGTATTTTCAGTCCCTTTGTGTTCCAGGCAATGGAACGCAAGCGGATTTTTAAGTCAATATCGGGGATATTCACAACAGTTTTCTTATGTTGTTGCACTATTTATGTGTATTGCATGATACCTTTTTTGCGATATATGCATTTTACTATAGAGTTTGAAGAGTGTTATTTTATGGATTTCCCCGTCTCCCATAAGGAGGAGGGTCCCATGGGGGTATAAATACTTGCCTTTTCTGCCCTGCTGTACACACCTTGAAAAAGACTGATCATCGAAACGCATTGTTGGCAGCATGACTCAGGGGAATCACTGACCTTGTACTTTGAGCAGCTTGCGGTGGACTAGTCCGGACCTATTTCCCACCTCAGGTTATTGGTATTTTTTCATCCATTGTCCTCGTTCAGCGATTACCCAGCACTTGTATGTTTTGTGTAGAAAATAAATCAGTTTTATTACTTGAAATGGAGAATTTCCATTTTCACTGTATGGTACTACCCTTCATGTAAGGAGGAAACATTTAGGTCCTACATTGAGGAACGGGACTGCTAGAATTAAAAGAAACCTTTATACACAAGTGTATTGACTTTGCAGTGTGAGTTGGGGTACGCCCATCCCTTTATGTTACATCTTTTCGGCACTGCATGATGGTGAAAATTGATTATATGACAACATGCACATTGGTGACCTGGTTCATCCATTAAAGATACCTTTAGAGGAGGTAACCATAACACTATTTTGGGAGTACTTTATGGATACTTTAAACACCTATTCGGATTTTATGTGAAGCAGTCAATTGTGAAGAGTTTACATAAGAGACCAGTTTTGATGTACTACACCATTTTGTGTTCTTTCTCTTTATTTTTCTGACAAGTATCAACGTAAGAAAAACATTGAGAATACTCAGCCATTGGACGTTCTCCTTTTGTATTGCGAACTTCCATTCTCAGTTTGGTAGCTATTGGAGTGCGCAGAGGTTGAGTTTGTCTTATTTTTTTTGGTATCATTTATTTGGGGGTTGGTGATCCCTCCTCTGGCATCCTCTTCCATTGCAGCACCTTGAGCGCTGTTGTCCACTGTCAGTTATTGGTTTTGTATAATCCCGTATACCATTCAGGGCATTGAGGAATCAGTGATGAAGTTCAGCATAGGGCAAGGTTTACGAGAGCTCAGTGATGTAGTTTAAATCATAGAGGTATCATCATGCTGGTGCAGTTCAGGGATGTATTGCAGAATATGGAGTGGTCAAGGATGAATTGCAGTGATGTTCTGCAGGGTATAGAGGAACCATAGGCTTTTCATCTGTCCTGTATATAAAGTTACATGAGGGGGCTCTGAGAACATGTGTGTGGCTGAAATCTGAGAAATAAAATGGTTGTCACCCTACTGCAGCTGTGACCATGCCCCTTGTCTGGGAATTTGTAAATGGAAATCTGGTTAGCCTACTGTGCCTGCAGCTCCCCCATTTCCTTTTTTCCCTGCTCTGTTTTTTTTGAGTACAGCATTTCTGTATTCCTTGTTTTATTGAAAGAAAGAAAGAAAGAAAGAAATCTCTCACCCTGCATTATTTTGTCCTCTCCTGTCTCTCATCTTTTTTCCACTTGTCATTTTTCATTCCCTGTCCCATTCTGTTCCATTCCTGCCACTACTTGAGCAATTGCTGACATCAGCCACACCAATCCCCAACTTCATTACAGGTCAGGCGGAGGGCTCGCACTGCTTCAGAGCTCTATTGGACTATATTGATTTCCATATTGATGGATTGTTTTGAATCCATTATATAGCTCTATTGTTATATTACTGAACCTGATCCTTATTCTCTACTTCAATTTGTTGAGGCTTTATTAATTTACTTAAATGTGGACACTGATACTACTATTTTCTTTTCTGTTAATCGATCATATTTGTTAAATGATTTGCACACCCCTCCCTAATTTTCAATTTGATGCTGTCTACTGTGCTGTCTTCATACATTTGCACTCCCTACATTGTGTAACCTAGGACTTTAATAGCCTACCACCATTGTTGTGGGGTCTTGAAGGTCTTTGCCTAATTTTTCCTCCTGAGTGAACCTGATTGGATGCTGGATTTTTATTGTTTTCACCTTCATCTCAGTATCCTCTTTTTACCCTCCCCCATTGTTTTCCTATATTACTGTGTTATTGCTGTTATGTTTCCTTTTTCGTTGTTACTATTCACTGGTTATCTCATCTCTTTTTGTGTGTTTTACGGAGTTGGCTGGTTGTTCTGTGAGACTGAGAAACTGTGCGCCGCCCTGAGATGGCATACAGCTCCTAAAAATCTTCACATGCTGCTGTTTACATGGCAGCCTGTGAAGGTATACTAGTCAGCCCAGCCACTGAAACCAGCAGATGGATCTATGAAGATCCCTCCCTGTTTTGTCTGCACTGCAGAGCCCCGGAACTGAGAGCTCCGGGGCACTGCAGACATGTGGCCACACTCACCGACAGAAGAGACAGGTGAAAGGGTGCCCAGGGGAGAGGATGCGGCTGCAGCGAAGGTGGGTTGGCGGTGGGGGGATGATCAGACACCAGTGATGCTGCAGGAGGAGGATTGGACACCTGCAGAGGGGAGGGGGGGCCAAATCGGACCCCTGTGTGGAGGGGCATATTGGACACCTGTGAGGGGGAAGTGGGGTGTTACAAGTCACGGTCACGACTTGTCTCCCTCTACCAGTTTCTCTACTTATGACACTGTTGTTCTGGTTCCCTCAGTTGCTGGGCAATCTGCATGCCTCAGGAGCTCACGTGTTATCCACAGCATGGCGTGATTGGTTCCTCCTGCTATTTGTGCATGCTGACCTTTTGCTGCCTCGCCGACTATAGCGTTCCTGTAATTCTCTCAGCTCAGCTGCATGGTCAGCATTCTGTGTCTCCTCATGGTAGTGTTTTCTGGTTCTCCAGCTTCCGTGCTGACATTGGCTCACCAGCCTCTCCATCAGCTCCCTAGCCGCACCAACAGTTTCCGTGCTGCCACCGGCTCATCAGCCTCTCCATCAGCTCCCTAGCTACATCAGCAGCTTCCATGCTGCCACCAGGTCACCAGCCTCTCCATCGGCTCCCTAGTTGCACCAGCAGCTTCCGTGCTGCCGCTGGCTCTCCAGCCTCTCCATCGGTCCCCTAGCTGCACCAGCAGCTTCCATGCTGCCACTTGCTCACCTGCCTTTCCATCGGTTCCCTAGCTGCACCAGCAGCTTCCGCGCTGCCACCAGCTCACCAGCCTCTCCATCAGCTCCCTAGCTGCACCAGCAGCTTCCGTGCTGCCACCATCTCCAAAGCCACACCATTGACTCTCAAAGCCACATCACAAGTAGACAAACTTATGTATCGGCTCTCAAACCACACCATCGGCTCTCAAAGCTGCATCGCAAGTATACAAACTTGTGTACCGGCTCTAAAGCCACACCGTCGGCTTTCAAGTATGCAAACTTGTGTACTGGCTCTCAAGCTACACCATCAGCACTTGTGATAATTATGTCGTGATGTATAAGTCCATCATTGGTGTAGAGGATTTCACATAGTATGGTAAAATATCATGTCTAGGTTGGTTTTGTGGAGGCCTCATACAGTAGATCCCTTTACATCTACAGTATATGCTGCAGTTTCATGTGAGTTTGGTAATTGCTCTATTTGTTGCATAAGGGTGGGATGTTGCAGTTTGTCACATATGATTGACTCACTCAATATTACCCAGATAATGCAATTGATTTGTTTTATACTATTTTAAAGTTGCCTGCTACATGCTCAGAAGTGACCCTGAGAGATTTACTGAATGTTGTAAAATAGGTGTGTTTTTGTAGGAAATGTTTCCTTTTGCTAGAACACTGTAAGTTCATGGTAAGAGCTGTACATTAAGCAGCCTCACAATGCCCCATCTACTCACCATGTGCTCTATTTATTAACATAATTTTTACTAAAATAAAGTGAAAAAGGGTGTTTTCACAACATTTTCACATTATTTTAGTTTCACCTAAATTTACTAAGGGCAATTGGAGTAGAATTTGTAAAATTCTTCTCCAAGCCCTAATTATCACATTTTTTTACTTAGTAAGCAGATCACATTTCCCATAATTGTAATGGGAAATGTGATCTGCCTGAGATTTACTAAAAATAAAATGTGAAAAGCCCTGTGATAATAACGCCACCTGGAGATGGTGTTATCCAGGGTCTCCCCCGGTTCCCTGACTCCTGCTCTGCTCTAACAGGCAGAGCAGAGCCAGGAGCTGGGCTCCAGTGATCAGCTGTGTGGTCTAAACAGACCACAAGCTGATCACTCTTAAAAAAAAATAGTAAAAAAAAAAACTTACCTGAGTCCAGGGCAGGTGATGTCCTTCGGGGCTCCGGTCAGCTGGTCTCCCGTCTCATGCACTGTGACCCTGGTCAGCTGCTGCATAGAAGAGCTGCCCAGGTAACGGAGACCAGCTGACCGGAGGGAGGACATCACCGGAGCAGCACTGACTGGCGGTAAGTGAAATGAAGGGGGGGGTCGCGATTGCGGGGGGGTGTAGCGGCGGCTGGTCGGCACATGCGCTGCACCTTGTCACTGTATTTTTTCCAAAAAATGCAGTGATAAGGCTGCGGAGGGGATTTGCAGGGACAGAGCTTTATCGCAAGCTCTGTCCCTGCAAGGAATTTTTAATAAATCCCTGTGATATTGCCTGAATTCGCAATGCAAATTCAGTCAGAAATTTCACACAACAATCTGCATTCTAAATGCGGATTGTAATAAATAGGGCCCCATAACTCCTCAGAGTCCGAGGGTATATTTACTAAGAATGGTATCTGGCCAAGATTACATTCCCGTGCAAGTTTCCCCTAATTTTAAAACTCAGAGATTTACTACAGGCTAACTCGAGTGCAAAAACATGATACTGTCCAGAAATAGATAGACAAAACATGCAAATAGAAGTCATAGATCCGATGCACAGAGCCGGCCCTAGCATATTTGGTGCCCTAGGCAAAATATTGGCTGGTGCCCACTAGCAGATAAACCCACCACCAATCTTGGTGTTTTTACGCAGATGCCAACAATAACACATAGGGGTAAATAGACCAAAGTGAGTTTTAGAAGTGATGTTGCCCATAGCAACCAATCACATTCTACTTAACATATAAATAGCACCTTCTAGAAGATAATAGCTAGAATCTGATTGGTTGCTATGGGCAACGTCACTTTTAAAACTCACTTCTAAAAACTCTCACTTTAGTAAATTTACCCCATAGAGAGATATATCTATATCAAACTGATCCTTTATCCAGGCATGTAAATCAGGTCAAAAAGTGATGAGCAGAGTTACAATATGGGCAGGTATCCAATTAGCTAAGAAAAAAACAGAATTTTTTCGCCAATTTTCGGGTCTATTTCGCCAGTGTTTTTTACGTGGTATCCAATTAAACCCCGTGTTTTTACGTCTGAAAATTTTCTGTTTTTCTCACGAAAACACATAGGATCCGCAAAAAGTCGCAGATCTATGTATTTTCACTGCCGCGATCGGGAGAAAAACCGCTTCTTGCCATGGATTTGGTTTTGTCTGCTTGAGACAGGCGAAACAAAATTCCCGATAAGTGCCGGCATCGGGGTTAAGTGGGGATAGCTCTGCCGCGATCAATTAGCAGCGCTACTTTAGCGCTGCTAACTGGATACCCCCATAGTCTTTTCACATCAGCAACTAATGCAGCATCTAACACATTGTCTCCCCAAGCTCCCATAAATAGTGAAGAGTAAATATTCCACCAATTACATATGGGAATCAATTACTAAGAATCTTGTTTCAAAACACGATAGTACATGAAGCAGAATAAAGTAAATTAATAGAAGTGCTTGTGAGCTGCGTGTTCTGCCAAAGCACTGCACAGATCAGTCAGATCAGTGCAGTGCTTCTGTGTGTACAGTGTAAAAAAAAATCAAAGTGGAAGCACTAGGAAGTAATGTAATAGGCTGTGGCTGAGACTTCCCAATTTTTTAAAGAAGCAGATAGGTAAAATCAACCTGCTTTTGCCTACTAAAAGACTACAACTTTAAAACATCAGGCAGTCTTGTACGAGACTTGCATGTCTCAAAGCCTCGGCCTGTTACATTTACCTAATGCTTCCTTTTTTTGATTTTTTTTTCTGGTCTGATAGAAGTTTCTTTTCAGTTTTGAATTTTTGTTGTCTGTTGTTAGTTTTCTAAGCTTTTCTTTTATGTAATTACCACATCATTTTAAGTACAAAATTTGACAGGATATTTGACCAGGGAAACCAGTGACACAAGATCAAAGCGGGAATTTGAACAGCTTGGACAAAGGAGCTGATTCAGCACAGGATGGAATCGCAAAGCAGCGCACACCAACATACACATAAATTAGAATTTAAACACTATAATGCATCTAAACATATGTTGACAAGCTGACAGGTGAACAAGCCCGACTGTGGTGAACCATGCGTACTGTCTCTCTGACACTTCCCCGCTGCAGGGGGAGAGTGTTTGCGGCAGGCAGCCGGCTCCTTTGAGATGGATTCTCTTCCAGTCAGGCATTTCTCTTGCAGGTGGGTCGCGACTTACCCCGAGGGCGCATCCAGCTCCTGCAATACTTTAAGTAACAGGGCCCGCCTAACACCATACACGGGAGCACTGTCCCCCACGACTCCCTTTTGTTTCCAACGGTGCTGCTGTGTGTTCCTCTCTCATCCCTGGTCCGCTCAATTTGAAGACCTGGGAAAGCAGAAGGAACCGGATGCTCACACTGTACCTAACCATTTATCTGTCCTTTCTGAACCTTTTTGGTTCTTGCTGTCAGCTCATTTATGAATAGCAGTGTTCATGTATCTTCCCCAATTGTTTTTCCATGAAGTATAAATAATAATTACAGGAGACAGGGGCTGCAACATTGTATACATGACTAGATGTGTCATTTACTTATTATTTATGGTCTATTATTTGTTTCTAATACATGATACTGAATTGCTGGCATTTATGGTTGAGAGAAAGATAGCGATAAAACAAACTATCTCTCATATAACAAAAGTATATTGGGAATATATCTGTCCTGTATGTATATACTATGCCTGCAACACTTATCAAATTTTTTTTAGAAGCATTATAGTGTTTAAATTCTAATTCATGTGTATGTTGGTTACATAAATGAAGAAAGGGAGTGAATGTACTTACTGCTAAACCTGCCTATTTTACCCATTAGGGGATACTTTGTTCATGATTAAATATGATCACCACAAGGTAATTATGTCATACACAATTACAGAATGTATAATATGCTATTTATGTGTGTTTATTGATGGATATACAGTCAGGTGCATAAATATGCATAAATATTGGGACATTGACAGAATTTTCATATTTTGGCCTCTATTCACCACCACAATGGCTTTGAAATGAAACAAACAAGATGTGCTTTAACTGCAGACTTTCAGATTTAATTTGAGGGTAATTACATCCAAATCAGGTGAACGGTGTAGGAATTACAATGGTTTCTATATGTGCCTCCCACTTTTTAAGGGGCCAAAAGTAATGGGACAAACTAAACAATCCTAAATCTAACTTTCACTTTTTAATACTTTGTTGCAAATCCTTTGCAGGCAATTACAGCCTGAAGTCTGGAATGCATAGACATCACCAGACGCTGGGTATCAGCCCTGGTGATGCTCTGCCAGGCCTCTACTGCAAATGTCTTCAGTTCCTGCTTGTTCTTGGGGCATTTTCCCTTCAGTTTTGTCTTCATCAAGTGAAATGCATGCTCAATCGGATTTAGGTCATGGGATTGACTTGGCCATTGCATAACATTCCACTTTTTAGCCTTAAAAAACTCTTTGGTTGCTTTTGCAGTATGCTTCGGGTCATTGTCCATCTGCACTGTGAAGCGCCGTCTAATGAGTTCTGAAGCATTTGACTGAATATGAGCATATAATATTGCCCGAAACACTTCAGAATTCATTCTGCTGTTTTAATCAGCAGTCACATCATCAATAAATGCAAGGGAACCAGTTCCATTGGCAGCCATACATGCCCACGGCATGACACTACCACCACCATGCTTCACCAATGAGGTGGTATGTTTAGATCATGAGCAGTTCCTTTCCTTCTCCATACTCTTCTCTTCCCATCACTCTGGTACAAGATGATCTTTGTCTCATCTGTCCATAGGATGTTCTTCCAGAACTGTAATGGCTTTTTTAGATGTTGTTTGGCAAACTCTAATCTGGTCTTCCTGTTTTTGAGGCTCACCAATGGTTTACATCTTGTGGTGAACCCTCTATATTCACTCTTGTGAAGTCTTCTCTTGATTGTTGACTTTGACACATATACACCTACCTCCTGGAGAGTGTTCTTGATTTGGCCAACTGTTGTGAAGGGGTTTTTCTTCACCAGGGAAATAATTCTTCTGTCATCCACCACAGTTGTTTTCTGTGGTCTTCCGGGTCTTTTGGTGTTGCTGAGCTCTCCGATGCATTCTTTCTTTTTAAGAATGTTCCAAACAGTTGATTTGGCCACACCTAATGTATTTGCTATCTCTCTGATGGGTTTGTTTTGATTTTTCAGCCTAATGCTGGCTTGCTTCACTGATAGTGACAGCTCTTTGGATCTCATATTGAGAGTCGACAGCAACTGATTCCAAATGCAAATGTCAAACCTAGAATCAACTCCAGACCTTTTACCGTTTAATTGATAATGAAATAACGAGGGAATTGCCCAACCTGTCCATGAAATAGCTTTTGAGTTGATAGTCCCATTACTTTTGGCCCCTTAAAAAGTGGGAGGCACATATAGAAACCGTTGTAATTCCTACACCGTTCACCTGATTTGGATGTAATTACCCACAAATTAAATCTGAAAGTCTGCAGTTAAAGCACATCTTGTTTGTTTCATTTCAAAGCCATTGTGGTGGTGAATAGAGGCCAAATTATTAAAATTCTGTCAATGTCCCAATATTTATGCACCTGACTGTATGTGTGCATTTTGACGGATATGATATTTATGTGTGCTTATTAATGGGTGACTCTAGCATATTTTCATAATCGGAGTCATAATAATTCCCAATTTCTTTTAAAAGAAGCATCCGATTAAAAGTTATGGTTTAATTATGTTCATTTTCTGATATCAATTATATCAACTATGTGGTATTTATGGGTGTTTATTGATGGGTGACTGTCATATTTTCACACTCAGAGTAAAATTAAACCCCATTCTCTTTAAAGAGGGAACCAATTAAAATGTAAATTGTAATTATGTATATTTCCTGATATCAATTAAATCAATTAATGTATTATAAAGGAGTGTCCCACAAAGGAATCACTTGCTGCACATTGGTCGAGGCCAATGGTAGGTAACTGCAGTGATCTTCCCAGTTTTATGAACAGTCAAGAAAGACTTACTCCTAATAAAATTACCTCATGATCTTTCTGTCCTTAGGGTACTCAGTCTTGGATAAGAGGGGTTAGATGTCACTGGATGAGGGAGAGAAGTGTGATGTATATTTGAATAATTTACAATAGAGCTGGGGTTCCCAACCACGGTCCTCAAGGCATACTAACAGTCCAGGTTTTAGGGATAGCCAAACAAGTGACTTAATTAGTACCTCAGTTATTTTGATTTAACCATCTGTGCACAATCATGGATATCACTAAAACTAGGACTGTTATAAACCTGGGATTTTGCTGGGTCTACCCGGGTCACAGCTTAGTGTAAAAGGGTCCCTGAAATATAACCTGGGTCAAGTGACCCAGCAATCCAACCCAGGTAGCAACCAGGGTAGGACACAGGATGGATCCAGGTAATGGTGCAGTGTAAACGGTGCGACCCAGGTTATCAGACCTGGGTCATGCCTAAAATGAGCTAATTGTTTAGTTGTGGAGCAGTCACCTCCCACTTTTTATGACCTCACAGGTTTAGCAGGGCAGACCTGGGTTCAGTGTGAACAGGGCTGACCTGGGAGTAACCCAGATCGAAGGTAGCAATGTAAATGGGGTCTGACCTGGGTTGGAACCAAGTCCAAAAACCCAGGTCGGACCTGGGTTTTTGGTGTAAAAGAGGTACTAGCGTGTCTTGAGGACCGAGGTTGGGAATCCCTGCAATAGAGTGTTTACCACATATGCAAAACATTTGTAAAAACTTGTAGTCAAACATTAATGAATCATTTCATTAGCCACTGCATCTAAAGGGAAATCAAACTAATTTGTTTATTATAGTAATTATGTTCCCTATTATGTTTTAAATGGATTTGAAGATCTACTTTATTTAATCACTTACATACAATAGATGTAGTCTTTTAAAATGATTCCCACACCTCTAATTACATAATATTGTAAATTGAGTAGTTCTTCGACATCAATAATGACATCAGTATGTTCTCAAACAGGTTTGTTGTGTTTTAGGATGACATTTTTACAAGCTGTAATATGAGCCAGCTTTTCAAGAAACCACTTAAAAATCCAATAGTGGTGTGTGTGTGTGTGTGTGTGTGTGTGTGTGTGTGTGTGTGTGTGTGTGTGTGTGTGTGTGTTAGGGTTTTATATATTTACACTAAATATTTTTCCACTTAATATTACACTAACAGATACCACAAAGTTCCAAAAGAAAATAATGAAAACCTCCACCCTAATTATCATGAACTAATAAAGACTTACACAAAGTCCTTTAAAGGAAACCTAAGTAAAAAGGAATCATTAAAAGTGTATAATCAAATGCATCCTAAATAAGGAGCGTATTAATAAAGGAGGGGGCCAGTGGCGTATCTATAATGTATGATATGGGTAAAACCGAGCGCGGGCATATTTCTTTTCTGTTTGGTTTCAAAATTTTGCCTTGTGCTATCATGGCAGCTTTCAATTAAGGCTATAAAAAGCCTAGTTGGGTGTGGCTAACAGCCAGCCCCTGTATAGATGTGTCCCTCTGTATCTAGGAGGAGAGTACATTTAACTGCAATGTAATGATGTTCTAGGCATATATGCTAGTGTTAGGGACCTGCAGAAAAATGGGGTCCCTTGATGCTGGGCTGCAGGCTTAAGTGCTTTGATCAAATCATGACAAAATCCCCTTTGTTTTATTTGCTGCACACACATAAATTTGCAGTATATTATTGTTAGCGCCGATAGCAAAAGTTTCTCTGTTTTGTATACATATTCTTTAAGTTTTGTTGAATAACTGCTAGGAATCGACGCAAATTTATTCCCATTGTACAGTAATATGCATTTTAAGCTCCTTTTAGAACTATCCAAAAAGAGCCGCCAGTCTTCTGCTCGATATTCAGCTAAAACCATCATCTGGAGAAGTTCTAGAATATTGCAATACACAAGATTGTTATCTTGGCTAAAGAATGGCAGTATGGCTTGCTCTCTATTTTGATACGACGTTATAGTAACATCCGGTTCAAGACAGTGCTTTTCTTGAAGTTTGGATGCTAAAAGCTCAGCTCTTTTTTTCGATAAATTCAAGTCACGAATTAAATCATTTAGTTCCTTTTGAGAAAATTTGTTTGGAGTAGAGGAACTTTCTTCAAACTCACTTTCATCTGTGTTGTCACTTGCACTGGATGACATTAACACACATTCAACTTTGCACAAAGAACTGAATGATGGTACAGGTAAATCCTCGCTATGTGGAATTGGTTGTTAGTACACCGTCTCCGAGAAAAAAATATTTTTACAGCGAAAATGTTTTGTTTCACACATTCAGTGCTAACTCCCAACAAAAGTCCTCTCCCTTGCTCCTCTCTGTATGCTGGGAGGAGGCGTGGCTATGGTCTGAGGATGTCCCAGCAGTGCACTGCCACGCCTCCTCCCAGCGTTAGTGAGGAGATATGAATGTGTTATGTGTTGCACCTCTCTGTATGCTGGGAGGAGGCGTGGCTGTGGTCTGAGGATGTCCCAGCAGACTCAGCAGTGCACTACCACGCCTCCTCCCAGCGTTGAGGAGATTTGAATGTGTTATATGTCTTAAACATGACTACCAGCTACGGTATCACAAATCAAACAAATTTTTGTTATTGTGGAAAGATGGTAGTTGTTAAAAAAGCAAAACTAAGTCGATTCTGTTAAGTAAAGCAGGCCTAGACTAGTAAGGTACTTCAAATGGAGAAAATAATTGAATTTTATAATTTTTCATTAATTTGAAAACTGGAGCCAATTTAGCTATAGTGAAGATCTAATGCGAAATTAAGATCTGTGAGTACTCTCAAACCGATCTTAAATCCTTGGCAAGAAGAAAAAAAAATGTTTTTGTTCCCCAGTGTGATCAGCGCAGGGTGTGCAGTGCACACAGGCCGCCGGGTTCAAGGGGGTCCACACCACACTCACTGCACCCAAGTTCTGTAATACTTACCTTTCAGTAGCATGACAGCCATTTTCCCAGAGATCTGCGCATGTGCTGGCCGGCTTGCGAGTCCTGGACACTGCATCGGTCAACGCAGTCCTTGGGTTTGCTAGTCCCGGAAAACAGGCTGACCACGCCCTGTTTCCGGAAATGCTGGCCGACCCTGCCCTCGCACCTCCCCTTAAATGCCTCTGCCTGTCAATCAGGAAGATGCATAGAATGGTCTGCGTGCGACTATACAGGACCCATTCTGCACACTCACAGATTGGGTCCTGTGCACGCACAGATTCCCGATAATCTGTTATCTGCGAATCAGGCCCTATATTTATTAAGATGTACAGTATACACTAAGTGGAGTATGGATATGCTATTTGTATCAACTGTAGGCATCCTTGCTAATTTCACACATACATGGAAGGAGATTTCCTTCTAACCACTATTTATGGATTATTTCTTTGCAAATGTCCCACAACTTTTACTAAATGTATTCCTTTTCCCACAGCATCCTCCTGTGCTGTTCAGACAGGTCTAGATTGAATTATTTCTTTTTATAGTTGTGGGGTATAACACAAATATTCTCTCTGGGTACAGTTTAATAGACAAAGGAAATAATTTCTGATTACAATGTTTAAACATTTTAGATATTTATTGAGTTGATCATTTCAAAAAGCACAGCAGGTAATCATTTTATTTAAGACATTTGCACATGCATAATTATTAGTTTTAGCTGTTACTGTCCCTGGCACTGCCACCAGGATTTGTTCTTCATGTTCTGTTTATTATATCACTTGTGTTGGGTCTGGCAGGGATCAGGATGGCATGGTTTGCAGGGATCTGTACGAGAGTGGAAAGAGATTGTAAGCATACCACACACATATCCAACCATATGCAATTGCTGCAACGCAATATGAAAAAAAGAGGGTCCCTTATACTAAAAAATCATGGTGAGATTATGAGGAAATCTGTGTACATTCATACTGAAAGGAATAGCCAGGAATTGCTATGTAAACTCCTGGTTGTTTTCGGCCATAGTCCAAGGCTTTAAATATGTGTCCTTAGAAATTTTGCTATTTTCATTACTGACTGACTGTACAATACAATTTATTGTATTCATGCAGGATTATTACTCTCTGCATTGTTAAATTACTATAGGAAAAGGAGATTGCATACACGTCTATAGAGAGTGTGTCGTGGTGGCGATTGTTAGTAGCAAAGTCTACTGAGACTGTGTCTGATGCTGTGAGTCTATCCTTTGAGCAAGGCATCTCTGGAAATAATATTAAAATGTTGCCAACAATTATAGTCACATTATCACATATATTTACAACTGCACTAAAGAAAATAACTAATTATAGCCTTATTTTTGTTCACCATATCCTGGAAAACCTGTGGTCCTGTCTCATACCTGTATGACTTCAGCCTCCTCAAAATCATAAACATTTTTTTTTTATTAATTTGTATATATTATATGTTTGTGTACAAGTCACCTTTACAGGTGTAGTATATTGCACTCAATTTAATTATAAATTATTTATTATTTGTGTTCTCGTTCGCATAAGTCAGTTGTCTTGGACACATATTCTTATATGAAAGCCTACAGAATATTTTCATATACTATAAATATAAATGTAAAATTCTATGATCTATTCTAAACATTTTTGACAAGCACATGCTTTATATTAATATAGGCCGTGCATCTATGTTGTTAGCATTCTATAAATTGTTGCTGTTTGTAACATCAACACATTAACACCTATTTAAGAAAGACATAATAACTTTTATCTAATTATTATTATCACTAGTTCTTACCTATTTAATAGCAATACATGTTTTTAATTTGTACTTTTATTATATCACATACATTTATCGTTAAAGTATGCTGTTTTGCTTACCGGGCTTATGGCACTTTGGGATCTTGTCCTGGCAATGCTGCACTGGTTTGCATGCTGAAAGGAAATAAGTCGTATTTTTAATTCATGATTACAAGACAATATAGGCACATAAGTGTAATCAGTGGTTTCACTCTGTACTTATTGGCCTGGAAGGATTGTAGCATTACACATCTCTGTTTGCTGTGCATCAGTTTTCATACATATCAATCAGTAAGTATACATATATAACTGGCATGAAACAGGTTGCAAAGTGCTAGGCATGCCACTTAGACAGCCAAGGTTGAGAATGTTGATTGGCCTTAGCACGTTGAGTTTAATTATCATTGAATTGCTGGCTTTATTAACTACTTAACATATTCAGAAACAGTTTCCAGCTTGAGGAAGATTGCTTTTGTGATCAGGGCTGTATTTGACATATTAAGCCTGTCTCAGAGATGTATGCATATCACACAGCCGCTGTGCCTTTCTATGCAGCCACTGTGTGATAATATGCTAATGCCGCAAGAGGCGTCTTGTATAAATAAATGCTTCCTGCTGGCTTCTCTGATCCACTGCTACATCCGAGGATCATCTGCATGAACTAGGTTATCTGAGAAACACTCAGGTTACCCAGGATGGCTAGGAAATTCACACTGCTGAAGCCAGTGAAGCTGAGTCCAAGTCACACAGCCACTGGCTTCAGCTGGCCAGGAAACAGGACCAACGTGTCACCGTGTTCTGAGATGCTGCCTGTCGCTGCCCCCAAATGCCTGCAGCATGTCAATAGCAGCCCAGGATCTGCACATGCACAGTCCGTCACACATTGGAGATATACATAGACCATCAGGTTTCCGTACATCTCAGAATCGGGCCCATAGTCCTTCTATTAACATCTTATTAACATCTAACTTTTGCTACTTGATCTTCAGCATCCACCCTGTTTCTCAGCAAAATTAATATAGTGGGAATGTTAATTCAGGGTGAAATTAAACATAATGGGAGTATGAAAACTATATCTACACAATTTATCTTGTGTTATAGTACGCTTTCATCCAGTATAAGTTGAAACTTCCCCAAACTAAAATAGAGCCAGTACGTTTTATTTCAAATAACATTCATATTTATTCCCAAAAAGAATTTTAGTTAAATTTCGTTATCAACTATTGTCCTTTTCAATACTTACAAAAAATATTGTCTACTGTATAACCAAATTATGTGCAGATACAAAAATGTGACTTTCATGATAAACATTTATAAAATCAGGCTGTAAGTTATTCTACTGAGGAAATGGAAGGCCTTGGGAAGATAAATTGTCACTTACGGTCCTTGCATGGATCCTGCTTTTGGCATGGGTCTTGGCAGGGGTCTTTACACTGCTGACTTTGACCATGATGTCCATGACCGCCGTGTCCGCCGTGTCCACCTTTGACTCCAGACATTGTTGTTGGCAGATGTCGCAAATTGACAATGAAGAACAAATCAAAGTAATAAGCTGTGCCGGGGATGCTTTATGATTGCTGCTTTTATACACAGTTTGTTTCCTGCTCATCAATGGTGAGACAAAATATCTTGAAAAACCAGTTCGGACTTATCGAAACCTAACATTAAAATTTTACAAAGTTAACCTTTTAAGAAAAAAAATGTATCTAATGTTCCATAAAAAAATGGGTGTTCCTTATTATGTTGCTTAATGCCTGCTAACACCCATATCCTTGTCTTACGTGACTCACCCATTAGGCATCATTTCCTAGAATGCGTAGCTGATACTACAGTATGATCATACTATCACAAAACATTTGTATCCTTCACTTAAGTGTATCTAACCATTTATTTCCAAAACACCTATTCATTTCAGATGCTAAATACATAAAAAACAGATGACGAAAAGTTACAGCACAATATAAACATACAAAGGCATATTTATCACAATCCGCAAGCTCTGTCCCTGAGAATCCACTTCACATACTTCTTACCATATATATTTGCAAAAAATACAATGAAAAAGTGTCCGTGTATGCACCGTAGGCTCACCAACCCCCCCAACTTCGTGACCGGGAGGCCCCCACCCCCACGATCGCCATGCAATCGCCCCCCCCCTCCCTGAGTAGCTTACACTTACCTTCCTGGTAATCGGTGCTCTGGTGAGGTCCTCTGGGACTCTGGTCAGCTGGACTCCGGGATCCTGCACTGTGACCCTGGTCAGCTGCTCTATGCACGCTCAGCGGTCTTTGGTTGCAAGTAAGTGTTTGGGATTATTTTAACAATTTTTTTTAAAGTGATCAGCTTGTTGTCTATTTAGACCACAAAGTTGATCACAGGAATGCTCCCAGCTCTGCTCTTCCTGTCAGAGTAGAGCAGGAATTAGGGAAACAGCTGAAAGCCTGGATAACGCCATCTGAAGATGGAGTTATTATCAAAGGGCTTTCCGCAGTATTTTTTTGCAATTTATTTTTAGTAAATCTGAACAGATCAAGTAAGGGAAATGCGATCTCCTTACTAAACATATATGAATTGCAGGGCTTGGAGTCGTTTTGCTCAAAAACTGCTCCAAAAGCCCATTAATACATTTCTATGGTACTAAAATAATGTGAAAAGGCTGTGAAAACACCCTTTTTCACATCTTTTTACTAAAAATAATATTGATAAAAAGGGCCCATAGTCACATTCACAAGTGAAAAATTCCAAGATTGTAAGCAGAGAAAATAGTTCACACTTATTGATAAAACTATAAAAACACAGGTAATGAAAATATCAATCATACAATAACCAGAGCAAAACAAGAATAATTTGATCCAAGTAGAGACCTGAGAAAAACCTAAGACAGGCCCAGAAACAACGCAAAATATGACATGAAAACATACATTATAATAAAATGAAGGCTCCTTAAAGAATCCCATAGATTCTCATAGATAAACAAATGAAAAAGAAGACCATTCAGCATTGTGATGCATGTTAAGATGTGTATTTCATAGACCATATAAAAACCAATTAGTGATTTAAAATTTGTATTTAAATATTTTTAATGGAATCTGAGCACTCCTTTCTTAATGTCGGGCAATGTGGCACGCCTATCAAAGTATAGAAGACGTAAAAGCATATTCTTGACTGCAGATAAAAATGGGGAGGGGTGGAGGCAGCCCATCCAAATGATCAAAATCAGTTTCTTTGCCACTGTAACCATAAAAGTGAGAAAAGGATCAATTTCACTCCACCGTGGACCTAAGTGCGACAAATCACTAAGAGCTAAGAAGAGCAACAGGGTCTATAATGGAATGGAGTGAGAATGTGCAAATTTTAAAAATCTTAATTTTATCCTCAAATTTTCTAATCTTTCCACATACCCAGAAATTAGGGAAAAAGAAGGCACTATGAAATACACATTTTGGACACTGGGTCTGATTCAGAGCCGCTCGCTCTGACAGAGCGCTCGCTCTGAATCAGAGCCGGGCTTTTTTTGGATCGGCCTCTTGGCCGCTGGATGACCACCCACAGCTATTGCAAGCGGCTATGATGCTGGTCACGATGGTCATGCGCTGTGGGCCACCATCGACCCGGTTGCGAGCGCTCAGCGCTTGCGACCGGGTCTGAATCAGGCCCACTGTCCTGACAGCCACCAGGTGTTTCCATTGAGCTTAGGATATATATATGCTCCATTAAGAGTCTTAATATTCACTTTTTGGAGTGCTGCAGAATGTAGATATTTAAATGTGTCCTGATGATAGTGTTGAAATAGAATATCAGGGAAGCTAATGGAGGGAATATCAGCACACCAGTTAGAGAATGAATGTGAAACAATTTGTGCCCCTGAGATTCAATAAAATCATAATAGAGATATCTAATCTTATAAGTATTGGTAGAAATAAAAGAAGACATAAGGTTTTGCAACAAACCTGGCTTCTCCAGGGGGCCATGGCCTGTGGCAATATTTGAACATAATGCAGATTTAGTATTAACAGTAGAAGGGAGTAAATGTTTTGGGTATGGATCAAGGGATTCGGAGAACAAGGATAAAACAATTCCGCTTCTAGTTTATAATTAGTATAGACAGATCTCTGCAATAACCAGTCTGAAATGTATCTGAAAAATGCTGCCCGGCTGATCAGGCAACCAAAACCTCCATCAGCTCTATATAATTTCATCATTACATACGCTATCCTGGGTTTCTTATTGGCCCACAAAATTTTTAAAACATAGAAGTAAAACTAGAGGTATCATTTTTGGTTAAATTGAGAAGGAGCATTTAGTGCAAATAAGAGTTTTGGAAAAATAATTCTCTTAATATTTGCCACTCTACCTTACAGTCATAGTGAATGCCCCAAATAAAAACATATTGATCCGTATGTATAAGGAGAAGGAAGAATAAGTTTAAGTCTTTCGGACAAATTCTTAGCAAAGGAGGATGTTGGCCATTCAACAGGTTAAATCGCAATCTAACAGATTTGTTACCAGAACTATAATAGTTATAATCTATCTGATAAGTGTAACATGATTCCATATGCAAAAGCATATTGTTGAATAAGGTTTTGTTATGTAAATAAGTAGATTTGGTACTAAAGGAAGGAGCCGATTTGGTAATGGAGGAAGGAGCAGATTTGGTACTGGAGGAAGACATCCTTAGTCAGATTCCCCTTATGAAATGCACTGAGAAGTACCTTAAGTTCTGCTCTCTAGTCTATCCTGGCATTGTTGACTAAATGTTTTAAAATGTGGAAACCCACAGTGCGCACACAAGCAGCCCCTCCACACAGTATCACAGAAAACTCACCAAGTTCTCAGAATCACAATATTATACAAAACTTGGATACAGTGAAAACAAGGGCGCTAGACATAAATAAAAAACGGGAAAATTATATGATCACCAATCCAATGCTTAAAGTGTCCCATATGAAGGTGTCACGTGTACTTAATTATATGTCCAATTCCAACAGGGATCTTCTCGTCACAAATTTCAATGTAGTGAAATAATTCTCCTCCTTAAGAATATTTTCTGGGTCAACGTTTCTCTCAAGTTTGTTTAACCGGAAAAAAAGACCAAACAGATATTCATGGTATAGTATGTTTTTCTAGAACACAAATCCTTTTCAATAACCACACATATAGAAAATCCCTAACAGAATGGAATCATCATTTATGTTAAACCTGGACCAAGGCTGCATTTACTGAGTTTATTAAGTTTGATCATTTTTAGTGGTCTAAAGAAAATTGTATTATTTACTTTCTTAAGGTGCCACAAAATGTCCATAGCACCATATAGGATAACATAGAAACATTTCACAATAACAAAGTATAAGATCATAAGTGCAATACATAACGGTTAGCCACAGCATAAGTACCAGGGTTATGGGTAGGACAATTCACTGAAGCTAGCAGGATTAATAGGTCTGAATTCACACAGTGCAATAATCAATGATCCTGTACCCAACAAATGGGCAGGTAAGCAGTGTCAAAGTTACTGAAAAGGAAAAGAGACAAGGGACCGTAGCACTGGTTGTAGTGCTTGGGAGTCACAAGAGAAAGTAGGACCCTGCCATGAGAGCTTATATACTGGTTAACAGTTGGAGGGTGAACTAGAAAGCATACAGTACATGGTGGATGGAAAGAGGAAGAGAGTGTCAAGTTATGAGGAGGACTTGTAAGCTTTGATAAACAGGTTTGGTTTTAGGGCATGTTTTACAACTGGGGACACTACTGTATTCATATGAAGGAGATTAAAGGTTGGATTTATAGGGATACCCACTCCTGATATTTTACTCATCACAGAGATCATATTATCCCAGAAGGTCTGAATGCTACAGCTAAATGAATTGGAAAGGCCACCCAACACTAAACAATTAGAGATGTGATCCGACCCCCTTGTTTTGGTTTTGGATCAGGATTCATCTTCGTGTTTTGGTTTTGCAAAACCACCCTCACGTGTTTTGGATCTATTTTTTTTTTCATTATAAAATAGTTAAAATGACGTCATTTTGACCTGTTAGCATACAATCCAAAACCTGTTTTTTAAATCCGAGTTCCGAACTGCGGGAAGGTCCGAACTGGGACTTAGTTCGACTTGGTTCCCCAAAGTGAGTCCGAACTCGGACTCGGGTTGACTCGGAAGGAACCCCTAATTTCGGTTGTTGTCGGATCTCTGAGAACCAGACCCGTACATCTGTATTAGCAAGTGCCAAAATTAGTGGAAACATTTTATGAAAGGTTACGGATGTGTTAGTTTCTTGTCAGGATCCTATATCCAGATTTTTGTATTTTATTTCTGTGTTACAATAAATATGTTTTGTCACTGTTTGTCAATGTATAATTTATCAGGCTAAACTGTACATTGTTTAACATGTCTGTGGGGCTGCCTCTCTTTAGGCCAATAACAGTTACAAGAGTATCTTTTTTATTTTTATGAGTCTTATTCCTGTGTTCAACTCTTCAAAGGTAGTGCACAGGTGTAAACATTATTCTTATAAATAGAAGGAAGTGTTTACATTGTATATTTCTGCAGAGGTCCAGACATGACTGTACAAAACTCATTTGGTTCCTTAGACTAGACAGACAGAAAAATGGTATTTAATCCATACGCACAAATATGTAAAATGTTCCACAGGCTTCCTGTTCTGTGTTTCACCCTCTTTTCCAAGGGAGAGCAAAAACAACAACAACAAAAAAGTAATGTAACTTGCCACCATCTATAATACATCCTAAAACTGCTATTCATCATCCCTCCTCACATACCTTCACATGAAAGCAGGGACAGAAGAATTCTCTACCTCTGCCATCACCTATGCCCCTGTGTAACTCTTACCACTGACATCACCTGTGCACCTCTCACCACTGACATCACCTGTTCACCTCTCACCACTGACATCACCTGTGCACCTTTTACTACTGACATCACATGTGCACCTTTTACTACTGACATCACATGTGCACGTACTGACAAGGGGAAGTGAATGGTGACTGGGTCATTCACTGTCCAATCACCTCCCGACTCTCTCTTAGAGGTATATTTCTTGAGTGCAGGTTTTTAGACATAGATTTGTTGCCCATAGCAACCAATTAGAATCTACTTAACATTTATCTAGCACCTTCTAGAAGATAATTGCTAGAATCTAATTGGTTGCCATGGGCAACAACTCCACTTCTAAAAATCCGCACTTTAGTAAATATACCCCTTAGCGTGTATAGTTTTATGAATGGCAGCAGTGTGCACCAGTGAATGGTCACAATGAAATGTTAAAGTGTACTGGATGACAGGTGTATCGGAGGTGCAGCATATTTCTTATTAGAATAAAACCTCCAGGCTTCTTTGTAAGTTTTATTGCCTGCAATTAGCTGAGCTTCATAACATTTTTATGAGATATCATTATAGAATGAATTGTGACAGCTCCTGTATTTTATCTCGCTGCAGCAAGTTTGGACATTTTTATGGACAGTATTTATGTGGAAACACCCAAAATAAATTTGAAATCACTTTAATAGGGGCTTAGTTGTATAGTAAGCTCACTTGGTAGAATGTGTACTAAAGGCAAATGGAAATTATATCCTAGTGCAGTGGTTCCCAAACGTTCTTGAATTACAGTGCCCTAAAGTATCAGACTTTCTTTCATGGCACTCCTAGGTCAAAAGTTTTTTTTAATGAGAAATTCAAAAAGAAATAAGTACGTTGTGCTTACCTGTCATCCTTAGGGTCAGTTATGTGGTGGTGATGGACAGGGCTGCACTTCTGTTTGTCCACAAATTTTATGATTGGCAGCCACCACCACTGGTATTGCCTATCACATTTACCATAAATAATTTGATTTGGTCCTGGACCAACAAGCCATGGCAACACTGCAAGTGTCATGTGGCACCTAAGGGTGATACAGCACCCAATTTGAGAACCACTAGCCTAGTTAATCCAGAAATTAACAGTCATCTTTTTTTGTAGTGGTTAGAGACAACCGATAACTTGCTGACATATACTATGCTTTTGATTTTATGTTACTGAACTTATCATATGCTTTGCATCCAGTGTGTATTTGTGTGTGTTTTTTCGTATTTTTTTTACTCCATAACCTATTGTTTAGGTTATGTCTCCAGAAATATTGAAGCAGGCCAATACAATTTTTTAAATACTATTATGTCTATCTCTTCTGAAACAAAGCTACTTAGGAGCCTGTGAAAAGCTTATTAATTGACTATGAAACAGTTTTTTTTTTTTTTGCTAATGAGCAATTTAATACATATAAAAGAATATAAAACGGTTGATTGACCCTCCCTAAAACATGTTCCCCCAGTTTAAGAGATCCTTTACAGACTTCTTAGCAATAGGACTTGGATAGGTCTAGCTCCTATCTATAGTCAGACTGTCCAGGTGGGACCAGTAATATTTTCGATGGACCCCACCGTCTGATAACTCTGACCTCAACTGCAGGTTGTTGGGTCCACTGGCCATCGTCTAAATAAAATAATGTAAAAAACACTGGGTAACAAGAAAAGATCATGGAAATGAGTGCCAGCAAAACACTGCACTAAGCAAGCATGAGTGCTTTGATTCATCCTGCAAAGAGGATCTCTGTCTTCTACAAAATAGCCACACACCCTGGGCTAGTTCATGATGTACACCTGTTTCTCTAGTGATGCAGCACCAAATGACATATCAGGACCATCTACAGGCCCTTTAAAAATTGTAATATAGATCTGCTTCTCAGTTATCATATTTGAAGATAAACAAAATTTTAATTACCTAGTAATGAGTTATATCTCTTAAAAAATTATTTATTCTTATGTTTCTAATGCAGAGCAATGTCATATGAAATTTGTATTTAAATTAGGGATGTGCAGGCTCGGATAGGTTCGAGTTTGCACGTGGAGTTCGGATTTTTCCCTCCAAAAAAACGGAACTCAGAAAGAGGCAAAACGTCATCTTGCACGGACGAACATCATCATTCCAGGACTTTTGTCCAGGAATGATGATGTTCGTCCGTGCAAGATGACGTTTTGCCTCTTTCTGAGTTCCGTTTTTTTGGAGGGAAAAATCCGAACTCCACGTGCAAACTCGAACCTATCCGAGCCTGCACATCCCTAATTTAAATACAAGTCTGCACCCACATGCAGCAGTATCTATTCCACAGTATAATCCTGATCCTCCCTATTTGGAGAAACAAGATCCATGGTTGACACACAATTCAAGACAAACAATGGTCTCCTTTACTATAATGAGACTCCCCACTCCCCCGACCCTGCTTCTGGCAACACAGACCTCTAACGTGGGGATATCCCTTTTCCTGAAATTACCAAACAAATCAAACTTACTCTCCAGACTGAACCCAGATTCACTTGAATGCAAGATATGTAGATTCCAGACAGTTGCTGCCCAAGAACTGTTGGACTTGCACTATGATATTGATTTCCTTAAAAAGCAAACGGAAAAGACAGATTCTGATGCAACAATGGAAGCACATGCAATCTATCAGATTGTTTTGACTCAGATGCCCTCCTCTATTTACTGTAGGGTCTTTTTGTTCAGTGCTTCCCAGATTTAGCTCATATAGCCCTGAGGGTGAAGACTACTCTGGACCAACCTCCAAGGAATGTCCTGATCTTGACTTTTTGGTGTCTTGGGCAAGAAAGAGCATTGCTCCCCCCCCCCAAATAGGGACATAAGACATGCCCAAAAAAGGGCGACCGAACCAGTTGTACCACTGTTATCCAGGTGTCATTGCCAAAAACAGTGTGAATCCAATGGCTGCATTGATTAAATCTGTGTTAAATAAAATAATATGATACTGAAGGTGCTTGAGAGGTGGCCAGATGGAAGGGATTGCAATAGCCAGGAGATGCCAGGGATAAAATAAGAGAAACCTACAAGTGAGAATGATTATATAATCAGAAAATTGACAGCCTGAGCAGTGCCCCCTGCCCTGCAGTGCCCTGTACCGTGGCACATGTCACACCACCCTAGTTACAGCCCTGCCTGATCTGCTTCCATTATTACAGAATAAAATAAATTATTACTCTTCAGTCCATTTTGATCCATTCATCTCATATTTTGGTCAGAACTTGTAGGTTTTTCAAAATCTGTCACCTGGGGGAAGATCACAAATCTATTGATCCCTGGTCCAGGCACAACATCAAGATCCTCCGTGACCTCTCTCCTTTTTCCACAGTTCCTGAGTTCTCCATTCCGTGAGATAAATACCTGCTGCTTCACCATTACCAATCCTTTCAATTTGGCTCCCGTTGTAGACCCTAATATACTCTTTTGGAGATCTTTTACTTGCAACATATGAACTCCCACAGCCTCATTTTATTTCTTTATGGTCTATTGAATTCACATAATCAACCTACTAAGGCCAATTGGCTTGGGAGGTAGAGAAAATAGGAGACCTGGCACTGGAGGTATGGGATGACATCAGACAAAATGCCGCTAGAGCATCTATATGAGAGAGAATCAAAGAAAACAACTACAAGCACATGTTCCTTTGAATTTTGGTATCTTCTTGTCTACACACTTTTTCCCCCAAGTCCACAAACAAGTGCCAAATGGGCTGCAGGTAAGGAAGGCACTCTTGGTCACATCTGGTGGTTCTGTCCAAAAGTTAGGAGATTCCGGGCAGCAATACACTGCCTAATTGCTTCCCTCACTGGTATTACCTTGCCACAATGCCTTTTTTACTCCCTCTTACCTAGGTCAATTCCAGACATAAACAAACATGCAACAACTAATTACATCCTTAATGTTGCCAATTGTACCAATGCCATCCATGAATAACTGGGACTACCCCCTCTTTGTGTACCTTGCTCAGTTCCATCTGGAACATCTATCATATTGAATACATCTCAGGTACTCTGCATAAATGCTCGTCATATTTGCCAACATTTGGGCTCCATGGATCTCTCAAAATGAGGCTGTATCCTCTTCTTTCTCTAGCAGATCATTAGGTGCATGGTTGGTTCCCTCGGTTTTTGACATACCAGCAATCGCCATGCTCTGTTTTTTCTATCACCCCTCTGTCTTCCCCTCCCCATTCTCACCTTACTAACACTGCCTATTTTCCCTATTTTCTTTTCTCTTTTCACCATCTTCCCCCTTTTTTCCATGCTATTCTTTTCTTCTCCTATCTCTCTGCTTGCTCCTCTTCTATCTTCTCTACCTCTCCTTTATTTTTCCCACAATTTTTCTTCCAATGCCTTTTTTCCCTAAATCCCTGGGATACCTTATACATGGCCTGATTCATTACAGATCGCAACTGCGAATGCAATAGCAATTATGCACGCAGTTCAACTGCAATAGTATGCTAATCCATTGCGATCGCTATGCCCTCGCAGCACTACACAACGATGCCCACTTTACCTTACACACATCTGTAATGTTTAGCAAGACTGCAAAGCCATCAGTATAATCGAGTTCCATCGCAGCCTCACGCACACTTGCACAAGGTCTGACCTTACCCAGAAATTGCTAACTTCATTGAATGTTATGAGACCTCAGGCTGTATAGGGCATCGCAGTGGATAATTTCTGCATGCCCACGAAACGGCATTGATACGCACTGGCATGCCTGCATGTCGCTGACCACCCCCCGCCACCACCCAGAAACGGCACTTCCTGTCCATCTCTCTGTGATGGTTCTGCGTAGTCGCTGTGATCACAGTCCTGATCGCAATGGCTAGATCGCACATGCACACTGTGATGCATACGTATGAGCAAAACGCAACGATCGATCGATTGCGTGAGTAAGCGCAGTTGCAATCCTAGCAGAATCAGGCTCAATGTTTCATTTCATCTTTGACATTGTTTCCTATTAACATGGACACGTTCCCTCCTGATATGCACAGTAACATCTTTGTTCTTTTTGGTTCTATATACAACTTGACACTGTACCTTTGTTTTGTTTTAAAAACAATGAAAACTTTATTTTAAAAAAATTATATGTGCATAAAGGTCTGCCTGTAACATGTTTACATGTATATTCATAGCAACAAGGTGTCCTAGGGAAATATTGGCAGCTATGAAAGGAATACTGGCGCTTAGAATGCTGGCGCCGGAATCCAGACACCTGTCAGAATCCAGGCTCCGACACCATGACGGTAAGTACTGGGGTTAGAGTTAAGGCAGGGCCGTTTCTAGGGGCAGGCGACCCATGCAATCGCACGGGGCGCGCTGCCTCCTACCCCTTCTGCAGAAACAGCCTGTTAACTGGCGGGCGCCCGCTGAGATTCAGTTACCAGCGGGCGCCCGGCAGAGCAGCCGGAGACGGAGATGGAGACGGAGGCTCCTGCTTCCGGCTTCCGGCTCCAGCTCCCACAATGTGCACTATGGGAGGACGTCATGACGTCTTTCCCATAGTGCAGAGAGAGGAGCAGCCGAGCGGAGCGGACGCCAGAGCGGGGCTGAAGGTAAGTATTACTGTTTTTTTTTTTGTGTGCAGGCAGCCTGGACAATACTTTGGGGGAGGCACTACCACTGGGGGCACCCGGGCACTACTACTGGGGGCACTTCTGCTGGGGGAGCCACCACCACTACTGGGGGCACCTGGGCACAGCTACTAGGGACATTACTCTGGGGGCACTTCTACTGGGGGAGACACCACTACTGGGGGCACCCGGGCACTACTACTAGGGTAATTACAAGGGGGGCACTTCTACTGGCGGAGGCACTACCACTGGGGGCACCCGGGCACTACTACTGGGGACATTACTCTGGGGGCACTTCTGCTGGGGGAGACACCACTACTGGGGGCACCTGGGCACTACTACTGGGGACATTATTCGGGGGGCACTTCTACTGGGGTTATTGCTTAGGAGGCACCACTACTGGGTGCATTACTCAGGGGCCAGGGGCACTTTTACTGGGGGCACTACTACTTGGGGCTTTTCTACTTGGGGCACTACTACAAAGGGAGCATTACTACAGGGGCATTAATACTGGGGAATTTATAAAGGGAACACTACTACTGGGGGCATTACTATTGGGGGCAATACAACTGGGGAAACTACTACTGGGGCACTACAACAGGGACCATTACTATTGGGGGCATTACTGATGGGGGCATGACTACAGGGGGCACTACTAATGGGGGCTCTGCATAAGTTACACTACCACTGTGGGCACGGCATAAGGGGCATAAATACAGGGGACACTGCATATGGGGACAACTACAGGGGGCACTGCATAATGGGCACTTTTGCCTGAAAGCCAGTGGGGGGGAGCCTAAGACCTGTCGGGATGGAATGGCAAGGGAGGGGGCTGGAATGAAGTGTGTATTATGTGAATCATGTTTTTTCAATGTGTTTTATGTGGTTCTGGATTTAATAATGTATTTGAGGTGGATGTGGTTTTAAAACGTAGTTTATGTGCCTCTGGCTTTTCCAATATATTTTAGGTGGAAGTGGTTTGTTGCAGTGTATTTTATGTGGCTCTGGCTTGTATTTTCAATGTGCTGGGCTCACTCCCAATGCGACTAAAACCGGGTGTGATGCAAGGTCATACTTCTGCAAATGTCACACCAAAGGCATGCACACAGAAATGCGGCGTGGGCTTGTGACAGCTATGCCACACCCCATTTTTTGCGCGCGCATGCTGTCTATCTTTTCTTTAGCTACATATATTTTTCAGCGCTTTGCCTCTGACAGGTTAGACACCCCTGTACTCAGTAGTCACGGTGGCTGTCATTCTGTGGTCTTTCTAGATCACGCTCCCTTACTGTGATACCACACCCCCTCACAATGACACCACGCCCACTCCACAATATAACTGCTTCGAGGGGGGGGGGCGCATTTTGACTGCTCGCACTGGGAGCCTCAGACCCTAGAAACTGCCCTGGGTTAAGGGTTAGGTTTAGGCACTAGGGGGAGGGTTAGGGTTTGGCACTAAAGGGAGAGGGTTAGGTTTAGCATGCGGGGGGAGGTTTGGTTTAGGCATTGGGGGCAGGGGCGTTTTAAGAGAGGAGGGGGCCCGTGTGCACTCCCCGTGTGGGGCCGCCTCCTCTCTCCGACTGACACGGCTGGCCAGCCACCAGAGCATTAGTAGACTCCAGGTACTAGAGTGTTCCCGGAGTCTACTGCGCATGCGCAGAACGCCGGGAAAATGGCCATGGCGGCCATTTTCCGGCATTCTGTGCATGCATAGTAAACTCTGGGCAATAGAGTGTGCCCAGAGTCTACTGCGCATGCATAGAACACCAGAAAAATGGCCGCGGTGGCCATTTTCCAGTGTTCTGAGCAGCGCTGACACCCGCCGCGGGACCACGGACAGGTAAGTTTAAATAATATGGGTGCAGGGTGTGCAGTGAGGGGCCCCCCTGGGCCCGGGGGCCCGTGTGCCCCGCACACACTGCACCCATTATAGATATGCCACTGTTGGGGGGGTAGGTTTTGCCAGCGGGGAGGGAGGGTTAGGGGTAGAGAGAGGGTCAGGGTTAGAATACTGGCAGTATTCTAACCCTGTCGGGATGCCGGCTTAGGGATTCTGACCGCTGGGATACCGAGCGCTGGTAATATTTAAATATCTATATTGTTGGCTTATTCTATATTATATTGTTCTCCCACTAAAGTTTTTGTACAGACAGTAATAAAGTCTTTACTGCAGAAAATATATTAATGCATTGTGTTCCTAAAAGGAGCATTTTGCCTTTAATGTAACTATCTTAATATCCTGTCCTGTTGGCTGAAAGGAAGCAGGCAATGGTACTAAGAGGCTTTCCTGTTCAGACTTGCTGATGATGCATACAGATTCAGATGACAATAGTGCTAAATTATAGTTACCCAAGGCTGAAACCTTTTTTTTTATTCCCATAATTTTTTTTTATAAAGTACAGTAGCATCAGATTTCAGTTATACAAACCTGTGCTACAGTTAAAACACTTATTTTGTTTACTAGGTGCATTGCTCCACCTAGTGTATTTTCTGTACTTTTGTTTAAATACAGTACTCCCCAAAAGTTTTAGGCAGGTGTGGAAAGAATGCTTTAAAAATAGTGTTAATAGTTGTTTATATCAATTAACAAAATGCAAAGTGACTGAACAGAAGAGAAATCTAAATCAAATCAATATTTGTTGTGATCAGCCTTTTCCTTCAAAACTGCATAAATTCTTCTAGGTACACTTGCACACATTTCTTGAAGGAATTTAGCAGGGAGGTTGTTCCAAACATCTTTTAGAACTAACCACAGATCTTCTGTGGATGTAGGCTTGCTGAAATCCCTCTTCATGTAATTCTAGATAGACTCGATGATGTTGAGATCAGGGCTCTGTTGGGGCCTTATCATCACTTCCAGGACTCCTTGTTCTTCTTTACGCTGAAGATAGGTCTTATTGACATTGGCTGTATGTTTGGGGTCATTGTCCTGCTGCAGAACAAATTTGGAGCCAATCAGACACCTTCCTGATGGTATTGCATGATGGATAAGTACCTGTCTGTATTTCTCAGCATTGAGGATATCATTAATCCTGACCAAATCCCCAACTCCATTTGCTTAAATACAGCCCCAAACTCTCAAGGCTGCAGAGAAGCGTGGTGGAGGTTCCTTGCAAATTGGGGCTGAATTTCAGCAAATGGAGATGGAGATTTGGTCAGGATTAATGGTGTCCTCAATGCTAAGAAATACAGGCAGGTAATTATCCATCATGCAATACCATCAGGGAGTCATCTGATTGGCTCCAAATTTATTCTGCAGCAGGAAAATGACCCATAACATACTACAGCCAATGTCAATAAGAACTATTTTCAGCGTAAAGAAGAACAAGGAGTCCTGCAAGTGATGATATGGCCCCCACAGAGACCTGATCTCAGCATCATCGAGTCTATCTGGGATTACATGAAGAGACAGAAGGATTTGAGCAAGCCTAGATCCACAGAAGATCTGTGGTTAGTTCTCCAAGATGTTTGGAACAACCTACCTGCCGAGTTCCTTCAAAAACTGCGCAAGTGTACCTAGAAGAATTGAAGAATTGATGCTGTTTTGAAGGCAAAGGGTGGTCACATCAAATATTGATTTGATTTAGATTTTCCTTCTGTACATTCATTTTGCATTTTGTTAAATGATAACAAAAAACTATTAACATATCCTTTTTTGAAAGCATTCTTACTTTGCAGCATTTTTATGCACCTGCCTAAAACTTTTGCACAGTACTGTATATATTCTTTTTATTATTGTTTATTTATATGGTAGCACATTGTGGTACATTGTGACACAGAAATTATATCCACTGTGACATTGTACTGCTCTTATAAATAAAAATAAGTACCCAATACATATTGTAAAGAAAACAAAATGCAGTAAATTATTAGTCATTATGGGGGAGATTTAATAAAGCTTGGAGAGAGATAAAATTGGAGATAAATAGCATCAACCAATCATCTCCTAACTGTCATTTTTCAAACACAGCCTGTAAAGTGACAGTTAGGAGGTGATTGGTTGGTGCTATATATCTCCAATTTATCTCTCTCCAAGCTTTATTAAATATTCCCCTAAGTATTACCATGAAATATTGTTAGTACAGTATTGTCATGAATCATAAAAAACACCAACTTATAGTTTCTTCCGCACATTCTGAATTTCTTTCAAGCAAGACGGAAAAAATAGGCCAATATGACATTAAACTAAATTTTTCACACTATGGGGTATATTTGCTAAAGTGAGAGTTTTTAGAAGTGGAGATGTTGCCCATAGCAACCAGTCAGATTCTAGCTATTATCTTCTAGCAGGTGCTAGTTAAATGTTAAGTAGAATCTGATTGGTTGCTATGGGCAACATCTCAATTTCTAAAATCTCTCACTTTAGTAAATATACCCCTATGTGACTAATTTTATATGGTAATGCAACCATAACAAATCTGCTGTAACTCATAGGGGTATATTTAATAAGTGGCGGGTTGACATTCAAGCGAGTATACTGCAGTTTCCATGCGATTGCATCAGGCAGATTTACTAAATTCAAACCCACAGCAAAACCGCATTAAGCACCATAGATATCTTTTCCATTAGGAGTATTGAAACCCTAGATTTACTAAGCAGCGAATCAATAAGAACCAGCTGCAAACACATGGACCAACCTGCCAAACAAAAATAAGGTTGTGATTGGCGAGAGAGCTCAAAAAGTATACTGCATGAGTGATCTGGTCAATAATAAGGACAGAAATCACAATGCAGTTATAATGAGGACAATCATTATGCACTGAATAAGGAGGCAGATAACATTGATAATACTCTCATGGAGGAAATGCTATTTTATTAATATATTATGGGTACATTACTTTTTAATTTTATTGAGATAAATATTATTTATCATTATATTACAGTACATATAATGTATGAGGTACAATATTAATTGTTAATAGTTTTCTAAAATGTTTTAAATATGGGGACAACATTAATTATTTTATAATGTGGTCTTCATTTATATAGCCGTATAAAACCACCAGAAAACCACCGTAAAGCAGATGGGCACTGATGGTGGTTTATAAAACCTCATCACAATCGCTGATTAGTAGTAACAGTGGTTTGGTGCTTTAATCTGTCAGAGATGTGCAGGAGTTTAAAAAGCCCGACAGAACCACTGCTTAGTAAATTTACCCCACAGTAACCAAAAGATTAGTTTCTATAGGCTAGACCACATTTGTGCATACTGCACTGTGTTATTAGATAAGTGCCAATGTTTTTTTATGATATTCCAATAATAAGATAATAAAATTATTTAAATTATTAACTTTTCTTGTTAATAAATGGATCCTTCTATGTTTGTACTACTGTAAGTGTGAAAACATAATAACCTGGTAACTTTGTACTTATTTACTCCAATAGAGCATAGCAGGCACCAAAGACTGCTATTAGTTGAAACAAAGCATACTTGCCTACGCTCCCAAAATGGCCGGAAGGCTACTGAAAATCGGATTGCGTTGCCAGCCACATGGAACAGTGGGCAAGTCTCCCGGAGCTGGCCGCTGTAAAGAGAGTCTTGATATTTACTATGTTTTTCTTTTCTTTTTTCCTCTTCTGGATGCTATTAATGATTTATAAATGGGTGTAGTGTCATGGACAACCATGGAAACCACAGTCACATGGTACATGATGTAGGGAGCAGAAAGGCTTTAGACAGACACTCTCACCCCTGTCAGAACAATTATATTTTGTGTCTACATGTGAAGTGCAACATCTTTCCCCTTCTTCTCTCTGCCATCCCCTGACATGGTGAAAGATGTGATCCTGTGGCAGCCATACTTGTTTGCTATTCATAGAGGGATTGGGGAAAAGATAATGATCTGTAGGATGAAAGCTAATAACAATGACATATGCTTAAAAGGTACTTACTATTTAAAAAAATGCAATGTGGCTTGTATGCATTTTATTTGCATTTTTTACTGTAACATGCATTAACACATTTCAAACACCCGCATGCAATGTAGCCTTAGGGATACGCTGCGTTTACTTGCTTTTTCATTCAAATGGTATTCCACCCTCACAATTGTGGTAACACAGAACTTGGTCATCTAATCTAGTACATATGTCTTAAGCAGAGTCGCAACTAGGGGGGGCACGTGCCCAGGGAGCTGGACTTGATGGGGTTGCAGAGGAGGAGACGGGGAGCCTGGGTGGCTGCAGTTGTTGATTTGGAGCTGCCCACAGCAGCCCTTGAGAGCGTGACACAATGCTGCAGCATTCTAAGGTGGCACCGGTCGTGAACCAATAATAAATAAATGATTGGCTCGTGAATGGTGCCACATTAGAATGACTGCAGCGGTGTCACTTTCTCAAGAGCTGCTGATGGCTGCCTGCCAGTGCGGCTCCAAATCAACACCTGCTGATGCAGGGATTACTGTGTGGCATACTGTAATGTGTAAGGAGCATTACTTAGTGGTGCATAATGTGTAAGGGGCATTATTGTCGCATAATGGGTGGGATGCATGACGCATCACACTCGGGATGTATTGCATCCTGCCGGTCTTTGCATAGTAATGACAGTATGCATTCCGATCACCGCAAAGGACCTTCTCTCTCGGTAAGAGCGGCCCTTTGCGTTGGAGGGACTTCTGGGTCTATGACCAAGAAACCCCTCCAGCGTCCTTCTGCGCATGCGCAGAAGGATGCATGAGCCACAGGGGGTGCTGGGAGGGATCCAATTGGATCCCTCTATCAGCACTCTGTGGAAAGAAGCCCATAGGCTTCTATGGGTAATGCCATCAGGAAGATTGCGTTACCCACCACAACCAAGCCCTGGAGTGCATCGCATTCTGGGGCCTGGTGCTTATGAGAAATGCAGTCAAATCTGCATTTTTAGGGTTTGACCACATTTTCCACTTTTCTGCATCCCGCCCCATGTGTAAGGGGTATTACTGTGGCATAATGTGGAAGGGGCATTACTGTATGGCACAATGTGTTGTAAGGGGCATTACTTAGTGTGACATAATGTGTCACAGGCCACTGGAACCCGGCTATGCTATGATATTTTGGTAACATTGCCAGCCAAACTGCAGTTTATCATCCACGTATTTGTGGCTCTGCAGGTGCTCCGTCCGCACTCCGCAGGGTTACTTTGTTGTCCATAAAGGGGTGCTGTGTTGTTCATCAAGGGGCTGCAGTCTCCTCCAGGGGTGCTCTTCCCTAGTGTAAAAAAAAATAAAAGTTAAATAAAATTAGCATCCCACAAAAATAACAAATAAAAAAAAAATCTGTTTTTTTTGTGTGTGCTAGCTACGCTATTATTGTTCGGAGATGCTGCCAGCCACACCACATATTATAACACTGTAAGTGGTAGCGAAGTGTGTTACTCTTTACTTTTTATTCATAAAAAATATTGTCACACTGTAAGTAGTAGTTCAGTGTCTTATTCTTATTCATATAAAAGCTTGTGACGCTAAGTGGAAGCGCAGTGTTATTCATTTCTTATTCATAAAAAATCTTGTGATACTGTAAGTGGTAGGGTAGTGTGTTATTTTTTTCTTATTCCATAAAAACTTGTGAAACTGTAAGTGGTAGCGAAGTGTGTTATTCTTTTCTTATTCATAAAAAAATATTGTGACACTGTAGGTCATTAATACCGCAGTGTAATATTTAAAATTGGTACAAATTGATGTGTGTGCTGTACCCAACTTCATTCATGTTTGCTGATATGGAGAACGATCAGTTGAGAGGAAAGCAGGAACCATATACTAGTGCTGGAGCTGCTGCCTGTGCCACCAGTCATGATGATACTAGTTTGTCTACATCATCTGCTAAAGCCGATGCCCGAGGGCATACAGGGCTTTAGTTAGGGCATCTGAAATCAAAGAACCAATCTTTTACAGTGGTAAAGAAAAAAACATCAAAGGGAAAGTTAGCTGCAGAAAGACATAAAATTGTCAATATGCCTTTCACCACACTTTCTTACTCTACTAGCTATTAGTACCTGGGTTACCTCACTGGTGGTATAGATGTGATCTGCCTCTCACTACTACCTATGACTGTCACATGAGATAGGCTATTGATTCACATATCACGTTTCAATTATGTGACCTTGCATAAACAAGCATCAGGGAGTACCTGTAACTCTATTGTGATACTATATTCACATTGTATTGAACAGATTATCATCAAAAAAACATATATATATATATATATATATATATATATATATAAACTAAATTTGTTTTTGAGGAGCCTTTTTATGTTTATATTTTTATATCTTTATATTTACACACTATGTTTCAGCCACTGGGCTAATAATCGTTCTATTAAGTCATTGGACTTGGAGATCTTTTCTTTTCTTTTTTTTTTTTTTCTATGTGATTTGGGTCTCAACATTATATGAGAATTGAGACCAAGTTATACTATTTATAATATTTCACTCAGCTTCACACATTTGTGCTATTTATTGTACTTTTATGTCTATTTCATGTTCTATGTTTGTTTGCTTGTCATTGTCGACATTTTACGACTGCTCTTACATATGTTAAAGCCATATCAGCGGGCTCAGACATGTTGTTGGCTTTTTTAATGTATACTCAATAAAAGTTATTTATTATTATTTATTGCTCTTACCATATAAGATTATACCAGAGTGCCCCCGCAAAAGAGAGTTTTCTCTTCTCCTCTTTAACACCACACAAAGTGGCAAGGAAAGGCTAGGGCCATGGCCTTTATTTATGACTGGTGGTTCTGCCTCTTATGATGATGTAAGCACAAGTGAACATATTGACATAGAAATCGAGGATGCTTCTGTGGAAGTGCACCAAGATGAGCAGGATATTTGTGTAGCTGATGCTAAGGATGTTGATGATGAGGATGTTGTTGATGAAGTTGTTGTTTGTGTAAACCAGGCACCAGTGGAAGATAGAGTTTTTGCCCATGTTAAGGGAAAGCCGACAAAAAAAATCCACTTCTTATGTGTGGAATTATTTCTACCCAAATCCAGACAACAATTGTCAAGCCATCTGTACCCTTTGTAAAGTCAGAGTAAGTAGAGGTAGGAACCTTAACCATCTAGGAACCTCCTCCCTGTCACGTCATCTGCAGTGCATCCATCCAAAGTACCAACAAGCAGTCCAGCATCAGCTAGCTCCCTTCTCTCTGCTTGATCCAAGCACCTGCCATCTTTACCACCAACACCTTCATCAGCAATATCAATCATGAAGTGATTGGTTTGTTTGGGTCTCCACAAAATAAGCTACCAATTGGCAGCTGGCAATGATCTCTACGTGGACAAACTGGATTTACAGAGGCAAGATGTTGTCACCATCATCATCCGATTCATCACCTTCATCAGTGTGTTCATCATCTTCACACAACATTAATTCGTCCCCGCTGGAATCCACCATTACAGATAACTCTGTAATTTTTGGATGTAATTGGCATAGAATTTGTAGTTAATTTTGATAAACATCATCATTTCCACATTTTGAGGAAGTAGCCTCCTATGCAGATTGCTGACAAGGTTCCTGGCTGTGCTGAAAACTCCTTCTGAGTACACACTGGAGGGTGGGCAGCTGAAGTAAAGCAAAGCCAGTTTGTGCAAGGGCCTCCAAATTGCCTTTTTTTCCTGTCAGTAGTCAAACAGACTGTCTGACATGGCTAATTGGATGCTATCATTAAAAAATTTAAAATAGTCCTCAACCATTCTTTGAATGGTGACTGTATCAGATGGAGTCATGGTAAAGGTCTCATTAATTGTAGGCAATTCTTTTAGACCTGACCAGATGTCAAAACTTGGTTGTGTTGATTCATCACCAGTGGGTCTTTTAGGAAAGTTTAGTGTTTTCTCGGCAGATCCACTTGCTGGAGAAACAGAAGAAGAAGCCATTGCTGCATCATGTACCACTTGAGCTGACAATTTTCTTACCAACAGCTCTTTGCAACTCTTCAGATCTTTGTCCATTGGGAAGAAAGACACAATGTATGACTTAAACCTATGGTCCAGCATGGTTTCCAAAATGTATTGATCCAATTGTAAGATCCTGACAACCCTTGAATCCTGATGAAGCGAATAAAGAACTTGATCTAAAAGTCTGACATGCTTAGCAAAATCTCTTAATTTCAGCTCCTCCTTCAGTTTCTCAAGATGCTTTTCCAACAGTCTAATTATTGAAATTACGTGACTCAAGCAGGCAGTGTCTGAACTCACTTCATAGGTGACTTCTTGAAGGGTTTCAGAACTTTTCACAACACGGAAAGTATTTTCCACTGAACTTGAGTAAGGTACATTCCTCTTCCTCTTTCTATGTCATAGTATGCTGTGTAGCTTTGGATGGCTTTTTGCTGTTCCTCCATCCACTGAAGCATATAAAGGGTGGAGTTTCACCTTGTAACTACCTCTTGCTTCAGCTGGTGGCAGGGCAAATTCAACATTTCCTGCAAGTGCTGAAATCTTCTACATTCGGCTGCTGACATTTTTTAGACCACAGAGAGCATCTCCTGAACGGCCCTGTAATTTTAAAAAAAATTTGTACCACAAAGTTGATTGCGTGAGCAAAACATGGGTCGTGTTGGAATTCACCCAGCTGTAATGCTCTCACAATATTGGTGGTGTTGTCAGAAATCACAAATCCCGAGGAGAATCCAAGCGGGGTAAGCCATTTTGCAATGACTTACTGAGTTTTTCTAAAAGGTTGTCAGTGGTATGCCTCTTAGTGAAACTGGTGATACACAGAGTAGCCTACCTCTGAATGAGCTGCTGTCTCTTAGATGATGTGCTGTTGATGCTCTTCAGATGTCGGACATCACTTGTCGCTGCACGTTTTACAGATATGTCATTTTTATTTTAATTGAATGAACCCTAAACGTTTAATGTACACCACATGTAATGTGTTACTGCTGGTGCCAGTGAAGGCAGTACACCCACCCAGTGGGCTATTACAGTCATGTAATCTTGCATTTGCTCTGTTCAGCTTGTCCACATATCTGTGGTTAAGTGGACAGTGGGTACAATGCATTTTAGAGGCCACTAATTAAGTTTTTTTTTACCGTCCCTGTAAAGGTTGGGAATTGCTTTTCTAGTGAAGTGGAATCTAGATTGGATTTGGTAGTGGGGACACAGGACCTCAATTAACTGTCTAAAACCCACTGCATTATTGGCAGATAATGCACACACATCTTATACCAGCATAGATGTTATGGCACCAGTGATCCACTGTGCAACTGGGTGACTGCTGTCATACTTGCTCCCCCTTTGCAAGGATTGTTTAACAGTCAATTGTTTTTTAATGTACTACTAGTAGTCTTCCTGGTCCCCTTCTCTGATGAAAATCCACTCCCAGCAGCAGCAGGCAAAGCGCTCAAGGATTCTTCTGGGGCAAGGATTGATGTGAATTATTTAGATATTTTTTGTAAATGCCTCCCTTCCTCCCTCATAAATTTGCTTCAAAATCAATAAATGAAATAAAAATTTACTACTAATAAAATCTTCCTTTCCCTGCCTTCAACTACATACATACAGTACTTCAACTCCTTCAGGCCTCTTGAATAATAAAGACATTTGTTTCCTGATGTGCCATGTTGGAACTGCCACTGCTGCTGCAATCTTTGACATGTGGTTGCTGAATGCCTAAAATGTCCAGAAATATGTATGGCCACAGACAGCATTTCCTGCATGCCCCTTTAATTTTAAATATTCTGAACCACCAAGTTGATGTTGTGGGCAAAACATTCGGACATATTGTTCACCCATGCTCTCCTCTTCTCCCTCATAAATTTGCTTCAGAATATTAACCCTTCCTGTTCCTTCCTTCAACTACATACATACTCCTCAGGCCTCTTGATTAATGAAAACATATGTTTCCTTATGTGCCATGTTGGAAGTTTAACTGCCACGTGTTTGTGCCCCCCTACTGCTGCCGCTTAGCTTAGTCAGCCAGCTAGCTTAGTGCAAATGTTGGGCCTAAACCAGATGAAAACAATATTGTGAGATGTGAGGTGGTAAAAATTGACTGGAAACAAGAGAAAATTAAAGTTATTGAGGTAAATAATACTGTAGAAACAAAAAAAAGCCCAAATTATGTGATTTTAGCAGTTTTTATCAATTTAAAAAAAAATACAGATCCAAAACCAAAACACGCAGGGGCGGTTTTGTCAAAACCAAATTCAGATCCAAAACACGAAGGGGATACAGATCCAAAACCAAAACACTGGGGTCCCTCATTATTATACATTTTACAAATAGAACAAGCAAAAGGTAATAACCTCAGAATTGTAGTTAGAGTTGAGATTTATGCGTTTTAGTCACCAGATATAAACCAGCAACTTTATTTTAAGGCAGAGCCAACCTAAATGCACTTACCATAACTTGTAGGCTATTACGTTTGACCCCAATATATATACAGTATATGAGCTTCTCGATGTTTGAATTGTAAATTTAATAACATTTGTGAGTATTGATATTGCTTTGTAGACTTATCGGTTAAATGTTACCTGTGCTAGTTCATCATGATTTGTGCTTGTAAATTGGTGCTTGAATTACCAGTAAGTTTGGTTTGTCTAGCAGAAAGTCTAAACAGATACCATTATAAAGGGAGATATCCATGGATACACATATTCCAAAAAGCTTGAGTCATCCCTAATGTTTGTTTCCAGAAGTTGGTATACCCATTTACAGTATAGACAGAATCAGTTCAAATAACAGTAAACTGCTCTATAACCTGTTTGGTCTGTCCTCTCCAATTGCACTGGTATAACCAATGCTTTTTTTCTATTGGTACAGTGGTACCCAATGCCTGCACCATTTTTTTTATTTGTTTGGGGGGAAACAGGAGTGTCTCTACCCTCATTGCTGGCATATTTTACTACCATTTGGAGCATACACCATTATAATTCCCAAGTGGTGCAAGCCACATCTGCATGGCCTCTGAGGCCGTCTCATTCATTGAAATACTATTGGTGCTAAAGGGGTCCAATAGGGAGTGATACCAGAGTCTGAGAAAAGGCAGAAGATGGGAATGCACACAAGTCTTGTGAGGAGGACATGTGCATAAGAGACATATGTTCTTATTTGCTGCTGCTAATGCCCCCTGTTCTTTCCTGCCAGTAAAGAATTCCTAGTCAGTCTGAAAGTTTAAGTAAGCGTGATAGAGTGCAGAGGAGGATCACTGAGTGGGGTCTGGGTTTGGTGAGTGGTGTGATCCAGGAAAACGTGTCACTGTTACTATTATTTACTATCTACATGCCATTTATTTATTTAAATTTTTTGTATTATTGTTCCCATCCTGTTATTTTTTTCAGATCCACCATTGCCCGGATATAACCCATGGTTTCTAGTTAAGATTAACTGACGCACTGTTTGTCAAGAAACTAGAGATATGCCCACGACCCACCCATAACACGCCTATATGATGGACCAGCTCTATGTCTCCGACCATGAATGGCCACTACATTTTCAATACACTTCTCCATGCATGAGTCTGAAATTGCAACTGTACCTCTGTATGGACACAGGGCCTGATTCAGCAGCAATCGCAAATGCAACTATGTGCGACTAACAAACATGATTGTTAGCCATTGTGCATGCATATAAAGTGCACTGCGCATGCGCTGTGATTACACGGTGATCACGCATGCACAGAGGAATTCATCGCAGAGTGAGTGACAGTTCGGGAGTGTTTGGGGGTGGTGATGGGGGAGTGGTCGGAGAAACGCAGGCGTGCCTGTCCGTTTGAACGCTGCTGCATGGGCGTGCGTAAATTAGCCACTGCGATTGCCTACGCATCTTGTGTACTCACTGTGTGCGACTCATGCGTGCAGTTTCTGTGGCTGGTCAGACCTGGTGTAAATGTACATGATAGACCGATGTACATCAATGGTACCAATGGTATACGCAGGACTGCGAGGTTAGTACGGATGTGAGAAAGCAGCAGTGGGCGTCTCTATGCTGGCTGAGCTGTGGCAAGCATTGGCATATTTTCACAGCTACATTCCGTGAGAAATTGCAGCTGCTTACACAATTGTGATCCGTACTGAATCAGGCCCACAGTTGGGACACATGCACAGTTTAATGTAAACGTTTCCGCAGTAGCAAAAAATCGCTCCACTGCATTTCATATCGGCAGTGTGTCCACCTCTGAATAAGCCCCTATGTGTTGTATTCCTTTGTAATATATGAACAGAGGGCCTTATTCAGAGCTGGATGCTCTTTTTAGGAGCGCTCGCTCTGAATCAGGGCATTTTTTTTTGTTGCGGCCTGGTGACCACCCACAGCTTTTGTGAGCGGCCAGGTGATGGTCGCAATGGTCAGGGCTTGCGACGAGACCCTTGTGGTAGGGTCTCGTTCGTCGCAAGCCCCAGAGAGCTTCCTGCTCTAACTTGGGAACGCCTCCGTTTGTGTAGCTACCTCCCCTCCCCGCCTACAAAATGGGGCGAGCTGTCGATCAACATTGACAGCCGCCCCTTTTGTAGTGAGCCCCAGAGCAAGAGAATTTCTCTCTCGCTCCGGGGCTTGCACATACGAGCAGCGCCCCACCATCGACCCGCTTGCGAGCGCTATGCGCTCGCGAGCGGGTCTTAATCAGGCCCAGTGTATTTTAAAATATTTTATGTATATTTGTCAGTCTAATATTTGAAAACCTGATGAAGTGTATGTATATTTTTAGAAAATATGACGGTATGTTTGTTTGTAAGAATAAGTAAGTATTGCTTTGTGCGTATTCTGAAATGCTGGTGTATACACTGTGATGATATTAACATTATGCATGGGAAGTTGTGAGGAATAAAACTACCTTTGTAAAGACATTTTTTGTATCAGATAGATATAATTGAATTATTCACATTTGCTTAACTGAAGCGTACGTCATCTGTTTATGCTGCATATGTAACAGAATACAAACATAAAATGCTTTGAATAATTTAATTTAAGCTGAATTGTACAGGTAACATGATTATAGGGATTAATCATTTAACATGCATTAAAATGTGCTAAAGCAGCTGTATGATAGCGAGACCAATCTTCATCAGTGATGGCGCATTTACTTCTTGCATCCTCCTTTCACATGACTCTGGCAAGACTGAGGAGTGGCAGGTTGTGGTGTCACACACTGAGGAACGGCAGGTTGTGGTGTCACACACTGAGGAGGTGCAGGCTGTGGTGTCACACACTGAGGAGGAGCAGGTTGTGGTGTCACACATGAAGGAGCAGGTTGTGGTGTCACACACTGAGGAGGAGCAGGTTGTGGTGTCACACATGGCGGAGCAGGTTGTGGTGTCACACACGGAGGAGCAGGTTTTGGCGTCACACATGTAGGAGCAGGTTGTGGTGTCACACACGGAGGAGCAGGTTGTGGTGTTACACACGGAGGAGCAGGTTGTGGCGTCACACACGGAGGAGCAGGTGGAGGTGTGACTACTGGGTCTGTGAAGTATAAAAGTTTTATCAGCAGAGTAACTTCCAAACTATGATCATCTAAAGAAGTTGATCAAGAAGTATATTTCTCCAAATCCATCTGTTCATATGCAAACAAGTTCATAGAGCAATAAATACTACAGTAACCAGCAATCTGCAACTCACCTATAAATTTAATAAAATATGAAATATCGATATGAAATGTTTAATGTGGAAACCGTGGTCCCTGTGCATGATATATTACCATCGAGCAACTTGAACTGCAACGTGACAGGAATGTTGAGTGACCTCCACTTTCCTGACACCTAACTACTAATTTACTTTTGCTTTGCTTATCATGTTAGTTACATCTTCTCTGGTATCACACAGTATGGCCTGGAATCGGGCAAAAGTTTAGGAGCTGTAGAAAATTTAAATTAAAAGCTGTAGACAATAATAATGACACATTTTGGATTCCTAATATTAACAATTCTTCAATAGTATGATCTGCTGATTGTTATTTGTATGATTATACAGGTAATTGCCTACAGAAACAGCTTCCATGCAGTTATGGTAACAGTCTTGTTGGGGCATATGTACTAAGTTCTGGAAAGTGATAAATTGGGGAGTGATAAACTACCAACCAATCAGCTCCTGTTATTTTTCAAACACAGCCTGTAAAGTGACAGGAGCTGCTTGGTTGGTACATCTCCTCCTAATAGAGATTACTATATAAGTACACAAGCTCTTACAGGGTCCCAGATAGGAATTCTTGAAAATGGAATTTAAGAATATAGAAGGAAGTTTACAGTTTAAGGAAATCAAAAAAAGCATGTAGAGGATGGTACACTGTGTATTCTTCGATTTCCTTTGGCTATAAGAACAACACTATTCATTCAGATTTAATTACATTTATGTCTAGTGTAGAATGTGTCTATTTCCCAATTATCAATGGTGTACTGTAGCTCTACTATACTGTAGTTCCAACAGCTTACTATTTGCCCACTTCCTCAAGTCAAATATTATTGTACTTCAACAACTGATCTGATAGGAAATTATTTACTGAGAGATGACTGGGTCAAAATCAGATTTAATGGTGGAACCACCACTAGGCACAACACTAATGGCTTCCCCCTCCCCATAATTTTATTATTATCATTATTAGGTTATAAGCCCTAATTTGGAGATTGTCAGTATAATATCTGACGGCTCTCACTGCAATGATGTTGACCGGACAGACAAGTAGAGGAGAACCCTACAGCGCATGCCTGGCACAGGTATATGCTGCATCCATATTACTAGTACTATAGTAATAAGACAAGCAATGAACTATCACAGTGTATTTAATTTGGAAGTGGTGCTTCTAGCTCCTGCCTCATGTACCTAATGCGAAAATCACCACTGCTTGGGGGTTTGCAGAGGGCTTTACCATGCAGCCCCACTGTTTCTGCTCTAGACAGCTGAATGTAAAGCACCATTATTTGCACTGGTATTTCTCTAGTGTATACAATGCATTGTCACTGATAATTACCAACATTAAGATGTTCTTATCCTAAATATCAGTGTTAACTTCCTAATCACAACAATATATTTATTTCTGTCATGCTAGATTAAGCCTTTCCATATTTTATTCAGAATATTTTTACATGTAAGCATTATCAATTAAAATACTTCTACTAACATACAGTACAAAGCCATTAATAGAACTGCACCAGCATAGATGTTTTCACTTGTCTCAATATATCTCCAAAGTTGACTTCCCCACTCTGTGTGCACGGATTGGCGCTCCTCATCCACATCTATTACCTGCTCCCATTATTGAGCTGCATTCAGTAATGTGTTTTACCCTCCCTTGTACAACAAGCCTTTCTACATGTCTCCAAACCTTCAAGTGTTTCCTGAAATCTCACCACAATAGGCAAGCTTATCAAATTCCCTAGCCATCTGCAAGTCCTCCCTAACATATTTACTCAATTACTACCACTCTGTATAGTTTATTAAAAGTGTACATTTATTCTCCTTTTATAATCAACAATCAATATTCTGATCTCCAAACTAACATTGCTGTGTGACTGGATAATATAGCTTCTTTCCCCATTGGTTCCTGGGTGGACCAATATGCAATATGTAATTTATTGATCAAACTGCTAAAATAGTATCTTATAGATTGTAAGCTTATAGTCCACTTACTGCTTTGTCTGTCAACAGCCTTCCTTGTTTGGTTACAATGTTTGATCCCAATTACTGTGTAATGTGTTGAAGGTTATGCTGGCATTATATAAATATAAGTTAATAAATAATAACTAAATAAACAATGATCCTTTTCATTCAGAGACATTCTTCAGATTTTGAATCTCTTACCTTGACATTTTGGGTCAACTATAGGAGGATAGTGGTCCTGTTTCTGTTCCTTATGTTCATGATGGTGTCCGCGACCTCCCTTGACTCCAGACATGGCTTGTGCTTGGATTTGGATGACTGGAACCTAAACAGATATCAGAATTTCTCTCCCCCAGATTTTGATTGATTTTCAAAAGGCAGCCTCTTTTATACATCAGTGACATAACACATGACGTCAACAGGAATTAATTTGTCACACCAGGTATGTGGAAATTTCAGATTCTTCACTAGGATTGTTTAAACAAATTCCCACTCCTAAGTATAGGTGTTCATGTTAGGTCCCCCTTCACCTGAAAAAGAATTTCATGATTCACCTGCAGTTCGATATTTGTATTATTCTGCAGTGTTCTCAACATCCCGGTTTGTCAGGAAAGGGTGGGTCATGATCAAACTCATAATCACTAAGGTGTAGTCTGCTAGGTGATAATACAATGGACTATTGTATACAGTCATGACAACTTCTTTATTTAACTGCTTTGCAAGAAGTTCAAGTTTGTCTAGAAGTCAAGATTTTATTTTTTTTTGCACTTCCAGACCTTGGGCTATGTGCACATGTATGTATTAAGTTATTCTGTGAGTCCTCCATTCCATTGTTAAGTAGAGCATACAGTCATCTGGAACAGGGAGGCAGAAAAGTAGAACATGATAAGTTTGCCTAGCCTGTACCCTGCAATCTGATAAGAAAACTGTGTTCTCCGTATAGATTAATAGTCTTTTTTCCATCTTTCATCTGAACAGAAGAGCTCTGTAGTTTGTAAAATTATTTATTTTACTGTTTAGACTAGAGATGTGCGCAGACCCCCATGTTTTGGTTTGCCAAAACCACCCTCAAAGTTTTTGGTTTTAGTAAAACTACCCTCAAGTTTTTTGGTTATTTTTGGTTTGGTTTTGGGTTTCTTTTTAAAATGTATAAATATAGCTAAAATCATGTAACTTGGACCTACAGTATTGTTGTTCTAATAGTATTATTAACATCAATAACATTAATTTCCAGTCAATCACAAGGGAGGAACTTACATGCAATCCAAAACACGTGAGATCCATTTTTTAAATCCGATTTTCGAATTGCGAGAAGACCCGAGTCGGGACTCCGTTCTACTCAGAATCCAAAAGTGATTTCGAACTAGGATTGAGGAGTCTATTTACTAAGCAGTGTTAGGAGACAGAGTGAAAAGTGATAAGAAAGTGATAAGGTGCCCGCCAGTCAGCTCCCAACTGTCATCTCATAGGCTGTGTTTGAAAAATGACAGTTGGGTGCTGATTGGCTGGCACCTTATCACTTTATCACTTTTCACTCTGTCTCCTAACACTGCTTAGTAAATAGACCCCTAAGTTCTACTCGGAACCCAAAAATTATTCTGAACTGGGACTTTGTTCTACTCAGCACTCAAAAGTGATTCCCAACTGGGACTAGGTTTGTCTTGGAACAGCAAGGTTCGGGTGTGTTCAGTTTTCTCAAAAACTGAACCGCTCATCTTTAGTTTAGACAGGGTTTCTTGTGGTCACATGACCACAATTCTATTAGTTCTGCTCTGGGGCTTTCTACTCGTAAGCACTCTCATTAACTCTTAGGGGTTTAAATGTCAGGGGATTGTATTTTCCTGCTGCACTGGTTCTACACAATGTGCTAACTCCTCCTTGTGATTTTTCTGCTAATTTCTGCTAATGTCATGACTTTGGCTGTTTACTAGGAATTAGCTCTCTGCAACCTGTACCAACCTCTGGCTATGTTTCTTGATATATGTTCTCTTTCTGCCTGCCCGGATCTTCAGCTTGTCTGCTGACTGTCTTGACCTGGCCTGTTTCTGGTAATTCTCTTGTTGCTCATCAGCCATGGCTCTGATGTACCACTCTGCCTGCAGCACATCTAGTATCTCACAAGTCTCTGTATTTCTATGCTATCTGATGCATAGAGTCCCTGCTAGTCTGAGCTTCCAGGGCTGAGGGCATCCAGGTACTTTCCAGCATATAGAGTTCTACAGGATAGCAACTCTCTATAGATGAAGACCTTTATCTGTCTGTTTTTAAGGATTCATATAGTGTTTAGCAGTAGCCCTAATAATAAATAATACATTAAAATATAAGTAGAATGATATTCCGCAAACATATTAACATCTTATAATGGTAGCTTTTATAAATAGACTATTGTCCTGCTGTATACAAAATATCATAAAAAAAACTTAAATGTTTCCTAACCACTAGTTAATTATAAAAAAAGGTGCACATATAATTTTAAATAAATATAACTGCATTTTTGTATAATAATTGATTCTAGTTTTGACCCTAGTTGCGAGCACTCAGTCCCACCAAATGTGCGTTGACACATAGCCCAAGCCTGGTACTTCTTGGTAACAGATGTATGGTAAGGATTGTGTCAATGGATTAAAGTGTTAGTCAGTCAGACACTGCTGCTTATTACTGTATACTCTTGGTAAAGAAGTTAGTGGTATTAAAATCAGTTTTAGGTAAGAAAATTAGGGGTGTGCACCGGCCACTTTTCGTGTTTTGTGTTTTGATTTTGGATCTGGATCTTTCTTCGTGTTTTGGATCTGGATTGGTTTTGACAAAACCACCCTTCCGTGTTTTGGGTTCTGGGTTTTGTGTTTTGGATCTGTATTTTTTTTTTAAAAAGCATGAAAACAGCTAAAATCACAGAATTTGTAGGTTTTTCTGCTCCTATGCTATTATTAACCTCAATAACCTTAATTTCCACTAATTTCCAGTCTATTCTGAACACCTTACACCTCACAATAGTGTTTTTATGTCCAAAAGGATGCACCGAGGTAGCTGGATGACTATGCTAAGCGACACGAGTGGGCGGCACAAACACGTGGCCCATCTAGGAGTGACACTGCAGTGGCAGACAGGATGGCAGTTTGAAAAACTAGGCCCCAAACAGTATATAATGCAAAGTAAAAAAAGAGGTGCAAGATGGAATTGTCCTTGGGCCCTCCTACCCACCCTTATGTTGTATAAACAGGACATGCACACTTTAACAAACCAATCATTTCAGCGCCAGGGTCTGCCACATGACTGTGGCTGAAATGATTGGTTCGTTTGGGCCCCTACAAAACAAGCTGGCAATTAATCTGTCCCTGCACAAACTGGCTCTATGGAGGCAAGATGTCATCCTCATCTTCCTCATTCACCGATTCCTCACCCTCTTCAGTGTTGTGTACATCCTCATCCTCACAGTGTATTAATTTGTCCCCACTGGAATCCACCACCACAGATCCCTCTGTACGTTCTGGAGGCTGGTCTCCCTGGAAGAGTTGACAATTCATTTTATGAACATCATCTTTTCCACATTTTGTGGAAGCAACCTCTTACGACTTTCGCTGCAAGGTTCCCGGCTGCACTAAACACTCTTTCGGAGTACACACTGGAGGGGGGGCAACTCAGGTAAAATAGAGTCAGTTTGTACAGGGGCCTCCAAATTGCCTCTTTTTCCTGCCAGTACAGGTACGGACTGTCTGACATGCCTACTTGGATGCTGTCACCGATGTAATCCTTTAACAGACAGACGCACGCTTGTCACTGCTGCTTTGAGGATGCAGGTGCGGCTACAGCCCACACAATTCACAAAGACAGAAAAAAAAGAATTTTTTTTTTTGTGGAGCGCACTTTGAGGGTTACACCACCCTTTAACAGACAGATGCACGCTTGTCGCTGCTGCTTTGAGGATGCAGGTGCGGCTACTGCGTATACATTTCACACACAAACACAGAAAAAAAGAAGATTATTTTATTTTGGTTGGAGCGCACTTTGAGGGTTACACCACCCTTTAACAGACAGATGCACGCATGTCGCTGCTGCTTTGAGGATGCAGGTGCGGCTACAGCCCACACAATTCACAAAGACAGAAAAAAATGAAGAATTTTTTTCGTTTTTTTGGAGTGCACTTTGGGGGTTACAGCACCCTTTAACGGACAAGTCAGCCAGCCCATTACTTATGACACAGGCGAGTGCTTGATGCTGCTCCTTTGTTGATACACAATTGACAAACACAGAAAATAATTCCTCCACCATTCTGTTAGTGGTGACAGTATCATATGCAGTGACAGTAGACATGTCAGAAATTGTTTGCACGTCCTTCAGTCCATACCAGATGTCCAAACCGGCCCTTGACTTATGACACAGGCGCACGCTTGGCGTTGCTGCTGTGTTGATGCACGTGCGGCTACTGCGCATACATTTCGCACACAAACACAGAAAAAAAAGAATTGTTTATTTTTTGTGGAGTGCACTTTGGGGGTTACACCACCCTTTAACAGACTTATGGGACACAGGCGCATGCTTGGTGCTGCTCCTTTGTTGATGCACGTGCAGCCACAGTGCACACAGTTCACAAACACAGAAAATATTTTTTTATTTTCTTTGCAGTGCACTTTGGGGGTTACAGCACCCTTTAATGGTCAAGCCAGCCGGCCCTTTACTTATGACACAGGCGCACGCTTGGCGCTACTTTGTTGATGCACATGCGGCTACTGTGCACACAATTCACAAACACAGAAAAAAAAATAATATATATTATTTGGAGTGCACTTTGGGGGTTACAGCACCCTTTAACGGGCAAGCCAGCTGGCCTTTTACTTATGACACAGGCGCACACTTGCTGCTACTTTGTTGATGCACGTGCGGCTAATGCGCACACAATTCTCAAACACAGAAAAAAAAAATCTATATTATTTGGAGTGCACTTTGGGGATTACAGCACCCTTTAACGGACGAGCCAGCCGGCCCTTTACTTATGACACAGGCGCACGCTTGGCGCTACTTTGTTGATGCACATGCGGCTACTGTGCACACAATTCACAAACACAGAAAAAAAAATATATATATTTTTTGGAGTGCACTTTGGGTGTTACAGCACTCTTTAATGGGCAAGCCAGCCGGCCTTTTACTTATGACACAGGCGCACGCTTGCCGCTACTTTGTTGATGCACGTGCAGCTACTGCGCACACAATTCACAAACACAGAAAAAAAAAAATATATTATTTGGAGTGCACTTTGGGGATTACAGCACCATTTAACGGACGAGCCAGCCGGCCCTTTACTTATGACACAGGCGCACGCTTGGTGCTACTTTGTTGATGCACGTGCGGCTATTGCGCACACGGCCTGATTCTGACCCACGGAGACGGCTCCGTTGTGCGCATGCGTGAGACTCGAATAATGACAGCCAAGCCATTGTTAAGGGTCTTGCACCAAAGGGGGCATGCTGTCAATGGTGATTGACAGCACACCCCCTTTGGTGGGCGTGCCGGGGGCGTGGCTGCCCAGACGGAGGTGTTCCCATGGGAACGCCTACCGTCTGGGTCCAGCCCCACTGACATCACTAATGATGTCAGTGGGAGTGCTTTTGGCTCTGATAGAGCCATAAGCACTCCTGGGCTTGCGGCAGCGAGACCTTACCGCAGGGTCTCGTCGCAAGCCCGATGGTCGCGATGGTCTTAACCATCACGACCATCATCATGGCCACTCTCTATAGCTACAGCTCTATAGCTGTAGCTCTATAGCTATGCGAGCGGCCAGGAGGCCGCTCCAAATAGTGAGAGGGTCGGCCCTGATTCAGAGCGAGCGCTATGTAGGAGCATCCAGCTCTGAATCAGGGCCACAATTCACAAACACAAACATTTTTTTTTTTTTGCACTTGGGGGGAGCACCCCTGATGGACAGAGCACCCCCTGGACAACACTACAGCACCCCTTTAGGACTGGGACACTGCACAGGACTTTTGAGTGGACAACAGCAGCACAGTACAACACTACACTGCACTACACTACACTACACAGCCCAGCCAGCCCTAACTCCCACCCTCCCTCTTCACTGTCCACAGCCGAGTGAGAAAATGGCGCCGACGCGGGTACCTTATATAGAATCCAAAACCCGCGAGACCCGGAAGGTGGGATGATGACGTTTTGCCTCGATTTCAGATCCGGGTCAGGAGGGAAAAGTCGAGCCTGACTCGGATCGGCCTCGGATAGGGGGAAGGCCTTCTGAGGAAACTGCTACCCTAAATAGCAGAGAAACACGTTAAGGTACAGGGACACTCCGTCTTAGAGCAGCGGCATAAGACGACTTATTGCTGAAATATCAGGTCTCCTGACCAGAAGCTGGCTAAGTGTGCTTTTTATCCTGCTCCCTCCTGTGAAGTGTGCCATCCCTCTCCACTGTCCGCCTGCATCCTGGAACAGCAGCAACAGAGGAAGCAGAGGCAGTTCATACTCTATAGACCAGTGGAGATTGATTAAGCAGAACCCCCACTATTTCCAACAGCAACAGTGGTAAGATTGACTTTAAAATCTTCCTTCATCTATGGGCTGCTAATATGGATTAATTTATGGACACTAACTATAAAGAGAGTGGAGATCTAACACTGATGGTGAAATTACTTTCTCTGGAGAGAAGGATAAGACTATCCATATAAAGGCAACTGAACATCATTTTGTCTAAAAAGCACACTAATTGACTGCTCCTAAAATTGAGTTCTCATTAGATGGAGTTCATTAATTTCTTAGCATTTTATTAACTACTTCTGAGGATATTTCAGTATGTCTTTTAATGTATACTAATACTTATTGTGCTAACTGCTATTTTATGAATGTGTCTATAGATATATGTTTTGTTTATTAAATATCTTTTTGATATCTTGATATATTTTTTGCGCTCCTTATTATTGTATAATAGTTTTTGCTTATTCCTCACAGTGTCCTCATCAGAACAGAGTTATGACCCCAACGCAAGGGAAGCAGCATGTTAGCCACTATGGCCCTCATTCAGAGCCGCTCGTTAACAGCAGTACGCTCGTTGCGTTCCGATGTTGAGAAAGCGCGCATGCGTCGGTGTAACACTGCGCATGTGCGTACGGCATATTGCGAGTTTTTTTTGTCTCGTTCGTCAAATTGCGTACAGGAAGTGACACGTCAAATGTGATTGACAGAACAGGGCGTTTTTGGGCGTTGACGGGGGTGGAGATGGAAAAACGCAGGCGTGGCGAGGCGTTTTTTGGGCGTACATACATTATCTGATGCGAACGTCAAATGTGTTCGTACCAAGTCATACGTCACTGGATGATCCTCTTTCCGTTCAAACTGCTCGCACAGCTTGGGGTCTGGATTACTCGACCACATTGGCGATGGCCTTCTCCTCCGTCCCGGCCCTCCACGATGTTTCATCGATTAATCACGGCTTGTCTGAAAAACAATCAGTTTTGTATTGAAAACCAGCTTGTAATGTGTTTTGAAAACAGTTTTTTTGGTTAGCACAAAACCGTACGCAGGTGGAAATCATAGCTGCTAATTTCAGGTTTACACAATCAATTGTTGGTCTGTTTTTTTTGGTTGATAATTGGTTTTTGTGCTATTGTAACAATAATGTCATCATGTTTGTGTGTATTTTTCCATTTTGATTTTGTCTGGAGAATTTGCATCCTTATGTAAATTCTAAAGTGTTCCTTAAAGTGCCCCTTTTTTTTTTCTCCTTTTAATTTTTTGGGAGCTCGTTTTTGCCTTGTGGGCCAGGATTAAATGTAAACCATTTCTAAAATAATGTCAGAATACAATGTCGAGCATTTTTTCACAATTTATGGGAAACTAAAAAGTATTTCTGGCACATTTTTGGCCCAAACATTTTTGGCAGTGTTATTCCAAAAAGAATTATAATTTGTGCAAACATAAAAGGTATGGAAACTTAAATCAAAAAATTAAAAACAATTCACAAGAAAGGAGAGGGAAGTTTTGGCCAGAAAGGAATATGGGGCAAGCACAGAAGGAGTGTGGGAAAAGTAGCCAGTGCTGTCAACGTTTTTTCCCCCGTTTGGCTGGGGGAGGGAGGGCGCCAGACCGGGTCCGGGATGTCATCGGGCTGGCCTGTCCAGAGGCAGATGTTGTGGCCTCTGGACTAGGCACAGGGCTAGGCACATTTGGAGGATTGGCTGATGTTGTGCCAGAGGTGGTGGATCCTGATGTTCCGACAGGAAGGGAGGTCGGCTCCACCATGTGCTGGCGAACGAGCTGCTCCAGGGCATTGGTGATGCGGATGTTGGCCCTGGTATTTTCCGCCAGGGCCTGACCAATGGTCAAGTTGGCCGCAGCATTTTGCTCCAGGGCCTCAGCCACCCGTACCAGACTGGCGTCCATCCTCTGCAGAATCTCCGTATGGAAATCCGATTTAAAATTGAGTTCTGTGAGGAGGGCCACTGCCTGCGAGGGGGATTGCCCTGGACTGGCTTCTGCAGGGTCCTCAGCCGGATGTACTGGTTCCTCCCCTGCAGAGCCAGCAGAAATTCTGCGGCCAAGGCTCCCCTCTGGAGCAGACTCATCCGCCTGTGTCTCTGTTTGAAAAATGAGAAAAGAGTCACATTAGAATCTACATATTGGCACAATAACATTTCAGAGTTGGTGACATCACAATATTTACCTGGGACAACATGAGGAGCCGCAAAGTCTGGCATGTCCGTATCCATGTTGGACACGCCAAACACCTCCACAGCCTGCACACACCCCTGTGCCAGCTCTTCTAAATCATTCAACTCCAATGACACAGGGGTGGGACCCCCACCTGTCCCCCTTGCATGCCTAGCCCTGTCCGCCATTTTTTGTTTCAGGCGATATTTGAAGTCTTGCCATCTGTGGGTGAGAAAGGAACCATTATTCCGTTTTTTTTTTGGTTTTGGTTTTAGGGGGGTCAAGTTTTTACTTACCGCCATTTGACATCCCGGGCTAGACGGACATAATCACCCACCCTATTGACAGCACTGGCTACCTCCTCCCACATTCTCCACTTCTGGCTTGCACCCATATTCCTGTCTGCCTGTGGCAGGATGTCCACACACTTCTGAACCAAAACCTCCATCTCTTTTCTTGTGAATTGTGGCTGCCTTTTCTTTTTCCCTGCTTTGGCCGGAATACTGGGCCCAGCAGCCTCTTCCATGTCATCCTCCTCACCTATTTGTTTAAACGTTGAGAAATTTAAGCTTGCAAACTTGCACTATATTATGTTTCAAACAAATCCTTGTTTGGAAATGCATGAAATACTTACCGGCAGACTCTTGGCCATTGTTTCCCTGGTCTGTAGCCATTTCTTATCTCCAAACAAGAAATACACCAGAACGTTTTTTTTGGGTCGTGACGTATTTATACATGCGTCCTTATTTTTCGTCCGCATCATTGATTGTGCGTTCCTATGATCCCTCCTTAAGTTGTGCGGGAAAATAAACACTATTTATGGCTTGGGGCGTCTCAAGTCGAGGTGGCGGTTGTTGGTTGTTGGAGGTTACGTTGGTCGGTTGGATTGTTGGTGGGATTTGTATTTGGCGTTGTTTGGAGTGGTTTTTGGTTTGTCTTTTTGGATTTTTTTCCGTTCGCTTTTTTTGGTGTGGTTGTTTTCTTTGTCGTGTTTTTTTTTGGTAAGTTTTTACCCATCTTACTTTGGTTCACTTTGTGTCTCCTTCTTTTTGTGAATTTTGGCTCGTTAATTTTTTCAAAAATCTCCTTTGTTAGGTTTCTTTTGGCTCTGCCCCAACGACCTTTTTATCCGGTGACTTATATATCCTCTATTGGTAAGTTTATATTTTCACTTGTTTATTAAATGGTCATGTTATTTTTTACGCAACTTTGTTTGACCTTACACTTTTAAACTTTGGTTTTGTGATTCCGAAATGTATGAACTAATTTGCGTTTTTTTATCTGCATATTTTTTGCCTTGTATTGGTGAATTAATTAGCGCATTTTTATCTGCTTATTTTTTGACTTGTATTTGCGAATTAATTAGCGCATTTTTATCTGCTTATTTTTTTAATTGTATTTGCGAATTAATTAGCGCATTTTTATCTGCTTATTTGGTACCGTGAAATTGGTTGTGATTTCCCTTTAGCATTTTTTTTATACATTTTGGCCCAAATTGAGGTAGTCTGCGCACTGTCGTTTTGCTCTTTGCCCAAATGTGTGTTTCTCCCCTTTTCTGTTTTGTCTTGCACCCAATTTAGATTCCTAAATGCCCACCCTAAATTGTTGCATTGTTTATTTTTTATTATTTATAGGTTGGGAAAATCATGACAATACCCCGGCATGTAAGCATCATTGGATTGTATCGTCAAGCTAAGTAATTTTTAAATTATTTTTGGCCAAAAAAACCTTACATTCAATTCTTGCCATTTCAGGTTGATCTTAGTCGGATTGTTCTGGCCATGCACCCGGAATCCGACCAACCTCAATCTCGTCCCAGGCATAGGCATCGTAGGCATGCAAGGCCCCAGATATATCGAACATGTGTCACCCTTTTTGGAATGCCCGATGATGAGGTGTTAAGACGCTACCGTCTTCCGCCCCAAATCATCATAGACACTCTCTCATTAATAGAGAATGATCTTGAGCGGCAAATTGACAGTCCTACAGCAATACCACCACTTACGCAATTTATGGCGGTGTTACATTTCTGTGCCTCAGGATCGTTTCAAACAATGGTGGGAATAGTGGCGGGAATCTCCCAATCCTCCTTTTCCCAGATCCTGAGGGCAGTGATGGAGGCCCTTTTCAAGCACCTCCATCATTTTATTAAAATGCCTTTGGATATGGGTGCCCTTAGTGTGGCCAAGGCAAATTTTTACCAAATAGCTGGCTTCTCACACATCATAGGGGTTGTGGATGGTACTCACATACCACTTCAGCCTCCAGCACGGCTGGAGGCCATATTTCGCAACCGGAAACACTATCACTCCCTGAATATAATGGTGGTATGTGATGCCTCCCTCCAGATCCTGTCCCTGAATGCAAAATTACCCGGAAGTGCACATGACTCATTCGTCATCCGGCAATCAGGGATATGGCACAAATTAAACAACCTACAAGCTGGTGATGCGTGGCTTCTGGGTAAGTGGAGACCTTTAGTACATAACAATGTTAAGCTTGATACACAGTGATCCTGATGTTGTCCTTCTTTTTCACAGGAGACAGTGGCTACCCTTGCTCACTCCTTATTTGGCTCCCACACCAGGGCCACAAAGTAATTTTAATTCCGCACTTACAGCCACCAGGCAAATGGTGGAGCGCTGTATCGACCTTTTAAAAGGCCGATTCAGATGCCTCCACCGCTCTGGTGGCGAGCTCATGTATTTGCCGGATATGGTTTCGAAAATTGTGGTCCTGTGTGGGATATTTCACAACATCGCCATAAGGAGTGGTGTCCCAATGCAGCCAGAGGATGCCTTGCCTGAGGATGGCCCCCCGAGGTTGGTCGGAGGTCAGTATGTGGGGGGGGCCATACGCGATGATGTGGTGGCCAGATATTTTAGGTAATTATTGGCAACAAAGAAGTTTTTTGACACAATGTGGTAAGGATTTTTGGAGACCATCTAATTAATTTGTTTTTTTGTTTCCCATCTTCTGTTTGATTTCATAATCTTTGGGACTCAAACGATGACTACTTCCTGCTACCCCAAACAAACCTTCATGGGGACACATTGGATATATATTCTGGAACCAATATTGCAACGCAACATTTGTGGAATCATGTTGGCATGCTCCTTTGTCAACCAGTTCTTGATTTTTCATTACTTTTTTCATATGGTGTTTGATGGGTTGTATTTTTTGTTATCACTGTGTGTATTGTTTGTGAGTCAACACTTTGGTTTTTTAGTTATGTTGTGAATAAATGTTTTGAGAGTGTAATTTTGCAAATTTTATTGACCATTGCAAGCAAGTGTAACCAGGTTCACCCACATTAAAATTTCTTAAGGGTTAATCCTGTAATGACGCAATTTGATCTAAATTTAAATATGCATTCTGGGTCAAAACCAACACCAAAAGGTATTCTGTACAATCAGTAGGCTTTGTAATCTCGGCCTAAGCAGGTTGCCCCCCAAATTGGAACATGTAAAATGTAGTAATATATAAATTGTCACACACAAAAAAAGGCCAAGCAGATTGTTACTGTTAGCTGTTTCATGTGCCTGTTTCCCCAAAAAATACAACACACAATCTTAGTGACATTAATTGCAAATAATTGCTGGAAGAGTCTACTTATGTCAGTGTAAACAATCTAAGATTTGGAGACAAGGAATGAGACAGAACGTTAAGTTTACATTTTTTAATAATACAAATATTTTTAAATGAAAATAAAAAATTAGTGACGCAGGATCACAGACATATGGTCAAGGACCACCAGCAGCCCGATGACGTAGCCCCGCATCCTTTCGACGCATCCGGCTAGGTCCGCCAAACGTCTCTGGTCCTCTGTGGGTTAGAAAAGTGTGGGGCTTAATACATAATTAATGAAACCCAATGAAAAAACAAGCCAAACAAAGGTATCCAAAAATGACAATATTGTGACCAAAAGCACATTTAACCCAAAAAATCCAAGGACACAAAAATGGACACCCAAAAAATTGCACCAAAAAACATCAGATTTTGACAGGTGGGATATGTGTATGGGGAAATCAGCAGTAAAAGGTAAAGACAAACAGAAATCTACACCAAATTCTGACAAACCAAAAAAAGTAAAAGGCACAGACACAGGATTAGATCCAAACATTTAAAAAAAAAAAAAAGATAAAAGGGAAACATACCGTTCAAAATGACGCCCGGCCCAGAAGCAACTCCCTCGTCCTCCTCGGAGGTGCCAACATTCCCCAACGAGGTGGGAGGGGTGATTTGGGATTCAGGGGAGGGGGTAGTTACGAGAGGGGTGGTTGGAGGGGAGGGGGAATTGGGATGGAGGGGAAGGAGCCCCGACACATGTGCCACAGGGTCTGTGCAGGCTGGGGAGGAGGGGGAATTTAGGGAATTTTGGGGTGTGGATGTTTGGCTGGGGGTTGGGGAGAGGGGCCGAGAGCGCCGTCTTTGACGGCGATGACGCCGTAGTCTTCGCTCTGCCCCTAAAAGATGGGAAACAAATTGTGGTTATTTTCGAACATGACCTTGTTAAACGCTAATTTTTTACACCACAAATATGTAAACATGCCCATGCAGATATGAGTACAAATAATAAATAGGCCATACATGAAAACATGCACATGCAGATATGAGTACAAAGAATAAATAGGCCATACATGAAAACATGCCCATGCAGATATGAGTACAAAGAATAAATAGGCCATACATGAAAACATGCACATGCAGATATGAGTACAAAGAATAAATAGGCCATACATGAAAACATGCACATGCAGTTAGGGCCACAAAGATAAACATGAAAACCACAGTCAAAAAAACTTACTTTCCGCGATCTGCATGCGAAAGCATGCCAGCAAGCGGGGCGTCCGCCGTTGCAGGTCGGACCACCTGCGCTCCAGCTGGCCGATCTGGCGGCGTGAGCCGAAGGAACGCAGGCGGCCACGTACCTCCGCATATGCGGAACGCTTTTCCCTATTGGTGATGGGGGGAGGCTGGCTGGTGATCCGCCTGTCCATCACCTCGGTTAACACCATCAGCTCGCACCTGGTGAATGCAGAGGCTCTCATGATGGCAATGGTGTATTTTATAAAAAACAATTTTAATAAAGCCCCGAAAATAAATTTGATTGGCTAATGTATTTGGGTAATTAACAGGACAAATTCTATTGGTTAGTGTATGAGTCATGTGTTCGACAGTGCCACAAATCTATTGCGAGTTATGATAGGCTTGATGCAGTGACATGCGTAAGCTAATTTAAATAAAGAAATGAACCCAGTAAAATATGCGTGGTTAAAAACAAAGAAAACAAATGGATAATTGGCTCAAACATGTATTTTGACAAATAAAAGCGAATGTTTAAGCCGTACGTATTCTGCGGGTAAACACAAACACGGACAAGAGTAAAGTTTATTGCATTGCCAAAAAAAAAAAAATTGACGAGCAATTAAGCTAATTGATATATTGATTGGCATGATACGATTGAGGGAGGTAGGCAGAATAAAGGAGCAGGTAATCGGAATCTGACAGGCCCACTTCCGGGTTGAACTTGTGCGTGCGTTCCCTGCAAGCCACATTGGGGATGTACGCTCGCTATTTGGCATGCTCGTTAGTTAGAGGAGGGGTTGGTAGAGTTTGGGGAGGATGTTTAGATGCGTTTGAAATTACGAGCGAGTGCTTGAATTAACATATTTCTGTACGTACGCCGAATGTACGAACGCCCACTTGCGTCCGGGTCTGAATGAGGGCCTATGTCTCCACTGTATTAATTAGCCAAATTTAAGGGAAAATAACTTTACAGAAAGGGTAGTGGATAAGTGGAATAGCCCCCCATCAGAGGTGGTAGATGCTAATACAGTAGAGCAATAAAAACATCTTTGAGATAGGCATACTGATATCTACACAAAGAACTAAGGATCAAACAGGGATTGAGGTTATCATAAGGTTTGAAAGGGACAGACTAGATAGGGCAAGTGGTTCTTATATGCTGTCATATTTTAAGTTTCTAATTCAGAATAAGGCCCTTGGTGTTCTGTTGCATATACAGTAGTAAATGGAAAAAGCTCTTGTAGCAGCATAACTACTTACACACTTTTCAAACAACACATATATAACATAGGTAATAAACTATAATACTTCAGTGAATTATTGGGCTTATATTTAGCTTGGATTACTGACTAATCATTTTTATCTTCTTTCTAAAAATCTATTTTGCCACATTTTGCGATCTAACTTGTTGCCTCAGTTTTTACCACTAGATGTCACCAAATCCATTCATTTTATTTTTATCTTTAGGATGGTAAAGCACAGTGCTGTACCAGTGCAAACTAGAGGCTTGCTACATTATAGCAGCTGTTGGGTGAAGCAGTAAGCCTCCAAATCGCTGTAGGCAGAGGAAAGTGAAAGGAATTTCATTCTGCTGCCACATTCGATGTGTGGTTGGTGCGCCGGCAGTCACATAATCAAGTGTTTGACCAACCATTAGGTTTCTGATGGATAACAGCATCCAGAAAATAAATTATGCTATTTATATTTATCTCACCTTCCTTGAAAGAGAAAACCGTAACATTACAATCTAAAGACTGCAACTTTGGAAATCAGATGAAATATCTCAGGGGGAGATGTAGCAAACCTTGGAAAGAGACAAAGTGGAGAAGATGGCCATAGCAACTAATCAGCTTCTAACTGTCATTTCATAGACTGTGCTAATTGGTTGCTATGGGCAACTTCTCCACTTTATCTCTCTCCACGGCTTAAAATATGTCCACTCAAGGCTTGATACATATTCCCTTGTACAAATTTTGCCTTTGTAATGTTAGATAAAGTCACTTTAACTACTTAGACCTAGGGGCTGAGGACTCTTCTGGTCCCTCCCACCACCATACAGGAATGATGGAGAAGAAAAAGTATCATGAGTAACAACAGACCTAACAACAGTGATAGGTGTTACAAGTCACAGTCACAATTTGAATCCTTCTAACAGGTTGCCCAGACAGTACGGGGTTACTTCAGCTGTTCCTGTTGCTAGGCAATCGGCACGCCTCAGGAAGTGATGTATTCCACAAGTGCAAACCTGATTGGGACTTCAGCCTATTTATACTCACTGGACTATTGCAGCTGTGCCGACTATAAAGTATCTGTGAGTACCCTCGGCTTGGCTGCATAGTCAGGTTGTTCCTGTTTTTTCTTCGTGATACTTCTTCCATACGGCTTCCCAGCAGCACCAAGCAGCCCTCGACCTTTTATCATTGCACTTTTCATTAAATGAAAGTTATTAGCACAATTCACTGAGATTACAATAAACAATGCTACACATTTACCTCACCTTTGTCAACACTGTTAAACGTCCATACTCCCCTTTATACATCAAGCCGATCCTTGCTGACTTCTGCCTGTGTAAGATGCCGCATCCTGGCCACGCTCTCCCTCTCCTGCATCACAGGAGAAGGGCTAAGGGCCTGATTCAGACCCGGTCGCTAAGTTGCGTTCGCTAGCATTGAGCGAAGGTCGCCCGTCTGCGCATGCGTATGCATCGCAGTGCGTGAACCAGTCACTGTGATGGGGAAGCGATCGCTCATAGCCCACAGATGGGCCACTACTTTGAATGACAGAATGTGCTGTTTGTGGGTGGTAACAGGGGAAGGTGCTTGGGAACAGGGGAGTGGTGCTGCAAACGCAGTCGTGTCTGACCGTCAAAACGGAGTTTAATGGGAGTGCATAATTAGCAAAGTAGCGTCATTGTACACGTGACTTGGGTGTATTTTAGGCTGAACTGATCGCACTGTTGTGGTGGGGTAAGGTCTACCACAAGAGCTGCGTGCAGCAGTAAAGCCATTCGTTGTACTCGATTTATCACTCACTTCCTGATGTGTGCCACGAGTGAGAGGTGGGCGGCTTTATACTACAGTGTGCTTTCGGTCTGCTGTCGCACTGTAAGGTGACCTTCAGCCAGACAGTGCAATCGCATATTTGCAGACCTCTTATTTACTGCGAGAGAGCGCAGCATAGCGACTGGGTCTGAATCAGGCCCTAATATTCAAAGCTACTGCCCACATATGGGTAAGGACACTTAGTGAATAATGTGTTTGGAAATCCAGGGGGAGGTTAAGACAAGCGCTGGCAATGGAGAGTTTTACAAGTAAAGACATTCAAGTGTGCTTTAATGTAAAGGACTGGGCATTTGATTACAACAGAACTCTCTATATTGGAATCAGACTAATACAGACTATTTTGTTCGTCAAACTGGACAGGTGCCTAAAGCAGTGATATATATTAAGGCTTTTTAAATATGTCACATATGTGAATAATTTATATTTTATGTTATTGTTGATCTTATATGCATAATGAAAATTAATTTGATACCGAATATAGCGCTCTTTAGGAGTATACTAAATACTTTTGTTCTATACTATTAAAGGTCATGCTTATATAATTGTACAAACAAGGTAGAATTATAGATTTTTTAAACCAAAAAACACAGACATATGTAAGTGTGTGGCAATTTTTTTTTAATTATTTTTGTTATTAAAGTGTGTTTAAATTATATATTGACATAAGATAAAAACAACACATAAACATTGGGAATTTTTCCATACAAGAATTTCCAGAAGGATTTGTAGGGGTAACTTACTTGCAGATGTGTGATGCTGCTGTTGCTGCACTAAACAATACTCCAACACAATAATCACCTCCAAATGTGTCTGTCAGTCCAAAGTTCAAATAGATAATCAAATGATCTGGATTGAAATTACCAAAAAAGTTAATACTGTGCGTGGATGCTTCGCAACTGACTCTGGACCTGACTTTTCCGGGTGGACCGTCGGTAGATGGGTGGATTTGTGCATTGTTTAGGTGCTTGAATGAGGGTATACACACACAGATTCTGTGGTAAAATCAAATAAATGGAGCTTTACTTTTCAGCAAGAATCAAAATGGAAAACAATAAACAGCCTAGCCCCTATTTAGGGCATCTAACTCACTTCTTGACCCCTGACTACCTTTGGGCAGCTAGTCTGCAAATAAATTGTCTGCCTGCTTCTGTGCAAGTCTATCGCCAGCTCCAGCCTGGCTTGGCTGCCACAGCTACACAAACTCAGTCAGTCTTGGTGGCCTTCCCTGTCTCCTCCAGGTATAGGCTCTGGCTTCCTCAGCCTGAAGCTTAGCTGCTTCTTTGGAGTTTGTCAGTTCTCCCTGTCTCCTGCAGGTCTGGACTGAGGCCCCCAACTGCTTCCATGCACACTCGGCTCTGTAGCTGCCAGTCCTCCTTGGACTGATTCCACATGCAGCCTGACTGCAGGTCTGCCTTGTTAGCCATCACCTGAGCTCTCTCCACTAGCCAGCCCCTAGGTGTGGTAAAGCTTAGTATTTCTACTCACTGTGGGCAGATCTCTCCCCACTCAAAATCTGCTACTCACCAGTGCCAGCTCCGGTGATACTGCCACAATAGATAGATAGAAAAATTTTAAATATACACAAGTACCAGACACAGCATGCGGGACATCAATGGCAGGCACCACAAGATGTTGTAGGTGGGCATCTGCCAACAACCCCCGTTCTAGGATCCAAACAATTTTCAAATCTTGTGCAGTCATTTTCAAGATCTGAGGGAGGGAACCACCTGGCCCTTCTTCATGCTCAATCTGGGATTTCAGACCCTGATTCAGAGCCGGACGCTCTGACAGAGCCCTCGCTCTGAATCAGGGCCGTCCCTGCTCCTTTTTGGAGCGGCCTCGAGGCCGCTCGCATAGCTGTGGGCGACCTCGCTGCCGCTGCGGTAGGGTCTCGCTGCCGCAAGTCCTGGAGTGCTTTTGGCTCTATCAGAGCCAAAAGCACTCCCACTGACATCACTAGTGATGTCAGTGGGGCCGGCCCCAGACGATAGGCGTTCCCATGGGAACGGCACACCCACCAAAGGGGGCGTGCTGTCAATCACCATCGACAGCACGCCCCCTTTGGTGCGAGACCCATAACGATGGCTTGGCCATCGTTATTCGGATCTCGTGCATGCGCATGACGTACCCGGGTCCGTCGTGCGCATGCGCACTTTGGCAACATCGACCCGCTTGCGAGCGCTCAGTGCTCGTGAGCGGGTCTGAATCAGGCCCTCAGTTTGCTCCTGAGTCTGAGGCAAAGGTCACTCCATTTTAAGAATATTAAAAATTAAGAAAGTATATTCAGTAATGTTACAGTATGTATATGTTGTTTACAACAAAAGCAATATACATATTTCACAATTAGACTGTACACAGGTCCTAAAAATAATATCAGCTCACACACTCATTTTTGAAGTTATTTATTTGTTGTTTTTTTAAAACATATACATATTTTGTTTTATCGGGTTTTTTTTTTAAAATTCTTACAGTTTATACAGATATGTCAGTGTATGCATAGTGGAGCTCACAGAATTAACTTTTTTGGCAATTTCAATCCAGATCCATCCATGATCTTTAGGCCGAACTTTGGTCCCTGTATGAAATATGGATATTGCCTCTTTTATAAGGACCTTGTTTTCCATCTTACTAATACATGGCGCTCGTATGTTGTCATCTGTTGAGTCTGCTGAGTCTCCTCCAGTTCAGACAGACCCATGTGGAGGTTATGTGAGAGGAGGAGCAGGAGGAAGAGTATTTGGTGATGCAACAGCAACATGATCACCATCACCATATGCAAGTATGTCTAAGGGAAGATCTTCATTCTGCATGTCCCTTACAAATCCTTCCGGGAAATTCTTGCATGTCCGAAAAATCTTCTTCCGCCATATTTACCAAAGTTCCAGAGCCATCATTTTTTACACACATGCATACGTGAGACGTGCGGTGCGTCCATACACGCAAATAGCAATTGCCTATAAAACAATGCTCTCAAGGCAGACACAACATTTTCATAGAAAGTCAACTGCTACCTCAAACCAACAGGACAGGGTCATTCTTGGCACCAGATGTGACACGGGCCTGTGGGCTGTGCAGAAATCTGTTAAAAAACATTGGCTACTCCTTGAGATGGACCCAAATCTGAGTAGAATTGGGACAAGACCACCTCTGTTGAGCATTAAAAGAGGAGCAAATCTAAAAGATCTTTACTATAGGACAAATATGCCAACTGTGAAAGTACAGCAGGGCAATTTGTTGTCTTGGAAGAATGGCTGCTTTCACTGCCTGGGTTGCACTACCTGCAGGGCACTATTGGTTGGACTATCTTTCCCAGATCCGCACAACAGGAAACGGACTGTGCTTAAGCATCATATGACCTGTCAAATGGACCATATAATTTACATCTTACTATGCCTGTGCAGTCTAATGTATGTCGGAAAGACTGTCTCACGCTGGGAGGCAGTTTTGTGGAAGCTGAGGCCTGAGGGTGCGGGAGGAAACGGAGGTGAGGGGCCTGAATGTACGACCTCCGCATCCACGGGTCTTGGTCGTTGGCGAGACCTAGTCAAAGGTGCGGAATCTAACCCACGAGATGGTGTTCGCCAGTGACCCCACCGATCGGGATATGGGCTTGAGCTGCACCTCGTAAGCAGGTTGCGGTCCTTTGACTAGATGACCAAAGCCTGCGGGAAAAAAGGAGAGATGAACACTCGTGGCCCAAAGGGTCGGTGCCAGTAAGGGGCACGTAGGGACACTGTACTTGAGGTACAAGGAAGTGTGCACTGCGGACACACTCTACCGGGTTGCCGGTCAGAAAGAGTGCACCACGGTGCAATACTGTAACACATAGGTAGGGACCACAGAGTCCAGTAACGAGGTGGGTAGTAGTACTGGAGCCAGCCAGAGATTATAACGCTGGAGATTTTGGTATGTATAACTACACTCAGGCTGTGATGGTAAAGCACTGGTGAAATGGATAGTATACTGCACACAGGCAGCGGTGGTAACGCACTGGTGGAATGGAGGTATACTGCACACAGGCGAGGTGGTAACGCACTGGTGAGATGAATAATATAGCTGCACACAGGCTGAGGTGGTAAAGCACTGATGATATAGCTGCACACAGGCTGAGGTAGTTAAGCACTGGTGAAATGGACGATATAGCTGCACACAGGCTGAGGTGGTAAAGCACTGGTGAGATGGACGATATAGCTGCACACAGGCTGAGGCGGTAAAGCACTGGTGAGATAAACGATATAGCCGCACACAGGAATAGATCACTGGAAGCAAGGGAACCTGGAACGAGAGACCACTAGTAACACTAGCAGCGACAATGGTTGTTCAGGCAACTACCTGATACACAGGAGCCGGATATATACCCCTGGAAGCCCACTGATTGGTCCACAGCGTCAGGTGACCAGCCAGACTGTCAGGGAAGGAAGGACAGTCAGAAAAGGAAGTGTCATGGCGGCGCCCATGACAGGGACTCCGATCCCCGCACACCAGGCCGCCAGAGACACTAGCATCAGGGAGAATGCTCAGCACCACCCACGTCGCCGCACCAGCCGCCCGACTGCCCGGGAAGTTAGAGGAAGCCGGCGGGACGGTAAGGGACGGCCGATCCCCGGCTGAACTCTGACAGACTGTTAGAACCTTTCGAGAGTGTATGGTCTAGCACAGGTCAGATATTAGACTGGCCTATGAAAAGAGCAACACTGATAAACCAGCTGCAGCCCATTTTTTATTAACAGGCCACCAAGTCTCTACGTTAAAATATATGATGATCGATTGGATCCCATCTCCTAGAAAAGGCAGGAGATCTGGACTTACTATTGATGAGAAAGGGGTCCTATTGGATCCATATGTTGGCAACAGTGGCTTCAAAGGGGTTGAATGAATACAACCACTTGAACCATTTCCTATAAAGAACTCTTCTTTTAGGAAAATTTGTTTATCTTTATTATTTTTCTATATTGTTTTTGTTCTTGTTTTCTCAGTGCCCATTATGTATGATAGTTTACTTGGTAGTATGTGATAAGTACATTGGGTGATGGGATTCACTTAATTTACATTGCAATATGTCTTTAATGGCACTGTTCTCCTAGAGCCCATTTGTATACCCTGTTTATATACTTTGTACTTATTCTGATGTTGTAATATGTCAACCTAATATTGTAGAGGTAATCCACCTCTAATTGATTCAGGCCTTGTTGTATTAGTTGATAGAATTTGTTGACAGGAACTATGTAGTATGAGCCTTGTCACCAGGAGCAATGCTGCGCAGACCAGAAATGACATTGGCAGTTTGTTTGTTGATAGGAACTATGTAGTATGTGCCTTGTCCCCGAGAACGATGTAGCACTGACCGCAAGTGATGCGCATATGGTATCGGCTGGGACGCAGACCGCGGGACTTCCAGTGATGCTGGAATGCATACCGGAGGTTTGGACCTGCGCATTTGGATTAAGTGAGTTTTTTAGGGGTACTTGCACACTGCATTTGAGTGGTTGAGGTATACGTGACTGACTGTATGTAGGGGTGACAGAATTTAACATATATAGAGGTATGTTTAGTTTATTTAGCTATATCTCCCCCAGTGAGTGCCACTTCTTGTCCTGGAAGGACACTGTGGGAAGAGGTACTGGCTGGATTAATTGGTATAGGTATATTAGGTGGTTCTGGGTGATAGGTGTTTGTCTGTCCGGTGCTCACTGGTGGTGTCCTGAAGAAGACTGCTTTTATGTGGTTGAAACGACAACTTGGAACATTGAACCCATGATGTGATCAATAAAGTATGTCTCTTTTTTTTACATTAATGAGAAGCCCTGGTGAGTGCATTCTGCCTGTTGCAACTGTGGAATATTTATATATATTGATATATTGATATATGTGTGTGTATGCATATATATAAAGCAATAGGCAACACTCCCGGTGACTTCACAAAGGACACAATACACTCGTAAGTAATTATATATATATATATATATATATGTGAAGTCGCCAGGAGTGCCGCCTATTGCATTATAGATTTTTTTCCTTTTCCTTGCTTGGGGAGGATAATTGAGGGAGCCAAGTGCATATTTAAATTTTATCTACATGGAGTGCTGGCCACAATTGCTGTGTGTGTGTATTATATATAGATAGACAGAAAATATAATTTTTTTCTTTAAGTTATGTCCAATTATAATAGAAAACATGATTATTTTGTTATTTTTTTTCTAGGACAACAGCAAGCATTTGATGCAAAGAGGTGGATAAGAGCAGCTAAGCCAATCTCCCCTCCCTCCGTCCACTCCCCCACCCTGCCCACTCTCCTTCCTCTGCCTACCCCCTCTCTGCTGCCCAATTTCCTTCCCTGCCCACTCCCCAGTGTTGGACTGGGGCATGAAGGGCCCACCTGGGGAATGCAGTGATAGGGGCCCATACTTAGGGGTGTGGCCAACCTCCAGAAGAGGTGTGGCTAGCCTTCACAGAGGCTTGGCTAACCATTAGAAAGTGCATGGTCTGGGCCCCTTTAAAAATATATATATATACAGTGTATAGTAAATAGTTAGTGCATGCATGATAATATACCAGATTAATAACAGCAATAGTTTGTATGAAATGTATCATAGTCCTGTACAGTATATTGTAACATATGTATATTGTATAATTCAAGTGCACAGTTTGGAACTTGATCCCTAGAGGAGGTGGTGGGCCCTCAGACAGTGTGGCCCACTGGGGGATTCCCCTATACCCCTGTGGGCCAGTCCAACCCTGCCACTCCCCCTCCCCTGCCCACTCTCCTTCCCCTGTCCAATCCCCTTCCCCTGTCCACTCCCCCTCCCCCTCCTCTGTCCACTCTCCTTCCCTGTCCAAAGTGGCATTTCGGAGCCAGCTAGGGATCAAGGAGACTGAAAAAAATTGGCTCAAGGTACATGAAATAGCAGTCACACTTTAAATCACATGCAAATATTTGTATTTGCAGCACTTACATTGGAACATGTATATTGAAGATACACACTTACAGGGCAGCAACTAGGGGGGGGTGGTTTAAGGGGGTACATGCCCCGGGCAATGTATGTAAGGGGATGCGCATGAGCTGAGGTGGGCCGGGTGGAAGCAGGAGTGGATTTGAAGCCACAACCCTGCACTTACAGCCAGCTGCCCACAGCCCTTAGAGACACACTGTATAATGAGCCAATTGGAGCTCAAGACCTGGCAGCCAATAAGCAGCGGCTGCTGGTGCACGAGCTTCAATTGGCTTGCGGCCAGCGCCACATTAGAATGACGGTGCCAGGCGCTGTGTTGCTCCTCGCTGGACTGCAGGAGGCTGGTTGTGGGGCAGGTGTGCAACTTCAAATCAACACCCGATGGGCTGCTGCGGAAGGAGGGGGAACAGGTGAGTGGCTGCAGGGTGAGCCATAATTGTGTAAGTGGCATTACTGTATGTGCCATGATGAAGGGGAAATAGAATCAACTGTGCCATAATGGTGCGAGGGGCTTTACTGTCTGTGGCAGAATGTATAAGGGGCATTACTGTGTGGCATAATGTATAAGGGGCATTACTGTCTGTGGCATTATGTATAAGGGGCATTAGTGTGTGTGGCATTATGTATAAGCGGCATAATGTATAAAGGGCATTACTGTGTGACATAATTTATAAGGGGCATTACTGTGTGGCATAATGTATAAGGGGCATTACTGTCTGTGGCATTATGTATAAGGGCCATTATTGTGTGGCATTATGTATAAGGAACATTACTGCATGTGCCATTATGTAGAAGGGGCATTACTGTGTATTGCATATTGGGGTAAAGTGCATTACTGTAAGTGGCATAATGGGAGGTGGCACCAAATTACTGCCTTGCCCCAGGTGACAAAACTCCTAGTTTTGGCCCTGACACTTATCAGGCATCTTAAGGCCTGAGATGGACAGATTTGCACAGCCACACACAAGCGGATGTGCAAATCCATCAATTTCAGATGCAAATGTAGAAGGAGGTGTCAGACACTGCCTTGCTGCATTAGCATAATCCAATTATTGCAACTGAGGTGGCAGCTTGGGATCACCATTGGAACACTCACGACCATGGATCAAGATTGTGGTCCCTTTGGCCATGCTGTGGGAGCTAAAGTTTCCCGCAGCCTGGCCGGTGCCTGGTCATGAAAGAGGCCAGGAATCTGCCTTCATTGACGCAGACCCTATCCTCTCCCCTCCTGCAAAATGTAGGCGACATGCCTCCATTTCCATGAATGCCTCCATTTCCTCTACGCTGCGGCATGTCAAATCATGCTGCGTCTTGGCGAGTATGCAAGGGAGATTGCAGAAACCATTCTGCACATGTGCATAACGTATGTTATAACGTATCCCCAGATGAACATACATCTCTGAATCATGCCCTTAGTCTATAGGCAAAACACAATTTGCTTATAAGGGCCTCATTTATCACAAAGTTTCTAACATTTAGAATAAGTGTTCAAACTTGTTGCATATGATAATGGTGCGCCAGCTAATCAGCTACCAACTGTCATCTGTTTGCTTCTGCAAAATTTATCAAACACAAGTTTCATGACTTTATGTGAATGTTAAAAATCAATTATAAATGAGGCCATAAATTATGCACATGCACAAAAAACATTCAGAACATGTGGAGAACAGGTCCAAGCTAACTTTTACCCCTTTTACACCACAGCTGAAACCCAGCTTCCTGCTAGGTGTAAAAGGGGCAGCAGTTTGAAGGGGGTATGTCCCAGATCTGACCCGGTTTGGAACCTTCTGAAAAATACTGCATCTGACCTAGCAATTAAGTGTAAACCATGGATGCCCTATATTAATTCAAGTGATAAATTAATTTAAACAGTTTTTTTTATTTCTTATGCTAATCTTTACAATACTTCATTTTGTGCCCAAGTTTGTATTTTATATTTGTACATAAAGTGGCAAGCATATTATGATGGGATTTTTTCATTTTAATTTGCAGATGCAGAACGTCAGAGGCTAGAGTGGCAAGAAACACTGGTGGCTGATTTAACCACTATTACAATTAATTTGGGCCACTGACATAATTGGGCCACTGACATAATTCTGTTGACAGAATTCTAAATTTTTTTCTATAATTTAATACTTATAATTTTTTGATAATAATTTATTTTTTTTATTAATTTAATTTAGTTTTTATTGATTTTAGGAAAATCAATCATTAAAAAAGTTTTTACAATTTGTTAAAAATAAATATTAATATATCATGTGTTATGTGATTATCATAGGTTAGCTTAGTACAGCTTAGAAGTAAGGATCTAGTAACAATACACACAGCAAAAAATTAATTCATCTTTTTCTAATTGTACGCATTGCACACAGATTGATCACAAAAAAAATGTGCCTTTGTACAACTAGTCTTTTCATTAGGTCATTAGGAGTATATTTGTCAGATCAAATGGACAATTTGCACTAATTATAAATATATAACAACAATAACATTGAATGTAGTGATAAAACTGGTTCAGGTCCTTAGCTATGCAGGATCTGCGATCAGTTACAATTGTGCCTGGTTGCAATTGTATTTGCGATCCTGTTAGCAATTGCGAGGGCATGTGCAACTGCGTATAGGTGGGTGTGTTTTTATCCTTTCTCAGTTCTGTGACTGATCATAATTTTGTGCGGTGGTTGTAGGAGTTGCGATCTTTGCTGAATCAGGCCTTTAGTACACTATTAGCTAATTAGTACACTATTAGCTATTAAAATGCTCAATCTCAGGAATCGCTGCCCATGGCAGAGCATCTATGTCAGACTAAGGATATTGGCCATGTGACACTAAAAGTATAGGTGTATGAGGAAACATCTTCAATTTTCCTGTTGATTAATAAACAAGATACTAGGTTCTGAAGAGTCATTGGCAATGACAAATCCCTTTATGAGTTGATAGACAGAGAATAACTTAGTGGGTATTTTTCAAATAATGTATTAGTTTCGTTGAGTCTGGTTCAATGGATATCCAAAATAAGAAGATACAGTATTTCTGCAACTTTAACAGCAAGGGTAAAGCAAGCAAGATACTGTACTAGATTATGAGACATAAGCAATAATGTATGTTAGAATTAGAACCTGTCTTCAGTTACGCTAAGAAAGCCAGTAAAGGATATTTGTCTATAGGTGAAATGCATCTTTAAAAATGTATACATCACAGCAGACAAAGGTACAACCTATCTCCATTAAGTTACAGATTACTAAGAGTATAAGCAAAAACAAAATATAATGGTAGGCAATGCTAATCCTGCCTCACAGTTAGTGGCTAAGAAATACATGATTAGATATAGAAATATGAACAGCATTTCACTGAAATCATGAAAGGTCAAATTCTGTTACCATCGGATAACAACCAACCAAAAACATTCAAAAACCAATAATGCAGCCTTTCACATGTAGAGAGGCAGTGTGTCCCTAAGATCTAATGTGCACCGGAAGCTGTCTTTGGAGAACTATAGAGATATCATGGGAATTTTGAGCTGCAAAATGAACAGTGGATAATGAACTCTAGATGGCTTCCCTGGGTATAATAGGGCTATTGTGATACCCATTCCAGCCTGATTTTAAGCAGTACCATACAAATGGTATAGCTCTATCCAAGAGGAAGACTTTGTGTCCAGTTTCTGCACTACCTTCTACCATATTTTGGAAACAAAGCAAGTTATCTGAGCATTTGAGGAGTTGAGGAAGAGATTTATATCTAGAATATATTAATTATCTTCAAGAGAAGGTGTTATAAAATAGGTCTACCAATTCATTCAGTTCCCCAGGTAAGTATGCTGCAATTCTGAAACTGGTCTTCTGAATCATCCAATCCAAATTTCTTTTTCAGCAATTTTCAGTAAGTTATGCTAACTTTGCTTCCAACTCTGTATTAGCCCCAAAACATATACAAATATTAATATAAAGTCACTATAAGACCTAATTATGATAAAATATGCACACTTCAGCAGGTGTGGATTAACAGATAGACAGTAAAAAAGTCGACAGTGTCTAGATAGATACCAGATGTTAGACAGTCAATAGGTTGACTGGGACAAAAGGTCGACAGGGACAAAATCCCGACACACTAAAGGTCGCCATGTAAGCAGGTCGACAGGGTCCAAAGATCAGCATGAAAATGGTCGACACTTGATTTTTTTTGTTTTTTAACCCTAATCTTCACCCTAACCTTAACCCTCCCCTTGGTGTCTAACCCTACTCCTCCCTACTGGTTCCTGATCCTAACCATCCCTTCTAGTGCCTAACCCTAGCCCCTCCTGGTTCCTACCAGCAAATTTTGTTCTCAAAAAGAGACAAAATGACAATTTCCCAGAAATGTCAGATCTCGCGTGTTTTGAATTGCATATAAATCCCTCTCTGTCATATTCCTTCTACATCTGATTCCTCACTGAAGCAGGCTCTGCCTTTCTTGGTGGACTGAAAGCATTACACAGATCAGTATTATCTCTGCAGGCTTCGTTATGTGTTAAGAATTGCAGAAATTTTTAATTTAAACAAGAAAAAGAATGGGTCCCTCAAGGATTGGACTGGCCCACAGAAGTACAGGGGAAACCCTCGGTGGGACCCACTGCCTGAGGGCCCACTCTCTCCTCTAGGGTTCAGTTTCCAGACTTTGCACTTGAATTACAAATTATACATATGTTACATTATACTGCACAAGACTATGGTGTCTTTTCTACAATGCATTGCTGTTGTTAATCTGGAACATCATCATGCATATACTAGCAATATTTACTATATATATATATATATATATATATATAATATATATATATACTGTATATATATTGAAGGGGCCTAGACCATGCACTCTCTAATAGTAAGCCAAACCTCTGTAGATGCTGGCCACAACCCCTCTGGAGGCTGGCTACACTCATAAGTATGGGCCCTTATCACTGCATTCCACCGGTAAGCCCTTCATGCCCCAGTCTGACACTGGGTCCCTCCCAAAATCAGTATTCATCCTCTGTCCCTGGCCTGGTACTGGAATATAGAGGGGGAATTGTGGGGTTTACACTATTTCCCGATATCCAGCACCAGACTTAACCAGCTGGAGGGCTAAAACTATAGCAGGTAGACACATAGCATGGAGTCCTCCTATGATTAACGTTATCCAGCCCCAAACTGGTCAGCCCATGGCTGGAATCACTTGGGAAGTCAAGGTCTTTCCTCTTTAGGGACAAAAAGCCCAGGGCTCTTCCTCACAACCAATGGGCTTTGGGTGCAGGGATAATAGTGAGTAAATACAAAATAATAAATAATATTGTTTTTTACAGGTGGACTACAGGGCCTAACAAGCCTGCCCAGGGATGATGGCACTTGTAGAACAACAAGTGCCAGCATGCCTGTACATTAAGGGCCCCTTGCACCTGTAGTCCACCTGTAGCAAAAATTTACACAAAATACATGACACACAAACACCGAATATTGTATACTTTTAATAAAAAAACCACTCACCCAAACATCCCTCTTTCACCAGTAGTTTGCAGGAATCTATGACCTACAAACTTTCTTTTTTCTAGGGAATAGGATTGCCACTTGGCAACAGCTGGTGGGTAGGTGGGAAAGCCTCCGACTGCCGCTGGAGAAGATAGAGTGAAAATAAATCTCACTTATCTTCTCCACAGCCGGGGGAGCAGGCTGCCATGGCTCCTGTGACGTTTGCATGTGCATGCTCGGCGCGTGCATGCACGTCATGTGTACAGCTGCGTGCACGGGTGCTGGTCACATGCATGCGCAATGACCTGCACTGGAAAGCCCGGCACCTGCAGACTTTTTACGGAAGCTTACAGGTGGCAATCCTGAGGAGAACATTTGGTGGGAGGTGTGTAACCCAGAATTGTACTAGCATTCCAATAAGGACTGGAGGGATGCAGAGTGAAAAGTATTTAATAGTAGTCTTGGTAAACTCAGTCAAACTCAAAGTTGAAGAAGAATTGATAAACAGAAGGAACTGTTTAAACAAAACAAACATCTTAGAACTAGGAAACATAAGGTAGAGTTCAAGCAGACTTTCGTCAATCGAAGAATAATGAAGTGGAGTGAGTTCTGTTGTTTAGGTGGACTAATGAGTGGCCTCCATTATGGATTGCAAAGGCAAACCTTTTGCAGCTGCTGAAGTGACTGCCGCACTGACCCTAAATAGTGAAGTGTGTATACCGGAATCACGCATAACAAAAACTATCCATTTTTGTATCGTGGAAGGTTTGGCAGTACAAAAGGGTGTTCGACAAGTAATAAAGAGTCAGGAAATGTTGCCTCTGTGTGAAGCAGTGATAGCGAGATAAGAAGACAAACATTACACTAAGCAAGGAGAGATATCTGACTCATCTCTAATGAGGCCAAACTTCACTAAGGGGTTTTGAAATGAACTGGTTATTTTGTGTCCTCTGAGTATAATGTGGAAACCTGCTAGGGTTGGCATCATCCAGGGGTCTGAAATGTCTATCAAGGAGAGTTCAGCTCTTCTTGCTGTGAAAGCCAAAGTTAGGATGGATGCCAGTTTCCTTGACAAACAGGAAATATCTGAGCTTGAAGACATATTGGCCAAGAAACCAAGAAAGGGTTTGATGTCCCAGGTGGAAGTTTAACGTGGATATGATGGTCTAGATAAGTAATGCCTTTGAGCAAGCGGAGATATAATTTATTCACAGAAAATCCGGAAATTAAAAGTGTGAGGGCAGAGCTGTATGAGCGTATGGTGGCTGAAGCCAAACCTGCATGATATCTGCAAGCTAGGAAGTCTATAACAGAGTTGACAGTGGAGTATAGACGAGAAGAAGGATGTGTGGTTTGCCAGGAAAGGAATTCCTTAATGATTGTGTTATATTTAGATCTTGTTCGAGAGATGCATTAATAAGTGCAGTAGAAGTGGCTGAGAGGTGTGAGCCTGTTAACAACTGAGCAATATTGCCATCCACATGCAATGAGGTAGCTCCTGAAGCAGGTTTGAGTCCCCTGGAAGCAGTCTTTGGATAGTCCTAGGGGAAGTTTGGGTCCTCTGCGCAGGAGACTGATAAGGAGGAACCAAATTCTGGATGGCCAGACTAGGTATATTAGAATGATCTTGGGGTACACTGTTTGTTCTGATCTTGTGAAGTACCATCAGCAACATGGCCAGGGGAGGAAGTCATATGGGAGGATGAGATTTGTCCATGGAAATGATATTGCATCCATGCGGAAGGCAGCTTGGACCCAGATTCTGGATACGAAGGTCGGAACCTGAGCATTGGATGGGGTAGCAAATGGCCTAAGGCTGTCACAATGTTCAGGGATACTCTGTCTAGAGTGAGGCGAGTCCTGGAAATGGAGTCTGCAAGCTCATTTAGATTGCCCAGCACATACACGGCGGACAGCTGAATAGATCTTTGCAACGCCCATCGCCAGATGTCTATTGCCTCTTGGTAAAGTAGTAGTGATTGTGTGCAACCCATTTTGTTTATGTAGAACACGGCGGTTTTGTTGTCTAGGCGAATCTGAACCAGGATGTCTAGAAGCTGAGGGGGGACCAGAGCCTCCAGGGCTAACTTGGCCGCTCTTCGTTCTAAAAGGTTGATGTGGGCATCAGATTCCTGAGTGGACCACTTGCCTCTTATGGCTTTGTCTCATTTTTAAAGCTGCCCAGCCTGAGAGGGAAGCGTCTAAGGTGATTATGACCTTTGGTAGGGGTTCTAGGAGAGGCCTGGGAGGAGGCAGCCAATTCTCTATCTCCTGGGGGTAAATTTACTAAAGTTCAATTAGAGAATTATTTTTATGAATCTCTTAAATCTCCTGAGATCGAATTGAAATCAAACAGCAAAATCCCATTTCAGATCTCAAATTTACTAATAATGGATTTTGCTTTCAATTTTCAAATCGAATTCGACTTTGTTTCAGTTTAAGAAGGGATTTGATGTTCGATTTTCCTTGTTCATGTCCAAATCAAACAGCAAATCCCACTTCAAAACAAACTTCAAAGCCCCAAATAAATAGAACTGCTTCATGCTTTAATTTTCAGCATGAGCAGTTCGATTTGACAAAGATGCATGCATACTTCAATGAGATGCATACATGTATTTCAGTATAAAAAGCTTGTTAAGTGTTCATTTTTATAAAAAAAATGATTTGGGGTCCCCCCTAAAAGCACAACCAGTGCCAGACTTTTCATAGCCAGTCCTGGTACTGTAAGTACAGGGGAAAAATTGCGTAGGGTTCCCCTGTACTTAATGTAACCAGCACCAGGCTCTGATCTGGTCCTGGTTCTTTAATTACAGGGGAAAAAAGATTAGGGTTCCCCTGTAATTTCCACAACCAGCACCGGACCCTTTCTAGTGGGGGGGTAATGTCACAGCCAGGGAAACCCTATCACCGGGTTCCTTGGCCAAAACATTACCTCTGACCACTAGTCAGCCCAGGACAGGGATCCCTGAGGAGTTGGGGACCCCCCAATAAAGGGGTCCCTCTCTCCAGGGCACACCAGGCCTAGGTTGATAGTCCAGGGCTATCCCCGGCTCCCATGGGTGGTGGGTGCCGGATTGATAGTGTAAAAGTGTAGTGTAAAAAGAGAAGTGTAAACATTGTCTTTACCAGTAGAACTGCAGGTCCCAGCAAGCCTCCCCCACATGCTGGTACTTGGAGAATCACAAGTACCAGCATGTGAGGCATTAAGGGCCCACTGGTACCTTTAGTTTAGTGGTCGTGGAATAGGGATAAATTACCCCACATGGGGTAAAAATTTAATTCCTGGGGGTAATGGACAGACAGCCAGGCATGCATATGAATCATTGCATGCCCAGCTGTTTGTCCATTGCCCCCAGGAATGGAGCTCACTGGTGCTGGGTGCAGCGGCGCACCCGCTGCACCCGGCATCAGTGACCTCCAGCCCGGCGCTGCAGGAAGGCTCTAAGCCGGATGCCCGCTGAGATGTTATTACCAGTGGGCTTCCGGCTCCTTCCCTGCAATGCCGCATTAGCTGGATGCTGGAGTTCTCTTCTGAACTTCAGCTTCCGGCTCTCTCCATGCGCAGTCGGGCGGACAGGATGGCGGTGGGAGCGGGGCTTAAGATAAGTGTTTTTTTTTCTTGTACAAGCAGCACTACAGGGGCATAACTATGGGGGTGCTACTACAGGGGCATAACTATGGGGGCACTACTACATGGGCATAACTATGGGGGCACTACTACAGGGGCATTATATGGGGGCACTACTACAGGGGCATAACTATGAGGGCACTACTACAGGGGCATAACTATGAGGGCACTACCACAGGGGTATAACTATGGAGGCACTGCTACAGGGGCATAACTATGGCACTGCTACAGGGGCATAACTATGGAGCACTGCTACAGGGGCATAACTATGAGGGCAATGCTACAGGGGCATTATATGGGGGCACTACTACAGGGGCATTATATGGGGGCACTGCTACAGGGGCATAACTATGGGGACACTACTACAGGGGCATTATATGGGGGCGCTACTATAGGATATCCTTCCTTTCAAATCAAGGGGGTAACGTCGGCGTATCTAAATATATTTTTGGGTAAAAGGTAAAAAAGTTCCCTGACCCCTGCTTTAGTTCACCTATAAAAAAATCTTTAAACAAAGACAATACACACACATCGTGACATTATACATTTAATACACACATACACACTCACACATATTCACGTACATTACCTGGACCGTTCCCCTTCTCCCTGTAGGCATCCTTGGTCATCGCAAAATATCAAAATTAAAAAATGACCCACGAACTAGGTACCATCCTCAAAGGAAAGTACCTCCTGAATGACGGGCTGAGATGCAGCATTTCCCTTTGAAGTGCCGTGTCTGAGCATTCATTGGCTGAGAGAGGTCAGCCCCAGCCTCTCTCAGCCAATGAATGGCTCCCAACATTGAAGTCAATGGTGAGAGCCGCAGGGTTACTAAAGTTTAGCCTGCAGGGAGAAGGGGACTGGTCCAGGTAATGTAGGTGTGTATGTGTGAGTGTGTACTGTATGTGTGTATAAAACGTATGCTGTCATGGTGTGTGTGTATTGTGTTTATTTAAACATTTAATTACAGGTGTACTACAGGTACCTGTGGGCCCTTAATGCCCAACATGCTGGTACTTGTGGTTCTCCAACTACCAGCATGTGAGGGAGGTTTGCTGGGACCTGCAGTTCTACTGGCAAATACAATGTTTACACTTCTCTTATTACACTACACTTTTACACTATCAACCCTGCACCCACCGCTCACGGGTGCCAAGGATAGCCCCATGCTTTCAGCCTAGGCCTGTGGTGCCCTGGAGAGGGGGACCTCTTTATTGGGAGGGTCCCCAACTCCCCAGGGATCTCTGTCCTGGGCTGACTAGCGGTCAGGGGTAATGTTTCTGCCGGGGAACCCGGTGTTAGGGTTTCCCTGACTGTGAATTACCCCCCACTAGAAAGGGTACGGTGGTGGTTTTGAAAATTACAGGGGAACGCTATGCTTTTTTCCCCTGTAATTCCAGAACCAGATCAGCGCCTGGTTCTGGTTGTGCTAAGTACAGGGGAACCCTAAACAATTTTTCCCCTGTATTTACAAAACTAGGACTGGCTATGAAAAGTCTGGGACTGGTGGTGCTTTTAGGGGGGCCCTCACGTCATTTTTTTTTAAAAATTAACACTTAACAAGCTTTTTACAGTGAGATACATGCATGCATCTCACTGATGTATACATGCATCTGTGTCAAATCAAACTGCTCATGCTGAAAATGAAAGCATGAAGCTCTTCTATTCATTAAGGATTTGAAGTTCGATTTGGTGTTTGTTTTTCATTCAATTTGCAAATAGAACGTTAGTAAATGAAGGGATCCTATAGTCTTCTATGGAAAAACATCAATGTTTTTCAGAAATCTGATTTCACATGAAATTCATTTTTCTGTTCGATTTGACATTCGATTTGGGCTTTAGTAAATCCCTTCATAAAAATCGAACCAATATCGAATGCAAAATGGAACAGAAATCAAAATCGTACCTTGGTAAATATACCACCTGGTGTGCTATAGCCATGAGTAGGATTTTGTCTGAGCAGGTGAAACCTCTCTTGAGAAGAGATTCCAGAAGGTTCTGAGAGTGTCTGCAAATGAGGGGTGCATGTAGAAAACCTGGATCTAACAGTGTAATTTTTCCAATAATTTTGGCGATTTCTTTCATGGTGAGCTGGTGGTGGAGAATTCAAAAAAGAAAGGTCTGAATGTCTTTCCATTTGTCTGATGGGACATTATAGAGAAAGAATGGGAATCTATTAGGAACCCCAGAAAGGTTATACACTGGCAAGGGTTCAGTATTGATTTTGCATAATTTATCAAGAAGCTCAGGTTGAGAAGGAGGGATATGTTTACGTCTCGCTGAGAGAGCAGCTTCTCGCATTCTGAATGGACTGCCAGATGGTCATCTAAATCAATTATGCAGCTAATATGTTTTTGCTGGAAATGAGTCACTACCACTTTCATAAGCTGGGTGAATGTGTAAGGGGAATTGGACAACCCAAAGACCACCACTGTCCATTGGTAGAGGACATCTTTTCAAAGAAATCTCCGAAGCCTTCCTTCTGTGGTTTGGATGGACCTGAATTGCATGGAAGGCCGCCTTGAGGTCTATCTTTATGCAATAGTAATTTTGGAGGAAAGGAACTTCTGCCAGACCTTCCACTCTGAATGTACAATGTCTATTGTGCCGATTTAGGGATTTGACATTCAATACAGGTCTGTAAGTAACATCCTGCTTCCTTATGGGGAAGAGGTGTCTGGTACAACCTTTCTTGGAAGTGTTTGCCAATTCTATTTTGCCCTGAGATGATAATGCTAGGGTCAAAGCATCATCCAGCTGAGGACTGGCATTTGTAGAACAGGGGAATGTTTGGTGAGGTAATCTCAATAGTGGGAGGGACTGCCCTCTTTGTATGATATTTAGCAGCCACTTGTCTGTGGTAATCTTCCTCCACAAAACTATTGCATGAGAGAGGACAAGGTGGAAAGGTAATTGTAAATAACTTACCATGCCATCTGTCTCTATTAGAGTGGTTTGGGATAGTGGGTGCTGCACCTCTGGCACCTGAAATCCTCCTCTTTGTCCTCGTGGGGCACATTATTGTTCTTGGTGTGAACCGCTGGATCCTGCAGAATGACCCTCCTGGCGAAAGGGCCATTTGGAGGACTGGTGGCCTTTAAGGTCCGCAAAGCATTTGCGAGCTTTGTAACAAATTTTAACTTAATCAATTAATTCTGGGACGAAAAGGTCGGAGTCTACAAGGTTAGGAACTTCCACTGGTTTGGGAGCGAAATCAGTTAGATCAGCTCTAGCAAGCCAGAGGGTTCTACGAGTATTCAATATTAAATCGAAAGCATAACATTAGGGTCGCTCTGCTAATAGCTTTTAGGATAGCTGTCTTAGGCCCTCATTCAGAGCCGCTCGTTAACAGCAGTACGCTCGTTGCGTTCCGATGTTGACTAACCGCGCATGCGTCGGTGTAACACTGCGCATGTGCATATGGCAGATTGCGAGTTTTTTTGGACTCATTCCTAAAATAGCGTACAGGAAGTGACATGTCAAATGTGATTGACAGAACAGGGCGTTTTAGGGTGTTGACGAGGGTGGAGATGGAAAAACGCAGGCGTGGCGAGGCATTTTTGGGGCGTACATACATTAGCTGATGCGAGCGTAAAATGTGTACGGACCGACTCCTACATCACTGGATGATCCTCTTTCCCTTCAAAATGCTCGCACAGCTTAGGGTCTGGATTACTCGACCACATTGGCGATGGCCTTCTCCTCCGTCCCGGGACTCCACAATGTTGTTGCGATTAATCGCGGGAGGGCAGAAAAGCAATTAGTGTTGGATTGAGAACCGGCTTGGTATGTGTTTTGAAATCAGTTTTTTGGGATAGCACAAAACCGTACACAGGTGGAACTCAGAGCTGCTAATGTCAGGATGACACAATCAATTTGCGTACATTTGTGGGGGTTTATTTTGCCCGCAATTTGGTGGTTAGGGCCTATTGTAACAATAATGTCATCATGTTTTCAGTTTCACACCATTTTATTTGTGCCTCTTGAATTTGCCTAGTTATATGAATTTTTAAACGTTCCTTAAAGAGCCTTTTTTTTTTTTTTTTTGGGGCGAGTTTTTGCCTTTTGGCCCAGGATTAAATGTAACCCATTTGTATAATAATTTCACAATCCAATGTCATTTTTTATTTTCCAATTTATTGCTCAAACAAAAAAACTAAATTTAAAAATTTTGGGGACATCTTTTTGGCCCAAAGATATGTTCCAAAATCAAACAAATTGGCCCAACATAACTGTTGACATAAACATACAACAAAAAAATAAAAACATTTCACAAGAAAGGAGAGGGAAGTTTTGACCAGAAAGGAATATGAGCCAAGCACAGAAGGATTGTGGGAAAAGTCACCATTGCTGTCACCGTTTTTTCACCCGTTTGGATGGGGGAGGGAGGGCACCAGACCGGGTCCGGGATGTCATCGGGCTGGCCTGTCCAGAGGCAGATGTTGTGGCCTCTGGACTAGGCACAGGGCTAGGCACATTTGGAGGATTGGCTGATGTTGTGCCAGAGGTGGAGGATCCTGATGTTCCGGCAGGAAGGGAGGTCGGCTCCACCATGTGCTGGCGAACGAGCTGCTCCAGGGCATTGGCGATGCAGATGTTGGCCCTGGTATTTTCCGCCAGGGCCTGACCAATGGTCACGTTGGCCGCAGCATTTTGCTCCAGGGCCTCAGCCACCCGTAGCAGACTGGCGTCCATCCTCTGCAGAATCTCCGTATGGGAATCCGATTTGAAATTGAGTTCTGTGAGGAGGGCCACTGCCTGCGAGGGGGATTGCCCTGGACTGGCTTCTGCAGGGTCCTCAGCCGGATGTACTGGTTCCTCCCCTGCAGAGCCAGCAGAAATTCTGTGGCCAAGGCTCCCCTCTGGAGCAGACTCATCCGCCTGTGTCTCTGTTAGGAAAAAAGAGAAAAGCCTCACATTAGAATCTACATATTGGCACAATAACATTTCAGAGTTGATGACATCCAAAGATTTACCTGGGACAACATGAGGAGCCGCAAAGTCTGGCATGTCCGTATCCATGTTGGACACGCCAAACACCTCCACAGGCTGCACACACCCCTGTGCCAGCTCTTCTAAATCCGTCAACTCCAATGACACAGGGGTGGGACCCCCACCTGTCCCCCTTGCATGCCTAGCCCTGTCCGCAAGTTTTTGCTTTAGGCGATATTTGAAGTCGCCCCATCTGTGGGGAAAAATGGAAGCCATTATCCTTTGGTTTAAAATGGGGTTTGTTTTTAGGGGGGGCAAGGGTTTACTTACCGCCGTTTGACATCCCGGGCTAGACGGACATAGTCACCCACCCTATTGACAGCAACGGCTACCTCTTCCCACATTCTCCACTTCTGGCTTAGACTCATATTCCTGTCTGCCTGTGGCAGGATGTCCACACACTTCTGGATCAAAACCTCCATCTCCTTTCTTGTGAAATGTGGCTGCCTTTTTTTTTTGGCCGCTTTGGCCGGAATACTGGGCCCAGCAGCCTCTTCCATGTCATCCTCCTCACCTATTTGTGTAAATTTTCAGAATTCACAAAATCACAACTTGCCAAATCTTATTTTTCAAATTAATCATTGATACAAAATGCAGGAAAGACTTACCGCCTGACTCTTGGGCATTGTTTGCCTGGTCTGTCGCCATGTCTGAGGTCCAAACAAGAAATACACCAGAATTTTAATGTGTTTTCGTGACGTATTTATACATGCGTCCTTATTTTGCAGCCGCATCATTGATTGTGCGGCCCTATGATCCCTCCTTAATTTGTGCGGGAAACGAAACACTATTTATGGCTTGGTGTGTCTCAAGTCGAGGTGGCGTTTTTGGATTGTTGGAGGTTATCTTGGCTGGAGTTTATTGATTGCGTAGAAAGGAGTTGGCGGTTGGAGATTCGTTTGTTGGTTAGATTTGCGTTTTTATTTTCCGTTCTCTTTGTTGGTTTATATTTTTGGGACCTCGTTTCTTGATTTGGTAAGTTTTGTGAAGTCTAACTTTTGTTCAATTGTTGTTTCATTGTGTTTCTTATTTTTTGTAAATTTTGGTTCCATAATTTCTTCTGTTTTAGTTTTTGATTATTTTCGAACCAAAAGACCTTTTGATTTTGACTCTTCTATATTTGCTCTTGGTAAGTCCATTTTTTATCTTGTATTTGCAAACAAATTAGCGCATTTTTAGTAGTTACTCTTGTGACTTGTATTAGCGAACAAATTAGCGCATTTTTAGTAGTTACTCTTGTGACTTGTATTAGCGAACAAATTAGCGCATTTTTAGTAGTTACTCTTGTGACTTGTATTAGCGAACAAATTAGCGCATTTTTAGTAGTTACTCTTGTGACTTGTATTAGCGAACAAATTAGCGCATTTTTAACTGCTTAATAATCATTCTAACTTTTTAGTGGTTTCTCTTTCGCTTTTTGTGCCAACATTTCGACCCATTTTGATGTACTGTGTGAAATGTCGTTTTGCTGTTTTGCAAAATGGGTGTTTTGCATATTTTAACTTTGGTCTAGCACAAAATTTCTAAACAAAAATGCACAGAGTGAAATGTGTCAAATAATTTTGTTGTTTATTTTCAGTTTGGATGTATCATGACAATACCCCGGCATGTAAGCAGCAATGGATGGTATCATCAAGCTAAGTTGTTTTAATATAGTTTTGGGGTGGTTCAAAAGCCTTACTTTGAAATCTTTGAATTTTAGGTAGATCTGGGGCGGATTGTTCTGGCCATGCTCCCGGAAGCCGACCAACCTCAATCTCGTCCCAGGCGTAGGCATGTGTCACCCTTTTTGGAATGCCCGATGATGAGGTTTTAAGACGCTACCGTCTACATCCCAAAATCATCATAGACACTCTCTCATTAATAGAAAGTGATCTTGAGCGGCAAATTGACAGTCCAACAGCAATACCACCACTTACGCAATTTATGGCGGTGTTACATTTCTGTGCCTCAGGATCGTTTCAAACAACGGTGGGAATAGTGGTGGGCATCTCCCAATCCTCCTTTTCCAGGATCCTGAGGGCAGTGATGGAGGCACTTTTCAAGCACCTCCGTCATTTTATTCAAATGCCTTTGGATATGGGTGCCCTTAGTGTGGCCAAGGCCAATTTTTACCAAATAGCTGCCTTCCCACACATCATAGGGGTTGTGGATGGTACTCACATACCACTTCAGCCTCCAGCACGGCTGGAGGCCATATTTCGAAACAGGAAACACTATCACTCCCTGAATGTAATGGTGGTATGTGATGCCTCCCTCCAGATCCTGTCCCTGAATGCTAAATTACCCGGAAGTGCACATGACTCCTTTGTCATCCGGCAATCAGGGATATGGCACAAATTAACCAACCTACAAGCTGGTGATGCGTGGCTTCTGGGTAAGTGGAGACCTTTAGTACATAACAATGTTAAGCTTGATACACAGTGTTCCTGATGTTGTCTATTCTTTGCCATAGGAGACAGTGGATATCCTTGCATGTCCTGGCTGCTCACTCCTTATTTGGCTCCCACACCAGGCCCACAAAGTGCATTTAATTCCACACTTACAGCCACCAGGCAAGTGGTGGAGCTCTGTATCGGCCTTTTAAAAGGCCGATTCCGATGCCTCCACCGCTCTGGTGGCGAGCTCATGTATTTGCCAGATATGGTGTAAAAAATTGTGGTCCTGTGTGGGATATTTCACAACATCGCCATAAGGAGTGGTGTCCCAATGCAGCCAGAGGATGCCTTACCTGAGGATGGCCCCCCCGAGGTTGGTCGGAGGTCAGTATGTGGGGGGGCCATACGCGATGATGTCGTGGCCAGATTTTTTAGGTAAGTTTTAACAAAACAACAGTGTTTATACCTAATGTGTTTGTGTTTGTTTGAGAACATCTAATTTTGTTTTCTTTTTTTCACCATCTTCTGTTTGTTCACATAATCTGGGGCACTACAACGCTCACTACTTCATGCTACCCTTACCAAACCTGGATCTGGTCATTTTGGGAATATATTCTGGAACCCATATCGCAACGCCATGTTTGTGGAATCATGTTGGCATGGTCCTTCGTCAACCAGTTCTTGATTTGTTTATTTGTGTTTTTTTTTTATTGGTATGTGTTGTATTTGAGATTATCACTGTGTGTTTTTTTTGTGAGTGACCACTTTGATTTCTCAGTTATGTTGTGAATAAATGTTTGGAGAGTTAAATGTTCTTCCTTTTTTTGGACGTTACCAGCAAGTGTAACCAGGTTAACACACCTTACATTTGACCAAGGGGTAATCCAGTACTGACGCCAGTTGAGCAAAAATGAAATATGTTTTCAGGTTCCCAACCCACACCAAAAGGAAGCCTGTCCAATCATTTGGCTTTGTAAGATTCGCATAAGCAGCTTGCACACCAACTAGGAACCTGTAAAATGTAGAAATATCTAATTGACACTACACACAAAAAGGGAAATGACATTGTTACTGTTATGTGTTTCTTGAGGGTGTTTTACATACAAATACAAAACACAATCTAACTTAAAAAAAATGGAAATCCTTGCAGGAACAGTCTACTTATGTCAGGGTAAACTATCTTGGGTTTTGAAAAAACGAATGAGGCAGAACGTATATTAGAAATCAACAATTTATTTTGAACACGAAAAAAATAAAAAAAAACTACTGCCGAAGGATGCCAGACAGCCGGTCAAGGCCCACAAGCACCCCAATTAGATGTGCCACACATTCTTCGACCTCTTGCCGACACCTCTGTTCCTCTGTGGGTGAGAAAAGTGTGTGGATTAATAAAACAATAGGGAATCCACATTAAAAAAAACACAAACACAACGAAATCACTCCTAAACCAAAAAAACATTTTTAAAAAAAGGGGTGCTGCAAAAATTACAAGGCCTATGTAGAAATTCCCACAGGTGTGATATGTGTATGTTGAAATCAGCAGGAAGAGGTAAAGGCAAACTGCTAAATCACCAAAAATCAACCCAAAAAGCACGAATAAAGGAACGACACATGATTACATACAAACAGTTTGTGCTTAAAAAAAACGCAAAAGAAAAACATACCGGTAGCCAAAACGGCAGATCCGGAAGTCCCTCCATCTTCATCCTCGGAGGAGCCTTCATTCCCCAAATAACGGGGCGGGGTTATCACGGACTCCGGGGAGGGGGTAATTGGAAGAGGGGTGGTAGGAGGAGAGGGGGAAGTGGGACGGAGGGGAAGGAGGCCCGACAGTTCCGGGAGAGGGTCTTGGAAGGCTGGGGAGGAGGGGGGAATAGGGGAATTATTTGGGGTGGAGTGTTGGCTGGGGGTTGGTGAGAGTGGGCGGGACCGCCGTCTGGCCGGACGGTGATGGCGTAGTCTTGGCTGCCCCCCTAAAAGATGTCAAACAAATTGTGGTTAGTTTCTGGCCAAATCCTGCCCAAAAAACATTTTAAAATCACCCACCACCAACAAAAAACATGCAAATATGAGTAGAATGAATAAATCAGAAATAGAGGGAAAACATGGCCATGCAGATATGAGGAGAATGAATAAATAGGACAGACATGAAAACATGCACACGCAGATATGAGGAGAATGAATAAATAGGACAGACATGAAAACATGCACACGCAGTTTGCCCCACAAAGACAAACATGAAAACCACAATACATAACACTTACTTTCCTCTATCTGCATGCGAAAGCATGCCAGCAAGCGGGGCGTTCGCCGTTGCAGGTCAGACCACCTGCGCTCCAGCTGGCCGATGTTGCGGCGTGAGCCAAAGGAGCGCAGGCGGGCCCGTGCCTCCGCATACGCGGAACGCTTCTGCCGGTTGGTGATGGGTGGAGGCTGGCTGGTGATACTCCGATCCATCACCTCCGTTAGCACCAGCAGCTCGCGCCTGGTGAATGCGGAGGCTCTCATGATGGCAATGGTGTTTTTCATAAATATCATTTTTGATAAAGTGTGCAAAAAATTTCTGATTGGCTAATGTATTTTGGAAAATAACAGGAGCAATTTTATTGGTTAGTGTATGAGTCATGTGTTCGACAGGGCCAGAAATCTCTGGAGAGTTATGATAGGCTTGATGCAGTGACATGCGTAAGCAAATTTAAATAAAGAAATGAACCCCGGGAAATATGCGGGGATCCACAATTGTTTAATTGTGGCTAACATGTTTTTTGAGCAATAAAAGCGAATGTTTAAGCCGTACGTATTCTGCGGGTAAACACAAACACGGACAAGAGTAAAGTTTCTTGCATTGTGTTGAAAAAAAACAAACAATTAAGCTAATTGATACATTGATTGGCATGATACGATTGATGGAGGTAGGCAGAATAAAGGAGCAGGTAATCGACATCTGACAAGGCCACTTCCGGTTTATACTTGTGCGTGCGTTCCCTTCAAGCCATTTCAGGGATGTACGCTCGCTATTTCGCACGCTCGTTAGTTAGAGGAGGGGTCGTCTGAGTTTGGGGAGGATTTTTAGATGCGAACGAAAATACGAGCGAGCCATTGAATTTAAATATTTTTGTACGTACGCCTAACGTACGTGCGCCTGCTTGCGAGTGGCTCTGAATGAGGGCCTTAGAAGCTACCAATGAGTCTAAGTACCGACTAGTGGATCCCTCTTTCTCCACTTTATCCAGTACGGACAGCAGAGGGCCAGCAGCGTCAGACACCTTAAGCTGGAATTTTCTGAGTAATTTGTCAATAGTGTCTCTCTGGGTTTTGTCACCAATGAGTGAGGACAGTGCTGGGTAAATTTAGGGGGCAAAAAGTGCAGGAATATCTGGAGTCCCTGTATGATTAAGAAGAACCATTTCATCCTATTTTATGAAGGCGGTTCTAAAAGCTAACTGGGCAAAATTGTACAACTGGGAGCATTCACTCTGTGTCCAGTGAATGGCGTAAACTTTCTTAGGGGATGTTATGTCTGCTAATGCCACTCTGGCTATTTGCAGGTCACTATATTTGCCTCTCTTAGAGGATACTGAAGTTCTGGTGACTTCTTCTGACTCCCAGTCTACTGAGTGGTGACTGACATCGTCAAGTCTAATAGGGGCCAGAGAATGCTGCTTACTGGACCCTTTATGGGAGGGCGGTAGTGCATGGTGCCAGATAGTCTTCTAACCTGACAGTGTTCAGAAATTTTTTCCTCTTAAATATTAATAGTGCATGCAGGTCCCTGCTTGCTCAGAACCACCTAATAGCGCTCATGTCCGTGTGCACACCTGTACACGTGATTTGCGCATGCGCACGTCACAGGAGGCATGGTAGCCCGCTCACCCAGCTGTGGAGAAGAAAAATGAAATTTTCCAGTGTCAGTCAAGAGGCTTGCCTACCTACCCACCAGCTGTTGCTAGGTGGCAAGCCTCCCGATGAACAAATGGAGGGATCATGTCCTCTTTATTCCATGCAGCATACCAACACTTGGCAAAACAAAAAAATCCAGACAGACTCACTCTGATCATAGTGTGCAGCAGTGCCGCAACAAATGTGACAGGGATACTATCAGTCACTCCATAAAGATGAATAGGAAAGCACTGATTGGATGAGAGCGTGTGAGCCCTAATCTCGCCAACTGGGCATGCTGGGTGGTCTGCTGGACATGTGTCCCCCTCTATGGGTGACCGTACATAGCCTTATATGGCAGCATGAGATAAGCGGAGTGCAGGGGGGAGGCAGGCCATTAGAGGCAAACTGTGTCCTGTAGCAAAAGCACCCCTGGCATATAAGGTAGTTATGCTCTTGATTTAGATTAACAAATTGTGATGAGTTTATTTAGGTGAAGGTATGTCTATAGCTAGAACATGCTTTTACATGCTTTTCTCTCCATGCCACTTGTCTTAGTATTTAAATTATCTACAACCTCTACTTTAATACCATACATTGCTCACTGGAATCCCTTTCCAGAACTTGGGGCATGTCTGATGAAATAACTCTTGCTCAAAGAAGGACCCAATTTCATAGATTACAGCAGTGGAGCTCAGTGGCGTAGCTAACAAGTTTGCTCTCCCCTGCCAATAAAGTTTCTGGCGCCTCCCACCCCTATGGCTTTTTGGTAAAACTAATACAGGGCCGTTTTTACGCAATTTGGCTCCCAGTGCGAACAGGTAAAAGTGTGACCCCACCGCTATAGACAGGTTGCATTATTTGCAATTTTTTCCTTCTCTTTGCCTTTTACACATTTTGCCACAGACCGCAATGCCCCTTATACATTATTAATATACATATTGGTACTGCACTAATTATAATTAGGGATGAGCGGGTTCGGATTTCTGAAATCTGAAACCCCCCGAGCCCCCCCGATCCAAGTCGTATCCGAGTCAGACTCGACTTTTCCCACCTGAGTAGGATTTGAAACTGAGGCATAACGTCATCATCCCGCCTTCTGGATCTCGCAGATTTTGGATTCTATAAACGGTCCCCGCATCGGCGCCATTTCTCACTCTGGCTGTGCACAGTGAAGAGGGAGGGTGGGAGCTAGGGCTGGCTGGGCTGTGTTGTGCTGCTGTTGTCCATAGGGGCTGGCTGGGCTGTGTTGTGCAGTCAGTTGTCCATAGGGGCTGTGTCCTCTCCAAAGTCTATAGGGGCTGACTGGACTGTGTTGTGCAGTGTCCCATAAGGCTGTAGTCCTAGAGGGGTGCTGTAGTGTTGTCCAGGGGGTGATCTGTGCATCAGGGGTGCTCCCCCAAAGTACACTCCAAAAAAAAATAATTTTTTTTTTGTGTTTGTGAATTGTGTGCCCAGTAGCCGCACATGCATCAACAAAGTAGCGCCAAGCGTGCGCCTGTGTCATAAATCAAGGGCCAGCTGGCTTATCTGTTAAAGGGTGGTGTAACCCCCAAAGTGCACTCCAAACAAAATAAAAAATTATTTTCTGTGTTTGTGAATTGTGTGCACTGCTGCTGCACGTGCATCAACAAAGGAGCAGCGCCAAGCGTGCACCTGTGTCCCATAAGTAAAGGGCCAGCTGGCTTGTACGTTAAAGGGTGCTGTAACCCCCAAAGTGCACTCCAAACAAAATTAAAAATTATTTTCTGTGTTTGTGAATTGTTTGCACTGTGGCCGCACGTGCATCAACAAAGTAGCGCCAAGCGTGCTCCTGTGTCAAAAGTAAAGGGCCAGCTGGCTCGTTTGTTAAAGGGTGGTGTAACCCCCAAAGTGCACTCCAAACAAAATAAAAAAACATATTTTTTTGTGAATTGTGTGCACAGTAGCTGCACGTGCATCAACAAAGTAGCGTCAAGCGTGCGCCTTTGTCATAAGTAAAGGGTCGGCTGGCTTGACCGTTAAAGGGTGGTGTAACCCCCAAAGTGCACTCCAAACAAAATAAAACATTTTCTTCTGTGTTTGTGAATTGTGTGTACTGTACGTGCATCCTCAAGCAGCAGTGCCAAATGTGCGTCTGTCTGTTAAAGGGTGGTGTAGCCCCCAAAGTGCACTCCAACAAAAAAAACAACAAAATTTTCTTCTGTGTTTGTGAATTGTCTACACTGTGCGTGCATCCTCAAAGCAGCAGCGCCAAGCGTGCGTCTGTCTGTTAAAGGGTGGTGTAACCCCCAAAGTGCACTCCAACAAAAAAAAACATTTTCTTCTGTTATTGTGAATTGTCTGCACTGTACATGCATCCTCAAGGCAGCAGCGCCAATCATGCGTCTGTCTGATAACGGGTGGTGTAACCCCCAAAGTGCACTCCAACGGAATAAAAAATAATTTTCTTTGTTTGTGAATTGTCTGCACTGTACGTGCATCCTCAAAGCAGCAGCACCAAGCATGCATCTGTCTGTTAAAGGGTGGTGTAACTCTCAAAGTGCCCTCCACAAAAAAAAACAACATTTTTTTTTCTGTCTTTGTGAATTGTGTGGACTGTAGCTGCACGTGCATCAACAAAGGAGCTGCGCCAAGCGTGCGCCTGTGTCCCATAAGTAAAGAGCCGGCTGGCTCATTTCTTAAAGAGTGGTGTAACCCATAAAGTGCACTAGTCTCCAACAAAAATAAAATATTATTTTCTGTGTTTGTGTGCGCCTTAGCCGCACGTATATATCAATATTACATAAATGGAGGACCAAACTTTCTCCGCTAAAAATAAAATAGGGAAAGATCAAGAACCACTTCCTCCTAGTGCTGAAGCTGCTGCCACTAGTCATGACATAGACGATAACATGCCAAGGCCGATGCCCAATGTCATAGTAGAGGGCATATAAAATCCCAAATGACAAAGTGCAGGAAAATGACCTTAAAAAAACATTAAAATCATCTGAGGAGAAACGTAAACTTGCCAATATCCAATTTACAACACGAAGTGGCAAGGAATGGCTAAGGTCTTTCCCTATGATCATGACTAGTGGTTCAGCTTCACATGATGATGGAAGCCCTCATCCCGCTAAAAAAATCAAACTAGTTAATCTGGCAAAAGCACAGCGAAGAACTGTGTGTTCTGAGAAGATATCACAAATCCCCAAGGAGAGTCCAAGTGTGGTGGCGTTGCGATGCATGACCTTCCCAGCACTGGACGGGAAGAGGTGGCTCTTTCCACCATTTGCACACCCTCTGCAAGTGCTGAAAGGAGCACCCACAGTCCACTTGCTGATATGCAAATTGAAGATGTCACTGTTGAAGTACAACAGGATGAGGATACTGGTGTAGGTGGCACTGAGGAGGAAGTTGGCGAGGAGGATTCTGATGGTGATGTGGTTTGTTTAAATCAGGCTCCAGGGGAGACAGTATTTGTCCGTGGGAAGAAAAAGCCCATCACGGTCATGCCTGGGCAGAAGACCAAACATTCCACCTCTTTGGTCTGGCAATATTTCTATCCAAATCCGGACAACAACTGTCTTGCCATATGTACCATATGTAAAGGTGAAATAAGTAGGGGTAGGGATGTTAACCACCTAGGAACATCCTCCCTTATACATCACCTGCTTCACTTTCATAAAAAGTTACTGTCAAGTTCAGAAACTTTGGCCAAGACCGTAAGCAGTCCAGGGACACCTAAATCCCTTCGTCCTGTTGTATCCAAGCGCCTGCAAACCACACCGTCAACTTCCTCCTCGTCAATTTCCTCCTTAGACAGGATCGGATGTAGTCCTGCAGGCCATGTCACTGGCATGACTGACTCTCCTATCCGGGATTCCTCCGGAGGATCCTGCATTGCTACGCCTACTGCTGCCGCTGCTGCTGTTGCTGCTGCTGGGAGTCGTTCATCATGCCAGAGAGGATGTAAGAACACCACTACTTTTACTAAACAATTGACGCGAGGAGGATGAAGTCCGACAGCAGTCGTCCTGAAGCAAAACGGATAACTGAGGCCTTGACTGCTATGTTGGTGTTTGACGTGCATCCGGTATCCGCCATTAGTGCAGTGGGATTTAGACAATTGATGGAGGTAGTGTGTCCCCGGTTACAAATCCAATCTAGATTCCACTTCACTAGGCAGGCGATACCAAGACTGTACAGAAACGTCAGAAAAAGTGTCCTCAGTGTCCTAAAAAATGTGGTTGTACCCAATGTCCACTTAACCACGGACATGTGGACAAGTGGAACAGTGCAGACAAAGGACTATATGACTGTGACAGCCCACTGGGTAGATGTATCACCTTATGCAGCAACAACAGCAGCGTCACCAGTAGCAGCATCTCAGAAACGCCAGCTCATTCCAAGGCAGGTTACGCTGTGTATCACCAGTTTCAGTAAGAGGCACACCGCCGACAACCTCTTAGAGAAACTGAGAGAAATCATCGCCCAGTGGCTTACCCCACTTAGACTCTCCTGGGGATTTGTGATATCTGACAATGCCACCAATATTGTGCGGGCATTACATCTGGGCAAATTCCAGCACATCTCATGTTTTGCTCACACAATAAATTTGGTGGTGCTGAATTTTCTGAAAAGCGACAGGGGCGTGCAGGAGACACTTTGGGTGGCCCGAAAGATTTCTGGCCACTTTCACCATTCAGCGACTGCGTGCCGAGGACAGGAACACCAGCAAACACTCTTGAACCTGCCCTGCCATCACCTGAAGCAAGAGGTTGTGATGCGGTGGAACTCAACACTATATGCTTCAGAGGATGGAGGAGCAGCAAAAGGCCATTCAAGCCTATACATCCACCTATGACATAGGCAAAGGAGGGGGTATAAAGCACAGTGGAGAATGATTTCCGTGTTGTGCAAGATTCTCCAGCCCTATGAACTTGCCACACGTGAAGTCAGTTCAGACACTGCTAGCTTGAGTCAGGTCATTTCCCTCATCAGGCTTTTGCAGAAGAATCTGGAGAAAGTGAAGGAGGAGCTAAGACAGAGCGATTCCGCTCGGCATGTGGGACTTGTGGATGAAGCCCTTCATTCGCTTTGCCAGGATTCCAGGGTGGTCAATCTGTTGAAATCAGACCACTACATTTTGGCCACTGTGCTCGATCCTAGGTTTAAAGCCTATGTGGTGTCTCTCTTTCCGGCCGACACAAGCCTGCAGAGGTGCAAAGATCTGCTGGTGAAAACACTGTCAGCTGAAGCGGAACGTGACACATCAACGGCTCCTTCTTCATTTTCTCCGGCAACTGGGGCTGCCAGGAAAAAACGTAGGTATCCTAAGCAACCCGCTGGCGGTGATGCGGCAGGCAGGACCAAGTTTGGACATCTGGTCTGGACTGAAGGACCTGGCAACAATTTCTGACATTTCTACTGTCACCATTGACAGGATGGTGGAGGATTACATCGGTGACAGCATCCAAGTAGGCATGTCAGACAGTCCGTACCTGTACTGTCAGGAAAAAGAGGCAATTTGGAGGCCCCTGTACAAACTGGCTCTATTTTATCTGAGTTGCCCCCCCTCCAGTGTGTACTCCGAAAGAGTGTTTAGTGCAGCCGGGAACCTTGTCAGCGAAAGGCGTAGGAGGTTGCTTCAGAGATTATGTTCATAAAAATGAATTATCAACTCTTCCAGGGAGACCAGCCTCCAAAACGTACAGAGGGACCTGTGGTGGTGGATTCCAGCGAGGACAAATTAATACTCTGTGAGGATAAGGATGTACACAACACTGAAGAGGGTGAGGAATCGGTGGATGAGGAGGATGAGGCGACATCTTGCCTCCGTAGAGCCAGTTTGAGCAGGGACAGATTCATTGCCACTTTGTTTTGTGGGGGCCTGAACGAACCAATCATTTCAGCCACAGTCGTGTGGCATAAGCTGGCGCTGAAATGATTGGTTTGTTAAAGTGTGCATGTCCTGTTTATACAACATAAGGGTGGGTGGGAGGGCCCAAAGACAATTCCATCTGCACCTCTTTTAGTCTTTGCATTATGTACTGTTTGGGGCCTAGTTTTTCAAACTGCCATCCTGTCTGCCACTGCAGTGTCACTCCTAGATGGGCCACGTGTTTGTGCCGCCCACTTGTGTCGCTTAGCATAGTCATCCAGCTACCTCGGTGCAACCTTTTGGCCTAAAAACAATATTGTGAGGTGTGAGGTGTTCAGAATAGACTGGAATGAGTGGAAATTAATGTTATTGAGGTTAATAATAGCATAGGAACAGAAAAACCCACAAATTCTGTGATTTTAGCTGTTTTTATGCTTATTTCACTAAAAATACAGATCCAAAACACAAAACCCAGAATCCAAAACACGGAAGGGTGGTTTTGGCAAAACCAATCCAGATCCAAAACACGAAGAAAGATCCAGATCCAAAACCAAAACACAAAACACGAAAAGTGGCCGGTGCACACCCCTAATTATAATACCAATAAATTTACTGTGGCAGACAAATATAGACAGTTTAACAGAAACTAATATTTAATCTGTAAATTGTTTTCAATGCAATTCATAAAATATGTGCACATTTCATATATACATTTTTTTCAATATAATATAAAAGTATACATTGCAAAATTAAGTAGAAATCACCTAATATCAGTTAACTGCTGTCACAATATATTATAGCATAGTATACATATATACTGTATATAAGTTGTAAGCATAATCAAGCTGTGAATGAAACAGTCGCAATATAGGATTTCTAGGAAACAAAACCACAGAGTCCATTAACCAGAAAGTGTCCGGCTTTATATTGGAAGGCTCTATTTGGGTATATATCTTCCCAATGATGTTGTAAATTGTGTGCAGTGCTCCTGGGGCAAATAATCTTAAAAGTTCATTAGAGCCCACAATTCCGGAGTAGTAATAGTGTCAGATAAATAATTGGTTTCACAGCTTTGAAAACATTTAATGCTGAACTTTGCGCCGGACCTCTCACCAGTATCTGTATTTGTTGCAAAGAGACCCAGCGTGTGTCCTGTGCAGTTGGATTTACACCTTATGGGGCCCTACAGTTTGTAGGTTTGGGCCCCTCCCTCCCATCCTACAAGAAAAAAATAAATAACTCAAAATTTGGCATAAACTAAAAATATTCTGCAAGGAACAAAGCCTTTTTTTTAAATTATTTTAAATTGCTGAAAGAACAGGTATTGTGGCGATACAAGCACTGCCATAATACTTGTACTGTCAATAAGGGAAAGCTTCACTGGTGATAACTGGCATATTTCACTGCTATCTGGGTTTTCGCCAGTGACAGCAGCATTATAGAGAAAAAAAAAATAAAATAGAAAATTGTGCTTTCCTGCCATGCTCAGGTTTCTCCACGCCACTTCTGATCTTCGACCAGCAGGACTCCATCGCCTTCAGTAGAAAAGGAGACATAAGGTAAGGGGTGAAAAAGGGACAAGTGAAAGAAGAAACAGAGTGGCCGAATGAGGAGCAGAATATAGAAAGCGAACATTGCATAGACGTGAGATTAAATAAGATTCCTGGGGTTTTTGATGATTGACGGTCTTGACAGCCTTGTTACTACGCAGATTAAGTGGGTTTAAGGGGTCAGGTGGTTGTTAGCTGACCAATGCTGTGAATTGGGGGTGTGCCTGTGATTAGGGGTATAAAAGAGGTGGTGTGCATGTGATCTGCCTCTTTGCTGATTCTGGAGAATAGCTGAGTATCACACCCTTGCTGCATTGTTTTCTCGTTCTCTGTGCTCCATTTCATTCCTTCAGCTTTTTATTTAATTCCCTCTTATCCTTTAATTCTATTCATTTCATTCCCTCTCATGCCTTCATTCTTGTAATTTCATTCCCTCTCATCCCTTCATACTCTAAATTTCATTCCCCCTCTCACCATACCCCGTCCCAAGAGGTCCGCCCCCCTCACCAGCCATTTAGCTGAATTTTCTCACCCCTGCTTGCTACCCTGAATTTTCTCAGCCCCTGCTTGCTACCCTGGCGGCCCGCCCCCCTCTCTTTTGCCCCCCCTGCTCACCATCTGCCCTGCATTCCGGTTTACCCTGGTGTCAATGATGCAGCGGGCATGAGTGCTCCCGCTTCCCCTGCTGTTTCACCCTCCACTCCTCATGTTGCGGCCACAGCTACCGTAAGCCCCGCCCCTTTGGTGCCCACCTCCCCCTCTAGCCTGGCCGAGCTGGGGGTTGCCTCTCTTCTGACCTCTGGCCCCATTTGTTCTGTGGGCCCGGCGCCCAATTCAACTGTGGGGGCCATCTTGGATCTCACTTCAGGAGTGGGATCCAGCACTGTCTACTGCCCGCAAGTCTGTGTTACTAGTGTGCAGGCTGACAGGCATTGCATTCTGTCTCCCGTGCCTGCACCCACCCATGTTTACAGGGCTTATTCCACCCAGCCTGTCCGTTTGCTGGCAGGTTCAGTGCCTGCCAGCACATTTGTCAGTTCCCATCTTTCCTCCTATGCCTCTTTTCCACATGGTCCCAGTCTTCTTGGAGCACTGTCCCTACTCCAACCATGTTCCCTTCCCCTCTTTGTCTGCTTATCCACCATATGTTTCACCATCCTTTCATCCTGGCTATCCCTATTGGCAGCCTTCCTCTTTTCCCGGCCCTTCCCCCTGGCACCCTCTCTCCCTCTCTCCCCTTCCCCTCCTTTCATGCATCATCCCCCCTCCCCCAATTTTTATTATTCATCCCTGATGCCAGTGCCCCTTGTTTCTACCCCTTTCATTCCTGCCCCCACTGTTACTGCTCCTCCAATGCCTTCTGCCTCATTTTCTGCACCTCCTTTGCCTATTCCCCCTGTTTCTACTCTTTCTATTTTACAGCATCCCACTTTGCAATCTAAGGGGGACGCTGAGGTTTCACTGGGCAGGATGGAGGGCCCGTTCCCTTGTCCTCCCTTGCTGAATCTTTGCATCTCGCCTTTGGGGGTGGTCCCTAAGAAGGCGTCTGGGAAGTTTCGTCTAATTCAACATTTTTCCTACCCCCATGGTAATTCGGTTAATGATGCTATACCCAATTCGGCTTGCAGTGTTGTATATCAGTCCTTTGATGACGCTTTAGGTCTGGTTCGTAGTTTTGGTATGGGCGCTTTGCTGGTGAAGTTAGATGTTGTGTCCACATTTCGCTTGTTACCTTTATACCCTGAAGAAATGCAGTATATGGGTTTTAGGCTCGGGGGTCATTTCTTTGTAGATAAATGTCTGCCCATGGGTTGCGTGGTCTACTGTGCCTATTTTGAGAAGTTCAGTTCATTTTTACATTGGTGCATAGTGGCGGGCACTGGCCATGTCAGTGTTGCGCATTACCTTGACGATTTTCTTTTTATAGATACAGGAAGGAGTGAGGTTTGTACGGATCTCCTTTTTTCCGCCACAGCTTTGTTTAGGGTTTTGGGGGTTCCTGTTGCGCATGACAAAACTGAGGGCCCCTCATCTTGCCTTTCTTATTTGGGCATTGAGATAGACACTGTGGCGGGTTGTTGTCGCTTGCTGCACGATAAGGTAAATAAGTTGCTCGATCAGATTGCAGTTTGTTTAGGAACAGATAGCGTTAAATTTCATGTGGTACAGTCTGTGCTGGGGTCATTTAAGTTTGCCTGTCGCATTATCTCCATGGGACGGTGTGATTAAGGAGGATCTTCAAACTTGGGGCCTGATTCAGACCCGCTCGCGTGTGTATAGAGCTCGCAAGCAGGTCAATGGCCGGGCAGTGCGCACGCGTGGCATGCACACTGCACGTCCTCGAGCCCCTTGGCAAGTAAATTTTCACTCGCTGCGGGATTCAGTACAAGACGGGGCAGCTGTCGATTGTGATTGACAGCTCGCCCCATTTTGTAGGCGTGCAGGGGGGGTGGCTGGACAAACAGAGGCGTTCCTGAAGGAACACCTGCCATTTGTGGGTGGCCCTATTGACATCACCAGAGATGTCAGTAGTGAACTTCCTGCTCTATTAGAGCAGGAAGTTCACTGGGGCTTGCGGAGGATGAGACACTACCACAATTGTCTCGTCGCAAGCCCAAGGGTTGTGATAATCGCGTCCATCGCCAGGCCTCCTTCTAAAGCTGTGGGTGGTCACCCACAGCTTAGCAAGCGGCCTGGAGGCCTGTGAAAAAAAAAACTGGCCCGCCCTGATTCATTGCAAGCACTCGCAAATAGCGAGTGCCTCTGAGTCAGGGCCTTGTTCCAGTTTTCTGGTTCGTTTTAATTGTGAACGCATTTGACCTTCTGCTCCTGTGGCGAATGCTACTTTGCAGCTTTTCACCGATGCAGCTGGTTCCTCTGGTTTTGGGGCCTTTTTTAACGGGGAGTGGTGCGCAGAGCTCTGGCCTCCTGAGTGGCATTTGGAAGGCCTTACTGATAATTTGCTTTTGTTGGAACTTTTCCCTATTGTAGTGGCAGTCGAGCTATGGAGGGAGTGTTTGGCTAGTCAACATGCAGTTTTCTGGTGCGACAATCTAGGGGTGGTTCAGGCCATTAACAATCAGTGTTCTTCCTCCCCACCGGCTTTGTGTCTCCTTAGACATTTGGTTTTGCATTGCTTAGAGGCCAACATTCGGTTTTTTGCGTGAGCCACATCCCTGGTTGATGTTTGGGGGCATTACCAGCATGGTCGCTCCAAGGCTTCCATGGCCTCGGCCCTGGCAGGGATTTCCTTTTTCAGTAAATTAAAGGGTTTACCAGATCCACCAAATCATTTCTCCTTTCTAAAGCCCTTAAAGGATCGGCCAAGGAATTTCCAGCCAGGGTTGACTCTCGCAGGCCTATCGATCTCCATCTCCTTGTTCGCTTGCTGGGTGTTATGGACAGTGGGGCTTCAGATTCTTTCAAGGCCTCGCTGTTTTGTTTGGCTTTTGCAGTCGCGTTTTTTGGGCTTTTAGGGTCAGTGAGATTGTAGCCTCCAGCAAGTCCTCGGTGTCGACAGGGTTCATGCTGGGAGACATCGTGTTCCAAGAGTCATCTGTTTTTTGCAAACTACTGTTTTCCAGGACGGATCAGTTATGCAGAGGCAGGTAGGTTACCTTGCATAAACAGGGTGACGCCTCTGTTTGCCCGGTGTGACTTGCCACGTTTTATATGGCTGGTCATCCGGCAGGGTGTGCCCAATGGTTGGTGCATTCAAATTTGTCCCCTCTTTCCGAATTTCAATTTGCTGTTGTTCTTCGGCATAGTTTATTGGCGTTAGGTTTACATGGCGCTAGTTACGGGACCCATTCCTTTTGGAAAGGTGCCGCTACTAGTGTAGCAATAGCGGGAGCATCCAGCAGTGATATTCAAAAGGTTGGGAGGTGGAGGTCCTCTGCATATAAATCTTATGTTCACTGCGACAAGCTTTAGGTGCACTGCTGTGCCAACCCGAAAACGCTGTTTACCCGCCAGGTATTAAATGGTTAGCATTCAATAAGTGGGGGTGTGAAGGGATTTTTAAATTTTTTCTCCCGGGGACCATTATCTGGCCTAACTTGGTTCACAGGGAAGGTTTTTTAGTTTTTCTTCTTCACTCGGGATACCTGTTTCCCCCATTGCATCCATTCTAGTTTAGTTGCTGTGTGTTAATTTTGTTGTGTACAGCTTGGTTTTGGTGCAGTTAGGGTGTTCTTTCCTTACAGTGGAAGACTTTGGAGCAGAACAGTTTGGCTTGTCGGCCATTCCTATATTTTCTGGGCTGAACGGCATTGTTTGGCTAGATGTGCCAGTTTATTGTTGGGTGGTAGGCATGTTTGCTGGATAGTTGTGCATGGCCTGCTGTGTGCATCCATTCAAGATATGTTGGTGGAGTCTGCAGCGTAATGGTGGGTGCCTGATTGAGTGGTCCTGCATGTTTTGTGGCAACGATCTTTGTAAGTTGAAAGAGTTTGGAGTTGTCTTTTCGGCTGAGAGAGTTGGTTGATGCAGTTCATTTGTTGTGGCCTGACGTGCGCATTTTCTGATCTGAAACAGTGCCGCGACTGGTGTGGTGTGGTGCGCGAGATCACAAGGCTTTGGATAAGGCGAGGTATAAGGTTAACAGAGCTTTGAATAAACATGTTCTGTCCTTTGGTGGCTTGGTAGTCAGGCATAGGTTTTGGGCATCAGATTTAACTAGATTTTTTCGTCCAGATGGTGTTCATTTGAATGATTTGGGTTTAGGTTTGTTTATTACGAATTTGCTTGCCTTTTTGGATTAGTGGGTTTTTTCTCTAGGTGGTGGGCCAGTCTCAATTTGAGACTGGCTTTGGCGGGAGAACGCTGCATCTCAGTGGCTTTGTTGTGGTGCAAGAGAGCGTAGTGAGTGCTCTGGACCTCAATGTAACATGGAGAGTTTGTCCTTCTCATACGAGGGGACCCGAACGCTTTTGTACGGAAGTGTTCAGAGTAGACTGGCCCAGGAGGTGAGACCTTCACAGCGTAAGTGCGTCTTTAAGGGGAGCATTTCAGTCGTTCCCCGTGTGTGTCTCCAGCTTGAAAGCTAGAACTGAGTATGCAGCGTCTCCTGGCCACCTTGGTTGTGGCGCAAGAGAGCATTATGAGGGTGCTGGACCTTGATGTAACATGGCGACTTTGTCCTTCTTGAACAAGGGGACCCGAGTGCTTTTGTACGGAAGTGCTCAGAGTAGACTGGCCCAGGAGGGAGGCGAGACCTTCGCAGCGTAAGTGCATCTTTAGGGGGAGCGTTTCAGTCATTCCCCATGTGTGTCTCCAGCTTGAAAGCTAGAACTGAATATGCAGCGTCTCCTGGCCACCTTGGTTAGGTGAATTAATTAATTCAGAAATAAAAGCTGTGACCTTTTATCCAAGCTGTTATGGTGTCCGTCTCTTTATTTAATAAATAAGTTAAGTGCTAAGTTAAGTAAGGATGTTTAAAGTATATAATTAGCAATAAGCCAATGGAGATCTTAAGAGGAACAGTGATTTGTGAGCACACAATGGAAAGGTGGGTGGTGGGGGCACAGGAAAAAGATGGGTGGTGGTGGATAAAAGACAGGTGGGGGGAAAGATATATAAGTAGTAATGGAATACATAGGCAAAGGAAGTAGCAAACACAAAGGCTGAACACACAGACACACACAAAGATGATTCAGAGACATGCCGGGGCCTACGGAGACATGGAGATATACACACTGGTGACTGGGGTTAGGGAACATGGAAAGTACACAATGATGAATGGGAGGGGGGATGTGGAGACATTAACACTGCTGACTGGGTGGAAGGATTCATGGAGACATACACAGTGGTGACTGTGGGGGGAGAGGGGGACATGGAGACACACTGCTGGTGTGGGAAGGGAGACATACACACTGCTGGTGGGCAGAGGGATACATGGAGACCTACACACTGCTGGTGGTTGAAGGGGGACATGGAGACATACTGCTGGTGAAGGGAGGGGGAGGGATACATGGGGACATAGACACTCCTGGTGGGAGGAGGGCGACATGGAGTCATAGACACTCCTGGTGGGGGGAGGGGGGCATGGAGTCATACACACTGCTGGTGGGGGGGAATGGAGACATACTGCTGGCAGGGGGAGGGATACATGGAGACATAGACACTCCTGGTGGGTGGAGGGTGACATGGAGTCATAGACACTCCTGGAGGGGGGAAGAGGGCATGGAGACATACACACTGTGGTGGGGGAGAGGGACATGAAGATATGCACACTGCTGGCTAAGGGGAGGAGCACATGGAGACAAACTGAGTTCTGAGGTGGGGACATGAAGACACACACACATGACTGGGGAAGGCAGACAGACAGATAATGTGATGGAAAGAGCAGGGCAGGGGCAGAGGTGCTGAGGCAGAAAAGACAGGAGCACAATGCAATTACACTTTACAGTCTGTGGGCAGTTATGGGTCTTCAATGGAAGGGCTCTGTCATTTCCCACTGCTCCTCCGTGCTTGGGGTGGAGCTAAAGATGTTGGGCACAATGCATCACTCTGCCCACTCCCATCTCCTCATCAGCACTAGTGGCTCCGCCCACACCTCACCCCCTACCCGAAGGCAACAAAGTCAGATTGCTTCAGAAGGTGATTCCCTCCCATGCCGCGCATCTGCCCACCTACTTTTTTGTAACATAATTTTCTGGCAGGGAGATGCGGCCATCAGAACTGAAAGCTGCAGTTTCCCTCCACTGCTCAATAGAATGGAAGGGTTTGTAGCGCCCACCTCCCTGCAATTTATCACGACCAGCAGCCGTCCCAAGGGTCCTCCAGTTCCCTATTCCAAGGAATAAAACAGTAGAAAAAATAGAAACGGCGCATGTAGGTCTAACCGGACCCAGAAGACACACTGATCCCACTCTGTAGAATCAAGAAATGATTTACAGCCTCCACTCCCTTGTCATGTGGGATATTGGTATAGAGCGCTGTAACATCACATGTCAAGAATTGATAACTATCTTTCCAAGCAAATTTATAGATTTTACTGAGAAATTCAGTAGTATCTTTAAGGTGGGATCTCAGAGAGGTCGCACACGGTTGCAAAAAGTGATCAACAAATGCCGAAAGATTAGACGTTAAAGACCCTATCCCCGAAATGATGGGACGCCCAGGTGGATTAGTGAGTGACTTGTGAATTTTGGGCAAATAATAAAAAACTGGTGTAACAGGGTGCATAGTGAATAAAAAATCAAACTCCCCTCTGGATATCACACTATCATCCAAGGCTTTCTCCAAAAGAGACCTAAGTTCACTCTGAAATCCCTGGGATGGATCTCTAGGGAGGGGGGTGTAAAAGGTTAAATCACCTAGTTGTCTTAATGCTTCGGCAATATAGTCGGAGGTGTTTAATACCACCACCCCTCCTCCCTTATCCGCCGGTTTTATAGTAATCGTTGTATCCTTTGAGAGGTTCTTTAGAGCTTGTCTTTCTTGGGGAGTCAGATTATGATATAAAGGTTTAGTAGTTTTATTACATAAATTTTTGAATTGAGTCAAACTATTTTTATAAAACGTATCTATGCATCCGTTTTTAAATTTCAAGGGGAAAAATTGAGATTTCTTCGTAAATAGTTTGTTTTTGGATTTGGTAGATGTTCCCTTTTGGGAGAGATTAATATCAAAGAGGGGCACTGAATTAAAGTCCTCCTTCTCTGATTCCGAATAATTTTCTCCCAAAAGTTCTGTAAGTTGAATTAAACTCTCTTTGTCTCCTTCATCCAAAATAATAGGTGAGCCCTCTATTTCTTTCTTATTCATCTTTTTATGTGTAAAATAACGTTTACGACTGAGGGCTCTCACATAACGATTGAGTTCAATAAATAACTCAAAAAAATTTGGACCGGAAGATGGGGCGAATTTCATTCCCTTAGATAAAAGTTTGATTTCCGCCTCACTAAATGAACGGGAGGATAAATTAAAAACATTAGAAGGATTTAATATGGTCTTAAATTTCGACTTCTTTTTATGTTTTCCTCCTCTAGAGCCCCTAAATCTGGGTCTCTTCTTCTTTTTGGAGTCCCCGGGTAGAGGGGTTCGAATCTGTTTGGGAGGTAAGGTTCCCTTCTTAAGTCTGGGGCCTCTTCCTTTCTCCTTCGAAAAGGAGATCTTTTGGACTCTACATCTCTGCGTATTTGTGATGAATGCAGCTTAGGTCGGGCCCCCCCATAATTTGATTTATCAGTAAAACCATGTTGAGGTGGATAAGATTTACTATCATTATCATATGGTATTATTTTAACCTTATTAATCTCTTTCCGATTAATAGATGTATCTGTTTCCTCATCTGAATTATTCCGCAGTTTTTTAAAAAAACGGGCCACATGCGTTACTGATTGATAATTATGAGATTTCTGAGTTTTTGGGGTTTTGATTCCCGGTCTCTGAGCCTGGTTATAAGGTTTCTTATTGTATGTTCTGATTTGATTAGCACTATAATCTAGATAATCTCTATGAAACTTTCTATTTTTGTTTTGAATCAATTCCTTCTCAAAGCTCTCGACTCTCTTGTTAATGAGTACCTCTCTTTCCTTTTGTTCTAATCCCAAATTCAAACCTTCTATTTGTACTCTTATGGTTTCTATTTCCTGTTCGATATTTTTAATTTTGGATTCTCTATAACCAATCAATAATCTCATTAGTGAGACAGAACATTCGTCTAATATATTATTCCATTTAGTCTGTAATGTATCATCATCCCTAAAAGACAGAGCTTTAAAAATCCTTAGTCCTCTAGGTATTCTTTTAAACTCTATATATTTACATAATGTCGTTTTGTCCCACCAGTGTCTGGCTTCCATTTTTAGTAAATCTTCTAATTTATTATACAGGTGTGAGATTTCTAATGAATCCTCTATTTCTATAGGGAAATCCCCTTTACAATAGTTCTCCAATAGTGTTTGTCTCCTCAGATTCCTGTCATTATAGAAAGATAAATCCATAGCTCTAATTATTATTAAATAACAAAATGAGCAAATCGAATTACAAGCTGTTGATCTCAGATAGTAAGCACAGTCTATACAGAATTTAGACAAAATAAGCTTCTAACACATGAATCTAGAGCAGAGTATAATCTCTCCTCTATATTGACACAAACACTAACCATCCAAAACAGTGTCCTCTGGGTCCGGAAATGATATACCGCAGGGAGGGTGCTGCCCCAATTGGAGAAAAAATGAACAATAGAATGGAAGGGTTTGTAGCGCCCACCTCCCTGCAATTTATCACGACCAGCAGCCATCCCAAGGGTCCTCCAGTTCCCTATTCCAAGGAATAAAACAGTAGAAAAAATAGAAACCGGACCCAGAAGACACACTGATAATAAAAGATAAATTGTTTATTATAACATACAAGTGTAGATAATAAATGGTAGATATTGGAGATAGATTGAAAGGTCATTGACCACAATAAATTACTGCAGAAATTTGTACATAAAAAAGGAAAAAAACCTCCAATGTATTATTGGAGATTAGAGCACCAACTGTGTACTCCAATCACATGTGTTGTACTAAAGTGCTGTTAATAAATACACCTCTATAATATAGAATAAAATCCTCTTCAGGAATAGATGAATAAATGGCCTATTACTGGCATAAAATGATAGTTCCGTTATTGTGAATCCATATTGACACAAATTTTGTATCCAATCATTGGCTGTGAATGCAAAAATGGAACAGATAATAGAGCCAATGTTACCAAAAATGTGTTCCTCGCTGAGGTAAAAAGAAGGGTGAGTATTAATGCATATAAATCCTCCTCTAGCCCACTTAGGATTAAGGCTGGGGGATATGATGTGGATATGTCTCTCACCTAGTGTTCTTAGACACTTGCTGCTGTGCACTGGATCTGTGCCATGGAAAGTAAAGCAGTGATGCCGTCAATGTACGGTGTGGAGGTAATATGTCCCGTGCCAGCACTGGTTCAATAGGCGCTAGCTGATATATAGCTGCGACTGTTCACCAGAGGATCGTAGGCCGTGATGGAAGGCTAAGGCACTACGGAGGCACTCACAGGAGTATATCAACTCCGGAGCATAGCGTTGTCTGCGACTCCAGCAGGAGGGATGGAGCTCTAACGGCTGGATCGGAAAGACGGCTCTGCTACAATTACACAGGTGCTTCAGCAAGGCAGGAATGCAGGTTAGTAGCAGGGACACCCTTAACGCGTTTCTTTCTCTATTGAGAATTTCTTCAGAAGGATGTCTTAGGAGCAGGAAGGTGTCGTATTTAAAGAGGGAACCTGCCAATCAATTTCATTCATTAGTCCAGACAGCACCTGCAATCTATTTTGTCCCTGTGTAATCGGCATTCCTGAACCCAACTGATTTAGATACTTCTTTTTTCATTTTTCACGTTTGTAATCCACATATATCTACTCTGCATTCACAGATTAAGTAAATGTCAACAGAAACTCATATCAAATCTGTCAAAGTAAAATGCAATCAATGTATAATTAAACATCATCTGTAAATGTTGAAGCACATGCAGATCGTAGATCTATCTATATTATTATTTATTCCTTGTCACTAATAAAACATAGTGCATATTGGTCAACATTATATACTCCCTATTACAGGAAATATATATTAGGAATTATTACTAAACGTTCATATATATATATATATATATATATATATATATATATATATATATATATATGCAAAGAGGAGTATAGATACCAAAATATAATTCTGGCACAAATGAAAGTATTTATATATATAAAACTCTAGAGGACCTGCTCATAAACAAATTATCTAATAGGTGTAGGGGAGAGTGTAACCGCATCCTGTTAGGGATGGTTAATCACACTCCCTCCGACAACCAAAAGACAACACAAGCTGTCCATATAACGAACTACAATAATTATGTAAAATATGTAAAATAATACTAAAGAAAGGGGCAACAAATAAATAATATAAAGTCCCAAGGAAATAGAGAAGAGTGAAGGGTAAATGGAAAGTAACAGGGGACTAAGAGAATATATTCTACGGAAGCTAAGCGATGCATGAGTTAAAGGAACTCCAGATCCACTATTTCATTGAGCCCATCCGGACGGAGGGTGCTCAATAAGTGGATCCAATAGGCCTCTCTCATGCATAATCTGGAAAATCTATCTCCCTGTCTCATGGTTCCAGGTATATGTTCTAGTCCCCATAGTTTCCAGTCCATAATTTCTCCACAGTGTTTCTCTGCATGATGTCGAGGAACACTGTGAGTCAATAATTGGTTCATTAGGTTCCTACGATGTTCTAAAAATCGTTTCTTCAAAGGGCGAGTGGTATGTCCCACGTATTGGAGTCCACACTTACATTGTAACAAATACACTACATAAGATGTTTCACAATTTATAAAGGTTGTGGACTGATGTATGTTATTGGTAACTGTGGATCTAACTGAAAGACTTTTATTTTGGATAAATCCACAAGTTATACACTTGGTATGTCCACAGCGAAAACTCCCCACTAATTTAGGGTTTAACCATGTAGTTTTGGAGTCTGTTGTTGACCTAAATGTACTAGGTGCTAAATAACTTTGCAAATTTCTGGCAGTCCTTCCTTAAGTAATGGATCCAATAATAACAAGGAATAATTATCTTTAATAATCCTCTTAATTTGGTTGGCGGATTGATTGTATTTGGATATAAATACTACCGTTGGATCTATATCTTTGCGTTTCTTCTTATTAGTGGTTTGAGTGCTAATGTTGTCTGTCTCTTCTATATGCACATAATTAGATTGTGCAAGCACATCTGCAAAGTCTGTGGGTATGTTAACCAATGTAGTCCTATCCAAATTATCAACCTTATATTTAGCCTTAACCAATATATCATGGGGGTACCCCTTTTCCTCCAATACTGTACATAGTTCGGAGGCTTGTTCTTCATACTTAAATACAGAGGAGCAGTTCCGTTTGATCCTGCGCAACTGTCCCTGAGGTATACTTGAGAGCCATTTTTTGTGATGATTACTAGAGTAATCTATATAGGTGTTTGTATCTACCTCTTTCTTATATGTATAAGATGTTATTGTACCATCAATAACTTCTAGAGTGATATCCAGAAAGTTGATAGTGGATCTATGAAAAGTGCTCGTGAAATTCAAATTAAAAGAATTCTCGTTTAACCTAGTGACAAAATCTGTGATAGATTGATCATCCCCATCCCAAATAAAAAATAGGTCATCAATATAATGGCCATAGAATACCAGGTGCGCCCCGAGGTCCGCCCCCCAAATGAGCTCCTCCTTGGCTCTGCCCATATAAAGGTTGGCGAAGCTCGGGGCGAACCTCGTACCCATGGCCATCCCAGTGTGCTGTAGATAGTGAAACCGATCAAAAATAAAATTATTGTGTTTTAAAATAAATAATATAGAATCAGTGAGAAAGTATCTTAATCTCTCTGAGATCCCACTCTGTAGAATCAAGAAATGATTTACAGCCTCCACTCCCTTGTCATGTGGGATATTGGTATAGAGCGCTGTAACATCACATGTCAAGAATTGATAACTATCTTTCCAAGCAAATTTATAGATTTTACTGAGAAATTCAGTAGTATCTTTAAGGTGGGATCTCAGAGAGGTCGCACACGGTTGCAAAAAGTGATCAACAAATGCCGAAAGATTAGACGTTAAAGACCCTATCCCCGAAATGATGGGACGCCCAGGTGGATTAGTGAGTGACTTGTGAATTTTGGGCAAATAATAAAAAACTGGTGTAACAGGGTGCATAGTGAATAAAAAATCAAACTCCCCTCTGGATATCACACTATCATCCAAGGCTTTCTCCAAAAGAGACCTAAGTTCACTCTGAAATCCCTGGGATGGATCTCTAGGGAGGGGGGTGTAAAAGGTTAAATCACCTAGTTGTCTTAATGCTTCGGCAATATAGTCGGAGGTGTTTAATACCACCACCCCTCCTCCCTTATCCGCCGGTTTTATAGTAATCGTTGTATCCTTTGAGAGGTTCTTTAGAGCTTGTCTTTCTTGGGGAGTCAGATTATGATATAAAGGTTTAGTAGTTTTATTACATAAATTTTTGAATTGAGTCAAACTATTTTTATAAAACGTATCTATGCATCCGTTTTTAAATTTCAAGGGGAAAAATTGAGATTTCTTCGTAAATAGTTTGTTTTTGGATTTGGTAGATGTTCCCTTTTGGGAGAGATTAATATCAAAGAGGGGCACTGAATTAAAGTCCTCCTTCTCTGATTCCGAATAATTTTCTCCCAAAAGTTCTGTAAGTTGAATTAAACTCTCTTTGTCTCCTTCATCCAAAATAATAGGTGAGCCCTCTATTTCTTTCTTATTCATCTTTTTATGTGTAAAATAACGTTTACGACTGAGGGCTCTCACATAACGATTGAGTTCAATAAATAACTCAAAAAAATTTGGACCGGAAGATGGGGCGAATTTCATTCCCTTAGATAAAAGTTTGATTTCCGCCTCACTAAATGAACGGGAGGATAAATTAAAAACATTAGAAGGCTTTAATATGGTCTTAAATTTCTACTTCTTTTTATGTTTTCCTCATGTAGAGCCCCTAAATCTGGGTCTCTTCTTCTTTTTGGAGTTCCCGGGTAGAGGGGTTCGAATCTGTTTGGGAGGTAAGGTTCCCTTCTTAAGTCTGGGGCCTCTTCCTTTCTCCTTCGAAAAGGAGATCTTTTGGACTCTACATCTCTGCGTATTTGTGATGAATGCAGCTTAGGTCGGGCCCCCCCATAATTTGATTTATCAGTAAAACCATGTTGAGGTGGATAAGATTTACTATCATTATCATATGGTATTGTTTTAACCTTATTAATCTCTTTCCGATTAATAGATGTATCTGTTTCCTCATCTGAATTATTCCGCAGTTTTTTAAAAAAACGGACCACATGCGTTACTGATTGATAATTATGAGATTTCTGAGTTTTTGGGGTTTTGATTCCCGGTCTCTGAGCCTGGTTATTAGGTTTCTTATTGTATGTTCTGATTTGATTAGCACTATAATCTAGATAATCTCTATGAAACTTTCTATTTTTGTTTTGAATCAATTCCTTCTCAAAGCTCTCGACTCTCTTGTTAATGAGTACCTCTTTTTCCTTTTGTTCTAATCCCAAATTCAAACCTTCTATTTGTACTCTTATGGTTTCTATTTCCTGTTCGATATTTTTAATTTTGGATTCTCTATAACCAATCAATAATCTCATTAGTGAGACAGAACATTCGTCTAATATATTATTCCATTTAGTCTGTAATGTATCATCATCCCTAAAAGACAGAGCTTTAAAAATCCTTAGTCCTCTAGGTATTCTTTTAAACTCTATATATTTACATAATGTCGTTTTGTCCCACCAGTATCTGGCTTCCATTTTTAGTAAATCTTCTAATTTATTATACAGGTGTGAGATTTCTAATGAATCCTCTATTTCTATAGGGAAATCCCCTTTACAATAGTTCTCCAATAGTGTTTGTCTCCTCAGATTCCTGTCATTATAGAAAGATAAATCCATAGCTCTAATTATTATTATATAACAAAATGAGCAAATCGAATTACAAGCTGTTGATCTCAGATAGTAAGCACAGTCTATACAGAATTTAGACAAAATAAGCTTCTAACACATGAATCTAGAGCAGAGTATAATCTCTCCTCTATATTGACACAAACACTAACCATCCAAAACAGTGTCCTCTGGGTCCGGAAATGATATACCGCAGGGAGGGTGCTGCCCCAATTGGAGAAAAAATTAACAATAGAATGGAAGGGTTTGTAGCGCCCACCTCTCTGCAATTTATCACGACCAGCAGCCGTCCCAAGGGTCCTCCAGTTCCCTATTCCAATTTTGACCAATATGCACTATGTTTTATTAGTGACAAGGAATAAATAATAATATAGATAGATCTACGATCTGCATGTGCTTCAACATTTACAGATGATGTTTAATTATACATTGATTGCATTTTACTTTGACAGATTTGATATGAGTTTCTGTTGACATTTACTTAATCTGTGAATGCAGAGTAGATATATGTGGATTACAAACGTGAAAAATGAAAAAAGAAGTATCTAAATCAGTTGGGTTCAGGAATGCCGATTACACAGGGACAAAATAGATTGCAGGTGCTGTCTGGACTAATGAATGAAATTGATTGGCAGGTTCCCTCTTTAAATACGACACCTTCCTGCCCCTAAGACATCCTTCTGAAGAAATTCTCAATAGAGAAAGAAACGCGTTAATGGTGTCCCTGCTACTAACCTGCATTCCTGCCTTGCTGAAGCACCTGTGTAATTGTAGCAGAGCCGTCTTTCCGATCCAGCCATTAGAGCTCCATCCCTCCTGCTGGAGTCGCAGACAACGCTATGCTCCGGAGTTGATATACTCCTGTGAGTGCCTCCGTAGAGCCTTAGCCTTCCATCACGGCCTAGGATCCTCCGCTGAACAGTCGCAGCTATATATCAGCTAGCGCCTATTGAACCAGCGCTGACACGGGACATATTACCTCCACACCGTACATTGACGGCATCACTGCTTTACTTTCCATGGCACAGATCCAGTGCACAGCAGCAAGTGTCTAAGAACACTAGGTGAGAGACATATCCACATCATATCCCCCAGCCTTAATCCTAGGTGGGCTAGAGGAGGATTTATATGCATTAATACTCACCCTTCTTTTTACCTCAGCGAGGAACACATTTTTGGTAACATTGGCTCTATTATCTGTTCCATTTTTGCATTCACAGCCAATGATTGGATACAAAATTTGTGTCAATATGGATTCACAATAACGGAACTATCATTTTATGCCAGTAATAGGCCATTTATTCATCTATTCCTGAAGAGGATTTTATTCTATATTATAGAGGTGTATTTATTAACAGCACTTTAGTACAACACATGTGATTGGAGTACACAGCTGGTGCTCTAATCTCCAATAATACATGTGAGGTTTTTTTCCTTTTTTATGTACAAATTTCTGCAGTAATTTATTGTGGTCAACGACCTTTCAATCTATCTCCAATATCTACCATTTATTATCTACACTTGTATGTTATAATAAACAATTTATCTTTTATTATCAGTGTGTCTTCTGGGTCCGTTTAGACCTACATGCGCCGTTTCTATTTTTTCTACTGTTCCCTCCACTGCTCACTTTTTTGTGTGCAGGGGCAGGGCTGGCTGAGCCTTGACTTGTCTGCACTCAGTGTTGCAGCTGGGACTCAGTGGCAGTGCGGGAGTATGGGGCAGGGCCAAGTGTCATCATGATGGGGTGCTCTGCTGGGAGCTTTCAGAGGCTCAGTAACGGAGCCCAGCACCAGTATTAGTGATAGTACTGGCCTGAGCCCGAATGGAGCCTCTATAAAACAATATTAAATAATCAAGAGAAGCTTGTTTTTCCAATGGGCAGGGCTGGATTTCGGGGGGCCTGGCCTCGAGCACCCTGGGACATGCCGGGCCCTAGGCAGGTGGATAGGTTGCTTGGCAGTAAATCAGTCCCTGGTCCTGTGATCTCTGACTAGTTTTGCTCCTTAACAGGGGGCTTTTGCAAAAGGAGCACATATTTTATGAATTGCATTAAAAGAATTTACCGATTAAACATTAGTTTGTTAACCTGTGTCTTGATTACTATATTTGTCTGCCACAGCAAAGTTATTGGTTTTAGCACAGTTCCAATTTTTATAGTAGTTTTGGTATTTTTCTGGTATTAGACTACACAAGCTCTTAAAGGTATCTGCAGCTGTAGTTACAAGTGCATAATATAATTAAACTGTTATGAGTGTCTGGATTGTGGTGGAAAAAATTTATTCTTTTTCTCTCCCTATTACACATTATGTCACACACCGTAATGCCCCTTACACATTATGACACACACCATAATGCCCATTACACAATATGCCACACACCTTAATGCCCATTAAACATTATGCCATACACTTTAATGCTCATTACACAGTATGCCACATACAGTTATACCCCTGACACCATTTTATGCTCATTGTCAGGGGTTTTATGCTCTGGGCTCCATGCTCATTGCCAGGGGTTTAATTCTATGGGTTTCCATGCTCATTGGCAGGGGTTCCATGCTCATTGCCAGGGTTTAATACTCATTGTTAGGGGTTCCATGCTCATTGTCAGGGGTCTCATGTTCATTGTCGGGTGTTTCACAGCAGAAGATGTAGCTTTCTGCATCATCTCCTGGCGGTGCCAGGGTTCCCGGCACTTCCGGGTAACGCTATGTGTGCTTTGCTTCCATGACAGACGCTAGAGGTCAAGTCGGACCTCTAGCATCTGTCTCATCCTAGGCGGCGGCCAATTTTGGAAGGACATTTTCAGCAGATTCCATGCAAACTGCAAACCACATGGAATCTGCATAAACACTGCCCCCAAGCCCACGCGGGGTCTGCGGTAGCTATTGTTATGCCCTTGGTGGAGCACTGCTGTATCTTACAGCTGCTTCATTTAGTTATTTTATATATTATTTAAAAGTCCCAGCATTAACTGCGATTGTTTGTTTGTTTTTCTTACCTCCCTCTGTCCATGTTGGTGATCTAAGCACTCCCATTGTTCTACAGCATAATGTACAGCAGCTCAACAAATAGATTAAGATGCATTTTGTTGGATGAGGTGCGCTCTGGCGCTGCCTCAATCCATAGCCAGGCAGACAGGCTGATCCAGAGTCTCTATGACCTGCCAAAGCACAGCCCGCAAGCCCGACTTCTAACATGCTACTGCGAATATGCGGTAAGTAAGACCCACATATTACTTACGGGCTTGGCATATACTTTGTTTCTGGCAAGGGTCCTGGCACACAAGTTGCTTCTGGCAGGGGTCCTTGCACTGGGACTTCTGTTGGCAGTGTCCTCCTTTAATTCCAGAGATGATTGCTTTTTCGTCTCTGGTTTCTGGGTCAAAGTAAGATTGGAAGAGTCTTGATGGTGTGTTGGGGTGTTTAGAACAAATTCCTTTTATACAGACAAGTCACATGTTTCCAGGGCATGCACAAAACTAGTCAGTTTTTACAAGACTGAAAGTCCAGGATGTTCATGACTGAAACATTTATTTCATTTTAATTATTTCCTTAAACTTGGGTGACTCCTAAAGAGCTATGCATGCCACCTATTTCTTAAAATACTGGGCTTTTATGGCTAATGTCTTTGAAAGCACCTGTCAAATAACATGATGAAATATGGATCCAATTTAATTATAGGTGAGTAACACAGAGAATACATTGGATAATTAATACAATTAGAAACTGTGATTGGAACTTCTGAAGTTTTTTGCTGACATACAGTGAGATTATTTCTAAGCTATTTACTATATTAAAATATTTTAATAAGATATCTGATGTAGCAGAAAAAGAGGCGAACACAAGCAAAATAAAAAAAAAAAAATCACAATACAGTGAATAGAAATCCCAGATGAGGAAATATTCAAAGAAAAAACATTAAGCTTCAGCTAACTTGTGAACAATGCAGGGCAAGGTTTGGGCATTAGAGGCAGCTACATTATCTATTTATATATGGAAATTACCCTGCATCCCAGCAACACCAACAACCCCTGTTGTGAGTGTTTACTAGTGGAGAGGTCTTTCCCTTCTACCTAGTCCCACTATCCATAGTCAGTCCTATAATAACATCAGGAAGTCAATTAGAATTGTAGGTGGTATCAGCACTCTCAGGGGTATATTTAATATGAGTCGATATTGGATCTAGCTTAAAAGCAACTCAAATTGATTGATATTGACTGATTATTGACTGTGTCTATTCAAAAGAGTGTATTTACTAAAAATCGTTTTTTGGTTCTACTGTATGTTCAAATCAAAATTGTGATGTGATTTCTATTTGAAGTTCTAAATTTGGTGAATTCACACTCAAATAGGTGCTAAAATCGACTGAAAATTGGCTGAAAATCGACTTCATTATACAAATGCATCTCTATTGGCCAAAACATGTCACATGCGCTGTAAGACCCCCGTACACCTCATAAAAATGATGGAAAATGTCCTAGCTAACTGAGGGTGTAGTTGTTGGAGAGAGAAGCAAGATCTTGGCAGGAGAAAGCAGATTATTTAGGCAAGTGTCAGTTGCATTGAGTGGTGAAACTTGTCTTGTCAATTTGTCTTTCCTTTTCTGAGTTTAAAGTCTGTTTTTATGCTTAAAAGTCTGTTTATTTTAAGGTCTTGTTAGTGTTTGTGTGTGTGTATGTTTAGTGTGAGTAGTGGTATTGAAGTTATAGTGTAGTTTTTAGTTTTGTGATGTAAACTTGTATGTTTGTCTTTGCTAAGTGTACAAGTGTTTACATGGAGGGAGGCAGGAGGAAAGAGAGAGTGGAAGATAGGAAGAGAGGCAGTAGGAGGAATAGAGTGAAGGATAGGGAGGAGGTTTAGACTGATGAGCCTACACAGGGTTCCCAGTCAGATGATGACAGGTCTGCTGGCAAAACTAAAACAGGACACAATCTCCGTTTTTCCATTGAAGAGATTCTGACCTAAGAGTTGAGGCCAAAATGGCAAAAGAATGTAGGGCTGGAGGGAAAACTGGAGGTTGTTCTCCATTTTATCAAGACTTCCTTCAGAATGAGGAGCCACTCATGAATATAATGCCTGCTGAGGTCATATCTGAGATGAATGTCCACGACACGCATGACCCGTGAAAAGCATAAATACATAATTAAAAACATAGGTTACACATTAATTTGCATAGCTAACAAATACATCAATGTCTACATGTTGTTATGTTAAATTATTCATTTTTTTTGTGAAAACCTGTCTGCTATATATACAGTATATATATTTTTTTAAAACAACCTTTAAAAAGCCATTAAGTTTGTTTTCTGCAGTGTCTTGGAATCACCCTCCTGAAAGCCAAACCTTAATAAGGAAGAGCCAAGGGTAGGAAATATTTGTTTGTGTTTTTATAATTAAAAAAGGTTCATGAAACAAGATTATAATTTTTTGTCAATTTATAAATTCAACAAAGGAAAATCAGGAACTAAGAGACTGCAGCCTATACTGCGACAGCAGCCAAGACAGCCACAGCAGCCGATACAGATACCACAGCCGACACAGAGACTGGCGCCCTGTAGAAAGTAACAGCAATGTTGACATGCAGGTTAAGCCAAATCTGCAAACAACTCTTGTTGAGGCATCCGGTAAGGAAGCAACATTCTGTAAATTTCAACAAATTTTTTTATATTTTCAGTATCTAACTTTGACTGAAAATAATCATTTTTTAACACAAAACAAAGTGATGAATATTTTTCAAGTCCTGCACCTACTATCTTTTAAAAAATATTTAGTAATTTAAAACACTGAGGTAATGAATATATTTTTATTAATAAAACATAATTTAAATTGTTCCAGGGTTTTATAGATCTTACCTAAAATAATTACCTTCAAAGGTGTAGATTTAGTTTAGATTAAAAAAAAATATTATTCACTTTCTTCTTATTTTTACTTGGATTGTTATTTCTACTTACCATGACGTTGTAGCCTTAATTTTTAAAAAATGTTGAAAAAGGGAATGTTGACCAAAAACACATTTCAGTATCTAAAGAGCATAACGTTCATGTTGTAATACATGATAACAATATGTGCTTTCTGCACAAAAAAATGTTTTAGTCTGAAAATTGTTTTTTTAATATACATTTGGCTTAAGGTATGAAATACTTGCAGATGGTGAAGATGTTGCTAATCACTGATTCCCTAATCTGTTTTCTACTCTCTGTGGTCACAGTGTCACTCATTTACAAGACCCCTAATTGCTCATTATGTATTGCATAAGCAGGTGGGGGAGGTTGTTGTAAAGCCAGATTATGCAATACACAGCAGCTAAGCACAATATCCAACACATTTGAAATATTATATAACAATATTTGTCAAGACAGTAGAACCTACATTTTAATAGCCCAAAAGTATGTTCTAACTTTGATCTGGTGGCTATATCTGCCTTGTTATATCTATGCTCAGCAGGAGTCTGTGGATGTGGCAATGGAGTCAGAAGCCAGGAGCAACAGTCATAGCCTAAATCCCCTGTGGTATGAAACATACAAAAAAATATAAAAATGTGCAACTTTACTAGTTAGTTGAAACAATTGCATTGTTTTACCAAGCAATCATCCATCTGACATTGTTCTGCCTCAAATTTACATGACAGAGATGAATTGCTGTGGATGTAGGGATCATGACATTAACCAGGATAGCTAGTAACAAACTCATAATTTTTTGATTTGCATCACAGACCACCCCCACATTTCTAGAATTATAGTGGTGCCTGTTGGTGTACCAGTGAGCAGAATTTCAGGGTAGTTACAGCCCCATATGTGTGCAATCTATAGCTCCCAGGACATTAGGCATACCTGAGAGCATATAGAATGCTATCTTTAGCTCATGCCACTATGACTCCTGGCTGGGAAGCAGACCACTGAAGAATGGGTACTCAAGAAGCTGCTGAAGTTCCTGTCTTTGCTGCTCCTGATTCTCTTCAGTCAGGTGGTGATTTGCATACAGCAGGAAAACACACATCATTGCACAGCCTTGAGTTGGCATGATTAATACAGCCAGAGTGCACCACATGGTTGTGTCCCTTTTTATAGGCATTATAATGAGGCTTCAGCCAATTGCACATGGTTTAAAAGTTAAACAAACCTGTTTTAGATGTCTCTATTAAGTTTAGTGATTTTGAGTCGACTTCCAAACTGACTGGTAACATATAAGGGTTTATTATAGAGGTCTATGTTAAGGTACCAATGGTTTGGACAATGTTCTATTGAATTCTAAAGTCAATTTTGAGTTGATTTTGTCTTTAGTAAATACATGATTTTAAAAATCGACTGCAAATAAAAATCAACTCTTAAATTTACCATTCAGAGGGCCTCATTTATCTATATTTATTTATATTTTGATAAAACTCACTGTGTATGATAAATGGTGCTCAAGCCAATCAGCAGTTTCAAACAGATGACAGTTTGGTCCAGAGTAGGGTAATACTGTATAACACTAGGCAGCATTAATGCCAGGACCCATTTTTGGGCAGTAAGTTTATTTTTCAGTTATTTATTACCCTTTTTCCTTTAATTAATTCTTTATTATATGGAACATACTCTGATCATCATATTCACCATTGAATGTAGCAGCCCTTTGCATTGTTCCAAGAATAAAAAAAATGGAGACTAATCACCAATTTTAGCAAAACTTAGTCCATGCTCAATGTACAGAATTACTTCATGACAATACAGTATGATCAAATCTAGTATGCACCATATTTTTAATTCCAATATAACATCACATCACAGTACTGCCACGTCATGCCACTACAATACACAATATGATAGATGTTTTTGATGAAGCACACACAAAATTTGAAAACAGTTCTCAGGTACAGGGGGAGATATATCAAGCCTTGGAGAGAGATAAATCAAGAGAGTTAAAGTACTAACCAATTAGCTTCTGTCATTCTGCAGGCTGTGTTTAAAAAATGACAGTTAAGAGGTGATTGGTTGGCACTTTATCTTGCTTCATGGCTTGACAAATCTCCCTTGCAAAGAGAAGGGTTAAGGATGAAAATGGCTGAGTAATGGAATGCTGCATTTTTTAATTAGACTGGACTAGGGACCCTTAAAAATTATATGATAAATGCATGATATACCCCAAAAAAGTAAAATTCCTAAATAGTTGAGGGCTCTAATTTCAAGGTAGTTGAAACTAACAATGTTTTTAAAAAAAGGAGATGCATTAATTACTAATTTGTATGAGATATCAAGTAATAGAGAGATCATCCAATAGCAAAATAATATTTTGTTTAGATGATAATGTCACTTTCTACAGTAAGTGGGGTGTTCAACTCCCAGTATAAGTTATAATGCAATCAGGTTACAACATGTAGAGAATGTTAATCTCTTCATTCTCATAAATATGAATAATGTTTGCCAATAACTAACTTGCTAGAAAAAAGCATAATAAAGATTATAAAAGTATAAACCTTCTAAACCAATAAGACATATGTAGCAACACTGAATCAACAACCTAAAAATAACAGAAAATGGAAAAAAAAACACTTATAAAAATCAACCATAAATAAAAAAAATTCAAGATGCGATTCTCACTGTTATGTATCTTCACTGTACAAAAGCCTACAAGGCTAGGAGTGACACTGATTTCAATTTGAAAGAACTAAATTAATTTCATTTTCGGAATCTTTGGCTTTTTAAGTATAACACTGATAATTACAGCTCAGTCAATCTCCTGACCATGATATGAGTTGCTAATTTTATCTGAATTCCAAACTGGATTCCCTTAAGTTGAGGTGGCTGATCCATTTTAATTTTACTATCAAATACCAGCTAGAAACAGAATGTTGATGCCCTGTAGATACCATTGTGAGTTCCCCACAGGTGAGACAGATGAGGACCAGGATGAGCTGGGAGTATCACAGCTGTTTGATGGAGTCGTTGGTCAGATTGTACCAAATATCCTAGTTGTCCAACTTAACTAGGGTCCTGTGCTATCTGAGATTCACTCACAAAAAGGAGTGGCAGAAGTTAGAGTCAAGGTATTTCTGAACAGTGAGAGTATAAGTAGAAAGGATATGGATACCACTAATTGAAAAAGAACTTCCTTATCTGAAGAGGACAGGATGCTGGTGAGGCAGTGGAATTACTTATGTGAGAAGCATGGTGTGTTGCATCACTGGATACAGTGCAGCACTGTACACCGAATTATTGTTATTGATATTAGTCCCTTATCAGAAAATGTGGGGTAGGCCTACTTACTTAACTGGCATCTGGGGCACAACCCAAAGTGTCAAGCTGTACCCTCAGTCTTATTTCTTCCTTTTACTCTCCCTGTATCGTTCACCTTAGAGGAGGACTGATAGCAATCAGCTGTCTGCAGTCACTAGACAGTGACAACTTCTTATCTGCTTAGGCATAGAGATGAGCAGTTTAATGATACCACCCTTCAGAGGGCTCTTAGCCACCCAAGAAAAGTGTGATTACCATTGACAGTGGAAGATAACCACAATAATGCTCATTGCCAAGACCCAACACTTAAGCTGGGTACAAATTAGATGATATGTCACCCGATCCGGCGGATTGTGCAGACATATTGTCTTCATCGGCAAGTGTGTACCAACTATGTCGGACCTTGCGCACTCCCACGTCGTCATTTATCGCATCAACATATTTGCAGTACATGTTGGTCAATCTGTCAATGTGCTGAACAATGCCAGGCAGGTTAAAGGAGCCAGTGGCCAACATATCAGGTGGTCGGGCGCCGGATTGTGTAATGTGTTTCGGCTGCCCGATATGGCGGTCCGTTGGGCATCACATCGCTGGGTACATACATAGTTAAGTGTGTACCCAGCTTTAGTACCAATAGTTAGTTTTCTCTCCAATGTCACTTACACTGCTTCCTATGCTTCTAACTTCTTGGAGGCTCTTCCTCACCACCACATACTTTATACTTCTCAATCCAGCAGCTGGAAGGTGGTGGAGATTACTACTTTACATTCTGTCTCTCTCTTAATTTCCATCTACTGATCATCACTCTTATTATTGGGGCTCTTAGTATCTCGATGGATATAATCTTCCACCCAGCACAATGGACACTGCTCTCATTGTCTTCCTCCTCAATTTGTTCGCTTAACTTCAATCTCCCCTCTCTGCCCCTATTCCTTTGTTCACAGTGCTTGGGCACATCTAGCTCACCTTTTCAACCTGTCCATTTCCACTGGCACTTTCCCTTCTGTTTTTAAGCATATGCTAACCTCTGCCATCATGGCTAGTTATTTCTTCACAGGTAAACTGAAGTGTTATTCACCTTGACCTCTCTGCTTTTCAGTATTGTGGAGCACACTCTTTTCCTGCACATTCTTCACTCTCAAGCCATAGCAGCATGGTTCTCTCTCACCTTTCTGAATTCTGATTCAATGTTTTAACTTCTAGCACATACTCTTCTCCACTGCCTCTATCATTAGGGTCCATCAACACTGTTATTGGCCCTTACTTACCTGTACTGTATGCATAAGACATCCAAATGGGATGTAGTTGGCATCCTACCAGGCTGCTCCAGAATCCCAACCGTTAGGCACTAGAGGGAGGGTTAGGGTTAGGTTGCTGAGGGGGAAAGTTAGGGTTAGGCTGTGGATGGGAGAGTTAGGGTTAGGGTTAGGCTGTGGGAAGGGAGGGTTAGGGGTGTATATATATATACAGTGGGTAAAATAAGTATTGAACACATCAACATTTTTTATTGAACACATCAACATTTTTCTCAGTAAATATATTTGTAATGGGGCTATTGTAATGACATTTTCAGCAAATGTCAACAAAAAGCCATGCAATCCACACATGCAAAGATATCAAACCATAGATTTCCATAAATTACGTTATGTGTAATAATGTGAAATGGCACATGGAAAAAGTATTGAACACGCTTACTGAAATGTATTTAATACTTTGTACAAAAGCTTTTGTTGGTAATGACAGCTTCAAGACGCCTCCTGTATGGAAAAACTAGTCTTACACATTGCTCAGGTGTGATTTTAGCCCCTTCTTCCACACAAACAGTCTTCAAATCTTGAATGTTCCCTGGGCCTCTTCTATGAACTCTGATCTTTAGTTCTTTCCAAAGATTTTCAATTGGATTCAAGAGAGGTGATTGGCTGGGCCATTCTAACATCTCTATTTTCTTTCTATGAAACCAATTGAGAGTGTCCTTGGCTGTGTGTTTGGGATCATTGTCTTGCTGAAATGTCCGCCCTTGTTTCATCTTCAGCATCCTGGTAGATGGCAGCAGATTTTTATCAAGAATGTCTCAGTACATTTTTCCATTCATCCTTCCTTCAATCAAATGAAGTATGCCAGTACCGAATGCTGAAAAACAGCCCCACACCATGATGTTCCCACATTCACGCTTCACTTTTGGTATGGTGTTTTTCTGGTGATGTGCAGTGCCATTTCTCCTCCATACATGATGTGTATTAAGGCATCCAAAGAGTTCAATTTTGGTCACATCTGCCCCAGTATTTCACAGATTTGTCCAAATGTTGTGCAACAAACTTTAAATGAGCTTCAACATGCTTTTTTTCAACAATGGAGTCTTGCGTGGTGAGCATGCAATCAGGCCATGGTGGTTGAGTCCATTACTTATTGTTTTCTTTGAAACAAGTGTACCTGCTTATTCCAGGTTTTTCTGAAGCTCTCCACAAGTGGTCCTTTGCTCTTGGACACCTCTTCTGATAATTATTTTTACTCCTCTGTCAGAAATCTTGTGCGAAGCACCTGGTCATAGCTGGTTTATGGTGAAATTATGTTCTTTGCACTTCTAGATTATGGCCCCAACAGTGCTCACTGGAACATACAGAAGTTTAGAAATCCTTCTTTAATCAATGCCATCAGTATGTTTTGTAACAATAAGGTTACAAAGGTTGTGAGAGAGCTCTTTGCTTATACCCATCATGAGATGTTTCTTGTGTGACACCTTAATGATGAGACACCTTTTTATAGGCCATCAGTTGGGACTGAACCAACTTATATTAATTTGCACTGGCAAGGGGCAGGATTGCTTTCTAATTACTGATAGATTTCAGCTGGTGTCTTGGCTTTCCATGATTTTTCGCACTTCCCTTTCTTCATGTGTTCAATACTTTTTCCCTGTGTAATTTCACATTATTACACATAACTTAATTTATGGACATCTATGGTTTGATTCCTTTGCATGTGCTGGTTGCATGGGTTATTGCTGACATTTGGTGAAAATTTAATTACAAATATATTTACTGAGAAAAATGTTGATGTGTTCAATACTAATCTTACATGCTGTGTATGTATATATATATATATATATATATATATATATATATTAGGGATGGGCGGGTTCGGATTTTTGAAATCCAAACCCCCGCCGATCCGAGTCGGGAATCGAGTCCGGCTCGGGTTTTCCCGCCTTACGCAGAACAAAAAATCGAGGCAAAACATCATCATCCCACCTTCCGGATCTTGCAGGTTTTGGATTCTATAAAAGGACCCTGTGTCGGCGCCATTTCTCACTCCGGCTGTGGACAGTGAAGAGGGAGGGTGGGAGTTAGGGCTGGCTGGGCTGTGTTGTGTTGTGCTGTACTGTTGTTGTCCATAGGGGCTGTGTCCACTCCTCCAAAGTCCACAGGGGCTGGCTGGGCTGTGTTGTGCTGCTGTTGTCCATAGGGGCTGGCTGGACTGTGTTGTGCTGCTGTTGTCCATAGTGGCTGGCTGGGCTGTGTTGTGCAGTCAGTGGTCCATAGGGGCTGTGTCCACTCCAAAAGTCTATAGGGGCTGGCTGGGCTGTGTTGTGCAGTGTCCCATAAAGGCTGTAGTCATAAAGGGGTGCTGTAGTGTTGTCCAGAGGGAGATATGTCCATCAGGGCAGCTCCTCCCAAGTGCAAAAAAAACATTTATTTCTATGTTTGTGAATTGTGTGTACTATAGCTGCACATGCATCAACAAAGGAGCAGCGCCAAGCATGCGCCTGTGTCATAAGTAAAGGGCCGGCTGTCTCATCTCTTAAAGGGTGGTGTGACCCCCAAAGTGCACTCCAAAAAAAATGAAAAATTCTTCTTTTCTCTATTTGCGAAATGTATGCGCAGTAGCCGCACGTGCATCAACAAAGGAGCAGCGCCAAGCGTGAGCCTGTGTCATAAGTCTGGTAAAGGGTGGTGTAACCCCCAAAGTGAACTCCACAAAAAATAAACAATTCTTCTTTTCTGTGTTTATGTGCGCCTTAGCCGCACGTATATATCAATATATCATAAATGGAGGACCAAACTTTGTCTGATAAAAATAAAATAGGGAAAGATCAAGAACCACTTCCTCCTAGTGCTGAAGCTGCTGCCACTAGTCATGACATAGACGATAAAATGCCATCAACGTCGTCTGCCAAGGTCGATGCTCAATGTCATAGAAGAGGGTATATAAAATCCCAAATGACAAAGTTCAGGAAAATGACCTTAAAAAAACATTAAAATCATCTGAGGAGAAACGTAAACTTGCCAATATCCAATTTACAACACGAAGTGGCAAGGAATGGCTAAGGTCTTTCCCTATGTTCAAGACTAGTGGTTCAGCTTCACGTGACGATGGAAGCCCTCCTACTGCTACAAAAATCAAACGAGTTAAGCTGGCAAAAGCACAGCAAATAACTGTTCGTTCTAAGAAGATATCACAAATCTCCAAGGAGAGTCCAAGTGTGGTAGCAGTTGCGATGCCTGACCTTCCCAGCACTGGATGGGAAGAGGTGGCTCTTTCCACCATTTGCACGCCCTCTGCAAGTGCACCTACAGTCCACTTGCTGATATGCAAATTGAAGATGTCACTGTTGAAGTACAACAGGATGAGGATACTGGTGTAGCTGGCGCTGAGGAGGAAGTTGGCGAGGAGATTCTGATGGTGATGTGGTTTTTTTAAATAAGGCTCCAGGGGAGACAGTTGTTGTCCATGGAATGCAAAAGCCCATCACGGTCATGCCTGGGCAGAAGACCAAACATTCCACTTCTTTGGTCTGGCAATATTTCTATCCAAATACAGACAACAACTGTCTTGCCATATATACCATATGTAAAGGTGAAATAAGTAGGGGTAGGGACATTAACCACCTAGGAATATCCTCCCTTATTCATCACCTGCAGCGCGTTCCTAAAAAGTTACTGTCAAGTTCAGAAACTTTGGCTAAGACCGTAAGCAGTCCAGGGACACCTAAATCCCTTTGTCCTATTGTATCCAAGCGCCTGCAAACCACACTGTCAACTCCCTCCTCGTCAATTTCCTCCTTAGTCAGGATTGGAAGTAGTCCTGCAGGCCATGTCACTGGCATGACTGACTCTCCTATCCAGGATTCCTCCGGAGGATCCTGCATTGCTACGCCTACTGCTGCCACTGCTGCTGTTGCTGCTGGGAGTCGTTCATCATCCCAAAGAGGATGTAAGAACACCTCTACTTTTACTAAACAATTGACCCTCCAACATTCCTTAGCGAGGAGGATGAAGTACGACAGCAGTCATCCTGAAGCAAAACGGATAACTGAGGCCTTGACTGCTATGTTGGTGTTAGACGTGCATCTGGTATCCGCCATTAGTGCAGTGGGATTTAGACAATTGTTGGAGGTAGTGTGTCCCCGGTTCCAAATCCCAAATAGATTCCACTTCACTAGGTAGGCGATACTGAGACTGTACAAAAACGTCAGAAAAATTGTCCTCAGTGTCCTAAAAAATATGGTTGTATTCAATGTCCACTGTGGAACAGGGCAGACTAAGGACTATATGACTGTGACAGCCCACTGGGTAGATGCATCACCTTACGCAGCAACAACAGCAGCATCACCAGTAGCAGCATCTCAGAAACGCCAGCTCATTCCAAGGCAGGCTACACTGTGTATCACCAGTTTCAGTAAGAGGCACACCGCCGACAACCTCTTACAGAAACTGAGGGAAATAATCGCCCAGTGGCTTACCCCATTTAGACTCTCCTGGGGATTTGTGATATCTGACAATGCCACCAATATTGTGCGGGCATTACATCTGGGCAAATTCCAGCACGTCCCAAGTTTTGCTCACACAATAAATTTGGTGGTGCAGAATTTTCTGAAAAATGACAGGGGCGTGCTGGAGATGCTTTGGGTGAACCAAAACATTTCTGGCCACTTTCACCATTCAGCAACTGCGTGCCAAAGACTGTAGCACCAGCAAACACTCTTGAACCTGCCCCACCATCACCTGAAGCAAGAGGTTGTGACGCGGTGGAACTCAACACACTATATGCTTCAGAGGATGGAGGAGCTGCAAAAGGCCATTCAAGCCTATACATCCATCAATGACATAGGCAAAGGAGGGGGTATGCACCTGACTCAAGCGCAGTGGAGAATGATTTCCGTGTTGTGCAAGGTTCTCCAGCCCTTCGAACTTGCCACACGTGAAGTCAGTTCAGACACTGCCAGATAGTCAGGTCATTCCCCTCATCAGGCTTTTGTAGAAGCAGCGGGAGAAAGTGAAGGAGGAGCTAAGATGGAGCGATTCCGCTTGGCATGTGGGACTTGTGGATGAAGCCCTTCATTCGCTTTGCCAGGATTCCAGGGTGGTCAATCTGTTGAAATCAGACCACTACATTTTGGCCACCGTGCTCGATCCTAGGTTTAAAGCCTATGTGGTGTCTCTCTTTCCGGCCGACACAAGCCTGCAGAGGTGCAAAGACCTGCTGGTGAACACACTGTCAGCTGAAGCGGAATGTGACACGTCAACAGCTCCTTCTTCATTTTCTCCCACAACTAGGGCTACCAGGAAACAACTTAGGTATCCTAAGCAACCTGCTGGCGGTGATTGAGGGCAGCCAGGACCAAGTTTGGACATATGCTCCGGACTGAAGGACCTGGCGACAATTTCTGACATGTCTACTGTCACTGCATATGATGATGTCACCATTGACAGACTGGTGGAGGATTACATCGGTGACAGCATCCAAGTAGGCATGTCAGAAAGTCCATACCTGTACTGGCAGGAAAAAGAGGCAATTTGGAGGCCCCTGTACTAACTGGCTCTATTTTACCTGAGTTGTCCCCCCCTCAAGTGTGTACTCCGAAAGAGTGTTTAGTGCAGCTGGGAACCTTGTCAGCGAAAGGCGTAGGAGGTTACTTCCACAAAATGAGGAGAAGATGATGTTCATAAAATGAATTATCAACTCTTCAAGGGAGACCAGCCTCCAGAACGTACAGAGGGACCTGTGGTGGTGGATTCCAGCGGGGACAAATTAATACTCTGTGTGGATGAGGATGTACACAACACTGAAGACGGTGAGGAATCGGTGGATGAGGAGGATGAGGACGACATCTTGCCTCCGTGGAGCCAGTTTTTGCAGGGACAGATTAATTGCCAGCTTGTTTTATGGGGGCCCAAACGAACCAATCATTTCAGCCACAGTCGTGTGGCAGACCCTGGCTCTGAAATGATTGGTTTGTTAAAGTGTGCATGTCCTGTTTATACAACATAAGGGTGGGTGGGAGGGCTCCAGGACAATTCCTTCTTGCACCTCTTTTTTTCTTTGCATTATGTACTGTTTGGGGCCTAGTTTTTCAACTGCCATCCTGTCTGCCCCTGCAGTGTCACTCCTAGATGGGCCACGTGTTTGTGCCGCCTTCTCGTGTCGCTTAGCATAGTCATCCAGCTACCTCGGTGCAACCTTTTGGACTAAAAACAATATTGTGAAGTGTGAGGTGTTCAGAATAGACTGGAAATGAGTGGAAATTAATGTTATTGAGGATAATAATAGCATAGGAGCAGAAAAACCCACAAATTCTGTGATTTTAGCTGTTTTTATGCTTTATTTAAAAAAAAAATACAGATCCAAAACACAAAACCCTGAACCCAAAACACGGAAGGGTGGTTTTGGCAAAATCAATCCAGATCCTAAACCAAAACACGAAAAGTGGCCGGTGCACACCCCTAATATATATATATATATATATATATATATATATATATATATGTATATACAGTATGTATGTATGTATAATTGGAAAGATTCAGAGGTGAGGGAGCTCTGGACTCTCCTCCTGTGCAAATAATTGCATCAAGTATTAGTCCCCTCAGCCATAAATTGTGCCATTCTCCTCTGGAAATAACACTATGCAAGGTACTGTAGCATAGTCTCAGCATCTGCATCAGGCTCTCCCTTGATGTTTGAAACAATACCACAGGAATGCCGGGCTACACAGTTTTAACTCGATAACCACGACTAAAGCAATGCACTGTTCAGTCACCACCCACTTTTCATGGTTCAACTTTGTGAGCCTCTAATGTCCACTTTTGATTACCCTACACTAGGTTTTCAGGGCATTAATTTAATGCACTGTGAAAGGGGACAACCCGGGAATAACCTGAGTCCAAAGTGCAGTGTTAAAGGGGTTTGAGCAGCTGGGATAGGGCTTGAAACCATATTCATTAACCCAGATCGGACCCGTGATTTACAGTAGCTTATGAAAGGGGTTGTCACAGAATGGAGTGTGCAAAAACTCCTACTGCTGGGATTGTTAAAGAAAGTGGACACATTTAATAAGCAGAGATAACATTTACTCAAACAATTAAGTGGTTTATTGCTAACAAGATTAACAGTGTTTAAAGTATTTAAAGATGTGATAATGTACTCTACAGCAATGCAGTATTCTGTAACATCAGAGAGTATAAGAAAACAAATTAATAGCAATTAAATGTTAAAGGATATTTATTTTAAAGCAAGATATAAGTATAATATGAAAAAACACTATGGGGTTAATCCAATTATAAGCGATGCACTCATGGGTGCAAGTCATCGTGACACTGGCCGCACTTGATGGCAGCCTGAACTCGCTCAAAACTGTGCACAGCCCCATAGGGCTGCTTACAAATTGAGCGAGTTCAGCCTGAAATAGGGCCACGAGGGGTGCGAGATGCAGTGCTGTTGCTGGCAATTGAACGCTGCGGCTACGACAACATGCAGCCAATTCACACCCCTCATAGTTAATTGAATTTTCCCCCAAGGAGTTAGTCTATATTATTATTATTATTATTAGTATCATTATTATTATTATTATTAGAATTGAGCGGGTCAGTTTTACTCGGCTATGATCGGATCTCAAAAACGGAATTATATTGGCTATCTGGCCACTAAGATAAGTCTGAACTAACCTGAATTTGTGCTAATTTTACGAAAAGTAAACCACTCATCTATTTATTATTATTATTATTATTATTAGAGATGAGCGGGTCAGTTTTACTCGGCTATGTTCAAATCTCAAAAATGGAATCATATTGACTATCTGGCCACTGAGATAAATCTGAACTAATCTGAATTTGTGCTAATTTGATGAAAAGAACAGAGTCAAAACCAAAACACTCATCTATTAATTATTATTATTATTATTAATAATAATAATAATAATAATAATAATAATATTGTTTTTTTAATATACCTACTTACAGTATATAGTCTTTAGAGATCGATTTAATTTCAGAAAACACTGATGGAGTTTGTATACTCTCCCTGTGCTTGCGTGGGTTTCTTCCGGGTGCTCTGGTTTCCTCCCATAAACCAAAAAATACTGGTAGGTTAATTGGCTCTCAGCAAAACTATACCCTAGTGTGTGTGTACATGTACATTTAGTAGGGAATATAGATTGTAGGCTACACTGGGGCAGCGACTGACGTGAATGGCCAAATATTCTCTGCAAAGTGCTGTGGAATTTATGTGCGCTATATAAATAACTGGTAATAAATAAATAATTAAATAATTATACTGGTTTTCATTTATCATTACAGTCCACATCTTTCTGCCCTCTTTATCAAGGGGAACCCCATATATCTAGCTGACAAATATGGAGAAATAACTTTGAAGGAATTATCTTGGAACAGTTTTCACCAACTGCCCAAGGAGAGGTTCAGTTTAGGTGTGGCCAAAGTCTCTATTTACAACACTCACCATGTACAACCAATGGGTACAAATTAATTATACATAATAGCTACTGTATGTCTACTTATATACTCCTGATGATGATTGGTTAATATAAATGTGATTGTTCTATGTAAAATGGTTTACCCATGTGTGTTAGATGTCAACTTCTAATGAGTTGAGTTGGGCACACATTATACAATATATCGTCCAATATATCATCTGCGACGGATCATCCGATTCATCAAACAATAAATTAGGTAGTCACATCTTCTTATCGGATGTGCTGTACATCAGAGGGGATGATGCCACAGACGGTGCAGTATATTTACAGTAGACATGTAATGATATATCACACCATCATACAGCAGATTGTGCAGTGTGTGCAGAAATGCGATATTATCATTACATTGCATCGCTGTGCCGCTGGGTCGCCTGGTTTTCCAGCTTTAGTATTTTGTGCAACTTGTTAAAATGTGGTATTGTTAGTGCACGAAATAACTATCTTACACAAAATGTGCCAATTCTCCTTATTTGCCCTTTCTCAGAGCTGACTTTCATCTTGCAGAAACTGCTCAAAATGTTCTTAACAAAATAATAACACCCATGTTATCTCAAAACTATGTACCAAGCACATCCTGTCACAGTTGGTGCTAGCGAGTTACCTGTATCAGGTGATGAGCTGGAATCACTGGAGGCCGGCTGGACTGGAACCATGGTTAACATGAATAGCTCTTTATTATAAGAAGTGGGTAGCAGTGAGAACTGCCTTTGGTGATGAGTGACTGGAACTGGAAACTGGAGACGTTGGAATGAGACCAGAAGGAACTTGCAGGGACCGGACTGGGACCGGCAGGTAGGCTGACTGAGCTGGTCGGGGTACCAGTAGATGAGCCTGCAGATGGATGGTAGCATGGAAGCTACTTGGTGCAGCTAATGAGCCGTGAGGTGAGTGGACTTGGAGGAACCGGACTGGGACCGGCAAGAAGGCTGGTATCCGGATGGCTACGTGGAGCGGCCGGTTAGCCGTTGGTAGACGCTGGTAGCTGGGTGGCTACGTGGAGCGGCTGAATAGCCGTGGGTAGACACGGGTAGCTGGGTAGCTACTTGGAGCGGCTGGGTAGCCGTGGGTAGACGCTGGTAGCTGGGTGGCTTCGTGGAGTGGCTGGTTAGCCGTGGGTAGATGCTGGTAGCTGGGTGGCTACATTGAGCGGCTGGATAGCCGTGGGTAGACGCTGGTAGCTGGGTAGCTACGTGGAGCAGCTGGATAGCCATGGGTAGACGTTGATAGCTGGGTGGCTACGTGGAGCGGCTGGATAGCCATGGGTAGATGCTGGTAGCTGAGTGGCTACGTGGAGCAGCTGGATAGCCGTGGGTAGACGTTGGTAGCTGGGTAGCTACTTGGAGCAGCTGGATAGCCGTGGGTAGACACTGGTAGCTGAGTGGCTACGTGGAGCGGCTGGATAGCCGTGGGTAGACGTTGGTAGCTGGATGGCTTCGGGGAGTGGCGGATAGCCGTGGGTAGACATTGTTAGCTGGGTGGCTACATTGAGCGGCTGGACAGCCGTGGGTAGACGCTGGTAGCTGGGTGGCTACGTGGAGCGGCTGGATAGCCGTGGGTAGACGCTGGTAGCTGAGTGGCTACGTGAAGCGGCTGGATAGCCGTGGGTAGACGCTGGTAGCTGGGTGGCTACGTGGAGTGGCTGGATAGCCGTGGGTAGACGCTGGTAGCTGAGTGGCTACGTAGAGTGGATGGATAGCCGTGGGTAGATGCTGGTAGCTGAGTGGCTACGTGGAGCAGCTGGATAGCCGTGGGTAGACGTTGGTAGCTGGGTAGCTACTTGGAGCGGCTGGATAGCCGTGGGTAGACGCTGGTAGCTGAGTGGCTACGTGGAGCGGCTGGATAGCCATGGGTAGACGTTGTTAGCTGGATGGCTTCGGGAGGCAGCTGGATAGCCGTGGGTAGACGCTGGTAGCTGGGTGGCTATGTGGAGCGGCTGGATAGCCGTGGGTGAGAGATGGCAGCATGGAAGCTACTTGGTGTGGCCTGGGAACCGTGGGTGAGAGATGGTAGCGTTGAAGCTACTAGGAGCGGCCAGGGAGCCGTAGGTGAGAGTCTGGTAGCGTGGATAGCTGAATGCAGCAGGTTTATGGATAGCACTGGTCTAGGAACCAGCAGGAGCCTGGGACATACTGGCACACAGAGGTACAGCTATAGCACAAGCAGTACACCACGGAACGTAACAAGATGTTCAAGCACTGAGTGCTATTAGAGGAGGATATATATACCTAGAGTCTGGCAGCGATTGGTGGATACAGACAGGTGGTCTGGCAGTGGCATTCAGAGTGGAGCAAGGCACAGCATGCAGAGAGAGTATTCATCTCTGCAGCCCTTGAGAATCAGGACCACACCTGTGATTCCAATTAAGACTAGCAATGCTCACAGACAGAGCAGGGTCCAGGTGTTTAATCAGTGTGGGGAGATGAGAGCTCTGCACACACAGAGATGTAACAGCCAGCTTGATTCAGCCAGAGCAGATGTCCTAGGAGAATACAAACACAGATCCATGGAGCAGCTGGCAGAGGTAAGTCACAAAAGGTAAAAACTAGCCAGGATTGTGACACATCCTTTTTCCAGCCCCACATCATTTAATGTGTCTCAAATTCTCTCTTTCCTATAGAAGAAATTTCACAAACAATGTCAAGGGGGTAATTTTACTAAGATTTGAGTTTGGTCAAGTATTTTTTTTTATCTCTATTTACATCTTCGAATCTCGTGTGATTTTCTCGTTTTTCATCTCGCAAATTTACTAAGAAGTGAGTTTAGCTGAAAGTGAGTTTTCCGATGGTGATGTAGATTGAGATATCTCCCCTGAGTTGCAAGTTTAGATGAAATTACTTACCCGAGATTGCAATGTTTTCTCTCTGCAAAACTCTCCCAAGCTAGCAGCCTGCACATATCAGTGAGATATGTGAAGCCGGCTTTTGATTTATACCTGTTAAAAAAGGGTTAAATCTTAAAAAAAATAAGTAGGGCCCCCCTCCCAAAAGCATAACCATAACTGGTCAGCCAATCAGCGGCTGCTACAGGGGCAGAACTATGGGAGACAATGGAGGCGCCTGGCGCTGGGGACCAACACTGAAGGGGCACCTCCTACATTGCCCACAATATAATCACCCCACTTAGGGCTGTAAATATGTACCCAGACTGTACCGTCACAGCCGCACAATACATGGCACCTCTTCCCAGCACCTGAGAAGCTACCATAACCATATACTAGTGGAGGGATCTGTGTCAGACCATCAGATGACTCTTCCGTCTAGCTATAGCATGTCCCTGCTCATTGATGTCGCTGCTCCTCAGCAGCTTCTCATGCCAGTGTGACTTTTTAGGGGGAGACACCAGATTATAACTTGCCTCCGGGTGTCTGGGGTGAATTTACGCCACTGGGCTGCTAACTGTAGAGCGGCCATTGATTGGCTTCAGCTCCTGACAGTTCCCACGTTGGCTGGTCAGTGAGCAAGGAGCCAGAGCCAATCAGCAGCCACTCTACAGTTAGCGGCCGCTGATTGGCTGGCGGCTCCTGACAGTTCACGCTGATCAGTCAGGAGTCAGTTAGCGGTGTATGTGTTCACACACATACACCACTAAAGTAAGTATATGGTTCGGGTGCCAGTTTGTTTTATTACCAAGACCCCTGGATGTTACAGAGACCAGCGCGAGGATGGAGGTGAGTATAAGATCTGTTTATCAGGTACTCCAAACAGGATCTACGGGGACAAGTGGATGTGAATATCTGGAAGTAGGTAAGTACTGTATGTGTGAATGAGGTAGTTATGTAATAAAACTCTACTATATACTGTGTGTGTTTTCTGTCTTTTTTAACTATGTATTTTACAGTGGGGGTACGGGTGTCGGCTGCCTGCTGGCACTTATAGTTCCACAAGTGCAAAAGGGCAAGCATGCTGGCACCTGTAGTTCCACTGTAAAATACAATCATTTTCTACTATTTTACACTTTATTACTCCCGTACCCACAGCCCAGGGGTGCGGGGAAGAACCCCGGGCTTCAGACCAAGCCAGGGGTTTCAGGAGAGGGGGGACCCCTTTTTTGGGGGTCTCCACTTCCCCTGAGATTCCCGCCTTGGCCTGACTGGCTTGGGGTGAGAATGCTTTGGCCATGGAGACCCGGTAATAGGGTCTCTCCTGGCTGTGGCATTACACCCCGGGTTGGTTTGGGTCCGGTGCTGGTTTTAAATATAGGGTGACCCCTACGCAATTTTTCCCCCCTATATTTAAAACCAGCACTGGCCCTGCAGCCAAGTGCTGGTTCCCAAACTATGGGGGAACCCTACTCTTTTTGTTCCCCGTAACTTTTGGAACCAGGACTGGCTGACCAGTCCGGGGCTGGTTATGGCTTTTGGGGGGGGACCCTACATCATTTAAAAAAAAATAACTACACATGCAGAAACATACACAAATCACACTGATCTGTGTATGTTTCTGGCAAACTCGCAGCTCAGGAGGGTTTGAAACTTCAATTTATCTGCAAGTTTGCTCTAATCTCGCCCGAGATTGAAATCTCGAATTTTAGGAACTTTGCATCTTTTTCATGAAAAGTGCTTCCGAGTTTGCCTGATGGTGAGAAGATTCGAGTTTGTGATCTCACCCGAGTTTTACGAGTGAGATTAAAGAACTCTCTCCCAAACTCACCTGAATTTGTCTTTAGTAAATTTGCGAGATGAAAAACATGCCTAAACTCTCCCGAGATTTTCATCTCGACCAATCTCGAATCTTAGTAAATTTATCCCTTTGACTCTTCCCACAGTGTGCACAGACATCCTTATGCAGATCTTTTTGACTCTGAATTTTTTTTCTGTCTTGCCTGTGCATATAAATGTAATTGATGAAAATAACCTGAGGTTATCTCATGGCTTAGAAACATTGTCGGAAAGTTTGTAGTCTTGCCTCCGAGGCAGCCATATCACCCTTTATACCCTTTGGACTGGCACAAGGCTCCCTTCTTTCAAGCAAGTATACCCACAAGTGTCTAGGTTCCAGGAAAGGGGAGAAGATGAACGATATGTGTCCTCCCCATCAGCCAGGCGTACTGTATTTGTGTAGTGCAAGTTGATATCGTCTGGTTATTAACCAAATGTGAACAGAAATAGCCACAACCTTTGAAAGAGGAGATTACTTTATTAAGTAAGGGTACTGCTAAATTTAGTGAAGTCAGGATTGGAGAGATATTCACCAATACCTGGATTTAACAATTATTTCTGCAGCAGCACAGCACAGCCCAACACCAGGAGCATAGACACAGGATCAGTGAACACAGGAGCATGTCCCCACATACTGTGCCCAGCTCCCCATGTGTCTTTTCTTACAGGAGTGAACAGGAAGGCATATTGGGTGAGCTATTAGACATTAGTTAGGCTGCAGAGCTTTGCAGTTGGGGGTACGGGATGTGAGCTGGTTTGGTATTAGGGGCATGAGGTAGATTACTTTATTGGAACATCTGTTTAAGGCTGAGAAGACACTTGGTACCCTGGATTGGGTGGTTGTGCTCTTAGGGCTTAACAATTTAGGCTCATGTTAAGGTGGACTTACACATGCTGGCTGCATGTGGGTGTCGTTTAGTTTGAAATCATTCGGAGGTTTTTGAGGGGTACTTAAGGAGAATGTGAATATGAGCATCTCTAGAATGGTCATGGGTTAGGGGTAGATGTACTAAGCTCTGGAAAGTGATAAATTGAAGAGTGATAAACTACCAACCAATTAGCTCCTGTAATTTCTTAAACACAGCCTATAACATGACAAGTAGGAGATGAGTGGTTGTTAGTTTATCACTTTACAATTTATCACTTTCCAGATGTTAGTACATCTCCCCCTAGAGAGGTAAGGTCATCAAGCACCCGCGCTTGAGTTATGAGGAGGAAGCTTTTTATCGGCTAGATGGGGTCCATCTGATTGTAGAAGGGTTAGTTTTTTTATTATTACTATTGAGAACCTCTGTTACTTTCTGTAGCAAGGGTTTAAGGGGGTCACAGGAGATGGCGGTCCTTGGTTTCTTGAACTAGGCTTCATCAGGAAGCGGTGCTCCTTGGCAACCTTTAGTACCGCAATAGTGCTTGGGTGACTTTTCCCCTTTGAGAATGGCGAGATTGTCTCTACATTTGGGGAGGACCTGGTCTTCATCTCAATGAGAGACCAGTGCTAGGCCAATTAAGAGGCAATAGTTCAGCTCAATCCTGTTTGTGGTGGGTGTTTTCCCTTTGTATCCATTTTCTTTGGTTTATTAGCTACAATCTGTAGGATACAAATCTTCAGTGTTCAGAGGAATGTGAATTTAATTCTAATAATATTGGACAAATAATGCAGCGGTGACAATAGACATGTAGGAGGGGACAGTCATATGAATTAGAAAAATCGCCTTAATATGTTCATTAGACTGACAATCATGCAGGCAGGCAACTTATGTGACATCGACATCCTGTCTAGGACATAACAATTCTCATCCCTTAAAGGTGAATGTTTGGTGTATATAAAATGACAGACAAAATAAGTATATGCTCACTTTTATTTATTTCTACAGTATAAATTTAGAGATTGTAACTATGCATACATGTTAAGCTGTCTGTGTCGTAAAATCAAGATCACTGACAGTTTTGCTTCCTCTATTAGCTTCAGAGATGCATTTTATCCTTTCAGTAATGTTTTCCCTGGGCCTTGCAGAGATCAGGAGCACAGGGGTCACAGGGATCTGCCAAGGAAAACAATATCAATAATGATTGTGATGATTCAGGAGGCCTTAGTCTGTTGCTAGTTTGCATTATGGAACACAATATTTATATGATAGGACTATAAAGAAGTCATGGCAAAATAGAAATGATCTCTCTCTGTAAAATATTTGTGCTCCCTTTTCAGTGCCAGCTGTGATAATTACAGAATCAGCTCTGGAAGGTTTTTACCTTTTTGTATCATGCCCACATTTCACATTCAGCACACAAAATTCACTTCACATAGGATTTGCTGACAAATATAGCAATTCTACGGACCTTTCAGCTGACAGCCCGGGTCTATAGATGGGGACACTTAAGTGGTATTCTAAATATTCCAGGGATCAGAGATATACTGGCAACAGAGTGACCTGAACCTAATGCAACCAGTCAACAAGTAGTTAATCTGACCACTTTTTTTATTTAATAATTGATTCCTTTTTTTTATTAATATCGCAAAAACATTGTCATTTGTAGAAGTCATTACTACTGGATCAATTGTGGATGGCTAAATTGTTTTATAATCCAATGGTATTTTTAGAAAATGTTAACTTGTAGCACCCAATGGCACCCTTCCCTCCTATTGCCACCTTCCACTGTCTTTATTCTTCCTGTCTTTATTTATTAAATATACAAAGAGTTATTTTTGTTTTAGAGAGAGAGATTGTGTTTGAGTGGGACTATCCTATCTGCCTCCAGGCATTAATCTCCTCCTAGTCACTGTGCTCCCCATGTAACCACTACAAGAGGTAGCACAAATATGGATCTATAGGCCTGATTCAGAGTTGGGAATAGAGTGAGATATCTCTCTCAACTGTGAACCTGAACAAACCATATTGCAATGCAAGGGCTGTAAATACATACATTTTTTTTACATGTGGGGTAAATACTGGCTGCTTCTACATGTAGCCCACAAATACTGCACAGCTTTATTATTACTCTACAATTTAGATGTCAGCTTGGAAACACTCCTCCCAAATCTAAATCTCTCTGCACATTTTAAATCTGTCCCACCTGCAGTGCAGCATGGTTTCACCAAGTTGATCAGTTGAGAGAGATATCTCACTCTATTCCCAAGTCTGAATCAGGCCCTATGTACTAAGCCTTGGAGAGAGATAAAGTACCAATCAATCAGTTCCTAACTGTAATTTTTTAAATACAGCCTGTAAAGTGACAGTTAGGAGCTGATTGGTTAGTACTTTATCTCTATCCACTTTATCTCTCTCCAAGGCCCATACAAGCCAATTACTGCATACTTCCTCATATAACTGGGTGCAAGGTTGCTGGTTAAAGAAGTAGAGGACACAAACAAATTGGAAGCTAGATGGGGGAGTCCGTGTATCACGGTTATCATGAAGACTAAAGATCTTACTTTACCACAGAAGTTCTGTAACGTTATTTCTGTGTCTGTAGGATTCTGTTTATTTAGATATTATCTTCTAATGACAAAAACATTCAATTTAGTAAGAATATCTTGTAACAAATATGTTGTTGGTACCCTGTAGTATATCTTTTATAGGGTGGATATATTTCCTGTGTTTATATTGACATATGTACCTTTCTGATGACTTCCAGAGCTCTGGCAATGTTGCACAGGCTTGCAAGCTGAAAAAACAATACACGTATACTGTATGTCACTAGCTAGTACATGATATGAGTTGCTCACAATTCAAGAAATGTTAACATTTGTAATATATTAAGTTTCAATTCAACATATTAATTATATATTAACAAAAAATAGGATATTGAGAAATTATGTATGAGCTGAAAGAAACAATATTTATACATGAATTATTCAGACATTTCATGAATTTGGGCTACTAAATAAAACACATTATAGATATGCAGAAGATAATGACTCACAAACAGCAGCTTACTGAACAATGCTCAGATAGCAATGTAACTCCATAGTCATCAGGAACCCCAGACAGTGCAAGTTTTACAGCTCTCCAACTTTGTGCACCAGTGTATTGTATTGGTTCTGGGTGGTGATGCAGACTATTGTACTACTGGAGCAGGGTTTCATTAGCGGTTAAGATTCCAACAACCGGGTTGTTGTTTCCCGTAACCCCGGCATTGGAATCCCAATCGCCAAGACAACAGCGGTGTTGAAATTCCGACATGACTCTGGATGCCGACGCCGGAATTCCAGCAGATGGCATCCTGATTGTAAGGACACCGGGGAAAGGTAAGTATCAGCTGTGTGTGGGGGGGGGAGTTAGGTTTAGGCAGCCCGGCGGGGACTTAGGGGTAGGCTGCGGGAGGGTGGAGTTTAGGGTTAGGCTCTGGGCAGGAGGAGTTAGGATCGGGCACCACTGGTGGGACTGTTAGGGATATGCACTAAGGGGGAGGGTTAGGGTTAGGCACTAAGGGGGAGGGTTAGATTTAGGCACTTACCAGGAGGGTTAGGGTGCGGGATAGGGAGGGTAAGTATAAGGGTGCAGAAAAGGAGGGTTATGGGGTAACTACTACAGTAAAACATTACTTATCGTTCCCTTGTCTGGATTTGAACCATTGGCATGCCACTGTCAGTGTACTGACAGCCGGCATCCCGTCCATCGGTATTTCATACCGATTCCAACACATTTGCTAAGACCTCATGCCTATCTAATCTAGGGAAGACACAGTTTCAGCTGCTGTTCCAGAAGTAGGAATATGTACTCCAATAGGATGTTATTAAGAATGTAGATGTACAGTATGTGGAATTTGTTATACAGATACACAAAGAAAAAAATGTGCTTAAAAATAACTGTCATATAAAAATGTCTTACTTGATTTAATATGATCTTTTGTTCAAGAAGGTATGTATGTATGGAGATTGTAAAGAGCAATTTGTGTGTTAAATAAAAATAGTATCAATTATTATTGGGATCACAGTAAGACCCAAATATTACTTACGGTCTTGGCAGATACTTTGCTTCTGACAAGGGTCCTTGCACACAGCTTGCTTCTGGCAAGGGTCCTGGCACACAGCTTGCTTCTGGCAAGGGTCCTGGCACACAGGCTGCTTCTGGCAAGGGTCTTTGCACACAGGCTGCTTTTGGCAAGGGTCCTGGCACATAGGTTGCTTCTGGCAGGGATCCTTGCACTGGGACTTCTGTTGGAAGTGTCCTCCTTTAACTCCAGACATGATTGGGTTTTGGTCGCTGGTTTCTGGGCCAAACCAATATAGGGAGAGATATGATGGTGTGTAGGGAAGCTCAGAAAAAGTTCCTTTTATACCAACAGGTCTGCATATTACAAATTCCTAGGGCAAGCACAAAACAAACCAGTTTTTACAAGACCGAAAAATAAAATATTACTGATTGAAATATTTATTTAATTTTAATTATTTCCTCAAAGTTGGGTGTTTCCTAGAGAACAACTCATGACACTTAATTCTTAAAATACTACACTTTTATGGTCCATTTTTTTAAAAGCACTTGTGAAATAATGTTATGAATTAAGGGCACGATTTTATTTCTAATGAGTGACACAGACAATATAAATAATATAATAAATAATTAGATTAAACTTCTGAAGTATTTTGTTGACACCCAAAGTGATCTCTATTCTAAACTTTTTGCATTTCATATAACTTGTGTTCTACAAATCGATTATTTTAAAAAGTATTATTGGTCTTGTCTTATGCATAAAAAGAAATACATCCCTTCAGAAAAATACAGAAAAATAAAATATATCTCAGATTTGTTAGTTTTAAAAAAAAACGAACCAACCAAAAAAAACAAATAAACAAAAAAGAGCGAGTGCTCAATGTATCATGATTCAGAGTCCATAATTTGAATTACTTAGGAGAATTATATGGTAGTGTCATCACTGCACTCAGTGACACCTGGTGCACCCAATAGATTTCCTGCACACATCGAAGGCATGTGCACCCAAAAAAGGGCATTGCCTTGGCATAGTTTCATGCCCCTGGTTTAATTTTAATTTTTTTGGGGCGCCTTGCTTCTCGGACGTGAACCCCTTAATGTTAGGGACGCTGGTATAGAGGAGCCTTGACGTCGGACCAGTGCTTATTCATATATTTGCAAATGTATGTAAACCAATACCTCTGAATTTCTATTATCATGTAGGATTCAAGTATTTTTGATTTATCTGCAGTGTGCTGGGGGGCAATTTTCTTTTTTCTGTGTTCAGTGTAAACCCCGCCCTTTACAAGCACCTGTAGTATAGTATTAAGCTGATTGAGCAACTACCATATTTTTTGCTTGCAGTTTGGAGGCATGAAAGGAGACAGCATTAGGAGGAGGTGCTGATCCTTATAGTGCCATGTGGAGGTTTTTTGGGGTACCTCCAAGGTAAGTTAGCTCTCAGCTCATACATGTACAGTTATCATGCAGTACATCAATTTGTAATTATATGACCCAGAGTGGGTGCTACTATTACGTAGCAATAATTATTTTGGGGTGAGCGTTTGGGAATGGGGCCCCCGGGGCTGTTCTGGCTGGACCTTTCTCATGGCATCACCACTTAATTCACATAGAATATTCTTTCACTTCTCTATTCGTTTGTGTATTATTTATGTCATTTTAATTATTTTACATTTCATTTACACTTATTGATTTATCTTTACACATCTATTCTTTTTACACTTCACTATCACCTTTTTTCCCCTTTACTATCACCTTTTTTCCCCTTTTCGTGTGATGCCCTGGGGATGGTCCATGACTGGAATTTTTTGGGGTGCCTTGCTTCTCGGACGTGAACCCCTTAATGTTAGGGATGCTGGTATAGAGGAGCTTTGACGTCGGCCCAGCGCTTATTCATATATTTGCAAATGTATGTAAACCAATACCTCTGAATTTCTATTATCATGTAGGATTCAAGTATTTTTGATTTATCTGCAGTGTGCTGGGGGGCAATTTTCGTTTTTCTGTGTTCCCTGGTTTAATTACTCTGTGGTCATGCCCAGCACTCTCAGAGATGCTTGGCTGCCCCTAAAGACTTTCCCCTCACTGCTGTCTCCTCCTTAGTGATCTAGAACTGGGCACTGCACAGGCAACTTCCAAGGTGTCCAGAGCCTACTTATATACCCTAAGGTAACAGATCAAAGGAGTTCAGTGTCAGCTGACTGAGACCACACTATCATTGGTTGAAGGAACAGTCAGGTGATGCAGACTACCATGGCTGCGCCCAGTACTGCAACCTCAGTAACCAAGTCACAGCCATACATGGAAGTACCAGGGCACCTAAGGCAAAATCCTCAGTGCATCACCCACCGCCGCACCTGACGTCTGACTGCACTAGAAGTCAGGGAAACCCGGTGCTGAGGTGAGTAACGGCCAATCCTAGGCCAAACCCTGACACTTGAATATGGACAACTGAAAGAATATATTGTACCTCTGAATTGCCCAGTGGCAGACTTCTAACGCATCCTTGCACAGTGACCTTGAGTGGGTACCACCCATCCAGTTAATGTTGAAAACTATTGTGGTGTTGTCCAGACAATGAAAGATGAGAGCACTTGAGATGGATGGGGAACCAAGGACTGAAGAACCAGTCTTGCTGCCTTATTGTATAAGACATTGATGTGCAGATGAGATTCTCCTGGAGACCATTCTCCCCTAACTGCTGTGTCCTGAGGAACAGCTCCCCAAAGCTAAAGGAAAGCATCTGACTGGAGTGGATGGGGGAAGGTAAAATGAGGGGCAGGAAAATTTAAAGTTGTCCAACTCTGTTTGTCTTGAGCAACTTGAAAGGCAAAGAAAATTTGTCTGAGCACTCATAATGGCTGTGAATCAATGAGATAAAGGATCTCTGAGGTCCTCTGCAAAATAGAGGCACATGAGAATAACCTAGGGAGAAGCCATTATCTTCTGATGAATAGCCATTTCTCCAAAGGATTGCTGAGAGAATAGGAATGGGTATCTAGGAGAAAACCTAGAAATTGAATTTGACTTCTTACACTTCATTACTCTGGCGATGGAGCCAAAACCATCACCGTCCACTGGAACAGCTGATCTCTCCATCTGAATCGTAACAGGTGTCTGTGGTGTGGGTGAATAGGAAGAGAGATCTGTTCTTATATTAGGAGAAAGGCCTGAGATACCAGCTCTAGTAAGCCAAACTGTTTGGCTTACTAGAGCTGAGAAAGTATGTAATATAGTTAGAGAAAGTTAGAGGAAGTTAATAATATAGTTAAAGGTTTGCTCTATAATGAGGGTTGCTCTACTGACCGCTTTGAGAAAAGCAAATGTTGATGCCATCAGTGACTCTGACTAGATGGCCTCGCCTTCTCTTTCAGCCTTTTCCAGGACATATAACAAAGTACCAAATTACCAAAGGCATCTGCAATTTTGTATTGGATCTTCCCTAATATCTTATCAATGGTGTCAGGGGTGACCGTAACTCCCATTTAATGAAGAATCTTTATCCAGAGCAAATAAAACAGGAATGTCAGATAAACTTGCATCCTCCTTAATTACCCCAGTATGAAAAGCTAGCTGTGGAAACGTAAACAACTCCAAATTTTCTGACAAGACCCAGTGAGTTGAGAACAGCTTAGCTGGTGGTATTCTTCCAGCAAGAGCTAATCTAGCCATTTTAATGGTGCTCCATTCACCCCTTTTAGAAGAGGAAGTTGACTGGACTACCTCCACTGATTCCCCATCAACTACCTGTGGTTATCAGTCATTGAGAAGCTGACCTTCTATGAGATGGACTCGGTAATACGTCCCTTTATACAGGCAATAGATTTGTAAGAAATTCCAGCTGTGGGCTAGAAAATTCTGCTTGCTTTGTGCAGGAGTATATTATCTGCTACGGAACTTAATTGTCTGACTGCTATGGGCAATATCGGGGAAATTCACTGGTCTGCCTGAACAGGTTTTCCTGTAAGAGGCACAATGACTGGAAAAGGATTTTTTATTTTTGTTTACATAATATCACCAGAAGAAATGCATAATTTAATCTCCCTGTCTGAGAAAATGACTCAAAAATATCTGAGCCATGTTTGCCTCATAATCTGAGGTAATAATGAGCCACAGAAAGTTTTGAGAATTTTTTACTTTTAATAGTTAACTCATCAAGTGAGGATGAAGAGGATACCACCACTATTCTTTTACAGCATCCTCCATTTCCTGCACTGAAGAAAAATCTGGTCACAGAAGCAGCTGGATGTAATATGACACATGACCGCCATGAGCTCTTGTGCATGCACACACTTGTGCACATGCGTGGCTTAACTTTTGGTGGGCAGAGGAGTTAATGAAAAGTTTATTTGAGCCTTGCTGCCTACACCCAACTGCTGTTCTTAGGTAGCAAGCCTCCCAACAAACAAACACAGTTATTGTCATTAATGACTGCACATCACAACAGAAACCATTTAACTACTAATAAGCTATGCATCACAGTGTTCTACTGCACCAACACTAATATGAATCATAAGTATCACAACACACATCATATTGTCATATATATGATGAAATATTAAACTCCACATCACAATATATGATTATACATTCACAAAAAATAGCCTTACATGTGGTTAATAATGATGTGGGAAAAGGTGGAGAAGGGGTTTTAAAAGGGTAGGGGGAATGATATTGTATTCTCCATTCAAGAGACAAAAGGGTCTAAAGTGTATTTGGTTTATCTAAGTTATACAGTATAAGCTGCATTAATTTGTTTAATAGTTACACCAAGTGAATATAGAGCAGCGGTATTATTATTTTGATGCATGATTAATTTAATTTTATTTGGTGTTTTATTTGTAAGTTTTATTATGTCTATAGAGTATATATTATATGACAATTTTATGAGATACTATTAAAACTAATCATCTTTCTGTTTCCACTTTTCTTATTAATAAGAAGTGCAGGCTGGTTTTTTTTCGACTTGTCTGTTTGGTTTGGATTTGTTAGTCATCCAATCAGACTGCAGCTACTGATTATATTATATTTATATATTAGTATTGTTTTTATTGTATACTGCCCGAAGGACTCTCTTTGGTTTTGTTATAAGCCTTTAGCAGGAACCCTATTTAGGAAGGGATCATTAATCCATTAATTTTTAAATTGTGAAGACATTTTGTTGTATCCCAGACAAATTGGTTTCCCATGTAGTTGGACCAAAAAAAGCAAGATGACTGAGAGGGTGTTATGTCTTTAACACCTGACAATAAAGGTTGGGCGTTTATCGAATAGCTTGCTGAATATCTGACTCCTGCTCTGTTTGCCAACATTATATACAGTAATCCTATTGCTAATTTGAACTCTGTCAATCTGGGGTCACTTGAGCAGGGGTGTTTGGCCCAGTGTAATAGTACCTTCAAAAACCATCAGTATTATGCTCTATCAGCAATCATGTCAATCCGCCAAGATAGAGACAGATCAGAAGTGAGAGTAGCTGTAGTGCCCTGTTGGTGTAAGATTTTGTGATCTCTCAATGCCATGTTCTTGGCCCTCTAACTTTCTCTCTTAATACTCCTATAATGCTTATCTTGGTGAGCTAATACACTACTTCAGCCTCCATTACCATCTATATGCAGATTACACTATATCAGTCCCTCCTGCCTCTATCCCTCACCTTCGTTCAACTGCCACCCCACAATATCTGTCTGTCTGCCCTCTGCACTTGTATGCCCCATTTGTTATTAAATTTCAGTATGTTCAAAATCGAGCTCATCATCTTCTCTCCTCCCAATGCCCTATTACTTCCTAATCTCCATCTCCTTTTGGTAATATCTAGACATGTGCAGTTCAGTTTTACTCAGATATGTTCGGATCTCAAAAATGGCATCATATTGGCTATCCAGCTGTCATGTGTTTTGGATAGCCAATAAGAGAAATCCGAACTAATCAGAACTTGCAATAATTTGGCGATAAGAACTGAATAAAACCGAATCCGTACATCTCTGGTAATATCACTCTTTTCCTAGTCCCCCATGCTCACTGTATTTGGTGTCATCCATGACTTTGCATCAAACTATACTTTATACATCTAGTCCCTTGTGTTGTCATATCACCTATGCCTTCAAAACATTGCCATAATACACCACTTTCTCCCTTAATATGTTTCTTAAATCATTATCCACTCTCTCATAGTCTCCTGATTTGAGGATTGCAATGTTATCATGATACTCTCCAACATGCCCTCTTGTGTCTGCCTCTAACCTACACCTCCTTTCTCCTCAATCCTCCTTCCAAGTCTTCTCACATGAACTTTCTACTCTGTCCAACCAGATTCTCTTCAGATTTTAATCTTCCAAGTTCTTTTTCAAAAGCATCTCTTCACTAGAGGTTATCCTACATCTGTGAACTACCAGCTACAATCCTGTCCTGAAAGATTATAGTCTAAGCTTTGTTACTTTACTTGTAAGCTTTCAAGAGTCATGCACTCCCACTATGTCCTTGTTCTGGGCATAAGTTTGATTTTAATTACATAACTTTTTATACTGATTGTCAGGAGTTGCAGTGTTTTGTTGTGTCTCTAAAAAAAATAATTCTGATGGTGATGATGATGGCAGTATTAGGAATAAGCACTCTTCATAATTTTTTTATTTACTTTCTAATGTATTGTAGTGCTATAACATTTCATTTGCTCATCTTTGACCATACTTAACTAAATTTCTATAATTTTTGGTTGACTCACAATTTTCTATCCCTGAACAGTAGAAAACCCTCTTGAATCCTGCACAATGCTCTTATAAATATAGATGAGCGGGTTTGCTTTCTCAGAGAACCGGACCCACCCGAACTTGCATATGCGAGGTGAGAACCGAGTCCGGCTCAGGTTTTCCCGCCTGACTCGGATTTCAAAACAAGGCAAAATGTTATCCTCCTGCTGTCGGTTTCTCGTAGGTTTTGGATTATATAAAAGTTCCCACGATCTGCACCATTTTTACTCTGGCTGTGGAGAGTGTAGTGAACGGATGTGGTGTGTTCATTCAAGAGCAACTGTATCTGTCTAGGGTAGGGGCTGCTGTGTCCATCCAGGGGTGGAGTTGCTGTATCCATTCAGGGGCAGTGGCTGCTGTGTCCATCCAGGAGCTGCTATGTCCATCAAGAACAAGGGCTTCTGTGTCCTTCCAGGGTCTTCTGTGTCCACCCAGGGGTAGTGGCTGCTGTGTCCATCCTGGGGTTGTTGTGTCCATCCAGGGCAGGGGCTGCTGTGTTCATCTAGTGGCTTCTGTGTCCATCCAGGGCAGGGGCTGCTATGTCCATCCAGGAGTTTCTTTATCCATCCAGGGACAGGGACTGCTGTGACCAAACAGGGGTGCTCTGTCCATCCAAGGATGCCCAGTGTATATAAAAAAAGCTAATAAAATACAATTAATAAAAAATAATATATATATTTTTTGTGCTGTACCCCAGTGTACTATATTACGCAGTGTATTTGTAAAAAATATTGACACTATTCATAGTGATGCAGTGTATTCGTAAAAAATATTGTGACACTGTAAGTGGAAAATGCAGTGTATTCGTCAAAAATATTGACACTGTTAGTGGAAACGCAGTGTATTCATAAAAAATATTGTGACACTGTAAGTGGAAAACGTAGTGTATTTGTAAAAAATATTGCCACTGTTAGGTGAAATGCAGTGTACTAGTAAAAATTTTGTGACACTGTAAGTGGAAAACGCAGAGTATTCCTAAAAAATATTGATACTGTTAGTGGAAACACAGTGTATTTGGAAAAAAAATTGTGACTCTGTAAGTGGAAAATGCAGTGTAATGTAATTGTAATAAATATTGACACTGTTAGTGGAAATGCAGTGTATTCTAAAAAATCTTGTAACACTGTAAGTGGAACCGCAGTGTAATATTCAACACATATTAAATTAATTTGTGGCACTGTAAGTGGAAACTTTACAATTTAATAATACAAAGTTAGCAATAACAAAAAATGCAACTTTTCACTTCTTTCCTCAATCAGGAATAAATTATTAGACTACATTAAATTATTAGTCTACACGCCGACTACCAAGACCACAACAAAGTGCTAAATAACATGCATAATATATTAAACATAAATGACATCACAAATGCCTATGATGAGATTCACATAAACATATTTTCAAAAGGTGAAAATAGAGGATATGGTTTAAAAAATGGAATAAAGCAGCTAAAACTGCGCTTTGTAATATACAGGAGTGTCCCTACTCCCTATCTATGGCCACTCTACCTGAATTTCAGTGAGTCAGAAGGGCAATTCCATGCAACCATATTCCAGAGTGCAGCTGCTCCTCCTGTAGCCCAGGTCAGAAGATGTGTAGGGGGTGTGTTGATATGGACTAAAATGGAACTCACATCCAATAAAGTGGACAATGAATCCCCAATCTAACAGGGAGCACAGCTGTAATTTATATACAACATAGGATGGGATGACAATATAGGCTTGGGTGCTGGTATAATCTGGGGTGATGGTATAGGCTGGGGTAATGATATAAACTGGGGTTAGAGTCTGGGGTGATGCCTGGGCATAAGACCAGAAAAGCCACATCTTGGGTGTGGAATTATTTTAACCAAAATCATGACAACAGTTGTGAAGCCATCTGTACCATTTGTTAAGCCAAAATTAGTAGAGATAAGGATCTTAACCATCTATGAACCTCCTCCCTTTTACATCATCTGCAGCACATCCATCAAAAATGTTTTTGCAACATTCAGAAACTTTGGCTAGAATAGTAACAAGTAATACAGTGTCAGCTAGCTCCCTTCTCTCTGCTAGCTCCAACCACCTGCCATCTTCACCCCCAACACCTTCATCAACAATATCCTCAATCATGAAGTGATTGGTTTGTTTGGGCCCCCACAAAACAAGCTAACAATGGGCAGCTGACATTGCTGGCAATGATCTCTACGTGCACAAACTGGCTTTAGAGAGTCAAGATGTTGTCGCCATCATCATCATCCACTTTCTCACTCTCAGTGTATACATCATCTTCACACAATATTACTTTGTCCCCACTGGAATCCACCATTACAGGTGCCTCTGTAATTTTGCACATAATTAACGGTAAATGTATTTCTCATACAGGTTGTAATTCATTTTGATGGACATCATCGTTCCCACATTCTGGGGTAGCCTCATAGGCTGATCACTGACATGGTTCTCGGCTGTGCTGAAAACTCTTTCTGAGTAAACACTGGAGGGTGGGCAGCTCATGTAAAACAAAGCCAGTTTGTACAAGGGCCTCCAAATTACCTTTTTTCTTGCCAGCAGTCAAACGGACTGTCTAACATGTCTGTTTGGATGCTATCATTAAACATTTTTAAATTGTCCTCAACCATTCTTTGAATGGTGACCATATAAGATAGAGTCACGGTAGAGGTGTCATTAATTGTAGAAATTCTGACCCGACCAGATGTCAAATTTAAAACTTGGTTGTATTGACTCATCTGCATCACCAGTGGGTGTTTTGAACGTTTAGTTTTTTCTTGGCAGATGCAATTGCTGGAGAAACTGAAGGAGACGCCATCGCTGCATCACGTGCCACTTGAGCTGGCAATTTGCTTACCAACAGCTCTTTACATCTCTTCAGATCTGTGTCCATTGGGAAGAAAGACACAACGTCTTCATCCCTTCTGGGATGAAAATCCACTCCCAGCAGCAGCAGGCATGGCGCTCAAGGATTCTCAAGAAAGACACAACACAAGACTTAGGCCCTGATTCAGACCCTCTTGCAAGCCGCCGCTCGCTCGTAAATGGCCGATGTTCTGCGACTGCGCATGAATATGCTCCATTATGCGCATGTGTGACCAAGTCCTTGTGAACAGATATTCATTGGCTCATACGGACTGCGAGCAGGAAGTGACTCCCTATAGTTGGTTGACAGGAAGGGCCGTTTGTGGGTGGTGATGGGGGGTGGTCTAAAATTGCAGGCGTGCCACAGCATTCACACGGCATTTTAGGGGCATACATAAATTATCTGCTGCGAGAGAGAACGAAGAGCGGAAGTAGTAACATGTCACTCTGTGAGCAGGTTTCAGGTTGGGATGTTCGTACAGCTTGTGGTAGGTTATGGTCTCCCGCAAGACCGATAGTATTTTCGTTAGTATCTAATGTAACTGATGTTACTAGTGATGTTGCTATTTCGAAGCCCAAAATGCAAACACCTAATAGTCTGCAAACTTGTTGGTAATAACATAACCAGTTGGATGCCCAATTGCTCAGGTGCATTTGCAGGAGTGAATTTGTTTAATTAAACCATTTACTGCTGCTGGATTTCGAAACATGTTTGTTTTGTAAATTATCCAGAAACTAGTATTTTTTATACTTTTGTGTAAATGTTGTTTAAAGCAATCACCTTTTACCTGGGATTATTAAACCTGCATTTTTTTTTTCATTTAAAAAAAAGGAAATGTAGACAAAGATGTATGGTGTTTAATGTTTTTTTTTTTTTTGCACATTTAAAATCATGGCAAAAAATACATTTACAGTAAAACAAAATGCAATATATAAAATAAATTTAAATCATAAAAAATTCATGAGGAAGGAGATGGAGGTTTTGGTTGCAAGAAATATAGGGACTGCACAGGAATGGATGAAGGACGAGATAGAACGTGCTATCTTTTGCCTTTTTTTGGCCTTGGCTGAAGGGCAAGCTCGACAACAGTAGACTGGCATGCAACACGCCGACTGGCCAGGCCAGAGCTGGATGGTAGTGGCTCTGGCCTAGGCATAGTGCTTGCCATAGGTTGGGGGCTGGCTGATGGGCTGCCAGAGGTGGTGGTCCTCGATGGAATAGCAGGAAGGAAGGATGGCTCCAACATGGCAAGTTGGTTGGCCTGTGTCCTGGGCAGCAGCCATACAATCATGGGCCGCAGCAAATCTCTCCAGGGCCTCCACCATCCTCACCATAGTGGCCTCCATCCTCAGCAAAACAGATGTATACTGCTGAGTCTGGTCGAAAAACTCAGTGAGGAGGGCCACGACCTGCGAGGGTGGTGCCCCCGGAGTGGGGTCCACAGATGGATTATTTGTTTCATCCCCTGCAGACCCTCCAGATCTGCTGGGCCCAGACCTGACCTCTGGAGCAGGCTCTTCCTCCTCTGGTTCTGTAAAGATGCAAATAACAAATAATTATACTGTGTATGTCAAGTTGTTTCTGGAAAGCAGTTTTTTTTTTTAGGTTAAATTCGAAAATTACCTTCTACACCATGTGGAGCTGCAAAGTCAGGCATGTCTGTGTCCATATTAGACACGCTGACCACCTCCTTTTCCTTCACACACCCCTGAGCCATTGCTTCCAAAGGAGTTAAATCGAGCGACTCAGGGTTGGAACCACCACCTGTCCCCATGGTATGCTGAGCCCTATTTGCCAGCTTCTTCTTCAGCTGATATTTGAAGTCTGTCCATCTGTCATGGATTTGTTTTTGTTAGTATTTTATTATAAAAAAAAAAATTCTGATTCTCAATAACGTACCATCTCTTAACCTCAATAGTGGTTCTGACGATGTTCCCCTCCAAGTTGACAGCACCTGCTATCTCATCCCAAAGCCTCTCCTTCTGTGCAGCCCCCATATTTTTGGGTGCATGGACAATTTGCTCCATGCACATGCCAACCAAAACCTCCATCTCCTTCCTCATGAACGGTGGCTGTCTCTGCCTGCACCTCCCTTGGCTTGGGCCAGCCTCCTCATCACTGGCTTGTGCATCTTGAGGGTTTACACATTGTAACTGTATATTTGTGATTACTTTTTGAAACATGCATAACTCATACTGTCATTCATTTTTGGGGCAAGTGCAAACATTGACGTTTAATAAACTTACTTAATTGTGGTGTGCTTTGGTTTGAATGCTCCTCAGAGTCCATCATCTTTTACTACTGATCCAAGCATGAGTAATAGTGGTGTGTGCACAGTATTTATAGATGCCTACACATCATAGGCTGTGCGCTGTGCATAGTGCGCTGTGCATATGCATTTTTTTGGCGGGAGTTTGCACCCTATTTAAGGTTGAGGTGTTTCAGCCATTAGATGTGCTTTATTGTTGGTTAGTGGCTGGTGGTTGAATGGATTAGTTTCTGCACAATATCTCCTTGGTATTTTGGCCAGGTAAGTACATATGAGTACTGCATGCTGCTCTTGTGTTGATGTTGCCTTAGCAGACCATTTTTCTCATTATTGAAATGTCTAGTAATCTTTATTAGCAGGCCATATTTTTTACTACTAAAATATCTAGTATTCTTATTTGTTAGGAGGGCATGGTTTACTTTTCATTTCCCTGTTTTTCAAATTATAATAATTTTGTTTTTTTTCTTTACTTAAAAAAAACATGTAGGAGCAAGCCAAGATGTCCCTTTCCAACCATGTAAGATTATTCTGCATTCCGCTGAAGTTCTTGTCCGCATTTTTAAAATATCTCCAAAATTAAAAATGTCTGTTTAAATTTCATAGAGCTGTTTGATATTTGATTGTGGCTATGCTCTCACACCCCTACCTACCTGCTCATCCTCCTAAGCATAGGCAGAGGAGGTGTGCAAGGCCCAGATATATAGAACACATGCCACCCTTTTTGGAATGCCAGATGATGTTGTCTTAAGAAGGTTCCGGCTCGCACCCAACATTATTCTAGACACTCTCTCATTAATAGAGAGTGATATAGAAAGTAAAATTAACATTCCTACAGCAATCCCACCACTAATGCAGTTGTTGTCAGTGTTACATTTTTGCACCTCAGGGTCCTTCCCGACCACAGTGGGTGTGGTGGGTGGGATATCCCAGCCATGCTTTTCGAGGATCCTGAGGTGCGTCATAGATGCCTTTTAAAAAAAATTGGCAATTTTATCAGTATGCCATTGGATATGGTAGCCCTTGGTGTGGTAAATCAGCAGTTTCTAGAAAATTGCTGGCTTTCCACACATCATAGTGGTAGTGGATGGCACTCACGTACCACTTCAGCCTCCTGCATTGCAGGAGGCTATTTATAGGAGCAGAAAACACTTTCATTCTTTGAATGTAATGGTGATATGTGAGGCCTCCCTCCAGATCCTGTCCCTGAATGCACAGTTTCCAGGGACTGCCCATGACGCATTTGTGATTCGGCAATCAGGGCTTTGGCAAAAATTATCCACCCTGAAAGCTGTTGACGTGTGGCTTCTGGGTATGTAAAATATGTTGATGTGTTGTTTAAATTAACTTGATGTCACTGTTTTTTCCTGATATGTATTTTTTAAATTCATTTTGTGCAGGAGACAGTTGATATCCTTGCACGCCCTGGCTGCTGACTCCTTATTTGGCCCCCACACCAGGGCCACAAACACAATATAATGCCACATTTACTGCCACCAGGCAGGTGGTGGAGCGCTGTATTGGCCTGTTAAAGGGCCGATTCAGATGCCTCCACTGGTCCTGTGGCAAACTTATGTATTCGCCGGAGATGGTTTCCAAGATCGTGGTCCTGTGTGGGATCTTTCATAACATCACCATAAGGAGTCAAATTCCAATACAACCAGAGGATGCCTTGCCTGAGGATGGCCTCCCTGAGGTAGGTGGTGTGGGAGTGTCCAGGGGGGCCATCGGCGATGCTGTTGTTGCTCGTTTCTTCAGGTATTTTTTATTATTTGTGGCATATATGTTCTCTTTTTTGAGACTCATTTATGTTTAGATGATTATCAATATTTTAATATTGAAATGATGGCATGTATGCTAATTCTTTTTTATTTTGTTTTTCCCCCCAAAAAAACTATCTTCCCCTCCAAAATCCATCCTCACCACATTATCATTGTATGTTGCATTGGAAATACCACATATTGGATGGATTTGGCCAACATGTTGTGATGCTCCATCTTCTCCCAGCTCTTGATATTTTTTTTGCCAACATTTGTTTTGTGTTTTCCTTTGTGGTAATTAAATTTCCTTGTTATGTAAGTATTTTTTTATTTTATTTACATTTTTAGCCAGTGCACATTCCTATCTCACATACATTTTATTTTTGGTGTTTAAACCAAACCAACATACAGATCCATTTCATTATTGTGTGTGGGAATGTGTGTTTGAGGTAATCAGGATTGCAGTTTCTGAAGAATCCTTTATTGTTTTTTTAAAGTTCATTTTCCCTTAGGCCCAATGTTAACAAAATGCATAGATAACATATGCTAGATATGGGTAGTAGGGCTAACCTGCAATGTTTTTTGTTTTTGGTTTGTTTAATTTTTTTCTTTAAAATCTTAACAATTCAAAACTAAACTAAAAATGAAAAAACCTGGCCTAGGTATTTTTAAAAACCAGTAGAAATGTGGTGTTACTGTTACCCATTGAAATGACAATGGATGTCAATAACTTACATCTTAAAAAAACATATTGTTTACCCTGCAAAACATACAAAATCAGTTGTACATCTTGGTTCAGAATGTGGTGAATAATGACGAATGACTTTAACCAAACCAAATTTTAATAACAAAACAAGGTACATTTAAATTAATAAACAAAAAATTTGCCCGTCAATTGTTTCGCAACAAATATATGAGGTTGCGGAAGCAGCCATCCAGATGGTATAAATGGAAGCAGGCTGTTGGGAATTTAACAAATGAATACATTTATTTAATAATTTTGACCAAAAAACTAAAGTATAGAAACAATAAAAATAAAATAAAAAAACATCAGGGGTGGGCACTAAGCTGACCTCAAGCTGAAAGATAAGTACACTTCCATACATGCATAGCAAAATATTGGGCACATTAAATGTTATAGTTATGACAAGGTAAAAAATGCAAAACCTAAATTATGTTTTTTTTCAAACACAAAAAACAGTTTTAAAAATACATATATGTTAAAAAAAGAAAATTACACTACAAATGTATCAATGCTAGTTACGGCATTTAAAAAACCTACTACTATACATGAAAATTATGGAAACATACCCAGAGAATAAATAAATGTATTTGTTGATTAGTGGCCAAATCTGCATTTGTGCCCCCCTTGCTAATTTGAAAAAAAACAGACAGAAAAGAAGGAAATAACAGAAAGTGCCATGGGCTTATGATAAAGGTAAGAGAGGGTAGGGCACTATATGGTGGTTATTAAAGAAGAGATATACAAATGTTAATAAGGCCAAATGGGGGGAGCTCTCGGCATGTGAAAGCTGCCGCTATCATGATGGCAATGAGGATTTTTAAAGTAAACACAATTTAGATAGGAACCAAAAAAAAGATGATTGGCTAGTCAAGTTTCATAGGTCACATATGATAGCTTCTATTGGATACTGCGTCAGTCATGTGACACTAATATTTCATAATAGTGCGAGTTATGATTGGCTGCATGCTTTTAGGTGCGATTGCTAAGTTAAGGGCAAAAAAACATACATATAAATACAGAACAATTTAAAAAATACACTTAGTAACATGAAAACATTTTAAATAAAATAACAAAACCCAAACCACACCAAAACAACAATGAAGGGTTAACCAAAAAACCAAAGCAAAGAAAATAAAGTTGATTTACATTAAAAAAAGGGAAGAAAGGCATAATTTGGCCAACATTTATGTTAATTTATTAAATAATTGACATCAATCAATTAACATATGCTGTGTGATAAACAGATAGACAATCAAAATATAACAGGTTTGCAGGGGAAGAATACCCTGCGAGCACAAAAAAAACCCAAAACCCCAAAAAACGAGTGGGTCAGTCGCCAACTTCTGTCGCTCACTAGCTATATGAGGAGCATTGTAGAGTATTGGGCATCAGTTTGGTTGCGGGCAAGTACCCGTGCGAATGCATTGATTAGCATATTCTCGCTCCTGTACCCTTCGAGCGAATGCGGCTTAGTGACCGGGTCTGAATCAGGGCCTTAAACCTTAAATTTGAAATCTGTGAATTTGCTCTGTTAGGCTTGTCCACATATCTGTGGTTAAGTGGTGTTTAAAATTACCTTTGACAGGTGTTGTTCCATAATAAGTAATATTCTCCAAACCAGTATACTTAAGAATTTGTCATTTTATTAATTAATTAAATAATTAGATCAAGCCCTTTTAACTGGGACATATTCTCCCAGGGTTATAATGCAGGAATAACAACGAATGACATTGTCACACAATACTTATACATTATTACAATATTCAGATTATACGCCCCTTTAACGCCCACTACCATTATCAGATAATAGACAAAGCTTATTTTTGTTAACTCCTCCTTGACAATCAGACCCGAAACTGAATTCCTTTTGAGTGATACTCATGGAGTATTACATCCCATATTTAGTCTGAATAGTTTCCCCAGCACAAGGACACATATATGGGCATTTTCTCTTCACTGTGTTAGATAAACAGTTTCCCTCGGGTGCGGCCTTAAACACATACACTCATTTCCATTTAAAACTAAGTTTGGACAGAGAAACAAAATGGAAGTACCAATGCCCTGTTAAATCTCATGTACTGCTTCATTATACAGCATAAAGCATATGTAAATATGGAATTATGTAAATTAGTCTTCGACAGTGGACAGTGGGTACAACGGCAGTTTGGAAGCCACTAACTAGGTTTTTCTTATGTCCCTGTACAGGCTGGGGAAATTCTTTTCAAGTGGAATCTTTGCAAAGGATTATTTAACAGTCCATTGTTTTGGAAAGCACTACTAGTAGTCTTCCGGGTCCCCTTCTGGGATGAAAATCTACTCTCAGCAGAAGCAGCAGGCATGGCGCTCAAGGATTCTTCTAGGGCATGGAATGATGTGAATGACTTAAATATTTTTTGTAAATGCCTCCCCTCCTTCCTCCCCTTCTCCCTCATAAATTTACTTCGGAATCAAAAAATGAAATGAAATTTACTACCAATCAACCCTTCCTGTCTCTGCCTTCAACTTCATACATACTCCAACTCCCTCAGGCCTCTTGAATAATAAAAACATTTGTTTACTGATGTGCTATTTTGGAAGTTGAACTGCCATGTGTTTGTGCTGCCCACTGCTGCCACTTAGGTTAGTCAGACAGCTAGCTTGGTGCAAATTTTAGGCCTAAACTGGATGAAAACAATATTGTGAGCTGTGATGTGGTCAAAATTGACTGGAAACGAGTGGAATGTAATGTTATAGAGATTATTAATACTGTAGGAACAAAACCAGGCCCAAATTATGTAATTTTAGCTGTTTTTATGATTTTTAAAAGAAAAAATAATTAACCAAAAACAAAAACAAATCATGCAAAGGGCGATTTTGGCAAAACCAAAACACAAGGAGATACAGATCCAAAACCAAAACACGAGGATCAGCGCGCACATCTGTACATATAAAGTGGGCAGTGTTAGGGTCCCACATCCTGAACATAGTTTTGAGAGTTTCAGCATTCCACCACATAGGTTGTTAATAAAGAGTTTCTCTGAGTCTTGCTACAGTATACCCAACTGCTGTTGGTAGGTAGCAAGCCTCCAAACAAATAAACACAGTTATCATCATTAATGACTGCACATCACAACAGAAACCATTTATCTACTAATAAGCTATGCATCACAGTGTTCTACTGTATTTGTAACAATCCTAATATGAATCATAAGTATCACAATTCACATCATATTGTCATACATATGATTAAATATTAAACTCCACATCACAATATATGAATTATACATTCACAAAACAGCCTTACATGTGGTTATTAATGATGTGGGAAAAGGTGGAGAAGGGGATTTAAAAGGGTAGGGGGATGTTGTATTCTCCATTCATGAGGACAAAAGGGTCTAAAGTGTATTTGGTTTATCTAAGTTATATAAGTTGCATTAGTTTGTTTAATAGCTACACCAAATGAATATAGAGCAGCAGTATTATTATTTTGGTGCAAAGGGTCTAAAGTGTTTTTGGTTCATCTAAGTTATGCCGATGCTGGAATCCCAATAAAGGAGTTAAGATAGGCGTAGAAATACCAACACCTATCTTAATATTGATGCCGGAATCCAGGAGAACGCATGCCCGAACGAAGGTAAGCCGGGTCGCATGTAGTGTTTTCCGCAGGGAGGGAGGATTAGGTTTAGGTCAGTTAGCATTAGGTTTTGATGGGGAGGTTAGGGTTAGGAAACCCTAGGGGGGAGGGTTAGGGTCAGGCACCACTGGGGGGGTAAGTTTTAGCTATTAATGGGGAGGGTTAGGGTTAGGAACTAAGGGGGATTCTTAAGTTTAGGAACTAACATGGAGAGTTAAGGTTAAGGTGCGTGGTGAGGAAGGTTAGGGTCAGGCTACAAGAAGGGAGGGTTAGCGTTAGGGTGAGATGTGGGGGGGATAGGGTTAGGCTACAAGAAGGGAGGGTTAGGGGGAGAAGGGGAGAGGGTAAGTATACTTACCTGACCCCTGTCAGGATACCAACCATCAGTATGCCACTGTCGGTATTATGACAAGAGGCATCCCGACAGCCGGCTTTACATACCCATTCTCTAGCTGGGAGTTTCACAGCTGTTTGATGGAGGCATGGGTCAGATTGTCCAAAATATCCTAGTTGTCCAACATTACTAGGTTCCTGTGATATCTGAGATTTACACACAAAAGGAGTGACAGAAGTTAGAGTCAAGGTATTTCTGAATTGTTACAGTGGATATGAATACCTCTAATTGACAAATAACTTCCTTATTTGAAGAGGACAGGATGCAGGTGAGACAGAGGAATTAGTTATGTGAGCAGCATGATGTGTTGTATTGCTGGACACAGTGCAGCACTTTACACAGAATACTTGTCATTGATATTAGTCCCTTATCAGAAAATATGGGGTAGGCCTACTCGCAACTGTATACAGAATTTGGCATCTGGGGCAAAACCCAAAGTGTCAGGTTGTGCCCTCAGTCTTATTTCTTCCTTTTACTCTCCCTGTATCGTTCATCTTGGAGGAGGACTGATAGCAATCAGCTGTCAGCAGTCTTGAGACAGTGACTACTCCGTAGGCATAGAGATGAGCACCACCCTTCAGAGGGCTCTTAGCCACCCAAGAAAAGTGTGAGTACCATTGGACAGTGGAAGATGACCACAATAATGCTCATTGCCAAGACCCAACACAAGCTGGGTACACATTAGACCACAGGTTCTCAAACTCGGTCCTCAGTACCCCCAACAGTGCACATTTTCCAGGTCTCCTCACAGAATCACAAGTGAAATAATTAGCTCCACCTGTGGATTTCTTAAAATGTGTCAGTGAGTAATGAGTACACCTGTGCTCCTGCTGGGTGACCTAGAAAATGTGACCTGTGTGGGGTCCTGAGGACCGAGTTTGAGAACCACTGCATTAGACGATATGTCGCCCGATCCGGCAGATTGTGCCGACATATCATCTTCATCGGCAAGTGTGTATCCACTATGTTGGACCTTGCGCGCTCCCACGTGGTCATTCATGGCATCAATAGATTTGCAGTACATGCTGGTAATTCTGTGATGAATGTGATGAACAATGCCAGGCAGGTGAATCGACCCAGTGCCCAACATACTGTATCAGGCGGTCGAGCATCGGATTGTGTAATTTGTACCTGCTGCTTGATATGGCGGACTGTCAGGCATCAAATCACTGGGTACACACAATGTGTAACCAGCTTTAGTAACAATAGTTATTTGTTTCTCCATTGTCACTTACACTGCTTCATATGCTTCTAACTTTTTGGAGGCTCTACCTCACAATACTTCTCAAATCGTCAGCTGGAAGGACGTGGAAATTACTACTTTACAGTCTGTCTCTCGCTTCCTCTCAATCTCAAATTCTGTCTACTGATCTCAGTATCTCAATAGACATAGCCACCCAGCACAATGGACACTGCTCTCATTGTCTTCCTCCTCAATTTGTTCGCTTAACCCCAATCTCCCCTCTCTGCCCCTATTCCTTTGTTCACAGTGGTTGGCCACATCCAGCTCACCTTTTCACCCTGTCCATCTCCACTGGCACTTTCCATTCTGTTTTAAAACATGCGCTAACCTCTGCCATCATGACTAGTTATTTATTCACAAATAAAAACTGAAGTGTTATTCTCCTCCCCCTTTTGCTTTTCAGTACAGTGGAGTACACTCTTTTTCTGCACATTCTTTATTTTCAAGCTTTAGCAGCTTGGTTCTCTCTTACCTTTCTGAATGCTGATTCAGTGCCTTAACTTCTAGCACATCCTCTTCTTCACTCACTCCCTCTATCAATAGTGTCCTTCAAGACTTTTTCGTGGCCCTTATTTACCTGCCCTGTATGCATATGACATCCAAATAGGATGTAGCTGGTATCCCACTGGTCGGCTCCAGAATCCTGACAGCTGACATCCCATTGGTAAATATTAGGGTTAGGGTAGGGGTTAGGGTTAGGCAGTAAGGGAGGGTTAGGGCCAGGCTGCTGGGGGGAAAGTTAGTGTTAGGCTGTGGATGGGAGGGTTAGAGTTAGGCTGCAGGAGGGCAGGGATAGGATTAGGCTGTGGGAAGGGTGGTTTAGGGGTATGTATATATATATATATATATATATATATATATACTGCACATATATATGTGTGTGTGTGTATGTGAGTCTATCTATCTATCTATCTATCTATCTATCTATCTATCTATCTATCTATCTATCACTGTATGTGTTTACAAAATTCCACCTATTATTACTCCATCTATTACTTCCTGTCATCGACAACCTCATATGTCCTTGTTCTTCTAAATTATGTTTTTTGTTTGCTTTTTATACAGAATGTCAAGTGCTGCAGAGTTTTGTGATATCTTATAAATAAATGAAATGATGGCTGTATTAAGTTTAAATCATATTATGTACTTTTTAATACCCATTTACACTGAGCTTTGGATCTGTGATAAACCTGGGTCTTGTCTCTGTGTAAAACGGTCAACCCGGTTTATGTGTCCCGGGTCCATTACCCTGGTCATTACCAAGGTTATTCCTGGGACTGACCCGGATACACTGCAATGTGAAAAGGGGGCCCGGGTCACGCTAAAAGTAGATCATTGGCCAAACGAAAACACTGTGTGATGTCATCAAGAAGTGACTGTAGAGCAGAGAAGATGAGTTGGAAAGATTCAGAGGTGAGGGAGCTCTGGCCTCTCCTCCTGTGCAAATAATTGCATCAAGTATTAGCCCATTCAGCCATAAAATTTGCCATTCTTCTCTGGAAATATAACTATGCAAGGTACTGTAGCATAGTGTAAGCATTTGAATCAGGCTCTCACTTGATGTTTGAAACAGCTGTAGTCCACAATAACACAGGAACTCCGTGCTACACAGTTTTAACTCGTTGGCTACGACTACAGCAATGCACTGACCAGTCACCACCCACTTTTCATGAGTCATCTTTGTGACCTTTAACGTCCACTTTTGATTACTCTACACTAGGTTTTCAGGGCATTAATTTAATGCAGTGTGAAAGGGGACAACCTGGGAATAACCTGAGTTCAATGTAAAGTGTTAAAAAGGTTTGAGCAGCTGGGACATGGCTTGAAACAGTATTCACTAACCCAGATCAGACCTGATATTTAGCTGTGTATCCAAGTCAGGCTCAACTTTTCCCGCCTGACTCGGATCTGAAATCAAGGGAAAACGTCATCATCCCGCCTTCCAGATCTCGCGGGTTTTGGATACTATAAAAGGTCCCCACATCTGCGCCATTTCTCACTCCAGCTGTGGACAGCAAAGAGGGAGGGTGGGAGCTAGGGCTGGCAGGGCTGTGTTGTGCTGCTGTTGTTCATAGGGGCTGTGACCACTCAGTCCATAGGGGCTGACTGGGCAGTGTTGTGCTGCCGTTGTCCATAGGGGCTGGCTGGGCTGTGTTGTGCTGCTGTCATAGGGGCTGGCTGGGCTGTGTTGTGCAGTCAGTTGTCCATACGGGATGTGTCCACTCCAAAGTCTATAGGGGCAGGCTGGGCTGTGTTGTGCAGTGTCCCATAAAGGCTGTAGTCCTAGAGGGGAGCTGTAGTGTTGTCCAGGGGGTGGTATGTGCATCAAGGGGGCACCCCCAAAGTGCACTCCAAAAAAATTATTATTTTTTTCTGCATTTGTGAATTGTGTGCGCAGTAGTCGCACGTGCATCAACAAAGTAGCGCCAAGCGTGCGCCTGTGTCATAAGTCAAGGGCCGGCTGGCTTGTCCATTAAAGGGTGCTGTAACTCCCAAAGTGCACTCCAAAAAAAATAAAAAATGATTTTCTGTGTTTGTGAATTGTGTGCACTGTGACTGCACGTGCATCAACAAAGGAGCAGCGCCAAGCGTGTACCTATGTCCCATAAGTAAAGGGTCGGCTGGCTTGTCTGTTAAAGCGTGCTGTAACCCCCAAAGTGCACTCCAAAAAATATATATATATATTTTTTTTTGTGTTTGTGAATTGTGTGCACAGTAGCTGGACGTGCATCAATAAAGTAGCACCAAGCATGCGCCTGTGTCATAAGTAAAGGGCCGGCTGGCTTGTCTGTTAAAGGGTGGTGTAACCCCCAAAGTGCATGCCAAACAAAATAAATAAATATATTTTTTTGTGTTTGTGAATTGTGTGCACAGCAGCTGCACCTGCATCAAAAAGTATCGTCAAGCATGCGCCTGTGTCATAAGTAAAGGGCCGGCTGGCTTGACCGTTAAAGGGTGCTTTAACCCCCAAAGTGCACTCCAAACAAAATGAAAAATTATTTTCTGTGTTTGTGAATTGTGTGAGCTGTAGCCGCACGCCCATCAACAAAGGAGCAGCGCCAAGCATGCGCCTGTGTCATAAGTAAAGGGCCGGTTGGATCATCTGTTAAAGGGTGCTGTAACCCCCAAAGTTCACTCCAAAAATATTTTTTTTTCTGTGTTTGTGAATTGTCTGCACTGTACATGCATCCTCAAAGGGGCAGCGCCAAGCGTGCATGTCTGTTAAAGGGTGGTGTAACCCCCAAAGTGCACTCCAACACAAAAAAACATTTTCTTCTGTGTTTGTGAATTGTCTGCACTGTACGTGCATCCTCAAAGCAGCAGCGCCAAGCGTGCATCTGTCTGTTAAAGGGTGGTGTAACCCTCAAAGTGCACTCCACAAAAAAAAAAAAAAAACTTTTTTTTCTGTCTTTGTGAATTGTGTGCACTGTAGCTGCATGTGCATCAACAAAGGAGCAGCGCCAAGTGTGAGCCTGTGTCCCGTAAGTATAGAGCCAGCTGGCTCATTTCTTAAAGGGTGGTGTAACCCACAAAGTGCACTAGTCTCCAACAAAAATAAAAAATTATTTTCTGTGTTTGTGTGCGCCTTAGCCGCACGTATATATCAATATAACATAAATGGAGGACCAAACTTTCTCAGATAAAAATAAAATAGGTAAAGATCAAGAACCACTTCTTCCTAGTACTGAAGCTGCTGTCACTAGTCATGACATAGACGATAACATGCCATCAACGTCGTCTGCCATGGCCGATGCCCAATGTCATAATAGAGGGCATATACAATCCCAAATGACAAAGTTCAGGAAAATGATCTTAAAAAAAACATTTAAATCATCTGAGGAGAAACATAAACTTGCCAATATGCATTTACGACACGGAGTGGCAAGGAATGGCTAAGGTCTTTCCCTATGTTCATGACTAGTGGTTCAGCTTCACATGACAATGGAAGCCCTCATCCCGCTAAAAAAATCAAATGAGTTAAGCTGGCAAAAGCACAGTGAAGAACTGTGCGTTCTAAGAAGATATCACAAATCCCCAAGGAGAGTTCAAGTGTGGTGGTGGTTGCGATGCCTGACCTTCCCAGCACTCGACGGGAAGAGGTGGCTCTTTCCACCATTTGCATGCCCTCTGCAAGTGCTGAAAGGAGCACTCACAGTCCACTTGCTGATATGCAAATTGAAGATGTCACTGTTGAAGTACAACAGGATGAGGATACTGGTGTAGCTGGCGAGGAGGATTCTGATGGTGATGTGGTTTGTTTAAATCAGGCTCCGGGGGAGACAGTTGTTGTCTGTGGGATGAAAAAGCCCATCATGGTCATGCCTGGGCAGAAGACCAAACATTCCACCTCTTTGGTCTGGCAATATTTCTATCCAAATCCGGACAACAACTGTCTTGCCATATGTACCATATGTAAAGTTGAAATAAGTAGGGGAAGGGACGTTAACCACCTATGAACATCCTCCCTTATATGTCACCTGCAGCGCATTCATAAAAAGTTACTATCAAGTTCAGAAACTTTGGCTAAGACCATAACCAGTCTGGGGACACCTAAATCCTTTTGTCCTGTTGTATCCAAGCACCTGTAAACCACACTGTCAACTCCCTCCTCGACAATTTCCTCCTTAGTAAGGATCGGAAGTAGTCCTGCAGGCCATGTCACTGGCATGACTGACTCTACTATCTGGGATTCCTCTGGAGGATCCTGCATTGCTACGCCTACTGCTGCCGCTGCTGCTGTTGCTGCTGGGAGTCGTTCATCATCCCAGAGAGGAAGTAGGAACACCACTACTTTTACTAAACAATTGACCCTCCAACAGTCCTTAGCGAGGAGGATGAAGTACGACAGCAGTCATCCTGAAGCAAACGGATAACTGAGGCCTTGACTGCTATGTTGGTGTTAGACGTGCGTCCGGTATCCGCCATTAGTGCAGTGGGATTTAGACAATTGATGGAGGTAGTGTGTCTCCGGTTCCAAATCCCGTCTAGATTCCACTTCACTAGGCAGGCGATACCGAGACTGTACAAAAACGTCAGAAAAAGTGTCCTCAGTGTCCTGAAAAATGCAGTTGTACCCAATGTCCACTTAACCATGGACATGTGGACAAGTGGAACAGGGCAGGCTAAGGACTATATGACTGTGACAGCCCACTGGGTAGATGTATCACCTTATGCAGCAACAACAGCAGCGTCACCAGTAGCAGCATCTCAGAAACGCCAGCTCGTTCCAAGGCAGGCTATGCTGTGTATCACCAGTTTCAGTAAGAGGCACACCACCGACAACCTCTTAGAGAAACTGAGGGAAATCATCGCCCAGTTGCTTACCCCACTTAGACTCTCCTGGGGATTTGTGATATCTGACAATGCCACCAATATTGTGTGGGCATTACATCTGGGCAAATTCCAGCACGTCCCATGTTTTGCTCACACAATAAATTTGGTGGTGCAGAATTTTCTGAAAAGCGACAGGGGCGTGCAGGAGACACATTGGGTGGCCCAGAAAATTTCTGGCCACTTTCGCCATTCAGCGACTGCGTGCCGAAGACTGTAGCCCCAGCAAACACTCTTGAACCTGCCCCACCATCACCTGAAGCAAGAGGTTGTGACGCTGTGGAACTCAACCCTCTATATGCTTCAGAGGACGGAGGAGCAGCAAAAGGCCATTCAAGTCTATACATCCACCTATGACATAGGCAAAGGAGGGGGTATGCACCTGACTCAAGCACAGTTGAGAATGATTTCTGTGTTGTGCAAGGTTCTCCAGCCCTTCGAACTTGCCACACGTGAAGTCAGTTCAGACACTGCAGCTTCAGTCAGGTCATTCCCCTCATCAGGCTTTTGCAGAAGCAGCTGGAGAAAGTGAAGGAGGAGCGATTCCGCTCGCCATGTGGTATTTGTGGATGAAGCCCTTCATTCGCTTTGCCAGGATTCCAGGGTGGTCAATCTGTTGAAATCAGACCACAACATTTTGGCCTCCATGCTCAATCCTAGGTTTAAAGCCTATGTGTGGTGTCTCTCTTTCCAGCCGACACAAGCCTGCAGAGGTGCAAAGACCTGCTGGTGAAAATACTGTCAGCTGAAGTGGAACGTGACATGTCAACAGCTCCTTTTTCATTTTCTCCCACAAATGGGGCTGCCATGAAAAAACTTAGGTATCCTATGCAACCTGCTGGCGGTGATGCAGGACAGGCAGGACCATGTTTGGACATCTGGTCCGGACTGAAGGACCTGGCAACAATTTCTGACATGTCTACTGTCACTGTATATGATACTGTCACCATTGACAGAATGGTGGAGGATTACATCGGTGACAGCATCCAAGTAGGCATGTCAGACAGTCCGTACCTGTACTGGCAGGAAAGAGAGGCAATTTGGAGGCCCCTGTACAAACTGGCTCTATTTTACCTGAGTTGCCCACCCTCCAGTGTGTACTCCGAAAGAGTGTTTAGTGCAGCCAGGAACCTTGTCAGCGAAAGGTGTAGGAGGTTGCTTCCACAAAATGTGGAGAAGATGATGTTCATAAAAATGAATTATCAACTCTTCCAGGGAGACCAGCCTCCAGAACGTACAGAGGGACCTGTGGTGGTGGATTCCAGCGGGGACGAATTAATACTCTGTGAGGATGAGGATGTACAGAACACTGAAGAGGGTGAGGAATCGGCGGATGAGGAGGATGAGGATGACATCTTGTCTCCGTAGAGCCAGTTTGTGCAGGGACAGATTAATTGCCAGCTTCTTTTGTGGGGGCCCAAACGAACCAATCATTTCAGCCACAGTCGTGTGGCAGACCCTGGCGCTGAAATGATTGGTTTGTTAAAGTGTGCATGTCCTGTTTATACAACATAAGGATGGGTGGGAGGGCCCAAGGATAATCCATCTTGCACCTCTTTTTTTTCTTTGCATTATGTACTGTTTGGGGCCTAGTTTTTCAAACTGCCATCCTGTCTGCACTGCAGTGTCACTCCTAGATGGGCCACGTGTTTGTGCCACCCACTCGTTTTGCTTAGCATAGTCATCCAGCTACCTCGGTGCAACCTTTTAGACATAAAATCACTATTGTGAGGTGTGAGGTGTTCAGAATAGACTGGAATTGAGTGGAAATTAAGGTTATCGAGGTAAATAATAGCATAGGAGCAGAAAAACCCACAAATTCTGTGATTTTAGCTGTTTTTATGCTTTTTAAAAAAAAAATACAGATCCAAAACCCAGAACCCAAAACACGGAAGGGTGGTTTGGGCAAAACCAATCCAGATCCAAAACATGAAGAAAGATCCAGATCCAAAACCAAAACACAAAACACGAAAAGTGGCCGGTGCACACCCCTAGTGATTATATCTACTCATTACCTTTTCATTCGCTCACCTTTGTTGTCAAAGAATGGAGTGTGCAAAAACTCCTACTGCTGGGATTGTTAAGGAAAGTGCACACATTTAATAAGCAGAGATAACCTTTACTCAAAATATTAAAATGGTTTATTGCTAAACAGATTAACAGTGTTCAAAGTATTTAAAGATGTGATAATGTACTCTACAGCAATGCGGTATTCTGTAACATCAGAAAGTATAAGAAAACAAATTATTAGCAATTAAATGTTAAAGAAAATTTATTTTAAAGCAAGCTATAAGTATAATATGGAAAAACAGTCTGGGGTTAATCCAATTATAAGCGATGCACTCGCAGGTAGAGTCATCGTGACAATGGCCGCACTTGATGGCAGCCTGAATTCGCTTAATACTGTACGCAGAAAATAAAATCCGGCCTGCCCTGATTCAGAGCGAGCGCTTGCATATAGCGAGCGCCTCTGAATCAGGACCCTAGTCTATATTATTATTGTTATTATTATTATTATTAGAGATGAGCAGGTCAGTTTTACTTGGCTATGTTCGGATCTCAAAAACTGAATCATATTGGCTAACTAGCCACTAAGATTAATCTGAACTAATCTGAATTTGTGCTAATTTGATGAAAAGAACAGAGTCAAAACCAAACCACTCATTTATTATTATTATTATTATTATTATTAATAAATAATAAATAATAATAATAATATTATGTTTTTATATACCTACTTACAGTATATAGTCTTTAGAGACAGATATCATTTGAGATAACACTGATGGAGTTTGTATATTCTCCCTGTGCTTGCGTGGGTTTCTTCCGTGTGCTTCCTCCCACACTATAAAAACATACTGGTAGGTTAATTGGCTCCCAGCAAAACTTAACCCTAGTGTGTGTGTACGTGTACATTTAGTAGGGAATATAGATTGTAAGCTCCACTGGGGTAGCAAAGGATGTGAATGGCCAGATATTCTCTGTAAAGCGCTGCGGAATATGTGTGCGCTATACAGGGGTGTATCTACCCATTGGCCAGGATGGCACTCGCCAGGGGCGCCGACCAAAGGGGGGGAGCCACCCGGCAGTGCCACCAGTAGCCAAGGGGTGGACAAGTCCCCCGGGTCCCACAAGTGTAGGGCAGACCGCAGTGAGAGTGGTCTGCCCTACACAGTTTACAAACAGACAGCCACCAGCGGCGGCTGTGTGTTTGTAATAGCAGCCAGCTAATGATAGTCTGCCTGACTCTCATTAGCTGCTGCGTCGTCCGTGGAGGGAGCCGACTGGAGCTCACTCATGAGCTCCGTGTTCTGGCTCCCACTGCAGCATGTGACGGGAGAGACGTCATACGTCATGACGTCTTTCCCATGCAGGAGAAGAGAGGGCTGGGACTTGGATAGTGGCGGTCACGTCAGGAGCGGGGACCAGGTAAGTAGAATTTTTTTTTGTTCTTTGTGTGTGTGTAAGCCTGGTACGGGGGGGTCACTGAAATAGGGGGTGTCCACTACAGGGGGCACTTTATGGGGGGGGTGTCCGCTACTGTATTGGGCTGGCCACTACTGGGGGCAATTTATGGGGGTGTCCACTACTGGGAGCACTGTATAGGGGTGGCCACTACTGGGGGCAATTTAAGGGGGGGCACTACTGGGGGCACTGTATAGGGGGGTCTACAACTGGGGGCACTGTATAGGGGACTACTACTGGGGGCACTGTATAGGGGGGGCTACTACTGGGTACTATTAGTGGGGGCACTGTATAGGGGGACTACTACTGGGGGCAATGCAGCATAGGGGGGATTACTACTGGGAGCACTGTATAGGGGGGCTACTACTGGAGGCACTGTATAGGGAGGACTACTACTGGGGGCAATGCAGCATAGGGGGGATTACTACTGGGGGCACTGAATAAGGGGAGTGGGGGGGCGCCAGTACATTACATTGCCAGGGGCGCTTGGATCCCTAGATACACCCCTGGCGCTATATAAATAACTGGTAATAAATAAATAATTTAATAGTTATACTGTTTTTCATTTATCATTACAGACCACATCTTTCTGCCCGCTCTATCATAGGGAACCCCAAGCTATCTAGCTGACAAATATGGATAAATAACTTTGAAGGAATTATCTTGGAACAGTTTTCACTAACTGCCAATGGAAAGGTTCAGTTTAGGTGTGGCCAAAGTCTCTATTTACAACACTCACCATGTACAACCAATGGGTACAAAATAATTATACATAATAGCTATTGTATTTCTACTTATATACTCCTGGTTATGATTGGTTAATATAAATGTGATTGTTTTATGTAAAATGGTTTACCCATGTGTGTTAGATGTCATCTTCTAATGAGTTAAGCTGGGTACACATTATACAATATATCGTCCAATATATCATCTGCGACGGATCAGAACAATGGGTACAAAATAATTATACATAATAGCTATTGTATATCTAATTATATACTCCTGATTATGATTGGCTAATATACAATAAATGTGATTGTTCTAAATGGTTTACCCATGTGTGTTAAGCTGGGTACACATTATACAATATATCGCCCAATATATATCATCTGCGAGGGATCAGAACGTTCATTGTATAATGTGTACCAAGAAAATCATCCGATGTGATATATCATTACATTGCTTCGCTGCGCTGCTGGGTCGTCTGGTTGTCCAGGTGTTTACCCAGCTTTAGTATTTTGTGCAGCTTGTTAAAATGTGGTATTGTTAGTGCACGAAGTGACAACAATAACTATCTTACACAAAATGTGTCAATTCTCCTTACTTGCCCTTTCTCAGAGCTGACTTTCATCTTGCAGAAACTGCTCAAAATGTTCTTAACACAATAGTAACACCCATGTTATCTCAAAACTATGTACCCAGCACATCCTTTTTCCAGCCCCACATCATTTAATGGTTCTCAAATTCTTCCCACAGGGTGCACAGACATCCCTATGCAGATCTTTTTGATATTTTTTTTCTGTCTTATCTGTGCATATAAATGTAATTGATGAAAATGTGCCTCGTCTCATGGCTTAGAAACATTGTCATAAAGTTTGTAGTCTTGCCTCCGAGGCAGCCATCTCACCCATTATACCCTTTGGACTGGCACAAGACTCCCTTCTTTCAAACAAGTGTACCCACAAGTGTCTAGGTTCCAGGAAAGGGGAGAAGATGCACGATACATGCACTTATTCATGCTGGCTGCATGTGGGTGTCGTTTACTTTGAAATCGTTCCTCTGAGGTTTTGGAGGGGTACTTAAGGAGAAGGTGAATATGAGCATCTCTAGAATGGTCTTGGGTTAGGGGCAGATGTACTAAGCTCTGGAATGTGATAAATTGGAGAGTGATAAACTACCATCCAATTAGCTCCTGTCATTTTCCAAACACAGCCTATAGCATGACAAGTAGGAGATGAGTGGTTGTTAGTTTATCACTTTCCAATTTATCACTTTCCAGAGCTTAGTACCTCTCCCCCTAGAGAGGAAAGGACATCAAGCACCCGCACTTCAGTTATGAGGAGGAAGCTTTTTATCAGCCAGATGGGGTCCATCTGACTGTAGAAGGGTCCAGTTTTTTTTTTTATTGAGGACCTCTGTTACTTTCTGTAGCAAGGGTTTAAGGGGTCATAGGGGATGATGGTCCTTGGTTTCTTGAACTAGGCTTTGACAGGAAGCGGTGCTCCTTGGCAACCTTTAGTACCGCAATAGTGGTTGGGTAGCATTACCCCTTTGAGAATGGCGAGATTGTCTCTACATCTGGGGAGAACCTGGTCTTCATCTCCATCAGAGACCAGTGCTAGGCCAATTAAGAGGCAATAGTTCAGCTCAATCCTGTTTGTGGTTTTTCTTGGTGGTATTGCTTTAAATATCAGTATTAGTATGTTGCTGAGGTTATCACTATTTTTTCTCCACCCTTAATAAATTGATCAATAAATTCGAATTCTAAATTGATCAATACATTTAGCTGTGACCTCTTTCGCATTGCAGTTGTCTGTGTCTTTATTATAGTCAGTTGTAAGTTAGCTTCATGGGCAACTTAATATTTTTGTGTCCATTTTCTTTGGTTTATTAGCTACAATCTGTGGGATACAAATCTTCAGTGTTCAGAGGAATGTGAATTTAAAATCCAATAATATTGGACAAATAATGTAGCAGTGACGATAGACATGTAGGAGGGGACAAAAACTAAAAAATAATCTTTAGACTGACAATCATGCAGGCAGGCAACTTATGTGACATTGACATCCTGTCTAGGACATAACAATTCTCATCCCTTAAAGTTGAATGTTTGGTGTATATAAAATCACAGACAAAATAAGTATATGCTCACTTTTATTTATTTCTACAGTATATATTTAGAGATTGTAACTATGCATACATGTTAAGCTGTCTGCGTTGTATAATCCAGATCACTGACAGTTTTGCTTCCTCTATTAGCTTCAGAGATGCATTTTATCCTTTCAGTAATGTTTTCCCTGGGCCTTGCAGGGATCAGGAGCACAGGGGTCACAGGGATCTGCCAAGGAAAAGAATATTAATAATTATTGTGATGATTCAGGAGGCCTTAGTCTGTTGCTAGTTTGCATTATGGAACACAATATTTATATGATAGGTCTATAAAGAAGTCATGGCAAAATAGAAATTCTCTCTCTCTGTAAAAAATTTGTGCTCCCTTTTCAGTGCCAGCTGTGATAATTACAGAATCAGCTCTGGAAAGCTTATACCTTTTTGTATCGTGCCCACATTTCACATTCAGCACACAAAATTCACTTCACATAGGATTTGCTGACAAATGTAGCAATTCTACGGACCTTTCAGCTGACAGCCCGGGTCTAAAGATGGGGACACTTAAATGGTATTCTAAATATTCCAGGCATCAGAGATATACTGACAACAGAGTGACCTGAACCTAATGCGACCAGTCATCAAGTAGTTAATCTGACCACTTTTTTATTTAATAATTGATTCCTTTTTTTTATCAACATTGCAAAAACATTGTCATTTGTAGAAGTCATTCAAATCGGATCAAATGTGGATGGCTAAATTGTTTTATAATCCAATGGTATTTTTGACAATGATATCTTGTAGCGCTCAAGGGCACCCTTCCCTCCTATTGCCTCCTTCCACTGTCTTTATTCTTCCTGTCTTTATGTTAAATATACAAAGAGTTATTTTTTTTAGAGAGATAGATTGTGTTTGAGTGGGACTATCCTATCTGCCTCCAGGCATTAATCTCCTCCTAGTCACTGTGCTCCCCATGTAACCACTACAAGAGGTAGCACGAATATGGATCTATGTACTAAGCCTTGGAGATAGATAAAGTGGATGGAGATAAAGCACCAGCCAATCATTTCTTAACTGTAATTTGTCAAATACTGCCTGTAAAGTGACAGCTAGGAGCTGATTGGTTAGTTCTTTATCTCCATCCACTTTATCTCTCTCCAAGGCTTAGTACATCTCCCCCATACAAGCCAATTACTGCATACTTCCTCATATAATTGGGTGCAAGGTTGCTGGTTAAAGAAGTAGAGGACACAAACAAATTAAAAGCTGGAGGTGACTTGATGGGGGAGTCCGTGTATCACTGTTATCACGAAGACTAAAGATCTTACTTTACCACAGAAAGTTCTGTTAAGTTATTTCTCTGTCTGTAGGATTCTGTTTATTTAGATATTATCTTCTAATGACAAAAACATTCAATTTAGTAAGAATATCTTGTAACAAATATGTTGTTGGTACCCTGTAGTATATCTTTTATAGGGTGGATATATTTCCTGTGTTTATATTGACATATGTACCTTTCGGATGACCTCCAGAGCTCTGGCAATGTTGCACAGGCTTGCAAGCTGAAAAAACAATACACGTATACTGTATGTCACTAGCTAGTACATGATATGAGTTGCTCACAATTCAAGAAATTAATGTTAACATTTATAATATATTAAGTTTCAATTCAACATATTAATTATATATTAACAAAAAATAGGATATTGAGAAATTATGTATGAGCTGAAAGAAACAATATTTATACATGAATTATTCAGACATTTAATGAATTTGGGCTACTAAATAATGTCTCTTTTTAACACATTACAGACATGCAGAAGATAATGATTCACAAACAGCAGCTTACAGTGCTCAGATAGCAATGTAACTCCATAGTCATCAGATTCAGGAACTCTCAACAGTACAAGTTTTACAGCTCTCCTAGTTGGTGCACCAGTGTATTCATAACTGGCTGACATAGGTGGAGCAAATTATTTCAATTGTGATACTGAGGAGATCTGTAAAACATGCACTGTTAGGGGTCCATGAGTACTGGCGTTGGGAAACACTGCCATATATCATAATTCTCAAGTTTGAGTTTTTTTCAATTAGAGCCTTTTTAATCCCAATATCAAAATCAATAAATTTTATGCCATATCCCCAGTTTGCAAGTGAAAAATTAGATTTTAAGCACTTTTTGGTTCTGGATGATGATGCAGACTATTGTACTACCTGCACAGGGTTTCATTATATATGTCAGAATTTTCCAAACTCTGTCAATACAGTCCACGTTTTAATGATAGCCATACATGAGCACAGGTGACTTAATTAGCATCTCAGTCAATTTAATTTAATCGTATGGACTCAAATATGAATATCCTTAAAACCTGGACTGTAATGGCAGAGTTTGAGAAACTGTGATATGTGATGAGAGCCGGTGACATGATTGGAGACGTGTGGGAGATCTTATATGAAGCAGTGAGAGAGACAGTGTATGGCATGAGAGCAGTGTAAGTGAATGCTGGCTTTTTTGAGAAATGGAGATGAAGAGGATGTTTTAGAGATACTGTGGAAATACCAAACGTTGTTCTACATTTTTATACAGTTTATGGAACCTTGGGGATATTTTTATTTTATTTTAAATAGATCTTATATGAAATCCGTTTTTGTTTAAAGCTTTTCCAGTTAGCAATGCAGTTATCAAGTATAAAAGAATAGTCCTAAGTGGAGGATTGGTGTACTCTATAAGGCAATAGGTAATGATTGAGCTCCACAGCAAATCCTGCTTATACCTCAATCACTGGATTAGAGGTGCTGGCTATAAGATCTAAGAACTGCATTAATGCAAATATGTGGTGCTGGTTTTACACAAAGCCATGAAGATTGTCCTATAACACATTGGGATGCAGTTAAGATGCCAACAACCAGGATGCCATTTGCCGTAGCCCCCGGACCTGGGAATCCCGATCTCCGAGACAACACTGGCACCGAAATCCTGATATGACTTGGGTTGCCGACTCCGGGATCCCATCAGACGGCATCACGATCGTAAGGACAACGGGGAAAGGTAAGTATCAGCTGCGGGGGTGGGGAGTTAGATTTAGGCAGCCCGGGGGGACTTAGGGTTAGGCTGCGGGACGTGGGGGTTAGGTTTGGGTTCAGGCATAACTGGGGGTGGGGGGGACAGTTAGGGTTATGCACTAAGGGGGGGGGATAGAGTTAGGCACTAAGGGGGGAGGGTTAGGTATAGGCCCTTATCAGGAGGGTTAGTACAAGTACAGAAAAGGAGAGTTAGAGGGTAAATAGGACATTGAAACATTACTTACCATTCCCCTGTCGAGATTTGAATCATCGGGATGCCGCTGTCAGTGTACTGAATGTGCTTTAAAATAACTGTGTTATATAAAAATTTCTTACTTGAGTTAATATGATATTTTGTTCAAGAAAGTGTTGTATGGAGATTGTAAAGAGCAATTTGTGTGTTAATTAAAAATAGTATAAATTATTATTGTGATCACAGTAAGACCCACATATTACTTACGGTCTTGGCAGATACTTTGCTTCTGACAAGGGTTCTTGCACACAGGTTGCTTTAGGCAAGGGTCCTGGCACACAGGCTCCTTCTGGCAAGGGTCCTGGCACACAGGCTCCTTCTGGCAAGGGTCCTTGCACACAGCTTGCTTCTGGCAAGGGTCCTGGCACACAGGCTGCTTCTGGCAAGGGTCCTTGCACACAGCTTGCTTCTGGCAAGGGTCTTTGCACACAGGTTGCTTCTGGCATGGGTCCTGGCACACAGGCTGCTTCTGGCAAGGGTCCTGGCACACAGGCTTCTTCTGGCAGGGATCCTTGCATTGGGTGTTCTGTCCTTTAAATCCAGACATGATTGGGTTTTGGTTGCTGGTTTCTGGTTCAAACCAAGATAGGGAGAGATATGATGGTGTGTAGGGAAGCTAAGATCAAGTTCCTTTTATACAGAACAGGTCTGCATGTCTCAAATTCCTAGGGCATGCACAAAACAAACCAGTTTTTACAAGACCAAAAAATAAAATATTACTGATTGAAATATTTATTTCATTTTAATTATTTCCTCAAAGTTGGGTGTTTCCTAGAGAACAACTCATGACACTTATATCTTAAATACTACACTTTTATGGTCCATTTTTTTGAAAGCATCTCGGAAATAGTGTTATGAATTAAGGGCACAATTTTATTTCTGATGAGTGACACAGACAATATAAATAATATGATAAATAATTAGATTGAACTTCTGAAGTATTTTGTTGACACCCAAAGTGATCTCTATTCTAAGCTTTTTACGTTTCATATAACTTGTATCCTACAAATAGATTATTTTAAGAAGTATTATTGCATAAAAGGAATACATCCCTTCAGAAAAATACACAAAAACAAAATAAATATCAGATCTATTAGGTTTTTTAAAAACTAAACAACCAAAAAAACAAAACAAAAAAGAGCGGTACTCAATGTATCATGATTCAGAGTCCATCATTTGAATTACCTAGGACAGAGGTTCCCAAACGCGGTCCTCAAGGCTCCCCAACAGTTCAGGTTTTAGTGATATCCATGGTTGAGCACAGGTTGTCAAATTGACTGAGGTACTAATTAAGTCACCTGTGCTAAAACATGAACTGTTGGGGAGCCTTGAGGACCTTGATTGGAAACCTCTGTCCTAGGAGAATTATATGGTAACATTTTTCACAGGCTCAGTGTCATCACTACGCTCAGTAACACCTGGTGCACCCAATAGATTCCCTGCACACATCGAAGGCATGTGCACCCAAAACAATGGGCATTGTCTTGGCATAGTGGCATGCCACTGGTTTACTTACTCTGGCTTCATGCCCAGCACTCGTAGAGATTCTTGGCTGCCCTAGAGACTTTCCCCTCACTGCTATCTTCTCCTCAGTGACCTAGGGCCGTGCACTGCGCAATAACATCACAGTGCAGTGTCCAGCTCCTGGTCAATGAGAAGGAGCTAACAGATTGGTGTCACCCCTTTGGAGGGTGACACCTGGTGCGATCCGCACCCCCTTATTCATGCCACTGTGGCCACAGCTACAGTAACTGGAAGGTGAGACATTATAATATTACAATCTGGCCTTGCAAGAAATAAGGCTATATTGAATTAGAAGGATTCACAAAGGATAGGTGAAGAGAACTGATTTTTGCATGACTAATATCCTACTGGACTGGTTTTTTTCCCTTCCTCTGGTGCTTGCAACTGAGATGGATTCTATTTCTTCCTATGATCTTTTGGAGGGTCTAAACGAAAGGCAAGAACACAGAAGTACTATAACCAAAGTTCCAAAGAAAAAACAACCAAAAGCAATTGTAATAGGGTGAGTAGGGATGGAAGTTGTTGCTAAGTGGCCATTATATACCCTAGAACAAACAAAGTTTGCAAATTATATATCTGCAAACTACAGTTTGTTCTTTGGGAGGCTTGCCAACAACAGCAGGTAGACAGATTACCATATACTGTACCTGGACATTAACATGGTGTTTTCATTGCGTGCACCTCTGAATCAAGCCCTAAGTGCTAAGCCATATGAAATAATGATGTCTGAAACCATCTCCAATTCAAACATGCGGCCAAAACAATCTAGGCTTAGTTGGAGAAGAAAGGCACTGTTAGACCCAGAGATTTGAGAACACCAGGAAATAAATTATATGATCATTGCAGTGTATCTAGGTTTTGTCCTTGGCCTCAATGAAGCATTAGTGAAAGTTGTTGTACTGTAGATGTAGCTAGGAATAAAGTTGTCAACAGCCATCCACATGGAAGCAATCTTTATAAAATCCAAGGAGAATGCTGGGACCTATTCTGAGATACACAATGAGGGGGGAAAAACCTTGGATGGTCATACTGGGTAAACCAGGGTGATCCAAGAAACCTGATAGATCCTGATTTTGTGTTTTGCTTTTAATAAAAGTGCCAGTGAGATACATAAGGAAAACGATGTTCGTCCATGGGAAATACTGAGCATCCATCTTCCAAGCACACTTTGTTCAGATTTTGGTAACAAACAGAGGAGTCTGGGCATTTAGATGAAAGGATTAGAGATCTACCACTGGGACACCGAGAGCTAATATTATTTTCTAAAAGATGTTGTCTTGTAGAGACAATCTTTCATCAGATTTACTCTATCTGGGTAGGTTATCTGACAGTGTGTTTGTCCCTCCTTGAATATGGACAACTGAAAGAATATATTGTACCTCTAAATTGCCCAGTGGCAGACTTCTAATGCATCCTTGCACAGTGACCTTGAGTGGGCACCACCCATCCTGTTAATGTAGAAAACTGATGTGGTGTTGTCCAGACAAAGAAATATAAGAGCATTTGAGATGGATGGTGAACCAAGAACTGAAGAACCAGTCTTGCTGCCTTCTGATATAAGACATTGATGTACAGATGAGATTCTCCTGGAGCCCATTCTCCCCTAACTGCTGTGTCCTGAGAAACAGCTTCCCAAAGCCAAAGGAAAGCATCTGACTGGAGTGGATGGGTGAAGGTAAAATGAGGGGCAGTGGGGCAGGAAACTCTAAAAGTTTCCAACTCTGTATGTCTTGAGCAACTTCAAAGATAAGGAAAAATGTGTCTGACCACTCAGAATGGCTTTGAATCAGTTAGAGGATCTCTGAGGTCCTCTGCAAAATAGAGGCACATGAAAATAACCTGGGGAGAAGCCATCATCTTCTGCAGAGTAGCCAGTTCTCTAGAGAAAAGGAATGGGTATCTCGGAGAAAACCTAGAAATTGAATTGGACTACTTGCACTTCATTACTCTGGTGATGGAGACAAAAACCATCACCATCCACTGGAACAGCTGATCTCTCCATCTAAATCATAACATGTGTCTGTGGTGTGGGTGAACAGGAATTCACCCTCTGTTTTTATATTAGGAGTAAGGCATGAGATGCCAGCTCTAGTAAGCCAAAATGTTTGGCTTACTAGAGCTGAGAAAGTATGTAATATAGTTAGAGAAAGTTAGAGGAAGTTAATAATATAGTTAAAGGTTTGCTCTATAATGAGGGTTATACTACTGACTGCTTTGAGTAAAGCAAATGTTGATGTCATCAGTGACTCTAATGAGTAGATGGCCTCGACTTATTTTCAGCCTTGTCCAGTACATATAATAAAGTACCAAATTACCAAAGGCATCTGCAATTCTGTATTGGATCTTCCATAAGATCTTATCAATGGTGTCAGGGGTGACTGAATCTCCCAACATGGCATTTAATGAAGGATCTTTATCAGGAGCAAATAAAGCAGAATTGTCAGATAAACATGCTGTGAAAACTTAGCTTCAAATTTTCTGACAAGACCCAGTGTGTTGAGAACAGCTTAGCTGGTGGTATTCTTTGAGCAAGGGCCAATCTAGCCATTTTAATGTTTCTCAATGTTACAGTGTGTATATTAAAATCAATAATAATAATTCCTTATACAATTAGAATCAAATATATATATATATATATTAGGGGTGTGCACCGGCCACTTTTCGTGTTTTGTGTTTTGGTTTTGGATCTGGATCTTTCTTCGTGTTTTGGATCTGGATTGGTTTTGCCAAAACCACCCTTCCGTGTTTTGGGTTCTGGGTTTTGTGTTTTGGATCTGTATTTTTTTGAAAAAAAGCATAAAAACAGCTAAAATCACAGAATTTGTAGGTTTTTCTGCTCCTATGCTATTATTAACCTCAATAACCTTAATTTCCACTCATTTCCAGTCTATTCTGAATACCTCACACCTCACAATAGTGTTTTTATGTCCAAAAGGTTGCACCGAGGTAGCTGGATGACTATGCTAAGCGACACGAGTGGGCGGCACAAACACGTGACCCATCTAGGCGTGAAACTGCAGTGGCAGACAGGATGGCATTGAAAAACTAGGCCCCAAACTGTACATAATGCAAAGAAAAAAAAGAGGTGCAAGATGGAATTGTCCTTGGGCCCTCCCACCCACCCTTATGTTGTATAAACAGGACATGCACACTTTAACAAACCAATCATTTCAGCGCCAGGGTCTGCCACACAACTGTGGCTGAAATGATTGGTTCGTTTGGGCCCCCACAAAACAAGCTGTCAATTAATCTGTCCCTGCACAAACTGGCTCTACGGAGGCAAGAAGTCGTCCTCATCCTCCTCATCCACAGATTCCTCACCCTCTTCAGTGTTATGTACATCCTCATCCTCACAGAGTATTAATTCGTCCCTGCTGGAACCACAGGTCCCTCTGTACGTTCTGGAGGCTGGTCTCCCTGGAAGAGTTGATCATTCATTTTATGAACATCATCTTCTCCACATTTTGTGGAAGCAACCTCCTACGCCTTTCGCTAACAAGGTTCCCGGCTGCACTAAACACTCTTTCGGAGTACACACTGGAGGGGGGGCAACTCAGGTAAAATAGAGCCAGTTTGTACAGGGACCTCCAAATTGCTTCTTTTTCCTGCCAGTACAGGTACGGACTGTCTGACATGCCTACTTGGATGCTGTCACCGATGTAATCCTTTAACAGACAGACGCATGCTTGTCGCTGCTGCTTTGAGGATTCAAGTGCGGCTACAGCCCACACAATTCACAAAGACAGAAAAAAAAAAAGAATATTTTTATTGTTTGTGGAGCACACTTTGAGGGTTACACCACCCTCTAACAGACAGACGCACGCTTGTCGCTGCTGCTTTGAGGATGCAAGTACGGCTACAGCCCACACAATTCACAAAGACAGAAAAAAGAAGAAGAATATTTTTATTCTTTGTGTAGCACACTTTGAGGGTGTCACCACCCTTTAACAGACAGACGCACGCTTGTCGCTGCTGCTTTAAGGATGCAGGTGCGGCTACAGCCCACACATTTCACAAAGACCGAAAAAAAAGAACAATATTTTAATTGTTTGTGTAGCACACTTTGAGGGTGTCACCACCCTTTAACAGACAGACGCACGCTTGTCGCTGCTGTTTTAAGGATGCAGGTGCGGCTACAGCCCACACAATTCACAAAGACAGAAAAAAGAAGAATATTTTTATTGTTTGTGTAGCACACTTTGAGGGTGTCACCACCCTTTAACAGACAGACGCACGCTTGTCGCTGCTGCTTTGAGGATGCAAGTGCGGCTACATCGCACACAAGTCACAAACACATAAAAAAAATAGTTTTTTATTTTTTGGAGCACTTTGAGAGTTACACCACCCTTTAACAGACAGACGCACGCTTGTCGCTGCTGCTTTAAGGATGCAGGTGCGGCTACAGCCCACACATTTCACAAATACGAAAAAAAAGAACAATATTTTAATTGTTTGTGTAGAACACTTTGAGGGTGTCACCACCCTTTAACAGACAGACGCACGCTTGTCGCTGCTGCTTTGAGGATGCAGGTGCGGCTACAGCCCACACAATTCACATAGACAGATAAAAGAAGATGAATATTTTTATTGTTTGTGTAGCACACTTTGAGGGTGTCACCACCCTTTAACAGACAGACGCACGCTTGTCGCTGCTGCTTTAAGGATGCAGGTGCGGCTACAGCCCACACATTTCACAAAGACCGAAAAAAAAAGAACAATATTTTAATTGTTTGTGTAGCACACTTTGAGGGTGTCACCACCCTTTAACAGACAGACGCACGCTTGTCGCAGCTGCTTTAAGGATGCAGGTGCGGCTACAGCCCACACAATTCACAAAGACAGAAAAAAGAACAATATTTTAATTGTTTGTGTAGCACACTTTGAGGGTGTCACCACCCTTTAACAGACAGACGCACGCTTGTCGCTGCTGCTTTAAGGATGCAGGTGCGGCTACAGCCCACACAATTCACAAAGACAGAAAAAAGAAGAAGAATATTTTTATTGTTTCTGTAGCACACTTTGAGGGTGTCACCACCCTTTAACAGACAGACGCACGCTTGTCGCTGCTGCTTTGAGGATGCAGGTGGAATCTAGACGGGATTTGGAACCGAGGACACACTACCTCCATCAATTGTCTAAATCCCACTGCACTAATGTCGGATACCGGACGCACGTCTAACACCAACATAGCAGTCAAGGCCTCAGTTATACGTTTTGCTTCAGGATGACTGCTGTCGTACTTCATCCTCATCGCTAGGGACTGTTGGAGGGTCAATTGTTTAGTAAAAGTAGTGATGTTCCTACTTCCTCTCTGGGATGATGAACAACTCCCAGCAGCAGCAACAGCACTAGTAGGACGTGGTTCTTGATCTTTCCCTATTTTATTTTTATCAGAGAAAGTTTGGTCCTCCATTTATGTTATATTGATATATATACGTGCGGCTAAAGCGCACACAAACACAGAAAATATTTTTTTATTTTTGCTGGAGAGTAGTGCACTTTGTGGGTTACACCACCCTTTAAGAAATGAGCCAGCCGGCTCTTTACTTATGGGACACAGGCGCACGCTTGGCGCTGCTCCTTTGTTGATGCACGTGCAGCCACAGTGCACACAAGTCACAAACACAGAAAATATATATTTTTTTGGTTTGGAGTGTACTTTGGGGGTTACAGAACCCTTTAACGGTCAAGCCAGCCGGCCCTTTACTTATGACACAGGCGCACGCTTGGCACTACTTTGTTGATGCACGTGCGGCTACTGCGCACACAATTCACAAACACAGAAAATAATTTTTTTTTTGGTTTGGACTGGAGTGTACTTTCGGGGGTTACAGCACCCTTAACGGTCAAGCCAGCCGGCCCTTTACTTATGACACAGGCGCACGCTTGGCACTACTTTGTTGATGCACGTGCGGCTACTGCGCACACAATTCACAAACACAGAAAATAATTTTTTTTTTGGTTTGGACTGGAGTGTACTTTCGGGGGTTACAGCACCCTTAACGGTCAAGCCAGCCGGCCCTTTACTTATGACACAGGCGCACGCTTGGCACTACTTTGTTGATGCACATGCGGCTACTGCGCACACAATTCACAAACACAGAAAATAATTTTTTTTTTGGTTTGGACTGGAGTGTACTTTCGGGGGTTACAGGACCCTTAACGGTCAAGCCAGCCGGCCCTTTACTTATGACACAGGCGCACGCTTGGCACTACTTTGTTGATGCACGTGCGGCTACTGCGCACACAATTCCCAAACACAGAAAATAATTTTTTTTTGGTTTGGACTGGAGTGTACTTTCGGGGGTTACAGCACCCTTTAACGGTCAAGCCAGCTGGCCCTTTACTTATGACACAGGCGCACGCTTGGCACTACTTTGTTGATGCACGTGCGGCTACTGCGCACACAATTCACAAACACAGAAAATATATTATTTTTTTAGCACTTGGGGGGAGCACCCCTGATGGACAGAGCACCCCCTGGACAACACTACAGCACCTCTTTAGGACTGGGACACTGCACAGGACTTTGGAGTGGACACAGCCCCTATGGAGAACTGACTGCACAACACAGTCCAGCCAGCCCCTATGGACTTTGAAGTAGTGGACACAGCCCCTATTAACAACAGCAGCACAGCACAACACAGCCAGCCCCTATGGACTTTGAAGTAGTGGACAACAGCAGCACTACACTACACTACACTACACAGCCCTAACTCCCACCCTCCCTCTTCACTGTCCACAGCCGAGTGAGAAAATGGCGCCGACGTGGGTACCTTATATAGGATCCAAAACCCGCGAGACTCGGAAGGCGGGATGATGACGTTTTGCCTCGATTTCAGATCCGAGTCAGGCGGGAAAAGTCGAGCCTGATTCGGATCGGACTCGGATCGGGGGGGCTCGGGGGGGTTCGGATTTCTAAAAATCCGAACCCGCTCACCCCTAATATATATATATATATATATATATATGTGTGTAATTCACATATTCCAGAGATAGTCAGGAACCAAACAAGTTTACACAGAACTGGTTATTCCAGCATATCAATAGAGATGGCTAAATGATACTACAATCTAATTAGCATTTGTTAAGGTGTTCAACTCCACAGCATACCCCCAACAAGAGGCTTTTTCCTCTTGAAGCTTCCTTACAGGTGATTGGACATGAGTTTCAAAGTAAAGGATTGAAACAACCCCTTTTTGAACAAACCTATCAGGTAATAGGATTCTCACAGAGACACAGGTAAGGGAGAGCAGGATGGCATTCACACAAACACTTGGAGAAACACACATGCTTGCAAGGACACAACAGAGACACAGGCAGAGCAGACTCCCCCCCCCCAGAAGGCCAGAATGCAGCTTCATTCCCCAGGGGAGGCCTGGAGATATCTACGCAAAATGGCTAAGTAAACTGTACATTAGATAGCCTAGATGGGTATTTGTAACTAGTTTGATTTAATCTGTTTATAGCTTGTATAGATAGTTTGTAGTGATTAATATTGTGGTACATAGTGGAATCTTTGTTAGCGGCCAGGTTATCAAGCTGTAATGCTTTGGTTATGCCTTAGTTTGTGTTAATCTGTAGTAGACAATATGTAAAAGTTTGCAGTGATTTGGGTTCAGTTTTATACATATAGCTGGCTGTGTTATAGGTATACTTTTCCCCCTTCCTTCCCATGTGCTAAGATGGAAATTGGGTAAAATATTGCAATCTGTAGATATTTAATTGTTTGATATCAGCTGGTGTGATCATAGTTATAATTCTACCCAGTTTTGGTGTTGTATAGTACAAGTAGGTTGTTATAGGTATTATAATTATGATCATTAATGGATATACAACATTATGTGAGTTTTCAAAATGCAGTTTGCCTAGGGATCATGAGGCTTGCAAACAAAGGAAAAACATGTGCTTTGGCCCTTCCCCCTCCCCACGGTCTAGTGGGTACTGGATGAGGTCTGTTGTAGGTTGGTATTGTTGTATATTGGAATCAGCTTGTGCTGTACATGTTGGAATATTAAATGGTGCAGTGTTTGCCTGATGTGTTGGCATATGATATTCAGCTTGCATATTTAATTAACTATGACATTATGGGAGTCATCAATGTGAGTTTTCAAAATGGAGTTTGTGTTCAGAGACCATGCGGTTTGAACTATAGGACAAAAGGTCACAACAACCCCCACTCACACACTCGGCAATCATATATATATATATATATATATCTCTCTCTCGTCTATATTGTATTTTAACAAGCATTGATTTTATGAAGATTGATTGGAAGAATATAAAACATTTTACTTATAACATTTTGCGTGCATCGTTATCTTTATGAAAGGAAATTATCCAAATGATTTAAAAGGTATATAATTCTGGTTAACACTTTGCGAAGTTCATATATTTATGTTGTGTATAACCTGATAGTTATTATATGAAAAATAGAATAATTTGCTTCAGATATATTGGATTAGACAAGCTGGCAATAGCCTGTGTACAACGAGAAAAAAAGGGAAAAAACACCCCTTATCACTCCATTCACCCCTTTTAGAAGACAAAGCTGACTGGACTACCTCCATTGCTTCCCCGTCAACTACCTGTGGTTATCAGTCATTGAGAAGCTGACCTTCTATGAGATGGACTCTGTAATATGTCTTTGGAGGTCCCTTTATACAGGCAATAGAATTGCAGGAAATATCATCTATGAGCTGGAAAATCCTGCTTGCTTTGTGCAGGAGTATGTTATCTGCTAAGGAACTTAAAATGTCTGACTCCTACTGGCAATACCGGGGAAATTCAGTGGTCTGTCTGAACAGGCTTTCCTGTAAGAGACAGCATCACTGGAAAGGGATTTTTTATTTTTTTTTACATAATATCACCAGAAGCAGGGGCTGGCTGGCAACTTTCAGCCTGGCGGGCAGACACAAGCAAGTGGCCCAGTTTTTCTACTAGCGAATGTAATGTAAAAATGGGCATGACAACAATGCTGGTGTCATGGTTTCCGTAATGTGTGTGGTTTAAATAGCAAATTTAGTATATGAGGTTAAAATTGTTATGACATAGAGCTATAAATAATATCATCATTTGTGTGCGTCTCCTGGGGACTGAGTTGAGCAGCTGCGCCCGGTCCTTTGTTCCGCCTTCTCCTAAAGCTCCATCCCACAGTGTGTGTGTCTGACCTGGACAAAGCGGGGCGCAATTCATCAATCACAAAATGGGCAGGGTGCATTTCACAGTTAACAAACGGGCAGGGCGTAGTGCCCTACTAAAAGTACCTAGTGGGTACAGTAATATATACATACATACAGACACATTAAGGGGAATTCAATTCAAAGCAATGTTGAATAGCTCCTGAAGCTATTCAATTCAACGCAATGTTTTGTCGGGCTATAGGATTTATTCTCGCACCCCCCTGGGGATGCAAGGAGAAATCCGACGAAAGTGCCAGCCGCGCAGCTGTTTGCCGGCTTAGTGCATCGCTAATAGTTGCGCGGCCAGCACTTTAGTCAGAGAATGCCGGTTCTCGCGACTAAACACCCAGGTTATGTCTAAAGAACCAACATTTTCTGACTTAACAGCGCGCTGCATTGAATAGCTCCAGGATCTCCCTCCCGGGGCTATTCAGCATCGCGCTGAATTGAATTTCTGCTCATGGACATTATAAAGAACAAAACAACACCCTTCCAGTATATGCCACACTGACACATATAATTTGTATGTAACATATGATAGATAGATAGATAGATAGATAGATAGATAGATAGATAGATAGATAGATAGATAGATAGATATGAGATAGCTACTGTATATGATAGATAAATAGATAGATAGATATGAGACATAGATTAATATGAGATAGCTATATGACAGATAGATAGATAGATAGATAGATATGAGATAGATAGATAGACATCACACACACACTGTATATAAGCCCCACCCTCCACGTACCTGGTTTCTAAAAGTGTAGTGAAGACAGTAAGCAGGCTCTCCTGCACTCTGGAGCACTCCTCACCTCTGCCCCCACTGTCTCTCTCCTCCCTTGGTGCCATAAAGCTTCTTTTTCTGCTCCCAGTCCCCAGGCTCATCCCTAACAGACTCCTCGATAATCCCCGCCCCCTTTTTCCACCTCCCAGTCTCTAGGGTTCCTGGGAAAGGAAACCTGGCTCCCCATTGGATGACAGTGGCCATTTCCTTGTAGCTTGGTATGGGGGCAGCTACTGATTATATTATATTTATATATTAGTATTTTTAATATTGTATACTGATTAAAGTATAGTGCCAGAAGAACTCTCCTTGGTTTTGTTAAAAGCCTTTAGCAGTAGCCCTATTTAGGAAGAGATCATTAACCCATTACTTTGTAAATTGTGAATAAATGTTGTTGTATCCCAGACAAATTGGTTTCCATTTAGTTGGGCCAAAAAAAAGCAAGATGACTGAGAGGGTGTTATGTCTTTAACACCTGACAATAAGGGTTGGGCAATTATCGAATAGCTTGCTGAAAATCTGACTCCTGCTCTGTTTACCAACATTATATACATTAATCCTATTGCAAATTTGAAATCTGTCAAACTGGGGGCACTTGAGTAGGGGTGTTTGGCCCACTTCAGCTGTACCTTCAAAAACCATCAGTATTATGCTCTATCAGCAATCATGTCAATTCACCAAGATAGAGACAGATCAGAAGTGAGAGTAGCTGTAGTGCCCTGTTGGTCAGATGCCGACAAAAGTTATTAGTGTCCCTACTCTTCCAGGGGCATGTGCTACCTGAGATTTATATCCAGCAGGAATGGCAGAAATTACAATGAGTGAGACAAGCTATTGCTGACAAAAGACATTTTATGCAAAGAGGGTACAAAGGGCTGATATAAGATTATAATATACACATACTGCAATCTAATTATTATATAGCACCAAACATACCATTGAAGATGTTTTCTCTTTGTACACTATGGGTTTTTAAAAGTTAAATTTAGTATACTGTCTGTAAGTACTTGTTAAGGTGGCCTTTTTATCAGCAAATGTGTGGTAGAACCAAATTACTTTATTATAAATCCAGGATTGTCTGCATATTTTCCTTTTTCTTGTACAATGCCTGGTCACCTGGAGCCAGACCTCATCACTCAGTAGCACAAGTTAATGCCCTCTACTCCACTGACATTGCTATCTCCTATAGGGTAAATCCATCACCCGTTGACTTTTATGCAGAGGCTGTTCCTTTCAAGTCATTCTCCCATAATTGTCCTTTTTCATACCATCCACCACTTTGCTTCACCTTCACATCAGTCATCTCTTGTCCCATGTCCGTCTCCACTCTAACTTACTTCAGACAGGATTTTATTGTGAACCAATGCAGTAGATGCTCCCTGGACCTCATGTTCTGCCTCAGCTGCTCCATCTCTAGTTTCTCCATGTCATACTTCTCAATCACTTAATCACAACCTCATTTCAGTCTTCCTCACCTTGCATCCTACAACCCCCACTGCACACACTTCCATGCACACAGAGCACACCTTAATGCCCTTGATCCTCAATTGAGTCCTCTGTTCTATTAGTACCCTCTGCTGTTCTTATGCAGCAGTCTCTTTCTAAAAGATAACACTTATTGAAATCTTGGTTGAGGGTGCTTCAGCCACCTCACAATATCTATGATCATCTAAACCCCAACCCTGGCACCTCAAAGTGACTCACCACTTGCTCCTATGCTGCTTATAATCAATATTGACTTAAGATTTTGTGATCTCTCAATGCCATGTTCTTGGCCCTCTAACTTTCTCTCTTAATATTCCTATAATGCTTATCTTGGTGAACAAATACACTCCTTTGGCCTCCATTACCATTTATATGCAGATTACACTATATTCATCCCTCCTGCCTTTATATCTCACCTTCATTTTTCTTAGGCGGTCAACTGCCACCCACACCATATCTGCCTGTCTGCCCTCTGCACTTGGATGCTCCAATTGTTGTTTAAATCTCAGGACCTCATTCAGAGTTGGTCGTAGCAGCTGCACGGTCGTACGCATACGATGTTTTTCTTTCTGTGCCTGAGCACGGCTAGCTGTGCGCATGTGCGTATGAGCTCTACCGATGCAAAATACTGTCAGTCGTAGGGCTTCCGAAACGGAAGTGGTTTGCTAAAGTTGATTGACAGGAAAGTCCATTTGTGGGTGTATACGGTGGGTGTATTCGGTTATTATTTTCAGTCAATTAACTAAAGGGCAACCGCCTTTATTTCCCTAACTTCACAAAATGTTCGCTGTTTTATATTATGCTTAAGCACCATGCAGGTTCATTCACATTATTCAGTTGCCCTGGTGACCTTATTCAGAAAATCCAAATCACCTGTCATTCTCACTCTGGACAGCAGTGCAGCCCGATCGTTACCATGACAACCCCTAACAGCCCAGTGACTAATTACAGACTTCCCGCCCACAGGACTCTATATATTCCCATCTCTAAGGTGGTGCTATTCACAACTCCCTGAGGAAGGCTAGAAGTTAGCCGACATGCGTAGGAGCTTCTCATCACACACATCTATCACACGTCCCTCCGCTTGCCCAAGTCTCCTCCCAGCAGAGTTGAGCGCACAGTAGTCTGGAGCCTGCTCTTCCCCTCCAGCCCGCGAGATCTCGCGAGATCGCAGGTCCAGACGGAATTCAGCACCTGACATACTGTGGAGACCAAACCAGCAGCTGCACTGAAGGCGCACGCTGGAACATGGTCTGACCAACGGCTATAGCAGGAGTGGATGAAGACTGCCAAAAGAAGATACCAGGACCCGGACCAAGAAAGAAGATAAGGTGAGGCCTCACCAACACTGTCATCTAGACTTGTTATACTTTGTGATACTAACAGCTCATAACTACTATCAGCTGCTCAGTGCAGTGGGGTGCGGGACGCCCTCCCCCTGCACACTTAGTCATGTCACTGGACTGTCCCCTGCACGATCCACCTGTCCAGTCCAGTGCCTGTCCAGTCCTCACTATACTGCAAGTGACATCAATAAATTACTCTGTACATCCCCCTTGGTATATATCCAGTCTGCATTATTTCACTCACAGTGTTTCTGCAAGTGGGGTCCAATCTACAACATCTACAACATTCACTAAAGAGAGCGCGATCCTTACTATAACATAAATTGTGTTTACATTTATGTTCAATTGGTCATTTGCCACCCCACCATATCTGCCTGTCTGCCCTCTGCACTTGGATGCTCCAATTGTTGTTTAAATCTCAGGACCTCATTCAGAGTTGGTCCTAGCGGCCACATGGTCGTATGCATCCGATGTTTTTCTTTCTGCGCCTGTGCACGGCTAACTGTGCACATGTGCGTACGAGCTCTACCGATGCAAAATACTGTCAGTCGTAGGGCTTCTGAAACGGAAGTGGATTGCTAAAGTTGATTGACAGGAAAGTCCGTTTGTGGGTGTATACGGGGGTGGTGGTCTGCAAACGGAGGCGTTCTTCAGCGTTTCCAGGCTTTTTGGGGGCGTACATAAATTATCTGCTTTGTACGACCATGAATTGCGGATGCATGACAACGTCACTCTACAAACAGGTTGATCGTCCAGGCTAAGGTAGGCAAGAAACGTCAACAGTGCAATCGTTAATCCGATGTTAATTGTGATGTTTCTAATTGGAACCACACAAACCAAGCAGCTAAGATTGGTGCATTGTAACTATTAACACTGCTAATTACCTTGTAACTGCTTTCACTTGCGTGTGCATTAGGGAATTTCGTAACACATATGTTTATTTGTTCTTTTTAAACTTATTTTGTTTGGACATTTTTAAAAACATCTAGCATTGTGTTTTGCATAGCAGCCTTTTCGGATTCCATACTTTTTAAACCTTGTATATATTGATATAGTTAAATATAGACATTTTGTAATAAAAAAATTTTCTTTTTTGGAAATTAGCCTTTCATCACAATTTTACTTACAATTGTTAGGGCAAAATTTGCCTATAAATAAAAATAAAAAATAAAATACAATTCAAAAAATAAATTAATAAAAAAAAAAGAGCTTGAGACATTGGTGACAAGAAATATGGGGACTGAACAAGAGGTGAGGGAGGAGATATCCAGGGCTACTTTCGTCGTTTGGTCCGGCTCGGAGGAAGAGGTAAGCTGCGGACAGCCGACTGGCGTGTAACACGCTGACTGGCCTGGCCAGTGGTAGATGGGATTTCCTCAGGCCTAGGCATAGGGCTCTCCATACTTGCGGGGGTGGCTGTTGGGCTGCCAGAGGTGGTGGTCCTGGGAGGAAAGGGAGTCTCGCTCCATCATGGCAGGTGGGTTTGCCTGCTCCTGGGTATTGGCCAAACGATCTATGGCCCCAGCAATGGTCTCCAGGGCCACCGCCACCCTCACCAGAGTCGTCTCCATCCTCAGAAGAACACATCTGTTCTCCTGAGTTTGGGAGATCAACCTGGTGAGGAGAGGCACTGCTCGGTCTGATGGTTGCCCTGGAGTAGACTCCACAGGGTCCCCAGATGGAGTACTTGGATCCTCCCCTGCAGAGTCTCCATCTGTGCTGGACCCAGACCTGACCTCAGGAGCAGGCACAACCTCCTCTGAGTCTGGAATTATGAAAAAAAACATTATTATTTTTTACAAAAAAAAAACGCATACACGTTTGAGCTTTATACTTTTTTGGTTCCAAAAAATATTTACCTTCTTGCACATGTGGAGCGTTGAAGTCGGCCATGTCAGTGTCCATAGTGGACATACCGACTATCTCCTCTTCCGTCACACATCCCTGAGCCAACGTCTCCAACCTCGTCAAGGTCAGCTTCTCAGGGATGGGACCACCACCTGTCCCCGCAGCATGGTCCACCCTACTCCGTAGCTTCCTCTTCAACTGGTACTTGAAATCAGTCCATCTGACAATGTGATGTTACATTTTTTAAGGGTTAGTTTATTTAATTAAGATCTCGCTTTTGACTTCAGTACACTCACAATATCATTTTCTTACAGTTTTTTCATGAGTTTCATGGTTCTGTGGGTTGTCTCCATGGAATTGGTATGAAAGATACGGGTTCGATTCCCGTCAGCGGCAGCCCGACATCAGCAGAATTCCGAGCAGCGGAAGGCCGACAGCGCTGGAAATCCCGATCGTGGATAGGTGAGTATCTACTAACCTAACCTAACCCCCCTAACCCTAACCCTCCTTAGGGGTGCTTAACCCTAACTTCCCCCCAAGTGCCTAACCCTAATCCCCCCTCTAAGTGCCTAACCCTAACCACCCCCTTCCCCGCTGCCTAAACCTAAGTCCCCTGGGGGGTGCCTAACCCTAAGTCCTCCCCGGGGGTGCCTAACCCTAACCCTCCCTCCCCCTAGCCTAACCCTAACCCTCCCGGGGGTGTGCCTAACCCTAAGTCCCCCCAGGGAGCCCTAAACCTAACCCTCCCCCGCGGCTGTCCACTCACGGCGCCCGGCATCGCTACAATCGGGATGCCGGGCGCCGGTCTCCCGGCCTCGGGGAAATGCGGGTGTCTACATCTAGACGCCCGGCATTTCACCCTTGCCGGGATATGACAGTCGGGAAGCCAGCTGCCGGTATTTAGGCAGTCGGCTTCCCAATTGCATCCCATCCCCACAGCATTAACAGCTCTGGATATCTCCTCCCAAATCCTGTCTTTGGTCCATGCCCCGAGAAATATGGGGGCTGGAGCAAGGTTCTCCATTGTCATGGTCACCAATGTCTCAAGCTCTATCCTTGAAAACAGAGGATTTCTTGGCCTTGGCCTGCTTGGCCCTGCCTCCTCCTCCTCTAGTGGTGGTATTGGATTCCCAGCACCTACAATATTTTTAAATTTAGAATAAATAAGAAATGCATTTTTGGAAAATATGAACTGTTCTTGTGTTTTTAGCAAAATGTGTTTAACACTTACCTGCCTCATTTGGCCTCTGCCCACCATGCTAATCACTTGCCATTTTCCTAACTTTTGAGAGAGCATGAAGAATAGTGCTTGTGAAGACTATTTTATAGATGTGAGTGCATCCCTGGATTGGTTACCCGTGCATCCCTATTTGCCTACGTACAATGCACACCTTGCCTGCATTCTGTAATCACTGCGTGGGTTGGGCTAGATGTGAGCACATCCCTGGAATGGTTACCCGTGCATCCCTATTTGCCTACGTACAATGCACACCTTGCCTGCATTCTGTAATCACTGCGTGGGTTGGGCTAAATGTGAGCGCATCCCTGGATTGGTTACCCGTGCATCCCTATTTGCCTACGTACAAAGCACACCTTGCCTACATTCTGTAATCACTGCGTGGGTTGGGCTAGATGTGAGCGCATCCCTGGATTGGTTACCCGTGCATCCTTATTTGCCTACGCACAAAGCACACCTTGCCTGCATTCTGTAATAACTGCGTGGGTTGGGCTAGATGTGAGCGCATCCCTGGATTGGTTACCCGTGCATCCCTATTTGCCTACGTACAATGCACACCTTGCCTGCATGATTCAATCATTGTGTTACTTTTGGCCTTATTTAACGCAAAGCCAAATGTTCCCTTACTTGTGGGTTGTAGTTGGAGTGATTTGTGGTGCAGGAAGGGATTGCTAGTGTTTACAGTGTGTGGAGTTGTTTGAATGGTGCTTGTGTGTGTTGTTGGAGTGGTGCTTGTGTGTGTTGTTGGAGTGGTTCTTGTGTGTGTTGTTGAGTGGTGCTTGTGTGTGTTGTTGGAGTGGTGCTTGTGTGTGTTGTTTGAGTGGTTCTTGTGTGTGTTGTTGGAGTGGTTCTTGTGTGTGTTGTTGGAGTGGTGCTTGTGTGTGTTGTTTGAGTGGTGCTTGTGTGTGTTGTTGGAGTGGTGCTTGTGTGTATTGTTGGAGTGGTGCTTGTGTGTGTTGTTTGAGTGGTGCTTGTGTGTGTTGTTTGATTTGTTTTAAATTTTTTTGGGTGGTGTTTTTATTTTATTTTATTTTTTTGGGTGGTGGGTTTTTTTAATTAATTTTAGTGGGTGGTGTTTTTTTTTGCAAATTTTTTTGGGTGGTGGGTTTTTTTTTTTTTTGGGTGGTGGTTTTTTTTTATTTTTTTTGGGTGGTGGGTTATTTTTTAATTTTGGTTTGTCCATACATTTCCCAAACCAAGTTACTTTGTGTGTTTGGGTGGCCATGTTTTTTGAGGAAGAAAATAACAACGTTCTTGGCAGACTCCAGTAAGTGTGCCAGCCTACTGCAAGCTGTTTGTTTTTTGGTTGTTATTTAAAACCCCCCAAAAAACATTATTCAAACAACTATTGTCATGTTCTATTGTTTTAGGTGTTTAACAGTCCAGTTTGTACTTGATTCAGGTGTCTATTTTTACAAACATAAAAGTTTTTTGTATTTATGAATGAAGTGTTTTTTGCAGTCTTTTTGACATTTAATAATGCATTTGTGGTTTATAATGTTAAAAAAATAATTATGTTTTCAAAATTTAATATTGCCCAATTTCAAAGTTAAGGATTGTTTTAACAATAATAGTAGTAATAGTGGTGTTTTTTGCCTAAAATATTTTTTTCTTTGTCTTCCATAAAATAAAAACCCATACACAAACAACACCTGTAGGGGTTCCCGAAGATGGCACAGCCCGACCCTGTAAGAATATGCACCATTATTACTAAGCTAAGTATTTTTGTAAAAATATTGAAAAATCATTCTCAAAAACACTTTTTTTTTATTTGTAACTTTACAGAGCGATGTGGGCCAGCTAATAGTGGCCATGTTGCCCCCCACCAACCTTCCTCAGCCTCCTCCTTGGTGTAGGCATAGGAGGCGTGCAAGGGCCAAGATATATAGAACACGTGTCACCCTTTTTGGAATGCCTGATGATGTGGTTGTAACCACTTATCGCCTGCCTCCAAATATTATCCTAGACACTCTTTCAATAATAAAGAATGATCTAGAAAGTCAGATTCACATTCCTACAGCAATCACACCACTTACACAGTTGTTGGCAGTGTTACATTTCTGCGCCTCAGGGTCCTTCCAAACCACTGTGGTGCTGGCCTCTTCCAGCCCTCATTTTCACGGATCCTGAGGCATGTGCTAGATGCATTCTTCAATCATATAGCACATTTTATTAGTATGCCTTTGGATATGGAAGCCCTTGATGTGGTAAAGCAGAAGTTTTTTGAGATTGCAGGCTTTCCACACATCATAGGGGTAGTGGATGGCACTCACATAGCACTTCAGCCTGCATGCAGGGAACAAATCTATAGGAACCGTAAACATTTCCATTCACTAAATGTAATGGTGCTATGTGATGCCTCCTTCCAGATCCTCTCCCTGAATGCCAAATTTCCAGGCTGCAGCCATGATACATACGTGATCCAGCATTCAGGGATTTGGCCAAGATTAATGACACTGCAAGCTGGTGATGCATGGCTTCTTGGTAAGTATAAATCCAGTATGTAGCTATAGTAATAGTGTAAACATGTTTTCATTGAGAATTTATGGATCTTTTGTTGTCCCATTTCCATCAGGGGACAGTGGATATCCTTGCATACCCTGGCTGCTGACTCCTTATTTGAATCCCACACCAGGGCCACAAAGTCAATATAATGCCACGTTTACTGCCACCAGGCAGGTGGTGGAGCGCTGTATCGGCCTTTTAAAGGGCCGGTTCTGGTGTCTCCATCACTCTGGTGGTGCACTCATGTACTCGCCAGATATGGTTTCTCGCATTGTGGTCCTGTGTGGGATTTTACACAACATTGCAATAAGGAGTTGAGTACCCATGCAGCCAGAGGATGCCTTGCCAGAGGATGGCCCCCCAGAGGAAGGTGTTGTGATGCTGTTGGGGGGGGGGCAGACGCGATTCTGTTGTTTCCAGATTTTTTAGGTAATCATTTTTAAAATTATTTTCAATTTTACAGTTAGAGCAAATGTATTTCAAGGTGAACCTAATTTTTTTTTTTTCAACCAAAATCACAACACTTTCCAAAACTGAAAAACTAATGGTACCCATTGGCAATACCCTGTACTGTTTTTGGACAACTAACATAATTTTTCCGGATATACCACCACATGTTTAGTTAATTTTGTGTTTTTGTATAAAAAATGTCTGTTAAAAAAGAAAAATTATGTTTGATTTTTGCTTTGGTTGTTTATGTCTGTAAGCAATGTATTTTAGTTGTGAAAACCCTGAGGCCATTTTTTTGGTGTGATTCTGTGATGAAATGCTTTTTACAATTAAAAGCATGTTGGCAACATGTTTGTTATTTAATAAATGTTTTACCAAAAAAAAGGTTTGGTGTAAATGTATTTTGAAAGCCATTTTGAGGTGGATAATGTAGGGCAACCCCAAACCAAAAAAAAAAAAAACATTAATGCAAATGTTCTTAAGGTTTACATAAACATTTTTGTATTAGTTACATTATGGAAAGGCACCCAGCTTTGTTCACAAAGTATTTGAAATGCAGAACTACAGCATTTAATTTTTAAGAAAAACGAGCACAAATGTTTTTCCAAAAAAAACTTTACTGTAAATATCTTAAATTATAAAGGTACAAAGAGAAAAAAAAAATTAAAACCACTCCAGACTCTCCACAATTCGCTGTAGGCAGCAGTAGGCTTCCAACAGATGGCCACTTGTACGAGTAAGCTCCTCCCGAATTCCCACCAGTATGTTGGTTAGATCTGTGGACAGAAACATTTATTTGTAGGTTAAAAACATCTAAAAAATGACCCACATTTTAACATTACACATTATTCAATGTCCCAAATAGTGGGTAGACACAATGATGTTAGGGTGTGTTCTAAAGTTTTCTCCCCACAACATTATTATTATGTAGAAACTTTTATGGTGTAAAAACACTTTGAAACACTAACTATGTGGCATAACCCAAAAAACCCTAGAATGATTTGTAAACAACTGGGAGGTGTATTCTTAAGTCATGATGGCCATATCCTTAAAACACACTGCATGTATTCACTTTTAGAATGTTCATGATAATCCAAAAATACAATGTGTTTGTTTGCTATGGCTAACATCACTTTTCCTAATGAAGTTACATCTTAGTACATTTTAAACACAGTGTACACAACATTAACAAGGTTAGTCTGGTTCCTATCACCTTCCCAAGTTCTGTGACATGTTTTATTTAAATCTAAAATACAAATCCAAATGTAATCAATTTTTACACCAAATAAAAAGCATTTTGTAAACCCCAAAAGGCATACATTTTTGGGCACCCCCCAAAAAAAAGGGCCCAGGCACAAAACATAAGCAAAAAATATTGAATAATAGGATTACTGCGCAATGATTATGGCACCCATACTGTAAAAAAGAAAACAAACACACAGCCAATTTTTTTTTAAAAAAACATGGATAACAGCAGCACAATAAAAAAAAAATTATGTTAAAAAACACATACTATCAGAGCGTGGCAAGGATGCACCCGATGGAGATGGTGCTGGAGATGGAGATGCAGATGAGGAGAAAGTTGGAGTTGGGGGAATGGTGGGAGGGGAAATGGAGTGGCAAAAATCAAAGGGAGGGGATATTTGTGTTGAGGACTCGGGCAAGGGAGTGGAGATTTGGGATGAGTGGGCAGGGGAGGGAGGAATACTAGGGGAGTTTTGGAAGAGGGAGGGAGGGTTACTGGGGAAGTATGGTGGTGGGGAGGGAGGGCTGGGTTGAGTGGATGAGGAAGGTGAGGGGGAGGGCTGCAGGTTGGGACCTGCATTGTGTCCAAATCTGCGGGCCCTTCTCTGTCTCTGCTGTGTTTCTAAAATTTAAAGATATTAAAAAAAACTAAGTTTAGTTTTCACTTTCGGCTACACAATACAAGTACACTTTACACATTCAGGACAATAGGGACAACATACAGGAGGGTTTGTTTACATTTAATAAAATAATTGGAAAAGGAACATACATTTTTAACAGTCCACTAATTATAACATTTATACAAACGCATACTTACGTCTGCGTAATCGCGCCCACAAACTTTGCAAAAGGACTGGTGACCGGTGGTGCAAATCCAACCACCGTCTCTCTAGTTGTGCTATATTTTGCTTATATCCCGCACTGCGAAGGGCTCGCCTCACCTACGCATAGGCCGCCTGCTTTATGCAGTTGGAAATTGGAGGCTGGGTATTCGTAATCCGCCTGTCCATAATATTGACGAGAATCAACAATTCCCGACGGGTATTGGCCACGGCTCTCATGATGGCAATGGCCGATTTTTCAGAAAACATGAAATATACATGGTGTAAAATAAAGATGATTGGCTAAAATATTTACTCAGTTTCCTAAAAAAACACTATTGGCCAATCCTTTAATCATGTGACCTGAAAAATAAGGTCAGATTTGATTGGATAAAACACGCAGTGTGCAATTGCAAACATAAGAGTGCAAATGATCCTAACGCAAAATGCACATGCATTTTTAAAGTTAACACAATTAGCAACAGTACATTCACAGATAATAAACATTACTTTGTTTTGGAAATTTTGAATAAAAACGAGAACGGAGAAAACACCCACAAAAAAAACAAAAAAGTTTATTGACACATGAAAACAAAATGAATAAAAAGAACAGCAAGAGTTAAACACTCTTAATTAGATAATTGACAACAAGCTAATAACAAGCTGTTCGATAGTCCATGTAATCATGACATGTGACCATCAATACAACACATATGGCCGCAAACATCAGAACATAATTAGCATATAGCGACTGACAGCGCCTGACTACGACTGTCTCGTTTGTTCTATCAGATCAGTCGGTAGCTAGAGGCGGTGCAGTGCTAATGAATGGGCGTCACTTTGTTTACAATCGACCAGCCGTATGATCGGATTTTGCGGTTGTAGACCGTACGACCGTGCAGCCACTACGACCGACTCTGAATGAGGTCCTCAGTATGTTCAAAACTGAGCTAATAATCTTCTCTTCTCCCAATGCCCTACCACTTTCTAATCTCCATATCCTTTGGTAATATCTAGAGATGTGCGGTTCGATTTTACTCGGATTGTTCGGATCTCAAAAACAGCATCATATTGGCAATACGGATATCACATGTTTTAGAAATCCGAACTAATCCAAACTTGCGATAATTTGACGAAAAGAACCAAATAATACTGAACCCACACATCAGTAGTAATATCACACTTTCCCTAGTCCCCCATGCTCACTACATTTGGTGTCATCCATGACTTTGCATCAAACTGTACTTTATAAATCTAGTCCCTTGTGTTGTCATGTCACCTATGCCTTCAAAACATTGCCATAATACACCACTTTCTCCTTAATATGTTTCTTAAATCATTATCCACTCTCTCATAGTGTCCCAATTTGAGGATGGCAACGTTATCATTATACTCTCCAACATGCCCTCTTATGTCTGCCTCTAACCTACACCTCCTTTCTCCTCAATCCTCCTTCCAAGTCTTCTCACATGAACTTTCTACTCTGTCCAACCAGATTCTCTTCAGCTTTCAATCTTCCAAGTTTTTTCTCAAAAGCATCTCTTCACTAGAGGTTATCCCATATCTGTGAACTACCAGCTACAATCCTGTTCTGATAGCTTATATTGTCTAAGCTTTGTTACTTGTAAGCTCTCAAGACTCATGCACTCCCACTATGTCCTTGTTCTGGTCATAAGTTTGATTTTTATACTGACTGTCAGGTGTTGAAATATTTGTTCTGTCTCTAAAATAAATGATTCTGATGATGATGATGATGGCAGTACTAGGAATAAGCATTGTTCATTGGGTTCTTATTTACTTTCTAATGTGTTGTAGTGCTCTAACATTTCGTTTGCTCATCTTTGACCATACTTATCTAAATTGTTTTAATATTTGGTTGACTCACGATTTTCTATCCCTGAACAGTAGAAAACCCCCTTGGATCCTGCACAATTCTCTTGTAAAGTGGGCTGTGTTAGGGCCCCACATCCTGGAACATAGTTTTGAGAATTTCAGCATTACACAGCATACTGTACCTGTAGGTCGGTGCCGATATGAAATGACTCTTGCCATCATGCTCCAGAGCTCCCTACTGGACTCCCCTCTACCTGATCCGCTAAACAAAATGTAGTTCAATATGCTGTTGGCTTCCCCTCTTCAGATCTTTGTGTGTCTCAAAATTATTTTCTATCTTGCTGTACATCCTGTACTGGCAACTGTAATTGGCACAAGTGTGTCTCACCTACTAAAGGCAAACCTTATCTTTGAGTTGAAGCCATCTCATGGCTGAAAAACATGGCCTTAAAGAAAGTGTTCCTGCCTTAAAGCCTTGTCACCTGGCCCACTTTAATTTCAGTATTCCCTTTTGCATATTGCATTTAATCCTACTGCATCGATCTCTGCTGAGAAGTGGAATCAGTTTATTCATGGTAAGCAGTCATTTTTGAAGAATAATATAGCGTCCTAGAGAGAATCTAAGCTGGTACCAGTCTGCAGTACTACATCCCTGAGGAAGTTATTTTAGATGATGAAAAGCATTGGTAGTCAATATGGACTTTAATGTCTTTTATAGATCACACACCCTATGATAGAATGAGGTGGACGGGGCTCAGTGGCAAACGCAGGATTTCTAGAGGGGGGTTTCCAAATGCCTGATTTTAGAGTGAGTGGCCAGTCCATGAAGAGGGCAGAATTACCACTTAACCATCTTTAATATGCATCATACAAAGTATATTGTGTCATAATTCCAGCATATACAGGACAAGAGATCACAGTAAGCCATAAGATGTGGCAGTAGCTGAGCTTAGCTGAGTGTTTTTATGTCAGATGTGGGCACCATTACAGAGCATTGGAGCAAGTCCGGGAGTCTGGGGGAGCAGCAGAAGAACCTGCCCTGGACATATATGTACATATTGGTTTCCTTATGCACTGGATAGTGTATTATTATATGGTATTAATAATTGACCCTATTGACAGTCTATAGCAGTGCACCCCTAACAGTGCATGTTTTCCATATCTCCTAGTTGGTGCACAGGTGTATTTATTACTTGCTGACACATGTTAAAAGATCCACAGGTTGTGCTACTGAGAAGAACATGCAGCACTAGTAAAATTCGATATTACTATTTATATTGTGGTCATGGTGTGGGCTGGGGAGGGGGGTTTCCAGACAACAGGAAATCCCCCCTGCATTTGCCTATGGGACTCACCATCAGTTATTGGAGTTCAGTTTTTTGATTGTTGACCTTAATTTTTTGTAAGTATATAGAAATTTTAAATAAAATAATGATTTAAAAAAAATGGAGGATTGGACCGACTTATCGTCTGGATCGTCTAGAGTGTATGCACTAAGTGTGCTCCCGCACAGCGATATCAAGAACGTTCCATCGACCATATATGCATGGCAGATGGAGTGACCCAGCCATGGGCATCTTAAGAGAGGAGGGGGCCCATGTGCATTCCCCGTCTAGGGCCCCCTCCTCTCTGCCCAGCAGCCGGCAGCCGTCTGACGTGGCTGGCCGGCCACTGCAGCATCAGTAGACTCTGGGCACTAGAGTGTGCCCAGAGTCTACTACACATGCGCAGATTGCCGAGGAAATAGCATTTCCTCACTGCACATGCGTAAAACACCAGAAAAATGCCCGCGGCCGCCATTTTCCGGAGTTTTCAGCAGCTCTGAGACACCCAACGTGGGACCTCGGAGAGGTGAGTTTTAGATAATATGGATGCAGGGTGTGCATTATAGACATGCCCCAGGACCCAGCTGCCAATGCCAGAAAGGTGAATGGTGCTGGTGAATGCCGCCACTGCCTGAGTGTCTCAACGCTGTTTCAGAGGCATGCATAATTAAGAGGCAGCATCATTGTACACTTCACCTGCTTGTATTTTACACTGAAGTGATCGCAGTGCTTGCGGCAGGGTATAGTCAGCCTCAAGCGGTGTGATCCCATCCGATTGTACACGATGTACCGATGGTTTCATACACTTCCTGGAGATGACATGCGCAAGTGGGCGTCTTAAGACAGGCTGGTGGGCGTCTGCATACACAAAGCGATTGCACGCCAAAACATAGTGGGCATGCTTATACCTTGACGTGCGATCGTCTGCCGGGCCGTCAGCTGAATTTGCATATGCTGGGTGTTAGCATACGCATCTAGCGAGTGGGTCTGAATGAGCTTACCTGTTGCAACCTCCGGGTCAGACCCGGAATTTAGGTATAAAAGCAGTATATGTAAGTGTGGTACCCCAGAACCTGGAAGTACCTCATGTTGTGTACCCTTATATGTGTGTTGCTGGACATTTGAATGTATTAATTGGTGACAGTGGACAATGTAGCCAGCTTCAGGAGCTGGCGTGCAGTTGGAGAGACTGGACCTCCAATGCAATAGAGAAACAATTCCCCCGTGACCAGAGAGGCTTGTACTGACAGTTGGGTGGCAGCTGCTGTGTGCAGTTGGTGAGGTAGCTTGACAGGAGAAGAGGCTGCGCTGCCTTGATGCTTACCTGAGGGCTGCGGCTGTACTCCGGGAATGAGCAGCAGAGGTCTCTGAGGTGGGGAACATCTGGTAGGACCAAGCGGTGTCATTCGGGGAGGTTCCTGAGAACAATCAGCCTAAGAGGGGTGTGTTGGACGACCCCTAAGGGAGTGCCTCAGGCAGAAATATAGAGAGACTGAGTTTGTAAAGGAGCCGGAGGTTGAGAGCTGATACTGCAGGGGTAAGAAGCTCCTGCAAACTCCCAAATAGACACTCAGTGACATTAGTGCCTATTAACTGGAGGCCTACAGTTGTCCACCGTTACATATGCATAGCAGTCCCTTCAGAGATCAGTGTGGGGTTTATAGACTGTATTCATAATAGTAAGAGTAACCCCCTGATACTGCATATTGGAGGTTAGGTACAACAGCTACCAGCAGTGTTAGGCAGTGTTAGGGTGACACTTCAGTGCCAGCACTTATAATATTTCCACTATTAACTAAGGTTACTAAGCAGAGAAGGAACTGACTGTAATACCACAACAGAAATGTTATTGCAAGCACAGGGAAACTAGTCAGGGGAGATTGCAACCGGATAGCTACATTTCACTGTAATTAAGTCTAAGAAGCTGCAGTCCTTTGGTTACTACAGTGATAGTGTTGACAACACATTGAATCCAGGCAAGATACCAACACCATCACAGCAGGATAATTTACAGAGTATTACAGTGTTGCATTAATTAGAGACAAGTACTGTAGCTGGAGCAATTTAAGAACATCTGTACAGGACTTGGCAAAGACAGAGTAGATTGCCAGTTAAATAATTCCCAAATAATTATTCTTCATATCCCAGGCAACGAAGGGTGCATCCTATTAACTATTTCAGCGCTGAACTAGCATTGTATGAGACTTGTAAAGAGCAGTAGTTTGAGGAAAATGTTTTACTAAAAAGGTGTATAGAAAAGTAACACAAGTTTGCAATTGTATTCTTGATGCAACCTTATCCGCTTATAATACTCACGGGAGGCTGTTTGTATAATTTAGAAATGTTAAGGGAATTGCATAATTAGTCATTTGTTAATTGCCACTAGAGAATATAGCATTTATAGTTTGCAGGTTCGAAGTCCAGAGTTCGCTGGTGATCTTCCTGAAAAATAATATAAACAAGAGTCTTAATGTGTGTGTTACTGTCTACTGAAATGCATTGCTGACATATGAATATTGCCAAGTGTTTCTTTGGTTTTGCAAGGTAAAATAAACATAAGAAAGGATCCACTATTGCTATCTTTACTGTTATACTATGTTGTATGATTACATTGTGAATAAACTCATAGTTTAGGGTATCACATAAGCTGGAGGGGAGCGCACACTAATAACATGAATGTAGAAGGTCATTCTAAAGCAGCAGTTAAGAAAAATGTAAACATTAATCCTGGCAATGTAAAACCTCAGTTATCTTGTTTCTTTTTAATACAGATATGTTTTAAAGTGTTTAAATCTGTTATATGTACTTTTTTGATGACCTTTGGAGCTCTGGCAATGCTGCACAGGTTCACAAGCTGAAAGAAACAGTGGCCCTGATTCAGAGCCGGACGCTCTGACAGAGCGCTCGCTCTGAATCAGGGCCGGTCTTTTTTTTTTAGAATGGCCTCCTGGCTGCTTGCATTGGTGTGGGTGACCACCCACAGCTATAGCGAGTGGCCAGGAAGATGGTCGCGATGGTCAAGACCATCGCGACCATCGTGCTTGCGATGAGAGCCTTGTGGTAGGGTCTTGTTTCCACAAGCCCCAGAGAGATTTTGGCTCTAATAGAGCCGAAATCTCTCCCACTGACATCGCAAGTGATGTCAGTGGGGCCGGCCCCAAACGGAGGTGTTCACATGGGAACGCCTCTGTTTGGGCAGCCACTCCCCCGGCCAGTCCACCAAAGGGGGCATGCTGTCACTCAACATCGACAGCACGCCCCCTTTGGTACGAGACCCGGAGCGACGGCTTGGCCGTCGCTATCTGGGTCTCGCGCATGCGCACGACGGAGCCGGCTCCGTCGTGCGCATGTGCTCTGGGCTACCATCGACCCGGTTGAATCAGGCCCAGTGTGCATATATTTCACATTATACCTAGTATGAGTTTCACAAACTATGAGTGTAAAGGCTCATACACACTAGACGATGCACTGTATGAACGATATTGGTGAAAGATTCCCTTGAACTTTCCTTAGTGCAGGACAAACAATATTGGGTGTACACACTGAAAAATATCTTAAAGATGTCTTTCAGAAAAGTCATCCTGCCACATCTCTGAACAGGCAATTCTTGACGATATCATCAGATTGGCCTGCATGTACAGACAACAAAAGACATCGATAACAACATGTGGGAGCTTCCATAGTTGGTCGTTCACTGCCATCACACTGAACGATATGAACGATATATCGTTGAACAATATTGTTATCGTCCATATTGTTCATAATAATCGTCTAGTGTGTATGCAGTTTTAAGTATGAGGAAAGCTGGGCTGGCAAGAAAAGGGATTGTGGTTTAAATTTGATTTATGCTTCAGAGCTAATGTTTACACCCCTTGGAATACAATACATGAAAAAGAACCTGGGATTTGTTCTGCATAGGAATTATAATTATTGAACAAAATGTATTGAATTATGAATCATGGTGGTGAGTGGAAGCTCCATTGTTGAGTACAGAAAAACTGTGGATCAGGTAAACATAAATTTTTCAGTGAAATACACATATTAGGCTTGATTTCAAGCAATATAATTTGAATATACTACACTGAGGCTCTCCTATCCTCTTGGGATATTTATTTAATTTTGACCTCTTTCATGTATGTTTGCGTATTTCGCTAACAAGCTGGATGAAGGATGATTTTTCTATGATCATGCATGTATTAATTTTATATGAATAATAACAACATAACATTGTTTTTATAATGTTTATATTTAATGATTTTAGATATGTGAAAAGTGATGTCAAGATCACAGCAGCAGCTGATGTTGCTGGGATAGCAGATAGCAATGTAATTCCATAAACACATGGAGTAACAGATAAATACTGAGCTCCATAGATGAGCCTGGTAATTCCACAATCACCAGCACAGAGGTTCTGCAGAAGGAAAGGACCAAGGCCCAACCAAGCATCATCATATGGAAGAACAGCTGCATGGATCCATCAATACATTATTTTTAAACATTTCTCTATTAAGCCTTAATGCATTGATCTCTATCTAAAGGCCCCCATACACCAGCAACTGATTGTCACAATTCTGCTATCCCCAGATGCCAGGGGCGGTGGATCAGTGAAATCCAAGTTGTTGATTTAACTGATTTGCCAATCACGAACAAACTATGATCATATTTGCAAATCAGTTGTTTCCGACTGGGGTATCGGCATTTCTGACCAGTGGATCTGCGTTTCCTAACTGATCGGAGCTTCAGGCAATCTTAAACTTAAGCTGAAGGGCAGGGGCGCACATACCTGATTACAGCAAGGAAGCTGCACATTTATCCTGAGTCTCCCAGCACCTCCCTCTGCCCTTTCTTCAGTGCAAGACGGAGTCAAGGCGAGTGGGTGGGGTTTCATACACTGCGCCATGCAGGGAGCCTGGCGTCCTACCCACTAGCGTACTGTGCTTAATGGTTTGGTCGGCGCTGCTGAAAGGAACACATGAACTGCTGCTCCACATGGACATTTAATCCAATGAAAATAACTGCAGGAATGTAAATAAATGTGCCAATGTTATCCACACCCACACACATAAAATAAAATATATTTTTTGCATTTATGCTCAAACTTAAATGTGCACAATTGTAAAGTGCACATTTAAATTAGTTAACTATCTTTAGCATCACATTTTGTTCTAAAATGTGTTGTGTGGAGACTATAGTTAGCTAGTTGTGTATTATGTTACTTATTATAGTGAACATTGGGCCTGATTCAGACCCGGTCGCAAGCGCTGAGCGCTCGCAACTGGGTCGATGGTGGCCCAGAGCGTGAGACCCGGATAGCGATGGGCAATCTGTCGCTCCGGGTCTCGCACCAAAGGGGGTGGCTGCCCAGATGGAGGCGTTCCCATGAGCACGCCTACCGTCTGAGAGCGGCCCCACTGACATTACAAGTGATGTCAGTGGGAGAGCTTTCGGCTCTGTTTGAGCCGAAAGCTCTCTGGAGCTTGCGGCCACGAGACCCTACCACAAGGGTCTCGTCGCAAGCCCGATGGTCGCGATGGTCAAAACCATCGCGACCATCATCCTGGCCGCTCGCATTAGCTGTGGGTGGCAACCCACAGCAATGCGAGCGGCCAGGAGGCCGCTCCATAAAAAAAAGAGACGCCCTGATTCAGAGCGAGCGCTCTGTCAGAGCATCCAGCTCTGAATCAGGGCCATAATGCAGTAAGACCCACATATTACTAAATGCCTTGGCAGTTACTTTGCTTCTGGCAAGGGTCCTGGCACACAGGCTGCTTCTGGCAAGGGTCCTTGCACACAGGTTGCTTGTGGCAGGGATCCTTGCATTGGGACTTCTGTTGGTGTCCTCCTTTAACTCTAGACATGATTGTTTTTTGGTTTCTGGATCAAAGCAAGATTGGGAAAGTCCAGATGGTTTGTAGAGACTATTAGCACATGTTCCTTTTATTATAGACAGGTCTGCTTGCCATACATTACTAGGGCTTGCCAGTTTTATAAGACTGAAAATCAAGGATATTCCTGACAGAAACAAATATTTTATTTTAATTATTTCCTGAAATGTGGGTGTTTCCTGGAGTACAGCTTATGCCTCTTACATCCTGATATAGTGTTGTTTCATATCTTATATCTTTGAAAGGATCTGTCAAATAATGTAATGAAACAGGGATGCAATTTTATTTTGGATGAGTAATACAGAGTAGACATTAGATACCTAATATTATGGGAAGAACTTCTGAAGCATTTTGGTGACACACAAAATTTGTTGAATTCGAAGCTATTTAAAATCTCTTAATGATATATTTTTAAGTCTGGCAGAGCTGAATATTGTTCTGAGCTACAAATTTTTTTTAATAAATAATACAAATATAACTTACTGGGATGAGCATTGAAGAAAAGGTTTTTAGTGCATTATAAATCCCTTTTATCATCAGCTGGTGTATGCTATTTGTGTACTGCTATTGCTCTTATGCCAGGTTTAAGTGTATAAAATTAATTGTAAAATATTTTAAAACATTGTATGTATTCTTTAATGTCAACAGGTAGGATTGCCCACACTGCTTTTTCTATAGAAGATGCATCTATTCACATCCAGCAGTTGTTCCGTTGGGTCGAACCTGGTCTGAATCGACATACTGGAGCCAAGTTGTATGTGGCAATCATAATGAAGTAAGAGTTGGGGGAAGCCACAGGAAGAGACCAGGTGAAGCATTTTTATTGTGACACCAGGAGGCTTAAACGCATACAGTCTCCTTGCAGTAGGGAATGTGTTTGCATGGTAATGGCTATGGTTGGAATAGTGGATTGGCCATCAGGGGTTCAAGTACCCCCAGCTGTATTTTCTACTCTGTGCACCTGCCAAAAGCATGTATACATTTACCTTATTCCTTACCATATGGGTAAAGGCATAAAGAGTGTGGTATGGCAGATGACATTGACAATTGAAGGTACTGTGACAAAGATGCAGTTGAGATATGGTATATTTATAATTTACAGTTTTGTGTACCCCCAGCCCAGGTACAAGGGCAACACATTAAGTCTGACCTATGGGCAGACTAGTAAGTAGGCAAAGCAAGAGCTATCTATTACTCTGGTGTCCTAATACTTACTGGGTTTTACAGTGAAATAAGTGAACTATGCTTGGAGTTAATGTAAGGAAGATAAAAATCAGTCCTGGCATTGTTATAGATACATTTGTTGCTACCTCATCTTCAACATATAACATGTAGAGAACAAATAATTAGTGGACATACCATTGGCATTTGTCTTCTGGATAGGTCTAGTCATATCTGATATTATAAAGTCTAATTTGAAGTTTGATGCTGTTGGTGGAGAAGTTTGACTACCCATCTTTCCAGTAGTTTAAATGTTCAGCTAACTCCCTGTCACATTTTATGCAAATAGCTAATTGTTAGGTATGTCACATGGGTTGGGTATGGGATGCCAGCGCTCTGAATCCTGGTGGTCAAAATCCCAATGCTGGCATCCTGACAGGGTTAGGATACCAACACTTGTTGCTGAGTATCCTAACCCTCCCCCTCTCCATACCTTAACTCTAACCCTACCTCCCCGGTGCCTGAACCTAACCTTCCCCTCCCCGCACCCTAAACTTAGCCCTCCCCCCTTACTGCCTAACCCTCCCTCTAGTGCCTAACCCTAAACCCTACCCTCCTCCTAACCCCATTACTTACCATCGGAATTCCGCCATCGGGATTCTGACAGTTGTCAGGATTACAGTTCAGGCATATTAAACACTGGCATCAGGACTGTTGGGATATAGACAGTATCCCTGTCACATGACCCATGCCCTATTTGACTTGATGTCACCATGTTCCTGCTTGCATTCGTAAAGACATTGTTCTTAGTCTTGCATTGTATTACTGTCTCAGTCCAGTCAAGCCGCTAGAAGCTGTGTTTTCCACAGAGCTTCTCTCTAACAAGGGAGGTAACATGTGTGATATACAGTACTCATCAGCATTCTAATCTATAACCAATTACAGTGAATCAATTGAGAACCAACACATGGCTGATCCCCACTATTAAAGTAAAATAATTGTGAAGTCCGATCAGCTTACTTGGAGTTCCAAAGTCCAAAATATTTATTCACACAAAGAAATACAGAGAGTACCGCCCATACAATGCGCATGCACGTTTGGCACAAACACAAAGCTTCAATACTGAATGCACTGACTTCCAAAGGTCCGATTTAAAGGTTAACATTCAAATAGTTTTTAGGGAATAAAATCATTGGGTACAGGCAGGGATCTGTGTATACTCAACATTGGATAGGTCAGGATATTATCCTTTGTGTGAGTGGCTGGATCTTCATAAAGCCTGATGGCCCAGCCGATGAGTATCCCATGCTGGATTTCCTTTGTTTTACAGTATCATGGCTGAGGGGAGTATTGAGTTTCAGACGCAGGATATTACATTTCTTAACTGCTAATAAATGGATCTGGAAACATTACACCTATAATATTACATTTATATGTACAGCAGAAATGCAGTATTTATCTATAAAACAATATATATCAAATGCTGATTGAAATATGTCTAAAGTCTAAACATCAATATACAGTTATACAAATTCAATAGAAATAGGAAATTACACCAATAATCAAAATAATATTTATAATAACGTATGCAAAGTGTTGTATTTTATTGTACAAGAATATTCGGTCTGTGTTCCCTAAATCTGCACTTGATTGATCTAATTGTTCTTCCTACATACTGTAGGGCACATGGACACTGGAGAACATAGACACAATATGAAGACTCACATTTTATTAATTTAACATGAGGCTTCTTATATTTATATATATATATATATATATATATATATATATATATATATATAAAACTTAATAAACGTAAAATTTCTGTAAAACGGAGATATTCAATTCATGTATGAGCGTTTAGTATTAGTTTTATTGTTGTGTTTGTAACAGAATTTCTTTGTGTCATTTTTACTCTGACACTGTTAGACACAAGGAGAAAATGTAAACTTTTATCGCTAATAAGGTCAAGGTGTCACTGATTAAATAATCAGAAATTGTAAGGATTTAAGGAGGCATCACAGATCTCTAGTCTTGAAGGGATGAAACGCGTTGAGATCAACCTCCAACCTTAGCTGTTTCCAGTCACAGCTCCTGTTCTTGCTACAGCTGATCAACACCTTTTTGGGGAGCAGCTGGAGCACTAATACCAAAGCCACTGCACGCTGAGACCAATAGCGGCTAGACGAGAAGTAGCGGACTACAGATCACAGATCATTTCAGCCACCACGCATCACTAGCAGCTGCCGCTGCACGCTGCTGCTCTACGCTTGTTCTGCTGTCCTACTCTACCTCCGGCTGCAAGCTCACATCAAGGGAGCAGCCGGTGCAATGGTTTTTTAGCGTGGGCACGCCAAGCAGAGGACTATTGATCATACACACAGAAGTGTAGCAGTACAGTCTCTGTCATCAAGGTAATTCCTTATTCTACAAGCACTACACTGAGACGACAGTGTGCATGGATTATTTGATATGGCAGTTCATTTATTAGTTCATTAGATGCTCATAAGAACTGATGATTGCATCTCATGATTCAGCGTCTATCTATTTTACAGTATGAATGTACCTTTTATGAGACATGTGGCATCACTTAGTAATACATTCTCTTTAAAAACACTCCTTCAGAGATTGTGGAAAGAGACAACCATTCACGATATACTCAGGGAAAATATAAGACCTTAATTATCCCAAAATTATAAACAATATACCTATTGGTTGATTGCACCCCCATCTGCTGAAAGCATGTTCCCTTCTGCATCAATACTTAGATTATACCTGTTCCTCTGGTATCTTTTGTTGTAATATAATATGTCCCATACTCCCAAAACCAAACATGTTGTTCGGATATAGTCTTACAATGAGTGGAAAGGATTCAGGTGTCTCTTTCAGCAACTCTCAATGTAGTAGTAGTGGTCATTAACACCTGGTACGGTTCATCCCAACAATCTGTTAAGCAACTGGAACTCAAGAAATTTCTTAGCCATTACATTATTTTCCAGGAACACTGACATGACAGTTAGTGCCCAACATGATCAGAGTTAGAAGCTTTAACCTAATCTGTTATAATCTTGTCTGCTTTCTCACACCCATGGTGTACCTGACAATCATTTCATTATCACAGTTCAAGGTTATCTGTCCAACAAAAATTAAATATATCTAATGGTGACAGATTAAGTGGTGGCCTATGGGTGGTTCTGATACTTTTGTAATACTAGTGCTTCTTGCCATGATTACCCTGTCTCAGTCATCACTTTACTCACCTTATATTTTTATGACCCAATTAAAAACAAATTCACCCAAACAAACACACATTTAAAATGTACACATTATACTACTTGAATGAAGTTGATTTGCATTACCTGGGTTGAATGAGCCCCCGTGGTAACACAAACTTTGCATATTTATCAGTTTCTGTACGCTGAGAGTCTAAAAAAAACATTAAATTATTTGCCTGGATTCTTGGTAACTGAGCTATAGGTGAGGCTGCCGTTCTCTTTGCAACCTCATCAGCTCTCCTTGTCTTAATAAATGTAACCCTATATATGCAAGTGCTTAGACATTTTATATCTGTCACTGCCAGTGGCAGTTGTATGGTCATCAGCAGTTCTTTGTGTGGTGTTCTAGTTGTTTGTCATGAACATAAAATAGGATTCTAATCTGTCATAGGACCCCAACTTCATATATGACCTCAAAATGTATCTTTTAGTTGTCATTAGTTATGTCATCTGCAACCCACATTATCTATAATAGTGCTATCAGTTCATACTGTCATAGTCTATAATAACAGCTCCCATCTTTAAAAGGGGAAAAAACATAATATTAAAGGCTTATAAAGGGTTGTCACATGTAAAGTCAATCTGATATACAGTAAATGTTCCATGCAATCATGCATATCTGTGTAACTGCTAAATCCTCATCACTCTCTACCCATTCTATGTTATGAGATACATATGGTAAATAAATTACAGGATTTAGCATATTACATCTTTTTATGGTTATTATTTGTTGGTGCCATAAGATTCAATTTCTATCTTGTGCTCGTTTGTGTCAAATTTAGAATGAGCAGATACTGCATACTGTGCATATGACATTAGATCATGCCCTTATACTGTGTCTTTCCTATATACTGTCCAGTGTCAAGTGTCTCGTCCCCTGGGTCAGACAATGTCCCAAATATTTCTCTTTTGTCTGACATGGCTTTAGCTTATCCTAATAATAACTGGTGTCCTGCTTGCAAGAGATAAAACAACAATTTTTTTTAGTGTCAGGCAAAGAAGACAATAATGAACATAACAATAACTCATCCATATGACTAAGGATGTATACATAACTTGGTTAAATGGACTGGAACAGTCACTTCAGACATGTGGAAAGTTGCTTGGGCTATCATTGATCCTTTATGGCACTAGCACTAACAGTCAGGAAGCATGAAGAGGTAAAGAGAAGAGAGCAGGGTAGAGATCAGAGATGGCAAGAAAAAAAATATTGGCAAGAAAATCATTATTTTTTTCTTCTTTTTTTTTTACATTAACAATGACCGCTGGATTGGGCACTATGGGGAATTTACTCTTTCATTTATTCCCTTTTGATCCCGCATCAAATGTATAATTATGGGTTCTTTCTTTTGCCCTCAATCCAGTGCATTGTCCATTTATTAGTCCATAGGGAACCGGGTATCTGCAAAACTATTTTTTTTTTTACCCTTAATAGAATAATGTCTATAACAGTCTGGTGCATCACTAGTCTTTGTGAAAAGAATATTAATATACTATTCCTGTTACAACCATGGCTGAAATAGTTTTCTTTGTATTTTTACAGTTAACAATAATAATAATAATAATAATAATAATAATAATAATAATAATAATAAAAAAAAAAAATATATATATATATATATATATATATATATCTCTGATAGTCATCAGCATTATCCGCACATTACCATCATCCGATTGTTATAATTTTGATTGTTGATACAGGGTGCACTATACAGATAATATATTATGTCCAATTAGCCATACTTATACTTTGGATTTATACAGCAAATCACATACATAGTATTAGAGACATACACAAGACTTGGCATATTCCCTTATTTTTATTTTTGTGTTTCCTTATGTCTTAGTGGAGCCTGTTAGACGTTGTCTTGATAAACCTTTTAATTCATTCACAGATGTAATTCTTTCTATAACACATTGTATTACACGCCCGTCTTGAGAAAGGTTCTCATGTAGAACCGAAATGTCAACACTATAAGTGACGGATTATAAATGACGCCTGTCTTGGCGGATTAAAAACCTTCATTGTTCTAATAAAAGATTGGTTGTATAAACCTAATTGGCGAGTGCTTCTTTCTGTTTCTTTGGAAAATTGGATGATATATTTAAGATCATTGTTCTTGGCAAGCACCCGATGTTGACACTTTGAGATGTGAGTGCAGGACTTCTTGGATATACATGGACTCTGACAGATAAAGTCGGACCCTTCCTGATACCCATCAATTTATTTCACCTATTATTTTCACACATGTACCTTGGATAAAGGAATTATATCATTGACGTGTCGCTTCTGGATTGTGGACATTTCCTTTCTTCAGACTCTCCTGCAACCACAGGAATTATACAGTTTTTTTCCACCATGGCACAAGGAGGAATTGGACTCTTTGATGAAGGTTTACTCTCGCAAGTCAAATGTGGAGCCATCTTGTTTACAGATGAAGAAATAGAAAAAGTACTTTTTGAGAAATTGGACTTCAACACTTTACTGGCTGAAACATCTGCTGATATATTTTATCAGTTATTGAAACTCAGACGAACGGAAATGGACCTACTATTACATGGTCAGTTTCTCTCCGAGTACCACTGCCGTAAGCAATTACCCAGAGCTTTTTATATACATAATATCCCCACACTTGGGAGGAATAACCCAGTCTTCTGCAGCAGGTGGTGCGCAATTATGAACAAATGCACTTTAGACCTGATGATATTGGTCATAAAAAAAGTTTGTGCTGAGCTACAAAAGGTTAAGGTTGACTTAGAACAACTCAATCTCACTTTAATACCACTATTAAAAGAGGACAAAAGCACAAACTGGCTTGATAGGCTACAAAGCCAGGTTGACACTTACAAGAAAGACTTTACCAACCAGAGCCGGCCCTAACCAATTTGGTGCCCTAGGCAAGATTTTGGCTGGTGCCCCCTAGCAGATAATCCCACCACCAAGCTTAGTGTTTATACACGGATGCCAAAAATAACATGTTGGTTTATGACCTATTTTATATTGTTAAAGAAACACATGTTAAACTCACAAAATATACAACTACAGTAGAAATATAATGGAACCAAACTGCAATATAAATACTACTGACCTATACAATATAGCACCCCTGGCCTCGTTTAGCACCCCTAACCCAGCGCAACACCCCTCATCCAGCACAGCATTCCCCCACCCTCCAACATGATCACCTCCACCAGGTACAAAATGCTCTGCTCCTGGACTTCCCACGTATGATTGCAGTCACTAGGTAATAGATAAGACAGGTGTTTAACCACAGGTGACTGCAATCATACATTAGGTGGGAAGTCCAGGAGCAGAGCATCTTGTACCTGGTGGAAGCGGTCATGTTGGAGGGTCTGCTTCATCCAACTCCCTTTTCCCAGCACAGCACCCCTTATCCAGCACAGCACTACTCTTCCAGCTGACTTTACTTAAGACTCTTAAGAGTCAGGGCCAGACAGCCACCTCTGCTTGTTTATCTAGTCCCTGGACTTAATGGACGGAGGTGGAGCGGTGATGTGTGACTCACGAGCTCCGCAAAAGCCCATGGGAAGAGTGGCTACAGCTGGGCATTCATAGCAACGCTCCCCCGGCCATTTTACTTGTAGACAGAATCAGGATGGATCTAGACTTTGTAGACTATCTAGACAGTGTAAGAATGAATCCTGACTCATTACTCCTCCCACTTCCAGTCCTGCCCCCTCCCCATTTCCTTGAACATTTATCTAGGAGTATCCTCTTTTAGCACAGCTAATTCCTTATGAGATCTATTCACCTATCTTACTTGTCCACATGTATTATGTGACCACATCTACCTACCTAGCATGAATATTACTGGGGTAAGCACAAGCTGCTAATATGGCACCGGTATGAAATACCGCCGGATGCATGTTCAAATCCCAACGCTGTAAAAGATTCTGACTAAGTATTTCATGTATTTACTAACCAAACCCCCCTAGCCCTCCCTTAGGGGTGCCTAACCCTAACCTCCCCCTCAAGTGCCTAACCCTAACCCCCCCTGTAAGTGCCTAAACCTAACCCACCCCATCCCTGCAGCCTAAACCTAAGTCTCCAGAGGGGGAGCCTATCCCTAACCTCCCCCCAGGGGGTGCCTAACCATAACCCCCCTTCCCCTAGCCTAACCCTCCTGGGTGGGGGCGCCTAACCCTAAATTCTAACCCAGGAGCCCCTAACCTAACCCTCCCCCCCGAAGCTGTCCACGCCCGCCGCCCGGCTTACCTTTGATCGGTATGGCGGGTGTCAGGTTCCCGGTGTAGGTAAAATGACAGGCATTGGGATTTCGATGCCTGTCATTAGACCCCTGCTGGGATTAGACTGTCAGGAAGCCACCAGTCGGCATTTCGACCGTCGGCTTCCTGACTGCATTTCGCTAATACAAAGGAAAAATACACCCTGTGCTGACCCACATACAAAGTGCACATAAAGAGTCACAGACACATAGGGGCGGAAGCAATTACACTTGAACAGCTTTGTAACATGTCTGTTGCTTATTTCTGCTCACAGCGCAAAGAGGTGTGAGCAGAAATGAGTGTAGAACTTCTTACCGTAACTACTCTTGTGTGTGCAGCGCAAATGCATACAACACCCTCAACGTACATGTATACACAAAGGACGTTCATTCCTACTGTATGTACCCCATGATATAAAATGTGTTTGTGGGGAGGGGAGGCACAATGCAAAATGTGGAGGCTGGCCTAGAGGTGGGGTTAGCCCAGCTCAACTGCAGACTTGAGTATTAAAGAAACCATACAAAATAGAACATTTACATTCTTGTCCATTGTGTACATTTTATTAAAAAAACACCTTGATATATTCTACTGTGATACAACATATGACATATACACAAATTGATATATATAAAAACGACTCCCAAGTCACTGCCACTTTTATAGAATACAGCAATGCTTCATTCTTTATTTACTGAGTACAGTCATTTAGTGATATCTTACAATTTGAAAAGTTATCTGTGACCTCAGAGATAGATAGATAGATAGATAGATAGATAGATAGATAGATATTAAAAAAAGAGAGAGATCTATTATACCTTTGTTGGAAAAGTTGCACAGCTAATACAATCCAGACCATACTGTCTCACTCCACTGATTTCCATCTTGTATATTGTTAGGACATGCTTGACATGTCTCTAAGTAACACTTGCAGGTTAAGTTCAGCTACACTTGACTCACTGGATACTGTGAACACTAAAACTACATCTCCCAGCATGCTCTGTTTTACACTGGCTGGGAGATCATGTGACTCTTTCAGCCAATTGCTGTCCACTTACTTCATGTTCCCGGGGACACATACGGGAGGGGATGAATCATAGTGACAGCTGATGTGGCTGGCTGGCCCGGAAGGGGACTGCAGCATAAGTAAGTAGGTGTGGCTGTAACTGTATTTCAGGGAAGACAATTGCCCCATCCTTGATCCATCCCTGGATAGAATGAACTTCTGCGCATGTGCAGAAGTTCATTCTGACCGCTGCCTGATCAGAGCTGAGCTCCGATCATGGTAGCTGCTGCTGTCCCAGTGCTATGCTGGCCCTATGCTTGGGAATCAGGGTGCCCCTATGCACCCCAGATGCCCCTAGGCATTTGTCTGCAATGCCTATACCTAGGCCGGCTCTGTGACCAACTCACATTGGACTGTCAAAACCACACTGTGTACAGATTGCTGGTTGGAGTTGATTCATATAAAAGACCTGAACTCCACAACAGAAAGTACCAATGCCGCCAGCCGCACCGCTTCCCAATGGACTCGGGATCCTCCCTATCAACATCTGACACCGACATCAGTGAGGGACAACAGCCATCAATTAAGCATTTTTTAGTTCAGGAAACAGATCAGGGTCCTTCCTTTCTAGACCCCATGGCACTAAGATCCGTAGACCACACCCACGGAGAGGTGGATCAAAGATGAAGAGGCTGCAGGTGGAGGACTTGAGTACTGTATTCAACCTTTCCGATCTTCCTCTTGGGGACTCAGAGTTGAAATTACAGGCCAAAGGACTAACATTTGTGCCCACCTATCGACATAGCAGCTTTGAGAGGTCAGTTGACTTGTACAAATTTCATCACAATATGAGACTGAAGGAGTTCTTCCCCCTTGATTCTACTCCTCACCAAAGGACCAGATTTAAGAAGCCATCCACATTCGACCCTCCCTCTTCCAATGCAAGTCTAAAAACATATTTGCGTTTAGTAAATATCGATGTTAGTTCCAACATAACACCTAAAGTATTCAACTTATCTCCCAACGAGAAGAAGGCATTAAGCACCCTGAAGGACAACCCCCACATAGTAATTCAACCAGCTGATAATGGTTGGGCCATTGTTGTACAGAATTGGACTGACTATGATCATGAAATCACCAGACAACTGGAAGATGAGAAAGTCTATTTAAAAGTTGAGACCAATCCTGTGATGGAAATCAAAACCAAAATGACTGGATTCTACAAGAGACGCTCTCCCATCAATTGTTAAGTGAGGAAGAGTTTGGCTACCTAACAGTTTCGGCACCATGTTGCCCGATCCTCTACACCCTTCTTAAGATACATAAATCTCTAGTACTACATCATGGAAGATTGATAACTTTGGCGCAAGATTCCTTACAACAACCCCTGGCCATCTTTGTCGTTAGTAAGTTACAGCCAATAGTTCTGAAAACTAGAAGCTACATACGAGACACATGTTACTTCTTACAAATATTAAAACTGATTGGCCTGTTGGAGGAAGGGATTCTACTAGCAACTATGGATGTTACCTTACTGTACACAGTGATCCCCCATGAGGAGGGACTTGATACCTTGAGTGATGCCATGATGAGTCACAACTCTCTTGTTGACATCGGCCTGAATTTATTCCATGGTTAGCTATATTGGTCCTTTTCAACAATCATTTCCGCTACAAAGAATATTATTACATTCAAGTAGTAGGCACAGTGATGGGATCAAATCTGTTGCCCTTGTACACTAACCTTTACATGACCGGATACAAGGAGAAGAATATCTTTCCAATGTTTGGGCATTTTATATATTATTCTATCGACACTTCATTGATGACATATATGTAGCCCAATTAGTGACATCATAGCAGCCACTCAGGCCCAGCCAGTATTTATATCCTGTGGTTACATGTATCTGCACTCACATAATCAGTATGACTCGTGTACTACTGCCCGGAACAGCTAGTATGGAGATTTTACTTAGCACCCGCTGAAAAGGTAACCTTTCAGTTCTTGATACTAACAGCATTATTAATCCATAGACACTCCTTACTCTGCCTCCCATTCTTATATCTCTGTCCAGGGCGGCCAGCAGGAAGACTCCATCTAGCACTCACTGGTTCAGTCCTTTTTAGGTACCACAATTTGCCAGTGCTGTGAGGCCATAGTTACTTGTGTTATGCGCTATTATGTCATGTATCACCTGTGTGCATACACCATTTCTACATTGGTACCTTATTATGATATGTCTGATTGTTACATATTATTTTGCTTATTTTTATTTGTATTATAAATCAGTATAAATATGTCGCAGATATGTTGTAATTTGCTTCACCATTGTCAGTGATATTTATCTGCATACATTAGTCCCACCCTGGCCTTACATTATGATAACTCTGATAGTCATCAGTATTATCCTCATATTACTGTCATCCGATTGTTATAATTTTGATTGTTGATACAGGGTGCACTATACCATACATGCCTACCTTTCGTGGGAGGCTCCCGATTTTCAGGTAACCCCCCGAACCCTCGGAAGGGTAGGTTACCTGTGGCAATTTTACAGCGAGGGGGTGGAGCTTAATGACGCAAATTGACAGGCCCTGCCCCCGTCGCCACCCTCCTGCTTCTCTTACATGGGCTTCTCCCGGGAAGAGATGTTAGAAGGTAGGCAAGTATGCACTATACAGATAATATATGATGTCCAATTAGCCATACTTATACTTTGGATATATACAGCAAAATACATAGTATTAGAGATATACACAAGACTTGGCGTATTCCTTTACTTTTATTTTTGTGTTTCCTTATGTTGTAGTGGAGCCTGTTAGACATTGTCTTGATTATCCTTTTAATTAATTCACAGATGTAATTCTTTGTATACCACATTGTATTACACGCCCGTCTTGAGAAAGGTTCTCATGTTGAAACGAAGTGTCGACACTATATGTGGCAGATTATAAACATTCATTGTTCTAATAAATGATTGGTTGTTTAAACCTAATTGGTGAGTGCTTCTTTCCGTTTCTTCTTTGGAAAATTGGATGATATATTTAAGATCATTGATCTTGGCAAGTACCCCGACGTTGACACTTTGAGAGGTGAGTGCTAGACCTCTTGGATATATATATATATATATATATATATATAAACTTCTACGAGGTCCGGCTCTCCCTGTGCTGCAATATCAGTCCGGGTGCCCGCACAACTAATGGGATACAAAACTTCACAAGGTGCAGCACTCTGGTCTCCATAAAAAACTCTCACAGCCAGGTTTAAATGGCAACGTTTCAGTGCCTGTATATATGTGGCACTTTCGTCCTGACGAAAGTGCCACAAATATACAGGCACTGAAACGTTGCCATTGAAACCTAGCTGTGTGAGAGTATTTTATGGAGACCGGAGTGCTGCACCTTGTGAAGTTATATATATATATATATATATATATATATATATATATATATTTCTATACTAGTCCAGATGGGCAGCACTCCCTTTAAAAGGTATAGTAACATCCCGGTGCCCTACTGGGTATCCTGAGAGTCAGGATCCAAAATACATCAAACAGATAGGCGGCACTCGGTAATTAAAGCTCCAACTCACAGCTGGGTATAGATAGGTCAGGGTAAAAACATACAACATACACTGACCTTAAATACCCTCCACCATCATCTCGTGCACTACTGGATCACGGAAAAACAGGTAGTCGCATCACAATGACATCACTCACCAATGCCCGCAGCCATAGCAGCCATCCTGTATACAAAACAACGTGAACATCATGTGATCTTACAGCATGGCAACAGTAACATAGGGCAAAATATCACTATATAAATGATGATAAATTCTAATATATATCTAAACAAAGTTACTCCATTATAAAAAAATGACACAAAAACAAAACACAGACTAGCTGCAAAATCTCATATTATCTCAATATGTCACTCAAACAAAGCAATGGAGACCCATGTTTTCAATCAATCCTCATGGGGATAAAGTCCCCAATTTATGTATCCATCATGCTTCACAGCGCAGCAGTTTTCCTGCTCTATCACCTCTGCGATCGACTCAGGGATATGATCTATCAAAATAAATCTTAATGTCTCAAGATCGAGACTGGCATTAAGAAAGTGCCTGGTCACTGGCTGGTCACTGTGTCCACTGGTAAGGGCTGATGACGAGACAATAAAGAAGTCTCAAAACATTGTATTTCTATACCCAGCTGTGAGTTGGGGCTTTATTTACCCAGTGCTGCCTATCTGTTTGATATATATATATATATATATATATATATACATGTTCTTGATGAAGGTGGTTTACACCGAAAAGGGCTGTCGGACCAGGGGCACTCTTTGAACAGTGCATGATGTCACAGGACTGCTGTTAAGTATACATGTCTCTACTAGATATGTGACATATGGATGTTTTTCTTACCTGAAGATGACGCTGTTATAATGCTATTCTACTAATAGACTTTTTTCATTATTATGGTGGTGTGCTGGTCTCTTGCTTGCGTCTGTTGGAGCTTACCATTTATATTTCAAGATATGTGATTGCAACACCCGATCTACTTTGCCATAAGTGTGTGCGATTTCTCAATTTCTTTATATATATATATATATATATATATATATATATATATATATATATATTAGGGGTGTGCACCGGCCACTTTTCGTGTTTTGTGTTTTGGATCTGGATCTTTCTTTGTGTTTTGGATCTGGATTGGTTTTGCCAAAACCACCCTTAGGTGTTTTGGGTTCTGGGTTTTGTGTTTTGGATCTGTATTTTTATTAAAAAAAGCATAAAAACAGCTAAAATCACAGAATGTGTTGATTTTTCTGCTCCTATGCTATTATTAACCTCAAAAACCTTAATTTCCACTCATTTCCAGTTTATTCTGAACACCGACACACCTCACAATAGTGTTTTTATGTCCAAAAGGTTGCACCGAGGTAGATGGATGACTATGCTAAGCGACACGAGTGGGCGGCACAAACACGTGGCCCATCTAGGAGTGACACTGCAGTGGCAGACAGGATGGCAGTTTGAAAAACTAGGCCCCAAACAGTACATAATGCAAAGAAAAAAAAGAGGTGCAAGATGGAATTGTCCTTGGGCCCTCCCACCCACCCATATGTTGTGTAAACAGGACATGCACACTTTAACAAACCAATCATTTCAGCGCCAGGGTCTGCCACATGATTGTGGCTGAAATGATTGGTTCGTTTGGGCCCCCACAAAACAAGCTGGCAATTAATCTGGCCCTGCACAAACTGGCTCTACGGAGGCAAGATGTCATCCTCATCCTCCTCATTCACCGATTCCTCACCCTTTTCAGTGTTGTGTACATCCTCATCCTCACAGAGTATAAATTCGTCCCCGCTGGAATCCACCACCACAGGTCCCTCTGGACGTTCTGGAGGCTGGTCTCCCTGGAAAAGTTGATAATTCATTTTTATGAACATCATCTTCTCCACATTTTGTGGAAGCAACCTCATACGCCTTTTGCTGACAAGGTTCCCGGCTGCACTAAACACTCTTTCGGAGTGCACACTGGAGGGGGGGCAACTCAGGTAAAATAGAGCCAGTTTGTACAGGGGCCTCCAAATTGCCTCTTTTTCCTGCCAGTACATGTACGGACTGTCTGACATGCCTACTTGGATGCTGTCACGGATGTAATCCTTTAACAGACAGACGCACGCTTGTCGCTGCTGCTTTGAGGATACAGGTGTGGCTACAGCCCACACAATTCACAAAGACAGGAAAAAAAAGAAGAATTTTTTTATTGTTTGTGGAGCACACTTTGAGGGTGTCACCACCCTTTAACAGACAGACGCACGCTTGTCGCTGCTGCTTTAAGGATGCAGGTGCGGCTACAGCCCACCATTTCACAAAGACAGAAAAAAAAAGAAGAATTTTTTTATTGTTTGTGGAGCACACTTTGAGGGTTACACCACCCTTTAACAGACAGACGCACGCTTGTCGCTGCTGCTTTAAGGATGCAGGTGCGGCTACAGCCCACACATTTCACAAAGACAGAAAAAAAAGAAGAATATTTTTATTGTTTGAGGAGCACACTTTGAGGGTGTCACCACCCTTTAACAGACAGACGCACGCTTGTCGCTGCTGCTTTAAGGATGCAGGTGCGGCTACAGCCCACATATTTCACAAAGACAGAAAAAAAAAGAAGATTTTTTTTATTGTTTGTGGAGCGCACTTTGAGGGTTACACCACCCTTTAACAGACAGACGCACGCTTGTCGCTGCTGCTTTGAGGACAGTATCATATGCAGTGACAGTAGACTCGTCAGAAATTGTTGGCACGTCCTCCAGTCCGGACCAGATGTCCAAACCGGCCCTTGACTTATGACACAGGCGCACGCTTGGCGCTGCTACTGTGTTGATGCACGTGCAGCTACATCGCACACAAGTCACAAACACATAAAAAAATTGTTTTTTATTTTTTGTAGCACTTCGAGGGTTACAACACCCTTTAACAGACAGACGCACGCTTGTCGCTGCTGCTTTGAGGATGCAAGTGCGGCTACAGCCCACACAATTCACAAAGACAGAAAAAAAAATAATTTTTTTATTGTTTGTGGAGCGCACTTTGAGGGTTACACCACCCTTTAACAGACAGACGCACGCTTGTCGCTGCTGCTTTGAGGATGCAGGTGGAATCTAGACGGGATTTGGAACCGGGGACACACTACCTCCATCGATTGTCTAAATCCCACTGCACTAATGGCGGATACCGGATGCACGTCTAACACCAACATAGCAGTCAAGGCCTCAGTTATACGTTTTGCTTCAGGATGACTGCTGTCGTACTTCATCCTCATCACTAGGGACTGTTGGAGGGTCAATTGTTTAGTAAAAGTAGTGGTGTTCCTACTTCCTCTCTGGGATGATGAACAACTCCCAGCAGCAGCAACAGCACTAGGAGGAAGTGGTTCTTGATCTTTCCCTATTTTATTTTTATCGGAGAAAGTTTGGTCCTCCATTTATGTTATATTGATATTTACGTGCGGCTAAGGCGCACACAAACACAGAAAATATTTTTTTATTTTTGCTGGAGAGTAGTGCACTTTGTGGGTTACACCACCCTTTAAGAAATGAGCCAGCCGGCTCTTTACTTATGGGACACAGGCGCACGCTTGGCGCTGCTCCTTTGTTGATGCACGTGCAGCCACAGTGCACACAATTCACAAACACAGAAAATATTTTTTTATTTGGTTTGGAGTGTACTTTGGGGGTTACAGCACCCTTTAACAGTCAAGCCAGCCGGCCCTTTACTTATGACACAGGCGCACGCTTGGCACTACTATGTTGATGCACGTGCGGCTACTGCGCACACAATTCACAAACACAGAAAAAATATATTTTTTTTAGCACTTGGGGGGAGCACCCCTGATGGTCAGAGCACCCCCTGGACAACACTACAACACCCCTTTAGGACAGGGACACTGCACAGGACTTTGGAGTGGACACAGCCCCTATGGACAACTGACTGCACAACACAGTCCAGCCAGCCCCTTTGGACTTTGAAGTAGTGGACACAGCCCCTTTGGACAACAGCAGCACAGCACAACACAGCCAGCCCCTATGGACTTTGAAGTAGTGGACACAGCCCCTATGGACAACAGAAGCACAGCGCACCACAGCACAGCACAACACTACTCTGCACTACACTACACAGCCAAGCCAGCCCTAACTCCCACCCTCCTTCTTCACTGTCCACAGCCGAGTGAGAAAATGGCGCAGACGCGGGTACCTTATATAGGATCCAAAACCCGCGAGACCCGGAAGGCGGGATGATGACGTTGTGCCTCAATTTCAGATCCGAGTCAGGCGGGAAAAGTCGAGCCTGACTCGGATCGGCCTCGGATCGGGGGGGCTCGGGTGGGTTCGGATTTCAGAAATCCGAACCCGCTCACCCCTAGTTCTAACAGCGTTTCATGGGTGTGCATAATTAACATGGAAGTGTCATTGTACACATCACCTGGTTGTATTTCAGCCTGCAGTGATCGCAGTGCTTGTGGCTGGGTAGGGTCGACCTCAAGGGCTGCGAGCAGCTCCGATGGCTCTCGATGTTACTGATAAAGCATACACTTCCTGAAGATGACATGTGGTGTGAAGGGAAGGAGGCGTCTTTAGACTGGCATTCGAATGCTCTGCCGTCTCTCGTTAAGACATAGTTGCTGGCCTCTTGCCTGGCTGTGCGATCGCTTCCTATGCATATATTAGCAGCTGAGCAGCTCCGTGCGAGCGGATCTGAATCGGGCCCTGAGCCCACTGGCCCCAACAGGAAAACAAACACACACATTGGCCTCAATAGAAAAACAAACACAATTGCCCCCACAGGAAAAAATAAAACACATTGGCCCCCGACAAGAAACAAAATTATCCCCACACGGGGAAAAAAAAACACACAGCCCCCATAAGGGAAATGCACACACATTGGCCTACACATGAAAAAATAAAACACATTGATTCAATTATTCCTCTCACAGGGAAAAAATAAATAACACAAACATTGATTCCCCCAGGCCCTCAGCACTGCATCACCACCCTTGTCACCTCATCACAATTTTCAACTCCTCAGCCTCTCACCCCCATTTTTAGCCCCTTGCCAACTCTCCGTTGACACTAGGCATGCAGGTAGGCAGATTTATCAAAGTTTACAATACTTACTGACTGTCACACTACTGTGACACAGTCAGAACTGGTGGGCCGGCGCTGGCTCTTGCTTCTCCTTGACTTCTGTGTTCACTGCCACTGACTGTGCAGGGCTGCAGGGTGCTGTTGTGCATCCAGTCGTGCAGTGAAGGCTGCAAAGGTAGAGGGTGATGGAGGCAGGCCGCGGATGGGCTGAAGGTGGGGCCATCAGTGGTGACTGACAGCTCCGCAAAGGCTTATGGGAGGAGCTGCGGGTGGGCATATGCAGCAGCTCCCCTGGCGGCCATTTTTCATTAACTAGACAGTCACACAGTAACGCTGTATGATCAGCTCCGATCATGGCAGTGGAAAGCGGAGCAGAGCAGGAGTCAATGAAGGGCAGCTACACAGGGACCGGCCCAGTGGGAACTGGTCCGGTGTCCCGGTGGCCCAATCCACCCCTGCAGGTAGGTATATTAATACCGACCTGCAGGGTAGGTATTAATATACAATACAGACACATCCCAAGCTGCTCATCAGTGAAGCCCCACCACACCCGACTTTCCAAGTCCAAATGGTGCCAAGTCTCTAAATTAGAGGTGGTATAGGCTCTCTCATCTCCTGAAATTTGCTGTTGTGCTATTGACTATATGATTACTATAACACTGCACTTATTAAATGCCGCTCCTGAATAGCGATACTTTCACCTCTCTTTTAGCAGACCATAACACTGTTTTACCCTATCTATATCGTCACTTGCTGTAGGCATTTCCATATACCAAAAATTTTATTTATCTTCACCAAAGACAATTTCCTATTTATATAGTGGTTTGAACGCCATACACCCATCAAGCCTACAGTTTTGATAACACAATTCCTTTTGTTGGTACCTTCAATTCAGATTTTTCTATTAAACATGTACTGACTGAGATAAAAACAAAACTATGAGGCAGTCTCTGAGATTACCACTGACTCTATAGTCTGTGTGGCTGGCTCAGTATTTTGCACAGAAACAGTAAATGGTGAATATTAGAACACTGAGCTACTGTATGCAATTTTGACTAAAATGTTTAAGTCTAATGGCAACATAACTATGAGGCAGAAAGTTATTTTAAAACACAGCAAATATCTACACAGACTATGCAATTTAATTTATTTTACCTTATTCTTCCAAGATTCTTCTCTCTGCATCTTCTCAACCCACAAAGCAGGAATTCAGTGTATCACCACAGATGGTTTAGGATTAAGATCAAATTGTTCTTACCTTTTAGTGATGCATCTTTCCACCATTTGTTGATACTCCAAAATCTGTGTGTATATGAGTAGAGGCATGAGAGACCTTTTCACGAGCCCCCAATTATTAAAGTAAAATAAGTGTAAGGTCCGATCAGCTTACTTGGAGTTTCAAAGTCCAAGAGATTTATTTGCACAAAGAAATACAAAGAGTACCACCCATACAATGCACATGCATGGTTGGCACAAACACAAGGCTTCAGTTCCGAATGCACTGACTTCCAAAGGTCACTGCAGTACAATTAAAAGGTTAACATTCAAATAGTCCTTATGGAATAAAATCATTGGGTACAGGCACGGATCTGTCGTTGGTTAGGTCAGGATCTTATCCTTTGTGTGAGTGGCTGGATCTTCATAAAGCCTGAGAGCCCATGCCGATGAGTATCCCATGCTGGATTTCCTTTGTTTTACCATATCATGGCTGAGGGGAGGATTGATTTTCAGAGGCATGAAATTACATTGCTTAACTACTAATAAATGGGTCTGGAAACATTCCATCTAGAATATTACAGTTATAGGTACAGAAGATATGCAGTATTTATATATACAATAGATATCAAATGCTGATTGAAATAAGTCTAGGCATCATTATACAGTTATACAAATTCAATAGAAATAGGAAACTGCACCTATAATCAAAATAATATTTAGAATAATGTACAGAAAGTATCGTATTTTATTGTACTTCATTCAGTTTTGATATTTGACTTTGACACCACACACATTGAAATCTAATTATCCAACACAATCCCCATACTTTATTTCAAAAGTTGGCCAAATCATGACATTTTTTGAAAAGGTACATTCAACATAATATTTCTTAGTGCAGCCAAAGGAGTGTTTTCTTTAAACATTATTTCCTCCTATTACTGTTAGTTTTAAATGTGGCTTAGGAATACGTACATTAATAAACATCAAGTAGTCTCTACAATTTTTTCCTTGGGTTTCTTCCAGCAGCAATGCTAGTCCTTAGATATCAGGTCTATAGATTGTAATTCATGCTAGGAAGGTCAGAGGTCATATTGAATTCAACTGCAATGATTTAATCAATATGACATTGCCAAACTTCTCCTTCCACCTGAATTTTGTACAAGATGGGTCTAGTGTTGGAGATCGCCTTTCCTGCTTGCCTTTTGTCTTCTCTGAAATAACAAATAAGCACATCTAGTCCAACAGATAAAGTATTGACTTGACTGAACTATTTATCCAATACCTTTTTCCTTACAATCATATTCACTAAGTCCCACTGGGACCTCATGCTCCTCTGTAAAAACAACATGGCAGGTAATTGGCAAGTAGTGGAATGGTCCATGTTGCAATAGACAAACCAAAATAATTGTCAATCTTGTGCTGAAGCGGCACCAGTTGCTAAATGTTACCTTGTGGTTCTTACTATTGAAATTAATGGTGGGAACCATTCTTTGGCTGAGAGAGGTGGAGGCTCACCTCTCCCGGCCAATGAACACTCAGCCCAGGCATTTCTAAATAAGGTGGCTCAACTGTCATTTGGGAATTACAATCCTTTGAGGACAGCACTTAAGTTCGTGGGTCGGGACTTCTCGCTTTTTTGTATTTATAAGACATAGATGTCTACATGGACAAGAGGACGTGTCCAGTGATTATAGGTGAGTAAGTGTAAGTGTATATGTGTGTAGTAAAATTATACATTCACAGTGTGCGATTGTTGTCTTTATTTTAATATTTCTTTTACAGGTGAATTGGAGGTACCATAGGGCCCTTAATACCTTGCATGCTGGTACTTGTGGTTCTCCAGGTACCAGCATGCTGGGGATATATTTTTTTACACACACTAGACACAATCAACCCAGCAACCACTGGCCAGGTGAGCTGGGGATAAGCCTGCACATTGGGGGGTTCCCACCTCCACAGGGATCCCCGGCCTGGGCTGACTAGTGGTCAGGTGTAATGCATTGGCCAGGGGACCCGGTGAAAGGATTCCCCTGGCTGTGGCATTACACCCCAGCTAGAAAGAGATCGGTGCTGGTTATGGAAAATACAGGGGACACCTACTCATTTTGTCCCCTGTATTTCCAAAACCAGGACTGGCTCACTGAGTCCAGTGCTGGTTATGCTAAATACAGGGGACCTCTATGCCTTTTGTCCCTGATATTTACAAAACCAGGACTGGCTCTGAAAAGTCTGAGGCTGGTTGTTATTTTAGGGAGGGGACAACCCTTAATTTTTTTCAAAAACTTAACACTGAACAAGCTTCTAACAGAGATGCAGGCATTGATCTCACTGATCTATGTTTTTCCGATGTTCGATTTGAAGGGGGATTTGAGTGGGATTCCGTTTTATGTTCGATTTGAGATTCGATTTTGCCTTTAGTAAATATCCAAATGCAAAGTCGAATGCCAATCAAATTAAAATTGATTGTTAAATCACTTAAAAATACAATGCACATTAGTAAATATGCCCCTTAGTTTACTACAATGTGTATGAATTGTGTACAGTATTTGTCATGAACCCACTGGGTGCAGCTCTACCAAGAGTCACAGAATGTAATAGTAAATTTGGAATGATGTTTATTGAGGGGTGATACAATGGCAGGGGAATACAGGTAAGCTTGATAAAACAGGTATACTTGGAAATGCAGGGTACTGGAAATAGAGCTGTAACTAGACTTTTTGGTGCCCTGTGCCAGAGAGAGCATTGGCGCCCCCCCATTTTTTAAATAGGGACATAAGATAGTGCACCTGAAAAAGATCCATGGTCTCATAGGGAAGGGACAGGGAAGAGATAGGGGTACTACTGGGGCAGCTGGGAGATGCTGGGGATAAAAGAAGAGGAAGCTACAAGTGAGAATGATAATAAACAGGAAAATTGACAGGCCCAATTAGTACCCCCTGCTCTGCGGTGCCCTGTGCCATGGCACTGGTCGCACTACCCTAGTTACGGCCCTGACTGGAAACTAGGAATGCAGGTTACACAGGTGTCTTGATATAAAAATAGCAGAAGCGAACAGAGTCTAGGTAAAAACAACAGGAGAAAAATCTGGTAAACATCAGAAGTTCCTTGGTCAGGTGTAATGCATTGGCTGGGGGACCCGGTTGTGGCATTACACCCCCGCTAGAAAGAGATCAATGCTGGTTATGGAAAATACAGGGGACACCTACTCATTTTGTCCCCTTTGAAACCAGAACCTGCTCACTGAGCCCAGTGCTGGTTGTGCTGAATACAGGGGACTTCTACGTATTTTGTCCAACATATTTACAAAACAAGGACTGGCTCTGAAAAGTCCAAGGCTGGTTGTGATTTTAGGGGGGAACAACACTTACATGAACACTGAACAAGCTTCTTACAGAGATGCATGCACTGATCTCACTGATCTGTACAGCATCTGTGTTATTCATAACTGCTCATACTAAAATCGCAAGCATGAAACAGGTCTATTAATTTGGGAATTTGAAGTTTGTTTTTTAAGTTCAATTTGGTGTTCCTTTTCAAATCGAATCTTTGTAAATGTGGGATTTGTATGTTGGTCTATGTTTTTCCGATGTTCGATTTGAAGTGGGATTTGAGTGGGATTTGGTTTTATGTTCGATTTGACATTCGATTTTGTCTTTAGTAAATATCCAAATGCAAAATCGAATGCCAATCAAATGAAAAAGGAATGTTAAATCACTTAAAAATTAAAATTGAACATTAGTAAATATGCTCCTTAATTAGTTTACTACAATGTGTTGAATTGTGTATTTGTCATGAACCCCCTGGGTGCAGCTCTACCACAAGTCACAGAAGGTAATAGTAAATTTGGAATGATGTTTATTGAGGGATGATACAATGACAAGGGAATGCAGGTTAGCTTGATAAAGCAGGTATACTTGGAAATACAAGTTACTGGAAACTAGGAATGCAGGTTACACAGGAGTCTTGCTATAAAAATAGCAAAAGCAAACAGAGTCCAGAAACAAACAGCAGGAGAAAAATCTGGTAAACAGCAGAAGGTCCTTTGCTTAGCAGGCACAAAACACAGCAGCAACAGGAGCACAGGTCAAGAAACAATGATAACAAACAGCATAATGATAACCTGATGGATGGCAGAGGTTCATTTGCTTGGCAGGCATAGAACACAGAATCAATATGAACAAAAACATACAGGAGACATTAATGACCCAGCAATGAATGCTGGGCTCAGGCAGACTAAATAGCCAGGTCTCCAGTGGGATCCATGCTGATAATTGAGTCATAACTTACAAGACACCTGGACACAGAACATATATCGAAGAGGAGCTACTCTGGTAGGATCCAGAACTGCAGCACATAATAATAAGGCCTGGCGACCCCTGGTGGTGGGAATTCATATTGCCAGATATCATGCCAGAACATAGTCATAACAGACATAACATACTACTACTACTACTCACAGGGAAGCCACACCTCATGTCACATTCCTGTTGCATATATTCACATTTGCAGATAACTCTTTATAGATAGCAAAGAGTCACATTTTATGTTTGCACTTAGGCACAAATTATGTCTCTATATCACATCCCAATTTCACCCTTTATTTAGCTTTCTCTCTCATAGAACATTAAAGCAGGGCTTTAAGTAACCAGCTGTCTTTGCTGGGCTTACATTGCTCTTCCCCCCTTTATCTTTAATCTTTTATCTTTATCATGCTTTGGTGTTTGGAAGAGGAGAGAGTCAGAGGGCTGCTTCTCACAGCCACTCACACTCATAGCTCTATGTGGGCAGAAGGAGGATGCATAGAGTGCCACTAATATAATCTAAAGTAGTCACTGGTCCAGGTTATGGGTACAGTTTCCTCCCCTCCACATGGATGAGCTGCAGTAAGAAAGTGTAGAAAGCCCTCCTCCACTGGACACTAAAGCAAGGTAAAAATGGTGGAGTGGAGGGGCGGTGAGAATTACTGTATTTGTGAATGGTATGGGTGATCTATGTGTGACATTATCATCAGTCATACAGTAAGTGACATATGGAGTGCTGGGGGTCTACTTGCCTGCTCTCCCGGAATGCTAAGAAAATGGGCAGATACAGTATACATGGCTCTGGCACTTATGCTAGTTTGTACTTGGAGAGGTGGAATAGGAAAAGGAATGGATTTTCTAACAAAGACAGAATCCAGTAAGTGAGTGTACGCACATTATTCAACACATACAGACCAGGACACAGAGGCATACCATGTACACCTGAGAATGTCATATTATTTGCAGGTGTTCAGAGGCATGGTCAGATAACTGATGATGATGATGATGATTGATGATGATGATCATGATGATGATTGATGATGATTGATGATGATGATACTCACAGGCATTAGCTGGTGACTGGCTGTTTGTGAATGTACCACTGACGCTGTTTGGTACTTTCCTTGTTGCTATGGCTTACATTATGCTTTTTCTTTTCTTTTTTTTGTTACAATACTAATGATTTTTAGAATATCAGTGACTCCTATCTTTTATTATATAACTATTTGACATATTTTTCAGATTATTTATAGACTGTATAAAACCAACCCCCACACGGTTATCATTACATTCATTTTTCCACTAAAGCCAACTAGTCCTTGCCAACTCTGATGCCATGTGGAGGACTTCTGGCACAGTGACTGCCATGAAGAGATCACCTGACATAGTTGATATGACAAATGGCTCATTATATGTTTTTGTTGGGTTTTTCTGGAACAGTGTATGCCACTTTTACCATCACCTGGCATAATAGGTGATATTTGTGAACTTACCTGCCCAATGAATGACTATTGTTAAGGCTGTCTGGTAGTTATTTTATCTTTCCCATCTTGGCTATTGTGCTTGAATAGCAATTTCATTTTGGGCTTTTGCAGCTAAAAGATTATTATTATTATTATTATTATTCATTTTATTATTATTATTATTATTATTATTATTATTATTATTATTATACATTATTTATTAGATACAGCCTTTAGAACAGTGATTCCCAACCTCGGTCCTCAAGGCACACCAACAGTCCTGGTTTTAGTGATATCCATGCTAAAGCACAGACGGTTAAATCAAAATAACTGAGCTACTAATTAAGTCACCTGTGCTCAAGTATGGCTATCCTTAAAATCTGGACTGTTAGTGTGCCTTGAGGACCGTTGTTTGGAACCCCTGCTTTAGGAGATATCTATATAATTTTATTTGCAAAATCTCAATTAGATTAGATTATACATATTTCATATTACATGATAATGTGGATTATCATATATGTAGAGTACAATTATATGATGCTACCTTACCAGTAAAATGTACAAAAGCTTTCACGTATATGTACTAGAAATGATTGTACATCTTTATACCCATTCCCCAAATCTTTGCTCTTTTAGAACAAACACATAATGAAATAAGTACAAATAACTATCTCCGTAGAGCTGCACTGCCCAGGCTTAATCCATCACTACAACTAAAACCTTCACCCAAAACTTTATTATGTAGATATGTAGATATGCTGAGGTTTATGTTGGAATCTGAATAGTATACTTCCAGTTTATTTTGTTAGACTGGCAATCATTCAGCCATATAATTTATGTGATAATTACATCCTTTAGAAGTTAAACCAGTTCTCCAGTCATGAAAGTTTACCATTCAGTAAGTATAAAATGACAAAGACAAAAATACATATACATATGCATTAGTCATATTTTATTTGAATCCAAAGTATGAAGAGATTACATATATATATATATATATATATATATATATATATATATATATATTAGCAATGATTGCTTCCTCCAGTGGAGTCAGATATTATTTGTATTCTTTCAGTAATGTTTTGCTTCCTTCATTGGCTTTAGAGGTGCAATCCATCCTTTCAGTAATGTTTTCCCTGGGCCTGGCAGGGGTCGGGAGCACAGGGGTCACAGGGATCTATCAAGCAAAGTAAAAATATTAAAAATGTTTGTGATAATTCAGGAGGGAAACATGAATAATAAATGGATTTCTGATGATTACTGCTATACAGGACAACCCTGCCTATCCATGCTACTAGTTTGCAACCTAAGTTAATAATATGTATGGAAACTCAGGAATATGTAATTCACGGCAAGCGTGAATTAGAAACTGCTTTCTGATGATCACAGCAGGCACAGTATAAAACTGCCAGTTCTTGCTGCTAGCTTGTAGAATGGACCAAAATGTATATAATGCATAACTTACAACAACAGTACTGCTTTCAGTGGGACAGTCCCACTTTTTGAGGTTTGTTTCACAGTTCCTTGATTAGGGACTGTGGGACAAAACCCCAATTCGTAGGTGGTTTGTGTCTCCAGTCCACAGTGTCCAGCATTACTAAAATGTGAATTGTCTTTAAGAAACAACCAACAGGGTGTGTGACTATTCCCCAGGTGTGCGGCAGTGACACCCCAGCCCTCTACCAACACCTCTGATGTTGGTAGGTACTGTACGCATCATATGTCTATAAAGATAGCAACAGTATATTTAAATTTTATTTTCTTTTTGGACCTGATTCAGAGATTTACAGACAAGCACAGTCGCTGCGTCTTTGTTTGCAACGGCTGTGCTAAATATGCAAAAGCAGCCGTAGACGTCAAGTAAAAAGACTCACGGTTTCCCTGACACTGCGTGAGCATCCGACATCTAAGTAACCCTCAGGTTACTCAGGTTAGGATTAAATTGTATATCATCATATGGTGGCATGTGCAGTAGTACCGTTGTAAGTAAACAAAATCTATCCAATTGTTTCTAACAGGATTTTAACTGCTGAACTGATGAATGTTTTCCAAAAATGCTTTAGAAATTGTTGTTTTTTTATGACATTATTAGGTCAAAAAATGTATTTAAAAACAAATGTAAAACTATTTTAGTAAAAAAAAACTCCTAATAGTCTAGAACATCTCTGTGGCAAGTATTGTAAATCATAGAATCCCATAACCTTAGAATCCCTGTTTTCCACCAAAAAAAATACTGTATATTGGGGCTAATTGGGTAATGGCCTATGTTTGTCAATTGGGAAAATCTTAACGATTTTCCAAATATTTCTAATTATTATATCCTTGTATAACAGTTTATTATTAGTTTATTAAATTATTATAACATTGTTCACTATTTAAGGAAATTGCACTGGAACCATGTATATACTACCTTATTAAATTTTTAATATGTAGACATTAATAAAAGGATAAAAGACAAAAACATATGTTGCCTTTAGCTTATATATCAAATTCATTGGTCTGTTTGTTTGTATGTCTGTCAGGTTATGCATTCTGACACCCCTGCACTGATTGGGTGAAACCAACGCCAGGTGGTCTAGTTGGGTCCTGGCCAGGTTTTACAGGGGTTAGGGTCCCAGTCTGACCTCCCATTGGTGTACACTGGGCAGAACGTTGACCCAGGGAGCCTGTTCTGGGCCTTCCACTTATGTGAAACCAATGTAAGGTGATCCCGTTGGATCCTGGATAAGTTTTAGGGGGGGTTAGGGTCCCAGTCAGACCTCTTGTTGGTGTATGCTGGGCAGAACTTTGACCCAGGGAGTCTGCTCTGGGTGTTCCCTTTGGATGAAAACTTTAGAGAGGGGTGGCAATTGGTCTGGGATGCCTGGCACTGGGTCTGGGATGCCTAACTTATTAACTTGAGATTAGGTCCAAGTAGGACCTCCTGTTGGAGTATGCTGGTCAGAACTTTGATCCAGGGAGCCTGTTCTGGGCCTTCCACTGAATGTATTTGGATGAAAATTTTACCGAAGGGTGGCAATTGGTCTGGAATGCCTAACTTATTAACCTGAAGATTTAAACCCAGACAACACTGGGTACTTCAGCTATAAAGTGTTTAAATTGACTTTACCTTTCTGATAACCTCCAGAGCCCTGACACTGTTGTGCAGGCTTGCAAGCTGAAAGATACAATAAACATATATTTCAATATGAGTTGAACAGACATTAAGGTATAAATCTCACTTAGAATTTTTTTTCTTTACAAGATAAACAACTCAAAAAGAGCTCAGATAGGCCTTGCAAAGTCACTCTGCTTACTATATAATGTACTGAATTTGCCATGGTAGTCCATAACACTGTAACAATTTCTGGAACAGTTTTCTGCCTAGCTCCCTCACTTTCTATCCTCAGACATCTCCACCATCATTATGGGTGATTTCAATATCCCCATTAACAGTCCACAATCTCCTCCTGCCTCCTAACTACTCTCTTTAACATCCTCTCTTGGCCTCTCCCAATGGACTGACTTCTCTACTCATCAGGGTGGCCACTGTCTTGATCTTGTATTCACCAGACTATGCTCAGTTTCTGATTTCACTAATGCTCCTTTCCCTTTCTCAGATCACAACCTTATCACCTGCACACTCTCCTCCATTACATCAACATCATTGAAATAAACCAAACCTAAACCTAAAACCCGTAGAAATATTAATGCCATTAACCTTCAACAACTATCTACCTCTCTACAACAACTTTCACCAATTTCTACATTCACTTCTCCTGAGACTGCTGCATCACACCTAAACCAGATTCTAGAAAAAGCCCTCGATGAAGTAGCTCCAGCTACCCATCACACACCACGTAGAGTTAGACGTCAACCGTGGCATTCTAGCTTAACAAGGCATCTACAAAAACTCTCACGTAAAGTTGAACGTCAGTGGCGAAAGTCTCATACTCCAAGTGACTTCCTCACATATAAGACTATCTACAACTCTTATCGTACTGCTCTGGACACTGCCAAACAAACATATTTCCAATCTGTAATCTCTGCTCAAGCTTCTAATCCCAAGTTACTTTTTTAATACATTTAAACTGCTTCTTACCCCTCCATCAGCCAAACCACCTGCTACTATCTGTGCACAAGATCTTGCTTCCTATTTTAGGGACAAGATTGATAGGATCCGAAATGAAATGGTAGACTCTTCCTCAGCTAGTGACCTGCTCAATTCCCTACCTGAACCCTCTGGCACCTTCTCTTCATTTAATCTCACAAACGAGGATGAAGTAGCTATACCCTTCTCATCCTCTTACTCTATTACCTCTCCTCTAGATCCTATACTCTCACAAATCAGTAAAGCTCTGTCTCCTGTGCTTTTCCCAGCCCTAACTAAAATCTGTAATCTCTCTCTACTGGCAACTTTCCATCACTGTTCAAGCACGCAGTGATTACTCCCATTCTGAAAAAACTAAATTCTGACCCTAATACTCTCTCAAATTACCGTCCTATCTCCAAGCTCCCATGCTCCTCCAAGCTACTTGAGAGACTTGTCTACACCCACCTCACACACTTTCTTAACTCACACAATTTATTGGACCCTCTTTAGTCCGGCTTTCGTTCCCAACACTCCTCAGAGACAGCATTGACTAAGGTAGTAAATGATCTTGTCACTGCCAAGGCTAAAGGCCATTGCTCACTCCTAATTCTTCTAGATCTCTCTGCTGCTTTTGACACTGTTGACCACTCTCTTCTCATACAAACACTGCAATCCCTAGGTCTTAAGGACACAGCTCTTTCTTGGTTTTCTTCCTACCTATCTGATCGCTCTTTTACTGTTCGTTTTTCTGATTCTGCCTCCTCTTCGCTACCTCTATCAGTTGGAGTACCGCAAGGCTCTGTCTTAGGTCCTCTGCTATTCTCAATCTATACCACCTCTCTTGGCAAACTAATCAGCTCTTTTGGATTTCAGTACCATCTGTATGCGGATGATACTCAAATCTACCTATCCTCTCCAGATTTATCTCCATCTGTATTGGTCCGTGTCACTGAATGTCTTTCTGCCATTTCATCTTGGATGTCATCTCGCCACCTGAAACTTAATATTTCTAAAACAAAATGAATTATATTTCTGCCGGCCAATAACAGTTACCAACCTGATCTCTCTATCACTGTTGATACCTCGACCATCCACCCCGCCCCACAAGCTTGCTGCCTAGGTGTCATCCTTGACTCTGAACTGTCCTTTGTTTCCCATATTCAATCTGTCTCAAAATCATGTTACATACATTTAAAAAACATATTCAAAATTCGACCATATCTCACACAAGACACTGCAAAAACTCTAATCCATGCACTTATTATTTCCCGCATTGACTATTGCAATAGCCTCCTTACTGGTCTTCCCAAAAACAGGCTATCACCATTAAAATCCATTATGAATGCAGCTGCAAGGCTTATCTTCCTTGTGAAACATTCTTCTTCTGCTGCCCCGCTCTGTCAGTCCCTCCATTGGTTGCCGATTTTCTACTGTATTCAATACAAAATACTTTCACTTACACATAAGGCTATTAACCAAACCACACCAACATACATCTCTTCACTCATCTCAAAATATCTCCCAACCCGACCTCTCCGCTCAGCACAAGATCTGCATCTCTCATCCCCATGCATTACTTGCTCCCATTCACGGTTACAGGACTTTCTTCGCGCTGTACCCACTCTATGGAATGACCTACCTCGCACAATAAGACTTTCCTCTAGTCTCCAATCCTTTAAGCGTTCCCTGAAAACTCACCTCTTCAGGCAAGCTTATCAGATTCCAGAACCTTTCACATAACCTTCATAGCTTCCATATCTAATTACATCCCCTTTTACAGTCCAAACACAATCTCACACATCATCTTTCTCTCACATCCTCATGACATTTGGTCAACATTCCTGTGTGACTGGATCATGCAGCCAATCAAGAAACTGTGCATTCTGGCTGGACTAAAATGCAATATATAGCACCTATCCTTGTGTATCAATGCCTGTTTCCCTATAGATTGTAAGCTTGCGAGCAGGGCCTTCCTACCTATATATCTGTCTGTTATTACCCAGTCTTGTTCTATTAATGCTTACAATTGTAAAGCGCAACAGAATATGCTGCGCTATATAAGAAACTGTTAATAAAATAAATAAATAAATAATGAAGTTTGCCTGGATTTGATTGCAATACTTCATGTGGTAACTAGCCATAACAGTTTGCTATCTGGTACGAGTTCACCTTGCTGGCTTTTAACTGTTTTTTTTTAACTATCATGTGACTGAATAAACACATTTATGCCCTATGGAGAACCTCCTCCTTATCTTTGTTTGACACACATACATACACTGAGAAAAAATATTCTGTGGCACTCATGGGACTAACATGACTGGTAGATGCCGATGTAACCACACCTCTCACCGAGAGGAATCCTTATAAGATTAACATGTAATTTTTATTAAAAAATTTAATTTAAACGTTGAACTGATAAGGATTCCTCTCAGTGTGAGGTGTGGTTACACCGGTATCTACCAGTGATGTTAATCCCATGAGTGCCACAGAATATGTTTTCACTCCTGTGATTCCCTGTCTGGCGGGACCTGGGCAAGTTGGACTTTGATCAATATTATTCAGCAAAAATTTATGTATGTTTCATATGAACTCATTAGATTTATTTTGGTTTAATGGTTATTTTAACCAAATCATTTGAACATATATTAGACCCTAACAGCACTTTATATTCTCTCTGTATTTTTGTAATGTTATATCCAGGCATTCTCTGTCCTCTCCTGCCCTGCACATCTGCTATACGGTCTCATCTATAGACTATACCTCTTTCAGATTTGTGCACAGACTTTAAGTTGTATTCAGGTGTATCCACTTTCATGGAAATACACAGAAATGATGTCTGTTTTTTTCCCTGATATTTTATTGAATTTTTTTCTACCTGACGGATAAATAGTTTTACTCCATGTCTTAATTTATCAATTATGTACCTATTTTAAGATTAACCCATGATGAAGTCTCATAAGGAGAAAAAACACATAGGGTAAAGAAACCGTGAGATCCACTATGAGGACATGCAATTGAAAACAATGGTATCATTAAAATAAGGGTGAAAGATCATGGCTCCAAGAGTGGAAATCTTACAGCTAACTGTGGAACACTGTATTCATTGAAACTGTTTTTTTACTAAATTCTAAAAATTAACTATTTTATACTGATCTGTGTATGGTTGCCTTAGGCCTTCAGCACATTGGGTGTTTATATTGGTTTTAGATGTTCAAGATTAGAACACAGATGGCAAACTTAAATTCTTTTAATTTTTAGTAGAGAGTAATGCTGGATACACACTGGCAGATATATTGGCCGATCAATTGATCAGCCAATATATCTTGTGTGCGTTGGTCAGTGTGTACCACCAATATGTCTGTGAACGACGTCGTTCACAGACATATCGCTTCGGCTCTGCTGCACAGCCAATAACCAATATATTTGCAGATATACAGTATTTGGGCATCGTGCTGTATGTACAGGCAGTCAGCGCGACATGCCCCCCGGCCAGCGGGACCCGCAGCCAGATGACAGATTGTTATTCAGTGTGTATGAACAACCACCACCTGCAGATATATAGGCCATTTCTTAATTTCTTCTAATTTCGGTGCAGGATAAGGGTATTTTTCATGTACACACACAAACACACACACACATATATATAATTTTTGTAATGTTGTAATGTTATATCCAGGCGTTCTCTGCTCTCTCCTGTCCTGCACAGCTGCTATACGGTATCATCCATAGACTATACCTCTTTCAGTAATTTACGTGTGGAATTTATGCTGAAACACAACTGTAATGTGCCAGTTAAAATATCTTACCAACTTGATTTCACATGACCGATTGTTCTAGAATGTGTTATATGGAGAAAGTAGTCGGCAAATGGTGTCTATTATGCTAGACAAAATTATAAATAATTATTTAATGATCACAGTAAGACCCACATATTACTTACGGTCTTGGCAGATATTTTGCTTCTGGCATGGATCCTGGCACACAGTTTGCTTCTGGCATGGATCTTGGCAAATACTTTGCTTCTGGCAGGGGTCTTTGCACTGGGATTTCTGTCCTCCTTTAACTCCAGACATGGTTGGTTTTTGGTCTCCGGTCTCTGAGTCAAAGCAAGATTGGGAGAGTCCTGGTCGTTTGTGGGGATGCTTAGAACTAGTTCCTTTTATATAGACAGCTCTGTTTGTGACACACTAATATATCATGTTCAAAACAAATTTGGTTTTACAAGACTGAAAAACCAGGACATAGATGACAGACATGTGCTTCATATTAAATTTTAATTATTTCCTTAAAGATGGGTGTTTCTTAGACAACAGCTCATGCCAATTATTTTATATCCTTAAACACTGTGTTTATATGGCAAATGTATATGAAAGCACTTAGCAAATAATGATATGAAATAGGTATACAATATCAGTCTGGGTGAGTAACACAAGTAAGACATTAGATAAATAATAGACTGCTGTGATTGGAACTTGGAAATATTTTGCTGACACACAGTGAGTTCCATCTCAAGTTATTTATAAGGTTGAAACTCTCATAAAAATAAAATTATATCTGACAAAGCAGAGTCATCTGGCACCATACATATAAACATTTATTAAAGCTGACAGTTCTTGAGATTGATGTTGATTTGGATGCATATGAGTAAATAAAACAAAACCTCTAAAAATGTGCATTTAAAATTAGCAAGAAAAACAATATGCCAGCATTGGGTGCATATACCTATAAATAAATTACCAAAAAATCTGACAAAGAGTAGAATGCATAGGGCTCTATTTAGTAAACATCAAAACCTCCTTTCTCCATTTCAGCTGGAGAAAATAAAAATTTTCTTTTCTCCTTATTTATAGAAGAGAAAACTGCAGTGAAATTGATGATTTCATTCAGTTTGTTTTTCTCTTCTCTTATGCTGAGTACACACTCAGCGATGTGTACCCAGCACGACATTGTCAACGCTGGTATCCGGCATGTGGCAAGTTCATACACACTTGCCGATGCCAGGTGTAACAGAAGGGAGGTATGTGTCATGCTGAATTCTGCAACAGAGCATCGTTACCGACATCCCATGTCGGCCCTGCAGTATGGCCAAAGGGCGATGGCGCTAGTGACCCAGGAGAGCGCACATATCATGGGTACACAATAGACATACAGGATATGTCACTCTGATCTGCAACTTATCGTCTAGTGTGTACCCAGAAAAACAGAACTAACAGGCATATAAAAAAATAAACAAATAATAAGGACAATGACTTTATATTTATCCCACTCAAATCCATGGCGAGCATCACAGCCATAGCTATGGGACTAAAGAGGACTGAGAACAGATCAAGGTAAGTATGACGGGCATGGGAGTGGGTGGAGTGAACAGTTGACTTGACTTGGGTCCATTATTTAAAAATATACAAACGCAAACCTTTTTATATATAAATATATCATTTATATTTATATACAGTATACATCCAGTGAGGGTCTGGATGCCTGTAGGGTTGTAGCCTTGGCAAAACAGTTGGTATGGTGTGGTTTGTGGGGTACCCGGTTTTTTAGGACCATTCTTCATTGATGGAACGTTAACAGCAACACCTTAACACTGCTAAATGGTGAACAGCATTTTTCAACATATCCTATAAACTTTATGTTAAAACTCAAGAATGAATAAAGATACATTAAAATGAAGAACACCTTTGGTTTATTATGAATAAGTTGCATCCAAGATGGCTGACTTCAAGATGGCCGCCATACTGGTGACATACCCTAAAAAGTTTTCACCCACTCCCATATCATTTGTGTAGACACTGAATTAATATTTCCCTACTCAATTCCTTTTTATCATGATGTTTCCACACTCATGGACCACCCTTGAAGAAAAGGTTCACCACGAACTTGAAATGTTGATCATGTATTAATTGCTTACTGAATACACTTTTGTATCAAATCCAAGGTGTGCCGCCTGCTTTTTCCATCTGTGCACACCACACATAGGGGTATTTTTCTAGTAGGTATATATATATATATATATATATATATATATATATATCTACACAATCTCCAGTCACCTGGATAGGAGCACTCTCCAGTAAGTCAATTAAAAGTCTTTGTTCAATTCTAAGGTGATATAGTTTAATCAGAAAAAAAGTTGCCACATAAATAATTGTCGAAGTTTCGATTCCGATGGGAACCTTTTTCAAGACCAGCAAACAATGCATAAATGCACCATGTGTATATAATTCATATTACATCTAAAGATGAAAATACAAAAAAACACAAGAGAACATAATCAGTACACATACTAAAAGGTATCATAATACCAATAGAGCAACAGAAAATATAAGACACAGTGACACAGTCTCTCAGGCTCCATATTCAATCCATAGAAAACCAAATATGTACTAAAGATACAGAGTCATTGAATATAAATATACATCCATACATACCAAGTAATATTTCAATGGAGGAGGCTATAAGTGATCTAGGACTTCACATGTTTCAATCAACTGCACAGTTGGGCTTTACTCCACAATGGTCCCAATATGTATGCACCACAGATACCTATGCAATGACATATCAATGAAATTAACATCTTCTAGTATAAGAAACTGTGCTATAAAAATACATGTCATACAAATGGAAATGTCCCCTAATCATAATAGCCTGCAATAGATTCATAATCAACCTCTCACAATAGTACCCTACTATAAAAACAGGCACATGGAAAGACAGGCAGCGCTTACCAGGTTAATATGACAAACAACTTCATATATCATAGCCTCATGTCTGATCAGAGCTACACTGCACATATGTCCCAGTTGGCATACATCAAGGGTACCTATGTAATAAAATATCATTGGTATAAGCACAATATGCAGGACCTGTTCTATAGCCATGTTGATACATGTCATACAATAAAAAGGCACTCAGTGGTCTAAGTTAGCTTAAGGATGGCTAAAGGTCAATCTTAGATAGCAGTATTATACTGGCCACAAGCATATAACATACCAAATAAGCGCTTACCAGGTCCGTGAATACACCACACTAAGCTACCAATGCTCCGGTAGACGGCAGAGCTCCGGGACAGTGAGCTGCACGCGTGCGCATACAAACAATAGCTCTCCAGTGGGCTGCTCAAATACCCATCCTGGCGGAAGTGGTCACAGAGAAACACCAAGTCACATGATCCCAGCCAGGCCGGAACACAAAACATCCCCGTCAAACTTACTGCATTCAGCAGGTCACCATGGAAACATGGTACACAATTGAAGCAGTCTACGCGATGTTATTAACTGTTCATGAACAGAGTTCCTCAAATAGTGGGACACCGTGGGAATGTTGCTCTGTGGAAAAAGTTTCAGCATATAACTCTTACAGGCACAACAGTGTAAAAAATTGATTATTAGAGCCTGCATAAATGCAGTGATAGATTCAAATCAATGTTATGAATCGACAAACAAATAGAGAAACACAGAGGGAAAGAAATAAAAAATAATAATCAATAATAAAAATAGTGCATAATAATCATTTATAAAAATTATCAATAATAAAAGAATTACAAAGGTTGCATGCACACATAAATATATATATATATATATATATATATATATATATATATATATATATATATATAAATATAAATAAGGTGTTTAAAAATCTATCCAATAAAGAGTGTGCTTACCCATGTGTGCACCTCTATGTATTCCCAAGGGTATAAGTCAAGAAAACCTATGCAAACAGAACATAGTAGTAAAATGCTATTTAAAAATTCTACACATGCAGAAATAAGTGGTGCGAATACCCTATATACAGTGCTGATGCAGGTACCATATCCAGGTGTGATAATAGACAAAAAATATACATACAGAAAACACAGACTAAACACAGACCAAACAGGGAAGGGTCAAAAATTCCAACAGTACCATATATAATGGTAGGTACATACAAGCGATGTGAAATCCAATAATTATCCAAAAAACACCAAACTGGAAGAGATAATAGTATATTTCATCCATCACCATAGATCTCAAACCACATGACCAAGGTAATTGCCACCAACCACCAAGTGTGAATCAAACCCACGTCAGCGTTTAAGTTTAAAGGAACACATTAAGAGGATTATTCTCATTAAGTCCTCGTGGAGCTACTGCGTCCAACGTATGGATCCAAAAACTTTCTCACTTCTTTAAGGCTGAGATCCTATCACCCCCAAGGGCAGATGGTGGTATCCAGTCAATTAGCCGACACTTGAGATTCGCCACTTGATGGCCTTGTAGCAGGAAATGTCTGGCAACCGGTTTATCTGTATGTCCAGTAGAAAGGGCTGAGCGGATGGATATCCTATGATTGGCCATTCTATCTCTAAATTTTCTTGATGTAAGGACCACATAATATAATCCACAAGGACAAGTAAGATAATAAATTATGAAGTTGATCACGCAGTGTAATTTATATTTAATGTGGATCTTCCTACCAGTGTTGGGATGGGAAAACATCGGTCCAGTTAACATAGACGCACATGCAATACAGTTCCAACAGGAATAACAGCAAGGTTTCTGCTTCATAAGCTCAGGTATAGTTTTGACTTCTCTAGGATACACAGTAGGTCTCATTAATAATTGTTTAAGGTTAGGTCCACGTTTGTAGGCCATCATAGGTGGATCATAGTTCTTAAATGGAAGCGAGTTATCAGATGTAACAATATGCCAATGATTTTTTTAAAGCTTTTGATGTGTTATAAGCACTCTTATAAAATTTTGTTGTAAAACTGAGGTGTTGTTTATTTTTAAGTTGCAGTGGTTCCTTATCTATTTGCTTTTGATAAATACACCATGCTTTAGCAAGGCATTTGTTTAACTGCACCCGACTATATCCCCTCTCCACAAATCTGGCAGTCATTTCGTCTAGTTGATATTCCCTGGTGTTTAAATTGGAGTTTATCCGCATGACAATTAAAAACTGTGAGATTGGTATGGGTGAATTTAATTGGACTCTGCAATGCAGTTATATTCGTGACACTGGAGATTTTTTACAACAATTGAATAATCTAGGTCCAATTGATAAGGATGTTGTTATGGCAACAATGGATGTCAGTTCATTATACATGGTGATTCCACATGAGGAAGGTCTGGATATGTTAAGAAAGATATTGATTGATCAAGGTCCTAGGGGTGATATGCCTTCAGAATTTGTGTTGGAACTGGCTGCTTTGGTTCTTTATAACAATCACTTCCATTATGAAGTTGCGTTTTATATCCAATTAACAGGAAGCGCGATGGGTTCGAATATGGCACCGGCTTACACCAATCTGTACATGGCCAGATATGAAGAAGGTGTATTTTTCCCAATTATGGTCAGTGGATAATTTTCTATCGGTGTTTCTAATTTGGAAAGGGACCACTGAGACGTTTGAGGACATGGTGATTCAGCTGAATGCGTTACAGAGTCCAATTAAATTCACCCATCAGGTCATTGATAGAGTTATAAATTTTCTTGATGTGATGATAATGATTACTGAAGGGACCATCAACACATCATTATATCGAAAAGATACAGATCGGAATATGGCCTTACTGACGACCAGCCACCATCGACCAGCACTTAAGGACAACTTACCAATCTCACAGTTTTTACGTGTCATGCGGATAAACTCCAATTTAAGCACCAGGGAAGATCAACTAAATTAATTGACTGCCAGATTTCTGGAGAGGGGATATAGTCGGGTGAAGTTAAACAAATGCCTTGCTAAAGCATGGTGTATTTATCAAAAGCAAATAGATAAGGAACCACCACAACTTAAAAATAAACAATGCCTCATTTTTACAGCTACATTCGATAAGAGTGCTTATAACACATCAAAAGCTTTAAAAAATCATTGGCATATTGTTACATCTGATAACACGCTTCCATTTAAGAACTATGATCCACCTATGATGGCCTACAAACGTGAACCTAACCTTAAACAATTATTAATGAGACCTACTATGTATCCTAGAGAAGTCAAAACTATACCTGAGCTTATGAAGCAGAAACCTGGCTGTTATTCCTGTGGGAACTGTATTGCGTATTCGTCTATGTTAACTGGACCGATGTTTCCCCACCCCAACACTGGTAGGAATATCCACATTAAATATAAATTACACTGCATGATGGACTTCATAATTTATTATCTTACTTGTCTTTGTGGATTATATTATGTGGGCCTTACATCAAGAAAATTTAGAGATAGAATGGCCAATCATAGGGCATCCATCCGCTCTGCCCTTTATACTGGACATACAGATAAACCGGTTGCCAGACATTTCCTGCTACAAGGCCATCAAGTGGCGAGTCTCAAGTGTCGGCTAATTGACTGGATACCACCATCTACCCTTGGGGGTGATAGGATCTCAGACTTAAAGAAGTGAGAAAGTTTTTGGATCCATACGTTGGACACAGTAGCTCCACGAGGACTTAATGAGAATAATCCTCTTAATGTGTTCCTTTAAACTTAAATGCTGATGTGGGTTTGATTCACACTCGGTGGTTGGTGGCAATTACCTTGATAATGTGGTTTGAGATCTATGGTGATGGATGAAATATACTATTATCTCTTCCGGTTTGGTGGTTTTTGCATAATTATTGGATTTCACATTGCTTGTATGTACCTACCATTATATATGGTACTGTTGGAATTTTTGACCCTTCCCTGTTTGGACTGTGTTTAGTCTGTGTTTTCTGTATGTATCTTTTTTGTCTTTTATCACACCTGGATATGGTACCTGCATCAGCACTGTGTATAGGGTATTCGCACCACTTATTTCTGCATCGGTATAATTTTTAAATAGCATTTCACTACTATGTTCTGTTTGCATAGGTTTTCTTGACTTATACCCTTGGGAATACATTGAGGTGCACACATGGGTAAGCACACTCTTTATTGGATAGATTTTTAAACACCTTATTTATATTTATATATATATATATATATATATATATTTATGTGTGCATGCAACCTTTGTAATTCTTTTATTATTGATAATTTTTATTATTGATTATTATGCACTATTTTTATTATTGATTATTATTTTTTATTTCTTTCCCTCTGTGTTTCTCTATTTGTTTGTCGATTCATAACATTGATTTGAATCTATCACTGCATTTATGCAGGCTCTAATAATCCACTTTTACACTGTTGTGCCTGTAAGAGTTATATGCTGAAACTTTTTCCACAGAGCGACATTCCCACAGTGTCCCACTATTTGAGGAACTCTGTACATGAACAGTTAATAACATCGCGTAGACTGCTTCAATTGTGTACCATGTTTCCATGGTGACCTGCTGAATGCAGTAAGTTTGACGGGGATGTTTGATGGGGGTGTGCAGCTCGCTGACCAGGAGCTCTGCTGTCTACCGGAGCATTGGTAGCTTAGTGTGGTGTATTCACGGACCTGATAAGTGCTTATTTGGTATGTTATATGTCTGTGGCCAGTATAATACTGCTATCTAAGATTGACCTTTTGCCATCCTTAGGCTAAGTTAGACCACTGAGCGCCTTTTTATTGTATGACATGTATCAACATGGCTATAGCACAGGTCCTCTATATTGTGCTTATACCAATGATATTTTATTACATAGGTACCCTTGATGTATGCCAACTGGGACATATGTGGAGTGTAGCTCTGATCAGACATGAGGCTATGATAAATTAAGTTGTTTGTCATATCAACCTGGTAAGCGCTGCCTGTCTTTCCATGTGCCTGTTTTTATAGTAGGGTACTATTGTGAGAGGTTGATTATGAATCTATTGCTGGCTATTATGATTGAGGGACATTTCCATTTGTATGACATGTATTTTTATAGCACAGTTTCTTATACTAGAAGATGTTAATTTCATTGATATGTCATTGCATAGGTATCTGTGGTGCATACATATTGGGACCATTGTGGAGTATAGCCCCACTGGGCAGGTGGTTGAAACATGATCACTTATAGCCTCCTCCGTTGAAATATTACTTGGTATGTATGGATGTATATATACATTCAATGACTCTGTATCTTTAGTACATATTTGGTTTTCTATGGATTGAATATGGAGCCTGAGAGACTGTGTCACTGTGTGTTATATTTTTTGTTGCTCTATTGGTATTATGATACCTTTTAGTATGTGTACTGATTATGTTCTCTTGTGTTTTTTTGTATTTTCTTCTTTAGTTGTAATATGAATTATATACACATGGTGCATTTATGCATTGTTTGCCGGTCTTGAAAAAGGTTCCCATCGGAATCCAAACGTTGACAATTATTTATGTGGCAACTTTTTTTTTTATTAAACTATATCACCTTTGAGTTGAACAAAGACTTTTAATTGACTTACTGGAGAGTGCTCCTATCCAGGTGACTGGAGATTGTGTAGATATTTATGGATTAGTCTAAAATTCTGATCTTGGATAGCACCCCACTGATAAATTCTTCTTTGATGTGAGTGCAGGATCTATATCAAGATATATATAATATACATATATATATATATATATATATATATATATATACACATATGTATTACTGTAAAATTGGAACCTGATATTAATTATGTTTTCACATTTCACACTTGTGTGCTTTTGCACACAAGCATGGCTTAATGTGCACAGTGCACTCCCCATCTATCACTGCAAATGCAGTGTACATTCAGATGACTAGGAATAGAGGAAGGTAAGTATTAAAATTGGGACAGGAGAAGGGCAGAGAACAGCAGCGAGAGTAAGGAGAGAACAGAAGGAGAGTTGTTTGGGAAGGGTCAGTTGGAGAGCCGGCAAAATGGAGGCAACCGTAGAGTGTGCGAGACAGGGGTAGCTGAAGTTGGCCCAGTAGATGCCAGGTGTCTTTATAAAAGAGGTTATTACAATCTCTGAAACATTGATAAATCCACATGCCTGAGGCTCTTTATTTGGTTGTTAGCTCCGAATGCCATCCATCACCATTGATTGTTTTTACCTTTGTGGATATATATACACAAGTACACAGAGTACACACACACACAATAATAATTTGAAGCTATGCCTCGAAAACAAGTGGTATATTTTAAAATAATTTCACACTTTTTATAAAATCGAGCACTAAGATTTACCAAAGCTACATGTTCCGCTTAGCTCCAGAAACCCTGCCACTTCATCCTGTATATGTCCTGCATATCTTTCTGATGCTTTGTATGCTCCAGTGACGTGCAGTGAGGTCAATGCCTGGGGAGGCACACACCTAAATGGGTGTGAGTGTTGGGAGCAGTGGCGTATGTATAATGGGTGCAGCGTGTGCAGGGCACACGGGCCCCCGGGTCCAGGGGGGCCCCGCACCGCCGCACACCCTGCACCCATATTATTTTAAACTCATCTGTCCATGGTCCAACGTCGGGTGTCAGCACTGCTCAGAACACTGGAAAATGGCCGCCATGGCCATTTTTTGGGCGTTCTGTGCATGCGCAGTACACTCTAGTGCCCGGAGTCTACTAAGGCTCCGGTAGCTGGCCAGCCATGCCAGCCAGCTGCCGGCCATCGGGAAGAGAGGAGGGGCCTCACACGGGGAGTGCACACGGGCCCCCTCCTCTCTTAAGATGCCCCTGGCTGGGAGCCTGTCTCACCCACTACTCACTGTACCTCTCCCTTCCTCTCCTCACTACACTAAGCTTCAGTGTCCATTGATTTTCCTACCTGTATCACTGTGTCTTCTCTGCTGCTGGCTTAGCATCAATCTCTAAACACTGCAGTACACTTCCTAGTCACATGACACATCCAATGTGTCCATCAGTGCGCAAGGCAGCCCTTATACTCAGAGACATGCCTCTATTAGCTCTCTTTCTGTGCAGCTTACTGACCTTGGTAAGGTCCCACCCCCAGGTTTGAAAGCAGTGTCTGACTATACAGAAGCGAGGCTGAGTTGTTGCTGCCTCATCTCTCGACTTCCTGCAGTCCCAGTGAGCTCCACAAAGCTGGTGAGTGTTTACTATAAAAATGATCACAATAAACAAAGAAGATGTTTATAAGTTATAAATATCTTCATTTTATTATTCTAATAATTTTTATATCAAATCTCAGGAGTATGAACATAAAGCAATCTGAGCATAAAGCAATTTGGGTATGATGGCACTACGCATGAGCCCTTCACACAAGCTTATAGCTGTAGAAAGGGGATGTGGTCAGCATTCCAGCGTGCAGGATGCCGACGGTCTGAAGGTAAGTATCGGGGTGTTAGGGGGAGGTTAGGTTTAGGTAGCAGGGTTAGGGTTAGGATTAGGGGGAGTGTTAGGGATAGGCACTGGGTAGGGAGTGTTATAATTATGGTGCAGGGAGGGGGAGGTTAGGTTTAGGCACTGGGGGGGTTAGGTTTTGGCACCAGGGAGGGGGTGTTAGGTTTAGGGTGCCGGGAGGGGTAGGCTAGGTTTAGGCACTAGGGGGGAGGTTAGGGTTAGCCACCGGGGAGGGTGGGTTAGGGTAGGGGTTAGAAAAATACTTACCGTAACTTCCTATGGGTGTCAGTATTCTGGCTGTCAGGATGCCGCTATCCGTATTTGGACCAGCGGCATCCTGACAGCCGGGATTTCATACCCAACATGTAGGAAGTCATTCCCGTTAAACAAAGAAGTGGCTTCTATCCCTCTATGATGTGGAATAATCATGTAAAGACAAATATTGTCTATTGTGGATGGTGGAATATTTAGCTGAGATTATAATTTCAATGTATCATGATGTGGTGTCTTACTGTAGATGCCATTCATCATCATCATCAACGTGATTTTTTTAAAACAACATTTTGCACTCCCCCATCCCCCAAGTCATCTGAGCACCAGTGTTCTTAGTCTCGGTTGGTTGTCACTATTGGGGGTGATTGATGGGTGAACAGCCTGTGGTCCCTCCACAAAGCTACAATTAACACCAGGCTATTGCAGGCTGGGTTTGTCACACTGCAACAGGGAAACCCACAGTTTTCAGTACATCCGACACTAGTTACCCCAATTTATTAGCACTTAAACTTATAGGAATCATTTTATTTCTTCCAATTTTTAATCCAGTGTAGTAAGTGTAAAATGCACTTTGGACAATGTTACATTAATGTCCAACATTGGAACCTGAACTCTGGTTAGTTGTGGCTATATCCCACATCAGGTGTGCCCACAATTAATCCCAATCTATCAGTGAGGTACATTGTGCACCAGATTCTCCATGGGAATTCAGCCCTCTGATTAACGTTCAGGAGCTGTGTCATATTATTACCGGGAATACAGATACACACATATCATTGAGCAAGTGCAGTGAGACAATGCCTATATTATGGTTATAAAATTGGTGTGCAACTAATTTTAATTGAGCCTTAAGATATTCAAATTCCTTCAGTTCTTTCTTATTCATTTTATTTAACTGGTGATAACTACAATGTTTCACAATTCCTTTTTACTAGGGAGTGACAAAAAATCACACCATGCATTGATGCTTTTTTTTTACTCTACTTTGTAAATGCAGTGACTTTTTTTTTGAAGGATTTAATGTTCCCATATAATCTGCACTTTTAGGTCTTTTCAAATCTCTCCGAACAAAAAGTGCAGCAGCTATGGATCCAAACTCATGGGAGTAATTATTATGACAGCAGTGATTGTAGCTGCTACAGGGCCTGGAAGCTGAGAGGTGAGGCTAAATGTTTACATCATAACTGTACAGTACAGTACACAGCCTCGTTGTAAATTCTGCCTAGGAAATACCTCAGTAACTAGAATTGGATTATAATAGGATTCTGGGTGTCCTTTAACCTGAGTTCTGGTTTACATACTATGTGCACCAACATTTGAACACTGGCCATTATCCACATAAGCCTGGACATCAGGTGGTTAATCTAACGAACATATATAACATTTCTGGGTACTGGTACCATAGGTCTGTTGTATCTAACACTTAATGTATATTAAATATATATATTTGGTTTGTTGTAAACTGTAAAATCTTAGTATATCATCGTTAAAAGATTATAGGAGGAGTAGAAGACTGAGGACTCTGACCTTTAATAAGGGGGGGGTATATAGAGATTAAGAATTTTTAACCTATTGTAGCTTTATGAGCGGTAGGGGTGTAACAATTTTGTATGATCTAATAACTCCTAGCAGGAATCTACCCTCTGTCTTCGTGTGGATCCTGTTAAATAAATAATACTCACGTGTCTAATTCTCGTGTAATATAGTCTAAGTTAATTTTGTTGCATGTGTTATATGATGTTAAGGCTAAAGTCCATTCAAAGTTTACCAAGAGTAATCTTAAACCAACTCTGGTGGGACAATCCATAATATTTCAGTTTTGGTGGAGGCACTAGTTCATCAATTAGTGCATTGCCATTGCAGTCAGTAGCCCTCAAGTGGTAATCTTGAAATGAGATCCAGAAATCTAGGGTTACTTGTGTAACTGAGTACATTTTATTATTATGTAGAATGCAAGTCACTTTTGCTGGCCCATTTCAGGGTGCTGGAGGAATTGGTATCTTTTATTTTCTTACTTAGTAAAAATATAAATATAAATGTATTACTAAAATAAACTGTTTTATATCTTTACCACATGGGATAAAAGCAGAAAAAAGTATAACATTTATGAAGATTTATAAATATTTACTTAGGCCATATATATTGTAGCCAGCAAATTTTGTTGTGCTTCACAATTGATATAAAATAATACCCTACATTCTTACAATATATAAACTTACAAAGATATACTGTATAAATGTAATTTTGCAGAGGCCCATATCATGCATTTTGCAAAAACATGTATCCTAGTTTGTTTAAAATGTATATTGCTGAACCCATCAGGGGCAAACGCAGGATTTCTAGAGGGGGGATCCCAAGTGCTTGATTTTAGACTAGTGTGGCCAGCCCAGGAATAGAGCATAATTAGCACTTACAATAAGCTATAATCTGTACACTGGTCTCCTTATGCAATGGATCATGTATGTAATATATTATTAATAATTACCATAATAGAAGGCTCTAGGGGAGAAAGTCTAAAAAATTATTTTTTTTGTATCAAACATATTTATCTCATATTAGCTGATGTACCTGGGTAGATCTCAGACATTTTTATTTCCTTCATACCATCTTCACTTAACTTATATGCTCAGTTTATTTTATGCCAGAGGCAGAACTATGGGAGACAATGGAGGCGCCTGCCGGTGGGGTCCAGCACTGAAGGGGCACCTCTTCCATTGCCCACAATATATTCACCCCACTCAGGGCTGTAAATATGTACCCAGAGTGTACTGTCATGGCTGCCCAATACATGGCACCTCTTCCAGGCACCTGAGAAGCTACCATAACCATATACTAGTGGAGGGCTCTGTGTCCGACCATTAGATGCTGCTTCCGTCTATCTATAGTAAGTCCCTGTTCATTAATGTCACTGCTCCTCAGCAGCTTCTGATGCCAGTGTGACTCTGGTGTCCCCACCTCAATCCCCGTCCCACTCCTCCCTGTTGGCAGCTCTAGTCGCTGACCTTTGCGGCAGGCCCGAGCATAAGCACGACTGCAGACCTTCCAGGAGCTGGATGTCAACAAGGATGCACCAGGCGGAGCTGCGGATAAGAGGGCATGGGAGGCGGTGGCCTGGAGCACAAGCAACTGAGTCTGGGGGCAGATCTTTGTTGGAGCAACTTCCCGGCATGTGAAGCAGTCGGCAGTAGACTGGGCATTTTGTGATTTGTAGTTCCACCACAGTAGCAGTCTTACAATATCTTGACTCAAACTCAGTCCTCAAAGTCACATCAGTTGGTTTTCCCCTCCATCAGGGCTCCCCACCCCACATCAGATGGCTTTTGCCTCCATCAATCATCCTAATTGCACTTTACAGGTCACTATCTTATCTGTGACTAACGCATAGCTGTATATGTCTGAAAAAGGGGGGATGTCCTGCAAATTTACTTTAGTAAATAGGTCAAATAGAAGCACATTCACACATTCTAGATTAGTGTTTTTGTGTGGATAGACATGATAGATAGATAGATAGATAGATAGATAGATAGATAGATAGATATGCCCCATATTTATTTTCCCTTTTTTTAGGGGGGGGCACCAAATTATAACTTGCCCCTGGGCATCTGGGATAAACTTATGCCACTGACACACACCATGTTTGTTTTCCTTTTTTTGAGGGGGGAGTGCCAAACTCTAACTTGCCTCTTGGCAACTGGGATGAACTTAGGCCCTTGTTTTATGTCTCTGGTGTAAGTAAACGTTGAAGACATAATTGAACATTTGCCCAGCAGCCACCAGCTTGCATAAACCACCACAAGTAAAAGGTTGGGACATGTCAAGGAGGTACTCAGCGGAGCTGGTGTTGTTGTCCCCCTTGCTGTCATGGACATGATAGGGAAGTCCTCCCAGTTGTCCACCACGTGCCTCACATTTAGTTCACGCACCACCCTAGCCATTAGCTGAGTGTCATACATAAGATAGGAGAGGGACCAGAAAAGGCAGACTCCATCTCCTGTGATGGGGACAACGGTGTGAGGCACCATCTCCCATTTAACAGTCAAAAACTCAATTGATATGTTTGAGAAAATGAAAAATCCAAATACAAAGTAAGTGCAGTATCCAAATGGAAAAAATATTGTCAGAGTGTTAAGTCCTTAGCAGTTTCGACTCCAGAGGTGGGTCTGCAGCACAGTCCAATATTCAAAGAGGGGAGCCACACCAACTGCCATCCCAAATGCTGCTAAACATCACTGGCAGTTGGTGTGGCTCCCCTATTTGAATATTGGACTGGCTGCATCCCCAAATATGAAGCCGCCACTCATCCCAGACAATGAGCTTACAGTCCCACAGCACTTGGGACATGTTGCTTTGTCACTCAATCACCTTGGTCGAGAGGAAACATTTTGCCACTTTTCACCCCCTTAAGGAGACAAACTTTAAAAATCCCTGCTTAGTGGCTGCTTACGCCATGGAAGGAATATACTCCCTGAATTTCATGATTCTAGGTCAACTGGTTTGGGCAGGGTGTTGATGTGTCACACAGTTAGGACATTGCACAGGGAGAGGAAACATTTTTGATAGATGATAGAGTAAGTGGTCAGGAAAAGGTTAAACATCCTATAATAAATATGCATACATAATATAACCAGTAGGAGACAGAACTAATTTTTTCTAGGCGCAAATTTTTCCACCTCATGGTAAGACTCCTGTCTCTTCTTATTAGCAGCTGCTTTCTGGTCTCTTTGGTCCAGTGCACTGACTGAGTTGAGATTTTCACACACAGTAGACTTTCTAGGCAAAACTGCTGCTACCTGGCATGCGCAGCTGCTTCATTTCACACCTTATAATGCATGTTATGGCTACAGCTCTTATTATATACTACTGCTATTGTGGTCATGATTTGAGTTTTAACTGGTGAAGGGTGGGGGGTTTCTGGGCAACTGGAACCCAACCCCTTACTCACATTTCCCTATGCCTATCTATACACAACAAATGACAGAAATAAAGTGTTGATTTTTCCATTTTATTGAGTAAAAGTATACATGAGCAAGCAGCACACAGTGGCAGAATTTAGGAGTGCAGATTTAAAGAAGATGATTGTGGGTTTATTTGCAGTCAAAGTAAGGCATTCAAAGGCATAATGTCAGATGTGATGTCTTCATTTATCACAGCAAAAACTTCATTTGCCCTGGCAAGGATCAGGACAGCAGGGGTTGCATGGATCTGCAGTGTAGAGATTATAAATTAGATTGTAAAATTGACTTGAACAATAAACTACATGGCATAGGTTCTCAAACTTGGTCCTCAGGACCCCAAACAGTGTATGTTTTCCAGGTCTCCTCACAGAATCACAAATGAAATAATTAGCTCCCCCTGTGGATCTTTTAAAATGTGTTAATGAGTAATGAATACACCTGTGCTGCTGCTGGGTGACCTAGAAAACGTGACCTGTGTGGGGTCCTGAGGACCGAGTTTGAGAACCACAGGACTATGGATAAAAGTGTTTCTTATAGTCTCAGAATACATGCTTCAGTAAGCCTTCGATACCAATAAAAATGTAATCAATTTGACCTCTTTCTTATCAATAACATGTTGACTCTTAGGTGGAAATTTATAAAACATTGTGTTGTGCATTGGTTTGAAATCGCTGCAAATCTTTGCAAGTTTCCACCTCCCAACTGCTTGATTCACTCTTCAGCAGTTTGGATGGTGATTATCAAAAAGTTGGTGATGTGTGGTGGTTTTGATATAGCCAATCAGCACATGAGGAGGATCAATACACTTATTATGGGGCAATCATTGTGTATTGATTATGGAGTCAGAAATAATTAACAATCACTTAATAAGATATAATATTATAAATAATAATAATAGTAATAATAATATGCTCTTTTGCCTACATAATGCTAGATAGTAAATCTCTTTCTTAGAATGTTTAATTTGTGAATTTGAGGTCAACTGAATACATAGGTTCATGAAGACTAGAGTATAAATATTATCTTTTCCAGATTATCAAGTGGGGTTTAGCATATCTCATTTTCAATGACCCATGAAGGTTATTGGCACACTCAATTGAACAGACTTAAAACCTGAACTTAATTTAGTTGTAGGAAATCAAGAATATTATATTAATCATAGCTATCCAAATTAGCAAATAGCTGAGTAGGGCTCACAGTTTTCTATTTTACTCTCAATAACACACACCAGAATATACAGTAATAAGTATAAAATATATAGTGTATCCTGCACCCTCTGTTATAATGAAGTAAATAGGTAGTTGAGTACTGGCCAACTAATATCATCTATTCTTATAGACCAATGAAACATTTCTTCTCTATTCTCATTCATCCTTACCTTGTTGGCGAGGGCCATGTTGATGATGATGATTGCCATGGTGCTGTGGACGAGGTTTACATGCTAAAACAAAGAAACAAAAAAATACATCTATTATCTGATCTACAACCAGGTATTTTGTACCCATCAGTATCAGGAAATTGCTCCACTTGCAATACAGGTAAATTGAAAATAATTATATAAATATAATAATACAGTAGATTGTAAGACCTGTTGGATACACGCTTTATTGTTCTAGCCTTTCAATCTGTTGTATATTTTGCTTCCATAATTGCTAATAACAGTCATGGGGGTATATTTACTAAAGTGCAAGTTTTTAGCAATTGAGATATTGCCCATAGCAACCAATCAGATTCTAGCTATTATCTTTTAGAATGTGCTAGATAAATGATAAGTAGAATCTGATTGGTTGCTATGGGCAACATCTCCACTTCTAAAAACCTGCAGTTTATTAAATATACCCCATGGAGTTAACAGTATATCGTTCAGTATTATTAAAAAATATGGTTAGTAATAACTTAATTAGTTTTCATTGTAAATAATGGTTTCAGATTAGTCAACTGTAATAATGCCTAGAAATATGGAATGGAGAATATGAAAAAAATCTAAACTATAAAGTAAAGAAGTAGAGATGTGCGGTTCTGGTTTCCAGAGATCTGAAGTCACCCGAATTTCATGATTCTGGACAGTTGCGAGTCTCTGTTCTGATCTCCTGAGGAGATCTGGACAGATCCAAGTCGTGGTTCTGATCTTCGGAATTCGGATTTTAAATCTGAATTTCAGGTTATGCATTGCAAAAATTACATGATATTAGCTGTTTTTAAAAACTTTTTATCAACTTTTTTTTTTTTTTTTAAAAACCCAGATCCAAAAACAAAACACTTGATGGTGGTTTTGCAAAACCAAAACCAAAACATGAATATGAATCCAGATTCAATACCAAAACCAAAATATGAGGGTCAGATCACATCTCTACTATAAAGCCAAATGTAAGCACAATTATTTTATTGAATGTTATATTAAAAAGCATGAACATAGTTTTAACAAGTGACTTCCATTTACCCTTTTTTGGTGTATTTATCTGTTTGCATTTATTTTGTCTTAAGTTATTTTATGTATATCCTGTTATATAAATGTCCTATTTTCCACACTTTCTGGCATTGTGGAGCATCGTAGCACCTTACAATTGTAAGATGATAATAAGTAACTTACGGTCCTGGCACGGATCTACGCAGACAGGCGGTCTCTGGCATGGGTCCTTGCAAGGATCCTGACACTGGGTTGTCTGGCAGCTTTTTCCTCCCTTGATTCCAGACATGACTGGTTACTGGCTGAGCTGTGTTCCTCTGTAGAGACGTCAGGTACAGGTAGGTTTAGAAGATGACTGAAAAGCTGGAAACTGGTCCTTTTATATATAAACAGTGTAAAAGGAATTGGGACACATTCTTCTATTGGAGAGTCATGACAAACTTTACAAGGTGAATAAACATTAAAATTGTTTATACATACTGTAGGTGCTTATTTTCTTCAGTTTATTATTTAGAAATGGGTGTTTCCCAAATGAACACATTATTTGTAGCTATAAAATTCATGGTTTATGTGTGGTTTAATTGGGATTATTTCTAAATTAGAATGAATGCAGTGAAAAAAATGTACAGTGAATATAACACCTGTGTGTGAACTATCAAATCTGCTATGTATAATTGCTTGGAATCATGTGCAGGGGACCAATTTTATAGAAGGTTAAAGTAACTAAAATATATTTCACTGCTTATTAAATACATTCCATGTGGTTGCCAGTTACAATGTGCTCCCCAATGCTCTTTTAGCAGAGGGAGTAGAGCATACTGTACTTGCCTAGTTTTGAAAATGCATTTCAGGGGGACTGTGAAAGCAGCACCTATGAGCGCGGCGGTAAAGTGGACTGAGGGGCATGTCATAAAATTCATTTACACACAAATGTAAACGAACCCCAACGCAGTTAGTAAGAACTATTTGTTGATGACTACACTTTGAAAAATTGGAAATGATACCAATAAACCCATTTGAATGTACATATACACTGTGAATATATATATATATATATATATCAGTTTCATAATGAGGATAAGGTGCAGAGCCGTAACTACACTTTTTGGTGCCTTGCGCCAGAGAGAGCATTGGCTCCCCCCTACCCCCATTTTTTAAATAGGGACATAAGATAGAGTAAGAGCCATGGCCTTATGGGGAAGAGATAGAGGAGGCCAGGAGATGCTGGGGATAAAAGAAGAGGAAGCTACAAGTGAGAATGATATTAGACAGGAAAATTGACAGGTCCAAACAGCGCCCCCTGCCCTGTGGTGCCCTGTGCCATGGCACTGGTCGCACTACCCTAGTTACGACCCTGATATGGTGGAATCAGGGAGACTGCTATACTGTTTAGGGAGTCAGGGAGATTGCTACTATTTCAGGAAGTCAGTTGGCAAGTATGGAGTAGAGTGGCAATTGAATATTGCATCTTCACCTGCATCAGTGACAGCTACCTTCTCATATCCATCCGATGATGTATACAGGTTGAGTCTCCCATATCCAAAATGCTTAGGACCAGGGATATTTTGGATAACGGAATATTCCGTATTTTGGAATATTTGCATACTATAATGAAATATCTTGGGAATAGGACCCAAATATACACACAGAATGCATTTATGTGTTATATACACCTTATACACACAGCCTGCAGGTAAGTTTATACAATATATTCAATAATCTTGTGGCTCAAACAAAGTTTGTGAACAGAAATGAAATTCATTTATGTTCATATACACCTTATACACACAGCCTGAAGGTAATTTTATACAATATTTTTAATAATTTGTGCCGTAGACAAAGTTACATTGAACCATACATTGAACCATCAAAAATCAAAGGTTTCATTATCTCGGTCATGCCCAAAAAATTCCGTATTTCGGAATATTCCGTATTTCAAAATATTTGGATATGGGAGACTCAACCTATAATAGCATAAACATTGGTAATATCGATGAAGATCAGGAAGCCATGCAGCATATATACGGCAAGTCTGACTCTCATGACACGCTGTGAGCTCTCATGCTGCGAAGGAGATCACAATGGTGAATCTATGCACTCCCATGAAATGGCATTTAAAAGGTTAGACATGCCTGTGTTTCTTCAGACACCTCGTTACCTCCCCCAAACGCTGACTACCTGTCACTGACTTTGCGAATAGACCCTCTGTGTGGGCGTAATCGCAAAACAATCACTGAGCATGCGCAGTGCGTCTGACACAGTGGTGGAACTAGAGAGTGGTGGGCCCAGGTGCAAGAATATGCTTTGGGCCCCCCTATGCAGTATCCCCAGTAGTCCCCCATATACAGTGCCACCAGTAGTGGTCCCCCTATGCAGTGCCCCAGTATTGCCCCTTATACAGTGCCCCCAGAAGTGGTCCCCGCTATGCAGTGCCCCCAGTCATAGTCCCCCCTATGCATTGCCCCTAGTAGTAATCCCCTATTAATTGCCCCCAGTAGTAGTCCCCCTATGCAGTGCCCACAGTAGTAGTCCCCCTATGCATTGCTCCCAGTAGTAGTCCCCCCTATACATTGCTCCCAGTAGTAGTCCCATCTATGCAGTGCCCACAGTAGTAGTCCCCCCTATGCATTGCTCCCAGTAGTAGTCCCCCCTATGCAGTGCTCCCAGTAGTAGTCCCATCTATGCAGTGCCCCCAGTAGTAGTCCCCCCTATGCATTGCCCCCAGTATTAGTCCCCCCTATACAGTGCGTCCAGTAGCGGTCAACCCCCCATACAGTGCCCCCAGTAGCGACCCCCCAATACAGTTCCCCTAGTAGCTGCAACCCCCCCTTTACAGTATACCCAGTTGCACCCCCCCTATGCTGTGCCAGTGTCAGTTCCCATGCCCCCTTACACACGCACAGACACACAAAAAAACACAACTTACCTGAATACCCGCTCCAGTCGCTACCGCCGCTGTCAGCTCCTCCCGGCCCGCTTTTCTGCACTATGGGAGAGACAGCTGTGTGTTTGTTACTGTGTAGTGCTGGCCACTCTCACTGCGGTCTGCACTACACTTGGGGGCCCGGGGGACACTAGCAGCGGGTGCAGTGGCGGCTATGGACCCTGCACAAGCCACCAGCTGCACCGCTGCTAGTTCCACCACTGGTCTGACACGCATGCGCAATGGCAAACAATCACTCAATCTATGTAAAAATTGGCATTGCGCACATTTCTGGGTCAGGCCCTTAGAGCACAAATGCAAAAGGGAGAACAAATTATGCTTTTTGTCATCAGCCTGTGTCACACACTAGCAAGGGAGTGAGAAAACATTTTAAGTTGGTATCAATATAGACCTGCTCTCTCCATATGTTCTCCATCTTCTCTCACTTGAGTCAAGATACTTATCTTGCCTCATGGCAGAATCATTCTGAATCCTAATACTTAAAATAAGTGAGTAATGATGATTGTATGAGCTGTGATAAAAGTATAAACCTACTAGATGTTGACGAAAATATCTAGCATGTACCTGGGTTAAGGGTCTATCTACTAAGCAGTGATAAGAGACAGAGTGAAAAGTGATAAGGAAGTGCCAGCCAATCAGCTCCCAACTGTCATTTTTCAAACACAGCCTGTGAGATGGCAGTTGGGAGCTGATTGGCTGGCACCTTATCACTTTCTTATCACTTTTCACTCTGTCTCTTATCACTGCTTAGTAAATAGACCCCTTATACTTTACCTGCCTTACAGTATACTGCTCTGTTGCATTCTTTACAACTTACGTGTCATAGATTAAGAATTTTGCTGTTACATTTACTATCCATAATTTGAAATTCTCAGCAATGTGCTGATTGCCATTGGAAATTCGTTTTAGAACAATGAGGTGTGGAAGCAATGCATTCTGCTACTCCTATTCTCATCAATATCTAGGAGCAGTGAGCTGCAAAGTGGGGAAAGAGATTTCATCCACTTGCTTCATCTGTTTTGAAAAATGTTAGAAGGACTTGGTACTGTAAGTATCCCCCTTGTCTTTCTGTATAGTGCTTAACAGCATCACTAAATTCCTGCCTATCAGCACATAGGCTCTGGGAGACATATGACATTTAGTAATATGGAAACAAAATGTTGTCATATTTGAAGCCCTATGCTATCCTCTAACACTCTTTGGGGTAAATTTACTAAAGTGAGAGTTTTTAGAAGTGAGTTTTAAAAGTGATGTTGCCCATAGCAACCAATCATATTCTAGCTATTATCTTCTAGAAGGTGCTATTTAAATGTTAAGTAGAATCTGATTAGTTGCTATGGGCAACATCACTTTTAAAACTCACTTCTAAAAACTCTCACTTTAGTAAATTTCCCGTTTGTCTCTATTCATTTCACTGCTTGAGAGGTGATCACAGGGGATCACTGGACAATAGTAACTAGAAGGGGATCGGTATGAATGACCGCCGGACGTGAGCCTGGCGGTTGAAATCCCGATGCCGGCAGCCCGAACAGCACAGATCCCGACAGGGCAGTTAAGTAGGCTATCCCTACCCCTCTCCCCCCCTAACTCTGACCCTCCCTTAGGGGTGCCTAACACTCATCTCCCCCCTAGTGCCTAACCCTAACCTCCCCCTCAGGGGTGCCTAAACTTAACCCCCCCTCCCCGCACCCTAAACTTAACCCGCCTACCCGCACCCTAAATCTAACCCTCCCGGGGGGTGCCTAACACTAACCTTGCCCTGGCATTTCAACCGCCGTGTTCATGACTTCATACCATTAGAAGGGCCACATCATTAGAAAGAGAGGACCCTCCCTTTCAAGTGTTGGTGCCTCTAAATGTTTTATTGCTTGTTTACTTAAATTTCCACCCCCCATCCTTTCCATTCAATTTTCAAGGTGAGAACAGTTCTTTCTTTAACAGGTGCCTGTCACTGTGTTGGACAAGTGGGACTCATCCTCTGCAGTGTTAATGTATATGCTGAGTGCAAGCCCCACAAAGTTAATGCATATTACAATGTTTTTTGTTTTGTTTTATGGAGTAAAATACAATACTATACTGTATATTGGTTTATATTAGATTCTTATTTTTCTAGAAATGTTTTTTACCTATGACATTTTAGTGAGGTATTGTCACAGCTACAGACACTTGGGACTCCTGAGGAAAGGCAGGCTTAACAGGCGGTACGAACTGAGGTGGTTTAAGGAATGACCTTCTCATGAAATAGCACCGGCACGTAATGTTAAAAGTAAACTGGATTTATTCAACGACAAAACTGTGTAGAAAAGTTCTAGATATTCAAACATAAAGTCCACATAAAGCAACGTTCGTAATGTCATGACAAACAGGTGCAGAGGTTAGCCCCATGAAGAACTAAAGTTCAAATAACACAAAGTTCATAGCATACTCACAAGCAAGTGCAGGGTTGAGCCCCAAGACGTGACTGAAATCCGGTAAGCAGAGGTGCAGGGTTGAGCAGTGAGATGTGAGTGGAATCCAGTAAGCAGAGGTGCAGGGTTGAGCCCCGAGACGTGAGTGGAATCCGGTATGAGGAGGTGCGTGGTTGAGCCCCGGAATGTGACTGAGGTCCGGTATGAGGAGGTGCGTGGTTGAACCCCGGAATGTGACTGAGGTCCGGTATGAGGAGGTGCGGGGTTGAGCCCCTGAATGTGACTGAGGTCCGGTATGAGGAGGTGTGGGGTTGAGCCCCAGAATGTGACTGAGGTCCGGTATGAAGTTGAGCTTTTATGATGCAGTTGACAACTGTTTTAAGATGAACATTGTGAGGCCATGAATCAATAGCAGAGCTGGGCTAATAGTACAGCAGAGAACTAATAGCAGAGTCAGGCTTGGTAAAACAGCAGAGAGCCAACAGCAGCGCTGGGCTCTGTAGTGCAGCCGAGAAACTGTAGCAGAACTGAACCAGGAAAAGGCCCAAGCATTTGGAAAGTCCACAGCATATCCCAGACACAGCAAGGATTTTACAGGAGTCCAAGGAAAACCTGTACAGACAACAATACTCAGTTAGTAATACCCCTTTTCCACCAAAATTCAGGGTCTGACCCAGAGTTGGAACAGAATTCCTATCCAGATCAGACCCAGAATTTAGCCAGCGCCAACTCGGGATATTCCCGAGTAGGCGCCGCTCACACCGGAGTCGGGTCTGCATAGTCCCGGCTTTCCCGGCATGAAAGTGGACGCTTGGAGATGACATCATCTCTAAATGCCACTGAAGCCGGACCAATCGGCCGGCTAGCAGCGCACACCAGGTCATCATGACCCAGAGTGCGCTGTTCTCACAGCAGGGTTTTATGGGCTACACCCGTGTTAAACCCTGCTATTTACCTGGGTTGGATTGCCGGGTCACTCGACCCGGCGATCCAACCCTCTCCCCTTTTACACCAGGGAGCTGCCCAGGTTAACCCTGCAATAACCCAGGTTTTAGCTCCGGTGTAAAAGGGGTATAAAAGACTTTTATACCAGATGCATGAAATCCATTGGAAGTGTTAAAGCATGTAACCCAGACAGAACCAGGTTTATAAAGCCAAGTAATCACAGACCCCAGCAAGCAGACGACGCCCAAGGAATAGAGGATCACTTTAACTCTCTGTATACTCCATGCGATACATGCCAGCAGCCCAGAAGGATACTCCAGCGACCACAACGGAACCTTGGCAAGTGTAGTTTATCTTTAAACAGGGATACAGTTCAGGTTCAGACAGGTATTGATTGTTGTATGTAATAAATTGATTATTTATATTTTATAAACGTGCTTATTATTTCTTGGGGTTATTATATTATTTCAAGTAAGAAAAAGCAAGAAAACTAGTAATTCTCCATTTGAATATATTTATTTCTGCTTTGTCAGCACCTCTCAGTGTTCTTTCAAAGTAATGAAATAACAGTAGTTATCATTTCTTGATCAAGATTAGATGGATATCTTGAGTCTCATGTACATAAATACATGTCCAGCTCAAATCACAGGGGGCAAAATTTACTAAAGTGAGAATTTTTAGAAGTGAGTTTTAGAAGTGATGTTGCCCATAGCAACCAATCAGATTCTACTTAACATTTAACTAGGACCTTCTAGAAGATAATAACTAGAATCTGATTGGTTGCTATGGGCAACATCTCTTCTAAAAACTCTCACTTTAGTAAATTTACCCAAAGGAGTGCAAAATTACTTATAGATATATAATAAAAATCTGATTTATTAAACTTTAATTTATGTTTGAATCATAAGCTTGGTATCTCTATGCCTGATTTATAATTAGTGTGTTGGTAACTTGTCACTCTATATCGGTTGTGTTTTACGCATGGGGTGCATTCTTCTTATTTTGGAAAGCCAGTTAAATCTGTCTGAACATTTATTATAGAACATTCTGTGCCATACATATAATACTGTAAAATTTAATTAGATAGTCATCATAGCGCTTTAAAATTAGCATGCCATGCATGTCATTCATGAGAGTTATTACAAGGACTGATTAATGTAGGGATCACTCTTACGTATAGTTTTGTGCCATGACTTATAGATTCACCCTAATGTCCACGTTGTGATTATGCTCCTTTGTAACAATCTGTGTGCATAGGTAAATAAATGCTGCCCTGAAATGACATCTGTCTGTAATATTTACATGTTTCTCTTTAGAGCTGATATTATGTAACATTTTCAACATGTCGGACATATTCTTTCACATTGCAATGTACTCCATTCATAATACCAATGCATAGTCTACATCGGTCCTGATTCACAGTTGTACGCTAATGCTGCTGTGATTTTGTATGAAGCTGTTATCAGAAGATATGCAAATATAGCAGCCGCCAGGAGATGTACTGAGATACCCACGTGCGGCTTTGCAAATCCAAGCATCTGGGTAAAATGTCACAGCATGTGCATACAAAGATGTAACATCAGTCGCAGATGATTCGACTGTCGCAGTCATGAGTAAGACTATGGTCCGGCAGAATGGCCGTGGGAACTGAGATCCTAGAGCCGTATTTTTTACGCATCGGATCGCGGTAGCATGTGACAGGTCCATTAACCGATCCTGACACACCTGCATTACAACCCCTAAATGCTCCCTCACTGTCAATAACACACAAATATATAGTCGCTGTGAGTGACTATGGTAATAGGGTCCTTGCACAGAGCACAGGGCTCTGTGGGTGACACCATTTCTGCCCCATGGCCCTTCTTTCTGGCTAGCAGGGTGCTTTGAAGGGCACCATCAGAGCCGGCTCTAGGCATAGGCATTCTAAGCAAATGCCTAGGGCATCTGGAATTCGTGGAGGCATTCCACGGCTCTGCTGGCTGCTGCAGAGATTGATAGGAGCTCAGCTCTCTGATCAGGCCAGTGAATGTGGGGTGTTGAGGGTAATTCCTCTTCTCTGTACTCTTCAGGATTCATGCAACTTACAAGGAAGTGCATTGTTCTTCAGCAACCCCCTTGAGGGCCCCCCAGCACCAGTAGTGTCTGGCTACAGCTTCCCAGCTAAACAGTGAGTGGAGTGCAGTACTGCTGGGGAAACTCTATGAGGAGGAATGCTGCTGCTTCTGCTTTTGTGATGCAGTGTATCCACTGCCCCCATTTACCCCCTCACTACCTGGGGAAATGGGCATGCATTTCAGTCACTGTGCCAGCTGTTGCAACCAGCAAAAACTTACATTATACAGGTACCAGCAACAACTTATATTGTCCTGTATGAGAATAGGATGCTGTGTGCAGGATGTCAGAGGTCTGTTATGTGTGTCAGTGTGGAAAGACCACACAGTGCAAGGTGGGTTAATAGAACTGCACTCTAAGGGGGTGCAGAGGGGGTTGAATGTATTGTAGCAGAACTGTCAGATCTTCTTGACAGCTGTATATATGGGCAGGGGGGAGATCAGAGAATGCTGCAAGGAAGGGACACTCACCTACACATGCACAATGTTCCAGAAGCTGCCTGAATTCCCAGTTTGTTGTACATCTATGGCTGACATTACTGTAGTCCTATGCCAGGTTGCAGAGGAGGGCTCTCTGTCATGTGCTATAATAATAATGTGCACTGTGTGTGCTGTATGGTAGGTGCAGAGCCTCTAGTGCCAGCTGCAGGACAATGAGCCATGAGGTTCTGCAGATATGACTTTTCCTGGTCCTGTTGGACTGCTGTAAGGACTGATCTGGTCCCAATTCTCAGAGGCTTCTCCAGCACCAAGAATGTCCCTGTTCTCAGTTAAAGATACATATGTATGTACTGTGTCACGGCATGTATATTATGGAGCATGTGTATGTACTGTGACATTAAACAAATAGAGACATCACACATTTGAAATGTTAATTTCAGCATTGTGAAGCAGGAGGTGGGGCCACGTTGACGCGATTCAGCGCAAATTGCATCACCGCCGTCTCCCCCCGGCTGCGAGTGTTTTTATCATTACTGCAGGGGGTGCCGGGTGGGAGGCTTGATATCTGCTAGGGGGCACCAGCCAAAATTTTGCCTAGGGCACCAAATTAGCTAGGGCCGGCTCTGGGCACCCTGCAGCTAAGATTATTGCTGCACAGCCACCAGAGTTTCCTTTAGATGCTTCAGACAGGCACCCTGCAGCCTGTACAGTCGTGGCTTCATGTAACCTGTACAGCCATGGCTTCATGTAACCTGTACAGCCGTGGCTTCATGTAACCTGTCAAGCCGTGGCTTCATGTAACCAGTACAGCCGTGGCTTCATGTAACCTGTACAGCCGTGGCTTCATGTAACCTGTACAGCCGTGGCTTTGTGTAGCCTGTACAGCCGTGGCTTCATGTAACCTGTACAGCCGTGGCTTCGTGTAGCCTGTACAGCTGTGGCTTCGTGTAGCCTGTACAACCGTGGCTTCGTGTAGCCTGTACAACCGTGGCTTCATGTAACCTGTACAGCTGTGGCTTCATGTAACCTGTACAGCCGTGGCTTCGTGTAGCCTGTACAACCGTGGCTTCATGTAGCCTGTACAGCCGACGCTACTGTTCTCATTAACCTTAATTTCTAAGTATTAATGGCTACAATACTGATAATCAGCCCTTAGAACAATACTGACTTTCATTCATTATCTTTAATAAAGGGAAAACTCTCAAAGCTGGGCACTAATAAAGAAGGTGATTAAAAAGAGATAAATATAGCAGCACACGCCTATGGGCTTGTGTAAGCCCAAGAAAGACTACAGGATGTAGTCGCTGACTGAAAAATTAGGATTGGTGTTGCGCTAATTAGTTTCTATATATAAAATGGCAATCACTTAAAATGGCAGAAATAAGAATAAAGATCAAGACGCCAAATTGCAGATGGTTAATAGGTAATCCTTTATATAACATATATAAAAAAAACACAATCCCACAATAAAATTACGCCGTGCAAAATTAATTCTACAGTCTCTATAGAAAACTAGAAAACATTCAGTTTCAATGCGTTTATAAGGACTGATTGTTATATAGGTCTCTATTAGGAACCATCAGCATATTCGTTTAAAAAGCAGTCTGTCGGAAAAAAACAACTCAGTTCTCACTGGACCTTTGGTAGGGTAATACTGATCTTTGATCCTCGGATTTATCAGACCTCCGTGTCTGTAACAAATGTCCGTCTAGGGGACCTGTGGTGCTCTAAAGGGCTGCTGCTGGACATGTGCCCAGTATTAGAAGCTGATGGCGGAATACTCCATACTTGTTGCGGCTCCGGAGGCTATAATCAAGTCAGCTTCTAACCGCTGCATCAATCCAAGTACCATGTAGCAAATGGAGCTCCATTTCCATACATACAGGTGGTTCCCACAGATTTAAATGAGGACAATGTAAAAGATCAGGTAAGTGTCCGTCAGTCTGTAGCCAATTACTGACACATTTTGCTTCCATTCACGGAGGCTTTATCTTTAATAAAACAGGAGTATTATTATGAACAACAGGGACTGTCACCAGTGCAGCACGTGCAACACATATTTCGCTATATGACTTTATCAAAGCATCTTTATTTTAATAAGTATAAGAAATATTGCATTTTAAGTTAATAACTATGGGCCTGATTCAGAGCCGCTCGTTAGCGGCAGTACACTCGTTCACCGAACGAGCGAGAAAATGTAAATTCCAGCGCTCGCTCGAAAGTTCGCTCGTAGCTATTCTTCCGCCCCAAAGTCTCCCAACCCCTCCTCTAGCTAAAGAGCGAGCAAAATTGCGACCGGCCATCTCCCAATTTGGTTGCAGGGAACGCTCGCACAAGTCCAAACCGGAAGTGGGCCTGTCAGATTTCGATTACCTGCTCGTTCATTCTGCATATATACTTTAATCGTGTCATGCCAATCAATATATTAATTAGCTTAATTGCTCTTCACATGTTTGCCATCCGTTTTTTTTTCCTTTTTCAATAAAATTTATTGTTGTCCATGTGTGTCATTTTTCCCGCAGAATACGTACGGTATCAAACAATGGTTTACTTTAGCAAAAAAACATGTTTTAACCAATTATCCTATTGTTTTCCTGTGTTTAGGATCTTCCAAGTTTCAGATTTAAATTTCTTTATTTAAATTAGCTTACGCATGTCACTGCATGAAGCCTATCATAACTCACATTATATTTTGGAGCCTGTAGGACACATGACTCATACAATAACCAATACAATGGTTCCTGTTAATTTACAAAGTACATTAGCCAATCAAAAGCTTTCTCTGGCCTTTATTAAAACTGTTTGTTTTAAAAAAAATCATTGCCATCATGAGAGCCTCCGCATTTACAACACGTGAGCTGTTGGTCCTCACAGAGGTCATGGACCGGAGGATCACCAGCCAGCCTCCCCCCATCACCAACCGGGCCAAGCGATCGGCCTATGCGGAGGTTCGCCACCACCTGCGCTCCTTCGGCTCACGCCGTAATATAGGCCAATTAGAGCGCAGGTGGTTGGATCTGCGGTGCCGCACCCCCCGCTTGCTGGCATGTTTTCGGCAGCGGATCGCTGCAAGTAAGTGTTTTTTTTTTGTTTGTAGGATTTGTTTTCGGCCCTAACTGCGTGTGCTTGTTTCAAGTATAGCCCTGTTTGTTTTTTGCGGCCCTATCTGCATGTGCATGTTTGTTTTCAGTATCGCCCTGTTTGTTGCGGCCCTATCTGCGTGTGCATGTTTGTTTTCAGTATAGCCCTGTTTGTTGTTTTTGACATGTCTGTGTGTGCATGTTTGTTTTCAGTCTAGTCCTGTTTTTTTTTTAACACATGTCTGTGTGTGCATGTTTGCCTTTTTTAGAATGTTTGTTATTTTTTTGGTGTTGTAAATTTGGCTTCCACACCCCCCCTTCCCTAAAAAAATTTAAACATTTTTCCTTAATCATTTAGGAGCTGAACGCAGAATCCGGACTCTCCGCAGAGTTCGACACCGGGCTCGGCCCCTGCTGCCGATGACCAGTCCGAGCCCATCTCCCCAAACTTCCCCCAATTCCCCCTCCACCCCTGCCCGGCCAATAGCTGAGGCCCCTCCCTCTCCCAATTTGCCCCACCCCCAAAATTCACTGTCACCTCCAACCCCCCCTCTCTTTTCTTCACCCTCCCCTCCACCACCACCTAGATTTTCCGGCCCCTCAACAATTTCCAACCTCTCCCCTCCCTCAACCCACCAGCATTGGCCCACCTCCGAGGAGGAGGAGGATGGAGGTCCTCCCAGACCATCCAGCCCAATGACCGGTATGTTTACCTTTCTTTTGTTGTAAAAATTCATTTTGAATTGGATATACAATGTCTTGGATATTTTCCACTGATACATATCACACATGTGAAAACACTCATTCTTGGAGTTTTGTGCTTTACCCTAACAAGGGTACTTTGTCCTTTTTGGGTCGCCTTTTTGTGTGTTTATTTATGATTTAGTATTGATACCATCTTAGCATTTGCCAGTACTTGTTTTTTTAACACAAAACTGGATCTTGTTTGCAACTAGATTTATTTGTTTAGTTTGTTTATTCAACTTATAATGTAAGGTGTCATTTCATTAAGGATCCCTTTTTTTTTATATCAACAGCGGACCAGAGGCGGATGCATGGTATGCAGGAGGGCTTGGCCGCCTTGCGTGGCCACGTCATTTCCATGCTCGTGGTCCTCGACCACATGGCGGCGCTCCTTCGGAGCTGATTTTTTTTTTGTTTGTAATTTAGTTATGTTTTTTTGTCAAAATAAAATAGCGTTGTATGTTAACAAGTCTCATTTCTTGACTGAAAATATTACATTGTTTAACCTTCCATAAGTCCACTATTTGGTCATGTTCTTTAAAGTAAGATAAATTAGATTGTACAAAGCGCTAGAAAGTATGTAAGCTGCCACATTAAACACCTCACCATACCAATAGGTTTGTGGCTAATCCAACAGTTTGTTGTTTTTCTTGTGGTGGGTAATGTAAATAGAAGCTGAAACCTGCTTAGGCCTTTTTTTTAACAAACTACTGATTCACCCTAATACCTTTGTTGTTTTTTCTAAACCACAAAGCATGTTCAAAGACTTAACAATTTCACACATTACAGGATTCGGCATTATGAAAGGTGGCATTTTTTGAGACAGGTTACACGTGCTTGTAATGTGTAAATAAACACTTTTTAACAGAAAACTAATCTTTAATACACAGCAAACACACACAGAAAGTGAATTGTGACAAGCAATTCACACAGTGAAAACACACTACAAAAAACAACCTACACCAAACGCAAAAAAAACAAACAACACTCAAGAACTGTTGAAACAAGTAGCAGGCCAACATGAATCCACAAATGAGGTGATGAAATTATTTTTCAACAAGTTAGTTCCAATGTGGCCACATGTAGACAATTTAGTGGATCAGGTAGTAGGCATTGTTTTTACATGGTTTGAAAAAGAAGACAAGAAAAATAAATGAAAAACAAGATTAAAAAGGCACATTACAATCGTACATGTAGACATTGGGACAATTAAGTAAATGTTTGTCAATAATTACCTGAAAAATCGGGCCACCACATCATCGCGTATGGCCCCCCCACATACTGACCTCCGACCAACATCGGGGGGGCCATCCTCAGGTAAGGCATCCTCTGGCTGCATTGGGACACCACTCCTTATGGCGATGTTGTGAAAGATCCCACACAGGACCACAATTTTCTAAACCATAGCCGGCAAATACATGAGTTCACCACCAGAGCGGTGGAGACATCTGAATCGGCCTTTTAAAAAGGCCGATACAGCACTCCACCACCTGCCTGGTGGCTGTAAGTGTGGAATTATACTCACTTTGTGGCCCTGGTGTGGGAGCCAAATAAGGAGTGAGCAGCCAGGGCATGCAAGGGTAGCCACTGTCTCCTGTGAAAAAACAAAACAAACAATCAGGATCACTGTGTATCAAGCTTTGCATTGGTTACAACTAAAGGTCTCCACTTACCCAGAAGCCACGCATCTCCAGCTTGTAGGTTGTTTAATTTATGCCAAATCCCTGATTGCCGGATGATGAATGAGTCATGTGCACTCCCGGGTAATTTTGCATTCAGGGACAGGATCTGGAGGGAGGCATCACATACCACCATTACATTAAGTGAGTGATAGTGCTTTCGGTTCCTAAAAATTGCCTCCAGCCGTGCTGGAGGCTGAAGTGGTATGTGAGTACCATCCACAACCTCTATGATGTGTGGGAAGCCAGCTATTTGGTAAAAATTGGCCTTCACCACACTAAGGGAACCCATATCCAATGGCATGTTAATAAAATGATGGAGGTGCTTGAAAAGGGCCTCCATCACTGCCCTCAGGATCCTTGAAAATGAGGATTGTGAGATTCTGGCCACTATTCCCACCGTGGTTTGAAAGGATCCTGAGGCACAGAAATGTAACACCGCCATTAATTGCGTAAGTGGTGGTATTGCTGTAGGACTGTCAATTTGCCGCTCAAGATCACTCTCTATAAATGAGAGAGTGTCTATGATGATTTGTGGAGGAAGACGGTATCGTCGTAAAACCTCATCATCAGGCATTCCAAAAAGGGTGACATGTGTTCGAAATATCTTGGGCCTTGCACGCCTACGATGCCTATGCCTGGGACGAGTTTGAGGTTGGTCAGGTTCTGGAAGCATGGCCATAACAATACGACCAACATCAACCTGAAATGGGAAGCCAGGTAGTTATTTTTTTAATAAAATGTAAAGCCAAAAATATACTTATCTTAGGTTAAAAATCCAATGATGCTTACATGCCGGGGTATTGTCATGAGTGCAACAACCTACATTTCTAAAATTGAAATTCAGGTTAGATTTTTTGTGGGCCATATTTGATTCTTTACAAACAAAAAAAATGTGTTAAAAGATAGGGGGGAGCACACATTATTTAGAAAATTAACCCTACATTGAGAGGACAAAAAAGAATGGGCAAATTTATACCCAAACAAACATTATTGCGCTAAATAGTTCGCATTTGGCGAAGGAGAATAAGGAAACATTATTGCACTAAATAGTTCGCATTTGGCGAAGGAGAATAAGGAAACATTAGTGTGCTAAATAGTTCGCATTTGGCGAAGGAGAATAAGAAACATTAGTGCGCTAAATAGTTCGCATTTGGCGAAGGAGAATAAGGAAACATTAGTGCGCTAAATAGTTTGCATTTGGCGAAGGAGAATAAGGAAACATTAGTGCGCTAAATAGTTTGCATTTGGCAAAGGAGAATAAGGAACATTATTGCGCTAAATAGTTCGCATTTGGCGAAGGAGAATAAGGAAACATTAGTGCGCTAAATAGTTCGCATTTGGTGAAGGAGAATAAGGAAACATTAGTGCGCTAAATAGTTCGCATTTGGCGAAGGAGAATAAGGAAACATTAGTGCGCTAAATAGTTCGCATTTGGTGAAGGAGAATAAGGAAACAGTGCGCTAAATAGTTTGCATTTGGCGAAGGAGAATAAGGAAACATTAGTGCGCTAAATAGTTAGCATTTTGACATTGAAAAACCAAGGAAATATATTTGCCAATAACTGACGCTATATTTAGTGTTAATACATGATTTAAAAAAAAATAAAAATAAATAATGTGCCAAATAAATGCGAAGACCAACACATCAAATTCTTTAAATAATGTTAAAATACAAACTTACCAAAAGTCGAACAATAAGTCACAGTCCAAAAACTTCTCTGGGGCCCAGCCAAAATAACTGAAATTCATTGAAAAAATATAAACATGAAGAAATTCGGTTTGTATATACCTTATTTTTAAAAGGACATGAAAAAAATACTTACTCCAAAAAATAAACAAATCAAAATATCCTTTCGAAATTAAATAAAAAAGGAAATTAGCCGAAAAAATAATAAAAAAAACTCCACCTCCAAAAATCCGCCTCACAACCACTAATCCCGCCAACAATCCACGACTACACACGATACCTCCAACAATCAACACCCGCCACCTTGACTCGAGTCGCCCATAGCCATAAATAGTCTTTATTTTCCCGCTCAAATTAAGGACGGATCATAGGAGCGCACAATCAATGATGCGTACCAAAAATAAGGACGCATGTATAAATACGTCACGGAAAAGCAAAAACGGTCTGGTGTAGTTCAAGTTGTTTGGATCAAAATGGCTACAGACCAGCAAAACGATGGCCAAGAGGCACCCTGTAAGTACTTCTCTCTTTCTGATTAAAGGATTAATTAGCCCCCGAATTTAGAGACAGTTGGACATGTAAATGACTATAATTTTTGGTATAAAAGGTGTGGAGGATGCCATGGAAGAGGCTGCTGGGCCAAGTATGCCAACCAAAGAAACCAAAAAAAAAAGGCAGCCACAATTCACAAGAAAGGAGATGGAGGTTTTGGTACAAATGTGTGTTGACACCCTGCCACAGGCAGATCGGAATATGGGTTCAAGCCAGAAATGGAAAATGTGGGAGGAGATAGCCAGTGCTGTCAATAGGGTGGGTGAGTTTGAACGTCTAGCCCGGGATGTCAAACGCCGGTACGCAAAAACTAAATTTTTAATATAAGTGGTTACAGGCCCAAATACTGCAGGAATAATGCATTTTTTATCACCCACAGATGGACCGATTATAAATACGGGCTAAAACAAAAACTGTCAGAGAGGGCTATGCATGCCAGGGGGACAGGTGGGGGTCCCACCCCTGTGTCATTGGAGCTGAATGACTTGGAAGAGCTGGCACAGGGGTGTGTGCAGTATGAGGAGGTGTTTGGCGTGTCCAACATGGATATGGACATGCCAGACTTTGCGGCTCCTCATGTTGTCCCAGGTAAATGTTGTTATGTTACCAACTCAGAAATGTGTGTGTGACAATATGTAGATTGTAATGTTCCTCTTTTCTCATTTTTCTCACAGAGACACAGGCGGATGAGTCTGCTCCAGAGGAGAGCCTTGGCCGCAGAATTTCTGCTGGCTCTGCAGGGGAGGAACCAGTAGATCCGGCTGGGGACCCTGCAGAAGCCAGTCCAGGGCAATCCCCCTCGCAGGCAGTGGCCCTCCTCATGGATCTCAATTTTAAATCGGATCACCACACGGAGATTCTGCTGAGGATGGACGCCAGTCTGCTACGGGTGGCGGAGGCCATGGAGCAAAATGCTGCGGCCAACGTGACCATTGGTCAGGCCCTGGCAGAAAATACCAGGGCCAACATCCGAATTGCCAATGCCCTGGAGCAGCTCGTTCGCCAGCACATGGTGGAGCCGGCCTCCCTTCCTGCCGGAACATCAGGATCCTCCACCTCTGGCACAACAACAGCCATCCCTCCAAATGTGCCTAGCCCTCTGCCTAGTCCAGAGACCACAACATCTGCCTCTGGAGAGGCCAGCCAAAGGACATCCCGGACCCGGTCAGGCTCCCACCCTACCCCAGCCAAACGGGGCAAAAAGCGATGACAACACTGGCTAATTTTCCCACAATCCTTCTGTGCTTGACCCATATTCCTTAAGGGCCAAAACTTCCCTCTTCCTTCTTGTGAATTGTTTTTAATGTGTGTTATTTTATTTTGGCCAAATGCCATTCTTGTTTTTTATTTCATTATGTCATTTTTTGTGACGTTAAAGGTGTATAGGAAACCATTGAGAATTACTGAAAGGACCCTATTAGAGCCAGGCTGAATGAATGTGTGCAGGGAAAGTTCCAGATCGACACAGAAGCAGAGGAACAATGCTAACAGAAGCTGCTGAGAAACACAAAGTAAGTTGCTGCGCGGACGCCAGAGCAATTCATCATTCCTCCGGGGTGGAGACAGTTGATCCGAAAAGCAGCTGTCCCCGCAATTGGCTTCTTTTCGGAGCACTGACGCTAGTGAGCTTGCATGACCTACATGCACACAGGAGCCCCGACGTCTGGTGGAAGGAGCCGTACAGGGGCGGAGGGATCCGAAAGGATCCCTCTTCGCAACCCGGGTCTCCTAACTATAGGGAATGAGCGGGTAGCGTGAGCACTCACACTGTAATCTGCTACTGCCACAAGAGACAAGCTGCTGAAAAATAGTCTGCCTTGGACCTGTGGTACCACAACAGAGTCAAGTGTCTGCTGTATATCATCTGGGAGAAAGTCACTTACAGTCTAAGCTCATTAAAAGTGATGAGATAACAACAGTGCATCTGTATTTGCTAGTGAACATATTGCAACAGACATTGTCAGAAGTTAGTAACAGCGTTGCAACGTCAGAACACTCTGGACCTCATTCAGACCCACTCACAAGCGCCTATGCGCTCACAAGCGGGTCGATGGTGGGGCACTGCGCATGCGACGCGTGCGCACGACGCGTGCGCAAGCCCCGGAGCGAGAGAGAAATTATCTCGCTCCGGGGCTTGCTACAAAAGGGGTGACTGTCGATGTTGATTGACAGCTCGCCCCGTTTTGTAGGCTTGGAGGGGGGTGGCCAGACAAACGGAGGCGTTCCTGAAGGAACGCCTGCCGTTTGTAGGCGGCCCCACTGACATCACCAGTGATGTCAGTAGGGTGCTTCCTGCTCTGTTAGAGCAAGAAGCTGCCTGGGACTTGCGGTAGACGAGACCCTACCGCAAGGGTCTCAACGCAAGCCCCGATGGTCGCGATGGTCTCGATCATCGTGACCATCACCTAGTCAATCGTTAAAGCTGTGGGTGGTAACCCACAGCTTAGCGAGCGGCCAGGAGGCTGCCTTTCAAAAGAAAAGTGGCGCCCTCATTCAGAGCGAGCACTCGCATTTTGCGAGCGGCTCTGAATGAGGTCCTCTGTCCATTTATGTGTTAAACAGCCCCACCAAAGCATACAGCTTTTTGTAAATGTAGCCTGGACTACTGACATTAAAAGGATATATTTTAAGTCAATTGCACCAGTATCCAGGACTGGATGCTAGTGTGATAGAGCTATAATTTGTTTATAACTTCCAGTGCAACTGCATCGCTAATGTTAGATCTCTAGGACCAGGTGCATACAGTATATCATTGAAGGTGAAATTTTCAATTTTTTTTACAGCGCAAGGTTTTTCCCATAGCCGTAAGGTTTTTCCTATTCAATTGGCTAGGAGAAATTCAGGCGAATCAATTTTTTTAGGAATAAACACCACTTTTTTCTTGCATCTCAGGAGCAGGTGGAAAACCCTTATATTAAGGTAAAAATGTTGGGACTTCTTTAAGAACCCTGGGGACCCCCAATGACTAATTGGAAGTTATCAAATGGCTTAATTAAGCCAATAATTACATATCATTAATTATTGGGGTAAAGTGCAGAATGTGGGACAAGTAGATGGGGGTACTGTATGGATGGGACAGGTGTTAATACATTGCAGGCGAGAGTTACAGGTGTTTATTTATTTTTAATTTATGTGGCCTCAAATTACCCCAAAATCATCAACTTTTTTGTTTTTATTTGTTTCTATTTAAATGAAAACGTTTGCCTTTTACCATTTTTTATTATTTAAAAAAATGCACAAATCAGCTATTTTAAACATTTTTAAAAGCTCAAAATATTTTTCTTTGGGGCAGTAAATAACATATATACTGTTACCCAATACACCAATATTATTTGCAGTACAGGCTGATTTGTTCCTTTTAAAAAAATTTACCCCCGTTTTATGCTGGAAACATTTCCACTTTCAATTATTTTCAATTGGATAGCACGTGAATCGGGAGCACTCATAGCCGCATTATTGAAAAATTGGTTGCGATAGCAGCTGTAATTGGATATGTAAGCACATTGAAGTATACATATTTGTAGAATAATTTGTGTAAAGAGATTTATCTATACAATCAGATTTGCTCTGCTAATGAGTTTAAGTTGTGTTAGATAACTTACCTATGAAATTAAATTAAATATTTAATTGTTGAATAAATTCTGTGAAAAGCTCATGTCATATTGCATATTTAACATTGCTGAGAGTCCAAAAAAAACCTAGAAAATTTCCACAATACTGTAGGTTGGATATGCCACCACCACCAATGTGTTTCAACCCATTCTGGGGGCTTTTTCATGCTGAGTATCTAGCAGTGACTAAAACAGGACCAGGAGAGCCCCGGGACTATAATGGTGTATTACATACAGTCACGTTCCATATGAGGAACGTGACTATCATATGTATAAAATTAATTGGTCTGTTTGTTTGTTTACTTGTTTGGCTGTCCGGTTATGCATTCAGACACCCTGCACTGATTGGGATGAAACCAACACAAGGTGGTCCAGTTGGATCCTGGCAAGATTTTAGGGGGGTTAGGGTCCCTGTCGGACCTCCCGTTGGAGTACGCTGGGTAGACCATTGACTTGGAGAGCCTATTCTGAGCCTTCCACTGGATGGATTTGGATGAAAACTTCACAGAGTGGTAACATTGGATCCCAGAAGACATACAAGGGGGTTGAGGTCCTAGCCAGACCTACCGTTGGTGTACACTGGGCAGAACGTTGACTTGGGGACACTGGGCACAACTTTGACCTGGGGAGCCTGTTCTGGGCCTTTCGCTGGATGGATTTGGATGAAACTTCGCAGCGGGATGGCAATTGGTCTGCAATGCCTAATGGAGTGGTTGGGATCCCGGTCGGAACTCACGCCGGGCAGAACTTTGGCCAAGGGAGCCTGTTCTGGGCCTTCCACTGGATGGATTTGGCGACATCACATAATTTAGTTGAAAACTTCACAGAGAGGTAAAATTAAATCCCAGAAGAGGGGGTTGGGCTCCTGGTCAGACCTCCCGTTGGTATATGCTGGGCAGAACTTTAACCTGGGGAGCATGTTCTGAGCCTTTCACTGGATGGATTTGGATGAAAACTTCACAGAGTGGTAAAATTGGATCTCAGAAGACATACTAGGGGGTTGAGGTCCCAGTCGGACCTCCCATTGGTGTTTGCTGGGCAAAACTTTGACCTGATGAGCCTATTCTGTGCGTTCCACTGGATGGATTTGGATGAAAACTTCACAGAGGGGCGGCAATTGGTCTGGGATGCCTAATATCAGTTGTCCAAATGTATCTTCCTTACAAGCCTTAGCACTTACTCCAGAGTGCTCCAAAGCAGGTATACTTACCTGATGATATTAACAGCCCTGCATATTATTCAGTTCAGTAACATATATAATATCAAGTAGTGACTCAAAGCTAGTACACAAACTGGATCTCATGGTATGTATGCTAGGAATTTATCAGAGGTAATTGTCTGACTGAGGAGTTGTGATTGGTTACACATGCTCATCGCTGGCACTCACAGGCAGGGCTGTAAAGAGCCTGACCTGGGTACTCACAAGGTGTAGCTTAATATAAGGAGTCATGGCCATGCCTCTTTACAATAAAATATTATAAAACAGTATTTATGATAGCACCCCCTCCTTACCCCTGCACAGCCAGAGGAGAGACTGCTGCAGCTGATCAGCAGTAGTATCACTGCATCCACCACAGCCCAGCACACAGCAGCATTTGCTGGGGTGGGGGAGTCACTGCTGCTGACAGGTAATGGTGAGGGAGTCAGGCAGCGGCAGACCCAGGCCCACATCGGGCTCCTCCATCACTTAATTTGTACCTACATCCCCCCCCCTGTCATGGCACAACTGCTTGCAGGTTGCATATTAAAGTGTCCAGCCAGTATGTCAATCCTTTTATTCTAGCCATAATCCTTAATTGGTCTAGGTTATTTTTGTTTATTGCACCTCTTATTCTCATGGTTTTGGATTGTTTATGATTACTCATCCTACCATCACCCCAATCCAGATTATTTATTTATTACTGTCTCTTGCTACTAGTCTTGAACCTAGCTGGTTTAACATTTAGCCACCTGTCCTGACCATTTGCTTGGTCACTTTATTGTTAGCCACTTATCCCTGAACTTTGCTTTATTTATGACTATCTATTGTGTTTCTGTTTATTACCGATGTTCACCATCCCATAGTAGTGTATTCTGTTCCTACTTCCTACTGCATGTGGAGTTGTTGTAATGCTACTTGTCTCATACATATATTAATATTTTTGCTGTAAACCTGTCTAATCCGCAATAAGTTATGGGGGCAATAGAGTGCTGTTGAGCACATTGCACTTTATGGGATAGGTGAATACCACAGGCTCGTTTTGCTGCTGTACACAAATACTGTGTTGAGTTATCACATCCTTATTGTAAAGGTGCATTGTTTGCCTCAATAAAAAAATCATACAGACAACTGTTCCCTGATCCTCAAGGTCTTTCGAGAAAATATGAAAAGTTCAAAGTGACAAAAGTTTAAAAGACCACCAAGTAATAAAGCCACTTCTTTGTATTGTATAAAACTAAAGGAATGTAAATATTTCATTATACTGTTATATTATAAGTACAATATATATGCAGAAATTCAATATACAGTATTTATATGACACGAAAAAAAGAAAAGAAAACCATACCCCAGGTGGTAGTTATCAAAAACAGACACATTTATATAACAAACCTGCCATCCATATTGCAGCCAAATGCCTGAAGGATTGCATTTTAAGTATAGAAGAATTATAACTGGAGTTTGATCTGGTTTTGGACTATGAAATTACTTTCTCCTTTGCCCCCCTCCTCACTTAGTAGTTGCTTCTCTGATCTTGCCTCTGTTCTATCTCTGATTTTTCATATTTTCCCTCTGACTTTGGATCTAGGAATTATTGTACAGTAGACAGAATCTACAAAGGCTTCATTAATTATATATAAATGTGCTGCACCTGGGGTTCCCAAACTTGGTCCTCAAGGCACCTTAACAGTTCAGGTTTTAAGGATATCTATGCTTGTGCACAGATGGCATAATCAAACTGATTGAGGTTCTAAATAAGTCAACTGTGCTTAAGTATGGATATCCTGAAAATCTGGACTGTTACTGTGCCTTGAGGACCGAGTTTGGGAACAACTGCACCCTAGATTTTGAATGATAAAGCTTTGCGTTAGAGCGACTTACAAGAACGATTTTACAATAATTTCCCACTGGCATGTTATATCATACATTGGAGCTGATGTGGATACAAACATTAAAAATCTTTTGGGGGGGCATAAGATAAACTTTTTTGTCCAGTCCACGTTCACAGCAATGTTTATGCAGATTATGTTGCAATGTGCATTTAATATTGTTGACTTGGTCAGTGCTGTTTTGGCTGAGAGGTGCGTTTACCCATGAAGTGGACTACATTGTTTATTAATACCATGCAATTACCTTTATATTTGTGAGGCAGTATGTTTATTGATAATATATGGGATTGAAGCTAATTAAATTGGTATTTTTATATTTTGTACGTTGTTGGAGGGAAGCTTGATAAAAAGTCAGCTACACATTGCTGCTGACTGCTGTACCCCCATAATAGTGTGCATCATGTACTTGTCAGCCAATTTAGGGAAGGATACAGAACAAACACAATAAATTGCCTTTTTTATTAGACTATTGGAAATATTGTGATTGAAATTGTGAACTTTATATATGCTGCTATCCTAATCATACACCAATCAGCAATGCAGAAGATATGGCCGAAAGCAGGCAGTAGAATCACATTGTAGTAACTTACATGCAACAAGTTATTGTCTTCTGTTGGTATTAGGGGAAGATTTATCAAAGCTTGGCGAGAGATAAAGTGGAAAGAGATAAAGTACCAACCAATCAGCTTCTTTCACGTTACAGGCTGTGTTTGAAAAATTACAGAAGCTGATTGGTTGGTACTTTATCTCTCTACACGTTATCTCTCTCCAAGCTTTGATAAATCTCCCTCTTATAATCTTAGGGGGAGATGTACTAAGCCTTGGAGAGAGATAAAGTGGAGAGAGATAAAGTACCAACCAATCAGCTCCAGGCTGGCATTTTTCAAACTTCAAACTAGCCTGTAAAGTGAGTTAGGAGTTGATTAATTGGTACTTTATCTCTTTCCAAAGCTTAGTACATCTCCCCTTTAATCTGTGGAATGATTAGTAAATGTTTCCTATTTGAAATGATGGAACTCCAGCAATTCTGCACTGCAGCATGGACAAACTTTGCAGGATCCAGATGTGTAAGGCTGCTAGAGACTTTGCTAACAATACTCAATACTATGATTGCAGCTACAGGTTCTGCTACCATGTACTAAGAGGAGGGGCCTATTTATGTAATTAATTATGTTGTTATATATTTGTAACTAATAAAAGAAAGCTTGAGTTTTTTTATTAAAAATTAAAAAGTATTTTGTGTTTATTTGTGATATAATCCATTTTGATTCCCTGATGTTAGAATTTAAATGTTGATGTAGATTTTCCCCTATACCTATGTATAACACTGGTGATAAACAGCTATGAACAAATAATGCAAGTGATAGAGTCACAAAGCAATATTTTATTTAGTAGCAGTACCCATTACGAAATTGGTAACGGGGGCAAAAGTTAGGGGTGCTGAGGCGAGGAAGGTGGATGAGGATAAGTTGCAGGCAAGCAGAAGGGCATCCCATGTTATCTGCTGAGGTGTGAGGTCTTCATTTATCACAGCAAAAGCTTCCTTGTCCTTGGCAAGGATCAGGACAACAGGGGTTGCATGGATCTGTCAGGGGAGAAAAAATAAATTAGAACAAAACAATTTGAGAAAGTTTACATTTTAGAATATTGATGCATGGGTGTAGCTATGCCCTGTAGTGAAGGCTTGGCAGTAAATATATTTTGTCAGTTGAAAGATTTTTAGAGAAGTTACTTTATTTCTTGGAATACGGTATATCCATCCATGGTGAGACTAATAGAACAGGGGTGTATATCTATCTATCTATCTATCTATCTATCTATCTATCTATCTATCTATCTATCTATCTATCTATCGATTATCTATCCATAAATATATATATATAAAAAGTATATATATATATATATATATATATAATATATATATATATATATAAATGTATGTATACATACTCGGGATCCTAGCTCCAGAATCTCGACCACAAGCATCTTGAAATATCAGGGGTTAGAGGGAGGGCTAGGTCTAAGGTTAGGCACTAGGGGAAAGGCTAGGGCTGTATTCAACTACCGTTGAAAACGACCGTTTTTTTTGCCATAGGCAAAAATGTCCGTTTTTCGTCAAAAAACAGACGAAAACGCAATTGGCAAAAAAAAGCTGGAGAAAAGTTTTCTCCATCCCAGACCAGGCGAAAAAAAAATGCAAAATCCCTATTTTTGGCTAAAAATGTAGGGATTTATTTCAGAACCCTTTGGACACCCCCCTAATCATAAATACCCCCAAAAAATTTGTAAGTTGCACACTTTGCTGAAAAAGACCGCGCAAATGTTGGGTAAAAAAAAAATGGTTTTAATGTATTGGGTCTGATTTTTGGGGGGCGCTATGGATGTGTGAAGTGTTTTAAACTTCGCACGAGGTCGCAGCTTGTGGATTTTTACAGTTTTTCAAATTGAGTTTTTACGACACGAAAATGTACTTGCACCCATTTTAATGTACCCCCAATTTACGTGCAACAGTAATTTCCTGGAAAAAAATTGCCTTGTATCATTTTCAACGGTTTTTATTTTTATTCACCCAAAATTGCGGAGTCCTTTTCGGGGGAATTTTTTGGGAATTTTTTTGGGGGTAATTTATCATTAGGGGGATGTCCAAAGGGTTCTGAAAGAAATCCCCAAATTTTTAGCCAAAAATAGGGATTTTGCATTTTTTTTCACCTGGTCTGGGATGGAGAAAACTTTTCTCCAGCATTTTTTCGCCAATTTCGTTTTCGCCTGTTGTTTGGTGAAAATATCACCGTTTTTTGGCGAAAAACATCCGTTTTCGCCTATTGCAAAAAAAACATCCATTTTTGCCGCTAATTGAATACGACCCTAAGGGGAGAGGGTTAGGTTTAAGGTGTGGGGAGGTAAGTTTAGGCACTAGGGGGGAGGCTAGGATCAGGCATCGGGGAGGGAGGGTTAGGATAAGGGTTAGTGGTAGGATACTTACCTGTGTTGGGATTCTGACTGTTGGGATGCCGCTGTCGGTATTGTGACCGGCGACATCCTGACTGCCGGAATCCCATACCCAACCCATTTAAAGACCCATCCAAAACATTGTGCACTCTTCTATTTACAGCTGCTCTCAATTTACAGCTGGAGTATTCATTTCAGGTATCTTAGTCGCAGTAATTCAGATTAGTTTTACTGCAGTGTAAATATTTTGGTTAGAAAATACAGGTAATGTCTACTACAGGATGTAGCTGGGCATCTGTGCTGGATCCATTCTCTCTATCCTTGCACTTATCATTACCTTGTTGGCGATGGCCATGATGATGGTGGTGGGGGCCATGGGACTGGGGCCGAGGTTTACATGCTGCAAGAAAATGAAACACATTCAATATTACTATACAACCTTTTCCCTGCACTGTAATTTCTACTTCAGACTGGTTTATTCTGAATATAGGTTTACAGAAAGCAATTGCTTTAAAAAATGCATATTTTGGATATTTTTATGGGTTTTTATTTTTCCAAAATTGGCAATAATATAAATACTGTAGAGCCACAAATGATTTATTTTTATTACACCATAGAGAGGGTATATTGTAGAATAGAGACAGGAGCAGTGGGGCAAGCTTAGTCCTTACACTGTAAAAAAAAAAAGGCATAACCTTGGTAAACAGCTGAATGACTTTATCAGAAGCTTTTATCGCTTGCTCAAGAAATACTAATTTTATATTGTCTACTCTTATTTTCTGGTTCTGTTTGCAGTGATTCTGATGTCAGTGAGTAGAGTATTCACATAGTGTATGTACAGTAGGATCTGTCTCCATGATTGAATGGTGATGATTTCTCACCAGCCTTCTATTTAGGCTGTGTGCACCATTACTGCTGATGCTCTTATCTCAAATTGGGATGTGAAGCATCTCTGCAATGTACAGTACACCACCTGTTAGGACATAGGGTCACATGTGAGGCCCCTAGATAATATTATGCTGTCCATCATTGTATGTTTGCTCACATTTTTCCTCTGTTTTCTATTGTACAATATAGCATACATAACACCGTCAGTATATCATGTCTTTTCTTTATTTGTGGTTTCTTATAACTCCATCGTAAACACTTTCTGATATCCATACCTTTTGCTTTACATAAATACTGTATAGTACTATAAATCTTAAATAATAGTCCTTTGCAAAATAAATAGCATAATATGTGTAATGCAATATATTCACAATTAACTAGTATATTTGACATCAGCACAAATAGATTATTGTATGAAAAACTATATACAGGGTGTTAATAAGTAACTTACGGTCCTGGCACGGATCTACGCAGACAGGCTTCCTCTGGCATGGGTCCTTGCAAGGATCCTGACACTGGGTTGTCTGGCAACATTTTCCTCCCTTGATTCCAGACATGACTGGTTACTGGCTGAGCTGTGTTCCTCTGTAGAGAAGTCAGGTACAAGTACTGTAGGTTTAGAAGATGAGTGAAAAGCTGGAAACTGGTCCTTTTATATATAAACAGTGTAATAGGAATTGGGACACATTCTTCTACTGGAGAGTCATGACAAACTTTACAAGATGAATAACCACTTAACTATTTTATTAATGTTTATGTCCTTTGGCCTATTATTTATAAAAGTTTTCAAAATCAACAAATGTTGTTAAACATTTAATATCATGGAACATTTGGTTTTATTGGTGTGTATACTCATTAATGGGAACTCATTATGAGTGCAGTTGTACAGAGAATGTAACACTTGTGCATGATATATTAAATCTGCTATGCATGTATGTATGCTATGTATGTATGTATGCTATGTATGATTGTTAGGAAAAACGTGCAGGGAAAGAGTTTTGTCGACTTTTGTCATTTCTGGTATAACCAAAAGCAGTTTAGGTGAGTACACACTTTGACGATAGATCGGTCAGCAGTCAGAGCAGCCAATTTGTAAGCTATACACACTTGCCAATCAGCAGCTTGATGTATCTGGGCTGATTTGCCCGCCCAGTTGAGATGTCAGTGTCGGCCTTATCTGCACCAAGTGTACCGGTGGTCAGCTGGTCACCCATACACACAGCCAGATGCATCGATATGTCTTTCAGATATATCGGCATCGGATGTGCGGCAGGGCTCACCTGATATGTCTGTGAACAACGTCGTCCAGATACATATCAGTTGTTCTCCCCCGCCGCAGCACTTACGATATATCGCTTGTGAATAGATCGAGCGATATATCGCCAAGTGTATTCTCGGCATTTGGTAAGATTTATTGTTGTTATCCCAGTATTGAAAAAAGGAATGACCTCTACTGGGATAATATTGGGTAATGTCCAGCTCTTTTACCATACCAGTTGCTTGATTTGCTTGGATGCAGCCCTAAATTCTAGCCTGGTTATATATGAAATCTCTAGTTAATCAGAAGGTAAACAAAAACAGATTGTATTGTAAATGCATAATACACTTGATTAAAGCATTTTACTATAACAAGTACCAGTGAGTTTGCAGGAGAACCTATTATACAACTATATAAGGAAAGATCACGGTACTTCTGGACAACTTGCAATTCTAATAATACCAAGCTGATTCTTCTCACTTTTGTCAAATTAACAAAAGTCCACAAAATGTTCCTTGACTTTAAGAAGTAGCGTGTATACTATATGAGCAGGAATGTGTACAGCTCATAAAGAAGATCATGTTTTGCTAAGCTAAATAATATAAATATAACAAAAAAGTATCTATCTATCTATCTATCTATCTATCTATCTATCTATCTATCTATCTATCTATCTATCTATCTACTGTATGTACACCATGCTCTCTTTCACACATCTTCTGCAATTTGCCATTTTAGGAGGTAGGACCTTCTCTAACAGAATATACATTGTATATATAGTAGAAAAAAGAAACCGCACATGACTAAAAAACAAACAATTTGTACTAACTGTACCTCTGTTACCCAAAAGGAATAATTAAATAGAAACTCTCTATATTATATTTCCTTGAAGGTGCTCCCTAGAATACTACTGTTAAACTACACAGACAGAAGAAGAAAAAGTATTCTATGTTTGGGACACACGTTTAAACAGTAATACATTTTAAAATATAATGTTTATTCATTATTATTTAAAAGCAAAATATAAAACCCTTATTGATGTTATATATAGTAAAGTGACAGTTAGAAAACAGGTATAATGACCTGATTAAAGATACCAATATCACAATAATAACCTTATAGTCAAATTAGAAAAATGTTAAAAATCTATCTTGATTTTGTGGAAATAATAAAATTACATGCGATATTACAAATAATAATATGATATTTCAGAAATTGAATATATCCATATATTCAGTTAAGTCACAATAGACTTGTCCTAAAGGTGGTTGTCTTATAAATTAGCACTATCCTGTGGATATGTAATATTGTACAGCAAAGGACAGGCTTGCACTTATTGAAGTGGAAATTATTTACCACTAATATGTGGATAATGTAGTTAATATGCTAGTATCAGATGGTATTGGGTGATTCTCTCAGACGGTATAGCAGCAGGGTTACTATTCCCTATAATGTGTTGCCCTTAAGATATCTCAATATAAAGTCACCTGCAACTACAGACATTCCTCACTTAATGGCCGATTTCCATTCCTACGACTTGGTCGTTAAACGAACCATTCATTAAGCGAGGATGTAAAGTGGCCGGGAAGCAGCAGGACCTGAGCAGACGGTGACACATGCATGTGTGATGCACCACCCCCTCCTCCTTGAGCGTGCCGTATCCCCGTCTGTCCTTGCCTTCATGGGAGGCAGGTTCTCCTGTGTGTCCCGCACCGCAGTCACGCCCGCCCCTTCACGGCAGGGTCCGTCTTTTTATGTCATTTGAATACTGCAAAGTGCAATTCAAGCTACAGTTTGCTGGTCTGAGCACAGTCGTAAATCCGATCAGTCACTAAACAGGTAGTTCGTTAAATGCCTCTTAATGAAAACTGCAAGAGGCTGTCCACAAGGAATCGGTATGAAATACCGCCGTCCCTCTGGCCGGCAGTTCGAATCCCGTCTGCGGCAGCCTGACAGAAGCAGAGATCCCGGCAACGGAAGCCCGATAGTGCTGGAAATCCCGATCGTCCGTAGGTAAGTAAAAACTAACCTAAACCCCTAACCCTCCTTAGGGGTGCCTAACCCTAACCCCCCCCCCCCAAATGCCTAAACCTAATCCCATCTGTAAGTGTCTAACCCTAACCCACCCCGTTCCCCGCTGCCTAAACCTAAGTCCACCGGGGGGGTGCCTAACCCTATCCTCCCCCCGAGGGTGCCTAACCCTAACCCCCTCTTCCCCTAGCCTAATCCTAACCCTCCCGGGGGGGTGCCTAACCTTAAGTCCCCCCCTGGTGCCCTAAACCTAACCCTCTCCCTCTCCGCGGCTGTCCGCTCGCGGCGCCCGGCATCCCTTCGATCGGGATGGCGGGCGCCTGTCTCCCGGCATCAAAAAAATGACAGGCATCTAGATATAGATGCCTGTCATTTAACCCTCGCCGGGATAAAGCAGTCGGGAAGCAGACTGTCGGGATTAAGACAGCCGGTTTCCCGATTGCATCCCGTTCGCAAACATTCCTCTCTATTATATTTTTTAACTTAGTAAATGATACAAGAGAAAACTGTGATAATTAACTCTAGAAGTTCTATTATCAGAGGATACATATTTGGAACTTTGGCCAATTTTTATAAGCTTGTTACAAACAGTGAGGAATGTTTGTGAACAGCCTCTGGGTTGTGGGTAGATCCCCTTCAGTAGATGTACACTGCCATCTTCAATTACTATCCACATGGACATAGAGTGGGAATAGTAACCTGTAGTAGGCGAGGTGAGCCACCGTGCCTGAAGCATGGCCACCGAAGTAACCCCACAAGGGTACAAATTTCTACTATTGGTGGCCAGATACTACAGTGGAGACAAAATAACAGTGCTACCAGGGCAATGGAACCGCACTTCTGCTCTCACTCCAAGTCATGTTTAGTACATCTACTGAAGGGGAAGCTCATATAATAGGACCATACTATACAATGGCTCTGCTACTGTTTTAATTAAGAGGCATTATATATAGGTGGAGATTACTTTGTATGGATTATAAGGTTATTATTGTTATATTGGAGTCTTTAATCAGGTCATTAATCATTATACCTGTTTTTTAACTGTCACTTTACTGGATCTTCATCTATATATAACATATCACTAAGAGTTTTATATTTTGCTTTTTAATAATAATGAATAAAGGTTATATTTTAATATATATCACTGATTAAACGTGTGTGCCCTAAACATAGAACAGACATGAGTCACAATTTTCTAAGATGCGAGTTTGCTGCTGGTTTAAATCAGAGAAAACCCAATCCCAAAATACAGTATTTACTAAAGGTTGGTTTGGCCTTCTAAAAAGAACGCACCATCTATCCCCATCGGTTTCTAAAAGTCTCTCCTGATGCAAGCATGCCACAAAATCACTGCCAACCCGCCGTAGTCTTAAAGGACTTCTAAATGTTTGGATCAATGTAGGCAAGTATAATTTTAAATTGAGAAAGTTTGCTTCAAAATAAAATAATGTGTCCCCGCACCAAATTGATAACCAGTCCTATACCTTTAAGCCTAGACTTGTAGTGAAATTAAGTCAGAGGGACAAAGAGCATGGGGTTTTTCTGATCTCACTAAATACCAGTAAACTTGACCAACCACAGTGACGTGCGGTGAGTTAAATGGCTAGGGAGACACTGGCTAGTATCAGAGCCAGATTTACATATACATATACAGTATGAACCCGAGGGTTCATGTGGGCATTATTCAAAGGTGCAGGAAATTTGGTGAGTTTTGATCAGAGATGTGCGGAAAAAGGTAGACAGGGGAGGCAGTGCCTCACCTGCCATACACTATTTACTCCAGAGTTTTGACTATAAATATTATTATATAATACAAAGAAGATATTTATAATATTTTCTTTAAATTTTTCTTAGAATTTTTACAGTCAATACTCTGGAGTATACCTGAGTATGACAGGAAAGACTCTGCTTACCTGACAGCACATCAGTGACCAGCCAGGGATGTGGAACCACAGAGGGTTGACCCACAGTGTGGGGTCTCCGCCACCCTGTTTTAACCCCGCCCCAGGTCAGTTGCCACTGGGAGTGACTTTCCCAGGGGTGTCAGGGCCGCAAAAAAAGTGGAGGCACTCCTCCTGGGTATAATTAGCATTAGTTCCAATAGCACTAGGGCTATTCCCCACACTCCAGGCATGGGGTTAATAAAGTGTTTTTGATTTAATTAATAACATTACCTTTCCTGTCAGGCTCCCTAAAATATTCTCTATAAAGTATTGTGTGACAGGTTGGAGCTATAGAAAAAAAATAATGATAATAATTATATGGAAGAAGGCTGCAACGCTGCATAGGGACCATTCCTTTTTAGTCCCTACAGACAGATGAGCACATCTACCTTTTAGCCATTAACTACACTGACAACAATCCAACTAAACTACTTTTTACTTTGAAAAAATGTTTTAATCAGTTCCAACAGGTATGATGGTAATCAGTAACATTGTTCCACTGCACATAGCTCTTCAAAACCATACATAACAGATTTAGTAATTCACTGCACTAATCCTTTAAGAGCACACAGTTCAATAAAACAAAATATTTAATGATCTCAAACAATGTATTTTATTGCAGCAAATAACAAAGTGGTGATTGAGAAATTACGATTTATAAATAACAAACAGAAAAATATAAGCTATGCTTAAAAGTTAACTGTTTATGAACCTTGAAAAGTTTGTCATGACTTGGGGCTCTATTTATTAACATTATTTTTACTAAAATAAAGTGAAAAAGGATGGTTTCACACCCTTTTCACATTATTTTAGTATCCCCTAAAGTTATTAAAGGGCAATTGGAGTAGAATTCGTAAAATTCTACTCCAACCCCTAAGTATCACTTATTTTTAGTAAGCAGATCACATTTCCCATAATTGTAATGAGAAATGTGATCTGGCCAAAGTTACTAAAAATAAATTGTGAAAAAATACCGGGGAAAGCCCTGTGATATTAACGCCACCTGGAGGTGGCGTTATCCAGGGTCTTCCTCAGTTACCGGACTCCTGCTCTGCTCTAACGGGCAGAGCAGTGCCCGGAGCTGGCCCCAGTAATCAACTGTGTGGTCTAAACAGACCACATGCTGATACACTGTAAAAAATAAAATAATAATTAGTAAAAAAAAAACTTACCTGAGTCGAGGGACCGGAGATCGGGGCTCCGATGATGTCTCTCCTCCGATCAGCTGGTCTCCCAGCCTGCACTGGGGCCCGTTCATCACCTGACTGGGTCCCAGTGCAGGATGGGAAGTCAGCTGACCGGATCAGGGGGGGAGGGGTCCGCGATCATGGGGGTGGGGCTTAGCAATGGGGCGGGGCTTAGCATCAGCACTTGTCACTGTAGTTTTTGCGAAAATACCGTGATAAGGGTGCGGTAGGGATTCACAGGGACAGAACTTTATGGCAAGCTCTGTCCCTGTAATGGATTTTTAGTAAATCCCTGTGATATTGCCTGAATTCGCAATGCGAATTCAGTCGGTAATATCACACTACAATCTACATTCAAAATGCGGATTGTAGTAAATAGAGCCCTTAGCCTTAGAAGTATTCATCCTGATTCCAATTCCACGATATGTATATATAAAAGGACTAGTTGCATGCTATTCACGCATCTTCAGAAATATCTCTGTGATTCTAAATACTGAACAGAAGAACAAAGCTCAACCAGTAACCAGTCATGTCTGGAATTAAGGGTGGAAATGCTGCCAGAAGACCCAATGTCAGGATCCTTGCAAGGACCCATGCCAGAGGACAGATGTCTGTGTAGATCCGCGCCAGGACCGTAAGTTACTTAGTAACACCCTGTATATAGTTTTTCATATACATTTTCATATAATCTATTTGTACAGATTATCTATAAACTAGTTAATAGTACATATTTTGTACTAAATCACAGGTTCTCAAACTCAGTCCCTAGGACCCTAAACAATGCATGTTTTCCAGGTCTCCTCACAGAATTACAAGTGAAATAATCAGGGCATTTTTTTTTAATGAAGCCGGTCTCCTGGCCGCTCGCTAAGCTGTGGGTGACCACCCACAGCTTTTATGAGCGTCCAGGTGATGGTCACGATGGTCTCATTCCCGCAAGCCTCAGTGAGCTTCCTGCTCTAAATAGAGCAGGAAGCTCACCACTGACATCACTGGTGATGTCAGTGATGCCTCCCACAAATGTTCCTTTGGGAACGCCTCTGTTTGTGTAGTCACCCCCCCCTGCCCGCCTCCAAAATGGTGTGAGCTTTCAATCACAATCGACAGCCGTCCCGTTTTGGTGTGAGACCCGTAGCGACGGAGTGACCATCGCTGGCTGGGTCTCGCGCATGCGCACGCCGGAGGCAAGCATCGACCCTCTTGCGAGCACATAGCGCTTGCGAGCGGATCTGAATCAGCCCCTCAGAACACATGCTTCAGTAATGAAGTTATGAATACACCTGTGCTGGCTGACCTGGAAAATATGAACTGTGTGGGGTCCTGAGGACTGAGGACCTCATTCAGAGCCGCTGGTAAGCGGCCGCTCGTTCATTCCGAGCGATGTTCGCACATCTGTGCATGCGTATGGGTTGTAATACGCATGCGCAAACCAGTCAGTGCGGTCGAAATTCGTGTGCTCGCAAAATAGCGAATGCCTGCTAATTTGAGTGACAGAGTGAGGCCTTTATGGGTGGTAACAGGGGAAGGTGCTTGAAAACGGGGAGTGGAGATCCGAACGCAGGCGTGCCAAACGGTCAAAACGGGCGTTTTAAGGGTGTGCATAATTAACAAAGCAGCGTCATTGACCATGTCACTTGGTTGTCTTTTAGCCTGAACTGCTCGCATGATTGCGGTAGGAAAATTCTACCACAAGAATAGTGAGCAGTTAATTCGCCTTTCGATGTACTCGATTAATCTAATAAATAGCGGAGATGACGTATGATGCGAGCGGCCAGGGGGCGTTTGTTACAAAATAACGACCGCATGTTTCGTTCGCTCATTCAGACATAGAGGCGTCAACAGACCGCAAAAAGCGAACGGTCAATTTAAATAGCCAGACCCTTTTTCTGAACGAGCGAGCGCAAATAGCGTCCGGCTCTGAATCAGACCCTGAGTTTGAGAACCATTGCACTAAATAAATGATGATATTTGTTTTGCAAAGGACTATTATTTCATATTTGTAAAATTATATTTAAAGCGACAAAGTACTATAGTGATATTAGAAAACACTTACTTTTTATGATGGAGTTATTAAAAACCTCAAAGAATACAGAAACATAAAGTTACTTATTAAAACTCCTTATATATTTATTAATATATATAAATAAAATTTGTTCGGATAACCTCTTACTAACGCTTGGAAATATAGTACTGACTTTTGTATTGCTCTAACTTATTTTTTAATTATGTCTTATTACAGTGAACAGACCTAAAAACTACTATTTAAAAGGAAAACTAATAGAGAAAATACTAACGCCAATTATATTGTCAAACATAATCTTGTTTATCACTAAAGGTATTTTTAAGTGAAGTCGGTCATTAAGCCAGAATTAATTTCCCTTGACTTAAGTGTGACTCCAGTTTCTTTTCTATACAATAAGTCATCTCCATAAAGTAAACAAATTTTGCACAATCATTAACGACATGACTGTTAAAGTAATGAAAAATTATATACACAGATAGGAAACCCAGCAATATGTACATAATAATCATTAGCGTGTTGTACAGTGTATTATTTCACATTGTTAAATTGAACCTGTATTGAGTATAACCATTGTGCAGAGATTTAAATAAATGATTCAGTATTGGAGTAGAAGATCGATTGGTTTTTATTTCTTTCAGCATGTAATTCCCGGCACCAGTTCAATGGCCATAACCAACATCACCACCAGCAAGGTAAAGTCAAATGAAAGCACAGAAGAATAAAGCCTGCTCAGTCCCAACTGACACATAGGAAATTATAACATTGTTATAAGTTGATGTAATTGGAAATTGGTACTTTAAAACATTATCCAAAAAACGAAGGAAAGGATGTATCTGCACACATTACATATAGTTGTAAAGAAACCCCATAATTATTGTTTTTGAAATTATATTCAAATTGGGGGTACTGCCATCTGACAAACATTAATGATTACTAAATTGTTAGGAAAAGAAGGAAATAATTTGTCTTGATATATGGTGCACATAGAGCTATTTCATCTCTGTGTGGTTTTCTTTTTTTTGCAACACCAAATCCTTGTACAATGCAGTGGCGTCACAAGGGGGATACGGGGGATGCGACCCGCACCTGGGTGTCACTCGCCGTGGGGTGACACCATGGGCAGTCTTCCCCTCAGTGACAGGAGCCAGGTGCTGCACTCTATCATTAAGAGCAGCACGCGGCTCCTGTCACAGTGAGGGAGCTTGCACTACCCGCACCTCCGGCACTCCCCACCACTCTCCATAATCTACACAGGCCGGGCACCGGCTTCAGGCCGCGAGGCCACGCCACTTACCCGAGGCCATGACCCTTACCCGAGGCCACACACCCTTTTCGGGTCGCGCACGGCTTCACCTCGCACAAGGCAGCCCTCCCCGATCCAGGTGTCACCGCGGGGAGGGACACCACTGGCACAATGTACCATGTTTTCTGATGTCTGTAAAGCGACTTTGAGTCCTGCGGGAGAAAAGCGTTATATACATAAAATTATTATTATATAAAAAGATAAATCTTTATTAGGTATACATTAAAAAATGTTGGTCCTATGCTACTAAATTCAGCAAAATAAAGGTTAAAAATCAAGAATACTAAGTGATTATGTGGTGAATTTCTGTGAAAAAGAGATATAAAAATCAAAGTAAATCCTCGCCGTGTGTCTTCCTTATTTGTTTGTTTTATCTATTGTTGTAAGATGAGAGAGACTCGAACAATATTGTAACTGATATATTCTTGAACAGAGCTCTAAATGGGAGAAGAAAGGGGCTAAGGAGGTTATATTTGTCCTCTGGATCACATATAGTATATATTAATATAAACGTACTGATATGATATTCTAGATGGATGAAGGGGGCACCCTCCTACCCAATGACATCACATGTATATCTATTGATATATAATCTCATAGGCATTTGAGAGAATATAATTCAGTTTTGAGAGAATATAGGCCCTCATTCAGAGCCGTTCGCTATTTGCGGTCGTTCGTTCAAAAACAAGGGGTGGCTATTCAAATGATCCGTTCGCACATTGCAGTCTGTTCACGCCTCTAAGTCTGAACGAGCGTGCAAAACATACGCTCGTTTATTTGTTAAAAACGCCCCCTGGCCGCTCGCACCATACGTCATGTCCGCTATTTATTAGATCAATCGAGTACATCGACCAGCGTATGAACTGCTCGCTATTCTTGTGGTTGGTGTTTGCTACCACAAATTTGCGAGCAGTTCTGGCTATAAAATAACCCAGTGACGTGGTCAATGACGCTGCTGTTTTAATTATGCACACCCATAATACGCCCGTTTTGACCTTTAAGCACGCCTGCGTTCGGATCTCCACTCCCCATTTTCAAGCACCTTCCCCTGTTACCACCCACATACGCCTCATTCTGTCACTCAAAATATCAGGCACTCGCTATATAGCGTACAAACGATTTTTGGGCGCACTGACTGGTTGGCGCATGCGTACTAAAAACCGTACGCATGCGCAGATGTGCAAACATCGCTCGGAACGAGCGTACTGCCGCTAACGAGCGGCTCTGAATGAGGGCCATAATTCACTATATCTAACCCTTAATTCACCCTTTTCTTAAATAGCAAGTACTCCTGATCCCATCATGCTTGGCCTTTATATCTGTTATTCATTATATCTATAATTCACACCCAGAGATACTTATGAACCACCACTAAGCTAATACACAGTCACCTTGTGTTAGTGTGTGTTTTTTTTACTTATGATTTATCTTAAAATGTAATTCATCAGTGGGGTACCGATTGTGTGATGTCTTGCATATTCAGAAATACACTTAGTAAATACCATATATTTTGGAGAGGTCTCTAATATAATTCATCCACAGAATTGTTGAGGAAACAGTGTTCAATATTATTTAATTAATGTGTCCTATTCAGACACTACTTCTCCTCCCCACTCCTTTATAGTATATTGTTATGGCTGAATCTTTTGCAGCTATTATTTGTAAAATCCCCAAAGCTTGAGTAAATGAGGTGGTTAATCTCGAGTGGTTATGGATGATACTGTAGATTCTTTTCTTTGCAGACAGTGTCACTCTACAATAGTAGCATTACACGTGCATATTCTGCAACAATGTTGCCAGTCACGGCTGTATTTTAGAAAAAGAGCTCCACTGATGAATTCCATTTTAAGATAAATCATAAGTAAATAAACACTGAAGGTGCGTACACACACGGGACGATTTTTTAAATGTTGTGCCCCAAAACTACAAATGTGCGCTCCCGTTTACCGTTTCTAGTTTTCGTTCATCGTCCCAACTTTCTGTCCAACCTGACGATATTGTCACGTTGGACGTGTTCGAGGATGAGGGAGGGAGCCCGGCACTGAACAAAATTGTTCTTGATTTAGTTCAGTGTGTGTGCTCAGTGTTGTTAACAACACTGAGCACACCCCTGCCGGGGACACATGGGACGATGTTCGTTCAGGGCGCACATCGTCCCTTGTGTACGCACCTTAAGGTGACTGTGTATTAGTTTAGTGGTGATTCATAAGTATCTCTTGGTGTGAATTACAGATATAATGAATTACAGATATAAAGGCCAAGCATGATGCAGATCAGGAGTATTTGCTATTTTTAGAGAAAAGGGTGAATTAAGGGCTAGAAATAGTGAATTATATTCTCTCAAATGCCTATGAGATTATATATCAATAGATATACATGTGATGTCATTGGGTAGGAGGGTGCCCCCTTCATCCAACTAAAATATCATATCAGTACGTTTATATTACTATATACTATATGTGAACCGGAGGACAAATATAACCTCCTTAGCCCTTTTCTTCTCTCATTCAGAGCTCTGTTCAAGAATATATCAGTTACAATATTGTTCGAGTCTATCTCGTCTTACAACAATAGATAAAACAAATAAATAATGAAGACACACTGCAGGGATTTACTTTGATTTTTATATCTCTTTTTCACAGAAATTCACTATACAATCACGTTCTATTCTTGATTTCATAGATGGTGACCATTTCTGACCAATAATGAAGATCCTTTGCTTCATGTTAGGAGATAACTATAGTTACCTAGTACTGTAGCATTAATGCCCACCTTGATGCTTATCATCACACTGGGACAAGCTCTGCAATCCATGATGTCCTTGGTGACTTCCATGCTGGCCAGCTTGACACTGCTGGCTTTGCGTTCCATGACTTCCATGTTGTCCTTGTTGGCACTGCTGACTCTGGGACTGGCACTGCTGGGTCTGGGTCTGGCACTGTTGGCTCTGTTGCCCATGTCCATGACCTCCCTTAACTCCAGACATGATTTCTCTTTGGTTGCCTAAAGGCTGCAAGTAAGTGCAAAAGGCGTAGAAATAATTTCCCTTCTTTGTCTGATGCAGGAGCTTTTATACATGGACAGTGGACTTCACAAAATCTAAATTGTTTTTGATTGGCCATTTTTCAGGTGATGCACCTATACTGCATTTATTTTTTATTTTTTGCTCATTGATCATTACATGAGCTATACAATTTTAAGAGACATACCATTTACACTTCTATCTACACATCTATAGTTATCCCTTTGATGTTTCTGTACACTATTATACCGGCTATGACAAGTTAATAGTAAAAAACTATTTTTTGACAGTTCATATACTCTACAGCTCAACACTTTGATATCATTTACTAAAATGCACAATCTGTTGTGTAAATACATTGCTATCTATAAACATGTGGGTATAAGTTATATTGTTCAAGAGATGGCTTGCTACACAGCGCTTCATTTCTTGTTAGTGTTTTTCAAAGTGCTGTTGGCATGTGGAAGGCAGTTAGATATGGCTGCACTTTAGATCAGCTCTGTGCCTAACCACCTAAAAACCATGATCATTGGCGGCTCCTTACCTATCTGAATGGGGAGTGGTCTGTAATTGCGTGCATGTCCAGGATCACAATCCTGCATATACACAAAAATTAGCAAACTGGCTGGCTTCTATGGACTGCATCGGCTACAGCCCTAGAAGCTGGTAAGGGCTGCTGTAATAGGGGAGTGGCTTCCCATGGAAAGCTCTCTGTGCTAGTGCAGTCTGGACTGGCAGTCCCAGGGGCAGAAAATACCTCCCCCGCAGTGGGACTGCCTATCCTGCTGTGATTAGCAGGGAGAACTTACAATGTAAAGTCATTGCCAATGCTAGGAAGTATCTGTGGGTGGCGGATTGTACTGAGCTGCAGCTCCCTAGGTAAATCCACCACTGATCATGATGCTACAAATATTAAAGACTAGTGTATGGCACTTGGCGTTTGTCTCTCCTCTTCCCCTGCCATTACACCTACCCTGGCCACAACTTCTTATTCTTTCCCCTGCAGTTCTACCAAATAGCGAGTGGGGGGGAGAAGATGCATGCACCTGTGGTGTGCGACACCTGCTCTGATTGCTCATGTCCAGGGCTGCCATTAGAAATTGTGAGGCCTGGGACTAACAAATAGGCAGGGCCCCTGCTTCCCCACTCCCCCTTCCCTCGCTTATAGTGCGTACACATGGTACGATAAAAATTAACAGTATGAACGATAACGATATCGTTCATATCATTATCATTCAGATCGTTCATTTTATTGTGCTTTCCTACCCCCAAACAACTATCGATGCGTGGGCACGTATGGACGATAATGATATATTTTTCTACTTAGTATGACCCCTTCCTTTCATGCACCTGATTAGTACTGCTAGATTGATTGAGCAGCTGCCATTTTTGTTCGATAATGATATCATCAGGGCCGTAACTAGGGTAGTGTGACCAGTACCTTGGCAATGGGCACCGCAGGGCAGGGGGAAGCTGTTTTGGCCTGTCAATTTTCCTGTTTATTATCATTTTCATTTGTAGCTTCCTCTTTTTATATCCCCAGAATCTCCTGGCCTCCCCATCACTTCCCTGGTCCTTCCTTTTCAGGTGCACTATCTTCTGTCCCAATTCTTAAAAAATAGGGGGGGGTGCCAATGCTTTCTTTGGCACATGGCACCAAAAAGTCTAGTTACGGCTCTGGATATCATCCATCGACCGTGCATGCAGACCAACCTGTGCGATAATGACCAGGTTACATAGGGATCTGCGATCGTTGATCGCGAGTCGCTGGCCCATCATTTGTGGGTTGGTGGTGTGTTGGATGATCGATATCGATCATCCAGCACACCGGGAAGGTACAGGGAGATCAGTCAGCGATATAATTATCGCTGACTGATCATACCGTGGGTACGCCCCATAAGTCTCATGAGTCATGACTTACCTTATCACCTTGAAGAATGCTCCTTCCTTCTGGTTTCTTCTCATCCAGGTCTGGCTGGCGCTGCTCCTCACATGCTGTGGTTCTTCTGACCTCTTCCTTCCAGCGGCGTGGGGTGACTTCATGAAGTCACGTGCACCAATTCCAAAGGGAAAAATAAATAATTATTGAACAAGGGCAGGGGCAAATGGAGGATAAAAACACATATATATAATATATACAGTATATAGCAAATATGTATATATTATATATATAACACATTAATACATATACACTATACACACACTAACACATACATACACAAACATATATACACACTAACACATACATGCACATATATACACACTAACATAAATACACATACATACACACTAACACATACAGTACATACACATATATACACACTAACACATACATACACATATATAAACACTAACACATGCATACACATATATACACACTAACACATACATATACATGGCCGTCCCGAGTCTAATATTTTTGGTAAGCAAAGATACATTTTGGCGCCCCCTGTCGGAATTTGCACACGCTGAAGGTGCGTGCACCCGACAAAGGAAAGGGGTGTGGTCTCATGTGAAAAGTCATAATCACGAGCGCTGCCCCGTAATTCCAATCATGCTGGTACACATGCCCAGTGCTCCTGGAGCTGCTGGGCATGCTCCTAGTCTCTTTCTCCAGTCAATAGATGCCGCATTCAGCATGCCCCCCCCATCTGGGACACTTTGTCGCCAAAATAGGGATGGTTGGGAGGCATTCTAAAGGAAAGGTCACAAAAGAAAGGTGCGTAGTCACACAATAGTATTTTCAATTCAAACTACACCACACAGTAGCACAATCTTATTCACATTACACTGCACAGAGGGCCCAATTCAGACCCTCTCACTAGGAAACGTTCGCATTCAGGCTGCCGATGATTGCATTGTGCGCATGCGTATGCATCACAGTGTGTGTGTGCGAACCAGCGTGAGTGATTGAGAAGCATAAGCTCGCCGCGCATAGACAACCCAGCAGAATGAGTGATAGGAGAAGCCATTTGTGAGTGGTGACAGGTGCAGGCCACTAGAAATGGGGTAGTGGAGGTACGAACGTAGGCGTGCCTGAGCATCTTAACGCCGTTTCAGAGGAATGCATAATTAACAGGCAGCGTCATAGTACACGTCACTTGGTTATATTTCACACTGAAGTGCTCGCAGTGCTTGTGGTAGGGTATAGTCAACCACAAGTGCTGCGTTTGCTTCCGATAGTCCTCGATGTACCGATGATTCCATACACTTCCTGGAGATGATGTACGCAAGTGGGCATCTTAAGACAGGCTGGTGGGCATCTGCATACACAGAGCGATCACACGCCAAGACATAGTGGGCATGCTACTGCCTTGCCGTGCGATCACTTGCCATGCTGGGTGTGTGCCGAATTTGCAAATGCATCTAGCGAGCCAGTCTGAATCGAGCCCATAGTGCCCCTGAGTCACATTACACCACATAGTAGTGTTCCTTATTTATGTTCTGACACATAGTAGTGCCCCTTTTACACAATGCCAACATTAGTGCCCCTTATACACAATGCCCACAGTAGTAGTGCCCCTAAAACAATGCCCAGAGTAGTAGTGCCCCTAATACAATGCCCACAGTAGTAGTGACCCTTGTACAATGCCTACAGCAGTAGCGGCACTTACACATAATGCCCACAGCAGTGGTAACCCTTCTGCAGTGCCCCCAGTAGTGGTGCCCCTTCTGCAATGCCCCTATTAGTAGTGGCCCCAGTTGTAATGCCCCCTGTTATTGTGCCCTCTGCAGTAGTGCCCCCAGTGGTAGTGCCCCTGTAATAGTGCCCCCAATAGTAATGCTCCCTGTATTAGTGTCCCCAGTAATAACTCCCTCAGTAGTAGTGCCCCCTGTAATAAGCCCCCAATAGTAATTCACCTGTAATAGTGCCCCCAGTAATAATGCCTCAAGTAGTTAGCCCCCAGTAGTAATGTAACACCCAAAATTTATGGGGTAAAGCTAATGATAGGTGTAGTAATTCCTAGTTCTTCCTTCTTTACAGAAAGGTAAGGAGGTAAGCACCTTGCACTTTGGTAAGCTGTGGTGATAGGTTTATTTAAGGTTATTGCAAAGATCATTTACAGTGAATCTTCCTTTACTTTTACTTTTACAATACACATAACATCAAATCACGTTACAATAACATTTGTATTTTTATTTTACAGGAACTCAGCAGCTTGTGGAATCACTGGATGGACCTGGATCCCTGTGGAATCTGAAAGGTTAGTATATTTGGCAATTCCTCCAATCACTTCAAACATAACATTTACTCAATGTAATATTACTATTTTATATATTCTGACTTAACCATTAATGTTGTACTCTAACTTAGTATTACACTGCACTAATAACAATCAGGTAAGTAAAGTTCCCCCGATAAAAGTCTAGCGCTTTTTTGTTGATGCACAATTAGTTACCGGAAAGGTAGGGTTGGTATACTTGGGTGATCACTTAGCTGGGCATCCACTATAAAATTTTCTGTCAGATATCTGTCCAATCTGGCTGGTTGGAATGAAAACCTGGTAATATATGGGAGCAAATGACATGCCCCTGTAATAATGCCCACAGTAATAGTGCCCCTGTAAAATTTTCCCCAGTAGTAATGCCCCCTGTAAAAGTGCCCCCAGTAATACGGCCCCTGTAATAGTGCCCCCAGTAGTAGTGCCCCTGTAAAATTGCCCCCAGTAGTAATGCCCCCTGTAAAAGTGCCCCCAGTAGTAAGCCCCCAGTAGTAATGCCTTCTGTAAAAGTGCCCCCAGTAGTACAGTCCCTGTAATAGTGTCCCCAGTAGTAGTGCCCCTGTAAAATTGCCCCCAGTAGTAAGCCCCTTGTAATAGTGCCCCCTGTAAAAGTGCCACACACACACAAAAAAAAAAACAGAATACTTACCTTAAGCCTCGTTCTTGTGTCCGCTGCCATCCGCCGCTCCTAGGAACTATGGGAGAGAGACGTCATGACGTCTCTCCCATAGTGCCCATTGGGAGAGCCGGAAGCCGGAGCTCAGTAGTGAGCTTCGGCTACCTCTGCAGGGAGCCGGGTGCCTGATGGCAAAATCTCAGCGGGCGCCCGGCAAATGGAGCCTCCCTGCGGTGGCCTGGGGGAGGGGGAGGAGGGCTGTGGTGGTGGGGGTTGCTGCAGGAAGGAGTGTGTTGGCGGTGGGAGGGTTCACGAATCAAAACGCCCCCTGCTGGCTGGCGCTCTACGCACATGTGTAGTCGGCGTAACAGGTGGGCCAGCCCTGCACATATATCCCACTAACACATACATGCACATTTATAAACACTAACATACATACATATACACTAACACATACATACACACTAACACAGACACATACATACATACTGACACATATATGCATACATACTTAAGACTTACATTTAGGTGCAACAGGAGGTTGCTAATGAGGATGGGCACCTCGTATAATTAGGCCCTGCCCCATGTGCAATGACGTGGTTCGCAGATGTATGGGGGCAGTGCTTTCTGCACTGGCTCCTCCCCCTTTGCATTCTGAGGCTGAAGAGGGGATGAGTGCAATTGGCCCACGGGAAGGGGGGGTAGTGCAGGCTGTGCACTGGGGGTAGGAGCGGGCGCGGGCCCCCTCCCGTTCTGCCAGTGTCCTGGCCCGGGACTCCAGTCCCGGCAGTCCCCCCATGATGGCGGCCCAGTCTCAGAACATGCCATTCTAAATTATTATGCAGTGTTACTCATGTCTCAATCAGATTCTATTGTATAGAATGTACTAGATAAATGATATCATCTGATTTACTGCTATGGATGACACCTCCACTTTTCAAGGCTTGTATTCCCAAAAAAATCTAAAAAATTGTGATGACATTGGAAAATTATTGCAGTGATGCCAAGGAGTGTCATCACACCAAGGGCAGGGTTGTTTAGAAGAGCTAATGAATGCCATCTCAGGTCAGCTGCCCGACAAGTGAGACTGACTGTCATTGCTATTACATCTCATTGCTCTTGCCCAGTGGTGGCCACGAGGTCAGTGACACCTGGTAAGGTAAATAGCCCCCCTGCACCCAATAAGGGTAGTGGCCTGATTTGAAGGGGTGGTCTCATAGAAGATCATTTCTTCTTCAATCCGGGGTGTGGCTTTGCTGGAAGCCCCTGTTTACATCATTCTGGGGGGTTGCTCAGCATTCCTGAAGATTTTTTGGGCTGCCCCTGGAGACTGTTCCTGTACTTCCAGCTCCTCCCCAGTGACGGGCCAGGTGCTGCACGATAATGTCACAGTAAAGCACTTGGCTCACTGTCACTTCGGAGGAATAACATTTTGGTGTCACCCACTGGAAGGGTGACACCCAGGAGTGATCCGCACTCCGTGCACCCCCCCTTGTGATGCCTCTACTCTTGCCATTTCTCTTCCACATTTTGTAATCTCTACTACAGTACCTCCTCCAATCGGATCCCTCCCATCTCCCCCAGCGGTCCTCGGCGTTCTGTGCATGCAAGTGTATACATTTGCCAATGCCAGCACCCCTGCCAGGACCCGCCGCATGAGACATCGTCTGGGTACACATCGTTAAGTGTGTACCCAACTTACAGTATGTTTGACATGGTTATTTTTGCATATGCTCTTGGCCTAATAAGAGTGTGGTGCCGCGGATCGCACTGCCCTGGACAGCGGTCAGCGACCAGGGCACGTGTCCTGCTCGACCCCCCCCCCCACGATATACCACTGCACATCGGCCCCTCACGCACAATTTACACCAGGTCTGACCAGCCGCAGCAAATGCAAGTCTTGTCGCACGGGGTTCAAACGGACAAACACGCCTGCGTTTTTATGACCACTCCCCCGTCACCACCCCAAACACTCACAACCTATAATTCACTCTGCAATGGCTTCCTCTGTGCATCCTTAATCGCAGTGCGTTCGCAGTGCAAGCACAATGCGGCTTTTACGCATGCGCACTAGTGAGCAATCGGCCCATCTATGGGCCTGATTCAGACCCGGACGCTATTTGTGGCCGCTCGCTGGCTAAAAGGGGCCGGCTATTTAAATCATGCGCTCACACTGCGTCGCAAACAGCCGCCCACTAAGTAATAGCGAACAGCCGCACTATGCGCTTGCACCTGTATAAAGACGCCCCTTTGCCACTCGCAACACACATCATCTCCGGCAGTTGTTGGATTAATCGGGAACATCGAGAGCCATCGAAGCTGCTCGCAATGCTTGTGGTAGCCTTTTCCCACCACAACATTGCGAGCAGTTCAGGCTAAAATACAACCCAGTCACGTGTGTAATGACGCTGCTTTGCTAATTATGCACACCCATTAAACTCTGTTCTGACGGTCGGGCACGCCTGCGTTCGCACATCCACACCCCCGTTTACAAGCACCTTCCCCTGTTACCACCCACAAACGTCACTCAAAATAGCGGCCCAACTGCTGGCTACGGGCGAGCACTTTCCCATCACATGACTGGTTTGCGCACGCGCAATGCGAATCATATGCATGCGCAGATTGTGAAAAATCGCTCAATGCGAGCTTGCGCAGTATAGCGTCCGGGTCTGAATCAGGACCTATGTATGCAGTTACATTTGCGAACGCTGCTGAATCAGACCCTGTGTGTATAAGGTGTTTATGATACATAAATTAATTTCGTTTATGTAGACAAACTTTGTATGATGCACAAAATTATTAAAAATATTGTATAAAATTACCTGCAAGCTGTGTGTGTAAGGTGTATATGAAGCTTAAATCCATTCTGTGTTTAGACTGGGGTCCCATTCCCAAGATATCTCATTATGGTATGCAAATATTGCAAAAGACGGAAAAATCCGATATCCAAAATACTTCAGGTCCCAAGCATTTTGGATATGGGAGACTCAACATGTAATACACTGAAATGATGACCTACTGTAAAAATGAAACTATTATAAGCAAAGACACTAGAGGTCAGTGTTTATACAGATATAAATTGTCAGATGTTTTTGACATCGCCCAAAGTATACTGTATTTAGTACAAATCTTGAAGTGGGTTCATGTTACTGGCTTATATGGATACAGTGCTTCAGTTATTGATAACATTACGTCTTGTAAAATGTCCTTGTTCGTGTTCTTTTAAAAAAAAAAAAAATATTGTACAGTACAAATATACAGCTGAAATTGCTCTTTGTTGTTATGATTAACGATGAGTAGGAGATTGTTAAGGATTTTCATTGCCGTTTGCATCAGCTGAAAAGAAGTTGTAATAGGTTATTTCAGATATTAAAGCTGACCTCTTCATCTCCACCCCAATAAACTGTATGACTATGCAATACACAATGGCAGGTGTTTATTATGATGTTATAACTGTGAACAATGTTTATGTCATCTTCTAAATTTTAGTCAACCTCAGCATGATACAGCATTTATTGTATGCAAAACCTTGCAACTAGTAGAGATTATATTAAACAAATCAACAAATTTTATAATTTGATACATTTAAGACATTGTACTGACATTGTAAGGGTTTTTCTGAACTAGGTGGTCAATGCTAGTGCATGTCCTCTTTTGTAAGATGTAAGGAGCAAATGATTCAATAAATATATGACTATAGGGCCAATAGCGCAAATAACTATGTGGAATAATATCGAGTTTTACTCTACTACAGTATATAGTATTGACATTTATCCCAAAATGTTTTGAGACTAGTGAAAATATGTAAACAAAAAAAATATTTTATGGTGGCATTATTTTCTGAGATGTGGGTTACATTCCTAAAGGAACATAACATGTAAATGTTATATCACACAATAAATTCATGTTATGCATTTGATGATAACGATCTTAGTAAGATTATATACCTTGGGGCTCATTTAGAGGTAGATATAATACAATTTTTTTGCTTAAAATACACTTACTTACAAAATGAGTATGATAAACACCTGTATCTAAACCAGTCTCCTGGAAGCAATCATACATTTTGATTCAAATTGGTAAAAGTCCAGCTCAATAGACACTCTGCCAGGTAACCCCACATTTACCTTCTGATGAAACTGTGTTAAACACAGACAAATGCATCAAGGCCTTTCTATCTGATTCTGATTATTTGATTACGATCCCAGAATCATATTATCATCAGCAACAACTCAGCCCATAAATGAGACACCGCACATTCCAAATACGGTCTCTCTATTTCCGTTTTCCTGTCGTGGTGGAACATGGGTAGGCAAATGAGGATGTACTAGGCTCTGTATGCAGCGCTCTGGGGATTATCCTGGGTTAACCATTAGCATCTCCAAATAAGAGGTATTCCGACCTCTATACAATTACATTCTATGGAAATTGGTGAACTCTAGGGTACTGGCATTGTTTCCTTAGTGTAATGTCTTATATCTAGTGTCCACACATAGCTCTAGTTACTAGGATGGATGTCAGTCTTAATTAAAGTCTCCACTAGGTCTGTTGACTCAGACTTTGGAAATCTGTTGGTAGAGCGGTCTTAAAATGTTCCAAATATCACATATATCAGGTCCTCTATGTCATTGCACTGTAGTTCCTGCTATAAGTCTTCGCTGTCTCTCCACCTCAAAATGATTGAAAGTGCACAGTATCAGGAACATTATCAGACACTATTATACAGAGTAAGATGTGGCAACTTACCCGTTTGGTGCAGTGGTCTCTATTGGTCCTGTTGGACCCAGTGCCTTTGTTAGTCAGTGTGCGGTGCATGTTAGCAAGCGAGAAGTGAGCAGATAAACAAATGAGATGTAACTGTGCTTGATTGAATTAATGCACTTTTAATTACAATACCTTACAATAGCCTGGAGGCCGTGTCTATACCTGTGAGAGTTAGAACTAAAGACTGTGACTGAATTATGTTTCCAGACCAGTGGCGTCACAAGGGGGGTGCGGGGGGTGCGGGCCGCACCCGGGTGTCACCCGCCGAAGGGTGACACCAAGGTGCAGACTGACACTCCCCCACAGTGACAGGAGCCGGGTGCTGCACTGTAGTATTAAGTGCAGCACCCGGCTCCTGACACTGTGAGGGAGCCGGCACGCACCCCCTGCACCCCCCAGTAAAGAGCAGGACCACAGGGGATGGGGCCGCAAGACCACGCCCCCGGACCACGCCTCTTTTCGGGGCCCGCGCAGCTTCGCCGCACTTACAACGCCCCTCCCCACACCGGGTGACACCGGTGGGAGGGACGCCACTGTTCCAGACTAGTTGCCCATTATATAGAGGGGCCAAGAAGTGAGGTAGTGCCCCGGGGCTCCGAGATGGGGGGAGGTGCGGGTACTATTTGTCTGGGCTTCCTGAAGAGCCCGACAGGGCCCCAGGTCCTGTGCCAGTCCCCTAATCCCCCGCAGCAGCCCAGCAAACAGCGTGTGCTGAGCTGCAGTGGGAGAATGCTCGTGGCTGCTGAGCAGCAGCCACAGCAGTCTCCTATGCCTGTGGGGGAGAGCGATCACCCTGATCATGCCCCTCTTGGCTTTGCACCAGGCTGAGGGGCTCACAGCGCCCCCCTGCACATGTGTTGTTTTTTTATCAGGGTGGGCATGGCCACGCATCCCACGATTAGGCCACGCCCCCATCTTCACCTGGGCCCGGCAAGGTTCTCTTCACCCCTGGTAGTGCCCTTCATTGGGGCTAGGTATCATTTTGTTTCTATATGCTGAAAGCTGCGTGTGAACCCTTATTATACACCTACTGTAGATACTGCACCACTGACCCCTCTATCATGCTAAATTACCCTAGTTTATCAGAACTTTTGTCACTTCAAAAGTTTTTTTAAGCAACTTTCTGTTTTATTTAAAAATAAAAGATACAAACATTGAATCACTGAAATCCAATTATTTGTAGAATGAATGTGATCAACTAGAACCAGTAGTAGATTAAGATGATTTGGGTCTCTGAGCTGTATGTAAACAATGAGCTCCCATTCCACAAATGAGTGTCAACAACAAATCCCACATTCATTATGCAGCACACCTTATGTGTGTAGCGTGCTATATAATGCATGTTTAACATTTAGTCAAGTCTCACATGGCCCAAGGTTACATTATGTGCACCCCCATCTCCTCATGCCAAATATTATGTCCACAACCACTGCTGCCTGTGTCCCTATGTGACAATGGGACAGTGACATATATATGCCCCCCCCACTATTCACTTTCTCTACCATTCTTCCATTGCCATGTATTCTCCTCCTACCCTACAATTTCCTTGTTATTTAGGAATTACATCCCAACTGTCCCAACTGTCTATTTTGCCCCTTGTTTGAGACATCTTTGGTTGATATAACCGTTCAAACGTGTCTTCACTTTTATCAACACAGAAAACTATTATTTGTTTTTATTTCTTTTGAGTCTGAATTAAATTTCACACATTCTAAGAAGGATTACACAGATATGTTCACAAAGAGAATACACATAAAGGAGTTTTATGAAACTATGGGTGAACTCATTACATGTTACTCATTTATAATTTTGCAGTTGGACAATACACATTATATTTTCTTTCATTTCTTCTCTGGGTCTACTGGCACTGGATTATTTCAGGTTTTCTTCAGCAGCCGTCAGACTAACAGAAGTGCCACAGGTGGGGGGAGAGGTGACTCATAGCCGACCCGGACGGCAGGTCACCCTCTGCCTCTCTCTGTTACCCTCTGCCCGTCACTTTCTGCCCCTTCCTGTCACGCCTTATCCGTCACCCTTTCGCTGTCACCCTCTGCCTCTCCCCGTCACTTTCTTACCATCACTCTGCATAGTTTTTCACCGGGGCCCACAACTGACAAGTTACTCCATTGATATGAAAATAGAATTGCCTCCAATCCTCTATTACAGTGGTTGGCTTCCCTTCTAAGCATTGGAAGAGACAGGAGAGAATAAATGCCTTCAGATGGTATATACTGCAGCACCTCTTCTTTCTTTGTGTCTTTTGAGTATTTTACTGATTTCTGTAGTTATGGGATTTATGTTATCCTGGGTCTCGGCTATGTACCATATAATGCTGAAAGCTGAGGACTGAGCTGGCTACCCAGGGATCACCAGTCTACTAATACTAGCAGCTATTGCTATGAAATTTCAAAAAGCTCATGTTTGGATTCATGCCGATATTCTTACTACTGTGTGCTAGCTGTGTCACTGGAAAAGCCTCAGACCAGGCAGCAAAGGGAGGACAGAGAACAGCTCTAACTCAAGGCATTCCCTTCTCCTTAAAGACAAATTGCTAGGAGTACCATCTGGCATAAACAGCATGTGGAAGCAATATCACCCGGCCCAAACACATGAAAAGCAGCCACTCAATATAAGCTCCTATATTGGGAATGTATTACTTTGTGTACTGTTATACCGTTTAGCAGGGGGAGATTGAGAATATAAAGTGAACCTGGAAAAAAAATATAAAAGTGGCCTCCTGCAGGCATGGTAAAATCATCTGTAAACAGTGTAGTCAGTGTTAAAATTTATTTTCCCTAGCAGTGTAAAGATATATAATTAATTACATTGCCACTACTATTACTGACACTACACTCTATAGAAGCTCACTGCAAACTCCACAAATAAACACTGAGAGAAACAATAATGACACAATTGATGAAAAAACAGGACAAACTTTTAAACTATACAAGACTACAGATAAAAAGACAACACAACGTACATAAATCTAATTTACAGTACAAACTACTTAATCATCTCTCCAAAACCATCCACCATCCACCAGCCACTCATTGGGGGAGATGTACTAAGCCTTGGAGAGTGATAAAGTGGAGAGAGATAAAGTACCAACCAATCAGCTCCTAACTGTTATATTTTCAAACGCATCCTGTAAACTGACAGTTGGGGGCTGATTGGTTGGTGCTTATCACTCTCTGCTTTATCTCTCCGCAAGGCTTAGTGCATCTCCCCCACTGTGTTTGCGAGGTGTGGATCATTTTTCTAAGGGTTTTGTAAGGGCTTTTTATAAGGGGTTAGTGCTGCCAACATAGCTGGTTTAAACCAATACAAAGCAATAGGAAGTGTTTGTCAGTTTCCATCTGAATTACACTTTTATGTGATGGCAGTTTCTATCAGATATGAGAAATCCAAAAGATTTTTAGACAGAAAATATGTGATAGGCATCACCATGGGACGTCTGGATTTTTAGACGTCAATTTGACGGTGGTGTACAACGGAGTGCAATAGGCCTCAACTTTGATTCTTAATAAATTTATTTCAGTAGACCTAGAATTTCTAATACTTGTCACAGACTCCAGTGCTGCAGACTGGGGAGCTCAAAGATAGCATGGACATGCACAGAGAAGATTCTCCGCTTAGAACTAGAGATGTGTGCCAGACCTTTTTTGCTGTATTTGGATTTGGCTCTGATAAACCACCGTGACTAGTTTCTGGCTAGTTACAAAGTGACAGAGCAGCAGCACAAACACACAGCAGTTTATAGCACATCTATGAAACATTGCCACGCAGCAGAAAAGAAAAGTGGTGCAAGATGGAATTGTCCTTGGACCCTCCCACCCATTCTTATGTTGAATATTAAAAAGGACATGCACAGATTAACAAACCAAGCACTTCAGCCACAGGGACTGACACTTTTGTGGCTGAAGTGCTTGGTTTGTTTGGACCTGCACAAAACAAGCTGCCAATGGGCTTAAAGCAACTAAGCTAACAGCTCTACTGTAGCAAGATTTCATCATCATTGTCATCCTTACCCTCATCAGTGTGTACTTCATCCTCACACAATATTAATTCATCCTTGCTGGAATCCACCATTACAGGTACCTCTGTATTTCCAGTTAATTTTTATGAACATCATATTTTCTAAATTTTGAGGAATTAGCCTCCTATGCCAATCTCTAATAAGGTTCCTGGCTGTGCTGAAAATTCTTTTTGAAAATTCTTTTTGCATTAGCTAAGTTGCCCACTGGAGGGTGGGCAACTTAGCTAATGCAAAGCCAGGCCTCCAAATTGCCATTTTGTCTTTCCAGTAGTCCAAGGGACTCTGTGATATGCCTATGTGTACGGTGTCATGAAAATAATCCTCCACCATTCTTTGGATGGTGATCCCATCAGATGGAGTTGTGGTAGTGGTGTAACTAATTTTTAGCAATTCTTTTAGACCCAACCAGATGTCACAAATTGACTCCTCTGCATCACCACTGGGACTTTAGGGAAGTATGATTTTTGTTCCGGGCAGCTGCTGGAGAAACTAAAGGTGGAGATGTCATTATGTTGTATACCACTTGAGCTGCCAATTGCTCACCAGGAACTCTTTGCATCTCTTAAGATCTGGGTCAGTTGGAAAAACAAAGTCACGTCGTATGACTTAAGCCTAGGATCAAGCATGGTTGCCAAAATGTAGTGATCCGATTTCAACATACTGGCAACCCTTGGATCCTGACAAAGCAAACATAGGACTTGATCTTTTTAGTGGAATCGCTTAACTTAATCTCGTCCTTGAACTTCTTGAGCTGATTTTCCAAAAGCCTAATTAGGGGAATCACCTTACTCAAGCATGCAGTGTCTGAACTCACTTCACAGGTGGCTACTTCGAAGGGTTTGAGCACTTTGCACAGACAGAAAGCATTCTCCACTGCCTGGACTAAGGAACACTCCCCCTCTTCTCCCAAAGTCATGGCTTTTTGTATAGCTGTGGATGGCTTTTTGCTGTTCATCCATTCACTGAAGCATATAAAGAGTGGAATTCTACCTGGTTATCACCTCTTGCTTTAGTTGGTGGCAGGGCAAATACAACTGTTCTTTTAGCTGCTACAATCTCCTGCATGCTCTGACTGAATGGTGAAAATGTCCCAAATTTTTTCAGGCCACAGACAGCATCTTCTGCACACCCCTGTTATTTTTTAAAAACCCTGTAACACCAAGTTGATCATGTGAGCAAAGCAGAGGATGTGTTAAAATTCACTGAGCTGGAATGTTTTCACAATATTTGTGGCGTTATCATAAATCCTGAGGAGAGTTCAAGTGGGGTAAGCCATGTTGCTGTGACATCCCTTAGATTTTCTAAAAGGTTATCAGCGGTATGCCTCTTAGTGAAGCCGGTGATACACAGAGTAGCCTGCATCTGAATGAGCTGGTGTTGTGTGTTAGATACTGCTTCTGTTGCTGTTGAAGGTGAATTACCTACCCAGTGAGCTGTCACAGTCATGTAATCTATAGTTTGCCCACTACCGCTTGTCCACATATCTGTGGTTAAGTGGACAGTGGGTACAGTGGCATTTTGTAGACCAATAATTAGGTGTTTTTAATGTCCTGGTGCAGGAATGGCTTTTCGGGTAAAATGGAACCGAGGTGGAATTTGGTACTGGGGACACAGGACCTCAATTTCTATATCATCAGCTATACTTCTGCTGCTCATCCCCACATTTGCAGAGAGAGCAGAAAAGGTTGAAGGTGGCTTCTCTGCGAGTATAATATCAAAAAGGCTCACACATAGTAATCATAGATGCACTTAGACTCTACTCAGGAATTTGTGACATTTCTGTTTCTGAATGCACAGTTTGGTCTACTGCCTTAGTGGTTTTTATTTATTTATTTGCACCTCTTATAGACTCTGAGTGAAAAGATCTTGCAACATTATAAGATGCAGAAGATGCCTCATTGATAGTTGCAGAACCACCATTCAGAAATAAAGGCCAAGGTCTGAGTCTTTCCTTGCCACTGCATGTGGTGAATGGCATGTTGGCAATTTTATGTTTTTATGCAACAAACTTTCCCTATTTAGAGGTTATGTTTTTACCACTGTATATTTTTTTTTATTTTAGATGCCCTGACTTAGACCATCTTTGCCCTTGAGCATCAGCTTCAATAGAGGACATTGAAGGACTAGAGTAAATGTCATCATGACTGGTGGCAGCAGCTGCAGCAACAGTATTTTGTTGCTCTTATCTAAAACGATCTTTATCCATTTTTCAATTCACAGATCCCTGTGTGGAATCACAGAGCTTATAGGTGCACATGAAGCACACTAGGGTAAAGTGCACCAAACAGTACAAACAATATAACTCAATTATATATATTTTTTTTATTGTATTTTTATTTTTTTGAACTTGCAGCTTGGGTTAAACTGCGTGGATCACAGGCACATGAAGAAAGTGCACTAGGATAAAGGACACCAAACAATACAAACAATACAACTAGAGTATATTTTATTCTTCTGTTTTCAATTTGCAGCTTGGATTAAATTGTGTGGATCACAGGGTTTATAGCAGCACATGAAGAAAGCACAATAGTGTAAAGCACCAAACTACAAATTACAGCAGAGTACAGTGCAGCATAAAGCAGCATGAAGCGTGCCCCCTATACACAGTTACTGTATATACAGCACAGTCACTTGTGAGTCTCAGCACAGCCAATACAGCAGAGAATGGTGCAGAAAACAGTAGTGTGCAGTGTGCCCCCTATACACAGTCAATTTAGAGTACAGTTATTTGTGGAGAAAGCACTGCCTGAGCCAATACAGCAGAGTATAGCGCAGCACACAGCAACGTGTATCATAGTGAAATGGCACCAAGTCCCGGCCGCGCACCTTATATAGAATCCAAGTTCCGCAAGAATCCAACCCTGGGAGGATGACATTTGGCCTCAAAGTGGGATCCGAGTCTGGCGGGAACACCCGACTGGGATATTCAGTGTTTGGAGTGGTTCAGATTCCTTGGAATCTGGACCGCACATCTCTACTTAGAACTAGAAGCAATATGGAAAATAATTCACTGATTAAATTACCATATACAGTACTATGAAAACATCTCATTCACAGATAACAGTACAATTTTGACCTTAAAAAGGTCAACAGGAAAACACCAGTGGTAAGGGCAGAGAGAAACTTAAAATCACTTTCAGCTCGAGATGTGTTCGGATCCCAGTGTTTTGGTTTTAGTATTGGTTTTGGCTCTGAAACCATTTTTGTATTTTGGCTTTGATTTCAACTTTGACAAAAATCCATTGTGTGTATTTGTTTTGATATTGGATTTCATTAAAAATGGTCAGAACCAGGTATAAACATATAATTTGTAGTTGTTTTAGTTACTACATTACTATTAATATTATTAGTGTTTATTTATAGTAATTTACAATCAATTTTATAAATGAACACTTCAAAACTTTAAATGTTTTCATTTTTCATCAATATTGTCCAAACTTAGTGATAGAGCAGCAGCACAAACACACAGCAGTATATTATAATATATACATCTATAGATGGCATTGTCTAATAGAAAATGGGCCTCAGACTGCACACCCTGAACATATATGCGTATATATATATATATTAGGGGTGTGCACCGGCCACTTTTCGTGTTTTGTGTTTTGGTTTTGGATCTGGATCTTTCTTCGTGTTTTGGATCTGGATTGGTTTTGCCAAAACCACCCTTCCGTGTTTTGGGTTCTGGGTTTTGTGTTTTGGATCTGTATTTTTTTTTAAAAAAGCATAAAAACAGCTAAAATCACAGAATTTGTTGGTTTCTCTGCTCCTATGCTATTATTAACCTCAATAACCTTAATTTCCACTCATTTCCAGTCTATTCTGAACACCTCACACCTCACAATAGTGTTTTCATGTCCAAAAGGTTGCACCGAGGTAGCTGGATGACTATGCTAAGCGACACGAGTGGGCGGCACAAACACGTGACCCATCTAGGAGTGACACTGCAGTGGCAGACAGGATGGCAGTTAGAAAAACTAGGCCCCAAACTGTACATAATGCAAAGAAAAAAAAGAAGTGCAAGATGGAATTGTCCTTGGGCCCTCCCACCCACCCTTATGTTGTATAAACAGGACATGCACACTTTAACAAATCAATCATTTCAGCGCCAGGGTCTGCCACACAACTGTGGCTGAAATGATTGGTTCGTTTGGGCCCCCACAAAACAAGCTGGCAATTAATGTGTCCCTGCACAAACTGGCTCTACGGAGGCAAGATGTCATCCTCATCCTCCTCATCCACCGATTCCTCACCCTCTTCAGTGTGTACATCCTCATCCTCACAGAGTATTAATTCGTCCCTGCTGGAACCACAGGTCCCTCTGTACGTTCTGGAGGCTGGTCTCCCTGGAAGAGTTGATAATTCATTTTATGAACATCATCTTCTCCACATTTTGTGGAAGCAACCTCCTACGCCTTTCGCTGACAAGGTTCCCGGCTGCACTAAACACTCTTTCGGAGTACACACTGGAGGGGGGGCAACTCAGGTAAAATAGAGCCAGTTTGTACAGGGACCTCCAAATTGCTTCTTTTTCCTGCCAGTACAGGTACGGACTGTCTGACATGCCTACTTGGATGCTGTCACCGATGTAATCCTTTAACAGACAGACGCACGCTTGTCGCTGCTGCTTTGAGGATTCAAGTGCGGCTACAGCCCACACAATTCACAAAGACAGAAAAAAAAAAAGAATATTTTTATTGTTTGTGGAGCACACTTTGAGGGTTACACCACACTTTAACAGACAGACGCACGCTTGTCGCTGCTGCTTTGAGGATGCAAGTGCGGATACAGCCCACACAATTCACAAAGACAGAAAAAAGAAGAAGAATATTTTAATTGTTTGTGTAGAACACTTTGAGGTGTCACCACCCTTTAACAGACAGACGCACGCTTGTCGCTGCTGCTTTAAGGATGCAGGTGCGGCTACAGCCCACACATTTCACAAAGACCGAAAAAAAAAAGAACAATATTTTAATTGTTTGTGTAGAACACTTTGAGGGTGTCACCACCCTTTAACAGACAGACGCACGCTTGTCGCTGCTGCTTTAAGGATGCAGGTGCGGCTACAGCCCACACATTTCACAAAGACCAAAAAAAAAAGAACAATATTTTAATTGTTTGTGTAGCACACTTTGAGGGTGTCACCACCCTTTAACAGACAGACGCACGCTTGTCGCTGCTGCTTTGAGGATGCAAGTGTGGCTACATCGCACACAAGTCACAAACACATTAAAAAAATAGTTTTTTATTTTTTGGAACACTTTGAGAGTTACACCACCCTTTAACAGACAGACGCACGCTTGTCGCTGCTGCTTTAAGGATGCAGGTGCGGCTACAGCCCACACATTTCACAAAGACCGAAAAAAAAAGAACAATATTTTAATTGTTTGTGTAGAACACTTTGAGGGTGTCACCACCCTTTAACAGACAGACGCACGCTTGTCGCTGCTGCTTTAAGGATGCAGGTGCGGCTACAGCCCACACATTTCACAAAGACCAAAAATAAAAGAACAATATTTTAATTGTTTGTGTAGCACACTTTGAGGGTGTCACCACCCTTTAACAGACAGACGCACGCTTGTCGCTGCTGCTTTAAGGATGCAGGTGCGGCTACAGCCCACACAATTCACAAAGACAGAAAAAAGAACAATATTTTAATTGTTTGTGTAGCACACTTTGAGGGTGTCACCACCCTTTAACAGACAGACGCACGCTTGTCGCTGCTGCTTTAAGGATGCAGGTGCGGCTACAGCCCACACAATTCACAAAGACAGAAAAAAGAACAATATTTTAATTGTTTGTGTAGCACACTTTGAGGGTGTCACCACCCTTTAACAGACAGACGCACGCTTGTCGCTGCTGCTTTAAGGATGCAGGTGCGGCTACAGCCCACACAATTCACAAAGACAGAAAAAAAAAGAACAATATTTTAATTGTTTGTGTAGCACACTTTGAGGGTGTCACCACCCTTTAACAGACAGACGCACGCTTGTCGCTGCTGCTTTGAGGATGCAGGAGGAATCTAGACGGGATTTGGAACCGAGGACACACTAACTCCATCAATTGTCTAAATCCCACTGCACTAATGTCGGATACCGGACGCACGTCTAACACCAACATAGCAGTCAAGGCCTCAGTTATACGTTTTGCTTCAGGATGACTGCTGTCGTACTTCATCCTCATCGCTAGGGACTGTTGGAGGGTCAATTGTTTAGTAAAAGTAGTGATGTTCCTACTTCCTCTCTGGGATGATGAACAACTCCCAGCAGCAGCAACAGCACTAGGAGGAAGAGGTTCTTGATCTTTCCCTATTTTATTTTTATCGGAGAAAGTTTGGTCCTCCATTTATGTTATATTGATATATATACGTGCGGCTAAAGCGCACACAAACACAGAAAATATTATTTTATTTTTGCTGGAGAGTAGTGCACTTTGTGGGTTACACCACCCTTTAAGAAATGAGCCAGCCGGCTCTTTACTTATGGGACACAGGCGCACGCTTGGCGCTGCTCCTTTGTTGATGCACGTGCAGCCACAGTGCACACAATTCACAAACACAGAAAATAATTTTTTTTTTGGTTTGGACTGGAGTGTACTTTCGGGGGTTACAGCACCCTTAACGGTCAAGCCAGCCGGCCCTTTACTTATGACACAGGCGCACGCTTGGCACTACTTTGTTGATGCACGTGCGGCTACTGCGCACACAATTCACAAACACAGAAAATATTTTTTTTTTTGGTTTGGACTGGAGTGTACTTTCGGGGGTTACAGCACCCTTAACGGTCAAGCCAGCCGGCCCTTTACTTATGACACAGGCGCACGCTTGGCACTACTTTGTTGATGCACGTGCGGCTACTGCGCACACAATTCACAAACACAGAAAATAATTTTTTTTTTGGTTTGGACTGGAGTGTACTTTCGGGGGTTACAGCACCCTTAACGGTCAAGCCAGCCGGCCCTTTACTTATGACACAGGCGCACGCTTGGCACTACTTTGTTGATGCACGTGCGGCTACTGCGCACACAATTCACAAACACAGAAAATATTTTTTTTTTAGGTTTGGACTGGAGTGTACTTTCGGGGGTTACAGCACCCTTTAACGGTCAAGCCAGCCGGCCCTTTACTTATGACACAGGCGCACGCTTGGCACTACTTTGTTGATGCACGTGCGGCTACTGCGCACACAATTCACAAACACAGAAAATAATTTTTTTTGGGGTTTGGACTGGAGTGTACTTTCGGGGGTTACAGCACCCTTAACGGTCAAGCCAGCCGGCCCTTTACTTATGACACAGGCGCACGCTTGGCACTACTTTGTTGATGCACGTGCGGCTACTGCGCACACAATTCACAAACACAGAAAATAATTTTTTTTTGGGTTTGGACTGGAGTGTACTTTCGGGGGTTACAGCACCCTTAACGGTCAAGCCAGCCGGCCCTTTACTTATGACACAGGCGCACGCTTGGCACTACTTTGTTGATGCACGTGCGGCTACTGCGCACACAATTCACAAACACAGAAAATAATTTTTTTTTGGTTTGGACTGGAGTGTACTTTCGGGGGTTACAGCACCCTTAACGGTCAAGCCAGCCGGCCCTTTACTTATGACACAGGCGCACGCTTGGCACTACTTTGTTGATGCACGTGCGGCTACTGCGCACACAATTCACAAACACAGAAAATAATTTTTTTTTTGGTTTGGACTGGAGTGTACTTTCGGGGGTTACAGCACCCTTAACGGTCAAGCCAGCCGGCCCTTTACTTATGACACAGGCGCACGCTTGGCACTACTTTGTTGATACACGTGCGGCTACTGCGCACACAATTCACAAACACAGAAAATAATTTTTTTTTTGGTTTGGACTGGAGTGTACTTTCGGGGGTTACAGCACCCTTAACGGTCAAGCCAGCCGGCCCTTTACTTATGACACAGGCGCACGCTTGGCACTACTTTGTTGATGCACGTGCGGCTACTGCGCACACAATTCACAAACACAGAAAATATATTATTTTTTTAGCACTTGGGGGGAGCACCCCTGATGGACAGAGCACCCCCTGGACAACACTGCAGCACTCCTTTAGGACTGGGACACTGCACAGGACTTTGGAGTGGACACAGCCCCTATGGAGAACTGACTGCACAACACAGTCCAGCCAGCCCCTATGGACTTTGAAGTAGTGGACACAGCCCCTATTAACAACAGCAGCACAGCACAACACAGCCAGCCCCTATGGACTTTGAAGTAGTGGACAACAGCAGCACTACACTACACTACACTACACAGCCCTAACTCCCACCCTCCCTCTTCACTGTCCACAGCCGAGTGAGAAAATGGCGCCGACGTGGGTACCTTATATAGGATCCAAAACCCGCGAGACTCGGAAGGCGGGATGATGACGTTTTGCCTCGATTTCAGATCCGAGTCAGGCGGGAAAAGTCGAGCCTGATTCGGATCGGACTCGGATCGGGGGGGCTCGGGGGGGTTCGGATTTCAGAAATCCGAACCCGCTCACCCCTAATATATATATATATATATAAATATATATATATATGTATATAATTGGAGGTGCTACCTGTGGAGACTATTGATATATACACATGAAGAAAAAATACAAGTGCACAACTCCAAATTAACTAATTATATATAAATAAATACATTTTGCAATAAATAGAGGTTTTTGGCATAATCTTTGCCAAGGTTACGGGCCTACCCACCATATCTGGGTAACCCCTGTAGGGCAGGTCCCTAACATACTAGGGTTCAAATCCAGAGAGCAGGATACCCCCAAACTAGCCCAGCCAAGCCACCCCAAGGCACTGCTCTAATAAGAAAAGTGAAATGTAAAGGAAATAGTTAAGAGCAGCCGCATATAAAGAATAAAAATAAAAAAGTGAAATACATGTCTAATAGAAATGTCACGACCGGCTGTATGGAATCCCCTTCTGTGGGGTGCAAGCTGAGGGTCAGGACTGAAGGGGCATCTGAGACATGGAGCCTATACACAAGATCACCTCATCCACGAATACCAGTCATTGACGAGACCAGTACAAAGGTGCAGAGTTTAACCAGCCGGGAGGTGTTCGCCAGTGATCCCTCCAAGCGGGATATGGGCTTAGCTGCACCCAGCTGGCAGGTCGCAGTCCTTTGCACTGGTGACTGCTACCATGGGAAATGGAGACTCTCATTAAAGTGGCCCTAGGGAATTTTTCTACAAGAAATATGCTATACCCTAGTATAGTTTCTAATATATACCGCAGGGTCTAGGAGGCACAATGGCAAGATGATTGGATGCTGCATTGACTGAGGCTGGATGCAGTAGTAACTGCAGAATTGAGGCCGGATACTGTGGTGACAGTGGTATTTGAGACTGAATGCAGTAGTGACTGCAGAACTGAGGCTGGTATTTGCTGCAAGCACTGGAGAGATATTCTGAACTCACTGTAGCACAATGATTAGGTAGTTGCTGCAAGCACAGGAGAGACATTCAGAGCACACTGGAGCACAATGATTAGGTAATTGCTGCAAGCACTGAAGAGATATTCTGAACACACTGAGCACAATGATTTGGTATTTGCTGCAAGCACAGGAGAGATATTCTGAACTCACTGTAGCACAATGATTAGGTAGTTGCTGCAAGCACAGGAGAGACATTCAGAGCACACTGGAGCACAATAATTAGGTATTTGCTGCAAGCACAGGAGAGATATACTGCACCCACTGAGCACAATGATTTGGTATTTGCTGCAAGCACAGGAGAGATATTCTGAACTCACTGTAGCACAATGATTAGGTAGTTGCTGCAAGCACAGGAGAGACATTCAGAACACACTGGAGCACAATGATTAGGTAATTGCTGCAAGCACTGGAGAGACATTCAGGACACACTGGAGCAAAATGATTAGGTAATTGCTGCAAGCACTGGAGAGACATTCAGAACACACTGGAGCAAAATGATTAGGTAATTGCTGCAAGCACTGAAGAGATATTCAGAACACGCTGGAGCACAATGCTTTGGTATTTGCTGCAAGCACAGGAGAGATATTCTAAACACACTGAGCACAATGATTAGGTATTTGCTGAAAGCACTGGAGAGACATTCAGAACACACTGGAGCACAAGAGTCGTAAGGATATTGAATTTGAACCTCTATATGCTCCTACCTTTACCTTCTAAAACCTGCCTATAAACCTCTAAAATTGACGCTATTTGCGTATGCAGTCATACCGTAAAATAAAGACGTTAGACCTTGAACATGTGTTTCCAAAGCACAAAGTATTATTCAAGTAAAGTACAGTCAGTTACACGCTGTGATCTAAGTACAATGTAGCGCAAATAATTATACAGACCCAAGATACAGTTATACATAAGCATGCGCTCTGGACCAGATACCGGCATCAACAAGAAACCTCCGGCAATCAGCAAGAAGACTCCAGACTGGGGTCACAACACACACATTTATACCCTTACAGAAACAGACAACACAATAGAGAGGTTTGTTGCTGATAACATTGGTTCCCCAGCACAGTGCATTTGTTACAGGACATTTAACAGGTTGATTCAAATGGACACAGAACAGCCTCTAACAGCTTGTTGCCTCCTCTATTCCCCCTGCATACAAATCTAGGTTGTTGGTTTCACAAAATACATTTTGGTGCTTTATATCTCTACGGTCCATAAGTTGAGAATGCATGTTGCGATCTTCACACTGATGATACCGGAAAGCTGTTGAGAACATGCAGATCAGTATAATACCAAACATGGCTTACTTATCACGTATTAAACCTTAGATACCAAAATAACCTTTATTTCACAGCATTTGTAATAAATTAATAAAACTTCGATCTTATACTTTAAAGCTATGGAACCTTTTATGTGAGTGTGCATTATGTAAGTATTAGGGGTTTGTGAAAAGACACTAGTTAGGTTTATCTGATTTGGGACAGATGTGCACGCATGCAGCTAATAAACAGCATTCGCATGCAGAATATTGTGCATTCGCTAATGTGCGTAATGTTAACAGCGCAACTGTGCGTAATGTGCGTTTTTTTATGCATGTGATTTTATTTATGATGGATTTAATATATATATATAATTTCTTACTAACATTTTTTTAAACTGCAATGCAAATGTGTTATGGGCAGTGAGCTTCACTCTCAAACAGGGTGGAGACCCCCAGCCGTGCTGGTGCCAGCCTGTCTGATAGTGAGTTTAAAAGAGCAGATTTCTACCATTGTTCATTCAGTCAAATCAAGTGTCTGGGCCATATTACAATTGCCACAGCTACACCTGTCCACATGTGGGGTCTCTCCCTTTACATGCAAAAACACCCACAGTTCCTGGTGTATTGTTTTTTTCTAATTCCTTTTCGCAGGAAGCTGTATTTCTAGTTGCTAACTGATACTGTGTTTGTTTTGGTATATTTCTATGCAAGGTTGTCCCCAGAATGGGCCTGTCATGGCTTCTAAAGGGATTACCAAAAACATTGCCATCTGTACTTAGCTCATGAGTTGTAACTTAAAATGGTGTCGTACAGATTCTTATTTTTAAGATGGAGTCTGGTTTCCATTCGCAAGATGGCATCGCTCCAAGCTAATTTTACACTGATTCTGTCTCAGCCACTAAACCAGCTTCGACAGTCAGCACTGGTAATCATAGGAGTAACACAGACAGACCTGGAACGAAGTAGCATAAGCAGACACTGGAAAACAACAACATTGCTCAGGCAACTTCCTAGAGTTCTAGAGCTGAATATATACCCAGGGGTAGCAGATGATTGGAGCACAGCTTTAGCTGACCGAGATCTTGCTACCATTGGTTGGGAGTCTGTCACACGATAGGAACTGTCATGGCGGCGCCCATGCTAGGAACTCGGATCTGTAAAACACACAGCCAACCATGGAAGTTCACAAGCACCTAAGGCAGAATGCTCAGCACCTTGCCCATCACTGCACCAGACGTCTGACCAAATGAGAAGTCAGGGGAAGCCGTCGAAGAGGTGAGAAATAGCCGATCTTAGGCTGAATCCTGACAAGAAGTCTATGAGCTTCTTTCCACGTAGTTCCCTAAGAAGGATCCTATAGGACCCCTTCTAGTGTCCATCATGGCTCGCGCTTGCACATAAGGATTCCCAGGTCATACACCTTGAATTGCTCTAATTACAGAAACAGCTCTTTTCGGAAGAGCCGTCCTTTGCAATTTTAATCGCAATTGTACATAAATACCAGCGTTATTAATGCATGTGGTAAGTGGCAGGATGTATTGCATCCAAAATGTTATGCTTGATACATCCCGCCCCCAGCCTCTTGACACCCCCTGGCCACAAAGGCCAGTAATCAGAATTAGGACTCTTTAAATCCTCTAAAGAGCACCCATTGGTGGTCTAAGGCCTCTGGTGCCACTGCCAGCAGCAGCCTTCCTTTTTTTTGGCTGCAGGTCTCCAATCCATTCCTTTACCAGCTCCCAAGCATTAATTTAACTTAGCATGAATTAAAGTGTCTGCTGTTAACAAGCTTGCACTGTAGGTATTGCAGATCATGGTCCCAAAAGAGACAGACACCACATCTAAACATACTGGCCAGTAATTGGAATTAGAACACTTAAAATCCTGTTAAGAGCACCCATTAGTGGTCCAGGGCAGCTGGTGCCAGCAGCAGCCATCCTATTTTTTGGCTGTATGGTTTTTCTCCTCAAGGATTGGGATTGATGTGAATAACAAAAAAATGTCTGCATAATACAAATATTGAATATATATTAACAATACATTTAAAAAAAACAAATCATTACTGACAACAAGAAAGAAGATTAAAACGGTGGTCCAGATTCCAGCACACCTGGTGCCAGCAGTATCATTCCACTTTTTTTGCTGTATTTAATTCCCTTTCTCACTTTACAGCCTTATCTTAGCAGGAATGAAAGTGTCTGCAGTTAACTAGCTTGTAGAGGATGCAGCTCCTCCTGGTCCCAAAGGCCAATAAAGAGAGAGAATGACACCACATGGCAGATACTGTAATAGCCAGTAAATTGAATTAATGCACTTTTCAAATTTACTACTTGTACTTGCAGAATGATTGGCCAGATGATCATAGGGCCTGATTCAGAGCCGCTCGTAAGCGGCCGCTCGTTCGCTCCGAGCGATGTTCGCACAACTGCGCATGCGTATGGGTTGTAATACGCAAAAATAGCGAGCGCATGTTTCGTTCGCTCGTTCAGACATAGAGCGCTCTATTTAAATATCCAGCCCCTTTTTCTGAACGAGAGAGCGCAAATAGCGTCCGGCTCTGAATCAGGCCCATAGTGTGGACACTGTCTGTACAGAAGTAACAGTATTTGTATTTGTCCTGTTTGTCATACACTAGTAGTCACTTCAAACCTTTTTCTCACCTTCCCATTAGGAGACCAGGTCTTCATCATGGACATCCTCATCGGCAAGGATTAAGAATGTTTGTCTTTGCTGCTGAAGTGAAAATGCCGCAGATTGTGGAAAGTGACCCCCTTACCTAGCACTTTGCCTCACACTTCCATCCCTCACCCCTTTTCTTAAAAATGAAGGCTGCATGCTGCTTGTGCAATGCGCTACAGAGTCTTAGCTATCAGCACCTGGAGCACCCCCTCGACATGGGCCCCTGTACAAAGGCACGCCAAGAGCCGGCCTGGGCCAGGGTAAGAGGGGGCGTGGCCTAATCGCCCCCTTAGGCAAAAATTTATTAAGATTAAATTTTTGCAGCGCTGGGAGCCCCCTCAGCCCAGTGCATAGCCAGTGGGGGGCGCGATCAGTGTGATCGCGCCCCCCACTGGCTATAATGACTGCACTCTATGACCTCCTCATACATTTATAACTCCCCCTTTTTTGTTTCTCACCACTTACTATCACTTCCCTTTTCCCTGTATATTATACATTATTTTCTATTTGTTTTCTCAGTCATATTATTCTCATGGTAGTTTATTGTAATTATTTCTTAGACGCTGTTTCTCAATCACTGCTTCTCCATTGCTGCTTTATTTACTTATGCTAATTCATATACTCGTCACACCCATAGACCTTCTTAACAATGTTGATAGGCTTAAACCCATCATACTATGATTGGCTGCAGTAACAGTCAATTTCCAACCCAGTTCGCTGATTGAGCACATGCTCTTTAACAACCAGGAAGCAAGAACTCAGCTTCACGATCAGGTGACCAAGCCATTCCTGCGAAACGCGCGTACTGAACGGTGCATTAGCACATGGGCTACCGCACACATTACATGCAGTTTTGGTCTTTTGACTTCTCTGGCAAGGTACTTTTCACTATCCTTTCAATGCACTCTCTCATTTCAGTTCCCTGCATGTGACTCCCCCTGCAATGCCTATCAGGTAAAAGGGGAGAGACACAGCTTTTCCTCAAACAGCAGAAGTGCTTATCTGTTGTTTCCTCTGTGTGTCACGCTGTCTCACTCTCTCATCCCCCATCAGAAATGGACAGGGGAAAGTAGAAGTGGTTCTGCGTTCATAGTACCACAGATCTTACTTCCTTCAGCAGCTATTTCACATATTTGTGTTATCCTCTGATATATACCTTATATGTACAATTCTCATGTGATGTTAGACTTTCATCAATTGGTATTACCCTGAATCTGTTATATGCTGCCTTAACAACAGTTCTATTGATTATACATAACACCATTGTGAGCTTACATTTGCATCTAAATTAGGGTGATCACTGTTTCTAGTTCAAGCTATAAGAACAAATTGTTTTACTTATGTCTGAAACCCTATGTCAAATCATTAATTGATCAAACTCTCTCTACTTAAGCACTAATTATCATATAATCAGATGTGCTTGATTATACATACTGACCAAGTATTGAGACTTGTTATCTAGTTTGATTATGCCAAGATATATTGCAGGAACAAACCAGGTTCAGTGTTATGTGCACCACTAATGTGACCTCATACTTTTATCAACTTGAGAGTATTAATATATACTGTATAAACAATGGTGTAATTATCGTGTGAGATTCTCTGCTGACTGATAAACAGATAATTTTTCCTTGCCATAGTAATAATTATTCCATCTGACCAGAACAATTCGGATGTGCCTGTATTTGTTTATTAATTATTGAATTTACAAAACTGACAATATCAGGTAATGCTGCATGATTAACAGTTTCACTGTTATATGAATAAATTAATGTGACCTTATATTTTTTTCCCTAATTTGATATTGCTACAATACTAATTGTTATTATTTTTTGAACATTGGTCTCATTATTTTCTGTGCATGGTTTTTCTCTTTACCCCACAGGGAATTTATTCAGTGCGTAACAGAAAAAGGACCCTTTACATCTTTATATGTTCGCCTACTTTTCCTTTGTTAACCCTAGTAGCTATCAGTACCAAAAAATGTTATGTTGCTGATATCTATAATTAGGTATATCTTTAATTTATCTCCAATTTAATATAGTAGATAAATTATATTGATGTATGCATTCAGATTAGATATATTAATCCTATGTGCATACTAACGCTGGTAATGCGATCCTGATTACCATTTATCTATTGTGTATATTTGTGTCACCTTATTTGTTTTACATGTTTGTCCTTAATCCCCCTCCCTTAATTTTTGTGAATTGAAGCCTATTTTAGCCAAGGTAATTAATACAATTCTAGTTTTAATCTTTCTCATGTTACTTCTATTATATCGTTTATATTTGCTTCAAGAGTGCCGAAAAAAGACTTATTTGTCTTTTCTCTAGTTGTTGCCCCTTTGCAAATTCTGCCCTTTGTTATATGACATCATAGAATGTCTGCAGGTAAACTCTGTTTTAAAGCCCCTTTTTGTAGAATAACCCATAATGCTTAGCATCTCTACACATCTTACAATGGTCACCCCACTGGAATGTGGCTCACTGTCTACTGATAACACCATATAAGGTATTAAGAGCCCATTATACATCTAATAATAATGACAGGTACAAGTTGGCCCTTCAATATATGGCTTGTTTGACCCCAAAAGGTTATGCGACCAGTCTGTGTATAGACTGCATGAATACAATCTCTTTTCAAACCTCAATTGTGCCTAGCAAGTGTATAGGTATTACAACTTATATGCTTATGTAGAAATTAATTATTTAACCCACTGGTTACAATTACAAAATAGATGACAATATGTAACTGATAGCTCAGCCTGGACTCAATTATTTCCATCTATTTATTTAAAAAATTCTACAACAATTAAGATCTGGAACAGTGGGTAGGGCATGTAAAGGGCATAGGCGGCACATATATGTGGGCTTGGACAACAACAATTTAATTACTAGCCTGTTAGCCCATATTCTCTCAATCCAACAAACAATATAGGAGGTCTGCAAAGTTGTATATGCATTTTGTGGAAGTTGATTTCTTTTGATGTGATAAGTGGAGTGGACTGGAGTCAGCACACATCACATTGTGAGTAGAGACTTAAGGGGAGATGTACCAAGCCATGGAGAGAGAGAAAGTGGAATAGCTGCCCAAAGCAACCAGTCAACTTCTAACTGTAATTTCAAAGATTGTGCTAGATAAATTACAGAAGCTGATTGCTTTGGCCAACTTCTCCACTTTATCTCACTCCAAGGGCTAAATGTAATAGGGTGAGAGTTTAGAAAATATGAGAGATTACAGTAACACTGCAGCTCTGCTTGTAGTATTGGTGGGTATTGGTTCTTTGGGTATCTATAGTAACAGTACATTAAAATTGATGACATCATCATTAGCGGCCACTGACAGCATGCATGCCAGACAACATGTGGCCTTATTGGTGATGGGAAGCACTTAAAAGGTGAGTAATTTGTTACGTGCTTTGTTACTCTGCTGAAAAATGTTTAATATGCATGTATATTGTTATTGTGGACGTGAGTCAACACCTATCTGCGGTAAGTGCAGCGATCCTCTCTAATTATACAGTCTATCTATCTATCTATCTATCTATCTATCTATCTATCTATCTATCTATCTATCTATCTATCTATCTATCTATCTATCTATCTATCTATCTATCCATCCATCCATCCATCCACGAAAGTTGTGGGCACTCCAGCAAAAAGGTTGGTTCATATAGGAGATGGTGCTATAACCAAATTAGTATAATTTTGCAACAGGAAAAGAATGGCACTCCATCAATTGCATAAATACTCAGATTTATTTGCAGGAACTGCAACATGTAAAGTATGTATAGCTTGATAAAAGATCTTTGTAGTCCAAAACATTGCTTTTTCTGCAATTTATGCAATTGAGCAATTGATGACATTGGATGTCTGGATGACATCGCTCTTTTCCTGTTGCTACATTTTATATATAGAAATACATTTAATAAATGTATGCCATGAGAGGTCTTGTTACCTTTTTTATTGAACCACCCACATACATAAATGGATTTAAGTATATTATAAGTGGCAGTGTAAATTATTGTGGTATTCAGCCATAGAAGTATAATTATTATATTATTAAACTTCCCTACTGCGCAACTTCATAACCATAAGAGGTAACATATTGAAGGCTCTACCACAGTACATGTAATCATCATCTTCTCAGAGTCCAGAACTGGCACTGTACCTGTACAGTATACCTAATATGTTTCACCATGTATCTTTGTACATTGGGCCTGATTCAGCAAGGATCGCAACTGCAAAGTTGCATGCAGGCAGCTTTGCAATTGCGATTCCTGCTATTATGCAAATGCAGCAGGAGGTGTATGACACGACACCCCATGCTGCATTAGCGATCCCAGCGCAGCGACGGACGCAGACTGGGATCACCATCAGTGGTCGATGGTCGCGCTGGTGGACTGCGCCAGGCCTCCAGCCAGCTGGGTAAGCCTCAGCTTACTCAGGCTGGATGGCTTGTGAGCCCAGGACACTGCACTGATCAATGCAAATCCTAGGTTAGCCACTCCCGGAAAGCAGGGCGCACACATATGTTGGTGCTTGGAAAATAAAAGTTAATATAATAATATTAATGATAATAAATTGCTTCACATTACACCTACTGTATATGTGAATATTATGCAATTATAAGAGATTAGAGCAGTGGTTCCCGAACGCGGTCCTCAAGACTCCCCAACAGTACAGGTTTTAGAGACAACCATGGTTGAGCACAGGTGACTTAATTAGTGCTTTTGATTTTTTTTTTTATTTAACCACCTGTGCTCAACCATAGATATCTCAAAAACCTGTACTGTTGGGGATCCTTGAGGACCGCTTTTGGGAACCTCTGGATTAGAGATTGTGTATTGCCGAGATCCATTTTCAGATGCATTTACCTAGAACAGTAACAGAAGGGCCATCTACTCTGTATAAACATTTTGCAGTGCCACTAGGTCAGCAATTTTGATTCTATGTTTTTAGTTCTTTGATTGAAATGATCTATTTTTTATTACATACACACATCATACACAGAATTGCATTAGAGTAATCACTTTTATTTGATAATTTAAAGCAGCAGAAAAGGCATGACTATGTATTGGTTAGGTACAAGACTGTGCTATTTTGAAGAGCATTATTCACTTCTTGCATCCTCCAGACCCTTTGCTTTGGTGCTGACTGGAATCTGAAAGTATACAGAGAAGAGATGGGTTATGAGGCTTGAGGGACAGTCACATACTGTTCTTCCCAATAAGATTATAGATTGCATAGAAACATAAAATATCTATTTAAAACTGAAAATTTAATGTACAATTCATTCAGTAAAAATTAAGAAAAAATAATGTAATCATTTAATAATGAATCCCCCCCAAAATTATCACATCATATAATGTCCATCCCATAGATCTGCATTGTTCACAAGGTTCTTATTCCCCAAGTGATTTAGAATGCTTTGAAGGTCTGAAGTTACTGTAAATGTGCGTACACACTAGGCGATTAGGAAAGAAAGTACGATAACGACATCGTAATCGTCCAGTCGTTCCTGATCCCCTGTAGTGCCCAGGGTCGGACTGGCCCACAGGGGTAAGGGGAAACCCCTGGTGGGCCCCACTGAGGGCCCACCCCCTCATCTAGGGATCAGGTTTCTGACTGTACACTTGAATTATACATTATACATTGATTACATTATACTGCACAGGACTATGGAGTATTTAAAAAAAAACTATTGCTGTTAATAATCTGGTACATTATCATGCATGCACTACCAGTATTTACTATATATACAGTATGTGTATGTGTATATATATATATATATATATATATATATATATATATTTTTTTTAAAGGGGCCCAAACCATGCACTCTTTAATGGTTAGCCATGCCTCTGTGGAAGCTGGCCACACCCCCTCTGAAGGCTGGCCACACTCCTAAGTATGGGCCCCAATCACTGCATTCTCTTGGTGGGCCCTTCATGCCCCAGTCCGACACTGGTAGTGCCTAAACTGAACAATGTGTTATTCAGTGGATGCACCCTCCATCATTCCTGAGCATGGCCTATCTGTCGTTATCAGCAGATTGGCCTGCATGTTCAGGCGATGATAGATGACGGAAACGATCAGCAGGAGTGTGCATCGCTGGTCGTTTCCGTCATTATAGTGCATGATTTGTGCATGATTACTGAGCGATTGCACAATTACAATGTCGTAATCGTGCAATCGCTCAGTAATATCGCCAAGTGTGGACGCACCTTAAGTCAATTACTGCTGATTTATTGAACTACAGCTCTACTAGATATGAGGAGGGGGCTTTATGTTAAATCTTATTGGCTAAAGTTCTCCTTTATATGGAATGAGAAGGATACCCTGAAATCATGACTTTTTGAGATAGTTAATTATAGGATTTGCCCTACCAGTGCAGTTTTAGCCTCTTGTCTATTCGTAAAACTAAAGATTTTGCTTTTCAGATGGTTTGAAGTAATCAGATACTGCATATCAGAACAATGGAACATGCATACCGCTTACCACTGTAACCAAACTTAGAAGCTGGAGTTGATGATATGTGTTAATAATTCCAGCAGATTGTTGGAGTATTGTGTTGTTTTGTAAGTAGTGGTATTGGTAGGAAGCTACGAAGCAGGATTTTATAGCTATAGCTTACCTGACTTGCTGCCTCCGAAACCACCTTGGCCTTGGCACCCTCCGGCACTGCTTCCTAAATGAGAGAGTGCGGTTGTCATATAGAATAGACAATGATGATGTTCCCAAAGGTTGTCACTCCAACATATAACAAAATTGACTTTGGTTCTGTACTCTTACGCATGTTTACATTATTACTCATTATTGCAATCATCATGGATTTATTCTTTCTCTTCTGAATAGTATTTTTTTACCTGACTTTCCACCTAATCCACCTTGTTCCTGGCACTGTCCGGCACCATCGCTTCCTGTATTCAAATAAAATGTGTAACAATAAATTATATTGGGTAGAAATGCTTAAGAAGCACAATACAACATGTCCCCATGGCCAACATAACTCCGGTAAGCACATCTAGACACTAAGCGCCATTGCTGGGTTATTTGGTAGCAATGACAAACTTTGATCCAAAATCCACAAATCTTCCTCCATTCGTATATCCATTCTTATATGGGTTTAGGCAACAGCACAGATAGCTGGGCTGACTAGTAGCAAATATAGCACATTTCTAATCCAATGAGAAGCTAGGTTGTTTTATATAGTACTGTATGCTTTACTGATGCATTATGTGCAAGAAAAGGAAAAGTAACAGGGTTTGTACAAATTAACATATTTTGAATCCTGTTTGGGAACTGCTTATGACAGATGTAGTTAGTTCGGAGTCTTTATATTTCTATTTGAACAACAATATACAGTATTACCTAATTTTTAACTGCCTTTGTCTTAACATTGTCCAGCTCCACCTCTTACTGTACATTAATAAGAATAAAATGTCACTGATTTAGAGTAGACTATGTGCAATCTAGGACCCCTCCCTCTATGAAAACTTTACAGTTTGTCAACTTCTTGCCATACAAAAAAAGTTATTTTACCTAATTTGCCACCTCCATAGGAGCTCTGGTCCTGAAATTGCCCAGCACCACCTCCTGTATAAAACAATTTAGAAATCACTTAATAAACAATGCCAAGTAAACTTAATGTACACACTTAATGTAACCTAAGTCTTACCTAAATTGCCACCACCATAGGAGCTCTGATTCTGAAATTGCCCTGAGCCCCCTCCTGCATTAAAGATAGTAAAACATTTTTGGATAAAGCTGAACAATAATAAATTGACAACTTTACAAAGTTCTTAACATATCTACAGCTTCTCTTTCTTAGTATTAGGGACCATGCTGAGTGTCTATGTATGGCTGACTGCCACCACTGTGCCAATTTGCCAACATCAGAAAAGTGTACTGGGCAGTGCAAATAGCATTTTGTGTTACTTAGGGGTCTATGTACTAAGCAGTGATAAGTGACAGAGTGAAAAGTGATAAGTCTGTGATAAGTGCCAGCCAATCAGCTCCCAACTGTAATTTTTCAAACACAGCCTGTGAGATGGGAGTTGGAAGCTGATTGGCTGGCACTTATCACAGACTTATCACTTTTCACTATGTCACTTATTACTGCTTAGTACATAGACCCGATAGTTCAGTATGCATAGAGGACTGAGTGTGCATCCTTAAAGATGGAGAAGCTACAACAAAGGTAAGTACTAGATTCACTCTTCTAGAGCAGTGGTTCTTAAACTCTGTCCTCAGGATCCCACACAGTTAACGTTTTCCAGGTCACCCAGCAGGTGTACAGGTGTATTTATTACTCACTGACACATTTTAAAAGATCCACAGGTGGAGCTAATTATTTCACTTGTGTTTTTGTGAGGAGACCTGGAAAACATGCACTGTTTGGGGTCCTGCGGAATGAGTTTTATCTAGAAAACAATTACACATAGGCCAAAAAATTATATGTTTCCCCTTTCCACATCTAATAAAATGCCAGTGAGGTGAAATTGGCCTCTCTGGAGTTAAATGAACTCCACGTCCTTCTTCTTCTGGAAGACCTGCACTCAGTATAATATTCTTTGGTATGTGTAGCTGAATCTTGTGTGCAGGTACCCGTTAGATAACATTTACTTAGAACCATGTATTCTCTAAAGAGGCAAATGCATAAGGTAGCTGTAAAGTGGTTGTAAAATCAAGAACAATCCATTTCAGATTATGTAAGCGAAAATTATTACCTTTATTCTAGTTTAGCACCACATTTCTAATGATATAGATAAGTGCGGATATTTTTGAGTTCGTTTACCACTATTTTACCAGCAATTTGCAGCCAGTTAGCTTATTTCCAGTTTGGAGACTATAAGTTCATCATAATGGTTATCAAAGTAAAAAAAAAATAAATGAAAGAAAATAATGTATTGCTGCAATTTACCACTATTGAAATTCTGTGCTGAAAAATATCTAGGGCAATATTTATTAAAACTTTTTGCTTTTTCCTCAGAGCATGTTGCCATTGACTATATTCCCCTCTTACATATTAAAGGGGTAATGCAGCAGATATTTATTGCTATTTTCCCTCTTTCGGTCAGCAGAGCAGTGTGCATTGGTTTCCATGAGCACTGTGATATTGGCAAATATATCAAGCTAATAGCATCTTTTGAGAGCCCATTTGCCTATATTAATATTGTCATAAATACCCCAATAAATATTTGCTATTGTCACAATATGATAACAAATAATAATTTTAGGGGTAAAAATGTGGGGCTTGATAAATATGAATCTCAGAGTGTTATGGTTCATGTATCACTTTGAAGGTCCTCATTCAACTACACTAAAGAAGTGTGGAACACTTTAGAATTTGTGTCAAATTTTAAGTTTGGTCGATCTTCCAGGTCAACTTTCCCCAGCAAATAATAATTTCTGGTTACAATGCATTTATTTTAAAATCTAACAACTGGGAAAAAAATATTTATTGCAGTATTGTTATTATCATACTTTTACTTGTATATCTGCTAATGTTTTTTCTGTTATGACATTAATAGTACAATTACCAATAACCACCACAACACTTGATAAATTGGTTTCCACATGCAAAGACCTGAGGAAGCCTTCACTAGCTTTCCCAAGAAGGTTATTGCCGGTGATACCAGCATTATCACCAGTGGTAAGCCCTAACTTCTGTTTTCACAGCAATATGGCTTTACCCCAAAAAACAGAAAACAGTTAAACTTTATCTGTTTTGCCGTTTAAATGTTACCTAAGTTGCCACCGCCGCAAGAGCTTTGATCTTGGCCCCATCCAGCACCGCCTCCTGCATTCGAGAGAGAATTCATTCAAACAAAATAACTTCAAACTTCAGTCTTTTTTTTTAACACCTGTCTTTACACCAATTCCAAGTAGCCATTTTGTGGGATGAATCCATATTCAGAAGAGCAAATCAATAATTTCACTAGGTAACATTCATATTTATAAAGCATTTCATGGTCAATTTGATATGAGGCACTGATGAACTGATAGCCTGAACTCCCAAAATGGCTGCCTCAGTTGTGAGCATGTGGCAGATATACTTCAATTACATCTGACATAAGCATTTATTTTGTTTTGGTGAAATATTTACTCAAGTGTAGGGCTACACTAACTATCCATCTAGTCTTTTACACAGGATAGACAATCACTTACCTGATTTCCCTCCGGCTCCACCACAGGAGCTCTGATCCTGGCACTGCCCAGCCCCGCCACCTTTGTCAAAACAATGGAAAATGTGTTCATTTGTAATATAAATGTAAAACATGTACCAATAACTTTTACCATATGTATCAAAGCTTGATGTGTAATAAAATTGTGAAATTATATCACCAACCAATCAGCTCCTAACTATTATTTTTTAAACACAGCCTGCAAAATGTAAGTTAGAAGCTGATTGGTTGGTGATAGAATTTCACAATTTTATCACACATCAAGCTTTGATACATATGCCTTAGTGTTGAAGAGGTAATGAGGGTTTAAGGGTTGTTGAGAGTGATATGATGTTTGCAGTCACAATTGTTTAACAACATTTTGGGCAGTTTACTATTAGATAAACTAGGATTGTTGGTGCTTATTTTGCCATGTGAATTTTACCCGATTTGCCTGCACCTGCGTGGGAGCTCTGATCCTTAAACTGTCCTGAGCTGCCACCTAGAAAAATACACGGATTTAGTTTTGCAGGTTCAATGTGATGTTATCCAGTGTTATCATTTGTGTTATGTACAAGAAAGGAAATGTGCAGTATGTATAACACATATCGTAAGGGGAGATGTATCACACTCTCTAAAGAGGACAAGTAAAGATGTTTCCCATAGCAACCAATCAGCTTATATCTATAATGTATAAAGTGCAGTACATAAGATAAAATGCTAGCTAGAAGCTGATTGTTTGCTAATGCCAACTTCTCCACCTGACCTACTTATAAGACTTGATACATCTCCACCATAATATTAAAAAGCCCACATCCAAATACAGTACTGTATTACTTCCTTACAGGACTTTGCTGTAACTCTTTCACTATATCTCTTAGATACAGTGTCTAGAATGGTCTGTGAAAACCTCATTGGCATTATCCGTTTACAAACAAAGGGCCTGATTCAGAGTTGGGAATAGAGTGAGATATCTCTCTCAACTGTGAACCTGAACAAACCATGTTGCAATGCAAGGGGTGTAAATACATAATTTTTTTTTACATGTGGGGTAAATACTGGCTGATTTTGCATGTAGCCCACAAATACTGCACAGCTTTATTATTACTCTACAATTTAGATGTCAGTTTGGAAAGACTCCTCCCAAATCTAAATCTCTCTGCACATTTTAAATCTGCCCCCCCTGCAGTGCAGCATGGTTTCACCAAGATGATCAGTTGAGAGAGATATCTCTCTCTATTCCCAAGTCTGATTGGCCCAAAGTGTCTCTTGGCCTAGTCTTGAAGTCATTGTATTTTTATAGGTCCACATCAGTGTGGGTCACAGATTATTCATCGTTACACTAATATGAGTAATGTCTATTTGTTTTTTTATGCATTATATAAAAACTATCATATTGCAGTAAAAAGAATAAAATATTTTTATATTACCACCAAAAGAGCTCTGATCTTGACACTGCTGTCCAGCACCACCAGCTATGGTAAACATGAGGAATATGTGTTAGTACAAAGATTTACTTGTATCTACTTTAAATATATTTGCATCTTTTAATTATTTAAATTCATTTCACCTCAGGCCCACACTCTGCTGCCTGCACTCTTCACAATGGGACATAAACATTTACAGATATATAATGTACACTGTAAAATACAAATACAATGGTGATTTTTTTCTGGTAAATCTACAACTGTTATCAATTGTTATGCATACAATTTGCACAAGTTATTTAGCTTGCTACAGTTATTATGTATATAGCAGACTATTCAGTCGACTTATAATTTATATCTATATTATAATAACAAGAATAGCATGTTAGCAACAACTTGGGGCTTTTCTGTCAAATTATAATATTTAAATCTTTCAGTATTCCAACGGAGGTAGAACTGTATAGCTTAGTACTTACAGACTTGACATCCACCTTGTTGCTGGTCATCACCGCACTGGGTAAGACTCTGGGAGAGGCCAAATCCACCACCAATACCGCCTAGTTGCCCTTGCTGGTCTTGTTGGCTCTGTTGGCTCTGGCCATGTCCTTTTTTTACTCCAGACATGATACCTGTGTGTTCTGGAATGTATTCTTCCTTAGTAAGCAGTGTAAGAAATAAGCTGTATGTCTATTGTGTTAGAAAAAGCTCCTTTTATATCCCTGTGATGACCTATCTAAAATTGGCTTGACTTTCCATTGGCTGTCATATATATGCCTTGAGCAGGTTTACGAGGTTGTAGCAATGTGTATAATTTAGAAATAATTTCGTATTGTCAATATAGTGTATGCTACTAACTTAAAAACAGGGTGTTTCCCGTGCTTTGAGCTTTACTTGGTACTCTAAAATCATAGTTTACATGACTCTCCAATAAATAATATACTGTAGCTGCTTCACATCATGTGTTTTATTACGTCTTAAATTGGGATGTTAGAATTTATTCAATGATGAAAACATTCAATGATGTTATGAATAACGCATAGCATTTATATGCTACAGTAAATGTATGGATTATGGATAACAATATAAAAATGGAAATACCAGAGCCTTTATTTTTGTATGTGTAGGTACAGTATTTTTCTTTTAAGAATGGATCCTTCTTGGCATATAGTTTTCTTGTAAATAAAAGCATAAAAAGACCAGTAACTTTACACCATGCTGGAACAAACCATGTTGCAGTCCAAGGGGTGCAAATATTTTTATTTGCAAGTAGAGTATATATTGGTTGCTTTTACATAAAGCCCACAAATACTGGGCAGCTTTATTTTTACACTGCAATTTAGATATGATATTGGACACCATTCTCTGAAATCTAAAGCACATTTTAAATCTCCCCCACCTACAGTGCAGCATGGTTTTGCTAAGGAGCAAAGTAAAGCAGCATACACACTTGGCAATATTAATGAGTGATTGAACAATTATGACATTGTAATCGTTCAAGTGCTCATTAATCGTGCACAAATCGTGCACTATAATGTCGGAAACAACCAGTGGTGCACGCTCCCGCTGGTCGTTTCCGACATATATCATCGCCTGAACAAGCTGGTCAATCTGCCGATAACGACAGATTGGCCATGTTCAGGGATGTGGGAGGGTGCCTGCACTGAACTACATATCGTTCAGTGTAAGCACTACAGTGGATCAAGAACAACTGTACGATTACGATATCGTAATTGTACTGTCTTTTCTAATCACCAAGTGTGTACGCTGCTTTACTCACTTTTTTTTTTTGCTTTGCTCTAAAATCGGAAACAGCCCCAGAATGTTGATAATAAGTCCAATAATTGCCCTATTGAGTCTCACAGTAAACTTTTAGAATCCACCGTGATATGAATTTCAATTCCTTTACTGTACAGTTTGCCTTCTAGAAGTTTGCCTTTATCATATGCTATTTTATTCTAAATGAAAAAAGTTTCTATATTTTTTTCTTCTATTCCTAGAATATATCCAGAAGTTTTTACAGTTCTCCATGTCTTTCATGGCCCCTAAAACATAAGCAGGGAACTGATATATGGAAGATATTATACTCTTATAAGTAAAAGTACAGAAAAAGTTGATTCAAAAAAGAAAATGAGTGGGCCCCCCTTCCCCTTCCCAAAACCAATAACCAGCCCTGGACCTCTGAGCCTAGTGACAGTATTGGAAAATAGGGGGACCAATGGTGTGGAGTTCACCATAATTTCCAATAACCAGCACCAGACTGAACCAGGTGGACCATCAAACCTGCCCCAGAAAGATGGCACTTGTAGAACAACAAGTGCAAGCATTCCTGGACATTAAGGATACCTGGCACCTGTAATCCACCTGTAAAAAAAAATAAGCAAAAGTCATGACACACACCAAATACTGTACATTTATTTAACTATTAAAATGTAACTAGTTCTTTGTTATTAGCAGCATCTAAACTCGCGGCTTTGGAGAAGTGTGTTAGTAATATATTATATTTTCTTCTAGGCTTTTACTTGTAGGCTATTTGATTTTTGATTAATGAAAACATTAATTAGCGTAATATAGTTTATTAAACTGCCGTCTTGTCTGCCACTGCTGTGCCACTATGTTTCTTAGTTATACTATAGGGGGTTTATCTACTAAGCCTTGGATGGAAATAAAGTGAACAGAGATACAGTTCCCAGCCAATCAGCTCCTAACTGTCATTTTTCAAACACAGTCTGTGACATGGCAGTTTAGAACTGATTGGCTGGTACTTTATCTCCGTTCACTTTATCTCCTTACAAAGCTTAGTAAGTAGACCCCATAATAGTCTTTTAAACTGTCATGTTTTTGTGCCACTGCTCTGTCATTAATACCCCTTTTCCACCTAAATTCCGGGTCTGACCCGGAGTTGGAACAAAGTTCCTATCCGGATCAGACCCGGAATTTTGCCGGAGCGGACTCGGGATATTCCCGAGTCAGCGCCGCTCACACCGCTACGCCTGTGTTAAACCCTGCTAGTAACCTGGGTTGGATTGCCGGGTCACTCGACATGGCGATCCAACTCTCTCCCCTTTTACACCAGGGAGCTGCCCGGGTTAACCCTTCAAAAACCCCGGTTTTAGCTCCGGTGTAAAAGGGGTATTAGTTTAGCCAGCCAGCTCGCTGCAGCCGGTGGCCATTGTTAGTGAAAACAATATTGTGAGCTGTGAGGTGGTCAGAATTGATTGGATATAAATGTTATTGATATTATTAATACTGTAGGAACAAAAACAGGTCTAAGTTACATGATTTTAGCTGTTTTTATATTTTCTGAGTTACAAACCTCTTAAATTGCAAGTACATCATGGCAGGACCAACATTGCCTTCTATCTCATGTCACTGTAAAAATAAAAATCTGTATAAGGGACCTATCAATTGACAGAACAATGCAACATGTTGGCACTTTATAAATATAATTAAAGTAATAATAATAATAAACATTGAGAAATATACTATATTTGAAGAAGCTTTAGGAGTTTAGCAGCACTGAGAGAAACAATGGTTTAATTTTGTTATGTACAGTAGACTCCTTTTAAATTGAAACATACTTTTATGAGGCCTTTTGCATCATTAATATAACAGTGAGCATTACCTTGTATTGCTAGTGTAATCCTGTATTGATATGGAAACATTGACCAATATATTTGGGAATGTTTTATCTCTATTGACCTTTTTAATGTTTATTTTCAGCCTAATTAAATTTTTTTCTCTCCCTTAACTTTTACATGTTGACAGGGGTTTTCACCTGCTATAGGGTTCCCTCAGGGACGGACAGACCTGATTAAAGCTGGGAAGCTGCACATTTCTGCGCCTCCCAGTGCCTCCTTCAACCTCCCTTTCCCCTCCCTCTCCCCTTACTTCAGATTGAGCAGCAGGTAAGCTGGGTGGGGTTTTATACTCTGCAGCCTGCAGGGTGCCTGGCGGCCTACATGCCATCATACCATGCTTAATGGTTGGGCTGGCACTGTGTACCCCCCATTCCGCCAAAACTACACTGCGAAATGCAGTATCTAATAGTACATTTTGCAAGGAACTGGTCAGGTTCTATAATGCTCTATCTGTTCTGGAAGAGAGAGAAATTAATCATCTAAGGAGGGGTCGGCTTTCAGTCCTAGCTACACTTTATATTTTGTGTTGTTCATTGATAATTTTGGAAGTAGAATTATATACAGTATATGTTGGGTTTCCTGGTTTGTAACCTTTTATTGGATCTTCTGACATTTTCAAACCCTTGTACAGAGGAGAGCAGTAAATATTTGTAGAGGGAAAACAAGTCATTCAGGGGTAGATGTATCAAGCTTGGAGAGAGATAAAGTGAAGAAGTTGCCCAAAGCAACCAATCAGCAACGGAGAGAGATAAAGTTAAGTTGCCCAAAGAAACCAATCAGCAACCAATCAGCTACTAATTGTCATTTATCTGTCTTTTAGCCTATGAAATTACAGTTAGAAGCTAATTAGTGGCTTTGGCCAACTTCTGCACTTTATCTCTCATCAAAGCTTGATACACCTCTCCTTCAGTATGGCCTAGTATAGTGGTGAGTGAGAGACAGCTTCTGATACCTCTAGCTTTATTTGTATGTCTGCATTAATTTTACCACAAAATTGTCCATGATCAGATATTCACAACATATGGGAATATTTAGTAATTTAGATATATCGGTAATTTGCTGGGGGATGTAGTTATGAGACCGGTAGCCACGATGCTGCCGGTCTCAATACCGATAGGGGAATCCCTACAAGAGACTAAAGATAGGCGTCGAAATACTGATACCTATCTTAATCCCAATGCCGGAACGCCGAAAGACGCCAGCCCGAACAAGGTATGTCCGGGGCGCCCTTAGCGTTATCCATGGGGGGGAGGTTAGTGGTAGGCACCACCAGGGGGAAAGTTAAGGCTTAGGCACCACTGGGGGGGTTAGGATTAGGCACTAAGGGGGGAGGATTAGGTTTAGGCACAAAGGGGGAGGGTTAGGTTTAAGCACTAACAGGGAGGGTTAGGTTTAGAGTAGAGTGTGGGGTGGGGAGGGTTAGGGTTAGGCTACGAGAAGGGAGGGTTAGGGGGGAAGGGGGAGGGTAAGTATACTTACCTGACCCCTGTCAGGATACCAACCATAAGGATGCCGCTGTTGGTATTCTGACAGGAGGCATCCCGGCAGCCGGCATTACATACCGATTTCAATGGCTGGATCTGTGGTTCATTTTGTTATGTATGTTGTGCTGACATGTGATATTATTCTGAGGCACTGTCGGCATAGGTTAGAGCATTTCTTTTCAACATGTGATACAGTATTACTGTACAGTAGAAAAATCGCTCTTTTAAGCTTTTATTGTCAAGAACCTGCAATCTACTAGATGATCAGTGTGTGACTAGTAAGATCCAAATTTGTTGCAGGTGGTTCATCTTAAGCTAGTTGTTAGTCATCTATAAATAAAAAGGCTCTGTCATTTAAACATGTTGTAATATAAAAAATTTACTTTATAAGCAGAACGATAATTCGCATTGAGTAATTTTCTAACGACAATAATGGGACATTAAAAAACTTATATATCTTGGCAAAATATAGGCAGTAATACTGCTCTCATTGTTTATAAAGACTTTGGGTTCTATGTTCTACATTTTTGGAACAAAACAGTGCTGACCCCTGTCTCCTCAACGTTGATATAGAATTTTGGTGCAGAGAGTATTGGAGAGAACAATTCAGAACATTTCATAGTATTGATTACTCTCATTGGCATACTGTATATGGATGCCCTTAATCTGTCCTGACAGCTACTGAGAGGCAATTGTGGAAGAAGGTGTAAATGCACTAAATGCATAGACCACCTTTATCTGTATAACATAATGTACTGTAAGCTAATGTTGTTTTGGTTCTTTGCATAATTTATTACAATCTACTTAAAATACTTTCAAACAAAATCTCTCTCTATCTCTCTTGAGGTTTATCAGAATTCTTCAGTGTTTTTAGTTTCATACTGTTAAGGATTAGGATGTTTTACATATAAAACAGAGAGCACCTATTTCATTTTGGTGAAGGATTCATCAGGTTAAAAGAGAGTGAAAATAAAGATAAAAAAAAAACCTCTTTCTGCTCCTATAAGATCATTATGAAAAAGTTAAACATTATAATTGCTAAATTCACAAAGTGAAAATAAATATTTTCACTCAAATTTAGCAAAAATCTCTTGCTGGGGCATGGGTTTTGATTAGAGATTAGCGGTTCGGAATCCATGGAATACAACCCCCCCTGAACATCGGGAATTCAGAGTAGATCCGAGTGGCGGCTCGGATCTTCCCGCCTGACTCGGATTCAACTTTGAGGTAAAACATAATCCTCGCGGCATCGGATTCTTGTAGATTCTGGATTCTATATAAGGTGCCACGGACAGGACTCGGCACCATTTCTTTATTAATCACTCTGCTGTATGATGCACTTAACTCTGCTGTATAAGCTGTGCTGTTAGTTAATATATAGGGGTGCACACTGCTGCGCTGTACTCTGCTGTACTCTGCTGTATAGGCAGTGCTGCTGAGTTAATGTGTATATAGGTGGGTGCCCGCTGCTGTACAGTACTCTGCTGTATAGGCTATGTCCAGACTCACAAGTCACAAGTGGCTGTGCTGCTTAGTTAATGTGTAGTGTATAGGGGGTGCACACTGCTGTATGCTGTGCTGTACTCTGCTGTATAGGCTGTGTCCACACCCACATGTCATAAGTGGCTGTGCCACTTAGTCTATGTGTATAGGGGTTGCATGCTGCTCTATGCTGTGCTGTACTCTGCTGTATTGACTGTGTTGTGTCCAGACCCCATTAGAAAGACATTTGCGTGCATATATAAGCTCTGTGATCCCATGTAGTTTGAATAGAGCTGTGTCTGCAACAAAAAATTAAAAAATGAAATTAAATAATTGTATTGTTCGTACTGTTTGGTCCCTTTGCTTTGTGCATATATAAGCCCTGTGGCTCCAGTCCATGCAGGAATACAGCTGCTTCATAAAAACAAAAATAAATGTATTGTTTGTACTGTTTTGTGCACATTGTTTTGCTCACGTGCATATTATAAGCCCTCTGTGGCTCCAGTCCATGCAGGAATACAGCTGCGCCATCAAATTTTTTTCATTGTTTGTACTGTTTTGTGCACTTTGTTTTGCTCACATGCATATATAAGCCACGCAGTGATCTGCAAATTGGAATCCCACGGACCGCCAGCCAATCAGAAGGCATTTTACATGTAGCGGCCGCTCATTGGCTGAGACTGACGTGTAACCAGCCAATGAGCAGCCGCTATATGTAAAGTGGTCTCTGATTGGCTGGCGGGCCATGGTATTTCCCGAGGAGGCCCGTCAGCTGTCATTCGCAAAGTATTGTATGAGTGAAAACACAAACCAATACTTGTCCGTATGGGTTCGGATTTTTGGTTTGTTATGTTGCCAAGACCCCTGGATACTACAGAGAGCAGCACGAGGATGGAGGTGAGTATTATATCTTTAATCCAGGTACATCCAAATGGATTCTACATGGGACAAGGGGAAAGACTAGCTGGCAAAAGGTAAGTATGTGTGAGTGAGGTAGGTGTGTAATAAAAGTTTACTTTAGATGGTGTGTGTACTGTCTTTTTTTAACTATTTATTTTACAGTGGAGGTACTGGTGCTGGCCGCCTGCTGGCACTTGTAGTTCCACACATGCAAAAGCACAGGCATATTTGGGGGTCACCTGAGATCCCTGGCTTGGCCTGACTGGCTTGGGGTGTGAATGCTTTGGCCATGGAGACCAGATAATAGGGACTCCTGGCTGTGGCATTACACCTCGGTCAGTTTGGGTCCCATGATGGTTTTAAATATAGGGGGACCCCTACGCATTTTTCCCCCCTATATTTAAACCAGCACTGGCTCTGCAGCCAGGTGTTGGTTCCTAATCTACGGTGGAACCCTACTCATTTTGTTCCCCATAATTTTAGGAACCAGGACTGGCTGAGCAGTCCGGGTCTGGTTATGCTTTTGGGGGGGACCCTTCACAATTTTTTTTTACTTTTAACCCATTTTTTACAGGTACAACACACAAGCAGCCTTCACATATCTCACTGATAGCTTGGGAGAGGCTGCTAGCTTGGGAGAGTTTTGCAGAGAAAACAGAGTTTTGCAGAGAAAACACAGCAATCTCGGGTGAGTAATCTCATCTAAAATTGCTACTTGGGGGAGAAATATCGATCTGCTACACCATTGGAAAACTCACTGTTAGCTAAACTCACTTCATAGTAAATTTGCGAGTTGAAAAATGGGAAAATCACCCGAGTTTCGACAATGCTAATCGAGTTTACATTAAAACAAACTCGATCAGACTCGATTCTTAGTAAATTTACCCCTAAGTGTGTCCACAAGTGCGATGTGTGAGCCTGACCTTTCTGATACTGTTATACTCACAGAGAAGCTGCCTTCCATCATTTCTGCTCCATCTGCAAATGTGGGAATGAGCAGCACAAATATAGCTGATGACATTGAAATTTAGGATGCCACCAAAGAAGTGCAAGAGGATGAGGGGGATATTTGTGCAACTGATGCTGGCGCTAATGAGGATTTTGAAAATGAGGATGTTGTTTGTGTAAGTCAGGCACCAATTTAGAAGCTCTTGGCCATGATAAGAGGTAGGCCATTGTCATGCCTGGGCATAGGACCAACAAGTGCACCTCTTATGTGCGAAATTATTCATACCCAAATCCTGACAACAATTGTCAAGCCATCTGTAGTGTTTGTAAAACAACGATAAGAAGAGGTAGAGACGTTAACAATTTAGGAACCTCCTCCCTGTTACGTTATTTGCAGAGAGCTCATGAAAAGGTTTCAACATCAGAAACTTGTGCTAAATATAACAACAAGCAGTCCAGCATCAGCTCAATCCCTTCTCTCACATTCAACTAGATCCCAGCACCTGCAATCTCTACTGCCAACACCTTCATTCTCAATATCCACAGTAATGATTGGAGGTAGTCCTGCATCCAATTTGCTAAGACTAGGTGACTCCTTCTCTATCCAGGATTGCTCAGAAGAATCCTTCAACGCTAAGCCTGCTGCTGCTGCTGGGGATGGATCTGCATCCAAGAAGGGGACCAAGAAGACTACTATTTAAAAAAAAAAAAACTGACTGTGGAACAATCCTTTGCAAGGGGAAGCAAGTATGACAGCTTTCACCCAGTCACAAAATTGAATATCGAAAACAATATTGTGAGCTGTGAGGTGGTCAAAATTGATTGGAAATGAGTGGAAATTAATGCTATTGAGTTTAATAATACTCTAGGAACAAAAAAAGGCTAAAATTATATGATTTTATCTATTTTGCCAATTTTTTTTAACTAAACCCAAAACCAAAACCAATCAAGGCGACAAATTAGAACCAAAACCAGCAAAAAATGGCCCAGCGCCCATCTCTAGTTCTATTAAGATCCAATCCTGGCAAAGAGATAAAAGCAAAGTGATACAGTAGCTACTGCTATCGCTTTGTTCCGGATTTGGACCTAGCCAGCCTAATGTGCATGTGCAGCACCAAGCTATGCATGCTCACTAAGGTTGGTTCCCTGTCCAAAAAAATATGTCCTGCAGTAACCAATAGGCTGCAGATGGCTTTAGCTACTGGGCCAAGCTCTTGGCCAAAATTACAATATAGCAGCACCCATAGAAACCTGATTGAAAATGCAGAACTGCAGCAGATGTCTCTGATATCTCCTGGAGTCCTCCACATATACATTCTGGGGATTGAAATTTGTGGATAGGCCGCAAAAATCTGTTTTCTGTGGATGTCCTGCAATTTTTTTTATAAATATGCCTCTTAGTACTGTATCTCTGCTCTCAGTAGATCCTGATAAAAATACATATCAAGCTAATTCTTTGTGTTCAAAAGTAACTACAGCACATTGTTATATAGAAGTATACATTTTTATGATTTGTGTGTTTTTCCCGCGCTCATGGACATAAAGTGAAACCTATTTTTAATATATTACCAAAAGAAACCCAAATAAACAAGATTCAATTTTATTTGGTGGGATGAAAAAATAAAAATCTATTTCTGACCAAAGTGAAGCACAGAATAACCATGATAATGTATATGGTAAAAGAGGTGTCAATTGTTTCCTTCCCCAAAGGGATTAAGCTTTTACCTGTTTAATTTTGAGAAGACAAAGCTTAGACGGAAACAGTGCTGACTTTATGACAGCCAGGGGAGGATATGTTTATTAACTCATTTATGTAAATGTCATGAATTGAGGACCTGGACATAGTGAGACACATGGATGAATTTATAGTTGGTGTTGGTAAATGTATTTTAAGGGAATATGACCAAAATTAGCAATAGGACAAGCTATATTGTTTTTCCACACTATTCAACACTAAATTATTTTTGTGTAATTTTTCAGACAATAAGGGATGTAGTTATTATCCCGGCTGTCTGGATGCCGGTGCTCAGAATGCTGGTGCCGGAATCCTGACACCAGTCAGAAGCCCGGTTCTGGCATACCGACCTCCGGCAACCCAACAGTAAGTATTAGGGGGAGGGTTAGAAGCTAGAGTTAGGCACTAGGGGAAGATTAGAGTTAGGCAGTAGTTGGGGGGGGGGGGAATTAGGTTTAGGCTGCAGGGGAAAGAAGTTAGGTTTAGGCACTAGGGGTGGAAGATTAGCGGGAAGGGACGGTTAGGGTTAAGGGTAGGGGAAGGAGAGTATACGTACCTTCTCCTGTCGGGATTGTGACCCTGTCAGTATGCATACTGTAACCAACCCAACAATAACTACTAAGAAGGCACATCTTTTGATATAGTGTTACCTTTTGAACTGTCCTTTTCCTAGCCTAGTTTAGAAAATTAAAGCAAACATATAATTGACCAACATGACCAACTTTTCATGAAAAGTCTCCCATTGTGTTTTACTTTTGCAAACATAATTTGAAACATTCTGTCTGGTATTTAATTTTATCCATGTATTTTTTACAATATACTTTTACTTTTTTACATTTGTTTATAGTGCCCCAGTTACTTAAAATTTCTTAATAATCCAAAATGATTTTCTATTTATGCAAAATTCTAATTTTATACATCTTAAATTACATAAAATATGTATCTTAAATGAATAAATAAATTAATTAATTTATGTATGTATGTGTAAACGCTAACTATTTGCAAAGCCAAGCTGAGTTTCTTATTTCATGGGTGTTTTGTATTGCAGACTGCAGGCTGGGGTTAGTCTTCTGCACAATTGATGTGATTCAGCTTATTCCATGAACAATCACTGGCACAATAATTGAAATAAATTGAAGTTTGCAAACAGTATTGAATCATGACTGTATCAGCCTTAATTTAGACTTTTGTTCGTTTAAATTGTTTAATTGTTGCTTTTATAATTGATACTTGTATAATTGATGCTTATGTTCTCATTTTAAAAACATATGTTTAAATATGAGAAATCATTTTATTTCCAGAATATATGTCCAAGCCACTCAAACAAGTTTCAATTCTCCATACTTATTTTCTTTCTTCCTTGTATATTTTTCTAGCGTATTTAAAACAATATAAAACCTATTCAGAGCTTTACACTTACTGTATTCAGATTGCCAAAAGTATTTTTACAGTTTATAAATTCAGCAATATTATATTCTACAAATGTATTATTTCAGGCTCCAATGCATTGTGGGGAAGATGTGTGAACAGGCGTTAGGAGGATTTTTGGCATCAGCGCATGTTATGTGCGCTGATACCGCTTCTCCGCATATATGAAAGTGGACTTGGGTGGTACATGACAGGGGTGCTCTGTGCCACGTCATTATCAGCGTGGCTATATAGCACTCTGATGTGCTGGGCAATATATAAACTGTAAGTGGCACTGACCGTTCCGGCAGCTGCAGCTATCGATATCAACAGCTGCTATTGTATATTAAAATGGAATCAGTATGTAATGCCGGTGGCTGTTTAGCCGCCGGATCAAATACCAACAGCGGCAGCCCAACGGATCGAAATCCTGACTGCAGCAGGTAAGTACCCTAACTCTCTCCTCTCCCTACCTTAACCCTCCCTTAGTGGTGCCTAACCCTAACCTCCACACGTTAGTGCCTAACCCTAACCTCCCCATGTTAGTGCCTAAACCTAACCTCCCCACTGTAGTGCCTAATCCTAACCTCCCCACGTTAGTGCCTAACCCTAACCTCCCCATGTTAGTGCCTAAACCTAACCTTCCCAGGGGGGGTGCCTAACCCTAACCTCCACCTAGTGGTGCCTAACCCTAACCCCCACTTTCCCTACCCTAACCCTCCGAGGGGGTGCTTAAACCTAATCCTCCCCATGGCTAAACGCTAAGACACCCAGCTTACCTTTGTTCGGTATGCCGGGAGTCAGAATTTTGTATCTGGGCTAATGATAGGCGTCGGGATTTCGACGCCTATCTTTAGTCCCATATCGGGATGTCAGTGTCGGGATATTGTCGGGCGGGATAGCGCCCGCCGGTATCCTGACTACATCCCTATTCAAATATAAGTTTGTGTCACTGTCCATTTGGATCATATCTCAAAGCAACTATCTTTGATATTGAATTTGGTTTTTCTACGTATTTTGCAAACTGGTAAATTGAAATACTGTATTTTTGCAATCAGCAGTAATATAATTTAAATATTGAGATAGATGATGAATGATTTATAGTCCAATGTCACTGAGATGTCATGATGTTGTGAAAAATAATTATCTGATCTGCAATAATATTCTTTGAAATTCCATTATTTTTGGCATCTGAATGGAGTAGGGAAGGGGGATCATGCATAGATAAGAATCAGTTTCTCAGAAAAATGCTGACCTTTGTGAGAATATTAGACTTAAACTGACCAATACCCATAATGTTTGTTCTAAAACATATATGTGACTGGAGTCTGTGGCTGCTGCAGTAGTTCCTTGTTTGCATCATTCCCTTCTTTCATGAGTTGGACTTTGATGGTTCCACAAAACATGTAACTGGGATTCCTGTTGAAGGATAAATATATTTTGTGTCAAACATACCTATTGGTTACGGTATTCTGAAAATATGCAGTGTATAGAGGGACTAAAAGTTGGTGGCACAAATGTATTTAATATAGAGATGTGCGCCAAGCCATTTTTGCTGGTTTTGGTTTTGGATCTGTATCTCCTTCGTGTTTTTGATCTGGTTTTGGTTTTGCAAAACCGCCCTTGTGTGTTTTGGTATTAGTTTTGGATCTGTATTTTTTTTAAAAAATTCATAAAACCAGCTGAAATCATATAATTTGGGCCAGTTTTTTTCCTACTGTATTACTAATCTTAATAATATTTATTTCCAGTCAGTTTTGAACACTTCACAGCTCACAATATTGATTTCATCCAGTTTAGGCCAAAAGGTTGTACCAAGCTAGCTGGCTGACTAAGCTAAGCGACAGCAGTGAGCGTCACAAACATATGGCAGTTCAGCTTTCTTCATGGCACATCTAGGAAACTGCAGTGGCTGACAGTATGGCAGTTTAATAAACTATATGACCCCATAGAGTAATCAAAAAATATTTTCATTAATCAACTAGATCAGAGGCCCGAAGGAGATGGAGTATATTTATGGAGTAGATGAAGGCAGGGAAAGGAATGAAGGTTTGATTAGTTTGTAAATTTATTAAAAATGTTTGATTCTGCAGATTTTTTTTATGAGGGAGGATAAATGTAGTATCAAGTTCTTCAGTTACTGAAAAACATCTATGATCTGGAGAATGTTCGTTATTTGAGCATGGAGACTTTGGGGCCTATTCATCATCACTTATTTTGTACAAAAGCATAAGAAAATCAAGATTTTTACATACTTTTGTAAAAAATAAGTGTCAGGGCCATTCATCAAGTTCCATAAAAGCATTTTTTTTGGAACTTGATGGTGTTGATGGTGTTATTGAACGCCTCTTTCAGATGGCGTTCTGCGCCCAATAATCTTCACAGGCTGTTGTTTATATGGCAGCCTGTGAGGATTTACATGGCAGCCACAGCACAGGGATCTATTCAGATCCCTCCCTACTGTGTCTACACTGATGAACCCTGGCTCCAGGACATGACAGACATGTGGCTCGGACTCACCGAAAGAAGACAGGTGAGCCAGGCTAGGCAGGTGCAGTGATGGGAAGGAGGGGGGTTGGACACCTATGAGGGGGGATTCCAGATTGCACACCTACGGAAGGGAGAGTCAGACACATGTGGTGGCGAATCGTACACCTGTGGGTGGGATGGTTGTACACCTGCGGGGGAAAGGGGGGTGGATCGTACAAGCTGTGCATGCACAGCCTGAATACCATGATACCATCCAGGGCTTTAACTAGGGTTTAGCAAGTGGTGCCAATGCATAGAGTGCAGAGGCCTTTTGTGGCACTGCCATTGCCTCACAGATGCACCGGGCATTGCTGTCATTTCTGGCGATGGTAGCCCCATCCCCTGTGAATGATGTCATGATATCATGCACTCAGGAGGCCTTCCCAGCACAGGGCGCTATGACACCCAGTTATGGCACTGATACCATCAACAAGTAAAGCCATCTGAAAGAATTGTTTATCCAAGTTCTCCTCTAATGAGACACAATGGGTGGCTTGTTCCATGGGAAATGCAGGATTTCTAGAGGATAGTTTCCAAATTCCTCATTTTGGAAAAAAACTAAGAATGTGTGTGTAATAAGGAAAATATAATTGGTGGTATACATGGTACATCTGCAAATTAAACTTTCTACCTGTTACCTGCTCCTTCTGTACACTACAATTGTGCATTTTTCTGGGTTAGTACTTATATACACACCGATAAAATGCATTTATTGCACATGTGTGTAAAGTAAGACCACCCATATATGTATAACAGCCATCAAGTATAATCTTAAATATAAAATAATTGTTTATTTGTTTGCTTGACTGTCCTGTTATACATTCGGACACCACTGCACCGAATGGGATGAAACCAAAGTGAGGTGGTCCAGTTAGATCCTGGCCAGGTTTTAGTGGGGCTAGGGTCCCATTTGGACCTCCCATTGGTGTAGGCTGGGCAGAACTTTGACTCGGGCAGCCTGTTCTGAGCCTCATTGGATGGATTTGGACAAAAACTTCACGGAGTGGCAACATTGGATACCTGAATACATACTAGGCAGTTGAGGTCCTAGTCGGACCTCAAGTTGGTATACTCTGGGCAGAACTTTGACCTGGGGACGTTGGGCAGAACTTTGACCTGAGAAGCTTGTTCTGGGCCTTCCACTGGATAGATTTGGATGAAATCTTCACAAAGGGGTGGAAATTGGTCTGTGATGCCTAATAGAGTGGGTGGGGTCCTGGTTTGACCTCATGGTGGAGTGTGCCAGGCAGAACTTTGATAGAGAGGGAGCCTGTTCGGACCTGGGGAGCATGTTCTGAGTCTTCCACTAGATGGATTTGGATGAAAACTTCACAGAGTGGTATCATTAAACCCAGAAGACATACTAAGGGGTGGAGGTCCTGTCAGACCTCACGTTGGTGTTTGCTGGGCAGAACTTTGACCCGGGGGTGCTGGTTAGAACTTTGAACTGAGAAGCCTGTTCTGGGCCTTCTATTGGATGGATTTGGATGAAAAACCACAGAGGGGTGTCAATTGGTCTGGTATGCCTATTGGAGTAGTTGGGGTCCTGGTCGGACCTCACAATGGAGTGCTTCGGCCAGAACTTTAATCCAGGGAGCCTGTTCTGGGCCTTCCACAGGATGGGTTTGGACAACATCACATAATAAAACTTAATAACTTGAAGATATACCCCTGCACCAATTGGGATGAAACCAATGCGAGGTGGTCCAGTGGAATCCTGGCCAGGTTTTAGGAAAGTTAGGGTACTGGTTGAACCTCCCAATGGTGTATGCTCGGTAGAACTTTGACCCAGGGAGCCTGATCTGGGCCTTCCACTGGATGGATTTGGACAAAACCTTTACAGAGTGGTAACATTGGATGCCTGAAGACATTCTAGGGGGTTGAGATCCCAGTCGGACTTCCCATTAGTGTATGTTGGGCAGAACTTTGACTTTGGGAGTCTGTTCTGGCCTTTCCATTGGATGGATTTGGATGAAAACTTCACAGAGGGGTGGCATTTAGTCTGGGATGCCTAATGAAGCAAGTCTGTATTCAGTATGGAAGCTGCACTGCTGACAGAGGATGAATACACAGCGGCTGATGGAATGCAGGCAACAGCTGCAGAGAATGCCACTGGAGGCTAAGATGGTAAATAGCGAAGAGTCCATGAAGTAGCGATTGAGATTCACAAAGGATACGATATCAGGATACAAGGAGTAAACCTGGAACCTAGAACTATCCTAGGAAGGAACTCATTGATCAGGCAATGTGCTGATTCCAAGTGCAGGTTTAAATAGCAGACAGTCCAGCCCCATTGAAGCAGAGGGGCAGGAAAGCAATGCAGAGCTACTCAGGTGCAGGCAGGTAATTGCAATGGAATGTTTCTGCATAGGCCTGGAGACCGCAATGATGGAGTGTCTGAGCTTGTCAGAAATGTTAAGAACCAGATTTGTGACAGTATACCACCAACTTCACGAGTGGCCACTGGACACTTAGGATAGGATTAGCATAGTACCAAAGATTAATTTTCTTGATAATGTCTGAAGCATGGACATCAGAAGCTTTAAGCCATCCATGACAGGACATCATCCTTACAGTTCTGATGACAACAAACTGGATTCTTCAATTCTTTTCTCTTCAGATAAAGACACCGAACTTTTATCTATAGAGGAAACATCTTCATATAATGGAGTGTGGTGGATATCAAGAGTGAGAAGTTCCCTTTTCTCAGCTGGGGCCAAACTAAATGTTGGTTGATATTCACTTTGTGAGTCTTTAATTGTCAGTAATGAAAGCTCTTCCTGAGTGAAAATATCTTTGGGAGACATAAAACCTTCAAAGAATGGTCTAGTGTCTCTGAATCATAGTCAGACTCAGAATCCGACTCCAAAGTCAAAATTGTATATTTTCTTTGAGGAACAGCATCAGAGAAAAGTCCAGGACATCCTACCAGACTCTCAGAAAAGCACAAGAAAGTGTAACCCTCTCTTAATTCCAGAGGTTGCGACCCTGGTGTTGATTTTGGGATAGCCTTCCCTTGTATAGCTCAAAAGTTACTGGTATATTGGTCTAGTAAAGCTTGATCTGAAAGTTCAGAGGGTTTGGCATCTGCTGAACAATTGGGAGGCAAATCAAGGGTTTTGGTGAATCGCATTTGGTCATGTCCTGAAGCAAACTTTCACTGCATGGCTACACAAAAGTCATGAAATGAATTAGCCCACTCCAATGCCTTATCCCAGAAGGCTAGAATAAGAGACTACACATCATGAGTTGGAGTGGCAGGAAGCACTGATGTCTTTTGGAAGAGAGTTAGACTTTGGCTAATAAAGGTATGGAATTGATCCAGATTCCCATCAAAATAATTGGAAAATGGAGTATCAACTGGACTAGACTGGATAGTTGATGTGACTGAGTGGCTGATCCCATGGACCCCTCCTTGAGTTTCAAATGCTGATGCACTTTTTAAAGCTGGAAGCAGGTTTGAAACAGCTTGGAGCAGATGATTTAGATCCAAATTGGAACCGAATATGGCTGAAAAAGGAATTGGAATTTAATATAGGAACTAATGGAAAGGAGTCCTCAGCGTAATTATGGCGCTTGAGACCATTCCTGGAGTTTTGTCACTGGAAACCCCTCCTGAAGTATTGTCACTAGAGACCCCTGCTTGGGCATTGTCACTAGAGATCACTCTTGGGGATTTGTCACCAGAGATCCCTCCTGAGGTTTCGTCATGCTGTCATTGGCGACATCATCTTGGCAATTGGAACTTGAGGTTGTCTCATATAACTGAGGACTTGTGGTTGTCTTTTATCACCATTTTAAGGTTTGTGAATAAGACAGTCTCGGATAAAATGTCCTAAACCTCTGCAGTAAATACAGTGTTTTATTTCTTCCAGACTGATGCTCAGCTTCAGATAATCTGGGTCACCAGAAAGTGAGGAACTTAATTGTGCATTGCACCAAAGTGGAACACTTAGAGCCGTTTTTAATTAGTTTCGCACCAGCGATACTTTTTAGCATGTGGCACTTAGAGCCGACTTCGCGTGTTTTAGCCACGGAAACTTATTGTGTGCGCCCCCGATATTCGACTTATTAAATTCCAAAGGACGCGAAAACGTGTCCCGGTGACAGAAATGGGGAAATGAGCCTGACACCACCAAAAAGATGACCCCGAATAGTGAATCTAGTGGGGTACTTAAGTGCTGTCAATTGTTTCTATTTAGCGCCTTTGCACAAGTGGCGAAGAATAGCATTAAGCAGTGTTTTTGGTAGAAAATAAGTAGTTCTGTCAAATTTGGGATACTTGAAAATAGGTGCAAGCATGGTTCACCCTAGCATTTCACTAATGTCCCTTGTTTAAGCTTTTTGTGTGTTTTGTACTGTAAAGGCAAATGTAATGTAGCGAGCGATGTTTTTTTCAACTGCGCATGCATGTACCTGGCAGTGCGCGTGTGCAAGCCTGTCTTCCCGACCGCAATCCTCTTGCTCGCTAGTCACTATGAGGTCGTAGCTGTGATTGACATTTCGTGCCGTTTGTGGGTGGCTACAGGGGAAGGTGCTTGTGAACGGGGGTGTGTTGGTGCGCACGCAGGTGTGGTTGACCTTTAAAAGGGCGTTTTAAGGGCGTGCATAAATTACTGAGCGAGTCATCACACACACCATCTCGTTGCAATAACGATGCTACTGCTCGCAGAGCAAAGGGTAGCCCAGGGTCTACCTTAAGCATTGCGAGTTACTGCCTCAACCGATGTTTGTAGGCAATTAACTATGTAACAGGTGTTAATCGTGCTGCCGTAGGTTGCCGCCTGCGACCGACTCTGAATTAGGCCGTAGAGATAGGAGGTGTGCTTTCATTGTTGTGGGTGTTTCCGCGCTAACGATGTGTTCTGCGACAGAGCGCTTGTTTGCATATTCTCGAGTCACTTTGGGTGCGACCGATCGCTCCCGAGCGACCGCCTCTGAATGAGGTCCTGAGTCCCTTAGGAGAAAAGTGCTATATAAATAAAATTATTATTATTATTATTATTATTATTATTATTTTAAAACAAAACAAAACGCTGAAGTGAAGTTTTAAAAAACGCAAAAATCACACCTTCAGCAAGCACTTGCAATCAAAAAAACCGCTCCCCCCTACTTGCAGACCCCCCAAAAGCTTATTTAGCTAGTTTTTAAGTGTGTACCCCAACTTGGTACTTTTTTGCCCTTTTTTTCAAAGCAATTTTTTGAGTTGTCACCCAATTTTTTTTAGGATTTGCTTGATGCAGTTATGCTTTGGGGGGCTGTCCCACGGGTACTGAGTGGTTTCCTGACGTTTGCACCCCAAAACCGCAATTCTGCACTTTTTTTCACCACCTATACGTAGGCAAATCTTTTTCACCTATTACACTGCATTGTGTTTTAGCGTACGCGAAAACTCTTTGGAATTGAATACAGAGTCAGACTGGCGAAAAGTCACAAACCGTGATACTTTTTCGCCGATCTCGGCTTTTCTTACCTAATTGATTACGGCCCTTATTATTCCATTTTTTTTGACAAATGACGAATACACAAGTACACAGCAGTAGATGGAATGCAGGTAACGGAACACTCGCTGGCTGAGTGAAGTTTTTGCAGCTGGTCTGTATGCAGACTGTTATTTTACAGGCTGTGTTTCAAAAGTGACACTTAGGAGCTGATTGGTTGGTACTTTATTTCTTTATCAAAGTATAATGCACCTACTCCCAAGGTTTAGTACATAGAACCATATGTTCTCTATTGACCATAGTCACTGATCGAATTAAAGGTAGTGAGTGGAGTCTATAATGATAACTGAGTGATGGAACTACAGTACCCTGTTAGAATATGTTTCAGGTGAGGAAGAATGCACCTTCCTATGCATTGTGGAGGATGAACCAAAGTAGAGTTCAGCTAGTTTTTTAGATGTATTTGCAGTGTTGTGCACCTTGCCCAGGTTGGAAAGAAGTGTGTTTAAGAAGGTGCTACAATGCTTTGGACCACAGACCTGATTAAAACATGATGCAACATGTAGAAATGGAATCTACTTACCAGTCTCTCCACAGTAGTTACAGCCAATGGGAGCTGCGGGAGGATCCAGTCCAATGATAATATCATCATGACAATGCACAATTCTGTCATAAAGCTCCACCTCCTCCATTTCATACAGACAATTTGATATTTGTTGTTAAAAGGACTGCATTACTGGTCTTTTTAATGCAGATAATGATCTCTGTTGTATTTCCTGGGACAAGAAAATGACAGTTGATCTGATGCGTTTCCTAGCTCTGCCGCCTCCTCCCCTTAGCTGTTTAACTGTTACGTCTTTCTGGCTGAGGTGCCGTACAGAAGCGCCAACCCTGTTAGCTATCATCGCTGACAACATAGCTGAGGGCTCCATCATTTTCTCAGATTCCTGGTGCCATTACAAGATCAAGCAACTAGAAGAATCAGGCTTCAAGCACTTCCAGGTAAATCACAGGTACCATCCGGACAGCGGTGCCCAAACACAGCACACAGAAAGCATGTGGGGTTCGGCCAAGTGGCACAACAAGAAGCACAGAGGTACAGCAATACTCCACCTCAAATCCTGCTTAGCCGAGTTTCTGTGGCAGATGAGAATCTGGGAGAAAGATTCTTTCAAAACCATCCTTCGCTCAATCCATCAATACATGGCTCCGGATATACAATACTAAGCACTACTGTAAATGCTACAAACCAAAATGTTGCAGTTTTAAGAAGATTTTATAGAAACATAGTTATTAACATGATGAAAAATACAAATGATACAAAAAAATAACAATAAAAGGTTTTGTTCTTTTAACAGCAAAAAGCAGAATATTCTAATGAGTTAAGTTATAGTGTGAGGGCATTTCAAGTTCTATATCTCCTCTTTCCTGGCACCTAGAGACTTGGGGATACGCTTGTTTGAAGGAGAAAGGATCCTCTTTCAAACCATGTGCTCCTTAGTGATTATTGTCTGGAGATTAGATGTGATCATCAGACAATAACACCCTGAACTGCAGAAATACTAGAAAGTGACTACATACTTATGGTTCCCTTGCTTTAAAGAGGGACATCTACTCTTTCAAACAGTGTGCTTCCTTTGTAATTATTGTCTGGTGATTGCCATACAATTACATCCTACACTACAGAAAGTATTAAGAAATCCAGAGATGGGGCGTGTAATGCCTATACAGGATGTAGTCAGTATCCTGACTGACAGGGTGCTGATGGTCACAATACAGACAGCTGGGTTGTGGGAGGGAGGGTTAGGGTTAGGCTGTGGGAGGGGTGAGTTAGGGTTAGGGGGAGGGTTAGGGTAAGGGTTAAAATACTTACCAAAATCCATTGGGATTTAGACCATCAGGATGCCACTGTTGGGATGCTGACCGTCGGGATGTCATACCCAACCCACCTATAGCTCTCCCATCCTGGCTTAGTTAAACTCATTTGATGTACTGTAGTAATTTGTCTAGTTTTTTGTTAAAATGGTTTGCCATGTTGGCCTATCCTATAATTCTTACAAATTGTGTTTCATTCAAACTAACAAAAATATTGCAATAAAAAAGTGCAGATTTTATTGTGAAAACTTTTTACTGATTTACAGAGATGTATTGATGCCAATGCAAGAACCACAAAGTATTTTTTGGTGGTGATTTGAAAAAAAATAAATACACACATTTGTTCTTAGTTCATTTTCTCAAAAATTGCAGTGTCAGGAGGTAAAAACAATTGTATTTTCTCAAAATTCAGACTTCTGGAAGAAAAAATCGAGGTACAGTGCAGTACAGTAAGATTTGTCTTAGCACTGAATAAACACATTACTTCTAGAATATGATCATTTCTAAAAGCACAAAATAGGTTCAGCACGTAGGTGGGAAAAGTCTCACCACCGAAATGGATAAAGGGGTAGATTTATTAAAGCTTCTAAAAACAAAAAGTGGATGTTACTATAGTAACCAATCCGATTTTAGCTATCATTTCTCTATTGCATTCTCTATTGCATTTTAGCAGATGCAGTAAGTTAAGTGCTGGTGTTCCTATAAGGCAGACTATATAAGTTATATTGTAGGCTTTAATCTTACGAAGAATGGTTATCACTAATTGGCATTTCTGATATTAGAGAAGCACTAGGACTCCGAGGTCTGCCCAATTGTTATGGAAAATTGCATATGTTCCAACATTGATTGCATCTTCGACATTTGCGGTAGCCTAGGGTCTACTCTACCTACTCTCCTGAAATCCAACTAAACATTGTACTTGTGATTGGGAACACAGCAAAGTTCCGAGACACACCTGTGATACTTACATAAGATGGCCTATTTTTGCAATCATTTTAGGTCACCTCCCAGTCTCCACCCTGAAATGTCCAAACTCCTGCACAAGTGTTAGTGATGCTGTACGCAAACTTTAATGACCTTGAACACTTGGGTTTGCACGTGCTCAGTAAGGGTATCATCTAACGATGATCAAAGTGGGCATCCCAGTCCTTGAGAAAGTGGGCCTCCCAGTCCTTGCACATTCAGATGCACGCTTGTACACCAGGAGAGGCGGTGATACTAGTATTAGCATAAAGTGGCTGAAACGACTACAGAAAAAGATGCTAAGCAGGCCTAGTGTTGTGTGTGTCCATTTTTATCATGTGGATCACTATAACAGTATAGTTGACACCTTTCTGTTATTAAAGAAAATATTATTTAGTAAGTAGCAAGACATATATTTAAAGGGACACCCCTCTTTATTCTTGTGGCAAATAGGGTACTTTGCACTTTTTGATGTACAGTACAGAACTTATTCCCAAGGAAAATGGTCTTACACACAGCTGCACTACCTGGAAGTGCATAATTTGGTGTGTGAAGGTATAAAGGGCTCCAGTCGGCGAGGCTTCCAGTGCTGACTAGCAGTTGGATGATAGAGAAGAGCTGGTGGGCCATAGCTAGTGTCAGGTAACCATCTCATATGTACAAATGTGCAATGATAATATAGGTGAAGAGTAAAAGCCATCTGACTGAAAATCGGTGTCAAGAGTCATTCCTTTGTAAGCAGATTTCTACACATTTTCATGTACAGGTATTTGAAGATTTGGGGCTATATTTATGAAGCAGCAGCTTTTGTAAGTCTCTGCTCCTCAGTGGGTTTCAGGGGAAAATTGAAAGTGACATTTACATTTAGTGTAAAGCACGTTGCTGCATAAATATTGCCCTTTAGGTGCATTAAAGTAATTTTCCACCCTCCTATCAAAATGTATTAAACATGTTGTTTATCAGTAATCTACATAATAATTTGCTAAGGTCTGTTCCGTCTCCAACATGCACGCTCTAATGGCTCCCACTGCTAGGAGATGTTACTAGGTGGAGGATGCAGCCAGCTACCGGAAATGGGAACAGGGCAAGTATGGAAGGGGGAGGGGACAGTACCAAGTGGGGATGGGAACAGGGGAGTGGCAAGGGGTGGCACGGGTCAGAGCAGCAGAGTGGGTGCAATTTTGCATTTTAACTCTATATTTGCTATATAGCTCACAGAAGCACTGCACAGATCACAATGGTCTGTGCAGTGCTTCTGCTACTGAGGAGAGGGTCTATTTTAAACTTCTATTTGGGCCTGAGTTTTCTCCATTTACAACCATGTTTGCAGACAATATATTTGGTAAATTCCCATGTTGTATTTCTGTCTATGGAAAGTACTTGAGAGTTGGCTTGATGGTTTATTGACATCTATTTATATGTTCAGCCATGTTTTGCAGAAATAATTATGTTTTACCAACCGTCCTGCCTTTTGTAAAGGTGCCTACACACTTGGTAATGTGCTGACGATCTGACATCATCATCATCATCATCTGAAATCATGTATGATTTCCCTTGAACTCTCCCCCGGCAGCTCCCTGGCAGTCCTGCACACGATTTGGTGTAAAAAGTGTCCAATATGACAAACGATCTATCGTGCATCCTTAACTTTTTCCAGTGCATCGTGTCCCAGATTCGCAAATCTGCCCTACAGCACGGCAGATCTGAAGATGCGATGTACGACCAGCGGGTACGCGCATCGGCATCGTGATTTGGGCATATTTTACACGATTTGTCATCACGATGCATCGGAATCGGGCAAATTGTGTAAAATATCGCTAAGTGTGTAGGCACCTTTAATCTCCGTATTTGAGAATGAAGGGAAACTCTCATGGGATTGCAATTTCAGACAGACATGATTCTTAGTAAATTTACCCCCAAGAATCTACTGTATGATCTGTGGTGACCAGGATCTAACTTTGTGCTTTCACTACATGATGCTGTGTTTGGTGCACACTTAACACTGTACATCATCCTTAGATAACATTCTGGCTGTCATGAGGCATAGAGGTGGAAGCATAATACTAGGGAGATGCTTCTCAGTTAAAGGAAATGGAAATCTTGTGAATACTGTATGTAAGACACAACGAATAAAGCAAGATAGACAAATATTACTGAGTGTCTATAACCCATTTTGTCTGCTTTTTATTGTAATTAGGAAAAAGCTATGTATTTGTTATTTCATTTGAAATCCATTGTAAGTCCATCTTGATTTAATGTGGGTAAAGGTACAATTGTCAACCATATTAAAAGCCCTGCCAGTATGGGAGGGTGCCTAGAAAGTAGGGGTGAGCGGGCTCGGTTCTACTCGGTTCCATTCGGATTTAAAAACCGAATCTTATTGGCTATCCAATACTCGTGACAGCTGATAGCCAATAAGATTCGGTTTTTAAATCCGAACGGAACCGAGTAGAACCGAATCCGCTCACCCCTACTAGAAAGAGGCCATTTCCAAAGAGAAACCACTTCAAAGCACATCTGGAGTTTGCCAGAAAACATCAGAGTGACCCAGCTAAAATGTGAAATAAGGCTTTGTGGTTAGATGAGACAAAAAATGGCGCTTGGTACCAATCCAAAATGCTATTTGTAGTGCAAAATTAACACTGCCTACTCTTCAGCAATCACCAAGCAGTGAAGAATGAGGGTGACAGCATCATGTTGTGGGGATGCTTTTCCTCAGCGGGGAAAGGACATCCTGTTAAAACTGAAGGATAGCAGGATGGTGTAAAATACAATGAGATACTGAAAGATAACCTAACTCAGTCTGCTAAAAAAAACTAAAGCTTGGGAGAAAGTTCACCTTTCATGAGGACAATGATCCCAAGGACAAGGCCAAAGCAACACTGGTGTGGATGAACAACAAAAAGGTAACTATTTTACAATGGCCAGGCTAAAATCCAGATATCAATCCAAATTAGAGTCTGTGGAACCATTTGAAAATTACAGTCCACAAGTGTCATCCAAAAGACCTAAACAACCTGAAGCAAATCTGCTTGGAAGAATGGTCAAAAATCACTCCCAAACACTGTGCAAACCTGATAGAAACATACTCCAACAGACTTAAAGCTATTATTGCAGCTAAAGTTAATTTCATAAAGTACAGTACGTGTGTGCAGGGGTGAATACTTATGAAAGCAGCATTTTTAAGTTTATATTTAAGAATCTGCAGGCAAATAATGAATTATGATTTAGAACATGTATTTTAAGAGCCTTCTGGTATGCAATTAAAATACTGGAACATTCATTAGCAACACAGACAAATCTGTTGATTTTTTGTAGAACTTTTCCAAGGCAGTGTATGTACATATTGGAGGGCTGGGTAAAGGGACCAAATGTTCACTAATAGATTGCACTACACTATAGTGCATGAGAATATCACAGTAATTGATTGAAAGCATGTCATTCTTTACAAGCTTGGTACTTCTGGCCTAAGATTTTACACATTTATGTACTCAACATTCTAAATGTTAATATATGACTATGTGCAAACTTGACAATCCCATATTATTATTTTTTTTTTTCCTTCCAAATTCTACATTTTTCAATGGTCATCCAATAGCATAACACATCTTCTATTGTTCTGCATATAACTTAGTATAAGTACAGTCCAATTAATTAGTTAACATGTATTATAGTTAAGCATTTAAGCTACATTAGAAATCAGGGCAACAAGAGGGAGGGGATGGGTACAAAGTACCCAGGCCCCAAAACATCTTGAGGTCCTTGCTACCAAGTAGATACAGCCATGACCTCATGATGGCATGATAATGTCTACTTCAGCGGGTAGTGCCACATGTAAATAGTGCCCCAATATACACAAGGGGGTGTGGCTAAAACCTAGACACTTGGCCACTCCCCCAGTACTTGGGGTGACTAGAATGCACAGCCCATGATACTGATTGTTACCAGCTGTTTTATACCCAAAGCAGAGTTATAAAATGCTACAAACACGTAAAAATGACACAAGTAATAAAGACAGGCCCAATGTCCCTTTAATTGAAAACATAAAAGTAGCTAAACCGAGCAGTAAAGTATGCAACTACCTATGCATTGATCTGCCTGTGCCTGTGACCCTATTTTGAGCCAATAAACCTATAAGCCTGTGTCAATGCTAGCAATACTGTGTTCTATATTTTATATCAACTTTAATAAAATAAGTATTGTATAAATTAAACTGAACCATGTTAAATCATATTAAATCAGATATGTTTTATTCAGATCAATAGCAATTTAGTTACTGGAAGACACCTTTAAAGTGAATTGTAAATATGTATATTTTATGAAGTATTACAGAACATATTTTTTAAAATCTTTACAGTGAACATACAGGGTTGACAGATTTAATGGAGTTATTTTTCCAGTTGAACATCACTTCTTGGCTCCACCACCATAACCCCCTTGACCACCTTTTGGACAGCCCTCTTCACAAGATACTTGAACACCACCTTGGCCTCCGATATCGTAGCTTCCACCGCCAATTCCACTGCCAATTCCACCACCAATTCCAACTTGGCTGGGTTCAACTATATCTAAAGATGAAATACACAATTATTTGCTGCTTAATCTACAGTGTTAGCCTATATTTAGTAATGTTTATACTGTCACTTACTATTTTCAAATAATATTGATGGTGCTAGTTATTATCTGACAGCTGCCATTACATTGCTTTGTTAGATATACTGTTGTACACAGATGATGTAAATATGTATGAAGTCTGTAAATAATAATAATAATAATAATAATAATAATAATAATAATATGTATAAACACTGAGTTCCTATTATGTCATTTGGGAAACAATTGTATAATAATGCAACCTATTAGGGATATTAGAAGTCACCTCACACTTCTGTGCCCTTCATAAAAGTACTCAGCCAACAGTCTTGTGCTTCGATTTGGTCACAAAACTCCTTGGTAATTTCTAGTATCCTTGCAGTTTCCAGTAAGGAGTGCATTATCCCATGTAAAATGTGTTATTGCCCTTAGTCTAGTTGCTTAATGTACATAATTCTGTCCAAAAACGTAATACTTCTGTTATGTTTGCTAAACATTTGTATAAACGTATCGAGGTCAGATACACAGAATGCAGCTGCACAAAACATTCATAGTAAGAGCAACATAAATCGTCACTTACTGTAAATTGTTACTTATTTTAAATTAAATAGACTTCAGAACTTTACTTACTGAATAAAGCAACAGTTCTCCTTTGTCTTGGATATGCCTTTTGTAAAAGTTATTGTTTGGTGTTTTAAAGAGCATTTACTGAGAATATTCCCAAGACTTTCTATATACCCATATTCACATATTTATTCTGCCCTGCCTTGAATCTAAATAAAGTTATGTAGGAGCATATGTTTAACATAGTAGCTATCAAGAGGCACATTTTCAGGGTTAGTGTTCACTACTTTTTAATTAAATGCAATATTTATTATACATGCATGGTTAATATAAATTTATATAACATAATTTTAATTGGTAATTTAGGGTACTGTTGTTTATGCTAAGCAAAATACACAGCAAGCTTTATATTGAATTAGAATAATTACATTATCAATACAATGTCAGATGGAAAAAAACACTAGACAAAGTGTTACACTTATATACAATATGCACAATGCAATGGTTTGACACCAATGAGATTACTACCTGAGCATACTGCTATTGGGTTTGGATTCACCTGCTGGCCTGGCTGTACTGGTGCACAAGCTAGAAACAGAGAAATCATATCAATAGAATTATACTGTATATATATAAAAAAATTACAGGTAGAAACAAACAATTATCCTAAATTTTAAATATGTTCTTACAATAACTTTTTTCATGCAATGGAAACACTGAATCTTGAAGTCGTAATAATAGACATAACAATATTAGTTTACACTATTATTTAATAAACCAATTTCAAAATAATACACATCAATGAAATATTCTGTAAACTCTTAAGAAATGTTAACAGTAAAAGCCAATATCCTCCTTCTTGGGAAGGGGATCGGTATGAAATACCCCTTGGTATCCTGACGCCGGAAGACCGGCAGTGAAAATCCCTACAGGTAAGTATTTAATCTATTACTAACCTAACCCCCCCCAACCCTAACCCTCCCTCAGGGGTGCCTAACCCTAACCCCCCCTGTAAGTGCCTAAACCTAACCCCTCTTTCCCCGCAGCCTAACCCTAACCTCCCCCCAGGTGTGCCTAACCCTACCCCCTCTTCCCCTAGCCTAACCATAAACTTCCTTGGGGGTGCCTAACCCTAAGCACTCCCCCCCAGGAGCCATAAACCTAACCCCACCCCCCCGCAGCTGTCCGCGCCCAGCTTACCTTTGTTCGGTATGCCGGGTGTCAGGCTCCCGGCATAGGAGATTTTGATGCCTGTCATTAGTCTCCTGCCGGGATTACACAGTCGGGAAGCCGGCGGTCGGCATTTAGATCGTCAGCTTCCTGACTGCATCTCTTGGGAAATGCATGATAGTAGCTCGTGCTTGTAATAAAAATATCAGATACTCATATAATCTACCAATTTTTCCTGTGTACTGTATCTGCTCTTCTCATATGTCTGTTTCCCAAAAGAATATGAACATGACATATTTTCTTGTAATTGGAAGTCATGCTTTTGGTCAAAATCTAATACAGTAGTGGTATCAAATGAACAATAAAAGAATGATTCAGTATATAATCCCCACTACAGTTACATGCCTAGTATGAATAGATAGATTTCATGTATTATTGTATATATTAATAAAATGCAATTCTTACGCTCTCCACCACCATGCACGCCAATTCGTCCTCCTTTAGTTCCAGACATGACTATTTTAGGAAAGGTTGAACAAGCATGCAGTACTTGTAGTTGTTACTGTTCCTTTTATACATGAATTGGAGCAGATTTTTATTTATTACTATTGACAAGTTAATTAAAGAGACCAATCACATATCCGCTAAAACCTGCTTGATTAAATCTTTGGAAATCAAAGCTTTGGTATGTTTTTTTAACCTTTATTGTTTATTTAAAGTTGGGCAGGGTGCATCTCATTAACAGATGTATTTTCTTTTATTCCAACAATGTTAATATAGTTGTTGGTGTGTTTCTTACAAATCAATACAGTGAGTCACTTTAGGAATAATACATGAATTATGGCCAGCATGGCAGGATATACACCCGTAAGGCATAATTAATCCCTTCTTTAGGTTAAAAAAGTTGTAGCACAAAATAACATTGATTTACTTTAATAATATGTATTTAAAATATTTATTACTCCTCTACATGATTTGAAGCAGCTGTATCTTGTCTTTCTTTCTTAGATTGTCTGTGACACTTGTTGGCTGGGTGAACAAGCCCTGTAACAAAACGATGGGGGTGATTCAGCAGAGGATGGAACTGCAGAGCCGCACACAAGCAGCTTTGCAATTCCATTCTTACTAAAATGCTAATTCAGCAAGAGGTGATGCCTGCATTCAAAATTCCGATGCCAGCATCCCGACAGGGTAGGGATACAGACACCTGTCGGTAGGTATTCTAACCTTCTCCCTCTTCCTACCCTAACCCTAACCCTCCCTTCCCGGTCCTGAACCTAACTTCCCCCCGCAAGTGCCTAACCCTAACCCTCCCCATAGTGCCTAACCCTAACCCCTAACCCTCCCCCAAACCCCACTACTTACCTTTGGGATGCCAGCGGTTGGATACCAGCACCATGATTCTAAGTGCCTGCATCCCTTGTGCCGGGATATTGAACATCTGACACCCCGTCTGACACCCCCTGATGCATCTGCATTCCCAGCGCTGTGACCGAGGTCACAGTCTGGGATCCCCATCATGACCGGTAAGCCTCAGCTTACGCATACCGGCCATCCTCCATAAGTTGAGATGGTGACGGCCGTTGTTCACGGAAAACGTTTCCGGGAATGAAGTCCGTCCCCGCCCCGTAAATGCCTCTGCCTGTCAATCAGGTAGAGGCATATGGGGGACTGCATGTGATCACATAGGACCCATTCAGCACATGCGCAGAACGGATCCTGTGCACGCGCATGTTTTAGATAATCAGGAAACTGTGTTCAGCAGCACAATTACATGCACTGCTGAATTAGGCCCTATATAACACAACTTCCAATGCTACAGTTTTCATGCAAAATGCATTTTCTTTGGTTGGTAATAACTTTTTTTTAATGTTTTAACACTGTTGTTGTGTAGGAACAAACTACACTTCCTTTTTCTCAGTAATATGCAGCATGGTAGCTAGAATCCAAAAATGGTTCTCTTTGCAGTCTCACTTGAGAATTTCCTACAGCTTTGCTCTCATCAATAATCTTTAGAGAATTTGGGGCCTATTCATCGACACCAAACTACCGGTTTTAAGGACATTTTCCTTAATTACCATTTTTTTGGTATTCGTTAACACACTTAATGCAGGATATATCACTGATATCTCCTAGTTAAGTCCATCTGCATTAATTTCCACACTCCCCATACATTAGTATGGGGATGTAGAAATTAAGCTATTCATCAAATTCCGAAAATTATGTATTTTCGGAATTTGATATGTGTACTGTATGCGTACAGCCCATGATAGTGTACACAAGCTGTCGTTAACATGGCAGCTTGTGTAGGAAAGGGAGAATGCTTACAGCATGAGCAGGTCCTCCTCCATTTCTCCATGCCCCGGGCCTCCCCTCCGGCTCCGTCCCCCGGGTTTCCCCCCGAGCTGCGTCCTCCGGGTCTCCCTTTCGGCAGCATCCTCCGGGTCTCCCCTCTGGCAGCGTCCTCCAGCTTCATCCTCAAGCTCCAGCGGCACTCCCCGCCGGTGCATGTTACTGCTGACGTTAAGTGTTTCCCTCTCTTCCCCGGTGGTACTTATAAGTGCTTCTTCAAATTTTAAGCTTACTTATAAGTGCCACCAGGGAACAGAGAGGAGATGCTACCCGTCAGTAGCATGCAGCGGCGGGCAGAGCATAGATTAGTTTAAAAAAAAAAAAAACATACAAAAAATATATATATTCAATTAGCGCAGCTGTAATCAGTGCTGCGCATGTGCTGCTTCTCCAAATAGAAGCGGTGCATGGCAGCAATGATTACAGCTGCGATAAGGTAGAGCAGGCAGGGAAAAGTATCTATATTCCTAAAAGCTGTCATCGCAAAAACGACAATTTTTTGGAGAGGAGGAATGATCAATTCCTCCGGTAATTAGGTAGAACTCCATGCGAGTTCTAAACCTAATTATCTCCAGAGACTTTTTAGTACTGATGAATAGGTCCCTTTGTGTGTTGTTAAGTTATTTGAGATTGAAACAATCACAGTGCAGGTCATCTGCTTATTTACTAATACATTTGCAGCGTACAGTAAATATAATACACATAACAACAATTTTAGTTCCAAAGTAGACACCTAAAGGTCTATTTAACCGATTTAAAATATATTAACATCGATCATCATCATACTCCCTGAAATAGTAGCAATCTCCCTGAAGAGGCTAGCAATCCCCGTGTTTGGACCTTACCCCCATTATGCAGCTGATATATACATACATATAGATGGTATTTTCAGTGCCATTTATCTGCATTGGTGATAAGGAACAATGGCCCTCATTCAGAGCCGCACGCTATTTGCGGTCGTTCGTTTAAAATCAAGGGGTGGCTATTTAAATGATCCGTACGCACATTGCAGTGTGTTCACACCTCTAAGTCTGAACGAACGAGCAAAACATACGCTCGTTTATTTGTTAAAAACGCCCCCTGGCCGCACGCATCCTACATCATGTCCGCTATTTATTAGATTAATCGAGTACATCGACCAGCGTATGAACTGCTCGCTATTCTTGTGGTTGGTGTTTGCTACCACAAATTTGCGTGCAGTTCTGGCTATAAAATAACCCAGTAACGTGGTCAATGACGCTGCTGTTTTAAATATACACACCCATAAAACGCCCGTTTTGACCTTTAAGCACGCCTGCGTTCGGATCTCCACTCCCCATTTTCAAGCACCTTCCCCTGTTACCACCCACATACGCCTCATTCTGTCACTCAAAATAGCAGGCACTCGCTATATAGCGTACAAAGGATTTTCGGCCGCACTGACTGGTTCGCGCATGCGTACTAAAATGCGTACGCATGCGCAGATGTGCAAACATCGCTCGGAACGAGCGTACTACCGCTAACGAGCGGCTCTGAATGAGGGCCAATGATTTCTATGGCTACATAGGCAAACACGGGGGGGGGGGACCCACATCATGACCACAATAGAAATAATAATTAGGGGTGAGCGGGTTCGGATTTCTGAAATCCGAACCCCCCCGAGCCCCCCCGATCCGAGTCCGATCCGAGTCAGGCTCGACTTTTCCCGCCTGACTCGGATCTGAAATCGAGGCAAAACGTCATCATCCCGCCTTCCGAGTCTCGCGGGTTTTGGATCCTATATAAGGTACCCGCGTCGGCGCCATTTTCTCACTCGGCTGTGGACAGTGAAGAGGGAGGGTGGGAGTTAGGGCTGTGTAGTGTAGTGTAGTGTAGTGTAGTGTAGTGCTGCTGTTGTCCACTACTTCAAAGTCCATAGGGGCTGGCTGTGTTGTGCTGTGCTGCTGTTGTTAATAGGGGCTGTGTCCACTACTTCAAAGTCCATAGGGGCTGGCTGGACTGTGTTGTGCAGTCAGTTCTCCATAGGGGCTGTGTCCACTCCAAAGTCCTGTGCAGTGTCCCAGTCCTAATGGAGTGCTGTAGTGTTGTCCAGGGGGTGCTCTGTCCATCAGGGGTGCTCCCCCCAAGTGCTAAAAAAATAATATATTTTCTGTGTTTGTGAATTGTGTGCGCAGTAGCCGCACGTGCATCAACAAAGTAGTGCCAAGCGTGCACCTGTGTCATAAGTAAAGGGCCGGCTGGCTTGACCGTTAAGGGTGCTGTAACCCCCGAAAGTACACTCCAGTCCAAACCAAAAAAAAAATTATTTTCTGTGTTTGTGAATTGTGTGCGCAGTAGCCGCACGTGCATCAACAAAGTAGTGCGAAGCGTGCGCCTGTGTCATAAGTAAAGGGCCGGCTGGCTTGACCGTTAAAGGGTGCTGTAACCCCCAAAGTACACTCCAGTCCAAACCAAAAAAAAAATTATTTTCTGTGTTTGTGAATTGTGTGCGCAGTAGCCGCACGTGCATCAACAAAGTAGTGCCAAGCGTGCGCCTGTGTCATAAGTAAAGGGCCGGCTGGCTTGACCGTTAAAGGGTGCTGTAACCCCCGAAAGTACACTCCAGTCCAAACCAAAAAAAAATTATTTTCTGTGTTTGTGAATTGTGTGCGCAGTAGCCGCACGTGCATCAACAAAGTAGTGCCAAGCGTGCGCCTGTGTCATAAGTAAAGGGCCGGCTGGCTTGACCGTTAAAGGGTGCTGTAACCCCCGAAAGTACACTCCAGTCCAAACCAAAAAAAAATTATTTTCTGTGTTTGTGAATTGTGTGCGCAGTAGCCGCACGTGCATCAACAAAGTAGTGCCAAGCGTGCGCCTGTGTCATAAGTAAAGGGCCGGCTGGCTTGACCGTTAAAGGGTGCTGTAACCCCCGAAAGTACACTCCAGTCCAAACCAAAAAAAAAATTATTTTCTGTGTTTGTGAATTGTGTGCGCAGTAGCCGCACGTGCATCAACAAAGTAGTGCCAAGCGTGCGCCTGTGTCATAAGTAAAGGGCCGGCTGGCTTGACCGTTAAAGGGTGCTGTAACCCCCGAAAGTACACTCCAGTCCAAACCAAAAAAAAATTATTTTCTGTGTTTGTGAATTGTGTGCGCAGTAGCCGCACGTGCATCAACAAAGTAGTGCCAAGCGTGCACCTGTGTCATAAGTAAAGGGCCGGCTGGCTTGACCGTTAAGGGTGCTGTAACCCCCGAAAGTACACTCCAGTCCAAACCAAAAAAAAAATTATTTTCTGTGTTTGTGAATTGTGTGCGCAGTAGCCGCACGTGCATCAACAAAGTAGTGCCAAGCGTGCGCCTGTGTCATAAGTAAAGGGCCGGCTGGCTTGACCGTTAAAGGGTGCTGTAACCCCCAAAGTACACTCCAGTCCAAACCAAAAAAAAAATTATTTTCTGTGTTTGTGAATTGTGTGCGCAGTAGCCGCACGTGCATCAACAAAGTAGTGCCAAGCGTGCGCCTGTGTCATAAGTAAAGGGCCGGCTGGCTTGACCGTTAAAGGGTGCTGTAACCCCCGAAAGTACACTCCAGTCCAAACCAAAAAAAAATTATTTTCTGTGTTTGTGAATTGTGTGCGCAGTAGCCGCACGTGCATCAACAAAGTAGTGCCAAGCGTGCGCCTGTGTCATAAGTAAAGGGCCGGCTGGCTTGACCGTTAAAGGGTGCTGTAACCCCCGAAAGTACACTCCAGTCCAAACCAAAAAAAAATTATTTTCTGTGTTTGTGAATTGTGTGCGCAGTAGCCGCACGTGCATCAACAAAGTAGTGCCAAGCGTGCGCCTGTGTCATAAGTAAAGGGCCGGCTGGCTTGACCGTTAAAGGGTGCTGTAACCCCCGAAAGTACACTCCAGTCCAAACCAAAAAAAAATTATTTTCTGTGTTTGTGAATTGTGTGCGCAGTAGCCGCACGTGCATCAACAAAGTAGTGCCAAGCGTGCGCCTGTGTCATAAGTAAAGGGCCGGCTGGCTTGACCGTTAAAGGGTGCTGTAACCCCCAAAGTACACTCCAGTCCAAACCAAAAAAAAAATTATTTTCTGTGTTTGTGAATTGTGTGCGCAGTAGCCGCACGTGCATCAACAAAGTAGTGCCAAGCGTGCACCTGTGTCATAAGTAAAGGGCCGGCTGGCTTGACCGTTAAGGGTGCTGTAACCCCCGAAAGTACACTCCAGTCCAAACCAAAAAAAAAATTATTTTCTGTGTTTGTGAATTGTGTGCGCAGTAGCCGCACGTGCATCAACAAAGTAGTGCCAAGCGTGCGCCTGTGTCATAAGTAAAGGGCCGGCTGGCTTGACCGTTAAAGGGTGCTGTAACCCCCAAAGTACACTCCAGTCCAAACCAAAAAAAAAATTATTTTCTGTGTTTGTGAATTGTGTGGGCAGTAGCCGCACGTGCATCAACAAAGTAGTGCCAAGCGTGCGCCTGTGTCATAAGTAAAGGGCCGGCTGGCTTGACCGTTAAAGGGTGCTGTAACCCCCGAAAGTACACTCCAGTCCAAACCAAAAAAAAATTATTTTCTGTGTTTGTGAATTGTGTGCGCAGTAGCCGCACATGCATCAACAAAGTAGTGCCAAGCGTGCGCCTGTGTCATAAGTAAAGGGCCGGCTGGCTTGACCGTTAAAGGGTGCTGTAACCCCCGAAAGTACACTCCAGTCCAAACCAAAAAAAAATTATTTTCTGTGTTTGTGAATTGTGTGCGCAGTAGCCGCACGTGCATCAACAAAGTAGTGCCAAGCGTGCGCCTGTGCCATAAGTAAAGGGCCGGCTGGCTTGACCGTTAAGGGTGCTGTAACCCCCGAAAGTACACTCCAGTCCAAACCAAAAAAAAATTATTTTCTGTGTTTGTGAATTGTGTGCGCAGTAGCTGCACGTGCATCAACAAAGTAGTGCCAAGCGTGCGCCTGTGTCATAAGTGAAGGGCCGGCTGGCTTGACCGTTAAAGGGTGCTGTAACCCCCGAAAGTACACTCCAGTCCAAACCCCCAAAAAATTATTTTCTGTGTTTGTGAATTGTGTGCGCAGTAGCCGCACGTGCATCAACAAAGTAGTGCCAAGCGTGCGCCTGTGTCATAAGTAAAGGGCCGGCTGGCTTGACCGTTAAGGGTGCTGTAACCCCCGAAAGTACACTCCAGTCCAAACCAAAAAAAAAATTATTTTCTGTGTTTGTGAATTGTGTGCGCAGTAGCCGCACGTGCATCAACAAAGTAGTGCCAAGCGTGCGCCTGTGTCATAAGTAAAGGGCCGGCTGGCTTGACCGTTAAAGGGTGCTGTAGCCCACAAAGTACACTCCAGTCCAAACCAAAAAAAAAAATATTTTCTGTGTTTAGCCGCACGTATATATCAAATCGATATAACATAAATGGAGGACCAAACTTTCTCCGATAAAAATAAAATAGAGAAAGATCAAGAACCACTTCCTCCTAGTGCTGAAGCTGCTGCCACTAGTCATGACATAGACGATAACATGCCATCAACGTCGTCTGCCAAGGCCGATGCCCAATGTCATAGTAGAGGGCACATACAATCCCAAATGGCAAAGTTCAGGAAAATGACCTTGAAAAAGACATTTAAATCAGCTGAAGAGATACGTAAACTTGCCAATATGCCATTTACGACACGGAGTGGCAAGGAACGGCTAAGGTCGATCCCTAGTATGTTCATGACTAGTGGTTCAGCTTCACATGACGATGGAAGCCCTCCTCCCACTAAAAAAATCAAAAGAGTTAAGCTGGCAAAAGCACAGCGAAGAACTGTGCTTTCTAAGAAGATATCACAAATCCCCAAGGAGAGTCCAAGTGTGGTGGTGGTTGCGATGCCTGACCTTCCCAGCACTGGACGGGAAGAGGTGGCTCTTTCCACCATTTGCACGCCCCCTGCAAGTGCTGAAAGGAGCACCCACAGTCCACTTGCTGATATGCAAATTGAAGATGTCACTGTTGAAGTACAACAGGATGAGGATACTGGTGTAGCTGGCGCTGAGGAGGAAGTTGGCGAGGAGGATTCTGATGGTGATGTGGTTTGTTTAAATCAGGCTCCGGGGGAGACAGTTGTTGTCCGTGGGATGAAAAAGCCCATCACGGTCATGCCTGGGCAGAAGACCAAACATTCCACCTCTTTGGTCTGGCAATATTTCTATCCAAATCCGGACAACAACTGTCTTGCCATATGTACCATATGTAAAGGTGAAATAAGTAGGGGTAGGGACGTCAACCACCTAGGAACATCCTCCCTTATACGGCACCTGCAGCGCGTTCATAAAAAGTTACTGTCAAGTTCAGAAACTTTGGCTAAGACCGTAAGCAGTCCAGGGACACCTAAATCCCGTTGTCCTGTTGTATCCAAGCGCCTGCAAACCACACCGTCAACTCCCTCCTCGTCAATTTCCTCCTTAGTCAGGATCGGAAGTAGTCCTGCAGGCCATGTCACTGGCATGACTGACTCTCCTATCCGGGATTCCTCTGGAGGATCCTGCATTGCTACGCCTACTGCTGCCGCTGCTGCTGTTGCTGCTGCTGGGAGTCGTTCATCATCCCAGAGAGGAAGTAGGAACACCACTACTTTTACTAAACAATTGACCCTCCAACAGTCCTTAGCGAGGAGGATGAAGTACGACAGCAGTCATCCTGAAGCAAAACGTATAACTGAGGCCTTGACTGCTATGTTGGTGTTAGACGTGCGTCCGGTATCCGCCATTAGTGCAGTGGGATTTAGACAATTGATGGAGGTAGTGTGTCCCCGGTTTCAAATCCCGTCTAGATTCCACTTCACTAGGCAGGCGATACCGAGACTGTACAGAAACGTCAGAAAAAGTGTCCTCAGTGTCCTGAAAAATGCCGTTGTACACAATGTCCACTTAACCACGGACATGTGGACAAGTGGAACAGGGCAGACTAAGGACTATATGACTGTGACAGCCCACTGGATAGATGTATCACCTTACGCAGCAACAGCAGCAGCGTCACCAGTAGCAGCATCTCAGAAATGCCAGCTCGTTACAAGGCAGGCTACGCTGTGTATCACCGGTTTCAGTAAGAGGCACACCGCCGACAACCTCTTAGAGAAACTGAGGGAAATCATCGCCCAGTGGCTTACCCCACTTAGACTCTCCTGGGGATTTGTGATATCTGACAACGCCACCAATATTGTGCGGGCATTACATCTGGGCAAATTCCAGCACGTCCCATGTTTTGCTCACACAATAAACTTGGTGGTGCAGAATTTTCTGAAAAGCGACAGGGGCGTGCAGGAGACGCTTTGGGTGGCCCGAAAAATTTCTGGCCACTTTCGCCATTCAGCGACTGCGTGCCAAAGACTGGAGCGCCAGCAAACACTCTTGAACCTGCCCCGCCATCACCTGAAGCAAGAGGTTGTGACGCGGTGGAACTCAACCCTCTATATGCTTCAGAGGATGGAGGAGCAGCAAAAGGCCATACGAGCCTATACATCCACCTATGACATAGGCAATGGAGGGGGTATGCACCTGACTCAAGCGCAGTGGAGAATGATTTCCATGTTGTGCAAGGTTCTCCAGCCCTTCGAACTTGCCACACGTGAAGTCAGTTCAGACACTGCCAGCTTGAGTCAGGTCATTCCCCTCATCAGGCTTTTGCAGAAGCAGCTGGAGAAAGTGAAGGAGGAGCTAAGATGGAGCGATTCCGCTCGGCATGTGGGACTTGTGGATGAAGCCCTTCATTCGCTTTGCCAGGATTCCAGGGTGGTCAATCTGTTGAAATCAGACCACTACGTTTTGGCCACCGTGCTCGATCCTAGGTTTAAAGCCTATGTGGTGTCTCTCTTTCCGGCCGACACAAGCCTGCAGAGGTGCAAAGACCTGCTGGTGAACACACTGTCAGCTGAAGCGGAACGTGACACGTCAACGGCTCCTTCTTCATTTTCTCCTGCAACTGGGGCTGCCAGGAAAAAACTTAGGTATCCTAAGCAACCCGCTGGCGGTGATGCAGGGCAGGCAGGACCAAGTTTGGACATCTGGTCCGGACTGAAGGACCTGGCAACAATTTCTGACATGTCTACTGTCACTGCATATGATACTGTCACCATTGACAGAATGGTGGAGGATTACATCGGTGACAGCATCCAAGTAGGCATGGCAGACAGTCCATACCTGTACTGGCAGGAAAAAGAGGCAATTTGGAGGCCCCTGTACAAACTGGCTCTATTTTACCTGAGTTGCCCCCCCTCCAGTGTGTACTCCGAAAGAGTGTTTAGTGCAGCCGGGAACCTTGTCAGCGAAAGGCGTAGGAGGTTGCTTCCACAGAATGTGGAGAAGATGATGTTCATCAAAATGAATTATCAGCTCTTCCAGGGAGACCAGCCTCCAGAAGGTACAGAGGGACCTGTGGTGGTGGATTCAAGTGGGGACGAGTTAATACTTTGTGAGGATGAGGATGTACACACTGAAGAGGGTGAGGAATCGGTGGATGAGGAGGATGAGGATGACATCTTGCCTCCATAGAGCCAGTTTGTGCAGGGACACATTAATTGCCAGCTTGTTTTGTGGGGGCCCAAACGAACCAATCATTTCAGCCACAGTTGTGTGGCAGACCCTGGCGCTGAAATTATTGGTTTGTTAAAGTGTGCATGTCCTGTTTATACAACATAAGGGTGGGTGGGAGGGCCCAAGGACAATTCCATCTTGCACCTCTTTTTTTTCTTTGCATTATGTACAGTTTGGGGCCTAGTTTTTCAAACTGCCATCCTGTCTGCCACTACAGTTTCACGCCTAGATGGGTCACGTGTTTGTGCCGCCCACTCGTGTCGCTTAGCATAGTCATCCAGCTACCTCGGTGCAACGTTTTGGACATAAAAACACTATTGTGAGGTGTGAGGTGTTCAGAATAGACTGGAAATGAGTGGAAATTAAGGTTATTGAGGTTAATAATAGCATAGGAGCAGAAAAACCTACAAATTCTGTGATTTTAGCTGTTTTTATGCTTTTTTAAAAAAAAATACAGATCCAAAACACAAAACCCAGAACCCAAAACACGGAAGGGTGGTTTTGGCAAAACCAATCCAGATCCAAAACACGAAGAAAGATCCAGATCCAAAACCAAAACACAAAACACGAAAAGTGGCCGGTGCACACCCCTAATAATAATATAGAATTTTTCTAGTGCTGCCTGTTCTTTTCAGTGTCACAAATTATTAGCATCACCTGTGGATCTTTTAGCATGTGTCAGCCAGTAACAAATGCACCAACTAGGAGATCTGGAAAAAATGCACTGTTGGGGGTGCACTGCTATAAACCATCAATCATTTTAATTATTAATACTGTATAATAATACACTATCTAGTGAATAAGGAGACCAATATGTACATATATTTCCAGGGCAGTGCTAGGTTCTTCTGCTGCTCCCCCAGACTCCCGGACTTGCTCCCATGCTCTGTAATGGTGGCCACATCTGAAATAAATACATTGAGCTCAGACAGGATGGCCCTACTGCCGCATTTGGCTTACTGTGATCGCTGGTCCTGTATATGCTGGAATTATGACACACAATACACTTTGTATGACACACATTAAAGGTGCTAATGATGCCCTCTTCATGAACTGGCCACACTCACTCTAAAATCAATCATTTGGAAATCCCCCTCTAAAAATCCTGTGTTTGCCACTGGGCTACATGCATTTCTGCAAATAAGGTTTCTTATGAACACTTACAGTATATAGAAGCACTTGTAAAGCCCAATACATGAACAAGCCCTGAAAAGTATCAGTGTGTTTTCACTAACAAGTAGATCTTACATGCCGCACTCATAGGTGTTGCTTTCACAATCTCCCTGAATTGCTTTTCAAAAGTAGGCAAGTATGATCAACATCGATGTTGTGTTTCTGGGGCTAAATCATTTACTAATAAAATAATAATAAAACGAATCAAAAATGATCTGTTAGTAAATGTGTGATTTAGCCCCAGAGACACAACATCGATGCTGATCGCTTTTCAGCGCTTCTAAATCACTCACAATCAATTAAATCGACCATAAGTTAATATACTCCCTTAGATCATTTACGCCCAAACTGCCTCAGGCTACAGTATTAAATAATTTTTCATCTAACTGTATGATAAATGTCAGGCATTGTGATTACAGTAGTTACATGCAAAATGTTCTTATTTTCTATAGTAACATTTTTATGTACTGTAAGCACTATGGGCATGATGCAAACACTTATTTCCAGTTATGATGTATGCATTAATATGATTGTGATTTGTGCCCATATTCAATGGGCTTAACGCTGATTGGCTCTTAGCCAATCAGCCTTAAGCCCATTGAATATGGACACAGGAGAAAGTAAGGAAAATGCTGCCCGCCCATCCCCCGCTGACTGACACCACAGGCACCCCTTGCTGCCGACACCGCCGGCAACCACTGCTGCCGACACCCACTGGCAGCATTGCCTAGCTGCCGACACGCCACTGCCAACACTGCTTGCACTCTGCATAGAGGACACCACTGGCACCAATGCATTGCCGACACCATCAGGACCCCTACACTGAGGACACCGCCGGCAACCCACTCCGCCAGCACCCTGCACTGAGGACACTGCCAGCACTCCCGCACTACTGCCAAATGTATTGAGGATGCCATCAGTGACCCGCACTGTAGCTACTCCCACACTGAGCGTATCCCTGCACAGCCGACACTGTCAGCACTCCTGCACTGAGGACACTGCTGACTCCCCCGCTCTGCTGGCACTGCCAGCACTAGGCACTCAGGACACTGCCAGGACCCCCACTCTGCCAACATCACTACACTGCCAACACCGACGGCACTTCCGCATTGAGGACACCACTGGCACTCTTGCACTGAGGACACCACCAGCACCCCGCACTGCCGACACTGCTGTTACAGTAAGTGCTATATTGGTCTATCCAACCCACACTGTGGACCTCATTCAGAGTCGGTCGTTGCGGCCGCACGGTTGTACGCCACCGATGTTCGCTAAACTGCGCATGCGCAAAGTTCGCAATGCGCGTGCGCAAACTAGCTCTTACGATCATAAATTTCTCTCTCCTTGAACACAGCCAGGTCGTTAGTTTGAGTGACAGAATGAACCATTTGTGGGTGGTAACAGGGGAAGGTGCTTGAAAACGGGGGGGGTGGAGATCCGAACGCAGGCGTGCCTCATTATGCGAACGGCATTTAAGGGGAGTGCATAATTAACAAAATAGCGTCATGGCACATGTGACATGGGAGGTTTTTACACTGACTTGACCGTAGTGCTTAAGAGAGGGTATGGTCAACCTTAAGCTCTGCGACGAGCTCCGATGGTTCCCGATGCTCGCGATTAATCCTTATATCCCAGGAGATGATGTGTGTTGTGATCGAGAAGGGGGCGTTATTTAGTCTTACGGCCGCTTCTTACCCTCGGTCGTTCAGCTAACAATCTCATCTTAGGACCGCAACTTGTGATCGCTTAATTTGCGTATCCGGCCCCTTTCCCCTACGACCGTGCGGCCGCAACGACCGACTCTGAATGAGGTCCAGTATAACACACTGTATCCGTGTTGGAACTTGGAAGTTGAACTGCCACATGTTAGTGCCACCCACTGCTGTCGCTTAGCTTAGTGCACTTTTCTTACTATGGAGGTGCCCTGGGGCAGCTTAGCTGGGCCAGTTTGGGGGTATCCTGTGCTCTGGAATTGAACCCTAGTATGTTAGGGACCTACCCTAAAGAGGTTACCTGGATATGGTGGGTAGGCCCATAACCTTGGCCATGATTATGCTAAAAACCTCTATTGATTGCAAAATTTTATTGCATTTATATATTATTATTCATTTGGAGTTGTGCACCTGAGATTTGTCTGTTTCTGTGCTTAGCTTAGTCAGCCAGCTAGCTGGATGCAACCTTTTGGCCCTAAACTAAATGAAAAAATCAATATTGTAATATTGTGTGGTGGTCAAAATTGTTTGGCAATGACTGGAAATAAATGTTATTGAGGTTAATAATACTGTAGGATCAAAAACAGGCACATATTATGTGATTTTTAGTTGTTTTTATAAAAAAAATTTTTGAAAAAATACAGATCCAAAACCAAGACCAAAAACCAAAACATGCAAGGGCAGTTTTGGCAAAACCAATCCAGTTCCAAAACAAGAGGAGTTACAGATTCAAAACTAAAACCAATACCAAAACACTGGGGTCGGCGCACATTTCTATAATAAACAGTGTGGACCTGATTCTGAGTCACGCGCAATCTGCATGCATGTGTATGTGAGATACAGCCCCATATTTAGTTTTGTGTATCTGTACTGTGACTCTTATGCAGTGCCCCTAATGCAGTGCCCCTACTGTATATTTGAGCCGCTAAAGTAGTGCCCTTTATGCAGTGCCAAATATGCAGGGCCCCTAAGCAGTTTTGCCCCATATGCAGTGTCCCCTGTAGTTTTGACCCCATGCAGGTCCCCCTAAAGTAGTGCCCCTTATGCAGGACCCCTAAGTAGTTTTGCCCCATATGCAGTGTCCCCTGTAGTTTTGACCCCATGCAGGTCCCCCTAAAGTAGTGCCCCTTATGCAGGACCCCTAAGTAGTTTTGCCCCATATGCAGCGCCAGTTATACAGTGCCCCTTATGCATGGCCCTCTAAAGTAGTGCCCGTTATGCATGGCCCCCTAAAGTAGTGCTCCTTATGCATGGCTCCCTAAAGTAGTACCCCTTATGCATGGCCCCCACTGTAGTGCCGCTTATGCATGGCCCCCTAAAGTAGTACCCATTATGCAGTTTCCCCTCCCCCCCGCGCCCAGTACTTAACTCACCACCACGCTGGCTCGGCTCCCACTCCGGCTGGCTCCTGCTTCACTGCTGCCTTTGACTGGATCTGTCTAGATCCAGCAGGGCATGCTCCTCACATCGCGTGGGTGATGTCATTACATCACCCACGCAGTGCATCACTGGTAACGCTGGCCTCTGAAGTGATCGGAGGTTTTTTTAGCCTCCGATTGCTTCAGAGGCCAGTGTTCACAGTGCAGGGAGCTGCAGAGCTCGGAGACGGAGCGCTGTCTCCGTCTCTGAAAAAAAAAAAAAGGATCGTCAGGTGGGTTTTCTGGGTACTCAGAATCCCCCCCCTGCGTGCACGGGTGAGGTCAGTACAAGCAGCTGTGTTCCCAGACGCACAGGCGCAAGCATAGGAGGCCATCGTCAGACAGAAAACTTGCACTTTTCACAGATGCTAAATAATATTATTATTAATAATAATAATAATAATAATAATAATAGTGGTGTATTTGGTGCATGCACCAGTACTGAAAGTGGGCATCACAGTCTTGCACTTTTGGCAGCACAGATGCACACAAGGGAAGGAGATTGTTGGTCATTTGCATAAATTTACAGATGGGTGACCGCAAATAGATGCTGCTGCATGCGCTAATGCGTGCGACTAACTAAAGAGTTGCTTGATTATGAAGAAACAAGGCTCTTTTATTAGTTTAGGTAACTATTATTTCTTCTAATAATTTACATGTAACCACTTCTCCTAAGGACATGTAGGAGAGAAAGAACCCTGCAAGTGACATGAATGGTATTTTCCTGGCACAGGTGCTGAAAAGCCCCCTTCCACAGGAAATAGGTCAGTTTATATTCCTTTCCACCAAAGCACCAGGGTTACCTGGAAAGAGAGACTGGCCAGGGGTTATATGAATTGTAACTGCATCTGCACCCATAAAAATACTTACTAAGTTTGAAGTTTTCTGAAAGTTGTCCTAGTGTTATGATGCTACAGGATCTTTTCCTTTTCCTTTTCACTTTAGTTGCCTCCACAGAATGTGACATGTTACTCTGGAGGATAGGTGACAAGAAGGTATAGCTAGTCTTTACAATGGAAACGTTGAATATTCTGACACATGGGATGTCGGCGCTTAGAATACTGGCGTCGGAATACTGACACCTGTCAGAATCCCAGCGCCGGCATCCCAACCGCCAGAATTCTGAAGGTAAGTAGCGGGGTTGAGGGGAGGGTTAGGGGTTAGGGGTTAGGGTTAGTCACTAGGGGGAGAGTTAGAGTTAGGCACTGGAGGAGGAGGGTTAGGGTTAGGCACTGGGGGGAGGACTTGGTTTAGGATGTGGGGAGGGGGAGGTTAGGTTTAGGCACAAGCGGGAGGTTAGGTTCAGGCACCGAGGATGGAGGGTTAGGGTTAGTGTAGGGAGAGAGGAAGAGTTAGGATACCTACTGACAAATGCCAGAAGGGCCGATGGCCTCAGGGACGGCTCAACGAGAGCAAAAGGGTCACTGCTCCCCACCCTCCACCTCCGGATTCACTATGTGAGCTCAGGGCAATGGAAGGGGTGGCGGCAGTAATGGGCCAGTGCGCTGTGCTCGGCCAGGAAGACGAGGGGACTTACTGCGAGGCCAGGCCCTGTAACTCACGGCTCGTCCCCTTGCAACAACCACTCCCCTTTTGCAAGAGAGCATGCCTAAGGTGCACACAGTTCAGTCTGCCAGGGCTGATCTACAGCCCCAATCCATCCCTGCCGACAGGTGTCGGTATCCTAACCTTGTTGAGATGCCGGCATCAGAATTTTGACCGAGCGCCGGCATCCCATTCCCATCCCTTTACAGTATATCTGTATTTGTAACCCAATTTATTTGTCAATGTCGCATAGAGTACAAACGGGCAACCCATGGAAAAATTTTTACATCTAGCTTTAGGTAACTGTTGTTTGCACTATGATAGCATTTTTACTGAGTTACTGCTGCTATTTAGTAAATTAATACCTAGGGGTATATTTACTAAAGTGCAGGTTTTTAGAACTGGAGATGTTGCCCATAGCAACCAATCAGGTTCTAGCTATTATCTTCTAGAAGTTGCTAGGAGAATGTTAAGTCGAATCTGATTGGTTGCTATGGGCCACATTTCCACTTTCAAAACCCACATTTACTAAATATACCCCCTAGGGCTTAAACTGATGATACCAGATGGCTGCAAGATTACTCTTTATGATCCAGCATCATGCCAGTTGACGTTGAGCCTTTATTGGTTTCGTTTGCTTCTTGATGTAACATCGTGTAACTGGATGAAATGTACAGTACTGCATGTATATAAGAGATGCAGCAGCAATCCCCCATGCAATTGTATATAGGTCTGGTGCCTCCTGGAAAGACAAGTGACTGCTTAACTATAGAAACAATATATGGCAAAACGTGTAAAAAAAACACAAGATATGGAGCTGCTTAAAACCAATGTTTCAGTGTAATAATATACACTTTCGTTGGGGTGCATACTGTATAAACAAAGTGATTTACCTTAAATAACCACAACATCAGGCTCCCTATGACATCTGGTCACAGCGCTCCCCTTATGTTCCAAATGAGACTTTGGTACAGATCTCATGACACCGCATAGCATAGGTAAATAAAGAAAGAAAATAAGAAGGTGATAGCATACGTAACAGTGGAAATTGTAATAGACACAAACACACACACACGTTTTGGCAACTCCTGCATGTGATTAGAGGGATATAATACTACATTAAAGATAATTAGAATATTCCACTGCCCTGACTTTAGAGACGTTGACTTAAACATTTAGGGGCTAATTCTGAGTAGGGAGCAAAGCAAAAAAAAGAGTAACTATGGTGGAATACAAGAGGTGCAAAATACAATGATTTATTTATTCCTCTTGCATGCAGGGTAAATACTGCTCACAATTGCATGTAGCCCACAGATGCTGAACAACATTATTTTTACAGTGCAATTTCGATTTGATCTACTGTAGGACATGACCCTCCCAAATCTCTGCACGTTTATAAATCTGCTTCACCTACAGTGCAACATGAATTTGCTAAGCTGTCAAACTACTTTTTTATGCTTTAATCCCATCTCTGTATCTGCTCCTTAATGATCATTCTCTTTATTATCTGCAAAGACATATAGGAATATCGCCTATGTATTTTGGGACCAGTATGAATAGTATAAGATGCCATACTGTACATGCAAGCAGTAAGAGATTTCAGCTGTTAATATTCATACTAGGTACTGAGTTACTGTATGTTGTGGGAACTGGTCAGATCTGCTGTTGCATGAGGGTGTAAAGAAAGAGCTATTGTGTTCCTTCAAAGGGATTCATATGGGATCTGAAGCTGATGAGAGATGTCATGTTACTGCATTGACAGACTATCAAATTCTGAGTGTCAACATTGATTGGCAACCGGTCCTCCATAAGCTGGGTACACACTGACAGATATATTGGCCGATCAATTGATCGGCCAATATATCTGCTGCCCGTCGGCCAGTGTGTACCAGCGATATGCCTGTGAACGACATAGTTCACAGACATATAGCATTGGCTCTGCTGCACAGCCGATGGCAGATATATCTGCCGCCATATCTGTCCATTAGACAGTGTGTAGGCAGTCTGCCCGTAATATGCAGCAAAGGCCGTGGGGAGGGGGGTGGGACATGCCCCCGGCCAGTGGGACCTGCAGCCAGAAGCAGATGATGGTTGTTTAGTGTGTATGAACGACCATCATCTGCAGATATATCTGTGCCCTGTGTACCCAGCTTCAGAAACATTGTTTGAAAATGAAGGACATATTGAATGCCCTAATGGCTGCTGTCAGCCTTCCTTACCCTTCCCAGCATTTGTTAAGGATGCAAGATAACCCGCACAGAGATGTAAATTAAATTGATTGTCCTTCCTAATCCTTACTAATGTGATGTGTATAATATGTTAATCAAAGGAGGTGCACCCTGGAATAGATCATGTGAACACTGAGCAAAAGAAAATAGAAATGCCTTGAATGGGGCACTCGCGGTTTAGGACTATTGTGAATAAAGAACGTACTTCAACTACATAGGGGAACCATCTAATATATAAATAAAATATAACTTTTATTGTTTCTTATTTAAAATAAAATGTTGCGAAATATAAAGAAAAAAGGAAATATATGAATAAAATTGTGTGACCGCTGTTAACTATGTTATATTATATTAATTATATACTCCTTATCACATAGCTTAGTAGCTTATTATGAGTTTATCATATTGGGGTGTCTGAATTATAAGGGACAAAGACACACTTACACTTCTTTCAGGTTACTGAGATATGATATATCAATCATGAATAATAAATACCAGATATGAAGGAGCAACTGTACTCACAACTTAATAACAGAATATGTATGATTTCAAAAATAGAATTTATTGAATCAGTGCTTATATACATTATTATGAGGATTTTCTAGTTATCAAAGTGGAGTACATTTATCTCTTTTAATCATCACGATAAATGGAATATATATCTCAAAATATTTTGTTAGTAGGCGTCCCTAATAAAATACTGACACAATTAATCTCCTCATTTATTGGCTCTGGCCATATCATATGAGGTTGAAGAAGATATCAGAAAATGCAGAAGATATCTGATAGAGCCAAAATCACTCCAGGGCTGGTGGTCGAAAAACCCGACCACAGGCTTCTGGTCGCACTGGCGATGGTCGCGATGGTCAAGACCATCGCGACCATCATCCTGCATGCTCGTATGTGCTGTGGGTGGTGACCCACAGCTATACGAGCGTCCAGGAGGACGCTCCATTTTTATGGAGGACGGCCTTCATTCAGAGCGAGCGCTCTGCTCAGAGCGTCCAGGCATATAACTTGTCTTACTCTGAATCATGAGCTGAATATTTTATCACTTTTAATTGCTGAGTTTCATGCATATATTTACTGGCTGACACAGAATTGAATGACTGATACCTGACAATCAAAATGCCTAACATTACACAGAGAACGTTGCTCCGGCCAATGCAAGCTTTACAACAGTCAGAACTTGAAGTACAGGGCTCAATTCATGCAGCAACAGTTCCTCGTTAGAATAATTTGGGTACCAGACCTTCTCTTATAAAAAGAACATCTTTTTTTTTCCTTCACATGACTTCAATGAACATGGATGTGGTTACTACTAGGGATGTGCGTCGACCCCATGTTTTAGTTTTGGATCTGTATCTCTTTCGTGTTTTGCATCTGGATTTATTTTTGCATGTTTTGGTTTTGGATCTGTATTTTTATTTTTCATTTATAAAACCTGCTAAAATCACATAATTTGGGCTTTTTTTGTTCCTACGGTATTATTAATCTCAATAACATTAATTTCCACTCGTTTCCAGTCAATTGTGACCACCTCACAGCTCACAATAACAATATGGACAGGACAGTGCAAAGTAAGGGATTCCATAGATCCATGGATCGTGTTTGATGTGTAAAACTACAACCAAACCAAGTATAGAAAGGAAAATAATAGAATTTGATGTGAATGGAAAAAAGTATAACATTTCAGATTTTATTAGTTGCCATTCACAAAACGTTATATACATATTAGAATGCAACTGTGGACTCATTTATATGAGGAAAACCTCCAGACCCCTCAAGACGAGATCAGCAGAGCATGTGTATAATATTAGAAATGGATTACCCTCGCACCCCCTGTCGGAACATTTTTCTGTTAAACATGCTAAGAGTGAGGCTCATATAAAATGGGGATCAAGTTGGAAAAATAAAAAACTACAGAAACAGTATTGGCCCAAAATGAAATGAGATGGATATTTGAACTAAATACATTGAAACCCATTGACTTTGAACTAAAGTGGTTTTTAGATAATTTTTTTATTTATTGGCTGTGTTTTTATAATAGGTTTTTATTCTGCTTTTTACCCTATTTTTGTTCTCTTATATTTTATGTACATTTGAGGATCGCCATTGTGAAATACATGAAGTGTTGGAAACTCTCCCCTCTGGTATAGGGTAAGACTGTGGGAATTCAAAGTACGACAATAGTTCCATGGATTGGAGGGGAGAGGAGTACCACTCTTTTGAGACATGGTGAAGATCGGGCTGATCATCCTCCTATGTTTAGTAAAAATGGAGTTCCAATAACATTTGCCAAAATTAAAGATTGCCACCGGGTTAATCAAAGTCATTATGGAAACCTCATTATGGAGTAGAGAGAGTCAAGTACACCAAAAAGATGGCTGCAATAACCGGAAAACACAGCAGGATACAAGAGTCACTTCCGGTTTTCTGGCCAAGCTGGATCATAGCCCACGAGGGAAACCAAAAAGATGGCTCCCGTAACCGGAAGACATGTTAGAAGATATGCATCTGAGCTGGACCACAACTGAAGTGCAAATGTCAGCACTGCAGAGGTGTATATAGTAAATACAATTTCTGCAGCATGAATATTTTAACCCCTTATTCACCCATTCTTAAAAAAGGTTAATAAACCGAAACGCATTTTACGGAGGACATACTTGGATCAGAGGACAAGGTTGGAGACATTCTCTGCAGTGGTGCTGAGCTTTCCATCCAAAGAACCCTTTGCCAAATACAGGCTAACCCACCAGAGCACCTAAAAGGGGTGAGAGACTTGATCACCGTCCAGTTAAATTACCTATTTGGATTGCAATATGCCACTTTATATTTATTAAGCTTTGTCATTGCTGCTTGTTTTTTTAAAGGGACATTTTTAAGGATTATGAATTCTGAATGCACTTTGCTAATTGAGCTTGCTGCTCATGATTGTATGCACTGTGCCACTTTTTATTGCCATTTAATATTGTATGCACTGTGCCACTTTATAATCTGGAGTCTTTCATTTTTTAAATAAAATTAATGTGTATTGCGAAGTACACTTTAGTTGCCTCTAAACATCTTCATGTGTTTAGCGCCATCACCTGTACCAACATTATTATTGACTAGTTTGCACCAAGCTAGCTGGCTGACTAAGCTAAGTGGCAGTAGTGGGTGGCACAAACAAGTGGCAGTTCAACTTCCAACATGGCATATAAGGAAAATATGTTTTCATTAATCAAGAGGCCTGAGGGAGATGGAGTATGTATGTAGTTGAAAGCAGGGAAATGAAGGATTGATTGGTAGTAACTTTCATTTAATTTTTGGATCTGAAGCAAATTTATGAGGGAGGAGGGGAGAGCATGTGTGAACAATATAAAACCCATGTTTTACCCACAACATCAATTTGGTGGTTCAGAATGTTTTTTTTTTTTAAATGAAAGGGGCATGCAGGAGATGCTGTCTGTGGCCATAAACAATTCTGGATTTTTTCGTCATTCAGCAACAGCATGTCAAAGATTGCAGCAGCTGTGGCAGTTCAACTTCCAACATGTCACATCTAGGAAAGAGAATGGCACTGCAGAGGATGGCAGCTTAATAAACTATAACATTAAAAATGTCAAGCAGCAATGCTCCAACAGCCAATTGTGGCTGAAGCGACTGGTTTGCAAAAAATGCTGCCAACGGGCAGCTGAAATTGCTGGCAATGATCTCTCTGTGCACAAACTGGCTTTACAGAGGAAAGACGTTGTCGCCATCATCATCCAACTCCTCAAGTCAGTTTGTGCAAGGGCCTCCAAATTGCCTTTTTTTTCTGCCAGTAGTCAAATGGACTGTCCGACATGCACTTGCTGGAGAAACTGAAGGAGGAGCCATTGCTGCATCATGTGCAACTTGTGATGACAATTTGCTTACCAACAGCTCTTTGCATCTCTTCAGATCTGTGTCTGTTGGGAAGAAAGACATGATGTATGACTAAAACTTAGGTTCCAGCATGGTCACCAAAATGTATTACTCTGATTGAAAGATCCTGACAATCCATGGATCCTGGTGAAGTGAAGAAAGAACTTGATCTACAAGTCCTCCATCCGCTGAACCATATAAAGGGTGGAGTTCCACGTCATAACTACCTCTTGCTTCAGCTGGTGCCAGGGCAAATTCAACATTTCTTGCAGATACTGCAATCTTCTACATGCACCTGCTGAATGGCAAAAATGCCCAGAAATGTTGCTGGCCACAGAGAACATCTCCTGCACAGCCCTGTAAATTTTTAAAACAATTTGTACCACCACGTTAATAGTGTGAGCACAATATGGGACATGTTGGAAATCACCCATCTGTAATGCTCTCACAATATTGGTGGTGTTATCAGAAATCACAAATCCCAAGAAGAGTCCAAGTGGTGCAAGCCATTTTGCAATGACTTCCCTGAGTTTTTATAAAAGGTTGTCAGCAGTATGCCTCTTAGTCAAACCGGTGATACACAAAGTAGCCTGCCTGTGAATGAGCTGTCTTTTCTTATATGCTGCTGCTGCTGTTGGTGCCTTTGAAGGCAATACACCAACCCAGTGGGCTGTTACAGTCATGTAATCTTGTGTTTGCCCTGTTCCACTGAAAGTGGACAGTGGGTAAAATGGCATTTTGGAGGATACTAATTAAGTTTTTTTAATGTCCCTGTACAGGCTGGGAATTGCTTCCCTAGAGAAGTGAAACCTAGATGGGATTTAGTAGCAGGAACACAAGACCTAAATTAACTGTCTAAAACCCACTGCACTAATGGCGGATATTGGACGCACATCTAATACCAGCATATGTTATGGCAACAGTGATCTGCTGTGCAACTGGGTGACTGCTGTCATACTTGCTTCCCCTTGCAAAGGATTGTTTAACAGTCAAATGTTTTTTTTAACTGCTACTACTAGTATTCTTCCTGGTCCCCTTCTGGGATGACAGCAGCAAGCGTAGCGCTCAAGGATTCTTCTGAGGAATCCAATTTAGGATACTAGTTCCGTTCATGATTGAGGATATTGTTGATGAAGGTGTTGGTGGTGAAGATGGCAGGTGCTTGGATCTAGCAGAGAGAAGAGAGCTAGCTGCTTGTTAATTCTTTCACCAAACTTTCTGAATTTTGCAAACACTTTTGATGGATGCACTGTAGATGAAATAACAGGGAGGAGGTTACTAGATCATTAAGGTCCCTACCTCTACTTACTCTGGCATGAGGTACAGGTGGCTTCACAATTGTTGTCTGGATATAGGTAGAAATGATTCCACACATAAGAAGTGGATTTTTGTTTTATGCCCAGGTATGACAATGGGCTTTCCCTTATCATGGGCAACAACTGTTTGCACTAGTACCTGATTTACACAAATAACATCCCATCAACAACATCCTCATCATCAACATCCTTATTAGTGTCAGCTACGCAAATATCCTCCCCATCCTGGTGCACTTCCACAGAAGCATCCTCAATTTCTGTATCAGCATGTTGACTTGTGCTGCTCATCCCCACATTTGTAGAGGACACATAAGTAGTGGAAGGAGGCTCCTCTTTGAGTACAGTTTTGGAAAGGCCAGGCTCACACGTGGCACTTGTGGACACACAGACTCTCCTCAGGGATTTGTTACATTTCTGAGCACACAGCTGGTTCTTGTGCCTTAACGATTTTCATCTTCTTGAAATGTCTACAGGGACAAGGGCTTATATTGTATTGTCATAAGAGGCAGAACCACCAGTCATAAATAAAGGCCAAGGCCTTAGCCTTTCCTTAACACTTCATGTGGTGAAAGGCATATTGCCAATTTTATGTCTTTCTGCAGCTAACTATCCCTTTGATTTTTCTCTTTGTACCACTGTTAAAGATTGCTTCTTTGATTTTAGATGCCCTGACTTAAGCTCTGTATACCCTTTGGCATTGGCTTTAGTAGATGTACTAGTATCGTCATGACTGGTGGCAGTGGCAGCAGCTCCATCACTGGTATGTGGATCCTGCTCTCCTCTCAACTGATCGTTAGCCATATCGACAAACACGAATTAAGTGGGGTACAGCACACACGTCAATTTGTACCAATTTTAAATATTAAACTGCGGTATCAATGACCTACAGAGTCACAATATTTTTTATGAATACACTGCACTATCACTTACAGTGACTCACAATACGTGTTGAATATTACACTGCCTTTCCACTTACAGTGTCACAATATTTTTTATGAATACACTGAATTTCCACTTACAGTGTCACAATATTTCTTATAAAAACACTGTGCTACCACTTATAGTGTCACAATATGTGTTGAATATTACACTGCATTTCCACTTACAGTGTCACAATATATTTTTTGAATACACTGCGTTTCCACTTACAGTGTCACTTGCCGTGTCAGTGTTGCCCGGCTACCCAATCGTAGGTAAGATGGGCATCGGGAGCAGATAGCCACAGGGGGGAGAGTTAGGTTGAAGGGCTCCTGGGGGGACTTAGGGTTAGGCACTCCCCCAGGAGGGTTAGGGTTAGGAAAGGGGAAGGGGTGGTTAGGGTCAAGCACCCCTTAGTGAAGGTTAGGGTTAGGCACCCCCGGGATGGTTAGGTTTAGGGTGCGAGGAGGGGGAGTTAGGTTTAGGCACCCCAGGGCGGAGGTTAGGGTTAGGCACTAGGTGGGGAGGTTAGGGTTAGGCACCCCTAAAGGAGGGTTAGGGGTCAACCTGGCCTTTTTGCTGGCTGAAGTCCAAAGATCTATACAATTTTTACTGCATCACCTACATGCAGTGTTCACATGTAACAGGTAACTATGGGCCTGATTCATCAAGGATCGCAATTATGCACACAATCAATTCAATTATGCGCATGCGTACAGTATGCAGCTCAGTGCACGAAGACTCCACTATGATCGGGACTGCGATCGCAGTGACTACGCAGACCCATGACAGAGTGATTGACAAGAAGTATCATTTGGGGGAGATAACGAGTGGATAGTTAGTGAAACACAGGCATGCCAGTGCATTTGAACACCATTGCAGGGGCGTGCATAAATTATCCACTGCGATGCCATACACTGCTTGAGTACTCATAGTGTGTGATAAGGTTAGCAATTTCTGAGTAAGGTCCAGACCTTGTGCAAGTGTGTGAGGCTGCGATATTACTTGATGTTATAGATGGTTTTGCAGTCTTGCTAAGGATTACGGATGTGCGTAAGGTAAAGTGGGCATCCTTATGTTGTGCTGCAAAGTCATAGCGATTGCAATGGATTAGCATGTCTGCATGTGTAATCGCTACTGCAATTGCAGTTGCGATCTGTAATGAATCAGGTCCTATATCCAGCAGCTATCACATAGACTCAGCTGCTATGTCACCAGGTATGTTTCCCCACATGCACACAGGGTTTAACACAAATTGCAAATTCCCTCTCAAGCTCTATATGGTCAATTTAATTAGCCATGAATTGTCTTGCGGCATCAGCAAGTGCAGCTAAAGACTGCACTTACAGTAGCCAAGACTAGCCCAATAGGGCTGCCTCCAAAAATTCATGAGTCCTGGATAAGTTGGAGGCGAGACGAGGTGCCATTGCCAGCATATCCACACCATTACAACTGTACTTCCCCGCTTGACACCTGTCTCTGCACTAGCCAATCACTTCTCATTTTAGGTGAAAGCTTCTCACACATGGGGACTTTCTACTACCACTTTTGGGTAGTAACTTCCCCCTTTAGTTGAGGCACTCTGGTGATGGCTCATGGTATCCTCTGATGAAACTGCCATGTGACCAAGGTGGAGAAACGCATTAGTTGACATCATCACTTGGGACTTGAAGTTTGTGAAAAGTTTGTTCAGTGATATCGGTCCACACAAGACCATCAAAACTATACACAGGCACAATACTACATGTATTGTAGTATACTCCATATGTTGCCTGTGGACCTGTAACTGACAATCCTACCTGGATTACATCTGGGTGTCAGCATAGTATAGTATAGTATAGTATGAATAGCAGCGATATTTGTATGTTATCGATAAATTGGCTGCCACCTCATCCCTTGGAATTTACATCCATTCAAGTCAACAACTGCATCGGCAAAACTGGGGGGGGGTAGTCCGGGGGTGCTCCAGGCCACCCATTAGCCCTGTTCCACCATATTTAATGAAGGTAGCACCACAGTTGTGTTGACTTGAGCCAGGCTGCCTGCTGCAGCTGTGCCTGGTGAAACAGCACCAGCTGCATTTCAAACATGGCGTGAGCCATGAGCCAATCAGGAGCAGCGGGCGTTTGATTGGCTCGTGGCTGGTGTAATGTTGGAAATGCTGCCGGCACCAGCAGCCAGCAGGATGGAAGCTGCAACTCAACATCCTCATCTTCCACCACTTGGACTTGTGTAATGCAGCTGTAGCTAACCAACCCGAGTCCTAGGTAAAGGTTCAGTCTGACATGAAGTGACATCATGTCAGACTGAACTGTATGTAGTAATGTATTTTACTATGTACAGTATTTTACTTTCAATCATGTACTTAAGTCATGAACCGTATATAACCTTAAATGACCCTTCCCCCTGTGCACCCCCCCTATCCAGCCAGCCTTCCTTCCCTGCCCTGTAGACCCCATCAAGGTCCAGCATTCCCTGCCCTGTGCCACTTTCCCACCAATTTTAGCCATCCATGTGCCCCAACAGGTCCAGCCCTCCCTGTCCTGCACTACCCCTTAGTCTAGTCCTCCCTTCCCTGTGCCCCCCATTAGGCTCCAGCCTTCCCAGCTCTGTGCCTCCCCCATATCCAGCCCATCCTGACCTATGCCCTGCCAATTAAGGTCCAGCCTTCCTTACCCTGTGCCACCCCCCACTATGTCTAGCCATTCCTCTGCCCCCAATAGGTCCAGTCCTCCCTGTCCTGCACCACCCCTTAGTCCAGCCCTCCCTGCCCTGTGCCCCTCAGGTCCATACCTCCCTGTCTTGCATTCCCTCTTGGTCAAGCCCTCACTGCCCTGCATCTCAAGGTCCTTACTTTGATATCCTGTGACCCTCCAGTTGCTGATCTCCCTGCCCTCCCATATCCAGACATCAATGGTCTCAAATATATTTCCACCACCACCCACCTTTCCCCTGTTCCCTTCAAAAAACACTTTTCATCTTGCCCTGCACCTCACACTTCTCCCTTCTTCACCCCTTCCCATCCTCCTCCTCTTCTGCTGAAGGCGATGGAGTACTATTGGCCATCAATTAGAAGTGAAGTGGAGAAACCTAGGCTTAGCAGGTAATCACAATCTTCTATTTTTTCCCTTTAATGCTGCAATCGCAGACATAGATAATATGTAATGGACTTTTCTTTATAAGAAACAATAACACAATAACTGACACGGTTCTAAATCTGGTGCCACCCATCTCTAGTTTCGCCTATGTTGTGCAGATATATAATTCTAAAGACAGGCAAGTAACGAATCATCAGGGTTGCTACAAAAGTAAACCTACTATAATAAACTGCACACTAGTAAAGAATAGTGGGCTACATAATTTCTGCAAGTTGTCCGTATTTGCATCTGCTTTATGCTGGGTACACACTGGCCAGTATATCAGGTAGTCAATTGAATGGCGATATATCGTGGGTGCGTCGGCGGGTGTGTACCAGTGATATGTCTGTGAACATCGTCGTTCATAAACATATCGCATTGCCTATGCAGCACAGCAGATGTCCGATATATCTGCAGATATATCAGCATATCGTGCTGTGTGTACGGGCGGTTAACCGAGCACCTTTACACTTGCTTCAGAGGCCGCTGGTGACTGACATTGCAACCGGACGGGCACATGTAAATGCCTGCCCATTTGTGACATCAGGTATGACACATCGGGCCGATGATTGGTAAGTGTGTATGAATTTACCAATCTTCAGATAGGACAACAGATTGGCCGGATGGGATGGAAATAAATTGGAAACAGGACAATTTTTTTCCTGCATAAGAGATACTTTACATGAATAATGCAATTAATATAAAGATACTTTTTTCTTTTTGATTGCAGGGCTGGGAATACATGTTATATTTTATATATATATTATTTATAGAAAGTTCTACAGTCCATGAATTATATATGGTACAAATAATAATTTGTCTACTATTTGATTTATATAGGTAATAATAAAAATAATCATTTTATATTTTACAATTAAGCAGATGTGGATTAGCGCTTTTATATTTTTACTCCAGACTATTGCCTCTCTCCAGTAACAGTTTCTACTGCTCTGGGCATTGGATGGATATCATGTCAACCACCACTGCCCGCCATTTTCCCTCACCGGGGGAGCGCAGGAACTCGCTCACAGCTCCCCAGCTCTGAGATGGGACTTTCCAGCTGTCACTTTATAATAGCCAGATAGATAGATAGATAGATAGATAGATAAATAGATGTAAATCTTACCAACATCTTAAAAATGTAAATAAAAGTATTTTCTTTTATCTGACCTTGTTGTTCTTGGATACATATGTTATGTCAGAACTCATAATTATAATTATAACATTCAGCATTTTGGTGGCAACATTATTAATGTCGACATAGCAAATGTAAGTACTGTATATACCACTGTTCTTTGTTATGTGATTTAGCAGTGAGCTTATATGTTCAACTTACTGCTACTTAATAGTAGAGATGTGCGCCGACCCCCGTGTTTTGGTTTTGGATAAAGATCTCCTCTGGTTTTGGATCTGGATTGGTTTTGCCAAAACCTCCCTTCCATGTTTTGTTTTTTGTTTTTGGTTTTGGATCTGTATTTTTTCGAAAAAAAATGATAAAAACAGCTAAAATCACATCATTTGGGCCTGTTCCTACAGCATTATTAATCTGAAATAACATTTATTTCCAGTCATTTCCAATCAATTTTGACCACCTCACAACATTGATTTTTTCATCTAGTTTAGGGCCAAAAGGTTGCTTCCAGCTAGCTGGCTAACTAAGCTAAGCGACAGCAGTGGGTGGCACTAACAGGGTCGCCTCCAGAGGTAGCCGAGCCCTGTGCCATCTAGGTGTAAAGCGCCTCTAATCACGACCAGAAATGGGACATGGCCTAATTACCATAGGCCATGCCCCTAAGTGGCGTTATTTGGGGGCATGCCCGCATGGCACGCCTCCCGTGTAACGTCAGGCTGGGGGATAACCCAGCACTCCGTCACTAGCTGGGCTTCCCCCAGCCCTCTCCCGGCACTGAATGGATGGCACGCGCATACACACAGCATCCATTCAAGTACTCCTGGTTCCGGCACCACCGCACAGCTACGGCGGTGGGGGTGCCCAACCTCCCGATTTGTCCACTCGCGGGACAATGCTGTACCGCTGAAATCAGGATATTGGGAGGGGGTGCGCCCTCTATGGGGTGTCACCCCTGTTTGACTGCACTGGTCAAACACCCCAAGAGCCAGCCCTGGGCACTAGCATGTGGCAGTTCAGCTTCCAAGTTCCAACACGGATACAGTGTGTTATACAGTCTGGGTTGGACACACCAATAGTGCACTTGCTGTGACAACAGTGTCGACAGAGCGGAGGTGCCAGCGGTGTCCTCAGTGCAGGAGTGCTGACAGTGTTGGCTGTGCAGGGATGCCCTCGGTGTGGGAGCAGCGGCCGTGTGGGGTCACTGACGGGGTCCTCAATACATGGGGCATTAGTTCTGGGGTGCTGGCAGTGTCCTTAGTTCCGGGTGCCCGCAGTGTCGGCAGAGCAGGGGTGCCAGCAGTGTCCTCAGTGCAGGAGTGCTGACAGTGTCAGCTGTGTGGGGATGCCCTATATGTGGGAGTAGCGGCAGTGCGGGGTCACTGACGGCGTCCTCAATACGTGGGGCAGTAGTTCGGGGGTGCTGGCAATATCCTTAGTGCAGGGTGCTGATGGTGCTGGCAAAGCAGGGATGCCAGCGGTGTCCTCAGTGCATGTGTGCTGACAGTGTTGGCAGTGCGGGGGTGCCAGTGGTCTGCTCAGTGTGGGATGCTGGCAGTGTCAGCAGTGTGGGGTCGCTGATGGTGACCTCAGTATGTGAGGCAGCAGTGCAGGGGTGCTGGCAGTGTCCTCAGTGCAGGGGACCGGCGGTGTCAGCAGAGTGGGGGTTCCAGCGGTGTCCTCAGTGTGGGGGTCCTGATGGTGTCAGCAGTGCATGGGTTCCAGTGGTGTCCTCAATGCAGGGTGCCAGCAGTGTCGGCAGCGGGACTGTCAGCAGCGTGGGATGCTGCCAGTGGGGGTCGGCAGTAGGGGGTGCCGGCAGTGTTGGCAGTGGGGATGTTGGCAGTGTCAGGCAGCGGTGGGATTGGCAGGGTTGGCTGTATTTCCCCTTCGCGCTAGGGGCCTGGAAGTGACGTGAGTGAGGGCGGAAGTGCAGTTCCTGCCCATGACAGCCAGCTAAAGAGGTACTTTGTCCTCACTTGCACAAGTTTGTTGTTCCCTCGCGGGCTCGCTGTGCTCGCCACGCTTCGGGCACGGTGGCTTGCTACGCTCGCCACATGGTTATATTCCCCCTCTATGCCCACTTGGATGGCAGGGAATGACGCTGGACACTGGCTGATGACGTCAGGGTCCTCTCGGTGAAGGGGATTTAGACATTACCGATTGGTGGGCGGCATCTTCCAGTTACTTCCTCCTGTCATGTGCCCATATTCAACGGGCTTAATGCTGAATGGCTGAGAGCCGTGACAGACGGCTCTGTCAGCCAATAAGCGGTAAGCCCGCTCAATGCAAAACCTCGCGATCCGACAGCGGGATCGCAAGGTTTTGCCTCGGAGAGGGATCCGGGGCAGGCAGGGAGATTTAAGCAATATTACTCACAATAGTAATATTGCTTAAATCGCCCCAGATCCCCGAAATTCGTGTGGGGCCAGTTCTCTGAGAACCGGACCCGCTCATCCCTACTTAATAGTGATGGGAAACATTCTGGACTCCCACTACCTCTTGACTATTTCAAACTGTGTGCTTTAATCAGTGCCTCATCTCTGTTTATTCTAATGTGAAGTTCATGGGAAGGTACATCAGTGTAATTGTTCACAGCTTTAGCTATTTGTAGACATCAGAAGAGTGACTCTCCCGTGGTAAGTAGCATTCAATATTACAATGTAAATTGCATTCATTTGTGAATATGAATCTTTAATCTAATTTGAAATTATAAGTTAAGCATGTCAAGCACTTAGCAGCCTAGGCGGACCTTTGTACACTAGAGCCTCTGTCATGGCATGTTTACTGAATATGCTATAATGTCACATATTTGGAATTTAAATTTTAGTATTTCAGAATTTTTATTAGTGTAGAAATCTTGTAGAATTATAATAACTGATTCTTGAAGTAAATAGTTGGTAACTAAGCAGTTGGTCTCTGCTTAATATTTAATTTGTAAACTAAATATTCATGCACAGTATCAATAATTTATACTGAATAAATAACATTGTCTAAAACTATTTATTTTCATGAGCAGTAATATTTACACATTAGCCCTTTTACAATGTGCGCATTAAATTAGACAAGCATACAAAACATCTAGATTTTCATGGTTTTTTTTTAGCTGGGACATGAATAAACAAATACTGCATGTAATTACAACACACATATTTTTATTTCTTTAATCTTATCAATGGGATCATTGCAAGGACATGGCAATTATTATGAGATTAAGCTTGGAAGTGAATGGGAGGAGAACAAACTGACAATCTGTCTTATGCTATAATAAAAATATTTTACTGCTTGCAGTTCTTGTTTTGTTACTCAATTTAACTCTTCAAGCCTGCAACATAAATGCTGACAGCAAATTGATGTGATCCTATCCTACCTACATCATTCCACATGCAAAGAATTCTAAACTAGTCCAGAATGTTGAGCACGGGGCATAGACCTTGCTTAATAATGAAGTCCTACCTTGGCCAATATTGAATAGCTTTTACAATAAACATCCCAAATACATGCTTACAATTTATCATGGGATATACAGAGAAAGTAAGTAGAAATCAACAAATAGTTCATAATCCTTATAACATGATTTATTGAAAAAAAAGGGGTTACATAAGTATTTATTAAAAGACTAGTTATACAATAACACAATAACAAACAACTGGTAAATATAAAGGTCGGACTCATGCCAGATCACTGTAAATGGGGGGTGGAAGGGTGAGGATATGCAGATTTTAACACCCAACAGTTTCGGATCCCATCTAGATGATGCACGTGTTCCAAAAAAGGTCACAGCTCTTCCAATGCATTTTGATCCATGTTGGGTCTATCTCCAGCCAATGTTGACCAAGTCCATAGTAGGGCCTTAAATACCTATCTGTAAGTTTACATCAGTTTCTGGCTGCAGGATCCAAAGTCTGTAAACATGTATATAAACTACTTAAAATAACCATCAAACCCTATGCTGGGTCACTTTAACTGGAGATGGTACTTCCGGTCCTGCCAGAGGTTATTCCCGCAGCTCTATCCGGCAACAACAACACTAATCTCCTGCCCATGGTCCTCACATAAACAAGCAGCTTCCCTATGTCACAATGTCATTTCTAGTTTTCGGCACTCACTGTGGCCATCCTCAGCCTTATATATACTGTATATATATTCATATTTTCATCTCAATATGTGATGTTTTTACTTTGCACTATGAAAATAATTATTTTAAGGAGTTTGTGTACACTTCATTGTGGCCACATCTCTGATTAACTTGTTTGTGAATCTGAGTCAGCCCCATTGTGAGTAATGTTGCTTAAATAAGAACTTGTGTGTATGTCTGTCAAGTACCCCCTCCTCAATTGTTTTACTGTTAAAAAAGAGGTGGTCCATAATGATCTAGTAGCAAAAAAATATTTATTTACTAACTTCAGGAATGGTTTTAGGTAAATTATTTCCAAAGTAGAAGAAATTATGGTCTCCCAGTACAAAGAGAAGTGCAAGCCGGGCATTACAAAATCATGTAATCACTGCCAGCAAATATTGCACAGACCATTTTGCAGTCAGGTTGTTGTACCCTCTCTATAATATTCTCTGATTAAAATTAGACAGTTAGCATAACCACTCCTACTTTTCAGTATTCCAATCTAGCTGTGAAGTTCTGAAAAATGGTGTTTATTGTAGTAATAGAAGATTATGGTAAAACTGTAATGCAACACATAGAAATATGTAATGAGTACAACATGAAATTGATTAAATAATACTGTGCTGATGAGAGAAATATAATGCATTTTTGCTGAGACATGTGAGATCAAAAATTGAGTCTGCACTATGACCTACCCAGGGTGTACTGGCAAATTACTACAGAAGCCTGAGATCAAAATGAATTGATATCAGGCTAACCACAAGGCAGAGCTTACACAGAATTATAATACACAATTATTCAGAAGGCATGACAGTCCCTTACTGGTATCAACTGATACCAGAATTTAAATCCTCAGAAGATAACAACAGGATCTGGATTAATAGCTTGGAAGCTTCTGGAAATTAATGGCAAATTTCCTACGAATTGTAACAGTGACAAACAGCTGCAATGTTTAGAGAATCAACAAAAGTAATCCCTCAGCACACTGAATGAAATCAGCAATAAGATTTGAAAACCTACATGGTGGTAGATAATTCAGAGATCTCAGTTGCATATATTTGCAAAGATATGGCTAAGCCTCCAGGCCACATCACGGCGTCTCTGATACCGGAGGTCCCTATCACTTGGTTAGAGCTTTGGGGTTCAGTGCGAAAAGCAGGAACAATTGAATAGAGGCCCGCGATCACCCATCACTTTAGACAGGAGATCCAGACCGTGAAAACAATTGAATTCCTCCCATAATATGAAAAATGTGGAAAATTAGACTTAAAACTTAACTTAATAGAAAACCCTTACACAAAAAGAGTGGTAAAAATATACACTCTATGGTTCAAAAAGATAAAAAACTTGTGTCAAAACACATAGTACACTGCTTACATGCAGATATAGCGGCAAAAATGTTTGCACAGTCCTTAAATTTAAAAATGATATTAATTAATAAGTAATAGAGAATTTAGCAATACAACCACCTTATTAATATCAATTGGAGCCTCGACCTTCACTTCTTGCCATTCCCCCCCGGCACAGTATAACTGCCATTCCCCTCCGGTATAGGTTAAGTCTGTGTAAGTTTTTCCTTTTTAATTTTGAAATGATAACACACGTTTGTCTTTCTATTCTGTAGCCTTATTCATTTATATCCTTTTTTTAACGATGCACTGTACTCCTGTTTGTAAATTAAGTTTTCTCTTTTTGTCTATTTTCATATACTGTATGCTCCAGAACCCAGTCTTTGAAGGATCTATTAGATTGCTATAGTTACAATATAAATATTATTTATTGCTAGAAGCAAGGAGACCAACTAATCAAGTGCTAGTTTATGTTGCAGAGACTGCACAATTATAATAGAGTGTAGCTCTTTTACTTTCCATGGATGTTGGCAGTAAAGAGAGGTATATAGTATAAAGAGCAGAGTTATAGAACTTTCAATGCTACATCAGGACTTGGGGATCTGCGCAATCACAATCCTGACACTAGTTTAGTGCCAGTCAGAGTTATACGATTATTCCCTGACCAAGTCAAATTGACCAAGTCAAACATATAGGTGTACCCGACATGTAACCTTTTATTGCCAAATTTGATACTGAGAGCAACCAGGGCCAGATTATAGGTGGGGTGGAGAGGGCGGTCACCCAGGAGCCTTCACACATTGGGGGCCCCCGCACTTTGCTCCTACCCAGCCTACTCTTAACCCTCCATGACCTGGCTGGGTCTTAGCAGCATTGCATTCTCTCCACCTGCAAAAGCCTTCCCACCTACTTACCTTCCAGTTTAGAGTCTCCATCTCTCCCTCAGCCAGGGTGAATGTGCTCTCCCAGCTTAGGCAGTTGCTGCTGCTCAGTTGTGGCCAGTGGCAGCATGCGGCTCCAGCAGAAGGAAGGTGGCGGCCAGGTGCAGGATTTTCCCCAATTACGCCCACTTGGATCCTGACAGGTAAACGCACCAGTGCCTGATCTTGGCCCTGTCCTGTCTGAGTGTGTGCGTGCATTGGCCTCCCCCTGCCCATTTAAAGGACAGTGACTGTGAAGGGGGGCTCCAGTCAGCAACTTGGCACTGGCTGCCCAGAGACCAACCTCCCCAATGGCCCCACCTGAAGTATGTAGATATTTGTATTATTAGTATTATTATGTAGTGGCGGGGGTGGAGTTCAGAACAAATTTTATTGGTGGGAGCCCCACAACTTAGTTACCACAGGGCCCCCACAACCCTTAATCCGGCCCTGAGAGCAACATTTGGTAGCAACCCAATATGTAGAGTCATATCTGGTGCCATGAACATATCTCTGTGCTAACCATAACATGCAGTAACATCTGGTGTCAAGTCAGACATGCAGAGTAATGTTTTGTGCCACATTTGATATGCAGTGTCATATCTGGTGGGGACCCCACAACTTAGTTACCACGGGGCCCCCACAACCCTTAATCCGGCCCTGAAAGCAACATTTGGTAGCAACCAAATATGTAGAGTCATATCTGGTGCCATGAACATATCTCTGTGCTAACCATAACATGCAGTAACATCAGGTGTCAAGTCAGACATGCAGAGTAATGTTTTGTGCCACATTTGATATGCAGTGTCATATCTGGTGCCACTTATGCTATTTAGAGCCATATCTAATAATAACATGTCGGTATATGTAGAGACAGAGCTGTAACAGGGCACAATAGCACCCTGTACCGGCACTGCCCCCTGAGGGTCATTACGTCGCACAGAGGGGAGCATAACCTGCAGCTCCAGTAAGTGCAGCTCTGACCGGGCTTCCTCAGATGCCAGATTGGTTGCATATACTCTGCCGGTTGCCATTTGGAGCATCCACAGGATGCTCTGAGGGTGCTGCAGCAGTTATTCTGGCTGCAGGGTACCATTACAGGCACCCTGCTAGGCAAGAGCAATGTGCATGGGGTGATGATGGTGCCACCCTCAGAACACTGTGCTCTGTACAGCAGCCCATAGCTAGTTACAGCCCTGTATAGAGACATAACTTGTTTGAATTCTAATATACAGAGGAATATCTGCTCCCAAATGCTTTTTGCTGAGCCATATATTCTGCCAAGTGTGATATTCAGAACCATACCTAGCGCTAAGACACATTTGCAGAGTAAAGTCAGGTGTCAGGTACAGTATTTGTACCTACAGACCCTTGCATTAATACTCTTTTTAAGACAACCCCTTCTTTTCTCTTGCTTGTTCATTTTGTTAGAACATTGGCCCTGATTCAGAGCCGGACGCTCTGACCAGAGCGCTCGCTCTGAATCAGGGCTCTCCTCCATTGAAATGGAGCGTCCTCCTGGACGCTCGTATAGCTGTGGGTCACCACCCACAGCATATACGAGCGTGCAAAAAGATGGTCGCGATGGTCTTGACCATCGCGACCATCGGACTTGCGAGGGAAACCCTGCGGTCGGGTTTCCCAGCCGCAAGGCCAGGAGTGATTTTGGCTCTATAAGAGCCAAAATCACTCCCACTGACATCACTAGTGATGTCAGTGGGGCCAGCTTCAGATGGTAGGCGTTCCCATGGGAACGCCTCCGTCTGCCAGGCACGCCCCCGGCACGCCCACCAAAGGGGGCGTGCTGTCAATCAACATCGACAGCATGCCCCCTTTGGTGCGAGACCCCAAGCGATGGAAAGCCCGTCGCTCGCCGGGTCACGCGCATGCGCACGACGGAGCTCCCTCCGTCGTGTGCATGCACAGTGGGGAACATTGACCCACTTGCGAGCGTAATTGCCGCTCGCGAGTGGGTCTGAATGACCCCCAATATCCCATAGAACCAGCCTGTCCATAAAGTTTTATATGCTTACCGTTACTCTGATGCCCCTAGGTCTTCAACTCTACATAATAAGAGCTTATTGAGTCAGGACATTGTTTGTGGAATGACTGAATAGATGGAACACATGATGCTAGAGTGGGTGGCTCAAGAGCAGGATACTGGCAGACTGAAGAGGCCAGTTAGAATAGCACAAAGTCCAGTAAGCACTCTAAGATCTGGGCTGGCAGGAGAAAAATTATAGTCTGGATATAATAGCAGACAAGATGTACTCAGGATACAATCAGTCAGAGCTAGAGACTGGACAAGGTTAGGAAGGGAGAACACAGCTAATAAAGAGTGGTCTGGAGAAGCAGACACTGAACAGCAGCACCAGAAAAGCAGCCTTGGGAAGGATATGAATTCAGAAGACACTTTACTGTTGACTACAGATACAAGTATACAAATGACATTAGGTACACTGTGAATTGACATGGGACACTACATCTTCCAACTTAACATCTTAAAATAGAGATAAGGACTAGATACAAAAAATGGCATAGAACACAACATTGTGTAGTATAGAAAGAAATCAAATAGCAATAGAGAGAAAATAATATTTGACTATCTGTATACTAAAACAAATTTGTAAAGTTATAGAGCAAATGTCCATTGACACATTCATGTTTTTTACTGATAGTAAACCTCAACGCAACTTACACCCTATCAATGGCAAATATTTAAATTGGCCCACTGGGCAACCACCAAAAGTAAAGGGAGGTCAGACATACTATCTGCATCTGCAATAGTCAACTGAGGCTGTCTGTCTAAAATGTGCATCCCATGCCTGGCTGTCATGGGACAGAGGTGGTGTATGCAGTGGGAGACAGAGTTGGAGTTGCAGCTGGAGGCAAGAGCTCACTCCTGAGCTTCACCTTTCCGCTCCCTCAGTGTTTGTAGGGAGAGATGTCATGGCATCTCTCCCACAGTGCAGAGCATTAGGAGCTGATGGATGGTGGCAGGCATAGAAGCAAGAATTTAGGTAAGTACAGTGTGTTGTCTGTGTGTCTTTATGTGTAAGGGGGCACTACTAAAGTGGCCTTGTATAGGGAGCACTACTGCTGTGGGCATTCTATAGAGAACACTACTGCTGTAGGCATTGTATAGGGGCATTAATGTCATGGGCATTTTATAGAGGCCACTACTGCTGTGGGCATTGTATAGGGGCATTAATGTCATGGGCATTTTATAGAGGTCACTACTGCTGTGGGCATTGTATAGGGAGCACTACTGCTGTGGGCACTTTATAAGAGTCACTACTTCTGTGGGCATTGCATGTAAGGGACACTACTACTGTGAGCATTGCGTATAAGAGCACTAGTACTGTGGCATTGTGTACATAGGACACTACTGTGTGTTGTAAAGTGAGTAAGGGACACTACTATGTGGTGTAATGTGAATTAAGGGCACTATGTGCAGTGTAATGTGAATAAGATTGTGCTACTGTGTGGCATGATTTGAATTGGGAACTATTGTGTGGCCACACCCCCTTCTTGTGATATCATGCCCCCATTTTCTGGCGTGCGCCATCATTCATGAATTATTCCAGAATGGCATTCCTAAACTACTAAAAAACAAACTGTTCTAATCACTGTAACTTACTAAAAATGAAAGTGTAAGCCTACTTTCTGCTGTTATTAATGATTTATTTTTCTAGAAAGGTTGCATTGCCTATAACCAGCTGTATAATATCCCCACGTGACCAAGGAATATGTATGATATTGCCTGCTGTTTGTGAATCTGTAAACTTGTAAAAAATAGTTACAGTACAATTGATTTGAGTTTAATGTGTAAACATGTAACTTTAGTGTATGTCATACATACTGTACATTTAACTGGAGGCTTTAACCTTTTTTCCTTTTTTTGCTAGTTTAAATAATCAATGTTCCATTTCATATTGTCTGTCAGCGATGGATTGGCCACAGAACGCAGACAAACACATACGTAGACACACGCCAGTTCACACACATGTAGCAGTACATGTACACATATGAAAACATCCCAAATAGCGTGAATTAATAAACAAAGTCAATAAGTTGCTTATAGACATTACAATTCAGCTTTTAACTATTATGAGGATGATATAGGTTGAACTCGCGATGTAAACATTATGTACTTTATTAGGTGCTGTGGACCCCTTGTGACGCCAGACAAATAAAGGATAATATTACTTTCTGATGCATACAGTATGTGCAGTTCAAAAATGTGTATTTTAAGCTAAATAAAGTAAACACATGCTCATAAGTCTAAGTCTGCATTAGTCCCATAAAGATTCTTTCAGGTTCAATCAAACTTTTTAATTCTTGTTACTGTCCAATGGTCCTGAAGTGTTGGAACACAAGTGGCATACTGTACATTGTTGGCACCTGATGGGTATTTTTAACTTTAGTGGCTTATATGAAAAAGTGTTTTTGTGGAATTAATGAAGACCGTCAAGATATTTTATTTTATACGGTTACTGTAATTATCTACTGCTGCTAGGGATTCCCATCTAAAGTTAGTTTTTGGGTGTTTCCTCTATGTATGAATGATTCACACAATACTGTATCTGACAAATTAATATATACAGGTTAAGCTGGATCTTATTGGTACTTGGATGCATAATATCAAACAGAATATAATATTTCATTGAACAAGTGACTTTCTTTATCTGTGGATTTGTTTAAAGGTTTGGATAGTTTGGGGTAAATGCAATAGCCTGCGGACTGTAGGCATTGGCGTAACTATAGTGAGTGCAAGAGCACCACTCCTAGGGGCACTGCATAAGGGGCACTGCCACTGCTGTGGGCTCTGCAAAAGGGGCACTACCACTGTGGGCACTGCATAATGGGCACTACCACTACTGGGGGCACTAGATAAGGGGCACTACTACTGGGGTCACTGAATAAGGGACACTACTACTGTGAGCACTGCATAAGCGACAATTCCACTGTTGCCACTGCATAAAGGGCACCACCACTACTGGGGGCACTGCATAATGGGCACCACTACTGAGGGCACTGCATAGGGGCACTACCACTACTGGGGGCACTGCATAAGGGGCACCACTACAAGCATTGAAAAAGGGGCACTACTGCTGTGGGCATTATGTGTAAGGGGCACTACTGCTGTGGGCATTCTATAGGGGGCACTACTAATGTGGGCATTATGTGTATTAGGGGCACTACTACTGTGGGCATTGTGTATAAGGGACACAAATGTGAGCATTGTGTAAAAGGGGCACTGCTGTGTGTCATACATGAATAAGGGACACTACTATGTGGTGTGATGTGAAATGGGTGAATCAAGAGTGTGCTACTGTGTGGCGTAATTTGAAATAGGAATACTATTGTGTGACCACGCCCCTTTCTTTTGGGACCACGTCCCTTTCAAAAGCCCTGTGGGGGGTGGTGAGTTCCACAAAGGGCAGGCACTTCCATTAGGTAGCTTTAGTCAGCTGCCTATATGCACCGGGACCTGACAGGTTGACCGCTGAGGATGCCTTGCCTCTCTTCTGGAAGCCACTTCTGCAGGTTGAGACCTGGGAAAGCCTGCCTACCCCGGCAGCGGGTGCCTCTCTACACCCGCTTCCACCCCTAATGTGCACAACACTGTGACCGGATACTGGTCTAAGAGCAGAGATGAGGGGGAGGAACATCAGTGTGTAGAGCCAATAGCTGAGCTCTGGCGCTTCGCTCTCTCCGCCCCACACGCGACGTCAACCATTAGTATGTCTGAGTTCAAACCCACCCTGAGAGTTGCCCGTTACCATGGTGAGCGGACTGTGCTACAGTATACGCTGACAGCTCTCCACCTGTCCAGTCCTCTTGGTCACTTTCATACCGCAGCTAGATGCGCACCCTATGTCCAGCCCTGCGCAGTGCGCACCGCCCACTGGCTGCTGCTCCAGGCCATGTGCAGGGAGGAGCACTGCCCCGGAGCCTGTCCCGGTGGTGGCCAGGGCTGAGCCTAGCATGTGTAAGTATGTGCTGCTGTGCCCACTGTGGAAGAGAGGGCAGTGGCTGCACCATGTTGTCTACCGTCTACTTCCCAGCAGATGTTCAGGCAAGTGCGGACTCTGAGCATATTACCAACACTGCCCAAACTGTATAGTTATGTGTGTAAACCAGTATGTATAACCACCACAGTCTTGCTATCTCCCTTTGTCAGCTGTACACAGTATACCCACCTGCTGCAGTACCCCTCAAATGTTGCGTTTAGAGGGGGGGGTGGACACAAGCAGAAGTTTTGCGTAGGGTACCTAGAAGCCTTGCACCAGCCCTGGTTCCACCACTTCTCTAGGACCACTTTAAGCACTGAGTATACATCCACTACACACATCTATAACTATTATAACATCCAATACACACACCACGACAATGTATCATAATATAAACTGGAGACACTGTGTGCTGTAATGTGAAGACGAGCACTACTATGGGGCATAAAATTAAACAGGGCACTACTATAGAGTATACAATGAACTGGGGCATGACTAGGTGGGCATACAATTATCTATGGCACTAATATGGGGCTTAAATTGAAAAACCGATGCAGAGAGAGGTGTCTCTAAAGGATTTGGGCAGGGCCCCCTTTAAAATGTTGCTATGGAATTTAAAACGTTTTGGCTACATCCCTGTCTATACAAATGGCAAATTTGCAACCACCTAATGCTAATGTTTATGGGCACCTTTTGGCCTTAAAAGCTTGCACATTTTTTTGCAAAGTTAGGCCCTGATTCAGACCCACTCGCAAGTGGGCGTACGTACGTTCGGCGTACGTAAAAAAATATTTAAATTCAAGCACTCGCTCGTATTTTCGTACGCAGCTAAAAATCCGCCCCAAACTCAGGCGACCCCTCCTCTAACTAACGAGCGTGCCAAATAGCGAGCGTACATCCCCGAAATGGCTTGAAGGGAACGCACGCACAAGTACAAACCGGAAGTGGGCCTGTCAGATTCCGATTACCTGCTCGTTTATATTGCCTACCTCCCTCAATCGTATCATGCCAATCAATGTATCAATTAGCTTAATTGTTTTTTTTTTTTCAACACAATGCAATAAACTTTAATCTTGTCCGTGTTTGTGTTTACCCGCAGAATACGTACGGCTTAAACATTCGCTTTTATTGTTCAAAAGACATGTTAGCCCCAATTAAACAATTGTTCTATTTGTTTGGATCCCCGCAAATTTTCTGTGGTTCATTTCTTTATTTTAATTTGCTTACGCATGTCACTGCATCAAGCCCTATCATAACTCTCAAGAGATTTGTGGCCCTGTCGAACACATGACTCATACACTAACCAATAGAATTTGTCCTGTTAATTTCCCAAATACATTAGCCAATCAAATTTTTTTTTGGTGCTTTATTAAAAATAATTTTGTAAAAATACACCATTGCCATCATGAGATCCGCCGCATTCACCAGGCGCGAACTGCTGGTGCTCACGGAGGTGATGGACAGGCGGATCACCAGTCAGCCTCCACCAATCACAAATCGCAGAAAGCGTTCCGCATATGCGGAGGTACGTCGCCGCCTGCGCTCCTTCGGCTCACGCCGACATATTGGCCAGCTGGAGCGCAGGTGGTCGGACCTGCACCGGCGGACGCCCCGCTTGCTGGCATGCTTTCGCATGCAGATCGAGTAAAGTAAGTTTTATGGACTGTGGTTTTCAAGTTTATCTTGTGGGAACTAACTGCGTGTGCATGTTTTCATGTCTGTCCTATTTATTCATTGTAGTCATATCTGCATTTGCATGTTTTCATGTCTGTCCTATTTATTCCTTGTACTCATATCTGCATGTGCATGTTTTCATGTCTGTCCTATTTAGTCATTGTACTCATATCTGCATGTGCATGTTTTCATGTCTGTCCTATTTAGTCATTGTACTCATATCTGCATGTGCATGTTTTCATGTCTGTCCTATTTATTCCTTGTAGTCATATCTGCATGTGCATGTTTTCATGTCTGTCCTATTTAGTCATTGTACTCATATCTGCATGTGCATGTTTTCATGGCTGTCCTATTTAGTCATTGTACTCATATCTGCATGTGCATGTTTTCATTACTGTCCTATTTAGTCATTGTACTCATATCTGCATGTGCATGTTTTCATGTCTGTCCTATTTAGTCATTGTACTCATATCTGCATGTGCATGTTTTTAAAAAAAATTTTTTTTTTTGGATTCCTGTTGAAACTAACCACAATATTTTTTACATCTTTTAGGGGCACAGCAAAGACTACGGCGTCATCGGCAGACAAGACGCCGGTCCCGACCCCTCTCTCCAACCCCCAATTCCTCAATTCCCCCCTCCTCCCCAGACCCTGTGGCCGAGATTTCGGGTCTACTTCCCCTCCAGCCCAATTCCCCCTCTCCTCCAACCGCCCCTCCTCCAAATACCCCCTCCCAGGATTCTGCCAACACCCTGCCCCTAGGTTTGGGGAATGTAGCCACCTCCGAGGTGGTCGAGGGAGTGGCTTCTCGCTCTGGCGTTTTGCAGAACGATATGTTTTTTTTTTTTTTTGGGCACCACAAACTGTTTGTATGTAATCATGTGTCGTCCCCATTTTTGTGGGCTTTCTGTCGCCTTTGGGAATTTTTGGGGGTTGTCTTTACCTGTTCCTGCTGATTTCACCATACACATATCACACCTGTGTGCATTTTTTTTGGGCCCTTGTATTTTTGGACTACGACATTTTGGGGTGCTGGGTTTTATCCGTGTAATGTTGGTTTTTGGCACAAGCTTTTAAGTTTTGGTTTGCTTGTTTTGTGTTGTTTTTGAATGTTGCTTCATTATTGATGTATTAATCCCCAAACTTTTGTCACCCACAGAGGAACAGAGGCGTCGGGCAGAAATCTGTCAGTGTGTGGCCCGTATGCGGGAGCAAGTCACCGGGCTGCTGCAGGGCCTTGACCATCTGGCGGTCCTCCTTAGGAATTAGTTTTTTTTTTATTTTTTTTACAAATTGTTTACAAATAAATCAGTTTTAATTCACGCTCTGTCTCATGCGTTTTTAGTAAATCCACGATTCTTTACACTGACATAAGTAGACTCTTCAAGCAAGGATTGCCAATTAATCTCACTACAGATTGTGTGTTGTATTTTGAAGGCAAACAGGCACAAGAAACACCTACCAGTACCAATGTCATTTTCCTTTTTTTGGGTGGACAACATGATAGTTTACAACATTTTACAGGTTCCTATTTGGTGGGCAATCTGCTTAGGCCGATCTTACGAAGCCAACTGATTGTACAGGATTCCTTGGTGTGTTGGTTAGTACCCCGAAAACATATTACATTTTAGCTCCACTTGCTTCATTACTGGGTTACCCCTTAGGTAAATTTAACGTTTGGGAGTTTGTTTACACTTGCTTCTAACGTGCCCAAAAAGGAAACAAATTACACTCTCCAAATATTTATTCACAACAGAAATCAAAAAACAAAGTGGTCACTCACAAACAAAACACACAGTGATAATCAGAAATACACCACATACCAAAAACAGGAAACAAACACACAACAAATCAAGAACTGGTTGACGAAGGTCCATGCCCACATGATTTCAAAAATATGGCGTTGCAATATGGGTGTCATAATATATTCCAGAAGTTTCCACATAAAGGTTTTTGAAGGGTAGCAGGAAGTAGTCATCGTGGGAGTGCCAAAGATTATGCAAACAAACAGAAGATGGGGCAAAAATTAATATCAAAAAAGATGAACGCAAACAAACCGTAACACATTGGGTATAAACACTGTTGTTTGGTCAATAATTACCTAAAATATCGGGCCACCACATCATCGCGTATGGCCCCCCCACATACTGACCTCCGACCAACCTCGGGGGGGCCATCCTCAGGTAAGACATCCTCTGGCTGCATTGGGACTCCTTATGGCGATGTTGTGAAATATCCCACAGAGGACCACAATTTTCGAAACCATGTCCGGCAAATACATGAGCTCGCCACCAGAGTGGTGGAGGCATCTGAATCGGCCTTTTAAAAGGCCGATACAGCACTCCACCACTTGCCTGGTTGCTGTAAGTGCGGTATTAAACTCACTTTGTGGGCCTGGTGTGGGAGCCAAATAAGGAGTGAGCAGCCAGGGCATGCAAGGTTAGCCACTGTCTCCTGTGAAAAAGAATAGACAACATCAGGATCACTGTGTATCAAGCTTAACATTGTTATGTACTAAAGGTCTCCACTTACCCAGAAGCCATGCATCACCAGCTTGTAGGTTGGTTAATTTGTGCCATATCCCTGATTGCCGGATGACGAAGGAGTCATGTGCACTTCCTGTTAATTTTGCATTCAGGGACAGGATCTGGAGGGAGGCATCACATACCACCATTACATTCAGGGAGTGATAGTGTTTACGGTTGCGAAATATTGCCTCCAGCCGTGCTGGAGGCTGAAGTGGTATGTGAGTACCATCCACAATGTGTGGGAAGCCAGCTATTTGGTAAAAATTGGCCTTGGCCACACTAAGGGCACCCATATCCAAAGGCATTTTAATAAAATGATGGAGGTGCTGGAAAAGTGCCTCCATCACTGCCCTCAGGATCCTGGAAAAGGAGGATTGTGAGATGCCCGCCACTATTCCCACCGTTGTTTGAAACGATCCTGAGGCACAGAAATGTAACACCGCCATAAATTGCGTAAGTGGTGGTATTGCTGTTGGACTGTCAATTTGCCGCTCAAGATCACTCTCTATTAATGAGAGAGTGTCTATGATGATTTTGGGAGGAAGACGGTAGCATCTTAAAACCTCATCATCAGGCATTCCAAAAAGGGTGACACGTGTTCGAAATATCTGGGGCCTTGCACGCCTACGATGCCTACGCCTGGGACGAGATTGAGGTTGGCCGGCTTCCGGGAGCATGGCCAGAACAATCCGCCCCAGATCAACCTGAAATGGCAAGATTTGAATGTAAGGCTTTGGACCCACCCCAAAAGAAAATTAAAACAACTTAGCTTGATGATATCATCCATTGCTGCTTACATGCCGGGGTATTGTCATGATACGTCCAAACTGAAAATATTCCCAATATTAATTTTAAAAAGTTTCGTCTGTGCATTTATGTTTCTAAATTTGGTGCAAGACAAAACATAAAATAGGCGAAACACACATTTGGGCAACGAGCAAAACGACATTGCACACAGTACGTCAAATTGGGGTCAAGTGTAAGCCAAAAATGCTAAAGGGAAACCACAAACAATTTTACAGGATGAATAAACATTTAAAAATGCGCTAATTAGTTCGCAAATACAAGTCACTCTACAAACAGAGAAAAATGCGCTAATTAGTTCGCAAATACAAGTCAATCTACAAACAGAGAAAAATGCGCTAATTAGTTTGCAAATACAAGTCACTCTACAAACAGAGAAAAATGCGCTAATTAGTTCGCAAATACAAGTCACTATACAAACAGAGAAAAATGCGCTAATTAGTTTGCAAATACAAGTTAAAAAATGGACTTACCAAGAGCAAATATATAAGATTCCCAATCAAAAGGTCTTTGGGGCGGAAAGAAAAAAAAACATAAAAGAGATGAAATTATGGTTAAAAAAATTAAGAACAATAACAAACAGAAGGAGACACCAATTGAACCAAAGTTAGACTTCACAAAACTTACCAAATCAAGAAACGAGGCCAAAAAAATATCCAAAAAAAAAGCGACCGGAAAATAAAAACGCAACTCTAGCAAACAAAATAAACTCCAAACGCCAACTCCTTAATCCGCAAACAAGAAACTCCAACCAAGGTAACCTCCAACAATCCAAAAACGCCACCTCGACTCGAGACACACCAAGCCATAAATAGTGTTTCGTTTCCTGCAAAAATTAAGGAGGGATCATAGGAACGCACAATCAATGATGTGGCCGCAAAATAAGGACGCATGTATAAATACGTCACGAAACAACATTTAAATTCTGGTGTATTTCTTGTTTGGAGCTCAGACATGGCTACAGACCAGGGAAACAATGGACAAGAGTCAGGCGGTAAGTCTTTCATGCATTTTGTCTCAATGATTAATTTGAAACATAATATTGGGCAAGTTGTGAAGTTGAGAAATCTGCATATTTACACAAATAGGTGAGGAGGATGACATGGAAGAGGCTGCTGGGCCCAGTATTCCGGCCAAAGCTGCCAAAAAGAAAAGGCAGCCACATTTCACAAGAAAGGAGATGGAGGTTTTGATTCAGAAGTGTGTGGACATCCTGCCACAGGCAGACAGGAATATGAGTACAAGCCAGAAGTGGAGAATGTGGGAAGAGGTAGCCGTTGCTGTCAATAGGGTGGGTGATTATGTCCGTCTAGCCCAGGATGTCAAACGGTGGTAAGTAAACACTTGCCCCCCCTATAAACAAACCCCATTTTAAACAAAAGGATAATGGTTCCAATTTTATCCCACAGATGGGGCGACTTCAAATATCGCCTAAAGCAAAAACTGGCGGACAGGGCTAAGCATGCAAGGGGGACAGGTGGGGGTCCCACCCCTGTGTCATTGGAGTTGACGGATTTAGAAGAGCTGGCACAGGGGTGTGTGCAGCCTGTGGAGGTGTTTGGCGTGTCCAACATGGATACGGACATGCCAGACTTTGCGGCTCCTCTTGTTGTCCCAGGTAAATATTGTGATGTCACCAACTCTGAAATGTTATTGTGCCAATATGTAGATTCTAATGTGAGTCTTTTCACATTTTTCCAAACAGAGACACAGGCGGATGAGTCTGCTCCAGAGGGGAGCCTTGGCCGCAGAATTTCTGCTGGCTCTGCAGGGGAGGAACCAGTACATCCGGCTGAGGACCTTGCTGAAGCCAGTCCAGGGCAATCCCCCTCGCAGGCAGTGGCCCTCCTCACAGAACTCAATTTCAAATCGGATTTCCATACGGAGATTCTGCAGAGGATGGACGCCTGTCTGATACGGGTGGCTGAGGCCCTGGAGCAAAATGCTGCGGCCAACATGACCATTGGTCAGGCCCTGGCGGAAAATACCAGGGCCAACATCCGCATCGCCAATGCCCTGAAGCAGCTCGTTCGCCAGCACATGGTGGAGCCGACCTCCCTTCCTGCCGGAACATCAGGATCCTCCACCTCTGGCACAACATCAGCCAATCCTACAAATGTGCCTAGCCATGTGCCTAGTCCAGAGGCCACAACATCTGCCTCTGGACAGGCCAGCCCGATGACATCCCGGACCCGGTCTGGCGCCCTCCCTCTCCCAGCCAAACGTTTAAAAAAAACGGTGACAGCAATGGCGACTTTTCCCACACTCCTTCTGTGCTTGGCTCATATTCCTTTCTGGTCAAAACTTCCCTCTCCTTTCTTGTGAATTGTTTTTAATTTTGTGTTCTACATTTCATAAATCTTTTATGTTGGCCCAATTATTGTTACTTTGGGAATGAACCCTGCAAAAAATCTTCGCCACAAATCGGTTATTTATTTTAGTTTTTGTTTGAGCAATAAAAAAAAATTAAAAAACTGACATTGTATTCTCACATTATTGTCAAAATGGATTACAATCCTGGGCCAAAATGCAAAAACTGGCAAAAACCACATTTTACATGCCAAAAAAAAAAAGGGCTCTTTAAGGATCGTTTAAAATTTAACATAATGATGCAAATTCAACAGGCCAAAAGAAAAAGGTAAAAAAAAAAAAAACATGATGACATTATTGTTACAATAGGCCCTAACCAACAAATTGAGCCCAAAAGATAAACACCCACAAATGTACGTACATTGATTGTGTAATCATCACATTAGCAGCTATGATTTCCACCTGCGTACGCTTTTGTGCTAACCCAAAAAACTGCTTTCAAAACACATACCAAGCCGGTTTTCAATCCAACACTAATTGCTGTTCTGACCAGCCGCGATTAATCGCTGCAACATCGTGGAGTGCCGGGATGGAGGAGAAGGCCATCGCCAATGTGGTCGACTAATCCAGACCCTAAGCTGTGCGAGCATTTTGAAGGGAAAGAGGATCATCCAGTGACGTATGAGTCGGTCCGTACACATTTTACGCTCGCATCTGCTAATGTATGTACACCCCAAAAACGCCTCGCCACGCCTGCGTTTTTCCATCTCCACCCCCGGCAACACCCAAAAAAGGCCTGTTCTGTCATTCACATTTGAAATGTCACTTCCTGTACGCTATTTGACGAATGAGACAAAATAAGCTCGCAATCTGCCGTATGCACATGCGCAGTGTTACACCGACGCATGTGCGGTTAGTCAACATCGGAACGCAACGAGCGTACTGCTGTTTGCGTACGGCTCTGAATGAGGGCCTTAGTTCTTAACTATAATAAATGTATCGCCTTTATAGTACTTTTTCATTTTTATTTTTCAAAGTAATATCTTATCTATTTTATAGTATAACAATTTACCACATTGCCTTTTGAATTGATTTACTTTATAATGATGGTATGGGTATTTACAAGCTTAAGGGCCTCATTTATCAATGAGTTTTATCATATGCAATGTGTTATAAAACGTGTTGCATATGATAATGGTGCTTCAGCCAATCAGCTCCCAACTGTCATCTGTTTAAAAAATGACAGTTGGGAGCTGATTGGCTTGAGCACCATTTATCATACGCAATGCATTTTAAAACTCGTTGCGTTTGATAAAACTCTTTGATAAATGAGGCCCTATGTCTTGTTTTGAATAAAGGCCCTCATTCAGAGCCGTACACTCTGAGCAGAGCGCACGCTCTGAATGAGGGCCGTCCTCCATAATTATGGAGCGTCCTCCTGGACGCTCGTATAGCTGTGGGTCACCACCCACAGCCTATACGAGCGTGCAGGTTGATGGCCGCGATGGTCTTGACCATCGCGACCATCGCCACTGCGAGCCGGAGCCTGCGGTTGAGTTTCTCAACCGCAAGGCCCGGAGTGATTTTGGCTCTATCAGAGCCAAAATCACTCCCACTGACATCACTAGTGATGTCAGTGGGCCGGCTTCTGACGGTAGGCGTTCCCTTGGGAATGCCCCGTCTGGGAGGCACGCCCCCGGCACGCCCACCAAAGGGGGCGTGCTGTCAATCAACATCGACAGCACGCCCCCTTTGATCAGACACAACGAGGGAAGGAAATTCCTTCGCTCGTCGCATCTCGCGCATGCGCACGACTGAGCTCCCTCTGTCGTGCGCATGCTCAGTGCAGACCATCGACCCACTTGCGAGCGGACAGCCGCTCGCGAGTGGGTCTGAATCAGGCCCAAAGTCTCCAGTATTTTAACAACATTGGGCCTGATTCAGAGTTGTACGCTAATGCTGCCACTGCTGTGAATTTGTACGCAGCTGGGATGCAAAAATATGCCAATATTGCTGTCTCCAGGAGACGTATTGAGACATCTGTGCAAAATGTTGCAGCATCTGCGTATATCGTAGCATCGGTCACAGATCTTTCGATTGTTGCAGTCCTGAGTAAGCCTATTGTCCCACAGAATGACCATGGGAACTAAGACACCATTTCCCTTGCATGCATGATCGCAGTTGTTGCGACATGCCTGCATTCTTTGCCACCACTCCCTGTTACCTCCCCCAAAAGCTCCCTCACTGTCAATCACACTGCAAATGAGCGACTACGGTAATGTACCTTGACCAATTCGCAGTGCGACTTAGACACATGTACAGATTGCCAATTATTGCTCAACTGTGAAAACATCGGCATCGTGTACAACTCTGAATAAGGTTAGGTAAGTCACTATTACATTATTGCAAATCAGCCTGAAAATACTAACATAATATATATTTTTTAAATCTAAAATGTATAATTCTAAAGCTGGGTACACACTATAGGCTCTATCATTCAATATATAATTGATTGGAACGATATATATCATACACATCATATATTGTGTATGCCCAACCCATCGTTTCTGGCTGTCGTTCATTGAATCGTCCCATCTGCTGTGCTGCACATCAGATGGGACAATGCAAAGTGCGATGTTGTGCACATTGTGTAGTGTGTATGCAGGACCACTTAGGGGTCTATATACTAAGCTGTGTTAGGAGATAAAGTGAACGGTGATAAGGTACTAGCCAATCAGTTACTGCCATGTCACAGACTGTGTTTAAAAAATGGCAGTTAGGAGCTGATTGGTTGGTGTTTTTTCTATCACCGTTCACTTTATCTCCTAATAGACCCCATATAGTGTACAGGAGAAACTATCAATTGGATACAATATATTGTGCCATCATTGGGAAGATTGCATAGTGTGTATGCACTATATTGTGTGTTTCGAGATTTAATCAAATTGGGATTACTGTCACATCATTTCTGATAGTGTGTACACAGTTTAAGATTAACAATAATACTGAGCCACGTTACTTTTTCATCTTGCTAGTGGTTACAGCATGCAATCAAGAGTGCAATGCAGCAGATGAGTAGTTTAAAAATCATGATAGCCTCTGCCACTGTACTCAGGTGCAGGGGCATTGCTAGGCATAACACCAGGGCTCTACAGTTCAAGCATCAAACTTGTTACTTTATATAATTTTTTAGCTTAATTTAAGAATAGTTGCATTTGTTAATAGCAATTTATTTAATCTACTTATATAGTTGTAAATACAGTATAAATATAATATACACAATTTTATTTTGTTTTGAAATAAACCTTTATTTGCTTATTTTGTCTTTTCTCAATTTATAACTTTATATTGAATATATGTACAGTACCTTGTAGGAGATAAATGGATCAAATGTAGTAGCCCGTGATTTACAAAAGCCGGCACAATTCCGGCGAGATAACCACTAGATTTAAAGCGACAATTAGTTTAAAAGCAAAAACTATTACGGCAGGTCTGATAAATTGAAGGCTAATTACATTTGGCCACATGAATGAATTCCAAGCTTGATTGTCCAAACCTATACTATGAAAACCAACCTAATGCTGGGCATACACTGCCAGATAAAATGCCTGTCAGACAGACAGACATTTTATCTGGCAGCCTGACACCCTGCAGATATCACAGGAATACACTGTAAGATATCTCACAGTGTATTGGCCCCGATATTTGCACTCCTCCCTGCCGAGGCTGGGCATACACTGTTAACTAAATATTGCATCGGCCAGGCATGCCGGACAATTCAGCATGCCCGCTGATCAATATTTTAGCATCGGTCAGACGCACACACAATATAATTATCGGGGCAATTTGCCGATATCAGGCGGATCAGCGCGATAATTGTATAGTATATGCCCAGCATTGGATAAATATAGACAGATACACTATTTCCAAAAGTTCCATTTTGTTTTTAGCGCACAGATTGATGTTTTAAATACATTAATGTGGTTTTAGGTTACAAACACTATAATCATACTTATGCATGAACTGCAGCTGCTGTTACAACCTACTAGAGCCACAAGATGGCACTAATAAACTGATTTGAAACAAGTAAACACACAAAGTTAGTGAACATGTGATTTTGATTAGAGAAACTCCATTGGACCTATTTAATAAAATAGTGCATATAAAATACATGCTGCAACTGATGTTAATCTTCAGATGCAAGCTTTAATTTGCCTTACTTCATTGCTCTGCTAAAAGCTTATATCTGAAGGTTTATTATGCAAACCTCAAGAATGTTTAATTTATAACAAACAAACCTAGATGAATACCAGACATTATTAATCCCACCTAAAATCACATAAGCAAATTATTAGAATAAACACACCATCGTTTTATATTGTTTATCTAACATTTTTCAGCTCTTACACCAATTTTTACAATACACTAGTGTAAGTGTACTGTATGTTTGTATGTAAAATGTATAATAAACAAAGCAGGCAAATAAACTCTATAGGGGGTATCCACTAAGCGATTTTGATAGGCGATTGCACGATAACGACATTGTTATCGTGCAATCGCCCACAAATCACCCGCAAATCTGGCATGTAAATGATAAAAACGAACAGCAATGTGCGTGCCCGCTGGTCGTTTTTGCCATCTATCATCGCCCGTACATGCTGGTCAACCTGACGATCCCGTCAGGTTCAGCATGTATGTGGAGCAATAGAGGGCACCTACTGTTCTCTTGCTGCCGCCTGACCTCTCTGCAATACACGGGAAAGGAAAAAAACAGTCACAGCCTGAAAACGCTGGACACTCGCAACATGTGAGTGTCCAGCGTCATCAGGCTGTAACTGTTTCTTTCCCTTCTCCTGTGTTGCAGAGAGGTCCGTGTCTTGATCTGCCTAGACTGAACGAGTGAATGTTCAGTGTAGGCACATCACTAGATATACAAACGAGAGCAAGACTGCAATGTCGTAATCGTGCTCACGTTTGTATATCTAGTAGTGGTTACCTGCCTTATTCTTTCAATTTCTAACTTGCACAAAAATATTTCTAACTACTGTTGCTTGGTTGTTAGGAGTTTCTGGACAATTGTGCTTCGTTTTAATAAAATAATTGTATAGATCCATAAGTCACCCATAGTTTTATTATTTTCACACCACTCCTAAGCTTGAATGAAACAATAAATAAAGACACGACAACTGTATAAATTGCAAAAAAGAGGTCACAGCCAAATTTATTAATAACGGATTAGATTTAGAATCAGAATTAAGCCTGGTGGTGAAAAGCCCATATAAGTATTTATTTACCAAAAATGGGGTGGAGTGTCCACCCCGTGCGCAAACCATCCTGGCTAGTACCACTTCTCATTAACTAGCCCAGTGCTGGTCCCTCCTTAGGATGGAGACCTGGTCCTCTCATAAAGTAATGACCGACTCGCCTCTCTCAAACGGGGAATGCTAGCCAAGATGTTGCGCTAAATTGAGCCGCCGATGAGCACTGCTTTCCGCCAGGCTGCGCCTCGCCTGTTGGAAGAAGTACATAAAAAATACATTCCAACGACAACATATTGGTACAAACCAATTCACTCCCAATTCGGGTGGGTGGGCTCACAACCTGAAAAGAAGAAGCTAAACGCCTCCTCCAGCCTTTAAATAGAACTACTAAACTCTGCCTAAACGGAGCAGCTAATAGGATAGCTATTTTGATTGACAACCATAGACAACCAATCATAAATTATCAACACCAAACCAGCTCTAACTAGTCTTGCTCCAATAAAAAACAGTGTGCTTATATCCTCTCAAGCTTATACAAGCATTCGAGTATTTTTGTGATATTTCCATTTTGAACTATCATTTAGATTCACTTGACAAGATATTGAAGCAAATAAATTGTATAGTTTTGGGTATTGTAAATTGTTTCAATTAACATTTTTTTTCCATAATTCCATTCATTTCCCTAAATTGGCATGAGACTTCCATGTATGGGTGTCATATTTTTACCTAATTCCATTTTACATGACAATGAACTTTATTTTCCACTTTCTATAGGTAGATCTATGACTGTCAGCAGCGTAGCTTAAAAAGAAAATTAAAAAGAGTTTATATTGTACTATTCTAATTAGGGAGTGTTATAGCAATCCCTCTAAAGAGGACAAATGGTGGTGTTTCCCATAACAACCAACCATTAAGATTATAACTATCATTTATCTAGTACATTATATATAACCTAATGGTTTCTATGGGAAACATTTTCATTTTGCCCTTTTTAGATAGTCTGATATATCTCAACCTAAACTGTTTCAATCCAGTTGAGCTCAATGATATGTATTGTTTTGATTTTCTCCAGAACAAATGTATTTTTTCATCTCTAATGCAGGTACACAGCTGGATGGCCCAGCGGATGGCCAACCAACAGTTCTATTTACTAATCGGCTACTCAATATGTCTGGCCAAACATACTGAGTAATTAAATTTGCCAATCCAGTTGTAATGTCATTGTTGGCGGTTCCTGTGGCCAATGTATCGGTCGGTCGGTTGGTTGGCCGTACACACTGTCAGATCTGCACAATATATCAGCAAGATATATTGCATCTGCCATGCTGCTCGACCAACACAATATATCTGTGAATGAATGTGTGTATACATGAACCGATGCACTGAAAGATATAACGTACAGTGTTCACCCAGTATAACGCATCTGCCAAATTTAGTTTAGCATCAATATTTTCACACTGTACTTAAAACATAAGTCTGCTGCATGATGAAAACAGTAGTTCAAAGTTAATATAATCCTCAATTCCAAGATTGCCAATATTACTGTCTCACCTCAGATCATTCTGCACAAACTGTTGGATCTCTTATTTCTGGATGAGTTTTTGGCATTTTCTTGAAATAAAATGACACAGACACGTTTAAATGCTTATTTGTTCTAATATACTTTATTTGTAACAGTAGACTAGTTTTATTGTTTCTAAATCATACAATAAAGTAATAATTATGATAGAGATATGGATGTTTAAAAATGTTTGTTTTGGTTTGAGTTTATTCTATGTTCATCTCTGAGGAAACCGGGACCCTCAAACCCGGAGAAACGCGTCAAGGAAAGGAATACTATGATAGCTCTGTTGGGCCATTTATGCGCTGGAATTACATTGCTCAAATTCATGAGATTGCCATCTCTCTATTGAGCCCTTGGAACTCTCCACCAGCCGTGCACCCACCCAGCACTGAGCCCCCTGGGAACAGGTGGTTGCTATACAGCCGGATTATCACAGGCCCTCAGGCAGCCGCTGAACCGTGACAATGAGACGGAATTCCTGCTAGCCACCTTCATTAGGCTGACGTTCCCGCTGACACGCGGTACAGCGCCCATCACACACACAGAGAATCTGCACCCTTGTTGCTGGACGGTGAAGTGCTGCACCCCGCACAGGACCATTTGGGGTGAGTGTGTGTGTATTACAGATATTGTGCCATAAAGGGTACGGCTGGTTACATAGTTAATCATTTTTATCTTGGACGAACTGTCTTACCTACACATTCTGGAGGACATACCAGTTGCTCATTGGAGACATCCAGTGTTTTTGTATTACATCCATACTGCCACGGGTATCAGGACAGTTAGCATTGCTATACCTGTGTATGGTACACATTCACCAGCTGTGTCAAACACTGCTCTAAAATCCCGGCATAAGGACTAAATCATCTCTAATCATCCGTGCACTGTCCCACTTTACAGAGAGCTCTATATCCTGTATTGACATTGTGAGTCAACACGTTTTATTCAACACTGCATACCACATTTCTGTTATTTATTGTATTAGGTCTATTGTTTTTATTAAATTGTTTTCATAGTATCTATTTGTCTTTTCCAAACAAGCTCTTCAACATTATTTGTATTTATATTTTCCTGTTAGCAGGTTGCAGATCCTGCTGTTTGGAGCTGCCAGTTTGAGAAATAGATATATTTATGTTGATTGGTTGAGAGGTACACCTTTTACTTCTTTTGACTAGTTAACTCCTTCACTGTTGAGGATTTTCTTGCCTTAAGTGATCACTAGACAAGAAGGGACTCTTTTCTTTCAAAAGAGTGTGCCCCTGAATTTATTGAAGCTAGGATAGAGGAGATCTTCTCTCATCCCTTGATTTCTTAGTGTTTTCTGAAATATAGGGGGTATTGCAGTGTCAGAACACGGAATTCTGCACCAGGGCTCTACCTCATCTCTGCATCTCTGATTGTTTTTTTACCACACATGGTGTCATGAGGCAAAAGCTTTTGTTGCCACCAGAAGTTTTGACATTGGGGTATAGTCTGATAATAAAATGAGTGTACCAACAGCTTGGTTGGTGCTTGGATGGCAGTGATAGGGAACTTTCCACCCTTTCCCTCTCATCTCCTGCACTTTTTTCCTATAGCGCAGAGTATGAACCGTCCCTTGTGACATCATCACAAGTTTTCATAGTAACATCATTACACCCCAACCTCCTCTCTTGCTCTCAACTGGTACTAATTGATAGAGCTAAGTATTTTTATACCTACAGTATGTCAAGTCATTCAGTGCTAAAGATGAGTGGGATTCAACTTTAGTATTTCCAATGTTCATGTTGAAAACAAGTTCCACTCACCCTTAGCACTGAACTGACATACTATAAGTGTAAAAATTCAGGTTTCAAAATATTCAACCACTTCAATATGGCAAAATAAACATTTTTCATAACATAAGGGTCATGTTGCAAGAAGTTAGTCTTCCAGATTTTGTTCCTGATTTCTATGTTTCTGCATTTTTCTTGTTGTTTTCAGTTTTAATCTTATTATCAAACATTGTATTACAGTATATAGATTAAATTGATTCATGGTAACTGATTTATGTATTGTAAGTCGTCATGTAATATTAACATGGATCTTTGTCTATTGTGATTTTTGTATGTGAAAATAATTCTTCAAATACATCAGTATATGAATGTGCAGTACATGAGAAAATAATCATAATAATAATAATAATAATAATAATAATAATAATATGCAGAATAGTTCATAATTTATATGGAACATATTATTTTTGAAATGTTAATATTTTTTGTTGCCTGCATAGAACCTGTTTGCCAGAGAAAATTTATAGCTGTTGATGTGAAAATCTAATTTTAGCTGACATGGGCTTGGAGTCATGGCTTTGTAGAACTGGACAGATCATATGGTCGCACATTAATTTTCTACACCTCTTTTTATTATTATTACCGACATCACATGTTTATCCCTATACATACCTCCCAACATTTAAAAATACCATATAAGGACAATGTAGGACCCACCCCTGATCTGTCCAATAATCGTCCCTGCTCAATACAACTTCACAAAGAAAAGGTCGTTCTAAAGAAATGCCGTCCCTTTCACAGCTCACAGGTTGGATCTGTCCAGCAGAATTTTAGACCATTGAGAGGTATGCTTGGATATATCAATGATAGAAAAGAGACAGCCCACCCAGCCTTAGCATGTGACCTACAGCTCCTTTCCTCTTTATGCCCAGGCATTCCTTTGCTATGCTTTATGCACTAAGCCCTATTGGCCCGAGGTCTTTTTCTCTGTTATGCTCCACCTGTGATGCCAGCTCTTACCTCAGCAGGCAGCAAAGCATAGAGAGTGAATGTGGACATGATGTCTTCATGCTTCATCAAAGTAAGTAAGTTTTTAGGCAGGCACCGGTTGTTGTACTGTATATGTTATATTCCACTTACCCATGAATTTAGTCCTTTGTATCATGTGAAATACTGAAACCAATGAACACAACAAGGTGATGAATAGAAAAATGCAGAATTGCATTGTGCCAGTTCCAGACTTACATTTAACATTCAAAATGAGTTTAATTAATGAATACATTTAGACTATAAACTGGTGACTGTAGACATTATTTGGATATCCAGTTGTATCTTACACATGTCACATATACTGTACTGTATGTTGTGTAAACTCAGTTCACACAAGTAGTAAAAGTTTGTTTAGACACAGACATCAGCTGCAGAATCTAGAAATGAGATTATACTTAATGTAGCTGATGGCAGTTGAGTGCATTATACTGTAGGTTATTTGATCACCAAACTATTTAGCAATGCACACGAAAAACCAGCTGTGCTTTGACAGTACATGTACAAACTATGCTGTATATAATATGTAAAGAACCCAGAAGCAAAGCAAAATACACCAATTGATTTCTAACCACAATATTTATACATATTAATGTTTCATATAAACTGCAAAATCCCCAGCTAAAACAACAAGTAAAATACAATGATTTATATGAACAGACATAACCAATCCAGTCACAAATTTTCCTAGAAGCTTAGGCATTACACTCCACATCAAGATGTCACATTTTAGAACAATTTTCTGTACTATATGACTAATGTAGATTGATGGAGTGTGTGCAATCATTATTGCAGGGCAAAAATGAAATAAGCTTCCATGTATGTTGCTAAATATTTGGACTAGCAGATATTAAAGATATTAGGGGGGAATTCAATTGTTTTATCATGCCCATAATTAAAGGGTGCCCGATGGACGATATTCAATTGATTATGGTAATGGACACGAGTACCGCTGGAGCTCATTACTTATACCACATGTTGCACCCAAATGCAACATCTTTAGAAGCGCAAAGCTGCTAAATCCATGCAAAGTAATAGCAGTTTGGCCGCCCAAAAGCCAGACATTTTGTTATTTCTATATCACACACACATTACATACACATATGTAATATATAGTGTACATGTGTTATACATAGACATAGGGGCTAAAATAGAGTGAAACATTTTCCAGTTTGCTTAGTGTAAAATAAGTAAAATCCCTTTGTGCTTGCCTAGAGACAAGCTGTATACTTATGTATCCATGTAGATATATGTGAATATAACACTTACTCCGAGCTTCTGCCTGGAGAGGTGGGACAGAGAGCGTAGAGGTGGACTAAAGTGGCCAGTATGGTAACTGCATGTTCACATAATTGCAAACAGATGCAAGCAGACCGACATGGACACACGTGTACACCTGTCCAAGCTAATGTATATGCTTGGTGATAGAGGACAGTTGCAAACTACATGATGATGATGGTCACCAGCACTAGCGAGCTATTTTCATTGGCTAACAGCTAACACAAATGGGTGCCCATCTGCAGTGCTTGTATAGAGATGTGTCCACATACACCACTTTTGGGGCGTTATGGCTTTTGCCACATTACAAAAAAATATGCATCTTAGTCACATTCCTAATACAAGAAAATTACAATGCACAAGTTGCCCGGACACTGGCGATGGCATCAAACAGCTGCTGTGTCTGCCACAGAAACTATACTATGTAAAAAGACAAAAGATGAACTGCGCCGTGCTTCTCACCACGTATTGTTCTGCTTAATGTGTGAAAATACTAATTCTAAGCGCCTAGTACACTATAAGCCAGTTTGTATTCACCTACAATGTGAATAAGATGTAAAATTTAGGAAGAAGTATGAAAGAACCGGTAATCGCTACCCATGATGTCTAAGGGCCTGATTCAGCAGTGATCGCTAATGCGATTGCAGCTGCGATTTCACGCAGAATGCAGCTGTGAAAATATACTAATGCTTGCCAAAGCTCAGCCGGCATAAAGACGCCCACTGATGCCTTCTCATATCTGTCCACTGTTGCTCTTCTGTGTAAATATCGGTACCACAGATACACATCGACCACTCACGCAGCATTTACACCAGGGCTGACCTGTCGCAGACACTGCAAGTCTCATCGCACGCAGTGGGCTCATAACTGCGTATGCAATCGTGGTGGCTAATTTATTATGCATGCCCAACCAACGGCGTTCAAACGGACAGGCATGCCTGCATTTTTCTGACCACTGCCCCGTCACCATCCCCAAACGCTCACAGCCAGTCACTCACTCTTCGGTGGATTCCTCTGTGCGTGCGTAATTACAGTGAGATCTCAGCGGACGCACAGTGCGGCTTATACACATGCGCAATGGCTAACAATCTCTTGATCTGTGTACGTAGTTGTATTTGTAGCACAAATTTCTGTAAAAGGTAATGCTAGCTGTGATAGAAAGGTGTCAGAACACACAGTAAATCGCAGCTTGCGCCGTATCAGGGCTAGTTGCCACAGACTGGTCAAAGTGCCTATGCTGACTCCTATCCACTGACAAAAGTGCCTACATTGGGCATGTGAGTGTCAGAACTGGACCATGGAGCAATGAAAGAAGGCTGTCTGGTCTGATGTATCACAATTTATTTTGCACAATGTGGATGATTGGACACGTGTGCATCATTTACCTGGGGTAGAGATGGCACAAGGATGTACTATGGGAAAAAGGCAAGCCGGTGGAGGCAGTGTGATGCTCTGGACAATGTTCTGCTGGGAAACCTTGGGCCCTAGCATTCATGTGGATGCTACTTTGACACATAGCACCTGCCTAAACATTGTTGCAGACCAAGTACACTACTTTATGGCAACAGTATTCCCTGCTAGCAATGGTCTATTTCAACAGGATAATGCACCATACCACACTCCAAAAACATGTTCAGGAATGATTTGAGGAACATGACAAAGAGCTCAAGGTGTTGACTTGGCCTTCAAAGTCCCCAGATCTCAATCCGATCCAACCAAGCTCCTAATGTTTTGGTGCCAGATACCACAGGACACCTTCAGAAGTCTTGTGGGTCCATGCCTTGATGGGTCAGAGCACAAGGGGAACCTACACAGAATTAGGCAGATGGTTTTAATATTATGATGGATGAGTTTATGTAAGCAGGCAAGCTGCATCAAACTCTTCCTGTCTGGCTAGTCCTACACTGTCCCTCAGGAAACATAACCATTAATCTGCTTACTTCCACACTAGATATCACACATTTTTAAACATATGATATGATTTTTTTTTTGTAGTTTGATGTCTATCTGCTCATAGATTTAAAAAAGACATGGTCTCCCCCAAGCACAGCAATTAATGGAGGCCTGGAGAATTAGTTGACACAAAATGGCTTGCATAAGCTGGAAATAGGATCAAGAGAAAATATGACCACAAAATGTATATAAATGATATTAATTTATTCATAACACTTAATATTTAGCTGGTTTAAAATAGAATACAGTTTGCAGTGTAATAGGAGCAGAGAGTGCATGATTTTTTGCTTAAATAGTTTGGTCCCACCCTGCATATGCAACAAAGATTGAGTCATTTAAAATCACAGTGTTATACTGAAGTTTGTCAGCATATACTATACATACTTTCTACACCTGCCTATTTTACTAAACATCATACTTTACAAGTTTATGTAACCTGGGTCACCAACTAATTTGCAGTAGGTAAAGTTGAGTTCACACTCTTTAGTAACTGCTTACTAGTGAGTCTGTGATAATGGGTTTAATTGCAGGTGTTGATGTACAGTGGTGTCCTAAAGTGCTGCATACTAATCTCAGAATGTACTGACTGAGCTGTGGGTCAGTGTGGCTATAGAGGGGGATCCCCTTTATTGGGGGTTCGCCACCTCCCCAGAGATCCCTGGCTGTGGCATTACATCCCCACTAGAAAGAGTCTGGTGCTGGTTATGGAAATGTAGGGGACCAATACTCATTTTGTCCCCTTTATTTCCACAACCAGGACTGGCTCAACAGAGCCTTGTGCTGGTTCTTAAAATACAGGGGAACCCTACACATTGTTCCCCTGTATTTTATGAACTGGGACAGGGGCTGGTTATGCTTTGGGGAGGGCGTAATTTTTCTTTTAAATTTTTTTTTTTCAGTTTACAATTTTTCTTTTAAACACAGAAGCCTTCATGGATCTCACTGATATGTGATGGCTTCTGTATAATTCATTCCATAAAGATTCTAGTTTTCATAGAAGAAAGCTCACCCAAGCTCGCATAATGTAATAGCCTCAAACTCAGAAGTTCACAGGCTATTACATTTGGTGAGTTGTGAGGCAAACTGGGACCTTTAAATGAAGGTCCGAGTTTGTCTCACACAAAAGACTTGGACCCTATTACATCTCGCCCCATGTGTCTGTGTGTGTATCGTACAAGAGTTTTCCTGAGTCATTCCCTGGTGGAGGAATTAACATTAACAAATGGAAGATTTGGGTGGAGGGACTATGCTGCAAGAGTGAGAGACACATCTCCACATACAGACCTGCAAACGCCCTTTTAAGCGCTTGAGAATGGATGTGTTAAATAAAGAAAGAAAGAGTTGCAGGATCCTAAGTATTGAAACTTCCCCCTTAATCTCAAGGTGGCTTCTTCAGGCCTAAATTACAGTATTGACCTTTAGCAACTTCATCTAGCATCTTCAGAGACCATAAGAGAGTTTTATTACTGGTAAGACAAATCTCCCTGTAGTTTTATATGCTGTATATGCAAGCATGTGATAAAGGATCCTATATGATGTGGATATTCAGCTTATTCTAATTCCCAATGTTTCAAAAATGATAAATTAACAAGGGTGTGATCACCAAAAGCATATTGGTGCCAAGCCAAATAGAAATCTACAAACTGTAAGACAAGCAGTTTACTGTGTAGGAAGTAATAAGCCTTTCTAGATTCTTGTCATGATACCAATTCTTTTCACTATCTGATGATAAAACGTGGCAGGTGATCATTTACACCTGCTAAGTGCCTAAATATTGTCAAAATGTCCCAACATTGTGACAATACCAGGGGTTCACCAAAATATAAATTACATACCTCCCCAGTGACTTTGGGCCTGATTCAGACCCGGACGCTAAGTTGCGCTCGCTTGCTCGCTCTGAGCGATGGTCGCCCATCTGCGTATGCATATAAGTCACAGTGTGCATGTGCAAACTACTACGAGCGATCGTATTTTGCTCGCTCGCCCTGAAAAGACTGCCCAGTGGAATGAGTGACAGATAGCGCCCTTTGTGGGTGGTAACAGGGGAAGGTGCTTGTGAACGGGGGAGTGGTGCTGCGAAAGCAGGCGTATCTGACCATAAGAACGGAGTTTAATGGGTGTGCATAATTAGAAAAGTCTCGTCATTGAACACGTCACTTGGTTGTTTTTTACCCTGAACTGCTCGCAGTGCTTGCAGGAGGGTAAGGTCTACCTCAAGCGCTGCAAGCAGCTCCGATGGCTCTCGATGTTACCGATTAATCATTCAAATACCGGAGATGATGTGTGCTGCTAGTGACAAGGGGGCGTCTTTATACACTAGTGAGCGCTTATTGTTGGGGCTCGCTAAGACATAGAGGGCATCCTTACGAGACACAGTGCCTGCGCTTAATTTAGATATCTGGCCCCTTTTTCCCAGCGAGCTGCCGCAATTTGCGAGCTGGTCTGAATCAGGCCCTTTGTCCCTAAGATGTGCAAAACAGTATGCATAGCCTAACTCTTAACTCTTCTAACCATGTGGTAGGGACTGATATTGTTGTGTATTCATGGCAGAGATGTTTGCAGCTGAACCTTGGCCACCCTGAAACCAGGCCAACTGGAGCTATAACCCTGCACTGTTCAGGAGAAAGACCTCTACTGCTCTATGTCTGCATTTTTAAATCTCTCTCCCTTTCTCATACTAGTGAGAAAAACTGCCCATGTACCTCTGCCCATTTTCAGCTCACATGTGGGCACCATGCTTGGAGACATATGACGATGCACAAATAAAACCATTGTTTACACAATTATATCAATACCTACAGGGTTAACACTGCAATACCCAAAATATTAAGTACAGTTTTGACAAAATTGGGTATCAATCAGACTAAACCCCTTCTTTCATGTTGTTAGAGATTTGGAGGCTTTGTCCAATAGGAGAACCTTCATTATGACCTCCAATTATTTGCATGTGGGAACCCCATTCGAATATTCTTAGAGCTGCCATCAGTAGGCTACAATTGGTATACCAGTATGGGACCTGTGCAGACTGGGGAGGAGGAGGGTCAGTGGTACCAATCATGACCTGTTTCTGATTCTGTTTTTGTTCCGATGGTAGTGTTTTTACCATATGATAGTGGCAGTCCGATGTTTGCCACCATGAAATGGAAATCACTTGAAGCTGTTACGATGGTTGTTTTTTTTTTTAATTGCCTCCCCTGGCTCCTTCCTGGCACCTCTGTCTGCATCTTCATGGGTTCGTTGGAGGCTGTCTTTCACTCTCTGTCTGCCTCAGACGTGACCCTGCTCTGTCCCCTCCCCTCCCTATGCTGATGCTAAGCAACAGGTCACATTGCTATCTCTCATTGGCTCTCACTGTCTAAGAGAGCCAATTAGAACACAACCCTTGTCCCTGCAGCAGCAGCAGTCAGTCACTCAAACAGCACAACAATTTTTCTGTGACTCGCTTCACTAAAACCATCACTGCTCGGCTCCCTTTTTTCACAGATGAATGTTCCATGCACCTAAACCTTCCTTGACCAAAGCTGGTCAGAATACTGAAAATCCATTCAAAATCTGTACAGTGGTTCAAGAGATTAGCCAGAACGAAACTAAACCAGGGACTCTATTATATATATATATATATATATATATTAGGGGTGTGCACCGGCCACTTTTCGTGTTTTCTGTTTTGGTTTTGGATCTGGATCTTTCTTCCTGTTTTGGATCTGGATTGGTTTTGCCAAAACCACTCTTCCGTGTTTTGGGTTCTGGCTTTTGTGTTTTGGATCTGTACTTTTTTGAAAAAAAGCATAAAAACAGCTAAAATCACAGAATTTGTGGGATTTTCTGCTCCTATGCTATTATTAACCTCAATAACCTTAATTTCCACTCATTTCCAGTCTATTCTGAACACTTCACACCTCACAATAGTGTTTTTATGTCCAAAAGGTTGCACCGAGGTAGCTGGATGACTATGCTAAGCGACACGAGTGGGCGGCACAAACACGTGGCCCATCTAGGAGTGACACTGCAGTGGCAGACAGGATGGCAGTTTGAAAAACTAGGCCCCAAACAGTACATAATGCAAAGAAAAAAAAGAGGTATAAGTTGGAATTGTCTTTGGGCCCTCCCACCCACCCTTATGTTGTATAAACAGGACATGCACACTTTAGCAAACCAATCATTTCAGCGCCAGGGTCTGCCAAACGACAGTGGCTGAACTGATTGGTTCATTTGGGCCCCCACAAAACAAGCTGGCAATTCATCTGTCCAAGCACAAAATGGTTCTACGGAGGCAAGATGTCGTCCTCATCCTTCTCATCCACCGATTCCTCACCCTCTTCAGTGTTGTGTACATCCTCATCCTCAAAGAGTATTAATTTGTCCCCGCTGGAATCCACCACCACAGGTCCCTCTGTACGTTCTGGAGGCTGGTCTCCCTGGCAGAGTTGATAATTAATTTTTATGAACATCATCTTCTCCACATTTTGTGGAAGCAACCTCCTACGCCTTTCGCTGACAAGGTTTCCGGCTGCACTAAACACTCTTTCGGAGTACACACTGGAGGGGGGGCAACTCAGGTAAAATAGAGCCAGTTTGTACAGGGGCCTCCAAATTGCCTCTTTTTCCTGCCAGTACAGGTACGGACTGTCTGAAATGCCTACTTGGATGCTGTCACCGATGTAATCCTCCACCATTCGGTCAATGGTGACAGTATCATATGCAGTGACAGTAGACATGTCAGAAATTGTTGCCAGGTCCTTCAGTCCAGACAATATGTCCAAACTTGGTCCTGCCTGCCCTGGATCACCGCCAGTGGGTTGCTTAGAATACCTAAGTTTTTTCTGGCAGCCCCAGTTGTGGGAGAAAATGAAGAAGGAGCTGTTGACGTGTCACGTTCCGCTTCAGCTGACAGTGTTTTCACCAGCATTTCTTTGCACCTCTGCAGGCTTGTGTCGGCTGGAAAGAGAGACACCACATAGGCTTTAAACCTAGGATCGAGCACGGTGGCCAAAATGTAGTGGTCTGATTTCAACAGATTGACCACCCTGGAATCCTGGCAAAGCGAATGAAGGGCTTCTTCCACAAGTCCCATGTCACAATCCTGGCTAGTTTTTACCTTTTGAGACTAACCTTTGCCAGCTGCTCCGTGGATCTGTGTTTGTAATTCTCCTGGGACATCTGGGATATCTGAATCATGCTGGCTGTGACATCTCTGTGTGTGCAGACTGTTCTGCTCCCCACACTGATTAATCACCTGGACCCTGCTCTGTCTGTGAGCATTGCTAGTCTTAATAGGAATCACAGGTGTGGTCCTGATTCAAAAGGGCTGCAGAGATGATTACTCCCTCTGCATGTTGTGCCTTGCTCCACTCAGAATGCCACTGCCAGACCACCTGTCTGTATCCACCAATCGCTGCCAGACTCTAGGTATATAGATCCTCCTCTAATAGCACTCAGTGCTTGAACATCTCATTACATTCCGTGGTGTACTACTTGTGCTATAGCTGTACCTCTGTGTACCAGTATGTCCCAGGCTCCTGCTGCTTCCTAGACCAGTGTTATTCATAAGCCTGCTGTTCCTCTCACCTACGGCTCCCAGGCCGCTCCAAGTAGCTTCCACACTACCAGCTTCTTCACATGGCTCCCAGGCCGCACCAAGTAGCTTTCACGCTACTATCTCTCACCCACGGCTCCCAGGCTGCACCAAGTAGCTTCCACGCTACGACCTCTCACCTACGGCTCCCAAGCCGCTCCATGCCACCAGCTTCTCCCACGGATATCCAGCCACTCCACGTAGTCACCCAGCTACCAGCATCTACCAATGGCTATCCAGCCGCTTCACGTAGCCACCCAGCTACCAGTGTCCACCCACGGCTATCCAGCCGCTCCATGTATCCACCCAGCTACCAGCATCTACCCACGGCTATCCAGCCACTGCACGTAGCCACCCAGCTACCAGCATCCACCCACAGCTATCCAGGCACTCCACGTAGCCACCCAGCTACCAGCGTCTACCCACGGCTATCCAGCCGCTCCACGTAGCTACCCAGCTACCAACGTCTACCCACGGCTTCCCAAGCCACAACAAGTAGCTTCCACGCTACCATCCATCTGCAAGCCCATCTACTAGTAACCCGACCAGCTCAGTCAGCCTTCCTGCCGGCCCCAGTGTGGTTCCTCCAATTCCACTCACCTCACGGCTCATTAGCTGCACCAAGTATCTTCCGTGCTACCATCCATCTGCAAGCTCATCTACTGGTACCCCGACCAGCTCAGTCAGCCTACCTGCCGATCCTAGTCCGGTCCCTCCAAGTTCCTTCTGGTCTCACTCCAAAGTTGCTAGTTTCCAGTTCCAGTCACTCATCACCAAAGGCAGTTCTCACTGCTACCCAATTCCTATATTAAAAGAGCTTTTCATGTTCCCCATGGTTCCTGTCCAGCCAGCCTCCAGTGATTCCAGTTCATCACCTGAGACAGGTAACTCACTAACACCAACTGTGACAGTATGTTCAAGCATAACGATGGTGGCGGATCAAGCACCTAATCCTGGATCAAGTGCTTTCCGTAACCTAATCACTCGTTTGGATTCACAGGAGGCGGTACAGCATCAAGTACTACAGCTTCTGCAAATTCTGACTAACCGGCTAGATGATACCCAAATCTTACCTGAACCCCTAACTACTTTCCATCAACTGCTGGAACAGCTACAGGCTCTACTCAGCAAAATCTTTCAGATCATTCCAGAATTTCTTAGAGCTACCTCTGGGCCTGATTCTGATTTGAACGCTCTGACCAGAGCGCTCGCTCTGACTCAGGTCCCTCCTCCCTAAAAATGGAGCAGCCTCTTGGATGCTCGCATAGCTCTGGGTTACCACCCACAGCTTATGCGAGCGTCCATGATGATGTTCGCGATGGTCAAGACCATCGCGACCATCAGGCTTGCGATGAGACCCTGCGGTAGGGTCTCGCTGCTGCAAGCCCTGGAGTGATTTTGGCTCTATTAGAGCCAAAATCACTCCCACTGACATCACTAGTGATGTCATTGGGGCCGGACTCAGGCGGTAGGCGTTCCCATGGGAACGCCTCTGTCTCGCAGCCACGCCCCCAGCACGCCCACCAAAGGGGGCGTGCTGTCAGTCACCATCGACAGCACGCCCCCTTTGGTGCGAGACCCCGAGCGACGTATTCCTCATGGCGTGCCGGGTCTCGCGCATGCACACGACGGAGCTCCCTCCGTCGTGCGCATACGCATTCGGCCAACATCGACCCGCTTGCGAGCGTCCTTCGCTCGCGAGCGGGTCTGAATCTGGCCCTCTGTCTCAACTAAAAACTCTGTCTTGGAATCTCTAAGAACCAAAGATTCTTCCATGCCAAGTAAAGTGAGACATCGAAGTTACCCACGCTCCAAGCTCTCTGTTGCTGAACGCCAGCGGCGTAAAGATTTACATGTCTGTCGCTATTGTGGAGCTTCTGACCACTTTATCAAAGGCTGTCCCCTTTGCAATTCCAGCAGTATAACAATGTGTCAACATCTCAGTGCCTGTTCCGGTCCCAGCCCGTATTCTGCCTGTTCCGGTCCCAGCCCTGATTCTGCCTATTCCGGTCCCAGCATGGATTCTGCTTGTTCCGGTCCCGTCCCGGATTCTGCCTGTTCCGGTCCCGTCCCGGATTCTGCCTGTTCCGGTCCCAGCCCGGATTCTGCCTATTCCGGTCCCAGCCCGGATTCTGCCTGTTCCGGTAGGGAACTCCAGTTGGCAACCCCAGGAGGGGTCTCCAGAGTCTCAACCCCAGGAGGGTCCTCAAGTCTCGTAACCCAAGATGGAGTTTTGAGTCACTCACCCCAGGAGGCAGTCTCTGTCCTTGCATCTCGAAAGGGAGGTTCATGTTCCATACCCCAAAAGGAAAAGTCGAGAGCTTCCCCAGAAGGGGATTTTGGGTCCCAAACTCCAACAGGGAGTGTCAAGTTCTGTACTCCAGGAGGGGACCTTAAGTCTCTCACCCCAGGAGAGGGTTACAAGAATTATGCCTCAGGTGAGGATCTCAAGTTTCGCACCCCAGGAGGGGGTCTCAAGTTTTGCACCCGAGGAGGGGGTCTCAAGTCTCGCACCCCAGGAGGGGGTCTCAAGTCTCATACCCCAGGATGGGGTTTCTAGTGCTATTCCCCAGGAGGGGAATTCAAGTGCCTCATTCCAGAAGGGGATCTCAAGTCTCGCACTCCAGGAGGGGGTCTCAAGTCTCACACCCCAGGAGGGGGTCTCAAGTTTTGCATCCCAGGAGGGGGTCTCAAGTCCCGCACCCCAGGAAGGGGTCTCAAGTCTCGCACCCCAGGAGGGGGTCTCAAGTCTCATACCCCAGGATGGGGTTTCTAGTGCTATTCCCCAGGAGGGGAATTCAAGTGCCTCATTCCATAAGGGGATCTCAAGTCTTGTACCCCAGGAGGGTTTCAAGTCTCGCACTCCAGGAGGGGGTCTCAAGTCTCGCACTCCAGGAGGGGGTCTCAAGTTTTGCACCCCAGGAGGGGGTCTCAAGTTTCACACCCTAGGAAGGGGTCTCAAGTCTCACACCCCAGGAGGGGGTCTCAAGTCTCGCACCCCAGGAAGGGGTCTCAAGTCTCACACCCTAGGAAGGGGTCTCAAGTCGTGCACCCCATGAGGGGGTCTCAAGTCTCATGCCTCAGGAGGGGGTTTCAAGTGCCAGTTATCAGGGAGAAGAGTCTTGTACTACAAATCTGATCCTGGTTCCTGTTCAACGTCTCCTGCTAATACCGTTCCAGAGGATGACAGTTCCTGTAGTCTGTTCTCAGCCTCGATTGTTGAAGCTGCTGTCTCTGGCTCCTCAGGACTCCTTCCAGTTCCTTTACTTAGTCCAAGTACCGAACAGCTATCAACTTAACAATCCTCGAACACACAAACTTCATCGGATACTCCAGGATGCATATATTTCGATGGGGACTTATCGCAATACTTTGCATTACTGAAGCATTATGCTGCAATCATGGAAGAAGATCCAGCTTGTGGTATCACTCCTACCAACTTTACTAAATACCTTTTCGCTTCCTTTAGAGGTAAGGCGTTGGACTGGACCAACACTTTCATCGAGTCAAAAGATCCTGAGCTTCTAAGTATAAAAACTTTCAGTGAAGCTGTTATTAAAGAGTTTGCTCTTAAACCTGTCAAACGAAATTCTAGTGAAATTCTCAGTTCTGAAAATCAATCCAAGCAGTCTGTTGGTTCTACTAAGGAATCATCCTCTGCTGAGTCCTCCACTTCCCTGAAATCCGAACAAGGTCAAGTTTTCAAGGGCCAATGTGCTGAATTCGAAGCATCCAAGGAGAGTGGCGCGATAGAATCGGCATCCCTGAACATGAGATGTGCGTCCACCTCCTTGTCCTCTTCATACTGCGGTACCTTCCCAAAACACCATCAAAATTGGTTATATTTCGTTTAGTTCCTCCCAGGAGTCCTATCAATGTTCAAGTCCTACTAAACCTTCGATTTTACCTTTAGATACTGACTCGGAGTCTGAACTCGATCCTGTATATGATAATTCTCCATTCCCTGAAAACCATCTGCCATTTGACCCTGTCCTTTCCAGTCATGTATTTCCACATGAGTTACCAGAGATCCCATATCCGTTGGTTGGCACAAAACGTTCTCGCAGCAGAAAGAAGAATCGATGAAGGTCTTGAACCATCCCCTTTGAAGAATTTCCACTCCTGGTATCCCAATAAATGTAAGAATTAAGAGGATGTCTAAAGAGATGTTTCTACAGTTATAGTGTCCCTATGTTTGAATAATGTCATGTTTGGAAGAAAGTTTTTCAGTTTCCTGAGTGTCTCATTTTTTCTTGTTCTCCTATGTATTTATTTGGGTGTTCGGAGTCCACCCATGAAGAGGGGGGTACTGTCACAATCCTGGCTAGTTTTTACCTTTTGTGACTAACCTCTGCCAGCTGCTCCATGGATCTGTGTTTGTAATTCTCCTGGGACATCTGCTCTGGCTGAATCATGCTGGCTGTGACATCTCTGTGTGTGCAGACTGTTCTGCTCCCCACACTGATTAATCACCTGGACCCTGCTCTGTCTGTCTGTGAGCATTGCTAGTCTTAATTGGAATCACAGGTGTGGTCCTGATTCTCAAGGGCTGCAGAGATGATTACTCCCTCTGCATGTTGTGCCTTGCTCCACTCAGAATGCCACTGCCAGACCACCTGTCTGTATCCACCAATCGCTGCCAGACTCTAGGTATTGTTATGCTCTGGGTTGTTTGTGGACCCAGGGTGGTAGCAGGAGCGATCACAGAAGTGGATTTGAAAATAAAACTAGGATTTTTAATAAGTGCTTCAGTAGACATATAATGTGGCAGTAAATAAAAGTCCAGGAATATATAAATGTGCACAAGAGTTCTGTGGTGGGAGCAATGGGTTAATGTCCAAGTAGAAACAATTAGAGCTGTCCAGGTGTGCAGGTAGTGAAACTGAAAATAATCAAGCCAGGTATGCAGATAGTGAACTGAAAATAATCAAGCCAGGTATGCAGGTAGTAAACTGAAGCAAATAAGCAGGATGTCAGCAGGCTCAGGCACTCAGCTATGGGCAAGGGTGATGGAGGAAGCGGGGTAGTCCAGTGGGAGCTAGGAGCTGACAGGCAGACTGGCAGACAGCGAATTCACAGGAACAGGATAAGCACAGAGAACTCCCTCTCAGTTAGGCTGAGATACACGTTGCACTGGTAAAGAAGGAAGGCACTGACCCTTCCAAAATACCCCATGCCGTGCTGTTACTGGCCGGAGGGAACAAGTGACTCACCAGGATTGGCCAGCCGCATCACATGGCCAGAAGGCAAGATGGCGGCACCCATACCAAACGGAATGGAGATGCCGCCAGGCCTTACCAGCGTAGAGTGACAACAGGCCCGCACAACAACGCGCGCAGCCAAAGCCCCCTCTGCCAGACACCAGCTCCGCCACCAGACAGCCCGCGCCACAATGACCTCACACTTAACACTCACCTAGCTCCATGCTGAAATACCCTGGCCGTGACAGGTATATAGATCCTCCTCTAATAGCACTCAGTGCTTGAACATCTCATTACATTCCGTGGTGTACTACTTGTGCTATAGCTGTACCTCTGTGTACCAGTATGTCCCAGGCTCCTGCTGGTTCCTAGACCAGTGTTATTCGTAAGCCTGCTGCATTCAGCTATCCATGCTACCAGCCTCTAACCTATGGCTCCCAGGCTTCTCCAAGTAGCTTCCACACTACCAGCTTCTCCACAAGGCTCCCAGGCCACACCAAGTAGCTTCCACACTACCATCTCTCACCCACGGCTCCCAGGCCGCACCAAGTAGCTTCCACGCTACTACCTCTCACCTACGGCTCCCAGGCCGCTCCAAGTAGCTTCCACACTACCAGCTTCTCCACACGGCTCCCAGGCCGCACCAAGTAGCTTCCACGCTACCATCTCTCACCCACGGCTCCCAGGCCGTACCAAGTAGCTTCCACGCTACCATCTCTCACGTACGGCTCCCAAGCCACTCCAAGTAGCTTCCATGCTACCAGCTTCTCCCACAGCTATCCAGCCGCTCCATGTAGCCACCCAGCTACCAGCGTCTACCCACGGCTATCCAGCCACTCCATGTAGCCACCCAGCTACCAGCGTCTACCCACGGCTATCCAACAGCTCCACTTAGCCACCCAGCTACCAGCGTCCACCCACGGCTATCCAGCTGCTCCACGTATCCACCCAGCTACCAGCGTCTACCCACGGCTATCCAGCCGCTCCACGTAGCCACCCAGCTACCAGCGTCCACCCACGGCTATCCAGCCACTCCATGTAGCCACCCAGCTACCAGCATCTACCCACGGCAATCCAGCCACTCCAAGTAGCTACCCAGCTACCAGCATCTACCCATGGCTATCCAGCCGCTCCACGTAGCCACCTAGCTACCAACGTCTACCCACGGCTTCCCAAGCCACAACAAGTAGCTTCCACACTACCATCCATCTGCAAGCCCATCTACTAGTAACCCGACCAGCTCAGTCAGCCTTCCTGCCGGCCCCAGTGTGGTTCCTCCAAGTCCACTCACCTCACGGCTCATTAGCTGCACCAAGTAGCTTCCGTGCTACCATCCATCTGCAAGCTCATCTACTGGTACCCCGACCAGCTCAGTCAGCCTACCTGCTGATCCCAGTCCGGTCCCTCCAAGTTCCTTCTGGTCTCACTCCAATGTTGCTAGTTTCCAGTTCCAGTCACTCATCACCAAGGGCAGTTCTCACTGCTACCCAATTCCTATATTAAAAGAGCTATTCATGTTCCCCATGGTTCCAGTCCAGCCGGCCTCCAGTGATTCCAGTTCATCACCTGAGACAGGTAACTCACTAACACCAACTGTGACATTCCACATGCCGGGTGGAATCGCTCCATTTTAGCTCCTCCTGCACTTTCTCCAGCTGCTTCTGCAAAAGCCTGATGAGGGGAATGACCTGACTCAAGCTGGCAGTGTCTGAACTGACTTCACGTGTGGCAAGTTCGAAGGGCTGAAGAACCTTGCACAACACGGAAATCATTCTCCACTTCGCTTGAGTCAGGTGCATACCCCCTCCTTTGCCTTTGTCATAGGTGGATGTATTGCTGCTCCTCCATCCTCTGAAGCATATAGAGTGTTGAGTTCCACCACGTCACAACCTCTTGCTTCAGGTGATGGCGGGGCAGGTTCAAGAGTGTTTGCTGGTGCTCCAGTCTTTGGCACGCAGTCGCTGAATGGCGAAAGTGGCCAGAAATTTTTCGGGCCACCCAAAGCATCTCCTGCATGCCCCTGTCGCTTTTCAGAAATTTCTGCACCACCAAGTTTATTGTGTGAGCAAAACATGGGACGTGCTGGAATTTGCCCAGATGTAATGCCCGCACAATATTGGTGGCGTTGTCAGATATCACAAATCCCCAGGAGAGTCTAAGTGGGGTAAGCCACTGGGCGATGATTTCCCTCAGTTTCTCTAAGTGCTTGTCGGCAGTGTGCCTCTTACTGAAACCGGTGATACACAGCGTAGCCTGCCTTGGAACGAGCTGGCATTTCTGATATGCTGCTACTGGTGACGCTGCTGTTGTTGCTGCGTAAGGTGATACATCTACCCAGTGGGCTGTCACAGTCATATAGTCATTAGTTTGCCCTGTTTCACTTGTCCACATGTCCGTGGTTAAGTGGACATTGGGTACAACCGCATTTTTCAGGACACTGAGGACACTTTTTCTGACGTTTCTGTACAGTCTCGGTATCGCCTGCCTAGTGAAGTGGAATCTAGACAGGATTTGGAACCAGGGACACACTACCTCCATCAATTGTCTAAATCCCACTGCACTAATGGCAGATACCGGACGCACGTCTAACACCAACATAGCAGTCAAGGCCTCAGTTATACGTTTTGGTTCTGGATGACTGCTGTCGTACTTCATCATCCTCGCTAAGGACTGTTGGAGGGTCAATTGTTTAGTAAAAGTAGTATCCCTCTCTGGGATGATGAAAGATTCCCAGCAGCAGCAACAGCAGCAGTGGCAACAGTAGGCGTAGCAATGCAGGATCCTCTGGAGGAATCCCGGATAGGAGTGTCAGTCATGCCAGTGACATGGCCTGCAGGACTACTTCCGATCCTGACTTAGAAGGAAATTGATGAGGAGGGAGTTTACGGTGTGGTTTGCAGGCGCTTGGATACAACAGGACAACGGGATTTAGGTGTCTCTGGAATGCTTACGGTCTTAGCCAAAGTTTCTGAACTTGACAGTAACTTTTTATGAACGTGCTGCAGGTGCCGTATAAGGGAGGATGTTCCTAGGTGGTTAATGTTCCTACCCCTACTTATTTCACCTTTACATATGGTACATATGGCAAGACAGTTGTTGTCCGGATTTGAATAGAAATATTGCCAGACCAAAGAGGTGGAATGTTTGGTCTTCTGCCCAGGCATGACCGCGATGGGCTTTTTCATCCCACGGACAACAACTGTCTCCCCCGGAGCCTGATTTAAACAAACCACATCACCATCAGAATCCTCCTTGCCAACTTCCTCCTCAGCGCCAGCTATACCAGTATCCTCATCCTGTTATACTTCAACAGTGACATCTTCAATTTGCATATCAGCAAGTGGACTGTGGGTGCTCCTTTCAGCACTTGCAGGGGATTTGTGATATCTTCTTAGAACGCACAGTTCTTCACTGTGCTTTTGCCAGCTTAACTTGTTTGATTTTTTTAGCGGGAGGAGGGCTTCCATCGTCATGTGAAGCTGAACCACTAGTCATGAACATAGGGAAAGACCTTAGCCGTTCCTTGCCATTCCGTGTCATAAATGGGATATTGGCAAGTTTACGTTTCTCCTCAGATGATTTAAATGTTTTTTTTAAGGTCATTTTCCTGAACTTTGTCATTTGGGATTGTATGTGCCCTCTACTATGACATTGGGCATCGGCCTTGGTAGACGACGTTAATGGCATTTTATCGTCTATGTCATGACTAGTGGCAGCAGCTTCAGCACTAGGAGGAAGTGGTTCTTGATCTTTCCCTATTTTATTTTTATCGGAGAAAGTTTGGTCCTCCATTTATGTTATATTGATATAAACGTGCGGCTAAGGAGCACACAAACACAGAAACTATTTTTTTATTTTTGTTGGAGACTAGTGCACTTTGTGGGTTACACTACCCTTTAAGAAATGAGCCAACCAGCTCTTTACTTATGGGACACAGGCGCTTGCTTGGCGCTGCTCCTTTGTTGATGCACGTGCAGCTACAGTGCACACAATTCACAAAGACAGAAAAAAAAGAATTTTTTAGTTTTTTGTGGAGCGCACTTTGAGGGTTACACCACCCTTTAACAGACAGACGCACGCTTGGAGCTGCTGCTTTGAGGATGCACGTACAGTGCAGACATTTCACAAACACAGAAGAAAATGTTTTATTTTTGTTGGAGTGCACATTGGGGGTTACACCACCCTTTAACAGACAGACGCACGCTTGGCGCTGCTGCTTTGAGGATGCAGGTACGGCTATAGCCAACACAATTCACAAAGACAGAAAAAAAAGAAGACATTTTTATTCTTTGTGGAGCGCACTTTGAGGGTTACACCACCCTTTAACAGACAAATGCACGCTTGGTGCTGCTGCTTTGAGGATGCACGTACAGTGCAGACAATTCACAAACACAGAAGAAAATGTTTTATTTTTGTTGGAGTCCACTTTGGGGGTTACACCACCCTTTAACAGACAGACGCACGCTTGGCGCTGCTGCTTTGAGGACGCAGGTACGGCTATAGCCCACACAATTCACAAAGACAGAAAAAAAAGAATAATTTTTTATTCTTTGTGGAGCGCACTTTGAGGGTTACACCACCCTTTAACAGACAAATGTACGCTTGGCGCTGCTGCTTTGAGGATGCACGTACAGTGCTGACAATTCTCAAACACAGAAGAAAATGTTTTATTTTGGTTGGAGCGCACTTTGGGGGTTACACCACCCTTTAACAGACAGACGCAGGCTTGGAGCTGCTGCTTTGAGGATGTAGGTGCGGCTACTGCATATACATTTCACACACAAACACAGAAAAAAAGAAGATTATTTTATTTTGGTTGGAGCCCACTTTGGGGGTTACACCATCCTTTAACAGACAGATGCACGCTTGGCGTTGCTGCTTTGAGGATGCAGGTACGGCTATAGCCAAAACAATTCACAAAGACAGAAAAAAAAGAAGAATTTTTTATTCATTGTGGAGCGCACTTTGAGCGTTAAACCACCCTTTAACAGACAGACGCACGCTTGGCGCTGCTGCTTTGAGGATGCACGTTCAGTGCAGACAATTCACAAACACAGAAGAAAATGTTTTATTTTTGTTGGAGTGCACTTTGGGGGTTACACCACCCTTTAACAGACAGACGCATGCTTGTTACTGCTGCTTTGAGGATGCAGGTGCAGCTACAGCCCACACAATTCACAAAGACAGAAAAAAAGGAGAATTTTTTATTTTTTGTGGAGCGCACTTTGGGGGTTACAGCACCCTTTAACGGACAAGCCATCCGACCCTTTGCTTATGGGACACAAGCGCATGCTTGGCGCTGCTCCTTTGCTGATGCACGTGCAGCCACAGTGCACACAATTCACAAACACAGAAAATATTTTTTTATTTTGTTTGGAGTGCCCTTTGGGGGTTACAGCACCCTTTAATGGACAAGTCAGCTGGCCCTTTACTTATGGGACACAGGCGCATGCTTGGCACTGCTCCTTTGTTGATGCACGTGCAGCCACAGTGCACACAATTCACAAACACAGAAAATATTTTTTTATTTTGTTTGGAGTGCCATTTGGGGGTTACAGCACCCTTTAACGGACAAGCCAGCTGGCCCTTTACTTATGGGACACAGGCGCACGCTTGGCGCTGCTCCTTTGTTGATGCATGTGCAGCCACAGTGCACAAAATTCACAAACAGAGAAAATATTTTTTTATTTTGTTTGGAGTGCACTTTGGGGGTTACAGCACCCTTTAATGGTCAAGCCAGCCGGCCCTTTACTTATGACACAGGTGCACGCTTGGCGCTACTTTGTTGATGCACGTGCGGCTACTGCGCACACAATTCACAAACACAGAAAATTTTTATTTTTTTTTTGCACTTGGGGGGAGCACTCCTGATGGACAGAGCACCCCCAGGACAACACTACAGCATCCCTTTAGGACTGGGACACTGCACAGGACTTTGGAGTGGACACAGCCTCTATGGACAACTGACTGCACAACACAGTCCAGCCAGCCCCTATGGACTTTGGAGGAGTGAACACAGCCCCTATGGACAACAGCAGCACAGCACAACACAGCCAGCCCCTATGGACTTTGGAGGAGTGGACACAGCCCCTACGGACAACAGCAGCACAGCACAACACAGCCAGCCCCTATGGACTTTGGAGGAGTGGACACAGCCCCTTCGGACAACAGCAGCACAGCACAGCACAGCACAGCCAGCCCCTATGGACTTTGGAGGAGTGGACACAGCCCCTTCAGACAACAGCAGCACAGCACAACACAGCCAGCCCCTATGGACTTTGGAGGAGTGGACACAGCCCCTATGGGCAACAGCAGCACAGCGCAGCACAGTACAGCACTACACTGCACTAGACTACACTACACTACACTACACAGCCCAGCCAGCCCTAACTCCCACTCTCCCTCTTCACTGTCCACAGCCGAGTGATAAAATGGCGCCGACGCGGGTACCTTATATAGACAGTCAGGTGCATAAATATTAAGACATTGACAGAATTTTCATATTTTGGCCTCTATTAACCACCACAATGACTTTGAAATGAAACAAACAAGATGTGCTTTAACTTCAGACTTTCAGATTTTAATTTGAGGGTAATTACATCCAAATCAGGTGAACGGTGTAGGAATTACAACGGTTTCTATATGTGCCTCCCACTTTTTAAGGGGCCAAAAGTAATGGGACTATCAACTCAAATGCTATTTCCTGGACAGGGCTATTCCCTCTTTATTTCATTATCAATTAAGCAGGTATAAGGTCTGGTGTTGATTCTAGGGGTGACATTTGAATTTGGAATCAGTTGCTGTCGACTCTCAATATGAGATCCAAAGAGCTGTCACTATCAGTGAAGCAAGCCATCATTAGGCTGAAAAATCCAAAACCTGCGAGACCTGGAAGGCGGGATGATGACATTTTGCCTCGATTTCAGATTCAAGTCAGGCGGGAAAAGTCGAGCCTGACTCGGATCGGCCTCGGATCGGGGGGGCCCGGGGGGACTCGGATTTCAGAAATCCGAACCCGCTCACCCCTAATATTTATATATATATATATTTATATATATATATATATATATATAGAGAGAGAGAGAGAGAGAGAGAGAGAGGGGGAGAAAGAGAAAGAGTGAGAGAGAGAGAGAGAGAGATTAAAGATTACATTATGGCTAATTTGGATTGTTGAGTTTATAAAGTTTAGTTTCTGCAGTCTTTAAACGTTTCTGTAATTTTATTGGTATTTTATAAATTAATTAGTGATAAGAGGGACGGTTCCATGAGAACCGAACCCACCCGAACTTCCATATTTGAGGCAAGATCCGAGTCTGGCTCGGGTTTTCCCTCCTGACTTGGATCAAAGCTAGGCAAAACATCATCATCCAGCTGTCAGATTCTCGCAGGTTTTGGATTGTATAAAAGACCCTCCCCGCGGTGATCGGTGCCATTTGCTTGCTGAGTCCCGGGCTATCAGGGCTGTGCTTCATCCAAGAGGGGCTGCTGTGTACATCCAGGGGTGGCTGTGTCCATCAAGGGCAGGGGCTTCTGTATCCATCCAGGGGCAGTGGCTGCTGTGTCCATCCAGGGGCTGCTATGTCCATCCAGGAGTTGTTGTTAGAGATGTGTGCCGACCCCCGTGTTTTGGTTTTGGATCTGGATCTCCCCTGGTTTTGGATCTGGATCGGTTTTGTCAAAACCTCGCCTCCTTGTTTTGTTTTCATGTTTTGGTTTTGGATCTGGATTTTTTCTTAAAAAATCAAAAAAACTGCTAAAATCACATAAAATGGGCCTTTTTTGTTCCTACGGTATTAATAACCTCAATAACATTTATTGCCACTCGTTTCCAGTCAATTTTGACCACCTCACAGCTCACAATATTGATTTTTTCATCTAGTTAAAGGGCCAAATGGTTGCATCCAGCTTGCTAGCTCAAAACTGATTGATATAATTATTAATAGAGTTGAGAACTATGCAAAGATGATGGTTGGGATACCCTTGAGGATTAAAGAATTGATAGTTGATAGTTGGTGCAGCCCCTGGCTGTAAAATTGATAGTAAATTAATTAAAAAACAATTCATTGGTGCAGCCCTGGGCTGAATAATTAATAATAATTTAATTAATAATGTAAAATGCAATTCATTGAGTGCAGTCCCTGGCTGAATAATTAATACAAATAAATTAATTGGTGCAGCCCCTGCCTGTAAAATTGATAATAAATTAATTAAAAAACAAATCATTGGTTCCTAAACCAACCATAATATTAATTTAAAATTTCAGGCAGCAATGCCCCAACCAGCACATAATGGAAAGGAAAAAGGTGCAAGATGGAATAGTCCTTGGGCCCTCCCAACCACACTTATATTGTATACGAAACAGGACATTCACAGTTTAACAAACCAATCATTTCAGCGACAAGGACTGACAATTGTGGCTGAAATGATTGGTTTGTTTGGACCCCCATAAAACAAGCTGCCAATGTGCGTTGGACATGGAAATGAAAATGAGCCCATACACAAACTGGCTTTACATTACAAGTTGTCATCGTCCTCGTCATCCCCATCAGTGTGTACATCCTCTTCTTCACACAATATTAATTCATCCCCCCTGGAATCCACCATAGGCGCCTCTGTCATTTTTTAATGTAATTGTTGGTCGAGGTCTTCCTCGTGGAATTTGTAATTCATTTTAATGAACATCATCTTTTCCACATTTTGAGGAAGTACTCTCATACACCGAACACTGACAAGGTTGCCAGCTTCACTGAAAACTCTTTCAGAGTACACACTGGAGGGTGGGCAACTTAAGTAATGCAAAGCCAGTTTCTGTATGGGACTCCAAATTGCCTCTTTTTCCTGCCAGTACTGAAAGGGACTGTCTGACATGCCTATTAGGATGTTTATCTCTGAAATAGTCCTCCACAATTCTGTGAATGGAGACCGTATCACACATAGTCATGGTAGAAGACATGTCACTAGTAGGCAGTTCTCTCAGGCCTGACCATATGTCATTTTTTGGTGAATGATCTGCATGACCAGCAGGCATTCTGTAAGGAAAATTTAGTTTTTTCCTGGCAGATGCAGAAACTGAAGGAGGATATGATGATGTTTCATGTGCAGCTGCAGCTGACAATTTTTTTACCAAAAGCTCTTTGCATAGTTTAAGATTTCGGTCTGTTGGAAAAAACTCACAAGGTAGGACTTAAACCTAGGATCCAGAATGGTCGCCAAAATATATTTTTCAGATTTCAATAGATTGACCACTCTTGGATACTGGTGAAGTGAATCAAGGGCTTGATCCACCAGTCCGACATACCTTGCGCAATTGCTCCGTTTCAGTTCCTCATTCAGTTTCTCTGGCTGTTTTTGCAAAAGTCTGATAAGGGGAATGACCTGACTCAAGCTGGCAGTGTCTGAACTAACTTCATGGGTGGCAGGTTCAAAGGATTTGAGAACCTTGCACAACATGGAAATTATTCTCCACTGCGCTTGAGTAAGCTGCATTCCCCCTCCATGGCCTATGTCGTAGGCCTTGTATAGCCCTGGATGGCCTTTTGCTGTTCCTCCATCCGCTAAGGCATATAGAGGCTAGAATTCCACCGAGTTACTACCTCTTGCTTCAGCTGATGGCAGGGCAAATTTAACAGTACCTGCTGGCCATGCAATCTTCGACAAGCGTTTGCAGAATGTCTAAAATGTCCGGATATTTTGCGGGCCACCGAGAGCATCTCCTGCAGGCCCCTGTCATTTTTAAAAAAAATGTTGCACCACCAAATTAATTGTGTGAGCAAAACATGGCACGTGTTGGAATTCTCCCACATGTAATGCTCTGACAATATTGGTGGCATTGTCCGAAATCACAAATCCCGAGGAGAGTCCAAGTGGGAAAAGCCATTTAGCAATGATTTCACTGAGTTTTTCTAAGAGGTTCTCAGCGGTATGCCTCTTAGTGAACCAGTTATACAAAGAGTAGCCTGCCTCTGTATCAGCTGTCTTTTTGGTAGATGTTGCTGCTGCTGTTGCTGTTGTAGGCAATACACTTACCCAGTTGGCTGTCACAGTCATGTAATCCTTAGTTTGCCCTGTCCCACTTGTCCACATATCAGTGGTCAAGTGGACAGTGAGTACAACGGCATTTCTGAGGACATTAGTAAGGGTTTTTTTAATGTCCTTGTACAGACTTGGAATTGCTGTTCTAGCAAAGTGGAATCTAGAAGGCATCTGATAGCGAGGACACAGGACCTCAATTAACTGTTGAAAATCCACTGCAGTAATGGCGGATACTGGATGCACATCTAATACCAGCATAGCTGTTATGGCATCAGTAATCTGCTGTGCAACTGTGTGATTGCTGTCATACTTGTTTGTTTCTTTGCAAATATTTGTTTGACAGTTAATTGTTTTTTGTAGGATACACTACAAGTAGTCTTCCTCCTGGTCCCCTTCTGGGATGAAGATCCACTCACAGCAACAGCAGCAGCAACAGGCATAGTCATCAAGGATCCTTCTGAGGAATCTCATATAGGAGAGGATCAATCATGCTTCTAATTACAACATTGGATGCAGCAGGACTACTCCCAATGACAAATGAGGATGTTGATGATGCAGGTGTTGGTGGTGGAGATCGAAGGCGCTTGGATCCCACAGAGAGGGAGCAGGTAGGTGACACAGGACTTGTTACATTTTGAGTTTTGGAACTTGGCGACATACACTTTGATATTTGATGAATGCGCTCCAAGTGACGAAACAAGGAGGGGGTTCCTAGGTGGTTTAGGTCCCTCCCTCTACTCACTCTTGCTTGGCAATGGTTACATAAGGCTTGACAACTGTTGTCCGGATTGGGGTGGAAATAATTCCACACATGAGAAGTGGATTTTTTTGTCTTTTGCCCCGGCATGACAACAATGGGCTTTGGCTTTTTCAAGCCATGGGCAACAGCTGTTGCCTTACTTACTCAAAGGACATCCTCGGCATCAACATCCTCATCACCAACATCTTCATCATCAACATCCTCATCATCCTTAGCGCCTTCAACTACCAAAATATCGTCCTCCTCCATGTGCAATTCCCCAGAAGAATCCTCACTGACAATGGCCCTGATTCAGAGCCGGAAGCTCTGAAAGAGCGCTCACTCTGAATCAGGGTGTTTTTTTTTTTGGAGCGGCCTCCTGGCATAGCTGTGGGTTAAGACCATCGCGACCATCGGGCTTGCGACGAGACCCTTGTGGTAGGGTCTCGTGGCCACAAGCGACAGAGCGCTTCTGGCTCTAATAGAGCCGGAAGCTCTCCCACTGACATCACTGGTGATGTCAGTGGTGATGCCCACAAAATGCCCACAAATGGCAGGCGTTCGCATGGGAACACCTCCGTTTGTGAAGCCACCCCCACGCCACGCCTCCAAAACGGTGCGAGCTGTCAATCAAGATCGACAGCTGCCCACTTTTGGTGCGAGACCCGGAGCGACGGAGCGCCCGTCGCTAGCCGGGTCTCATGCATGCGCACGTTGGAGCCGGCTCTGGCATGCGCATGCGCAGTGGCCTAACATCGACCCGCTCGCGAGCACATAGCGTTTGCGAGCAGGTCTGAATCAGGCCCAATGTCTTGAAGATATTGACTGCCCTTCCCCACATTTACAGAGGGCACACAAATGTTGGAACTTTGAGGATCCCCCAGTACACTAGTAATTAGGTCTGGCATTATCATGATGACTGCTGGCGGCAGCTACAGCATGTGGTTCTTGGCCTTGCTCTCTTGTCATGTGACAGCCCTCCATATTTTCTGCAGTCTTGAAGCAGTGTCACAAGCACCAGTAGTGTAGCCAAGGTGCGGTTACAAAATTCACACACGAGCAGTCGTGTGCACACAGAAAAACATTAGACAAAAAAAGACACTATTTGTTTTATTTTTTTTTCGGGTCCAGAACTTGGGCGTAGAGCACAGATTGATGACGAGACTGGAGTCGGGCAGCACTAAGTTGCAACTTGTGTTGCTGGGTGTATCTTGTTCTTGTGTGGCTAAGCCTAACACGCACACACACACACACACACACACACAGAAAAATATTAAACAACAAAAGACACTATTTGTTTTTTTCACGTCCAGAACTTGGGCCCAGAGCACAGATTGATGACGACTGGAGTTGGGCAGCACTAGGTTGCGTTGCTGTATCTTGTGCGGCTAAGCCTAACACGCACACACACACAGAAAGATATTAGACAAAAAAATACACTATTTGTTTTTTTTGGGTTTTTTTGCATCCAGAACTTGGGCCCAGAGCACAGATTGATGACGACATAGGGTCAGGCAGCACTAGGTTGCGTTGCTTTATCTTGTGCGGCTATGCCTAACACACACACACACACAGAAAAATATAAGACAAAAAAAGACACTATTTTTTTTTTCCGGGTCCAGAACTTGGGCCAAGAACACAGATTGATGATGACTGGAGTTGGGCAGCACTAGGTTGCATTGCTGTACCTTGTGTGGTTAAGCCTAACACGCACACACAGAAAAAAATAAAAAGATGATATATATATTTTTTTTTTGGGGGGGGGTCCAGAACTTGGGCCCAGATGGATGCAGCAGACAGCACAGCACCAGCCCAGATGGATCAGCACCAGCCCAGATGGATGCAGCAGACAGCACAGCACCAGCCCAGATGGATCAGCAACAGCACCAGCCCAGAGGGACGCAGCAGACAGCACAGCACCAGCCCAGATGGATCAGCACCAGCCCAGATGGATGCAGCAGACAGCACAGCACCAGCCCAGATGGATCAGCAACAGCACCAGCCCAGAGGGACGCAGCAGACAGCACAGCACCAGCCCAGATGGACGCAGCAGACAGCACAGCACCAGCCAAGATGGACTTAGCAGACAGCACAGCAGTGACAGCACCAGATGGATCAGCAGTGCATCAGCCCAGAACACAGCAACAGCACAGCACCAGCACAGCACCAGCACAGTACCAGCACAGCACAGCACAGGTAAGTACCTCCCAGCCATACACTACCCACCCTCCCTGTTCAGTCTCCACAGCCGGAGTGAAATGGCAGCCGCCGCATGGTCCCTTATATATAGAGATGAAAGCTTGCGAGCCGCGGGATTTTGTCTCTATGGTTTTGCCTCGGTTTGAGATCTGGTGCCGGCGGGGGAACCGAACGCACATTCGGTTCTCGCCCCGGATCTCAAAATTCAGGTGTGTTCGGATCTCTGAGATCTGAACCCGCTCATCTCTAGTTGTTGTGTCCATCTAGGGTAGGGGCTGCTGTGTCCATCCAGGGCAGGTGTTGCTGTGTCCATCCAGGGGCAGTGGCTGCTGTTTCCATCCAGGGGCTGCTGTGCCCATCCAGGGCAGGGGTTGCTGTGTCCATCCAGGGGCAGTGGCTGCTATGTCCATCCAGGAGCTGCTGTGTCCATCCAGGGGTAGTTGCATCCATTCAGGGCAGGGGCTGCTGTGTCCATCCTGGGGTTTCTGTGTCCATCCAGGGGCAGGGGCTGCTGTGTCCAACCAGGGGTGCTCTGTCCATCCAAGGGTGCCCAGGGTATAAAAATATAAAATAAATAATATATTTAATAAAAAAATTATATATTATATATTTTTTTTGTGCTGTACCCCAGTGTACTATATTTATTTTTTATTTTTTTACTGTGACACTGCCTGTCAGACCACAGTGTAATATTCATACACGTATTGTTTGTGACATTGTAAGTGGTACCGCAGTGTATAATAAATATTGTCACACTGTAAGTGGAAAACGCAGTGTATTCGTAAAAAAAATTGTTACACTGTAAGTGGAAAACATAGGGCCTGATTCAGACCCGGTCGCAAGCACTGAGCGCTCGCAACTGGGGCAATGTTTGCCCACTGGGCATGCGCATGACGGAGCCGGCTCTGTCGTATGCATGCACAAGACCCGGCTAGCGACGGGTGCTCCATCGCTTGGGGTCTCGCACCAAAGGGGGCGAGCTGTCGATGGTGATTGACAGCTCGCCTTTGGTAGGCGGGCAGGGGGTGTGGCTGGCCAAACGGAGGAGTTCCCGAAAGAACACCTGCCATTTGGGGGCGGCCCCACTGACATCACCAGTGATGTCAGTGGGAGAGCTTCCTGCTCTATTAGAGCCAGAAGCTCTCTGGAGCTTGCGGCCACGAGACCTTACCACAAGGGTCACTTCGCAAGCCCGATTGTCGCGATGGTCTTGACCATCGTGACCATCAACCTGGCCGCTCGCAATAGCTGTGGGTGGTCACCTACCGCTATGCGAGCGGCCAGGAGGCCGAACAAAAAAAAAATGCCCTAATTGAGAGCGAGCGCTCGTTCAGAGCGTCCGTCTCTGAATCAGGCCCATAGTGTATTCGTAAAAAATATTGTCACACTGTTAGTGGTAGCGCAGTGTGTTATTCTTTTCTTATTCATTAATAATCTTGTGACACTATAAGTGGAAACGTCACAATTTTACAATTTAATAACACAAAGTTAGCAGTAAAAAAATGCTACTTTTCACTTCTTTCCTCAATCATGGATAAATGATTAGTCTACACGCCAACTACAAGACCACAACAAAGTGCTAAATAACGTGCATAATATATTACATCATAAATGCCTCAACTGAGATTCACATAAACATATTTTCAAAATGTGAAATTAGAGGATATGGTTTAAAAAATTGAATAAAGCAGATAATACTGCATTATCTGATATAGTGTCCCTACTCCCTACCCATGGCCCCTCTACCTGTATTTCAGCGAGTCAGAAGGGCAACTCCATGCAACTGTATTCCAGAGTGCAGTTGCTCCTCCTGTAGCCCAGGTCAGAAGATGTGTAGGGGGTGTAGTGATATAAGTGGACAATGAATCCCCAATCTAACAGGAAGCGCAGGATGGGATGATGATATAGGCTTGGGCGCTGATATAATTTGGGGTGATGGTATAGGCTGGGGTAATGATATAAACTGGGGTTGTAGGCTGTGGTGATGCTTGGGTATAAGACCAGAAAAGCCACATCTTTATGTGTGGAATTATTTTAACTCAAATCCTGACAACAGTTGTGAGGGCATCAGTACCCTTTGTTAAGCCCAAATTAGTAGAGATAGGGACCTTAACCATCTAAGACCCTCCACCCTGTTATGTCATCTGCAATGATTTACATTATGATCATTTATTATGATCATCAATGATCTACATCATAACATCATCTTTAATTTTTGCCTGTAATTGACGGTAAAGGTCTTTCTAGTAGAATTTGTAGTTCAATTTGATGGACATACTCTTTTCCACATTTTGGGGAAGTAGCCTCATAGGACAATCACTGACAAGGTTCCCGGCTGTGCTGAAATCTCTTTCTGAGTACACACTGGAGGGTGGGTAGCTCAACTAAAGCAAAGCCAGTTTGTGCAAGGGAATTCAAATTATCTTTTTTTCCTGCCAGTAGTCAAACGGACTGTCTGACATGCCTATTTGGATGATATCATTAAAAAAATGTAAATAGTTCTCAACCAGTCTTTGAATGGTGACCATATCAGATGGAGTCATGGTAGAGGTGTCATTAATTGTAGGCAAGTCTTACCCGACCAAACAAGTTAAAACTCGGTTGTGTTGACTCATCTGCATCACCAGTGGGTGTTTTGAAAATTTAGTTTTTTCTCAGCAGATGCACTTGCTGGAGAAACTGCAGGAAAAGCCATTGCTGCATCACGTGCCACTTGAGCTGACAATTTACTTACCAACAGCTCTTTACATCTCTTCAGCACTGCATCCGTCGGGAAGAAATAAACAACATCTTCATCCCTTCTGGATTGAAAATCTACTCCCAGCAACAGCAACAGGCATGGCGCTCAAGGATTCTCAAGAAAGACACAACATAAGACTTAAACCGTAAATCTTAAATCTTGCATATGCTCTGTTCCGCTTGTCCACATATCTGTGCTGGTTAAGTGGACAGTGGGTACAACTTCAGTTTGGAGGCCACTTTCTAACCATGCTTTTTTTTTATGTCCATCCCTGTACAGGTTGGGAATTGCTTTTCATGAACCCTTCTCCCTCATAAATTTACTTCAGAATCAAAAAATTTTATTAAATTTACTACCAATCAACCCTTCCTGTCCCTGCCTTCAACTACATAAATACTCCAACTCCCTCAGGCCTCTTGAATAATAAAAACATTTCTTTCCTGGTGTGCCATGTTGGAAATTGAACTGCCACGTGTTTGTGCCACCCACTGCTGCCGCTTAGCTTAGTCAGTCAGCTAGCTTGGTGCAAATTTCAGGCCTAAACTGAATGAAAACAATATTGTGAGCTATGAGGTGGTCAAAATTTACTGGAAATTAGTGGAATTTAATGTTATTGAGGTTAATGATACTGTAGGAAAAACAAAAGCCCAAATTATGTGATATTAGCTGTTTTTATAATTTTTTGATAAAAAATACAGATCCAAAACCAAAACCCAAAAACAAAACACACAAGGGGCGGTTTTGGCAAAACCAATTCAGATCCAAAACACGAGGAGATACAGACCAAAACCACATCTCTAAAATGAATATTAGTTGAGAATATTTCAACTGTGTAGAGATTTTTCCACTGAATTCAGTATCCCTAAATTAGGCAAAAACAAAATATGTCAGATGCAGAGACTGTTTTACATTTTGTTGAGTAGTGTTATAGAATTATCACCAGAGCCATGCATGTGATACATCAGTGTCCATATTATTACAAAGAAAATACAAATACAATTGTTTTTATTGCTTTAACATGTGTAACTGATATGTTTCTACATTACTCTTTTTTACATTACTTGGTGAAGAAATAAAGTCCAACAAGTTGTTTCTACAAATGCAGCAAGCATTAACATGATAACTGCTGTGCCAAGCTACCATTCATGTAATGTGACATGGTGCTATAAGGAAACACAATGCATTGGTGAGGTTCCCCAAATGGTTAAGTCTCAGGGGCCTATTCATTAAACCTAAAAATTATCTGGAGATAATTAGCTTTAGAACTCTCATGGAGTTCTATCTAATTATAGGTGGAATTCATCATTCCACCTCTCCATAAGTATCTATTCCGAAAAGCTGTCATTTTTGCGATGACAGCTTTTCGGGAAATAGATACTTTTCCCTGCCAACACTACCTTATCGCATCTGGAAACAGTGCTGCGCATGCGCTGTTACATCTGTAAAACCAGCGCATGCGCAGCACTGCCTACAGATGCGTTAAGTTTGTGTATCCCCCCGAACCCCCCCCCCTCCCCCCTCCGCCCACCAACCCCCCCTCCGACTTACCTGTCCGCGCAGCAGCCTCCGGCTCCGTCCTGCTGGTCTGTCATGTGGTTTCCCAGCAGACCACATGACAGATTAGAAAAAAAATTTAAAAATTATTTTTTGTCTAAACTGCTGGGGAGCACACATGTCCGACCAGCCTCCGGAGCCTGAGGACGGAGCAGAGCGCCGGAGGGACTCATCGGGGGACCTGCACACGCGGATACAGGTAAGTCGATTCTGCTATTCGCCACCTCACAGTGGCGAATAGTAACTGCATCAAATTCCGAAAATTGATAATTTTCAGAATTTGATGAATACCACAATTTCCACATCCCCATACTAATGTATGGGGAGTGTGGAAATTAACGCAGGGGAACTTAGCAAGGAGATATCTGTGATATCTCCTGTGATATGTGGCTACATGAATACCAAAATAACGTTATTTAAGGAAAATGTCCTTAAAAACGTTATTTTAGTGTTGATGAATAGGCCCCTTAATTATCTATTTTTCACATCTCATGTTCTTTTTTTATCACATTTTTGAACATTGAATTTTCCATTGATATAAATGAGAAGACTATCTTAAATAAAACAGACAGCATGGCCCCTAGTAAATGATTAAATGGCAAGAAAACAAAGAAGGACAACATACTAAGCTTTCATTCATGACCTTTTGTGAAACCACATGTTATCTAAAATTTTTCTTACATTTAGTATGTAATTTGGAGGTCACTCCATTGACCTCACTACATTTACAGTAAGTTGTGAAGTTACTGTATTTTAGTTGGGCATCCATACAAATAGATTCCTTAACACCTGAGTTTGACAGTGCCTTTAACATAGTTTACAACATTACTTACAGCCAGTTTCCTCATCCTAGACACCCTGTCTGCTCTTTGGCATTGGTATGTGGAGGTGGTGAGTATGGAGGAGAAGTGAGTGGAGGTAGTGAAGGTGGAGAGTGGAAAACAGTCACCAGTGGACCCCTAACAATGTCAATATGCCAAATTTCTTGTAATACAATTTCGAAATCTCACAAGGTTGATGCCTTTTCCGAACAGAGCTTAGTAAACTATTTAGTACTCAGATGGCCCCTAGACTTCAAGCTCAGGGTAGTAGGCATTTATTTGAGAACCAGCAAATGCAAGATGATACTGTAGTTATTTAAGAATAGCCATTCAAATGACAGGGCTGGCAGTGGACAAGGAGAGTTCAGTGAAACAAGTCAATTGTCAATGCAGGCAGCAAATAACCTAATCTGGAAGATTAGCAACAGAGTAAGAGAGCCCAGTAAACAAGCCAAGAGTCAGAATAGATAGAGTGTAGCACAGTGTGCAGGAATAGAGCAGCAAAATGCTATCACTGCCAAGGAGGCTCTGCATTTTACACAATTTAAACACCCCTAAACAATCAGAGCTCCCTCCTGAGTGGGAATAGTGTTTGTAGTCATATCACTGGCCAGAAAACTAATAGCGGCATCCCAATTGCCAAACAACTGGCATCCGGGACTAAGGAGAAGATGTAATTGGCTCTTAATGCCCAGTTGATGCATTTGTTCCCAAATTCAACTCAACCATAAATTGTTTACTAATCCATTTCCAAAATTATGCCATGCTGCAATATATCTTTATTACACTTGCAGCATTATTTTGTTATCCTTAGTAGCTTGAGTAATTAAGCCCACCATCCAGCCTTACAAAATTATTCTGATCCCTGAACAATTCTCTATTTTTACTGAATTGTAAATCATACACTGAAATGTTGTTCCCTCTAATATTTATATTTCAAAGCACTACGCTTGAGCAGAATGCAACAATCGGCCGATTACGTGCGTATAAGCAACTGCGTTCCTTACTGAATCAGGCCCAATGTCAGATTTGCACTACACATGTTGTTTTGAACAAAAAGCTCTATCTCTATCTAGCTTGACTCATTTATTGTGGATACTCTTTTTTTCAAAAGCGAAAATCGGACACAAGGGACCATTCAGAGGGACTTTTGGGGAACATCCTTCAGATGCACCTCATTATCCTTCTGACACTTTTTTTCGACATCTATGGGCCTGATTCAGCTTGGATCGCTATTCTCCTAATATGCATGCAACTCAGTTGCTAATATCAGCGATGACATGTAAATAGTTGCATTTGCATTGCGATCACAGCCTAACATAAGGACGCCAACTTCCCCTTACTCACATCCATATACTTTGGCAACATAGCGAAATAATCGGTAACATTGAGTAACATTGGACCCATATACACAGTTAAGGCAAGTCAGGCCTCACTCAGGAATTGCTAACTTCAGCGCACGCTATGAGGCCTCAGGCTGCTTATGGCATCACAGTAACTAATGTATGCACGCCAATGTAATGGCGTTCAAACGCACTGGTTTTCCTGTGTTTCCCCGACCACTCCCCTGTCACCACCCACATACGGCACTTTCTGTCAATCACTCTGCGATGGGTCTGTGTAGCCTCTGTGGTCACAGTCCCGATCTCAGTGGCCGGCTCGCACACTGCGATGCATACGCATGCGTAGGACGCAACAATTGGCCGATTGCATGCAATGCTTGCTGAATCAGGCCCTATATCTGGTAGGCAAACCATCTTGAACTGCATGACCCTGCTGTGATTCCTTGTTAATATGCTTTTACAATCTTTTATGCGATTTACAATAAATTAGTTATTTGGACATACTGGACAAGTGGAGAGCGCTACAGCACAGCCTCCAATATGGTTCCTCTGTGGATGATGCTTCATTCTCTTACTAAGATGGCCACCAGGATTGTTACTGTGCATGCATGGCACCATCTTGCTTACTGTGTATGAGTGACATATTGGGAGATAGACGTCTCCCCCTTAGCTGCAGAGACCTACAACCTTTTACCTGTTTTGGCCACTGTTCCAGCAGCTATGTCACTACTACATACCTGAGGCTGTCACTGGCTGGTTATCTGCCTAAATCCTGCTAAGTTGCAACTCCACTTCATGCTCCTTCTCTACCAGTGCAAAAGTGAGTACAGCTGTACTACCGCTTGTATAATAAACCACGCTGCCTTGTTAAGCTACACTTAAAAGGCTGCAGACTCAAGTTTTGAGATCTGATAATGGGGAAGAGTATCTCAACAGAGAGGTGGAACAGTACTTGAGAGGATATGGAATAGAGCATCAAATGAACATTGCCTATACCAGACCTGTAACTAGACTTTTTGGTGCCTTGTGCCAGAGAGAGCATTGGTGCCCCCCCCACCCATTTTTTAAATAGGGACATAAGATAGTTCACCTGAAAAAGGGCCATTGCCCCATGGGGAATGGCCAGGGAAGGGATAGGGGAGGCCAGGAGATGTTGGGGATAAAAGAAGAGGAAGCTACAAATGAGAATGATAATAAACAGAGAAATTGAAAGGCTCAAACAGCGCCCCCTGGCCTGTGGTGCCCTGAGGTGCCCTGTGCCACGGCACAAGTCGCACCACCCTAGTTACGGCCCTGGCCTATACTCCTGAGCAAAATGGTATAAGTGAACAAGCAAACCATACACTAGTGGAGAGAGGACAGTGTATGCTGAAGCATGCAAGACAAGAGAAACAGTTTTGGGTGAAAGCCATGACCACAGCAGATTACATGAAAAACCTTTCTCCAACAGTTGTTCTACAAGTCATAATCGAAGCCTGGTCAAATAGAAAACAATTTGGGAAACATTTGAAAACATTTGGAAGTACTGCTTATGTCCATAGGCCAAAAAAAGAAGACGCAAGCTGGATTCAAGCTCAGTAAAGTGCATAATGCTTGGCTATTGGGCTTGATTCAGCTGTGCACTGCTGAATGCAGAATCCCAATTATCGGGAATCTGCGAGTGCGCAGGACCCATTCTGCGAGTGTGCAGAATGGGTCCTGCTCAATCTCACGCAAGCCCTTGAATGTCTCTGTCTGACTGACAGGCAGAGACATTTAAGGGGCAGTGAGGGGGCAGAGGTGACCGGCGTTCCCAGAAATGGGGCATCTCCATCCCCTTTTCTGGGAGTGGCCAGTCCAGAGGCTACATGGACATAAACAGTCTTCTGAGCTCGCAGGCTGGCCAGTCTTAGTAAGCTGCTGCTTACTCAGCTGTCCGGCTGCCCAGCACTGTCCACCACCGCAACCATTGACCACTGATGGTCATGATGTTGATCTCAGCCTGCAGTCTCCATCACAGTGCTGGGATCGCAAATGCAGCAAGGGGTGTCATACACCTCCTTCTGCATTTGCATTATTGCAAGGATCGCAATTGCAAAGCTGCCTGCATGCAGCTTTGCAATTGCGATCCTTGCTGAATCAGGCCCATTGTCATGAAAGTAAAGGCTACAGATTGTGGAATCCAATTACAAGAAAACTTGTCAAGCCAAGAGATGTTGTGTTTAAAAAGACAGTACAAGTTACAGAAAAGCTAGACATTGACCTTCAGAACAAGTACATGTGTAACTGGACATGCCAGTAGCTGGAGAAAAATCTGAACCACAGACTACCAATGTGGAAGTTCAACCATAACACAGATCATCTGCTAGATTAAATATCGGCAAGACACCAAAAAGATATGATGAGGAATTTGCAAACATTGCATTCTGTGTATTTCAAAAGATCCAAAATCCAAACTCAAAGACTGATTGGTGAGAGCAGAAGTCTAAACCTGGAAGAGACTTTGCAGAAGTAAGGAGTCAAGAAAACATATGACTTGAAAATTTGTGACAGTGACAGCAGTCCTAAAGTCATACTTACCTACATTTGTTTTTACCTCTCCGGGAGAGGCCTGGAAAGGACTTTCAAGTGGGGAGTGATGGGGTGGAGCCGAGTATTGGCATCATTAGGACACACAACCTCATGGTAAATCCAAAATGTCATAGAACCGCATCATGAGACCTCACCCCCTCTGCGTGGACCTCAGATTTCCAGTCATATTCTCTCCATTATGCCAACTTCACTAGGAAGTGGTCTGGATGCAGGAAAAGTGCCTACTCTTCCAGGAGTGCGGGGGGCTACCTGAAAAACCAGGAGCCTCCCATATGTTTGTGGAGATTAAGCAAATATGCCTAAAGTTATGAGCCAAGAGATTGTTGCTGAGGCATATGTTGTCAGTGAGATGGACTTGCTGAAGTTCCAGTCAAGAAGACTAAACCAAAGTTGTCTAATTTTTTTATGTTCTTTTATATGTCTAACCTCAACTTTCTTACAGTTTGCCATGTGAAAGCTTCTACTGTGAGTTTGTGTAACTTGGAAAAGTTTGTAGTAATGGGGCATGTTACAAGTGAAGAGCGCTACTGCACAGTCTCCAATATGGCTCTTTCAGAGATGATGCTTCATTCCCTTACCAAGATGGCCACCAGTACTGTTACTGCGCATGCACGGTACCATCTTGCTTACTGTGTATGAGTGACATAATGGGAGAAGGACATCTCCCCCTTAGTTGATCTGTGACCTTTCACCCACATTGACTGCAGCTTCAGCACCTGCAGCTTCAGCACCTGCACTGCTACTGCATACCTGAGACAGTCACTGTGTCACAGACTTGGAAGAGGTTTCCCCAGTTACTGGGGTGAAGGCTGGGGTCCCGGGTTGGGGAAAGAACCGGAGGTGTGGGGAATGTATATAAAACTTCCTCATCCACAAATATCAGACGTTGGCGAGAACAATACAAAGGTGCGGAGTCTAATAAGCCGGGAGGTGTTCACCAGTGACCCCACCAATCGGGATATGGGTTTAGCTGCACCTAACTGGCAGGTCGCGCTTCTTTGCACTGGTGTCCGATACTGTGGGAATGGAGTACAATATACGATGGCCCGAGGAGATATACTTCAAATAGAAGTATGGCAGAAGAGGACAGGAGACCTGGGATGCCGGAATGCCAATGGAAATCCTCGAGGGTGATTCTTCCAGAGAGAGAGAGTCCTGGACGCTAAATTGCATCAAATGTAGCATTAGGAAGTGAGGGTTGCCAAAGAGGGGACCTGGTCGCAACTTTGCATCAGGGGACACTGCGGGGTAAGTGCTCACAGGCTAGATGATAGGACGCACAATAGCGCTATAGATTGGCACTTGGTGCACACAGGCTGGGTGTTTGGATGCACTGTTGCACTGTAGTAGATACTCGATGCACACAGGTCAGGTGTAAGTGCACTGTTGCAGAGTTAGGTGTTACTGCATCGGGCACACAGGTTAGATGGTAAGAACACTGCTGCACTGTAGTTGGTACTCGATGCTCACAGGTTAGATGGTAAGAACACTGTTGCAGAGAGAGAGTTTGGTTTGGACTTGCACACAGGCTAGATGTAGATCACACTGTTGCAGAAAGGGTCAGTACTCAGTCACCAGTAACTCGAGGGAACCTGGAACGGAATAGTAGCAAAATACACAGGTAGCGACAACGTTGCACAAGCAACTTCCTGTGATCCGGAGTCTGGCTTTATCCCCTGCAGTAGCAGATCATTGGTGTACAGAATCAGCTGATCAGCACCATGCTACCATTGGGTATGGAGTCGTCAGGTGATGCAAACTGTCATGGCTGCATCCATGACGGCCACTGCAAAAACCAGGCATGGAGCAAACCAAGGCAGTACACATGGCACTAAGCAGAATACTCAGCGTGTTACCCTCCGCTGCACCTGACGTCTGACCACATGGGAGATCAGGGGAAGTCAGCGCAGAGGTGAGCAATGGCCGATCCTAGGCCACAACCTGACACACTGGCTGGTGATCTGCCTAAACCCTGATCTGCTGCAAGCTCCACTTCATGCTCCTCCTCTACCAGTGTAATAGTGAGTACGGCTGTATTACTGCTTGCATATTAGATTACGCTGCCTGGTTAAGCTACACTGGACTGGTTCTTACATCATATACACTGTGTGTACATTTAACTCTGCTAAAACCACCTCCTGAACACACATTTCCAACAAGAACATAGATAGACTACATTATATGTATTTGTATTGTGTTTTTTTCATATGTAATATATATTGAATATCAGTTTTGAGGTGAGCGCCCAAAAGTGAATACTTAATATTATACAAAATTGCTAATTATAGGAAGGGACGGTGAACCCATCAAGTATACACATTGGGAGCACTAATATCTATGATCTAGTGTGCATAAGCTCCTCCATATAGTTTTTATCACCTTAAAAAATTTCCTTCCCCCCAGCCACCTCAATGCAGGCTCAATGCAGAGCTGGCAACATAAATCTTGGGAACTGGTACAGAACGGGCTGCTTGAGATTTTTCTATGGTGGTTTCTCAACAACTAGGAACCTCTGAAGAAATTGTTTCTTCCTGGAGAGATGGTAACTTCAGTCGGTACTCACTATTCATGTAGATAATCACGTGTCCGGAAGACATCTATTTGCATAAGAATATATAATTGAAAAAAAAAAACTAGTTTATTAATGAAATTTATTGTATCTCATCCTTTTACTGCTAAATTTAAAAGTTGTGAAAAAATCTCCAGCCCACCCATGTCTCTACAGCTGCCTCAGCTTCCCCCATGTCTCTCAAGCATCCTCAGCTCCCACCATACTCTTCATGGCCTCAGATGCCTCATCCCTTCGTTCTCCATGACCTCAGCTCCGATTCTATGTCTCTCCATGGCTTTACTCAGCTCCCCCATCCCTATGTCTTTCCATGGCTTTCCTTAGCTCTTCCCACCCCCCTGTGTCTCTACATGGCCTCAGCTCCCACCCTGTCTCCCCATGGCCTCCCCCAGCTCCTCCCACTCTCTCTGTTTCTCAATGGCCTCCATCAGCCCCACCAATCTTTGTGTGTGTCTCTCTAAGGCCTCCCTCAGCTCCCCGTGTGTCTCTCCATGGCCTCATCTTCCACACTGTGTTTCTCCATGTCCTCTCCCAGCTCCTCCCACTCCCACTCCCTCTGTCTCTCAATGGCCATCCCCAGCTCCCTGTTCTCCATGCCTTCAGCTACCCTGCTGAGTTTCTCCATGGCCTCCCTAAGCTCACCCCACCCCACCCCATGTGTCTCTCTAAGGCCTCCCTCAGCTCCCCCAGTGTCTCTCCATGGCCACAGCTTTGCTTCTCCATGGACTCCACCAGCTCTTCCCACCTCCTATGTCTCTCAATGTCCTCCCTCAGCCCCACCAATCCCCGTGTGTGTCTCCATGTCCTCCCTCAGCCCACTGTGTCTCTTTATGGCTGCAGCTACAATCCTGTCTCACTATTGCTTCATTTAGCTGCCCACATCCCCCTGTGTCTCTCTATGGCTTCAGCTCCCTCCCAAACCTACTGCTTCTGCTTTGGTCCCTGGATCTTCTGCTTTCACCCTGGTGGTGGCTACTCCTCTGTTCTTAAGTCACAGAGCGTGGATGTCATGTTGTCATGCACTAAATTCCAGGGAGAATATGGCACCCTGCCCATCCAGCCCCTGGACCAACCTATTTGCTGGCCACAGGACAAGAGGCATAACTAGGGAGGGGTTGAGTGGTGAACATGCCCTGGGCACTGTTTGACATGGTGTCATGTGGGGGGGTTACCAGTGGCTGCTGTCCAGGGCAGTGTGTACAGTCCGCCCCCCCCTGCCTCTGGGTCTGACAGTGGCACTATACCCAAATACAAACACACCATGTGTTTGTTTTAGCAGCCAATAAGAGTCTGCCTTCTGGCTCTCACAGTGGGTGAAGAGAGAGACATCATGACATCTCTCCCATAGTGCCGAGTGGGATGGGATGAGCGGATGGCGGTAGGCGCAGGAGCGGGGATTCGAGTAAGTATAATTTTGTGTTCTGTGTGTCAGTGCATTTTAAGTTTATGGGGCACTACTACTGGGGGCACTGTAAAATGGGAACTACTGGAGGCGCTGTATAAGGGGCACTACTGGGGGCACTGCATAAGGGTTACTACTACAGGAGGCAGTGCATAAGGAGCACTACTACAGGAGGCAGTGCATAAGGGGCACTACTACTGGGGACACTGCATAAGGGGCACTGCTGCTGGGGGCACTGCATAAGGGGCATTACTACAGGGGAATTGCATAAGGGCACTGATACTGAGAGCACTGTATAAGGGGCACTACTACAGGGGCATTGCATAAGGGGCACTGCATAAGGAGCACTACTACTGGGGGCAGTGCATAAATGGCACTAGTACTGGGGGCACTGTATATGGGGCACTACTACAGGGGGCACTGCATAAGGGGCACTGCTGCTGAGGCACTGCATAAGGGGCATTACTACAGGGGAATTGCAAAAGGGCACTGCTACTGAGAGCACTGTATAAGGGGCACTACTACAGGGGCATTGCATAAGGGGCACTACTACTGGGGGCACTGCATAAGGGGCACTACTATTGGGGGCAGTGCATAAATGGCACTAGTACTGGGGGCACTGCATATGGGGCACTACTACAGGGGGCACTGCATAAGAGGCACTGCTACTTCGGGCATTGCATAAAGGGTACTACTACTGGGGGCACTGCATAAGGAGCACTACTACAGGTGGCATTGCATAAGGAGCACTGCTATTGGGGCAATGGCATAAGGGGTACTACTACAGTGGGATTTGCATAATGGGCACTACTACTGGGGACATTGCATAAGGGTCACTACTACTGGGGGCATTAAGGTGCAAATGGAATGGAAAGGAATGTTCCAAGATTGATGAGAAATGGTGGTGTGTCATGTTGACATGCCCCCATTTTTCAGTGGCCATGCCCACTATTTGCTTTGCATCGAAGGTGCGTGCACACAGTTGGGGAGATGCCATTTTTCAGCTTGCCCTGGGCCCCAAATACCCTAGTTATGCCACTGCCACAGGAACCAGCGATAATGACATCACAACCGGTCCTTCTGTCCTGATATATTGGGCAGCCATTTTGAAAGTGTTTATGCATGGGGTCATTTGTGCATTACCTTACCAAATTTTTATATCAGTTGGTGGTTCAGTCAATGTAAGGATTTGTCATTCAAGTGTGTACCCCATATTAAAATCACTGTGGAAGTACTGTGTGTCTGCTATATACCAATGTTTACTCCAGACATGGTTGTGTATTCATTTTCAGCATTGTAAACAATTATTGCATGAATGCATGCAATAATTGAAAAATATGCTTTTTGTGTCCTCTAGTTTCATGAGGAGAAAGCGTCAATATTTGCAAAATCTCCCTTTGACTAATGAAAAATCTGCATTCTCAAAAAATCTACAACTAAATACTTAACAATCCCTTGATTACAACAAATATTTCAAGTTGTATTTGATCTAAAGTTTTACATTATTATGCTGAAAATGTTTCCTATAAACTGATTAAACAATGTTCATGGTAATTACAGTATCTTCAAACACAAAACTGTTTTAATGTTTCACTTAAAACTGAGTGACTGGTTAAATATACAATGATAAAGTTAGGTTGAACTTGTTTTACAGTACATGTATTAGCCCATTTTTAATCCATTATTAGCCCATTTTTAATCCATTATAAATACTGTAGTTGGACATATGTTGCCATACAGTATAGCTCAGTGAAATTTGAATGTGCTTTTCCTTGGAGGTAAGAACAGCATTGTATACTGATAAAAATTATTCAGAATCTTTTCTATATGGTGCTATGATATTCCCATAACATAACTGCGAGTCTTCATGGCCCTATCGGGAATATTGTAGTTGCGCACCTCACAACTGTCCCTATTTCAGCAGGAGAGTACCAAATTCAGGGAACTTCCCAATTTTCAGGGTAGGGGGTTGCTGTATTACGCTGAAGATGGCATTCCTTTTGTTCAATATGACAATATAGTTGCGTGGCCATGCCAATATAGAGTGTGGCCATGCCCCGTATCGGGTACAAACTCTGTGAGACGTATGTGGTTGGCACAGTCTCACAGTGGTTAAACAGTGTCACTTGCATATCACCTGTCTTTTTTGGTGCTATTGTTTTTGTAAAAACTAAATTATTCACTTAACCAGAGATAAGTTGAAAGAGCATCGCAAACATATACATTATATAGTACTCTGTCTAAACTAACGATAATCTCTAAGTACTCTGTCTAAAATAATGATAATCTCTTAGTACACTGCATAAACTAATGATCATTTCATAGTACTCTGAATAAACTAATGTTAATCTCTTAGAACTTTTTGAAACTCATTTGTGCTTGACAGTAATACCGTAAACCTATATTTGAGCTTTACTAATTCAGTTCTCTCTGTATCTCTGATGGACAACTGCTGCTTGGATTTGTTTTACTTTGTCTTTATAGTCTTCACCCAGTATAATAAACATTTTAATAAGAATCATTTCATGAACAATAACTCATTATTGAGAGATAATAGATTTAATTTATTTGGTAAAAGAGAATATTTTATAGCATTTTCTCTGTACAATTAATTCATACAATAATAGTGATTTGAACACTAATTATTTATTTTCAGCATCGACAAACAGCAGTGACGTCTGAGTGCATGGAGTGACTTTTTTCAAGCGTAATTTTATTTCTTTACTCCACCCCCATGACCTGCTTGTCCACCATGTCCTCCGTGTCCGCTGTATCCACCTTGTGAAACAAATGGGCCTTGTCCACCGACTCCACCTTGCATGTTATTACCTTGTGAAACAAATCCACCTTGTCCACCGAGCCCACCTTGCAGGTCATAACCTCCTTGTGAAACAAATCCACCTTGTCCTTGACCTTGTTGCTGGCAGGGATCAGGTGCAGCACAAGGATCTAATAAGGAAATACAGTACATATGTTTATAACAATGTTTGAATGGAGTAACTTTTAATTTGGAAACAAGGTGCATTTATTGGAGTTTAGCAATATACCGGAAGAGGTGCTTGAAGTAATGAGACACAAAAATGGTCTAAGTTTAAATATTGTAACATCAAGCATGTTTAAGTGATATGGAGCAAAACCAAAAACAAGTTATATATGTGAAAAATAAATAGGAAGCCCACATTCATTCTGGTTACCACCAACATGCACACAAATGTTAGTCCCCTTGGAGTCTTAATTTATGTAGGTTCATACCTTGGCATGGGTCTGGCTGGCATTGCTGTACCGGAGCACATGCTGAAAAGAGAGATTTAAATATTATAGCATCCATTATGGTATGAGAAATATGGCAAAACTGTATTCATGGATTGAGAGTAAAAAAAAGTGAAATCTGCACAGGAGTATTTACAGAAAGGTAATAATGATCACTCCACACCCAACATACAGCTTTTGTCCTGCTGATATGCACAAAATGGATTTCTGTTGGGGTGCATTGGCTTCCAGGGCACAGTTGCTGTTTTTGCAGTAGAAGTTTTTGTATAGTAGGCAGAGGGGCGCAGTTGGGCAGAGAGTATGCATTTCCAGTGAAGTGCACAGAAGGTGCATTATTGTTTCTTGTTTAGCAGAGAATTGAGAAAGATGTAATTTTTTTAAGATCGTCATTGTACTTGGGAACTATTTATTTACAGGTGGCAAGCATCTTTCTTCATACACACTAACATTACACATGTAATGAAAACATTTCCTATGTCTCCTCACTTTTTAATTTATTAAAACATTTATAAGTATAAACCAGACAGTAGTTTAGGATAAAAACATTTATAAAATGGAGTGGAAATATTGCTATAGGCAGTTACTGTAAGCTATAATGTGAGGTTGGTTGGATGAGGAGCACTCTGCGTTGCCTCATATCCATATAGCAGCAGAGTCAGCGGGCTCTATGACAGGCCGTGGCTCAGCAGGAGGCCTAACCTCAGACAGGTGCACCCTCTGTTGGTGTGTCTCACCTTCTCTGTATTCCAAGAGACTGAACGTGCCCTCTAGGACTTCCAGCTATATGAACCATAACGAGCCCTACAGAGTATCGCAAGTACTCTATACCACCACCACTATTACAAAGGGACTTAGCGCCACTAACCACCAGGGCATATACCATTCTGCCACCTGGCACACAACAAAACCCAGCAATACCCTTACGCTCCAGGCTGTGCCAGTATTTTTATTGAACCAGTTCATCCCTGTGTCTCTATGCCAACTTGTTGTTCTACTTTGTTGACTAAACCTAAAATCTGGTTAATCTGTGCAACTCACTTTACATCCTGTACACCCAGGGCCCAGTGTACTCTCAGTGTACTGTCTGTGGTTTTATATATATATATATATATATATATATACATACATCATACCATCTATCAAGCTAAGGAACCCAGTGTCCTTCCCTGGTCACTCTGTCAATAGGTCACATGCCCATGCACACTCTGCTATCCTCTGCTAATAAAGTTTACCCTTAAGATTTTCCTGCTTCCTTGGATGTCAAGGAATCATTTGAATTCTTTCATATTAGTTCCCTCAATCACATATTACATCACCTCCAGTATACTCAGAGATAATTCTAAAAATGATTAAATCCTCCTTTTCATCTGGACCTCTATTTTACCCTCAATCATGAAAAAGAATCCTGTTACAGGACCTCTGATAAAACAAATGTCCATGCAACTGTCCTTACTCTCACTTAAATAAATACAAAAAGAGAATACATAATTGAAGTAAAATATAATTATATAATATTCTAAAATGTTTAATTTCTTCTTAATCACTTGCTAATCATGTATTCTAAGGTAATACCCCCCTCTTGGTATATAAAATGCAAAATATAACGTCAAAGTTCTATAACATGCAAAAATATTCAGTATACAGACATATGGTTTTAATTTTAATATAGTCACAGCAGACTTCCTCAGAGACTGTTCATGTCCTTACATTGCCTACAGAAGGTGCATTTACAATGTATGTTATACTTATATTACATTTATATTGCATTAGTGGGAGTTATTAACAACATTTTAACATTTCATTTAGAAATATTCTACTCAAATGACCTAAAATAATCTGGTTATGTTGGGTTCCAAAGTGTAATGGTTTTCCCAGGATAGCCCCTGTTTTTGACATTGATGTTTGATTATTGGTGCACCTACAGCTCTATTTTCAAAATTGAGAGAGAACTAAGTATATTAACTATTTTAATATTATTTTTGTATTCTTATGACTGCATCTTTACTATGCCTGCCCTTTATATGCATACATAAAAATTGTACCTATACACATTCAATGTAAACATTCAGTTGTTAGATTGTTGTACTCACGGTCTTTGCTTTGATGTCCTCCCTTTGCTGACATGATGGTCTCTCGAGAGATAATATGCAAGTGTAAAGATACTTTAGCTCTTAGAGAAGATGCTCTTTATATACAAAAAAATAATATGCCATTCCCTTATTGTTGGACAGCATTCCAGTCGCCTTCACCACTGTTGTAATTTTTCCATGACTATCCTTAATTGAATGTTTAAGTATCATTTGACAGTGAGTTATCTCAATTTAGAATGCATATGCTATTTCAGAAATTGTGATTGATTTTTACAACAATTATTTTTGTACAGATATTATGGGTGTGTCAAATAAATAAAAAACTGAACATTCAATATACACCTATTAATTATTTAAAACTTAATTAAACATAAGTATGACTTTTAAAAATGGTCTTAGTGGTTTGGTGGCTTTGTTAGATTAAAATAATTATTCCCAGTGGAATTAAAATGCTAGCTAAGTACATATAACAGAGATAGAGAAAATAGGAATGCTGTGAACTCCATTTGCATGACAGGTGAAACATACATAAAGGCAATAGTGGAGGTATAAAGTTGATGACATGCAATAAATATAATATATATTTTATTAATATTTGTAAAAAGTCTATTTGACAGTAAGGTAGGTTGTCGCATTTTAGAGAGATGAATAAAAAATAAGTAATGTACTGTAGTTACTGAACATACTGTAGCTTATTAAATTACCATATATAAGATGTGCTAATTTGTTTTCCATAGAATGTAGTTTTTTTGTTATTATATATTTGATTTTTTTTTACAGGTCACATATAATACATGGCTAATAAGTCAAAGGCTAATAAATTAAAGGCATGCAAAGTTACATAAACTGGATGTTTCAAAGACAGATTAAGGCTATCTTCTTGAGATATTGGCATATATGGCTCCGCTGTTTCTAGATTTTCTTAGGCACTTGGATTTCCTGACCTTTCAAGGTTGTCCCTGTCTGGGAATTCCACATGGTGCATTTTCATCTGCTGATAACATGTTTGCATTTGCCAGTCTCCTAGTAACACTGTTGCTAAAGTTGCGGCAAAAAGTTCCTCTCCACGTGCAGGTCCCGGGCAACTCAACCGCACTGAGCATCTTTCTCACTTACAATGTGCATCTTATACAGAGGCGAATTAAGACCCCATGGGGCCCTAGGCAAGATAATAATATGGGGCCCCCTACTCTTATTACTACATACCACTCTATTTACTTACTCACGGACTGAAATCACATACCTGATACACACAGGTCACACCAATATCACACACCTTATACACACTGGTAAGGTAGGCAGAGGCACACATGAGGTGGGTGGGCAATAGCACAGGTGGAAGGGGTAGATAGAGAGAGATGTAAATATACAAAACTGTAGCCAGAGAGATAAATAGTAATTTACTAAATCAAATTATTTCACAGCATCTTATTGAATTAAACCAATAGCAAAACAGTCAAATGATCATATTCAAATCTCTGATACCCTACCAGCTAGAAAAAAATAGGAATATAATTAGATATTTTGGGATTTGAGGGAACATTCTAGTTAGAAAAAAAAAAAAATTCAAAGCACAAATGTGTAAAAGGTAAAAGTAACATTATTCTTCATACCTTGCTGTAATGCGTTTTGTAACATAAATCTTATATCCAGCAGTACCATTTTCAAAGTGCTTTTAATCTTTAAATCAAGTGCAATAAGTATCTGTAATAAGCGTCAGCTTACAGGGCAGGGGTGAGGGGGGGAGAGGGTTAACTGGCAGGGAGGGGTGAGAGGGAGGAGGTAGAGGACTGAAGAGAGAGAGGAGAGAGAGGATGGGGCAGTATAGAGGCAAGGGGGGAAGGGGCTGGAGACACAGGGATGTACTATACTTATATTGTTGTTTTTCCAGCTTGAACTGCGCATTAACAGTAGTAGGTCCCGCCGGTGAGGAGAGAGGATAAGTGGCAGGGACCTACATAGTTTGACTCTGCGCTGCCTCTTCAAGGCAAAAGTATGAATGACCACAATGACCAGTCCTAATGGGGAGGCCTGGGGCACTGCTCCTTGTGTCTTCTAATAATGTATTTCTCCAACTCGGCACACAGGCAGTTAATGGCTGCTATCATCTAAGGCAGCGGACTCCCTGACAATGGCTGCAGTCCCTCTCAGCATACTATGTAAATGCAGGGGAAGGGAAAAGGAAGAGAAAGAGAGGTGGATTTGGAAGACAAGAAAATGCAGCTTATTGGTGGGTGGTCCTGGAGGAGGGGCCAGCCATCAAAACCTGACGGACAGAGTTAGTAATAGTATTAATCCAAGCAGTGGCTGGCAAGCAGCTTTGACAAGAGGTAATCCGGCCCTGTGCGCTGCCCTGACTACCCTCCCCAACACCTCCGAGCAGCCACTGGCCACGGAGTCCCCCACCCTAACAGTGTCCATGGACTGACTGACAGGCAGGCAGTAAGCAGAGAATGCTGCCCGAACACTCTAATTGTGTTATACACACAATTAGAGGGACCAGGTGCACTCTCATGTTTACAGCCCTGCCGTCAGGAATGTGTGCGTACTGGCAGCCCGCAGTGCAGCAGGGTGCCCAGCCCGCCCCTGCTGCCTTCTCAAGAACCACAGACCTTAGGCTAGCAGTAGCCAAGTTGTCCAATGATAACTATAAACTAAATTGAAATGCTGATGTCTAAAGATTATTTGTGGGAAGTCATAATTACAGACAGACCAGAGATTAATAATCAGGAATGGGAGAATGGGATAAGAAGAGCAGACAAGTGCTACCATATGCTTATTAGTTGAGTATGATGAGCTAATTCACATAAGACATGAGAGTAATGCTAAGGGTATGCAGGCCCGCCAAGAGCCGCAGCGGGGCCAGGTAACAGGATGCATGGCCTAATCGCGGGAGGTGTGGCCACGCCCCCTTCCCGAAAAAAGAGTTATGCGGTGCTGCACGCTGGGGAGGGGGGCGTTCTGAGCCCCCTCAGCCCAGTGCAAAGCCAAGGGGGGCGCGATCAGTGTGATCGCTCCCTCGCGCAGGTGTAGCAGCCACGAGCAGTCTCCCACTGCAGCTCAGCACAAGCTGTGTGCTGGGCTGCTGTGAGAGAGGGGGGGACAGCGCCGGACCCGGGCCCCCGCCAGGCCCCTCAGGAAGCCCGGGTAATCTGTAATCGCCCCCCCACCTCTCTCGGTGCACCTGAGGGTATGTGGGACGCATTGCAAGATCTACATGAAAGAACCATTTTAAACTATCCCTGCTAAGAAAACTGTACCAGATGAGACTTAGCAAAAGAAGGACTGGAGCATATAATTTGGCTGATGGAGATTGTGGGGTCCATTTACTAAGCCTTGGATAGAGATAAAGTAAACAGAGATAAAGTCACAGCCAGTCAGCTCCTAACTGTCATATCATAGGCTGTGTTTGAAAAATGATAGTTAGGAGCTGAATAGTTGGGACTCCGTACACTTTATCTCTATCCAAGGCTTAGTAAATAGACCCCTGTAGTACACCTCAGATCTATAGGAGAGGATATAAAATGCAACCTCTTAGTAGCCATGCCCCTGTGCAGCTTACCTGATACATACAGTGCACTGATAAAAGCTCTGGAAACAAGGCCTGAAGCAGAACTCACACTGGATTTTGTAAAAAACAGGCTCATCAATGGATATCAGTGCAGAAAAGAAATTACAAAGGAAAACATCGACAGTGACACAGAAAAAGCCGTTAAAGTTACAGATGCGCAGTTGCATAATCATGAAACAAGAGCATGTTTTTGTTATGGCTCAGTATCAAAAGTCCTGTTCAGCCTTGAGGGCTAGAATTCCTTGGCTGGATGTGGCCGGGTGGTTGCCTGAAGGGCTGGAGGAGCTGGCTTGAAATGTGGCTTAAGAGTCAATTAGTTGTGGTGTGGCCTTTGGGCCAGTAGCAGCCCCTGGGCTGGATGGGAATGTGGTCCAGTAAGTGGTGATGCTGCCTTTGGGCCGGTAGCAGCCTTTGGGCTTGATGAGGCCTGTGGGCCTGTAAGTTGAGATGTGGCCTTTGGGCCGGTAGCAGCCTCTGGGCTGAATGAGGCCTGTGGGCCTATTAGATGAGATGTGGCCTTCGGGCCGGTAGCAGCCTTTGGGCTGGATGAGGCCTGTGGGCCTATAAGTTGAGATGCGGCCTTTGGCCCGGTAGCAGCCTCTGGACTGGATGAGGCCTGTGGGCCTATTAGAGGAGATGTGGCCTTTGGGCCAGTAGCAGCCGCTGGGCTGAGTTGCTGCCTTGAGTGCAGGAAGGCTTTGGCAGGATGCGGCCTTGGGCCGAGACACAGTCACTGAGTAAAGCTGCAGCCTCTGAGCTGTAGGACTTGGCTAGGAGATGCTGTGGTGCACCAGTGTTACCAGGATGACACAATCAGTCGTACACTGGATTGCGTACTCAGGACACCCAGGTGTGCTTAACACCGCTGGGATGACACAAACGGACATACACAGGATTGCATACTCAGGACGCCCAGGTGTGCTTAATGCCGCCAGGATGACACAAGCGGGTTGTACACAGAATGGCGTACTCAAGAAGCTAGGTTGCACACTCTGGACTCTGAGTGCGGCCTATGCCGCCTGGATGACACAGATGGCAGGTAGTGCAGATGCGGACTGTGCCGCCTAGATGACACATATGGCAGGGAGTACAGATTGGGACCATGCTGCATAGATAACACAAATGGCAGGGAGTGCAGATGCGGACCGTGCCGCCTAGATGACACAAACGGCAGGTACAATGGAGCTGGCTGGATATTGGAACTCGACTGTGAACAGGAGACCAACAGAAACCGGAAACACGTGAAACTGTATCACCAGCATGGAGTGAAGAGCTGGCTGGAATTTAACAAACACAGTACCCAACAAGAGCAAGCCTCCCTAATGAGAGACTGTTGAGCACCTGGGCTGTGCACAGACAGGAGAATCAATTAGTGTGCACCTGACACTACACACAGACAGGCAGTAATTAGTGCAGAGCCTCAGCAGCAACGAAGACTGGAACTGCAAACAATATGCTGCTACCAGAGATCCTAACATAAGAAAGAAGGAGACTTCAGCGAACGCTTGCCCGGCATTCACCCCGCACAGAATTGGCAGCGCGGCGCCTTGTGACAGTTTTAGATGTAAGAAAATTGGACATTTGAAATAAAAACCTCAATATGGAGAACAGAACAGCAGAAATCATCTTTGAAAGGGTCTAAGCAGGGCTGGTGTGATGCGATAAGCCATCCCTGCACAGAAAGGAGGTGCAGAACAGGGGAGGCACCGCCGCCACCTACTCCATTTTATTGGCGCCCGCTCAAATTTTGTTACCAGTGGGCATATGGTTGCTCCTTTCCTGCAGCCGGAGGCTGGAGCTCACTCCTGAGCTCCGTCTTCTGTCTCCAGTAGTGTGTGTAGGGAGAGACGTTACGCTGCGGTATACTACTCCTCTCAGAGCATCTCAATAGCGCTGGGCATCTTACTTCGTATTGCATATAGACGCTAGGGGGTATTTTTACTAATGGTCAATTTTATTCTATTTTGATCAATTTAAAATTGATCCAAATCAATCAACATCGATGTTGTGTTTCTGGGGCTAAATCACATATTTACTAATACCTAAAAAAACTAATAAAACATTGTTGATCAAACCTGATAGTTTTTGTTATTGATTTTAAATCACAAATGAAAATGTGAAGAACATGGAGAGCTAACTTGTCTAAAAGGTAGCAGTCATTTTCTCAATAGGGAATAACTTTCTTCACTTCTTTATGAACCCCTAATTCTAGGATGTAAAGCCCTGTAGTAGAACCCTATGAGGACACTGTAATTGTAATACCTAGAGCTGCATTCAATTAACCACGATACTTACCGCCGTCTTGTAGCCTCGGACTTTAACGTCCAAAGCTGTTCAATGACAATCCCCTTTCCTCACATGGCAAGTATGCAGCTATTGCGTATTAACCCATAGATTCCCATAGATTCCGGGTTACCTGCCCAGAACTATGGGTAAACGCGTTCGCAGCAGACGTAGTAAGGGAAATAATTCTACTTGATGCGTATTTCTGTTCGAACCTCAGGAGGGGACAAACAGAAATCTAGGGCAGCCTGCCTTTTTATCGCATTTATCTAATTTAATCCAGACACTAAATTGAGATAACACTTCCGGTGATACCTAAGAAACATCTTGCCAGTCTAATACTTACACACTGTAGTATAGCTCTCCCTTCCTATGTCCACCAATAGAATTACTGTATGTTTGTTAGCTAAAGAATTATCTTTGTTCCTACATTCCAGAAAAAAATTCCAGTTCAGTTATGTCACTTTCAGAGACAATGCACAGTAGATTAAGGGATTATTTTATTAAGTACAGATGTATCCACATATATCTATCCTCCGTGCACTACAAGGCACCTTACACATAACACATGAGCGCCGTGTGACTCAGTAGCACTTACCGTGTTTTTGTGTGACTTTTTCCCTTCAGTGTGTGTTATTTCCACAGCAATGTGAATTGGAAGCACAAGCAGATTCTGCTGATCAAAATGATATGTGGCATGCCTATGTTCTGTGTGCGACTGCGGGTGTATCTGCATGCAAAATGCTACGTCAGAAGCTGCTTGTGCGCACTATCACATCGCTGGGTGAATATGACGCATTTGAAGGAAAAAAGTTGCATGAAAAAAGACGCTCAACACTACGAGTCACGCCATGGCATGGCGCGACTAGAAGGGCTGTTTAACGCTCAAGGAGGTTAGATGTATGAGGACACATCTGTACATGGTTGCCCAGGAAAATTATGTTCCAATTTGAGGTAGAAATCGTTTTGATCCCCCGTCGTGTAATCCCTACAATATGTTGTAAATTTAACTAGATTATTGAAACAGTAGATTCTTTATGCTCTCAAACAACATAATTATAAAATTGACTAGAGAAGGTTTTACTAACTTTACTTAAGAATAAACAAGCTATTATCCGCCCTGCAGATGGGGTGTAGGCACTGTATTACTCAGTCAAGTTAATTATTTTAATGAAGATAAATGACAGTTATCTATGACAGAATGCTATAAGGTATTACAGTCACAATATAAAAAAATATTTGACAATACACAATTGGGAAAAACTAATATTTGTACACACACAAAATAACTGCAGATTTTATGATATTTGATTTTCCTAAAGTTTCTATTTTACAATGTATATGTATTACCCAGGATTCAAAACCTATGATTAACCCATCGGAAAGGCCCATTTTTTCCTCCCATGGTTCTCTGGGCTCCATTCAAACCCAGTTGTTAAGAAACATTCGCTCTTAACTGCCGATGGTTCGCATTCTGCGCATGCTTATGCATCGCAATGCACGTGCGTGTACTAGTCCGAGCGGTCAGGAAGCATATGCTCGCCGAGCAGTGGAGTAATTTCATCCCTGGTGCCCGGAGGCAAGATAAATGTTGGTCCCCCCCTTGTTATTGCATTAGATATGCCTAATGTTTGTAACCACTCCCTAACTTGTATGTGAAAGCCTGGATCTTCAGTGATGGTAACTAGGCCCATATGGAATGCTGGGAAGTGGGTGTAGTCTGGTGTACAGTATGTCTATAGTTTACAAATGGCTGAATAAAGAGCATAGCAGTTGAAACGCATGCATCAGTGTCCATATGATTGCATATACAAGCATGCAAACAAAACATGGTGTCAGAATAAGTGTAAAATGGACTCTGCTAGTGCTTAGAGGGTGAGATGATCCTGCAAAAGTCTGCAAAGCTGTGATACTCAGTGTGTGAAAACTCTGCCTTGTGCTCTTGTAACATCAAACTGTGTGTAGCAATGGATAAGCTGTCTCCTCCAACAGGCATGCAAATATCTGGTTACTTGTCTGAAAACTGGAAAAGATTTAAACAAAGGTTTAATATTTACCTTACTGCATGTGGAGCAGATAATGAGGAAGATAACACCAAGGCATCCATTTTCCTCCATGTGATAGGAGAGGATGTGCTGTACATTTATAATAGTTTTCAGTTTGCTGAAGGGCAGAAAATGGTTTTAAACTCTATAATGCTAAAGTTTGAAGACTACTTTGTACCAAGAAAAAATGTGACATATAAAAGATATAAGTTTTTCACTTGTGATCAGAAGAATGGAAATAAATTTGATCAGTATGTTACAGAGCTGCAATTACTCAGCAAAACCTGTGAGTTTGGTGATTTAAAGGATTCACTGATTAGAGATCGTATTGTATGTGGAATACCTGATAATGGACTCAGAGAGAGAGATTGCTGAGAGAGCAAGATTTAACACTAGATAAGGCAGTGAATATGTGTAGTGCAGCAGAAATGACAAAGCTTCAAGCTAAAACCCTACACAAGGTAACTGATGGTGCTGTACATGTTGTGAAGAAAACATAGCCAAACAGAACACCATTCTCTAAAATGAAGCAGTATAAGTCACAGACTAACAGAGAAATGTGTAATAGATGTGGAAATATCACAATCCTAAAATGTGCCCAGCTTATGGTAAAACCTGCATGAAATGTGGTAGAATGACTCACTTTGCCAAATGCTGTAAAACAAAACGTGAAGCAAACACAGTGCACACTGTTACACAAGCTGAGACTGAAGAGTTTTTTGTGGATTCCATTGAACTGTGCAGTGCAGATAAGAAGGATTGGATTGTTCCTTTAACAGTGAACGAGATTGTCATTCCCTTTAATTTTTGTACAGGCGCACAGGTTAATCTAATATCTTTTCAAGGCTATAATACTTTTAGATTAAAACCTAAAATTCATCCAGCCAATGTGAAAGTTGCAGGCTATACTGGTGAGAAAATTCCTGTAAAAGGTAAATGCCTAGTGACACTGAAATAGAGAGGCAAAAGTTTAAAACCTCTCTACTGATTGTGGATAGAGATGTGCAACCGATCTTAGGACTAAGTTCATGTGAGAAATTTAACTTGATAAAGAAAGTTTTTATGGTGACATCACAAGTAGAAGATAAGTGCAAATCAGTGTTTACAGAATACAGTGATGTATTTGAAGTCTTAGGTTGTCTACCTGGTGAGCATAAGATAAATACATACTACGTCAAGTCCCCACTACCCACAGTAAATGGATTGGTGGAAAGTTCAGTAAAAACTGTAAAGCGTCTCATGAAAAAAGCGCAGGAAGGTAAAGAAAATTTTTACAAAAGTCTCTTAATCTACCGCAGTACACCTCTGCAGAATGGATTCTCTCCAGCACAAATGTTGATGGGAAGGAGAATTAGAGCAAATCTTCTTATACATGATGAACTGCTTAAAACGCATAGTTCAACATTAGTCAGACTGAGTAAGGAACGACAACAGGTGAAACAAAAACTCTTCAATGATAGTCGAGCAAAAAGCCTGTCTGATTTTAGATCGGGTGACTAAGTTCCATCTCAGAGACTATGAGAAAGGTATTTGGATGCAGAAAGGTACTGTGCAAGCACAAGTAGCACTAAGATCTTATACAATACGCACAGAGCATGGAACAGAAGTAAGAAGAAATCAGGTGGATCTCAACCTAACCAACATGAGGACAACATGACTGAAGAATATCCTTCATCTGACATGTATGATAATCTGGATAATGGTAAACAAACCATGATTCAAGAAAAATCCAACATGGTTGATAAATCACAGACTGTGTATGAAAGATCCAAAAGAGAAATTTGCAGACCTGAGATTTACATATTACATTGTTGAATTGTTGTACTGAAGGATACGGGCTTATCTGGAAAATAGGATGTGATGTAACTGCATTAGATATGCCTAATGTTTGTAGACACTCCCTACTTGTATGTGAAAGCCTGAATCTTTAGTGACGGTCCCTGGGACCATGGGGATTGCTGGGAAGTGGGTGTAGTCTAGTGTACAGTATGTGTATAGTTTGCAAATGGCTGAATAAAGAGCATAGCAGTTGAAACCCATGCATCATTGTCCATATGAATGCATATACAGGCATGCAAACAAAACACCCCTCACCCCCCCAAATTAAAATATACCAACTCCCAGCACCTATTCCAGCTCCAGCTCCCACCACCCCCCTATGCAGTTCCTTTTAAACAATGCTCCCAGTAGTGGTCCTCCTATGAAGTGCCCTCAGTAGAGGTCCAACTATGCAGTGCCCGCCTACGTAGTGCCCCCCAGTTATGGTCCCCCTATGCAGTACCTCCAGTAGTGGTCCCCCTATGCAGTGCCCCCAGTAGTAAGGCCCCTGTAGTGCCCCCAATAGTAAGGCCCCTGTAGTGCCCCCATATGATGCCCCCAGTAGTAATGCTGCTGTAATGCCCCATATGATGCCCCCAGTAGTAAGCCCCCTGTAATAATCCCCCTGTAGTGCCCCCAGTAGTAAGCCCCCTGTAATGCCCCCTGTAATAAGTCCCCAGTAGTAAGCCCCCTGTAGTGCCCCCAGTAGTAAGCCCCCTGTATAAAAGCCCCCTGTAATGCCCCCAGTAGTAATACCCATGTAATAAACCCCCTGTAGTGCCCCCCCCACGCGCACGCACACACACATACAAAAAAATTACTTACCTTAAACCCCGCTCCAGTGCCTACTGCCGTTCGACCCCGGTGCCTGCTCCTCGGAACTATGGAAGTGACATCATGACATCACTCCCGTAGTGCACTGCGGTACCCAGAAGCCGGAGCTCAGGAGTGAGGTCCATCCTCCAGCTAGTGCCGGGGGGGAGAGTAGGAGCTGGGCACCCGCTGGTAACACACTCAGCGGGCGCCCAGCAAATGGAGGGTGCAGGGGGTGCGACTGCACCCCCTGCACCCTCCGTAGTTACACCACTGGAGGTGGAGCACCGATCAGCGGCACTCATTCTCCATGCACCTCCGGGTGACAATGGAGCCAGGTGCCCCCTTCAGGGCTGGCGCCTAGCGGCAAATGTCTCCACTGTCTCCGGGCGTTCCCCCACTGACGCCAAGTATAGACAGCTCAGCTTAATGAGTTACAGCAGAAGCTGTTTGTGGGTGGTTACAGGAGCAGGCCACTGGAAATGGGAGAGGAGGTGTGAACGCTGGCGTACCTGAGCGTCTTAACGCCATTTCAGAGGCATGCATAGTTAACAGGAAGCATCATAGTACACGTCACCTGGTTGTATTTCACAGTGAAGTGCTCTCAGTGCTTGCAGTAGGGTATAGTCAACCACAAGCGCTGAGTTCGCTTCTGATGGTTCCCGATGTACGATGGTTGCATACACTTCCTGGAGATGACGTGCGCAAGTGGGCATCTTAAGACAGGCAGGTGGGCGTCTACATACTCAAAGCGATCGCACGCCAAGACATAGTGGGCGTGCTTATGCCTTGCCGTGCGATCGCCAGCCATATCGTCACTTAGCTGAATTTGCTGGGTGTGAGTGAACGCATCTAACGAGCTGGTCTGTATCGAGCCCTCTGTATCAACCCAACAGCTCAATTTGTTTTTCCTAAGCCAGTGGTTAAACATAATCATTCTTGTGCAAAGGATTCCATGGATTTCATCAACGGGTTGCAGGATCTTAAGTCAGTTCTTAATAATTGCTATTTGATAGTCCTCATGCTAAAGGTATGAAAGCCCCTTGCTTTCATAAGTATTTGTGTGCATTTCATTCCACATATTTGTTTATACAGGGCCTGATTCAGCAGCGGATGCATTTCTACAATTTACGCAGATTGGGCCATTGCGCATGCATGTAACTCGCACTGCGCATGTGTCACGATCGCTTTCAGATTATGTACCACGTAGGAATCATTTGCAAAGTGAATGTCATGTGATCAGCATTTTGGGGAGGTCATGGGGGGGAGGTTAGTTGAACGCAGGTGTTTATACTCCGTTCTCTGGGCTTGCATAAATAAGCCTTTGCAATTGCTTTTGCTGCATGAGATCTCTCTGCGAGCTGCAGTATTTAAGACAGGTCACATCTGCCGCAATGATTGCATAGCTGTCCGAACTGCATCAATGTTACTGATGTTTACGCAGGTACGCGACATTGGACACAGATGAGAAGGCAGCAGTGGGCGTCCCTATGCCTGGGTAAGCTTTTCAACTATTAGCATATTTTTTGCAGCTGCGTTCCGTGCAAAATCGCAGGTGTGATCGCATTAGTATCCACTGCTGAAGTAGACCCTCAGACGGATCCCCCAACAGATTATTTGATGTTGATTTGTGATGCTCTCTTAAATAAAAAATATTTTATTTTTAAACATTTTATTTTAACTGAGGCTGTTAGGCACAATAATATAGTTGAATATGACCCCATCATATGTTATTTTTTTAATAAATTAATATGAAAATCAACATATGTTATTTGGTAAAAAAAATGCTATATTTGCATATTTTGTTTAAGCTTGCTACATAGATGATTTCTTTATGATGTTTTCCTGAGATAAGCAGCTGCTCATGGCATTCATCAATAAATGTCAATACTTGCATAGTACAATTCAGATTACATTGTCTTATAGTCAGTAAATTACACATTTTCTGTTGAGAGAGGAGTACGCTCCGCACTGCCTCTCCCTCTCTGCTCGTCCCTCCGGAACTCCGTATCCTGGAGACAGAGGTGCATCACAGACGCATCCTTTGACCCTTGCCGAAGTGCACTAATTTGCATGAGCAGCTTCTCTACCTGTCTACTGTCCTCCATCCTCCATCACAGAGGATGTGCCCCTGAACATTTCTATAACCGAGATTGTGCATTGCAGTGAGATGACAGTATACGCTATATCATTACTGCTAGTTGTTTGCTACACCACACACACCTGCATTAACCCCATATCTGGATCTGCTGGACATACTGCATACAGTAACTGTTGTTATATCTGTTATATGCCTGCTTTGTGTACCTGCTGCATACCACGTAACCTTTTGTTAATCTGCACCTGTTTTCTATTGGTTGATAAACTAATCAATCTGGTTAAATTAACTACCGAGTGGACTGACCTCCATCGCAAACCGGTGACACCTCTTAAAATCATAGGTTCTGCCAATATTTTCCACCACTGTTTGCAGAAACTGTACTGACCAAAATGATTGGCTAACAGTTTCCACCCTAGACTCTTTAAAATTAATTTTACCATTTACCTGATATTGAGCTTTTACCTGCTGAACTTATAGATATGGATGAATATTTCCTTAATAGAAGTTCTGATGTCAAAGGGATAAATTAAGCTATTGAAAAAAGTATAACATGGACAATAAGAATTGATTCCTAAAAATGTAACTAAAAGGATCTTATTGATTTTTCTTAACACATTCTTTATAGAGTCAAAGTCATTCAAAACTCCTTATTGAGACAGTAGCATAGTTTGAGTTCTGATCCAATTTTGGAAAAATTATTGCAGAAGCAGCTACTTTTTTGCAATAGATAAAAGTCTAAAATCAAGATCATTTTGGTGAAGTCGTGATAGAGGAACCGAAAGGTTGGGTCTGCTTAAAGCCTGATATCTTTTTCTGGTTGTCTGAGTTTGACTTTCCTTTGATCATTGATTAGAACAGGAGTTCCCAAACGCGGTCCTCAAGAATCCCCAACAGTTCAGGTTTTAGAGATATTCATGGTTGAGCATGCCTTGATATCTCATTTAGAATTGATATTGCTGCCTATCAATGGGTTACCAAAAAAATGTATTTGTTATTGGGTTTGTCCCACTTTTGGGTAAATGCCTCCATAGAAATTGATAATAATTGTAAAAGTAGTTGGAAAACTACTGAGCTGTAAATCCTTCACAATGACAGTTGGGCTTTGTTAACATCATGGGTGATGTGTTGATGGTGATAACGCGGTGAGTTCTAGGTTTACTTATCAAACCTTACTTGTTATAAAGGATAATGAAATAATTCACACAAATACAGATTCTAAAATAAATGACAATGCTTTTACTTTTAGACAGCAGTTTCGTACATGTATTTTGCCAGTGCAGAGTTGCAACAAAAAAACATAACACTTAGGTTATTTTAGCAGCAGTAGGAATATTTGCAAAATAAATTTGTGACACCTAGTGCCAGTCATACCAGTCAGCCAATTTCATACATACCGCACAGCAACCGCGCCCAGCACCCCCTTCAGACCCTTGATGTGCTCCCTCTCTCCTCTGTCCTCCGACTGCCCCCCTCCCTCTTTCTCTCATGAGCTTTATACTATACTGCCAGTTAATATTAATTTATTTAATATTCGTATGTGCTAGACACTAATTTGTTATACGTCTTAACCAAAGTATAATATGTTATCTTCTTGTTCTGTTCCCAAACTTCTTGTAGGCCAAGGCTATCTTGATTAGTACTCTTTTATTTATAAAGTCTGAGACTTGTTGTCTGCTGTTTTGCACACACTAAGAAACTGACATAGATTTAAACCTACAGTACAAGCATTTCTATTGCTGAACCATTATAAACATGGCTGCCTCATCAGTTCTAACTTATCCATATCTCCACAGTTAATCACAGCTGCATAGAAATAAACACTAATCTGTATATACTTTTAATACATTATATAATATACCTTGGATAAAATATTAAACAAAATGACTGATGCAACAGGGACCCATCCATTTACTTTGGAGAGGAAAAGGGTAGGCCTTATTTCTCTCCAGGCCTGAGACCATTCAACAAATGCACCTCACACAACTATACTAATACTGAATCTCATCCTAACATTTATATATATTCTACATTGCAATATAAGGGAAAATAAAGGAACATAAGCAGGCATATATTGGTGAATTGCTGAAGGAATATGTACGACCACATATTCCTGAGTTAACAATGGTAGTTGGTAGCAAGCCCATATGGAGAGGTGTTGATGTTTGCAACAAGTTATAGGCAACATCTAAAACCAATTAACTACAGTGACACATGTAAAAGCTCATCAACAATGAGCAAGCAGCTGTACTTTCCAAATCAAATCTAGAACAAACCAGTGAGGATCACCACATACTGCTGATTGCATGACAATGGATACACAAACAAGCAGGTCAAAGAGGAGCAGAGGCCACACATTGACAAGGCCAACCTATAACAGAAAATGTATTACCTAAATATGGTTACAGGCAATATGTACTGTAACAATGACCTTCCATCAATCAGTAAAAATATGTTGTGGATAGCAGAGGGAAAAGGGATGGTGAAATGTGTAAAATGGACTTCTACTAAAATATAAGAACAAAGAAATTTACAAGTGTAGCCACATTGAAAGAATTACCAGTGGTCCAACTAGGTGATCACGCAGGTCAACATACAGTCAGGTGCATAAATATTGGGACATTGACAGAATTTTCATATTTTAGCCTCTATTCACCACCACAATGGCTTTGAAATGAAAACAAACAAGATGTGCTTTAACTGCAGACTTTCAGATTCAATTTGAGGGTAATCACATCCAAATCAGGTGAACGGTGTAGGAATTACAACGGTTTCTATATGTGCCTCACACTTTTTAAGGGGCCAAAAGTAATGGGACTATCAACTCAAAAGCTATTTCATGGACAGGTGTGGGCTATTCCCTCTTTATTTCATTATCAATTAAGCAGGTAAAAGGTCTGGAGTTGATTCTAGGTGTGACATTTGCATTTGGAATCAGTTGCTGTCGACTCTCAATTTGAGATCCAAAGAGTTGTCTCTATCAGTGAAGCAAGCCATCATTAGGCTGAAAAAAATCAAAAAATTAGGCTGAAAAAAATCAAAACAAACCAATCAGAGAGATAGCAAAAACATTAGGTGTGGCCAAATCAACTGTTTGGAACATTCTTAAAAAGAAAGAACGCACCGGAGAGCTCAGCAACACCAAAAGACCCGGAAGACCATGGAAAACAACTGTGGTGGATGACAGAAGAATTATTTCCCTGGTGAAGAAAAACCCCTTCACAACAGTTGGCCAAATGAAGAACACTCTCCAGGAGATAGGTGTATATGTGTCAAAGTCAACAATCAAGAGAAGACTTCACAAGAGTGAATATAGAGGGTTCACGATTGGTGAGCCTCAAAAACAAGAAGACCAGATTACAGTTTGCCAAACAACATCTAAAAAAGCCATTACAGTTCTGGAACAACATCCTATGGACAGATGAGACAAAGATCAACTTGTACCAGAGAATTGGAAAGAGATGAGTATGGAGAAGGAAAGGAACTGCTCATGATCCAAAACATACCACCTCATCAGTGAAGCATGGTGGTGGTAGAGTCATGGCATGGGCATGTATGGCTGCCAATGGAACTGGTTCCCTTGTATTTATTGATGATGTGACTGCTGACAAAAGCAGAAGAATGAATTCTGAAGTGTTTCAGGCAATATTATATGCTCATATTCAGTCGAATGCTTCAGAACTCATTGGACGGCGCTTCACAGTGCAGATGGACAATGACCCGAAGCATACTGCAAAAGCAACCAAAGAGTTTTTTAAGGCTAAAAAGTGGAATGTTATGCAATGGCCAAGTCAATCCCCTGACCTGAATCTGATTGAGCCTGCATTTCACTTGATGAAGACAAAACTGAAGGGAAAATGCCCCAAGAACAAGAAGGAACTGAAGACATTTGCAGTAGAGGCCTGGCAGAGCATCACCAGGGATGAAACCCAGCGTCTGGTAATGTCTATGCATTGCAGACTTCAGGCTGTAATTGCCTGCAAAGGATTTGCAACAAAGTATTAAAAAGTGAAAGTTAGATTTAGGATTGTTTAGTTTGTCCCATTACTTTTGGCCCCTTAAAAAGTGGGAGGCACATATAGAAACCGTTGTAATTCCTACACAGTTCACCTGATTTGGATGTAATTACCCTCAAATTAAATCTGGAAGTCTGCAGTTAAAGCACATCTTGTTTGTTTCATTTCAAAGCCATTGTGGTGGTGAATAGAGGCCAAAATATGAAAATTCTGTCAATGTCCCAATATTTATGCACCTGACTGTATATAATTGAAGCTGCTTATACTTTTATTGGGATTTCCGCAGAAGTTCAGATGGATCCTACATAATTTCACAAAGAAAAATGAAGCACAATCCATCTTCCACATTTTCTACCATCCTTGAGCTGCTGAAAGGAATGAAGTTTGCAAGATTACCCCTACACATACATTGAAATCATAGGACACTCTGTCACAGCTGTAAACCTGTTAAAGAGCTGCATGCTTGGAGAATTATACTCCTATGGCTACTTTTATAAGAGTTGGTAATGAAAGAGACAGTGACTTCTAATGAGGAGTGACCATTAAAGGCAATTACACAATGCAGTAGGCTTGCCTAGAATGTCAGTGATAACCAGATACTAATCAGATACAAAATTAGAAATGTTCAATGAAGTTCCATTTATTTACCAATAGTCATGTATGATAGCCCTAAATCCCACTGATTTAAACCACAATGGTGTGTTAAGATAGACTTTTAACTGAACTGAGGTGAAATATTGTACACATATTACCCTCAATACAAAAGTAGTTTTCTCTATAGGTTCCTTACTTGGATATCTGTTTATGTTACTCATAACACATTAAACCGGAGGGTGCAGTAAAGACAATGCAATACATGTCAAACAAAAAGTGTGCCTAGCTCCCTCATAAAAGAACATGGGTTGGAAGAAAGGTAAAGTAGGAAATGTAGTGTCTTGGGGTCCAGATAATACAAAATATCTGTAGTAATGGTAAAAAGTGACATTGATTCTGGTAATTTTTTACTCTCTCTAGGTTTTCGCCCACAACATAGGAGAGTGGAGTCTGATGAAGAGGCAAAGTGGTCTATGATCTTCATGGAGATTTAATCACTGGGAAACATGGGAAGAAAATATAGAGCCGATCCCAATGTGTCTGTCAGGGAATTTGTCTTTAAAGATAAAGACAGTACAACATGGTGCATAAACTCTTCCTGCAAATGACATGGATATTCACCAACCATTGGAAGATTTATGCAAAATTTAAAAAAAGAATACATCATAGGCCCATTTTATTATCCACTTCCCCTGTAGTCATTCTTCTCTTTGTTATCAAAGATATTGCTGCAAAGAATGAGCTCAAACTTTGTAAAATAAATGAGGACTTGACCTGGACTGATTAAATTCATCTCTAAAAAGTACTTATTGCATCTAATTACCTTTTGCTTTCTGCAACTTACTGCTACTCAAATTGCTAATACTATCTTCTCTCCAATACCAGGTCTGCTGCCTGGGTGTCATCCTTCATTCCTCCCACTCATTCACCCCCCACATTCATGTTATCTTACAATCCTTCTGCTTTTATCTCTGCAGCATCCTTGGGCCCAAACCCTTCCATACCCTGGAGGCATCAAAATCTCTTATTCATGCCTGCATAGAGTATGGTTGCAAAGCTAAAACCTAAAGAAATTGATGGAAGGGCACCACCAGAAGTTCAGTCTTTGATTTAATTTAATTCAATGCGGGACTCTTATTAACATGATGTTGATGTCCATAGTGGGTTCTTAGATCAGCTTCCATGGCAAGAAATTGAATTGTGTACTGAAATGTTTAGGGCTCTTTCACATAGAGTGCTCCTGTGTCTAGTGTCAGTGGTGCAGTCTGACCATTCTGACTGCACATGCTGAGTGCACTGAAAATTAAGCATATTTTGAGATCAATTATGTTTGTCACATTAGAAATGAAATATAGAGACTGAGATAAATCTATAACAATTTTAATAATATAAAACAATTGAGCAATAAGAAGTGCAGGGATCCAAAAATATATAAAGATGATTGGTAATGCAATAAAAATTCAGGAGCACATCAGATATGTCAGTGCAGGAAAAAATATAGGTGAATACAAGCTGGAGTTCATTGTGAATGCCCTCCTGAAAAAGAGGTCTCCTATACTGCTTGTTATAAGCTGGAAATGGTGTCCACACTGGTACTGCGTAGCTCCGTGTCCATGGGGGACTATGAAACAGCTCTTTCCTTTATTTATTCTCTTAATCACAACTCTTTTAACCTTTCCTTCACACACTCCTTCAACAGGGACTCTATTTCCTTTCTGGATAATACCATGACAATACAAGATCACAAGATCATTTGTTAAAATTATTGTAAAGATGTAAATACTCATTCATAGTTGCATTATTCTAGTGCACATCACTTACCCTGGAAAAAGAACATACCGAGAGGGCAATTACTTAGGGTGAGACGGAAATGTTCCGACTTAGTGACCTTTGATAATCAAGCTGCTATACTTTTAAATGCCGTTAGAGGACGTGGTTATCCTGAAGACCTTTAATAAAATTGTTGAAGGAAGTAAGATGTATTGATAGATCCACGCTCCTAAAAGGCAGAAAGAGATCCACTTTAGACAATGACTCCCCAGAAAACATATCCAGAGACAATAAGGTTTTTGTCTCTAAATATAATAATGCCTCTCTAGAAATAAAAAGAATCATACATAAAAACTAAGAAATTCTTAAACACGACAATGTGTTGAAGAGGTGTCTCCCAACAAAACCGAAGGTCATTTATAAGAGAAATAGATCTGTCAAGACCATTCTAGCACCCAGCTTTCAAAAACCTATCAAAACATCTGATGTGAACACTACCAACTGGTTACCGAACAGACCGAATGGGTTTTTTAAATGTGGTAAATCGAGATGCACTACTTGTAGATATGCTTGTAATAACACCAAATCGGTCCATTGCAAAAATGAAAATAAGACTTATGAGATAGACTGTTTTACAAATTGTGATTCAAAGTTTGTGATCTATATGTTAACATGCGATTGTGACATTATGTATGTTGGTCGGACAACTAGATCCCTGAAGTTATGAAACATTACTAATCAACTTCAGAAACATAGTGTTTCAAGACATTTCAGTAGAGAACATGGAGCAAATCCAGACTGTTTAAAACTCATAAGATTAGAACATATACGATATATAAGTGTAAAGGGAGGTTCTAGATTCCAGAAATTGTGCAAACAAGAAATCTTTTGGATCTTTAGGTTGGGTTCCCATCACCCAGATGGCCTCAATGAAGGTTTAGAACTTAATTCCATTTTATAATCCACCCTCTCTTTTTCTTCTTCCTTTTGCCCTCTTTTCATTTTTTCATATTTTAGTTGGTACTTTAATTTCAACGCACGCTTTGTGCATGTGAATTTATACATACATGATATGCGAGCTGTATAGTCCCATTTTTCATTCATTTATTCTAGAGGATTAATAATGAATTGTATATTTCATTTTATTTCTTATATATTTTTATAGATTTAATAGTTTATGTAACATTTTTTATTTTTTATGAAATATATTTAAATATAAACATTATACAAAACTAAATGAGTTTTACTCGATGTTATTGTTATTGTATTATTATTACTTTTTCATATTTAATTTATTATGCTTTTAAGAAAGATTGCCTTCAGAAAGTACTTTGATATTGTTTAAAAGTTTTCTTTTTTTCATTATATTGTTACAGAAGAACATAGGCCCTCATTCAGAGCCGCTCGTTAGCGGCAGTACGCTCGTTCCGAGCGATGTTTGCACATCTGCGCATGCGTACGCTTTTTAGTACGCATGCGCGAACCAGTCAGTGCGGCCGAAAATCGTTTGTACGCTATATAGCGAGTGCCTGCTATTTTGAGTGACAGAATGAGGCGTATGTGGGTGGTAACAGGGGAAGGTGCTTGAAAATGGGGAGTGGAGATCCGAACGCAGGCGTGCTTAAAGGTCAAAACGGGCGTTTTATGGGTGTGTATATTTAAAACAGCAGCGTCATTGATCACGTCACTGGGTTATTTTAGAGCCAGAACTGCTCGCAAATTTGTGGTAGCAAACACCAACCACAAGAATAGCGAGCAGTTCATACCCTTGTCGATGTACTCGATTAATCTAATAAATAGCGGACATGACGTAGGTTGCGAGCGGCCAGGGGGCGTTTTTAACAAATAAACGAGCGTATGTTTTGCTCGTTCGTTCAGACTTAGAGGTGTGAACAGACTGCAATGTGCGTACGGATCATTTGAATAGCCACCCCTTGTTTTTAAACGAACGACCGCAAATAGCGAACGGCTCTGAATGAGGGCCATAGTTTGTCACGCTTTATATAGAGACTGATATTGTTGCAAATTGTTTCCTGTTCAGTGACCACAGAGCACGAACGGTCACAGTTTCAGGTGCTATTTATTATGGGATTACTAACCCTTTTTAAATGGATCTTGTGGACTGAACGGCATCTGCCCCTGACGAAGACGTGGGTGGAGCCACATGGAAATGTGTCAGGCGTTGCTATTTCTCATCGCAGGAATCAGGACTCGATGTAGGAGTGTGGGACATGGAGCTACACAGTACCAGTGTGGACACCATTTCCAGCTTATAGCAAGCAGTATAGGAGACCTCTTTTTCAGGAGGGCATTCACAATGAACTCCAGCTTGTATTCACTTATATTTTTTTCCTGCACTGACTTATACCTGATGTGCTCCTTAATTTTTATTGCATTACCAATCATCTTTATATATGTTTGGATCCCCGCACTTCTTATTGCTCAATTGTTTTATATTATTAAAATTGTTATAGATTTATCTCAGTCTCTATATTTCATTTTTCATACTCAATTTAGTGCTGTGTATCTTCTTTGTGGCCATTTATTCCATGTGTGAACATTTGAGGTTTGAATTCCTTCTACATAGCTGCTTATTAATTAATTTATGATTCTAGTATTTTGCGCCTTTCGGGGTTCTCTTTTTGCCTTCATGTTTGTCACATTATACTACTGTACATTATACTACATACTAGCATCCAACACATTATAAACATTACATGCAGCTTTGGGGCAATGGTGAGACATGATATGTAAGCATGCCCTGACAACTTTAATGTTTAGACCTGTTATGTGCCATTCTTATGGTATGTGCACACAGGCAATCATTAATGGATATTGTCACGAAAAGATCGATGTTGCGTCCACATGGGCATAACTGCACTGGATGCAAATGGTACTAACATGTAACTTGTTGTTTCTTTCTGTTTCTTTAACTTGGTATGAAATGTTCTGTGTGTAGAAAATGGCAAGCCCTTTCAACAAAGGTTGAAAGAGAGGTTATAGGAAGTTGTGTTCCTGTTCAGCCATAAATGTCCAATGACTGCTTACATTGTATGTACAGTCTATCTATTCTCTGTAGAAGAAATGCTTTTCAAAGTGTATAACTGAGAGTTAATGGACTGGCTAGTGTTTACTTATTGCCCTAGGCTCATGGTACAAGTTGCTAATGTCTGTGGTTTCCTCAATTGAAGCAGGGAGTCTGGTTATAACCCCACAGGGGGTCAGGCTTACAAGCCAAGGAGAGACAGATCGACCAGCCAGGTGTAAAATCTTTCCCCTATCCATCTGTAAGAAGTGTCCAGTTCTGTGGACACAGAGCTAATCTCTGACCTCCAAACAGGATAGAGTGAGCAATGATTAATTAAATGAACTAACCCCTGCTCAACTGACCAAGAAACCCTGTATTCAGTCACCTAAGCAATGGAAGGTTAAAACTACCCAAAGGGAGGGGAGTGACCCAGAGCTGCCTGGAGAAACAGGCATAAAACTGTAACTGACTTCTGGGTCAGTGTTAATTTTTGCTGAGGGGCTATCGTGTTGTACAGATTGAATCGGAGTTCATCACTAGGGACTGCCCTGTCCCTCAAATCATCTAAGAGAAAAAGTGCGGTTTGTTTCTTCCCTTTTATTTTTGTTTCTGAAATTGTAAGTAACTTGTGTGCACCCTTTTATTTAATATTGTTATAATCTTGTAACTTTTTGTAACTAAGCTTTGAAGGTATTCCAGAATTAAATCATTAATTCTAGTTCTGGAACTGTGTTTTTATGACCCAAGGCCTAAACTTGTCCCACATTACCTATTTCTCTAAGTGTGTATGCAAGTGAGAGCAAAAGCTCACCTTATGCTGAAGCATTAATGTTACTTTTGCTGGTGGCAGCTTGCAGGTATTTAACCACACATGCTGAGTCAACTTGTAAAAGTCACAGGCTGCGATTCTCAGATTGGCGTATCTGGAGAGATCGGCCAATCTGAGGCTCATGACAGATATCATGATGAGGTCTCCACCTTTTCCAGTGCTTTAAATATTCTACTTTGTAAACCACAACATAAAAACTATGGGACTGATTCAGAGATGGACGCAGGGTCAATGATGCATACAGTTGAGCAATGTTTTAAGTCTCCGCATGCATCTCTGAGTTGCACTGTACATGCATCCCAATGGTTACCACCGGAAGTCTCAGAACAAAATTGGAAGCAAAGGTCTTGGATTTCAGTGGGTATTCCTGGAAGCTAACAGAGGTTTGCTTAGGCAGAAGTGGGTATGTCACAGGCATGTTGCAGACAGTGACTGTCTAAGATGCATTAGCATTGACACAGGATGCCATGTTCAGACAGAGAAATTGCACCTGCCAATGGCCTGGTGCAAGCTTTGACAGTGCGACCATTGAAGGTGCATCTAAAGATGCACTGGGACAGATTACTGCCACTGCCTGTGGGCGTCTCAGTAGGAAGATCATCGGTCGCCCAAAAAAAGGGTTTGGCCTAGCTGAGAGAGGGTGCGGTCTAATGGACACCCCCAGTTTTATCACTCTGAGGCCCAACACGCCAGGATATGCTGGGACTCTAAGACCAGGACTGAGAGGCTCAGAGACTCTCCTAGCACTGCTGGCTCTTCCTCAGAGACCAGGAGCCAGAAACTGCAAAGTGATGTTAGCATGCAGCGCCCAGCTCCCTGTCATTGAGAAAGAGCTGGAATTTTAGTTTCACCTCTTTGGAGGGTGACATCCAGTGTGGTTCTCACCAACCACACCCATCTAGTGACAACACTGGATTGAGTCACGGTAAAGGTCATGGTAGAGGTGTCAATGTATGTTGTTAATTACTTTTAGCCTGACCATATGTCATAATGTTTCACTCTATTGTGCTGAGTTGACTCATCATTATCACCAGTGGGCCTCTTAGAAAAGTCCAGCATATGCAGGCTAAACTGAATCAGTGACTTTTTGCAGATTTAGGCCCCCATTTACTAACGAGTTTTCTCACCAAAATGAGTGATAAATGTCACTGTGTATGATAAGTGGCGCTTCAACCAATCAGGTTTCAACTGTCATTTTTCTAACAGTTAATAGTTGCGAGCTGATTGGCTGGAGCACCATTTTTCATACACAGTAAAATTTATCACTTGTTTGGTGAGAAAACTCATTAGTAAATGAGGCCCTATATTTTTATTTCTTTACTCCACCACCATGCCCTCCTTTTACACCGAATCCTCCTTGTCCACCGAATCCTCTTTTTCCACTGTTTACTTCCTGCCCAGCAAATCCACCTTGCAGATCATATCCTCCTTGTGAAACAAATCCACTTTGTCCTGGACTTTGCTGCTGACAGGGGTCAGGTGGAGAGCAGGTATTTAATAAGGATCTAATAAGGATTACATATGTAAATACAAAACATGTATTTATATGTAAAGGTGTTTGATTAGAGTATAAAGAGTTAAGAGCATTAGAGTTTATTTATGTGCAAGCTACACTTATTGTTTTTTTTTTTACAATGTTTTTTATATATAGACAGAATATGCTAATTAAATAAAATAATGACTAAAGAAAACTTGATTTAAACCAAGAGTAAGTACTATGCTTGTTTTGGTAGCATACGCTGTTTTGACTCCAGAACAGTGGGCGCACACATATGCAATAGAGATGTGCCTTTTGGTTTTCCTAAAAAAGGAACACACCTGAACTTAGGGGTTCTGAGTAGATCAAGTCCCAGCTCAGATGACTTTTGGGGTTTTGACTTTGAGTAGAACCAAGATTGGAACTCAGATTTAAAAATTGAATTTCAGGTTTTGGATTGCATGTAAAAGGTCCAAATTACATGATTTTAGCTGTTTTTAGCAATTTAAAAAGAAAGCCAAAACCAAATCCAAACCAAAACACTTGAAGGTGGTTTTACCATAACCAAAACCATAACATTTGAGATTGCTTTTGACAAAACTAAAACACGGTGGTCCACACACATCTCTAGTATGCACCCATGCAGATTTGCTTGAATTTGGCAGACTGGGCTAAAGAAGCACTTATGCCATATTCTGTATGATGATGGTTTCCAGCACTAGGAAACCACTCGTGATAAGTCATTTGTGAATGCCCATGATGCTGATTTCTTTCCATCATGATTACAATATATTATGCTTTTGTGTGTGTGTTTAAAGTTAACTAAACCTTTTTTCACAGAGTCTTTTCTGCTGTATTACAAAGGATAAGCTTAATTGATGCATAACAGTGAATATATTTGTTGCAGAAAAAAAGAAAAGGTTTAATGCACCGCAAATGGGACATTTGTGTTTGTGACTGTTTGCTTAGATCCAGGGCAAATTATATTGTTGCCAAAGGGCTCATATCTTCCTCGCCAAATGTTCAGCGTTTGCTGATCCTCTCTGTCAGTTCCTCCATTGGTTAACGGTTTTCTACCGTATTCAATATAAGATACTTTTACTTACACATAAAGCTATTAACCAAACCACACCAACATACAGTGCATCCAGAAAGTATTCACAGAGCTTCACTTTTTCCACATTTTGTTATGTTACAGCCTTATTCCAAAATGGAATAAATTTATCCTCACAATTCTACACACAATACTCCATAACGATAACGTGTAAAAAGTTTTTTTGAGATTTTTGCAAATTTTATAAATAAAAAAAAAACTAAGAAATCACATGTACATAAGTATTCTTTGCTCAATACTTTGTTGATGCACCTTTGGCAGCAATTACAGCCTCAAGTCTTTTTGAATATGATGCCACAAGCTTAGTACACCTGTCTTTGGGCAGTTTTGCCCATTCCTCTTTGCTGCACTTCTCAAGCTCCATCAGGTTGGATGGGAAGCGTCGGTACACAGCCATTTTCAGATCTCTCCAGAGATGTTCAATCGGATTCAAGTCTGGGCTCTGGCTGGGCCACTCAAGGACATTCACAGAGTTGTCCTGAAGCCACTACTTTGATATCTTTGCTTTGTGCTTAGGGTCGTTGTCCTGCTGAATGATGAACCATCTCTCCAGTCTGAGGTCAAGAGCGCTCTGGAGCAGGTTTTCATCCAGGATGTCTCTGTACATTGCTGCATTCATCTTTCCCTCTATCCTGACTAGTCTCCCAGTTCCTGCTGCTGAAAAACATCCCCACAGCATGATGCTGCCACCACCATGCTTCACTGTAGGGATTGTATTGGTCTGGTGATGAGCGGTGCCTGGTTTCCTCAAAATATAACGCCTGGCATTGACGCCAAAGAGTTCAATCTTTGTCTCATCAGACCAGAAAATTTTGTTTCTCATGGTCTGCGAATCCTTCAGGTGCATTTTGGCAAATGCCAGGCAGGCTGCCATGTGCTTTTTACTAAGGAGTGGCTTCTGTCTGGCCACTCTACCATACAGGCCTGATTGGTGGATTGCTGCAGAGATGGTTGTCCTCTGGAAGATTCTCCTCTCCTCACAGAGGAATGCTTGGTCACCTCCCTGACTAGGGCCCTTCTCACACGATCGCTCAGAATAAAACCTTGGATATTAACTTTAAATGCTAGGGAACCTTCCTATGTAAGTGTGCAAAGTGTAAGTGTAAGGATATGAAGAAAAGACGCTAGTTAGCATTGTGCGACTATGTGTTTGTGGAGTACACCGTGGTACGTGTTTTGCAGGGTTGTTTATATTATATGTTTTAGAAAATGTATGTATTTATATAATGAGGACTTTTAACATTGTTCTATTGCGTGGGAATCGCACAACGCTAAAAAATAGCATCGCCGTATCTACTTACAATATGTGAGATTTGCTAAAACGGCGCTGGGCGGCCATTCGCAAAATGGCGTCTTGTTGCCATTCGCAAAATGGCGTTGTACAGATTTTAATTTTAACAGATTCTGTCTCAGCCAATTATCCGACTTTGACAATGCACACAAAAGAGTGTCCCTTATTCATACCTTGGCATGGGTCTGGTTCCATAGAGGCACAAAAGGTGATTTTATTTTTGTGGAGCTGGATTAAAATAAAAGGGGTTGCCACTTGCCATGCATAGCCATTCGACCATTGCAAAATGTTTTGTATCCTACATCAGAACTACAGTAGCTCTTGCTTTGTCCTGGATTTTTAATGAGACAAAATATGTTCCATTCACATTGCTTTGTGTAATACATACAAAATATACTTTATATATGGACAGTATGCCCCCAAATTCTCAACCAGCCCCAGCACTAGACAACTTGGTCTAGTTTCCACTAGAACAGGGAAAAAATCACATTGAGAAGGAGATGTAGTCAGGATCCCGACCATTAGAATGCTGGTGGTCACAATACCGACAGATTCCAGCAATAAGTATTAGGGAGAGGGTTAGGCACTAGGGGGAGGGTTAGGGTTAGGCTGCGGGATGGTATGGTTAGGGTTAGACTGCAGGAAGAGTGGATATGGGGTAGGTTGTGGGAGGAGTGGGTTAGGGTTATGACTTGGGTTAAAATACCAAAATCTATTGGTAAACAGCTGTTGGTATTCTGAACATCAGCATTCTTACTGCTGGGATCCCATACCCATCCCATTGAGAAGATGCCCTAGACTAGTCAGTACATGAGTGTAGTTGGGGGAGGCACAAACAATGCGTTCCCTCTCCCAGGCCATTACTATGTGCTGGAAAGTGCAGGGACTTTAACAATTCACCTAAGTTGTGGGGGCAAGTGTAATCACCAAGATTGGGACCCCTACAGTGGCAAGCTTGATATCCCAGTTACAATTTGTCATAAAAGTAATGTTTTACTCTTTATTTATCTAAAATACTGTAAATGGGAAAAAAAATATTAATTGTACATGGGGACTTTCATTAGTATAGATGATAACTGAGATTGTAAATGCGCTTCTCTGCTAGAGAAACGCATTTCTAGCAGTGACGTGTGGTGAGGTCAATGGCTGCGGAGGCACACATGTATATGGGTCTGAGTGCTGGGAGCCTGTCTGACCCCCTACTCACTATAACTCTCCCCTCACTACAGTAAGCTTCAGTGTCCATTGATTCTCCTACCTGCATCACTGTGTCTTCTCTTCCTGCTGCTGACTGAGCTCTATCTCTAAACACTGCAGTGCACTTCCTGGTCACATGACACATCCAAGGTGTCCATCAGTGCTCCAGGCACGCCCCACCATACTCAGAGGCATGCCTCTATTAGCTCTATTTTTATGCAGCTTACTGGTTGTGGTTCTGCAAGCAGTGTCTGACTATACAGAAGTGAGGCTGAGCTGTTACTGCCTCAGCTCTCATCTCCCTGCAGTCCCAGAAAGCTCCCAGCTACCAGCAAGTTCCACAAAGCTGGTAACTATAAAAATGATTACAATAAACAAAGAAGATTATATAAGTTATAAATATCTTCTTTGTGTTATTCTAATCAATTTTATATCAAATCTCAGACTGCACGTCCCTGGTTTCTATGGTTAACTGTGAGTAATATAAATAAAAAGCCCAATTCATAAAATAAAGTTACTTAAAGTTCCCTCACTCCCTTGCTTTAGTTGACATATAGTAAGGGTATTCCAAGCTGTATTTTAAGGCAAAACAACCCCAAATCTTTATATAACTAGAAAGAGTTTCGCTAAAGCAGTAGGATGTTAGATCTGCAAAATTTACAGTTAAAAATTTTCCGCTTGTCCACAGATTGAGGTGCAGTTTGTAAAGGCTACTATTGAGCATAGATGTAAGTACCTTGATGTGCAAGGGGTGGGTCATCAAGACTCACTAACATAAAAAAAGAAGGTATGATGGTCTACAGTATCTCAAGAAAATATGCAAGTGTACAGACTTCCAAGATACTTAATATAGCATTATAAGAAGATGCTGTTTAGATACAGAAAGTATTCCAATCCCTTCACCAATCAAAGCAATTCTCCTTTGACTATGCTTAATTGAGCGTGTCATATAACTGTTATTTGCATACTTAGGTCGTGGTGTTAACTCAATTTAGAATACACATGGCATTTTATTCCTGACCTTATATGATTGCTTTTTAGAACAATTATTTTTGCGGTAATTATGAATGTGTTAAGTAAGCAAAATTATCTATATGTATATTTTTTCATACTGAATGTTCCATGTACACCTCTTTATTATTAGAATTTATCTAGCTGAAGTACCTGGTGTTGCCTGGGTTTAAATCTTTCAGGCTCCATGGGTTAAAGTTCTGCCCTGCATACACCAATGGGACATCCAACCGGGACCTCAACCCCCCTAGTATGTCTTCTGTGATCCAACGTTACCACTCTGTGAAGTTTTCGTTCAAATCCATCCAGTGGAAAGCTCAGAACAGGCTCCCCAGGTCCAAACAGGCTCCCCGGGTCAAAGTTCTGCCCGGCGCACTCCGCCGTGAAGTCCGACCGTGACCCCAACCACTCCATTAGGCATCCCAGAACAAGTGCCACCCTTCTATGATCTTTTAATCAAAATCCATCCAGTGGAAGGCCCAGAAAAGGCACCCCAAGTCAAAGTTCAGCCAAGCGTACATCAATGAAAGGTCCACCAGGAACCCTAACTCCCCTAAAACCTGGCCAGGATCCACCTGGACCACCTCGCGTTGGTTTCATTGCAATCAGTGCAGAGGTATCTGAATGCATAACCGGACAAACAAACAAAGACCAATGAATTTTATATATAAAAAAAATTTGTCGCTCAGTCGCATTGTCGCTGTGATCTAATAGCTTACTTTTTCTATACTATATAACTATGTAAGATTTGGAAGCTTTACCTTGAGAGCTGTGGAAGATATTCACCAGCAAACAAACAAGCAAACAAACATATATATATATATATATATATATATATATATTATAAGGGCTCAGTCATGTCATGGGGGGGGGGGGGCAGGGTGTTCAAGGGGATATTAGAGGTACGGATCTGAAATTTGGCATGGCTGGGTAGAACTGTCACTGGGTGCTGCATGCAAAATTTCTGGGCAAAAACATAAAAAATGATTTGGGAGTAATCTAAAGGTCCAACTGTCACTCTTTTTTTTCTGACACTCTCAATTAGGACCACTTTTCTGCTGTAGTCTATGGGGGATTTTTGGGAAGGCAAATCTCAGTGTAGGTGATGAATTTAGACTTGGGGTTTGTTTTATTAGGTAGATATTGTGCCAGGGTACGTGTTTTCGGGGTTTAGGTAAATTAGAAAGTTACAGTTTTTAAACTATTATCTCAAGAATGTGCTATTATAAAGCTAGGACTTTTCAACTTGTTGCGCAGCCTCAGTAGGAGCCTCCAGCAGGTGTTCTCACTGTGGCTTCACTCGGGTGCACAAAGATGGCCATCGTTTGTGGGGGATAGCGGCGCTGGAAAATACCAATGGTAGCAGCGGTGGGGACACAGGCAGCGGTGGGGACATCAGTGGCGGCGGGGACATCAGCAGCGGCGGTGGCACGGGTGTTGGCGGTGTCGGCGGCGGGTCGTGGGTGTCAGTGGTGTCGGCAGCGGCACGGGTGTTGGGTGGCGGAGGATTTGGCGGTGCGGGCGTTGGCAGCGGTCCTGGATCCGAGAGGATCCAGTCCCCGCCAGCCATTCTGCCGAATACAGCAGTGGTGCCTCAGCGCCATTTTTTAAATGCAAAGATGGCCACCACGAGCCAATCACGGCTCCGGCGGCGGTGCGGGTGGCGGCGGCGGGCCTGGATCCGAGAGGAATACATAAAGCAGCATCGAGGCATATAGGGGAAGAAAGTGTACATGCATAGACAGAGTATGATATTTTTAAAAAATAAGGGAGCTGAACGTATATTCTAAATGAGATAAATGTATGCAGTGAGAAGGATGTTGGAAGCCAGTGAGACTGTTTTGGTGATCAAATGGGAAGATTGTGGGCACTGAGTGGGATGTGGAAGCCACCTAACTGCTCAAACCTCAGTTGCATAGACTGCATGTGTGTATTCCAATGAACACACAATTCTGTGAATAACAGCTCCACCATTTTGTGAGTGACAGCAATCTCATTCCGTGAGAGTTATGAATCTGCCGTTAACCACAGGGTGTGATGGCATACCATATCTGTATTGCGCAAAGAACACGTCCATTAAGGCGTCAGCCTTAATGATCGTAAATTCATTGCTTTTTGAAGTTTGAGTGGCAGAAAATCAATAGGTTTTGTGAAATTTCAGATCATGTCTAAGCAGCCTTAATGTGACATGTAAAACCGTAAGGTTTTTTGTCTTTGGAATTTCATAGCTTTTTTAAAATTTATTAACTATAGGGGCGTGGCTTGGACGCTGAAGAGGAAGGAAGCATGGCGCTGGAGCTCCGCTATATGTAGCTCCAGAATAACATCTAGAACAGACCCAGTACGGGACTCTAAATATTCTAGACCTAGTGTGGTCATTCTTAGGTGCTTGAATTTTCTCCATAACGACGCAATTTGGAGTGCATCGCGGAGACAGGGTGATCTTCAGAGGGAGGGTTCGAAGTTCCGTATATTCCAGGATTACTCTGCGGAGGTGACGCCAGCAAGAAAAGATTTCTCACCACTTTGCTTCCGTTTATACTAGGGATGTGCAGGCTCAGTTTTACTCGGATTTACTCGGTTCTTATCGCCACTTTACCGCAAATTCGGATATATTATATTGGCTATCCAAAACACATGATAGGCGATAGCCAATAAAATGCCGTTTAAAGATCCCAGTAAATCCGAGTAAAACCGAACCCGCTCACCCCTAATTTATACAGGGCTACCCACACATTTGCTCTGCTCTACCCAGCAAGGCTGCGATTGTTCGATGGAGACTCCTTTAAGGACTTCATCTCCATAGCTGATGCTGACCTTTTCTTATCCGAGGAACAGTTGTCTACCTCTGCAAGTAACCCGTGAAGTTGCGGGGAAATCCACGTGAGTAATGATTAATCTGTAACTCAGCTTACTATGCACCTTCACAATTATCTGTTTTTTAATTCAAACAAGTAGATAACAGTGTTGTGGATAGGCTGTTCTATATGCTGATAGTTTATCAGATATAACTCAACATATTTCTGTCATGTATTTCATATTACGATTAGAATTAGATATTCTAATAGATGAAATTACAATGATACTTTATGTTTGGCTGTGTGACATTTAAATGTTTTTATATGCCGGGGTATGCTGAGCGCATACTGTACCTAAAAGTTTAGTAGACATTACTGCATCTTGACATGTTGAAAGTTCGTATATGCTTAACCTTTAGGGTACTCTGTTACCCTTACAGTTTTATTTTTTATTTTTCCCACCTTATGTGTGTTTCTTTTCCCTTTTGTGTCTTGTCTGGTTGGTTTCATAATTCGATCTATAGGACATATTCCTGCATGATGATGTTAATACGGTTTTGTTGTCGCTACATCTTCTTTATAAATCCTTATGACTAGTCTCCTATATGGCATTTGGAATGTAGGCGGGATCAACTCCCCAATTAAAAGGAAGAAGATCCTCCTGTATCTGAGAAAGCTCAAATTAAATATAGTTTTCTTGCAGGAGATGCACCTTCTCCCTCCTGAAGTGGTTAAATTAAATATGCTGGGTTGGTCGGTTCTGGCTTCCTCTACATACACTTCTAAGGCTAGAGGTGTAGTCATTTTAGTTAACAAAAATCTTCATACCACTATTCACTCGACCACTACTGACCCACATGGTCGTTATGTTATTATAGATGTATCAATTAATACTTCTAGGTTTGTGTTATGCAACCTTTATGCCCCTAATGTACAGACCAATACCTTTTTCTTACATATTCTTTCCAAACTATATATATAATCAGATGCCTCACTTATCCTGGGAGGAGATTTCAATTTGGTTGCCTCTAATGTACTAGATAGAAATACTATGTCTACACGGACTCCCCCTCCTAGGATTGGTATCCCCTATATATCTGAACAGCTGAGGTTGGTGGATGTGTGGAGGACATGCCATCCTGTGGACCGGGCTTTTACGTGCCTGTCCGCAGCTCATGGCACCCTTTCGTGCATCGACTACTTATTGCTCTCTGATCGCTTGTTTTTTAGGGTGTTAAATTCTAAAATTGAACCAATCCATTTATCTGATCATGCTCTGTGCTGGATGAAGTTTTCAGTTACCACAGATAAGGGACCTATTCACCAATGGCATTTTCCATCTTATCTGTCCAGTTCCATAAAATTCCGCAATATGCTGGAATCAACATGGAATGACTATAGACATGATAACTTGGAAAGTGAACATACAGTAGTAATCCACTTCTATTCTGGCAGGCTTCTAAACCTGTGATAAGAGGTGTTATTCTGTCCTATTGCAAACATAGAGATAAACAGTTGGGATTACTTAGATTCTCAGGCAAAGCTTTATTCCGCATATCAGGAGTTTAAATGTAGTCCTAGGCCGGCATCCAAACAGGCATATTACCATCAGAAAACTCTGTTTGACAATGTTATGTCTTCAATGGAATCAAAATACTCTTTTAACAAGGAATCCAAATTTTATAGTCATAGCAATAATCAAATTATTATCTAATTTACTAAAAGGACATCATCCACCCACAGTTATTAAAGCTCTAAGAGGTAATGATGGTAACTTAGTCAGATCCAATGCAGATCTCACGGATATCCTTGGGTCATTTTATTCACAATTATTCTCCAGGCTGAACCTGGATGAGACCAGGAAGGCGGCTTTCTGGGCCAACATACATGTGCCTGTCATGTCCACAGACCAGGCCGCATCATTGATAAACCAGTGACCACGGATGAAGTCACGGCAGTGATTTCCTCTTTAAAACAAAATAAAGCCCCAGGCCCTGATGGCCTCTCCAATGATTTTTACAAGATCTTGTCCTCTAAAATATCTGAACCCCTCACAGAAGTCTACAATTCCATTTTATCTGGTAATAATCCACCACGATACTTTAACTCGGCTACTATCGGAGTCTTACCAAAGCCAGGACGTAACCCAGAACTCCCCAGTTCATACCGTCCGATGTCATTATTAAATACGGGCTACAAAATTTTCACAAAACTGTTGACGAATAGATTTAAAAAGCACGCGAATGCTAGCATAAGCATGAGAGGAGATAAGCACCCTGTTTTTTATTGTACTAGTACTGGTTAGAACTGGCTTTGGGTTGCAGTCTCGTTATTGGTAATTGTAATGGATCAGTCAGAGCTGACAGCCTATCAGTTACCTGTTTAGGCGGGCTCTGTTTAGGAATATTAAGGTACTGGGAGGAGTCAGCTTCCTCTTTTCCAGTTGTGATCCCACCCACCCACCCTGCAGTTTATGAATCGTCTTGGGCCGATGTTATTCGTTGGAATGTTATTTCTGTGTTTTCTTCCAACAGGTGAGGCGCAGCTGGCGGAAAGTAGTGCTCCTCGGCGGCTCAATTTAGTGCAGCTGAACTTGGCTAGCATCCCCCCTTTGAGAGAGGCGAGTCGGTTGCTGCCTTAGGGGAGGACCAGATCTCCATCTTATGGAGGGATCAGCACTGTGCTAGATTAAGGGGGGATGGTACTACTCAAGACAGCTCACACTTGGCGGTGGATTCTCCACCCCCATCTTAGTAATATATTCTTCATATGGGCTGTAGCCGAGTTAGCACTGCTTATTCGCCACCATGCTCGAATATTCAGATCAATTTACAATCCGATTTAAATAAATTTGGCTGCGACCTCTTTTTTGCAAATCTATTCAGTTGTCAGTGTCATTATTTTAGTTGGTTAAGTTTAAGTTAAGTATTGTAAATAATAAAACTAAGGGTGACATTGATCTTGCCGTCCTTTATACATGCCGACCAAACCGGATTCATTCATGGCCGCCAGTCTGTTGCAAATATTAGGAAGGTGCTTTAGATTATGCAGTGGATGGAGTCCTCGGGCTGCCAGGATACTTATATAATTATATCATTAGACGCCGAAAAGGCCTTTGAACTAGTCACATGGGACCACTTGTTTGAGTCATTGCGGAGATTTGGTGCGCCAGAGGACTTCATCCACTTGATATCTAGTTTATACTCCGATCTTAGAACACAGGTGATAGGCAACGGGTTTTTGTCTTCCCCATTCTGTATAGAGAGGGGTACTCGCCAGGGATGTCCATTGTCGCCTTTACTTTTTGCGGTGGTTTTGGAGCCCCTGGCGATTGCCCTTCGAGATTCCTCACTCTTTATCGGTATTACAGTGGGTAAAATAGAGGCTAAGATAGCGTTGTTCGCAGACGACATGCTTCTATTTATATCTAACCCCATTACATCTGTCCCGGAAATTATCTCCTTGATTGATAGCTTTGGGACATTTGCTGGATACAAAGTGAATTATTCTAAGTCTGAATCATTACCTTTATCAGGAGATGTGGCAGGGCTTGGTCCTCACCCGGTACTATATTTGTTCCCAGTTGTTACCACGTCACTGACATACTTAGGAATTCGAATTCCTAGGTCAGTAGCTGACTTATATACTGTCAATTTTAAACCTATTTTGACAAATATGTCTAAGTTATTGTTTGGATGGATGAATCTACCCCTGTCCCTATTAGGCAGAACCACCGTAATCAAGAGCATAGCTTTTCCTAAGCTGTCATATTTGTTACAAATGCTTCCCTTGAGCCTTACAAAAAAAGACACATTCTATGTAGACTGTGTTCTCCAAATTTTTATGGAAGGAAAGAAAACCAAGAATAGCATATTCTAAATTGCAACTGCCTCGTTCGGAGGGAGGAGTAAATTTACCTGACCTACAATCTTTTAGCAGAGCAACATCTTTTAGATATATATTAGACTGGTTTTGGTGTCGATCTATATTTGCGAATTATGACTTAGAGGAAGAATTGTTTTCTCCATTTTCTCCCAGTGCACTGCTTCACTCCCCCAAGAAAGACATTCCGGTTAAGATATTCTCTAGTATCCTATTTTTTTTACACAAATCAATCTTGGAGGTATACTATTATTAAATTACAGAGGAACCCATACTCTTCCAGGTTTACGACTTTTTGGTGAAATCCAGCTTTTGCACCGGGCCTACAGAATGCCTTGTATAAGGGGTGGAGGAAGGCGGGCATTGCCTCCATCCGAGATGTTTTTGACCCGGGTGGGGTGCTGATGTCTTTTTCAGATTTGAAAAATACATTTAATTTATCAAATAAACATTTTTTCATGTACATGCAGATTAAACACTTTATCAATTCATCACCCAAGCCCATGTCTGATGATAAGACACCTGACCCAATGCAGACTATCTTTTCCTTTTCTAGTACTAGTCTTTTTAGAATTAAACATTACAATTTGTATTTTAAGATTACACGGTGATAAACTCTGGAGCCATACATTTTAAACGGTGGTCGAATGATAGTACTGATCTCTCAGACTTAGATGTACTATTAGATCACAACTCAATGGTACTTAAATATCTTCATTCTGCTTCACTACAGGAAATACATATTAAAACGACGCATAGAGCTTTTATCTCACAGGCTCAGAGAGCACATATGGTCCCAGAAGAAACAGGCAGATACCCAAAATGCAGAAAACAGGGAGCCACATTCTTCCACAATTTCAGGCAATGTGGGAAGATAGCGGTATTTTGGCATAAAATTATTAACTATATCAATCGAATTTTCAAATTAAATCTCTCTAAAAATCCAATAGCATATTTATTTGTAAATTTCTCGGTATGGGATCTAGGTGTGTTGGGTAGAGAAATTGTTCCTGTCTTGACTGTTATTCTCACTGTGGCAAAAAAGCTGATATTGAAATTCTGGATTAAGAGGTCTACTCCCTCTTTAACTGAGGTGAAAAATGTTCTTTTCTGTGTTATATACTTTGAAAGACGAGCTACCATTCCTGATAAAGAGAAAGGTATTATTAAATTCCACAAAAAATGGGAACACTACATTGCAGCTCTAGATATGTCTGTTCAAACACATATTTACTAATTATTTGAATCCACCTCTTGGTTCATGTATAGACAGTTGGATGATATTGCCTCGTAGTTGAAGTCTAAATATAATATACACTCAGAAATAAATAAAAAAAAAGATACATTCGCTCTAGGTGCAGGAACTATGACATAAGCACTTATATACGAATTGTCTTCCCCTCTCCCTTGTGTGTTTTCTTATGTACTATTATTATTGTTTGTAAACATTTAAATTATGATAATGTGATATTATATTTTGTATGCAACCATTGTCTATGTAGCTTTGGCAAGATGTATGTGATATTTATCTATTTATCATCACACTTTCTTATCAACTTTCTTGCAAAACTCAATAAAATGTTTTTGAGAAAAAAAATGTATTAACTATTAGGGTTTGGATGAGCAAACCGGGCCCCCTGCAGGGGAGAAGGGCAACAAAATGGTATACTAATGCAGGTGGAATAGGGGACAGCACACAGGAGGTTGGTTTGGGAGATGCAGAGTGCGAGACGGCTGTAGGCATGTGAGGTAGCGGCAGGAGCGGTGGTGCAGAGCAGTGGCAGCTGTGCAGTGCAAAGGGGGCATCAGTGGGCAACAGAGGGCTCACTGGTAGTGCATATGCACCTGAGAAAATCAAAACAATAAATTACAGTTGCACAAATGCAGCAGTGAGATCCATCTACGCATCTGTTAAAAATTGAATGTGTAAAAAAAAAAAAAAAAGTGTAGCCCCGCCCCCCAGAAAACAACCAGCACTTGGCTTTGGAGCCCCAATACTGGTTGTGCTAAATACAGGGGACAAATGACGTAGGAGTCCCCCGTGTTAAGCACAACCAGCACCGGGATTTTCAGAACCTGTCCTGGTTGCCAAATATGGGAGACAAATGACGTAGGGGTCCCCCCTATTTGGCGCAAGCGGCACAGGGCACTGAGCCAGTCCTGATTCTGGAAATACAAGGGGAAACGATGCATAGGGTCCTTCTGTATTTACCAGAGCCAGCACCGGACTCCTTCTAGTGGGGGGTGATGTCACAGCCAGGGGAGCCCTTCACCAGGCCCCCCAGCCACAGCATCACCCCTGACCGCTAGTCAGTCCAGGTCAGAGATCCCTGCGGAGTTGGGGACCCCCCAATAAAGGGGTCCCCCTCCTCAGGGCACCCCAGGCTGATAGCCCAGAGCTGTCCCCAGCACCACTATGGGGGACCCCTACATCGTTTGTCCCATGTATTTAGCACAACCAGTACTGGGGCTGGTTGTTTTTTTGGGGAGGGGGCAACGCCATTTTTTTTTTTACATTGTTTTTATTTTTAAACACAGAAGCACAGATGGGTTTCACTGACCCGTCCGTGCTTCTGTGTTTGTTTTTTTTAAACACAGATGCAGGTATCACAGAATTTTCCAGATCCGAGCCTGCATCTGTGTGCTGCTACCTGCCCCGGGTCCTAACACCTGCGCCACCACCATGCCGCTAACACCCACTACCGTCCCTGGTTCCCGGCCGCAGCTAATGCCCACTAGCCCCTACCCCCTCTCCCCTGCATCCTGGCCTCAGCAAATGCCGGCTTTCTGCCCCCGCTACCACCCACGAACGTTGGCCATATCTCTACAATGGTGCATTCTTGAGGTAACAGTTTAAAAACTGTAACTTGCTAATTTACCTGAACCCCAAAAGCACGTACCCTGGCACAATAGCTACCTAATAAAACAAACCCCAAGTCTAAATTCCACCCCTACCCTGATTTATGCCTTCCCAAAAATCCCCCATAGACTATAGCAGAAAAGGGTTCCTAATTGAGAATGTCAAAAAAAAGTGACAGTTGGAGCTTTAGATTACTCCCATGTCCTCATTTGTTATGTTTTTGCCCTGAAATTTGACAGTTCTACCTGGCCCTGCCAAATTTCAGATCCGTACCTCTAATAGCTTTTGAGGTGTAGCCCCTTGAACACCCTGCCCCCCCCCCTCCGGAATTCTCTAAAGAGAAATCCATTTTTTTAGATGCAGCCTTAATATAAGGGCACGACTGTGCCCTTATAATACTAGAAGTTAGGAACCCGGCATCTGTCATGTCAACCTCAGTTTGCTGCCACCTCTGCTAACCCATTTTCACATGTTCCTTCCCCGCCTGCTTTCCACTCCCTCCATCCTAGGAATGGACATTGATGGTCGATGTTTGCCGACCATCAATGTTTTTCTTGCAACGTTAATGTTTTCACCATTCGATGGCAGCATTCCGATGTTTGCTGCCATCAAATGGTAATTATTCAATGGTGTTTTGATGGTGGCTTCTTTGCTTTAAATACTAAAAACTATGCCTCCCATGACTGCTGTGTGCTGTGTCTCTGCATGTGATGACCTCCATGGCTCATGCTTCTGGGATCATTGGAGGCTGTCTCTCACTGCCTCAGACCTGACTCTCAGTCCCTCCCCTCTCTGCTAGCTCTGATTGGCTCTCAGAGACAGTGAGAGCCAATAAGTGTTCAGCCCTGGTCCTGCAGCAGATCCTGACTCCCAGGGGTAAATTTACTAAAGTGTGAGTTTTTAGAAGTGCGTTTTAAATGTGATGTTGCCCATAGCAACCAATCAGATTCTACTTAACATTTAACTAGCACCTTCTAGAAGATAATAGCTAGAATCTGACTGGTTGGTATGGGCAACATCATTTTTAAAACTCACTACTAAAAACTCTCACTTTAGTAAATTTACCCCCCAGTGTCAGCTGTGACATAGCAGCAGTAGGGGAAGTGACAGTGTTTCTCTCCCCTCAGCTCTGCCTGGCTGGCTGCTCTGACTTCGAGCCCCATCCATAAGCCCCGCCTCCATTCCCGCACCTTAACTATTCATATTAATAGTTTTTGCCATCTAATTATTTTGATGCGATGGTTAGTTATCAGTGCATCGAAAGATTCAATGGTGGAAGCACTGCCATCATATGATAGTGGGCTTCAGATGTCCATCCCTATTCCATCCCGCTCTTCGCTCTCTCCCTCCCACTCTCTGCCCTTCCCCAATCCCACTCCACACCCCCTACCATCCCTGTCACACCTAATGTGCGTGGTGCACACAGTGGAAGCTAGGGTGCGCGCTGTGCACAGGTGCGATGTGCATGTGCCACAGCTGCGATTAGGTCATCATGACCTCATTTATATCAGGGTCCAATTTTATAATAATAGAATTTGATAATAATGATGTTGAAAGTATGAGGGTAGCATTTTAAAGTATGTTTTGGTGTAATTATCTTATATGTGTGCTTTTTTTGAGGTTTCTGAACTTATAAACTTACAGTTTTATGTCCATGTTACCCTTATACACTCCTATTATGTAATAACATTGATCTTATACTTGTGTAGTAGAATAGCATAACTACAGTATATACCTATGCTCCATGCTATCACACTCAACTTCCATATACTGTCCTGTAGTAGCTGTTATTATTTTCTTTTATATACAAATGCAAATAATGCTCATAATTTAAAATGTGAATTATAGCAACACAGACATAATGCAAAGTTAATGAGGGTAGTGCATTTAGTAAGTGAAATAGAACATGTTCCGTATGTTGACCCCCCCCTTCCCGTTCCTTTATGCCTCTATTTCTGTTGTGCCACAATCACCAGTATTTTTTCTTTCTAATGCTGGCCATACACGCTGCAATTATCGGGACGATCCGCCCGATATCGGCGGATCGCCGCGATAATTGTATCGTGGGGGGGGGCGACCGAGGGTTAAATATTGCTCGGTCGGGCATGCTGGATTGTCCGGCATGCCTGTCCGATGCGATATTTACCCGGTAACTGTCGGCCGCATCGGGCAGTGTATGCCCAGCGCAGCCGACAGACAGACATTTCCTGTGTTCCTTCCTACGGAAGGAACAGGGAAATGTCTCCTCCCCCGGGGGCGGAGCGCGGATGTCGGGCTATACACTGTGAGATTTCTCTCACAGTGTATGCCGCGGACATCTGCGGCTGGCAGCCGGCCAGATAAAATGTCTGTCGGTCTGACAGACATTTTATCTGGCAGTGTATGCCCAGCATAAGGCCCTGTTCTTCTTTGCATATCAAGATAGATAGACAGACAGACAGACAGACAGACAGATAGATAGATAGATAGATAGATAGATAGATAGATCTAGACTGTAAGCTCCTAGGAGCAGGGTCCTCCTCCCCACTGTCTCACAGCATTCTTCTCTAAGCACTTCTATGACAGCCTTCACCTTCCCGGCTGTATTGTGTTTGGATATTTGTGTTGCTAATTGTTACTTGTATTCTGTTTATATTTTGGTTACTGTATTGTAATGTAATGTTCTGTGTACCCTTTACTGTATGTACGGCGCTGCAGACCACATGTGGCGCCCTATAAATAAAATGTAATAATAATAATAATAATAATAATAGATAGAAATCATATCAACACAGACACACATATAAATTAATCAGCAGAATGCATTTAATAAGTAAAATAGAACATGATCAGGATACATTTAGCTGTTCTCATCAGTACAGATAAGAGTAACATGATATTTCCCTCCATTTATACATGTTTGAGGAACAATAGTGTGGAATGGTTTTTGGTGGTTTTCACTTCTTGACTCCACCCCCATGTCCTCCGTGTCCTCCGTGTCCTCCATGTCCCTGACCACCCATTCCATGTCCTTGTTGCTGGCAAGGGTCAACAACTGTAACACATGGATCTAGAAAAAAAATATAATAATAAATATGAAACACATTATTTAGTAAATGGGATTTGCCTCATTGGCACACAGGTCAGTTTCCCTCAGTTCCAATGATGGTTCCAGGTTTTAGACATTTACTCAATGACAATGTCTCTGTTTTGAAAAACTGATTAAATGCGCAGAAGCCACATGTGATGCAGGTCTAGGTCTAGTTACAGTAGTTTTCTGATTAACCAGAGTTCTTTTCTACAAATTAGCTGTATCTGCTGCTAAGGCCTCCATTGACTTATCAAAATACAGTAGGTCACTTGCCAAATTGCTTTTAAATTTCTCATTGACTTGCTTGCAATGGGATACACTGTTATTACTCTTCAGACCATGGGACTGATTCTGAGTTGGGAGGAAATCGTAACTTTGCACCGCAATGTAAGGGGTGCAAACTAGGGGTGTGCACCGGACACTTTTCGTGTTTTGTGTTTTGGTTTTGGATCTGGATCTTTCTTCGTGTTTTGGATCTGGATTGGTTTTGCCAAAACCACCCTTCCGTGTTTTGGGTTCTGGGTTTTGTGTTTTGGATCTGGATTTTTTCTTAAAAAATAAAAAAAACCCGCTAAAATCACATAAATGGGCCTTTTTTTGTTCCTACGCTATTAATAACCCCAATAACATTAATTTCCACTCATTTCCACTCTATTCTGAACACCTCACACCTCACAATATTGTTTTTAGGCCAAAAGGTTGTACCGAGGAAGCTGGATGACTATGCTAAGCGACACAAGGGGGCGGCACAAACACGTGGCCCATCTAGGAGTGGCACTGCAGTGGCAGACAGGAAGCCAATCAGCGTTATGGTGCCCATTTGCATGCAGCACGAACCCGGGAGATCCGTGCTACATGCATCTGTGTGATTGGCACAGAGCAATGACAGGTCCGTGAGACCCGTCTGTGCCGCTGTGGTAAAAAAAAAAAAAAAAAACCTGTGTAAAAAAAGAAAAAAATGGCGTGCACCCCCCCAAAAAAGAGCAACCAGCCCCGGGCATTAGTAACCCAGTGCTGGGTGTGCTTAAATACAGGGGACAAACGACGTAGGGGTCCCCTGTACTTAAGCACAACCAGCACCGGGCTAGTCAGAACCAGCGCTGGTTGCCAAAATACGGGGGACAAACGACGTAGGGGTCCCCTGTATTCTGCGCAACCAGCTCTGGGCTCTGATCCGGTCCTGGTTCTGGAAATATAGGGGACAAAAAATGAGTAGGGTTCCCCTGTATGTTCCAGAACCAGCACTGGACTTTTTCTAGCGGGGGGCTGATGCCACAGCCAGGGGAGCCCTTTCACCGGGCCCCCCAGCCGCAGCATCAACCCTGACCGCTAGTCAGCCCAGGCCGGGGATCCCTGGAGAGCTGGGGACCCCCCCAATAAAGGGGTCACCCTCTCCAGGGCACCCCAGGCCCAGGCTGATAGCCCGGGGCTATCCCCGCCACCCCTGGTGGCGGTGGGTGGCGGGTTGATTGTGTGGTGTGGTGTAAATAAAGAATATCAAACATTGTCTTTACAAGTAGAACTGCAAGTCCCAGCTAGCCTGCCCCGCATGCTGGTACTTGGAGAACCACAAGTACCAGCATGCAGGGCATTAAGGGCCCACTAGTACCTGTAGTTCACCTGTAAAAAAAATGTTTAAAAAAACACAGGACACACACACCGTGACAGTATAAGTTTATTAAACATACATACACACACACACACATGTACACATACTCACCTATGTAACCTGTAGCATCGGTCCACTTGTCCGGTAAAGTATCCCTAGGGGACCTGTGAAAAAAAACATACTCACCATCTCCTATGCGAGGTTCTGTCCTCTTCGTTCCAAAGTAGGCATCCCCGGACTTGGCAAAAAAAAAAAACGAAAACGCGATCCACGAACTTAGTACCGTTCTATAGAACGGTACTTCCCGAATGAGAGCTTAGCGGCGGGGTATCACCATGGAAACCCCGCTGCTAAGCGTTCATTGGCTGAGAGAGGTCATCTCCCGTCTCTCAGCCAATGAACGGCTCCCTCCATTGTAGTCAATGGTGGGAACCGCAGGGTAAACTTTAATAACCTTGCGGCTCCCAGCATTGACTACAATGGAGGGAGCCGTTCATTGGCTGAGAGAGACGGGAGATGGCCTCTCTCAGCCAATGAACGCTTAGCAGCGGGGTTTCCATGGTGATACCCCGCCGCTAAGCTCTCATTCGGGAAGTACCGTTCTATAGAACGGTACTAAGTTCGTGGATCGCGTTTTCTTTTTTTTTTTTTTGCCAAGTCCGGGGATGCCTACTTTGGAACGAAGAGGACAGAACCTCGCATAGGAGATGGTGAGTATGTTTTTTTTCACAGGTCCCCTATGGATACTTTACCGGACAAGTGGACCGATGCTACAGGGTTACATAGGTGAGTATGTGTACATGTGTGTGTGTGTGTGTGTGTGTATGTATGTTTAATAAACTTATACTGTCACGGTGTGTGTGTCCTGTGTTTTTTTTAAACATTTTTTTACAGGTGAACTACAGGTACTAGTGGGCCCTTAATGCCCTGCATGCTGGTACTTGTGGTTCTCCAAGTACCAGCATGCGGGGCAGGCTTGCTGGGACTTGCAGTTCTACTTGTAAAGACAATGTTTGATATTCTTTATTTACACCACACCACACAATCAACCCGCCACCCACCGCCACCAGGGGTGGCGGGGATAGCCCCGGGCTATCAGCCTGGGCCTGGGGTGCCCTGGAGAGGGTGACCCCTTTATTGGGGGGGTCCCCAGCTCTCCAGGGATCCCCGGCCTGGGCTGACTAGCGGTCAGGGCTGATGCTGCGGCTGGGGGGCCCGGTGAAAGGGCTCCCCTGGCTGTGGCATCAGCCCCCCGCTAGAAAAAGTCCAGTGCTGGTTCTGGAACATACAGGGGAACCCTACTCATTTTTTTCCCCTGTATTTCCAGAACCAGGACCGGATCAGAGCCCAGAGCTGGTTGCGCAGAATACGGGGGACCCCTACGTCGTTTGTCCCCCGTATTTTGGCAACCAGCTCTGGTTCTGACTAGCCCGGTGCTGGTTGTGTTTAAGTACAGGGGACCCCTATGTCGTTTGTCCCCTGTATTTAAGCACACCCAGCACTGGGTCACTAATGCCCGGGGCTGGTTGCTCTTTTTTTGGGGGGGAGGACGCCATTTTTTTCTTTTTTTACACAGGTTTTTTTTTTTTTATTTACCACAGCAGCACAGACGGGTCTCACGGACCCGTTAGTGCTCTGTGTCAATGACACAGATGCAAGTAGCACGGATCTCCTGGTCCGTGCGTGCATCTGTGTCATTGAAATACACAGCAGCACAGACGGGTCTCACTGACCCATCTGTGCTCTGTGTCACTGTCAATCACACAGATGCATGTAGCACGGATCTCACGAGTCCGTGCTACATGCAAATGAGCACCATAATGCTGATTGGCTGAGAGCCGTGACAGACGGCTCTGTCAGCCAATCAGCACTTTGCCCATTAAAGGCAAAGGCATTTTTTTTTAAATGGCCGCTCGAGGCAAAACCTCGAGATCCGACAGCAGATCTCGAGGTTTTGCCTCGGGAGAGGGATCCGGGGCAGACAGGGAGATCCGAGCTTGGGCTCGGATCGCCCCGGATCCCCGAAGTTCGGGTGGGTTCGGTTCTCAGGGAACCGAACCCGCTCATCCCTAGTGCAAACGCATCTATTGTTTTTGCATGGAGGGTAAATACTGGCTGCAGAGCCGTAACTAGAGTCTTTGGTGCCCTGTGCCAGAGAGAGCATAGGCGGCCCCCCCACCACCCATTTTTTAAATAGGGACATAAGTGCAACTGCGAAATGGCCATGGCCTCATGGGGAAGGGCCAGGGAAGAAATAGGGGTGGCCAGGAGATGCTTACGGCTCTGACTGGCTGCTTTTGCATGTAGCTCATAAGTGATGGAAAGCTTTATTTATACACTGCAATTTAGATTAGTTTGAACAATCCCCTCTTATATCTAAATCTCTTTGCACAGTTTACATCTGCCCCACCTGCAGTGCAGCATGGTTTACCAATACGCACAGTTACTTGCTCTTTTTAGCTTTACTCCCACCTCAGAATCAGCCCCATGTTATTTATTAACATTTATTTATTAATATTTTCTTAAATAGCGCAACATATGCCGTTGCACTTCACAATTGAAAACTTTAATAGAACAAAACTGGGTCTTAGCAGACAGACACAGAGGTATTATTAAATATCACTTTGTGTTACTTCTAACTGACACTGTATTGCATGGGACTGATCCATAGTTCTTTTGGTTTTGATTGCGTGCATGTATGTTTCCTCCTTGGAAAAAGTTGGTGACATTATTTATTTAACGGCTGGTGTTGACCAATTGTCTGAGCTTTACCTTCTTTTTAATTAATGTTTGTTTCCAATTAACAAAATTTAAAGTTAGGTTGGATTTTTTAAGATTTGTTCACTGTGTTCACAATTGATCCAATGTAAAAGAATATATATGAATATATTGTTTCACAGTGACAGTATAAACTGTAACTTACTCTGTTTATTTGAAACATGGGAATCAGAATCGAATTTTCAACTGAATGGTTGGAATGGTTACATGTCCATTCTCATTGGAGTATCATTATTTTATTCTAATTCTAATTATTATCAATGTAAGATATACTAAATAATTATTAAACGCTTTCAGAACACCGTGGTTATGTAACATCTAAAGTGACAGCATTTACTCACTTCGTTTCAGTAGAAAATTAGTCTCTCTAAAACACAGAGGTAGATGTACTGTATCAAACCTTGGAGGGAGATAATTTGGAGATAGATAAAGTACTAACCAATCAGGTCCTAACTGCTATTTTACAGGCTGTGTTTGAAAAATGACAGAAGCTGATTGGTTGGTACTTTATCAAACTCCACTTTATCTCTCTCCAGCTTTTGATAGATCTCCTCCACAGCCTGTAAAATGGCAGTGATTGGTTGGTACTTTCTCTCTCTGTAAGGTTTGATACATATACCCTCTATAGTAAAGGCTGTCTAAGGGGCACTTTTACACCCCAAAAAAAACATGGTTTTATAAAGTCTAAGTAGTGATATATCGTAGCCAATGGCAAACACTGTTTTTCTGTGGAGTGAGATTAATTCAGCTCTAGCAATAATACACATGTTCTCATGTGATAATATGCCATTGCTGAATAATTATTATGTAGTGTTATACTGGCTACGATAATGCATCTTGACACCACCCTAAATAAATATACATTAATACCCGTGAGCCATTATTTGGGTTATGTTTACAAGATAGATTTTCACCTTTGCTACATTCAGTGTATGCAAAAGAGAGGGATTATAAAGACTGATTAGATACTTGCTTTTATACTAAGACACATGATTCCTGCTGGTGTTTAATTTTACATAGTAATTATATATACAGTGTCATTCAAACAATTTAATCATTACCGGTGTTCACTCTGTCAAATGTGTATATTTCATAGTTTAGTAGTAATAATGGCAGTGTTATGCAGAAATACCTGGCACGCAAATATATATTCTCATATCCTTCAGTTTCCACAGGGGTATTCTATATCATTAGTTACTAAGCTTCCTGAAACCACAATAGCTAGTTGGAAAACATATTTCACTGCAATGTACAATAATGGCTGTGTTTGTTCAAAATCCATACCTTGGCATACAGCTGGGGGACACGGGTCTACGGTTTTAGAAACCTGATCCTGGCATATATCCACTGGAGCACATGCTAAAAGAAGTAGACACAATTATATCAGACAAGAGTGGAATTTTTCTACAGCATTCCATTTATCACATTGAATAAAACATTTGTTATACATTTGTTAAAAACATAATAAAATCAGTTGCACATGTATCTTGAATACAATTTTCAAATCAGTGTTTTTTGTAACTTAGCATAGAGTGTGGCCAATAGGAGACAAGACAAAAATGGTTGCGTAGCAAAATAAAACATTGCACTTGGCATAAAGGCAGATAAATAGTTATTTCACTTTCATTATAAAAATTCCAAACAATGCCTAATTCTCTAGTACTCTTATCAGTGTTTCCCATTGGTTTATAGCTTCTGTGTTGCCTTTGCTCTCAGTAGATACTTATGGTCTTTGCATTGTGCACCCTTTGCTGACATGGTTGTCTGTGTTGGAGGAGCTTCTATTGTGAAATCAGGTTATAATAGATAGATGATCCAGTGCAGTAATAAGATGCTGTTTATATACAAAAAGTATTGCCATGCCCTAATAGTTGTGCAACATGTCACAGCATTCCATTTATCATATTGAATAAAGCATTTGTTATACATTTGCTAAAATAAAAAAACAGTTGCATATTTATCTTGAATACAATCTTCAAATAAGTGGTTATAGTAACTTAGCATAGTGTGTGGCCAATAGGAGACAAGACAAAACATTGTTCCTAAGTAAAATATAACATGGCACTTCACATAAAGGCGGATAAATAGTTATTTTACTTTCATTATAGAAATACCAAACAATGCCTTTTTCTCAATAACTGTTATCAGTGTTTCCCATCGGTTTATAGCTTCCATAACTCTGTAGCCTTTACTTTCCGAAGATACTTACGGTCTTTGACTTGCTGGGCACCCTTTGCTGACATGGTTGTGTCTGTTGGAGGAACTTGTCTAGTGAAAAAAGATTATAATAGATAGATAATCCAATGCAGTGATAGGACTCTGTTTATATACAAAAAAATATTGCCATGCCCTAATAGTTGTGCAACATTTCACAAAAATAAGCCAATAGGATCCCTAATTGATTGCCTACGTTATTTTAATTTAGTATAATTTAATCCTCTTATGCAAGGTGTAGTCTGTTTAAAGAATGTATTATAAATTGTTTTCTATGATTTACTTATATGTGAATCACTTCATCAGATATGTATAAATCGTTTCAATTCATCAACAAAAAATGCATATATTTACATATTATTTAATATATAGTTATGTATAGACATACTGCTGCCACTGGAGGTCACTTATGAAAATTAGAAAGTATATAAGGGTACCTTCCTATTGCTGTGGCATTTGCCTACATACTAATAATAATCAGAGGTATAGAAACTGGCCATATATTGTTTCAATTTTAAAAGTATCTAAAATGATCAATACGTGGGGGTAATATATACAGAATCGCAGAGGACCGTGTTATTATTTTTTCTACCACATCTCTTACAGTAGGTCCCAGAGCAGAGCCATATTAATGCATGGGGTGTTGTGTGCAGTGCCCACCCTCACTCTTCCCATATACCTGCTTGGCCATCTTTTAGGTGATATTTAATTTAGAAAGATGGCACATGCGTAGAAGATCGCATAGGCTCTGACACAGTGTGCCGGCATTATATGTTAGAATGCATTACTTGACAGATTGCCTCTGGCAGAAGGTATAGGAAGGGCCCACTGCTTAGCACATAGTGGATTTTATTTTGGATGCAGGGTGTTCGGCACAGATCCTCTTGACCCAGGGTTCCATGTGTACTGCACACCCTGTACCTATTATAGATTTGCCACTGCCCGAGAAGGACCTGGAGAATATATCCCACTACTGTACTACTGTACTGTACTGTACTGGCACTACTGTATCATAAGTTTGCTCAATACCATATTGTAGGTGGGACAGGCTTCCAGCATGATGGGTATGATCACTCTGTCAAACTCCAATGCATTATGGAAGTGGATTGGCACAATAAATTCAGATTTAACTATGTATTCTAAACACCCCATAATTGGATTTTTGCAACTGTATGCAGTATTGCCATTTACTAAGAGGCTACAATATAGTGTTATTTCGTTGTTTATAAATACTTCTCTACAGCTGATAATTGCACACAGCATGGTTTAAGCAAAATTGCCTTGTGCTCAAAACACTTGCTACAGTTGGTACACAAATATAAGTTAGACTATCCGCACACAGCATTGTGACAGGGAACAAACACACAGACTCCAACATTGCTGGCTACACACACTTAGGGCCTGATTCAGAGGCGCTCGCAAAAAGCGAGCGCTCGCTCTGAATCAGGGTGGGCGCTTGATTTTAAATTGTGGCCTCTTGGCCGCTCGCATAGCTGTGGGTTACCACACACAGCTTATGAGAGCGGCCATGATGATGGTCGCGATGGTCAAGACCATCGCGGCCATCGGGCTTGCGACAAGACCCTTGTGGTAGGGTCTCGTTGCCACAAGCCCCAGAGAGCTTTCGGCTCTAACAGAGCCGGAAGCTCTCTCACTGACATCACTGGTGATGTCAGTGAGGCCGCTCACTTGGGAACGCCTCCGTTTGTGAAGCCACCCCCCGGCCACACCTACAAAAAGGGGTCGAGCTGTCGATCAACATCGACAGCCGCCCCTTTTGAGTGAGTCCAGGAGTGAGCCCTTTTTGCGCTCGCTTCGGGGCTCACGCACACGCAGTGCACACACGCGGCCCCCCCATCAACCCGGTTGCGAGCACACAGCGCTAGTGACCGGGTCTGAATCAGGCCCTTAGTACAGAGTGACTGAATAAACAGACAAAACATATTATTTTGGATTACTGTTGAGCCATTTGGGCATATCTTCTGTGCTAATTAGCAAGATTTTGTTTAGAGTCTTAAGGAAAAACAATTGCCTCCTAAAAGGCAAATGGCACCATAGATAATAGTTGTCACTTTATATACATTTCCATGGTTGGGTTGGGTATAATACTGATGCCATAATCAGGGGTTAAGGAATTTACAAAATATGAAGTGTCTGAGAACAGACATAGACCTGCATTAGTTGTAACCGTAGCAAGACTTCACAGCACCCTGTACCAGCCACGCCTTCGACCGCATGATGTAATGATGACATGTTGAGGGGACGGGGCCAACATTGTTGGTATGGACAGCAGGACCGCCAGAGCATCCTCAGGATGCCCCTTGCTGCTGTACAAGATGCCAGCTGCATGTCTGGAGCCTCTAACGGAAACTAACTGCAGGGTGCTGTTCCAGGCACTCTACTAGCCAGATGCCGAGACCGCGGGCAACATCAGTGCATCCCACAGAGACTTATGCCCTGCGACGGCACCGCTTGTGCACCCCTAGTTACAGCCCTGGTTGTAACATTTGAGGTACCTGTATGTACGAGGGATTAATATTTGCACTACCAGTCATTGTAGGGAGAAAGCTGCGAGGGTTCCCTGAGCACACCCTAAAAAGCTTAACTATTACCACCAAATTGGGCTATGGTTACCTTTAGACACCTCACTGCCGACCAGGAACTAAGTGTTTATTCTTATATCTCGATAACACAAAGCATATCCTGGTCTGTATGGCCCGAGACCTGGAAATTAAGGTTATGGCTTTGGCCTTGTGATCAAATGTGAGGTCGGTAAATAATGGGCCCAGCTGAAGGCGGAATTGCTCTACCAATCACTGAGGCATGTGGTAACCATACTTAGCCACAGTTGACAATTGCATGTTCCCTATTATCAGAGCTGAGACTTATGAACTACTCTTGCACAAGAGCCTCTATATTCAGGGCTTCTTCTGACCTCAGGCTAAATTTGCCTCCCTCTCCAGCTTGCAACCAATGTTGACTTCCAAATATGCACAGCCCAGTGCCAGACTGGTACTTGCAAGGCCCACCAAGGAAAAACAATGGTAGGGGTCTGTGGAGTGTACAACAAATTGGCACTCTTGCTACGTCTAAATTTGTGTTGCACTACTGCCTTCCATAATAAAATAACAAACTGGCAGCACTCTATATGCTACAATGTATGGTTTGTAGGTCTCTAAATAGTGTATATTACTACAAGTAGTGTTGTGCGTTGGACCACCTCTGTCACACCGGAACAGGTGATAATAGCCTCCCATTAAAAAGGGCTACATTTAACAAAGAGTCATAACCCCTCTAGCAGTAGTTTCAGATGCTAAAAGAAGTTATGGGGTAAATTTACTAAGATGGGAGTTCTATTTCAGAAGTGATGATGCCCATAGCAACCAATAAGATTCTACTTCTCATTTATCTAGCACCTTCTAGGAGATAATACCTGGAATCTGATTGGTTGCTATGGACAATATTACTTCTTAATAGAACTCCCATCTTAGTAAATTTACCCTATGATTCGTAAGGAATCAGTATGATTTACCGCCAGACCTAAGTCTGGCGGTTCAAATCCCGATGCCGGAAGACAGGAAGTAAAGATCCCGATGGGGTAAGTAAATTAACTAACCCTAACCCTCTCCCCCCCTAACCCTAAACCTCCTTTAGGGGTATATAAACAAAACTAGTGCTCTGAGCCGTATTAGATAGTGATGATGAAAAGAGAAAGGGGCAGGGGCAGCCTGATGTCATGAGTGGTCCTAAACTCACGTGGGATAAATGATTTAGTAAGAATGCGCACATATGATACAAAACAATAGGATATGTGTGCAAATGTCACCGGCGCACCCCACCTCTAGCTTATGAGGTTATTTATACCAACTAATGGTGCAAAATATAACGTGGTGGAGTGCAGTATATCTGACAAGTATCAAATGATGGTCGCAAGATAATGATATACAAGAATGTCTTTTTATTTTTTTGATAAAGGAAATTCACTGTGTGACACTGGTGAATATCCAGTGTTTACTGTATTAATCAAACTGTCTATATGCCAGAGCTTCAATGGTATTGTACATATATGTTGAATGGACAACGGGGAAAGGGAAGGGGGGGAAGGAAAAAAATAATAAGATGAAAAAATTAATAATAATCAAATGAAAAAATGAATTGAAAAAAACTATATGAAAAAATGGTAATTAGTGGATGGCAAAGTCAAATGAAAGTTTAAAACAGGTGATCCGATGAGCAAATCAAAGTCAGTAAATAAGCTGATTATGGATAATGTCTAGATCTGTCTGTAGCTGTTATGCGAGGTGTGTGGGTAGTGTTCTGGTGGGGTGGCGTCCCGACTCCCCCAGGTGCACAGTACTCACCCTCAAGCGTCCTTTAGTCCACCTCCTGGTGGACTCCGATGGATGTGTTGATGGTCATCTTCCTGCAGTCCTGAAGCTCTGTGGCGCTGAGCGCCATCCACGCGCTGCTGGGGAAAGGGGGCTTCACAATGCTGTGACACGAGACTTCCGGGTCCCACGATCTCGCAAAATCTCGCGGTCTCCGGGCTGTGTCTAACCGAGCAGCGGCTCAACTCAGAGGGGGGCTAAGGAGACTTAAGTTCACGGAGCTGGTTAATGTAATGTTCCAAAATGGTGATCCAACGTGTTTCTGCCTTCTAGGAGGCCTTTATCAAGGATAATTACCATAGTATGTGCTGGTGTTTTAAAGGTGCTGCTGACCAATCACACTGAAGGAAATGTAGAGAAGGGTGTGAGTCTCATGGAGCATCCTGATTGGTCGCACAAAGAAGGTCCTGATCTCCTAAGTGGTGTTTACCACATACAGTGCACATAAACAAAAAAAAATATTAAAATAAAAATAAATGAATAAAATACAGACATAAAGATAAAGAAATGGATGTCTGTTAGGAGTGTACTATATGATGTTAGAGGCACATAAAGAGGGGGGAGGGTTACCAATAACCCCATATGATCCTAAAGGGATGCATTGCAAATATTAATAGCACAAAGTATTAGCAAATATTCACATATGATGTAAATCAGATTGTCATTATTTGACTTGTGATTATATCAATGGGCCCACATTAAAATCAATATTCAGACCGGAGGGAGACATGGTTTTGAGTAGAAAAATCAACTTCATTTCTGCTCTGTTTATAACATCAATGTGATTGCCACCTCTCCAATTGAGTTATGGTTGTTCCAATGTCATAAACTCAAGTGAGGCAGGATCAGACTTGTACCATTCTTTAAAGTGGTTGGAGACACCGTGGTTCATATACCCTATTTTGATATTACGTATATGCTCATAAATTCTTGTCTTAAGAGCCCTCGTGGTTCTCCCTACATACTCCTTCCCACACCCACATCTCAGTAAATAAATGACTCCTTTCGACACACACGACAGATCTTGTTTCAATTTGTAAGTTTCTTTGCTTCTAGTGGATGTCACAGATGTGATTTTCTTTGATGTTACATGCGCTGTTTTGCAACCCACACATCTGCCACAGTAATGGAAACCTATCTGATGTGTAGTGAACGGCAATAAAGATTGTGCCTGACCTGTGGGTTCAATGTGATTTTTAACTAATTTTTGCTTAATATCTGGGGCTTTTCTAAAGACCACTTTGGGTTTATCTGGGAGTATAGCATGCTGGTTCTTGTCCTGAAGAAGAATATCTCAATGTTTGGATAAAACCTTCTTAATATACGAGGAATGGGTATTGTATTGTGTAATGAAATATGTTTCTTGTTATTTTGGATTCTCTCTGTTGGCTTAGTAAAATTGTCCTGTCAGTGTTTTCAATCTCTTTGAATGCTGAATGAATGAGTGTTTTATTGTACATTTTATCAGAAAATTGTTGCTTCATGATTTCACCATATTTTATATAGTCGTCTTGTTTTGAACAGTTTCTTTGATGCGTTTAAAATAAATTGGCCTTTAGGGATATTATCAATCCATGTTTTGTGATGTGCACTTGTGGCCAGGATGTAACTGTTCACGTCAACTTCCTTCCTGTATATTCTAGTCTGTATGGAGTCTTTTCCAAATCTAAAAAATTTACTTTCTGTTGACTAATGTTGGAACTGAATTCAAGATTCTTGTTGTTAATTGAAATGTATTTTAAAAAATCCATTGCTGACTCTGCTGAACCTTTCCATATACATAGTATGTCATCTATGTACCTCCGCCATAGGATCAAATTAGGCCCCGAGTCATGCCTCCTCCATATGCACTCCTCCTCCCACTTGCACATGAAAAGGTTGGCATAACTCGGCGCCACCTTCAATCCCATGGCGGTCCCTGTTGTCTGTAAGAAGAATGTATCTCCAAACCAGACATAATTATGCTGTAAAATGAACCTAATAGATGCTAATAGAAAGTAAATCTGCTCTGCAGGTAAGCTGTCATCTTTCTGTAAGAAGTGTTCCACATTGGAGAGTCCCTGTTCATGTTCTATAATTGTATAGAGTGAGTTCACGTCACAAGTGATTAGCCAAAAATCAGGTTGCCATGTTACTAATTGCAATTGTTTGATTATGTCTGTGGTATCTCTTATATAGGCTGGTTGTCTTTTGACTATGTCTTGGAGATAGGAGTCTACGTACTGGGCAAGATTTGCTGTTAGTGATTGTATACCAGATATTATGGATCTCCCTGGTGGTGTTACTGGGTTTTTGTGTAATTTAGGAAAAAAATAGAGAACTGGTATTCTGGGATTTACGTTATATAGAAAATCATATTCCTTTTTCATTAGTATGCCTTTCTCTAGACTATGTTCTAGCAGTTCTTTGAGATCTAGTTGAATTTTTTTGGTTCACCTCTAAGGGCCTTATATGTTTTGGTGTCACTTAGTAGTCTAGAGGCTTCTTTGATGTAGTTGTCCTTATCCATTATTACTATGGCCCCCCCGTTATCTGTTGGCTTTATAATAATGCCTTTGTTCTGCTATAATTGTTTGAGTGCTTGTTGTTCACCTTTGGTTATGTTATCGGAACCCAGGATGGGTTTGTGCCCGTGTTTATATGGTTTTTTGTTAGGAACTAATTTCTCAATGTCTTGTGTCACCATAGATTCAAATGTCTGGATAAAGTGATTTTTTGATTGACTGGGATAGAAACTTGATTTTGGTTTGAAATCAGTGTGTTTGAAATGATCTTGTTGCGTTATGTTAGTGTGGTTCTTAATGATGGGATTAGTGGCAAATAATTTTTTTAAGGTAATTTTCCTTACAAATTATTGTAAATCACAGTATATATCAAATTTATTTGGCTGGTTGGTCGGTGCAAATTTTAGGCCCTTTGAGAGTACACTTTTCTGGTGAGCTGTTAGTGTGATTTTACTAAGGTTGTAAATGCAATCTTTTGTTGTATTATCTGTTTGTGATTTTTGTGTTTCTGTTTCTGTTTTTTTGTTCTTGTTGGTATTATGTCCTTGACCCCCTCTGCACCATCTTCTGTATCTGTGGCTTTTCTTTTCACTGACTGTGATGGGGTGAGGCAGGTCTTTCGGCCTGCCTTCAAATCTAAAAAATAATCCCCCATGCTGTTTTGTTCACCCTGGAGTGCTGCTATTCACTATCAATGGACCCTCAGTGCTCCTTGGGTCTGGAATATCATGTTCAAAAGATAGGTTGATTAAATCTTGTAGGGAGTTGCTTCTTTCAGTATTATAGGTGGAAAATGATGTGTCTGACGTGATAACTGGAACTATAGTCTGCTGTTTTGTCCTAAGTGCTTGTTTGAGCTTTGTTTCTTGGTGTAGTTGTGTCATGTATTGTTGGTACGTGAGTCCAACCTTCTCGTGTTCTTTCTTATGGTGATTTGTGTGTATGATATTTTTATTTTTCTTTGTCAGATATTTTTGAGTATTTATTTGATGTGATATTTTCGCAGCATCTTTGTGTTTCTTATGATTGTATGTCACTGTTGTTGATCCTGGTTCTATCCCTTATGATTTTCTTAACTTTTTTGAATGGTTTTATTCTCATATGTTTACAGTCTACTTGTGATCTGTTGTTCTAGAGCTACAAATGTCTCTCTGTCACTGTGTATGTCTAGTAGTCTAGTAGACTCTTAGACTCTTTAGGGGTGCCTAACCCTAACCTCCCCCCTAGTGCCTAACCCTAACCCTCTGTAAGTGCCTAAACCTAACCCCCCCTCCCCAAAGCATAAACTTAACCCTCCCGGGGTGCCTAAACCTAATCCCCTCTCCCAAAAGCATAAACTTAACCCTCCCAGGGTGATGCCTAACCCTAACCTCCCCCCGGGGGCACCTATCATTAGCCGGGATTTTGATGCCTATCATTAGACCCCTGCTGGGAATTGACAGTCGGGAAGCAAGCAGTCGGCATTTTGACCGTCGGCTTCCTGACTACATACCAATCGTATATTAGCAAGAGGTAAGCTTAACTTCCCACTGTTTATGAAGATATCATTATGCTATTAAAGCCTTTCGGGTTTCACCAAAGTTTTCCTGGATTTGCTAAGTCACCACCAAGTTCGAGCACTATGTGCATGTGTGGACAATAACTGACTTCTACACAGTAGAGCAGCAGCTGATGAGGAGGGGGACACCACTGACCTAGCCATACAGGTAATGGTAAATTCCTTCAGTATAAAAGTAAGTGTCACCAGTGGCGGCTCCAGAGATAGGGCTGCAGCACAGTCTAAAATGCAAATAGGGGAGCCACACAAACTGCCAGTGAGTCCCGGCCAGCAATGTTTGGCATCGTTTGCGGTGGCAGTTGGTGTGGCTCCTCTATTTGAATTTTGGACCCACCTATGGAGCCACCACTGAGTGTCAATAAAAGATGCAGTAATAGTATAATATTTATACCACCGATAACCAGTTTCATTATTAAATGGAGCTGCCCAAAGTGCCTGAGTGCTGCTAGCTCTATTGGGATCAATTGTGTGTGTATATGTAAAATATTAACCTCCACATCAACTCCCACACAGCATTGTTACACCTTTACATCACATAACATTTCCACACCCCTCAGAAAACTTAAATATACCCTCAAATATACCCCATCATCTAAATATAACCCAGATATTAATAAACACCCCATAACACACACACACACACACACATATATATATATATATATATATATATATACATACTCCCAATCCCAATAATATTAATACACAGACCACTTACCCAGATAACATTAATTCTAGCCCATCACCAGATGCCATTAATACAACCTGACCCCCCCAATAAAATACACACCATCATCACCATAATCACCAACATTCCCCAGATACTTACCTATTTTACCTGTCTTTTCAGAAGGCTGTGTCTAGTAGGGGTGCCCATTGACCATTGATGGTTAACTACCGATGGCAGATGGTTTTGCCATCAATGGCAGAGATCCAATGTTTCTATGCTATTGATGGCAGAGCGCCCTGCAATATGATTTTTTAGTTTCCTTAGTGCCGGGAGACAGAGTAGAGCTCTGCCCCCAATGTGCTCCCCTTTCTGATTGGTCTGCTGCCCTGTATTTGTGTGATACCCTAGAATCTGCAGGGTAAATGGCCAGGAGTTAGGACCCTGCAGACACCCTGCAGCAGTCCTACAAGCCCAAAGCAGGAAATCACAAAGGATGTTGGGGGCAGAGCTTTGAAAGCCCAGGATGTGCTAGAAAGACTCTGAGCAGAGCAGACATGTGATGGTGTGCTGCTGCTGCTTCTATGAAGGGGCCACATGTAGCGGTACAAACACTGCTCTTACAGAGAGGGAGCTGGGCCACCGCTGAGACCAAGGTAGTTGTGGGTGCAGGGAGAGTGCCCAGGTACAAGTGCTGAGAACCAGTAGATGAATTCCAGAGAGCTGTGAGGGCGCTGATGGAGGTATACAAAAGAATGGCTGCACAATGCTGTTGATGACAGTAGGGGCTGGCACCAGAAGGAGCAGAGTCACACTGAATGGCAGAACAATGTTGAACAGGTCTGTGTTACTAGCTCTCATGTGTACCCAATTTAAACTTACACTTTGCACAAAGATAAGATAAGTTAATAGCTAAGAAAAAGCTTTACCCCTCACTTACACCACGGCACCCTCTGTATCTAAAAGACTATGCGATAAAGAACAGAGACACTTATTTCGCACTCATTGCCTGTAGTAAATCTGCCCCCAGAGATAACAGTGCTTTCAAGTTGTAATCCAGATACAGACCCCTGTATTGCCTAGAAGTGTGTTTCAAGTGCACTATAGCCTGTAATAGCAGTAACAAAGGAACGGTAGTGTTGTGCAGCATTTCTTCAAGAGGCTGTGGGCCCGATTCAGAGCCGCACGTAAGCGGCCGCTCGTTCACTCCGAGCGATGTTCGCACATCTGCGCATGCGTATGGATCGTAATGCGCATGCGCCAACCAGTCAGTGCGGTCGGAAATCGTGTGACCGCAAAATAGCGAGTGCCTGCTAATTTGAGTGACAGGATGAGGCGTTTGTGGGTGGTAACAGGGGAAGGTGCTTGAAAACGGGGAGTGGAGATCTGAACGCAGGCGTGCCAAATGGTCAAAACGGGCGTTTTAAGGGTGTGCATAATTAACAAAGCAGCGTCATCGACCACGTCACTTGGTTGTCTTTTAGTCTGAGCTGCTCGCACGATTGCGGTAGGAAAATGCTACCACAAGAATAGCGAGCAGTTCATACGCCTTTCGATGTACTCGATTAATCTAATAAATAGCGGAGATGATGTATGATGCGAGCGGCCAAGGGGCATCTTTACAAAATAGCGCATGTTTCGGATGCTCGTTCAGACATAGAGGCGTCAACAGACCGCAAAGAGCGAGCGCTCAATTTAAATAGCCGGCCCCTTTTTCTGAACGAGCGAGCGCAAATAGCATCCGGCTCTGAATCAGGCCCAGAGTTCAGAGTTCAGTCAGCAACTCTGACATCCCACAGAGTTACTTTGTCCCTGGAACTAAATGCCGGGATGTAGTCGGCATCCCGGCGTGTGGGATGCCGACGGTCTTAATACCTTTACTGAAATTCCGACAGGTCAGGATCCCGGCACCAGTATCCCAAGCGTTAGCACCCTGAAGGTAAGTACCAGGGTGCAGGGGGAGGGTAGTGTTAGCTAGCGGGGTTAGGGTTAGGCACAAGGGGAAGGGTTAGGGTTAGGCACCGGGGAGGGGGAGGTTAGGGTTAGGCAGGAGGTTAGGTTTAGGCACCAGGGAGGGGGTGTTAGGTTTAGGGTACGGGGAGAAGGAGGTTAGGTTTAGGCACTAGGGTGGGAGGGTTAAGGTTAGGCACTGGGAAGGGTGGGTTAGGGTAGGGGTTAGGGTAGAGGTTAGAAAATTACTTACCATTCACTGCTATGGGTGTCAGGATTCTGGCTGTCGGGATGCTGCTGTTGGTATTCTGACTAGCGGAATCCCGACAGCCAGGATATCATACCCAACATCTAAATGCCATAGTTGTTGTTATATTGGAGCTATATGACTGCCCATTACATCTATGTACAGAGACAATCAATCCATACTGAGCCACTTTATTACTCAGTTACCTCCTGCCCCCATTTCTTGTGCACCAATGCAAGAGCTGCCCAGTGAATATCACAGATTAACCCAGTCATTGTCAGAACTCATTATGCTAGAATCTTTACAGGACTATTTGCACTGGTCGAGTTTTTTTTTTCTTTTATCTCAATTTGCATTGCCGAATCTCGGGTGATTTTCCCATTTTTCATCTCACAAATATACTAAGAAGTGAGTTTAGCTGAAAGTGAGTTTTTCGATGGTGATGCAGATTGAGATATCTCCCCCGAGATGCAAGTGAAGATGAGATTACTCACCCGAGTTTGCAGTGTTTTCTCTCTGCAAATCTCACCCAAGCTAGCAGCCTGCACATATCAGTGAGATATGTGAAGGCCGCTTGTGTGTAAAACATGTAAAGAAGGGTTAAATGTTGTAAAAAAAAATTACATAGGGTCCCCCCCAAAAGCATAACCAGCCCCAGATTGGTCCACCAGTCCTGGGTCCAAAAATTATGGGGAACATTGCGAGTAGGGTTAATTTAGGAACAAGCATCAGGCTGTAGGGCCAGTGCTGATTTTAAATATAGGGGGAAAAAATTGCGTAGGGGTCCCCCTATATTTACGGGGGTAATAAAGTATAAAATAGAAGTAAACTATTGTATTTTACAGTGGAACTACAGGTGCCAGCATGCCTTCCCTTTGGCACTTGTGGAACTACAAGTGCCAGCAGGTGGCTGGCACCCGTACTTCCACTGTAAAATAAATAGTTAAATAAAGACACAACAAACACACCATATACAGTACAAGTTTATTGCATACACCTATCCCATTCACACATACTTACCTGCTGCCAGGTGATCTGTCCCCTTCTCCCATGTATAAATCCGTCAGGATGTACCTGCAACAAAGATCCTATACTCCCCTCCTTCCTCTCGCTGGTCTCCATAGGATCCAGGGGGATCTTTTCAAAACAAGAAAACGAATTACACGAAGCCAGATGGACAAGTATTGGTATGTGTTGTACCAATACTTTACGAATGCCAGCTGATGGGACATCACGAGAATTCCCATGTTCCGCCAGCCAATCAAAGGCCTCTTCACATATAGCGGCCACTCATTGCCTGGTGTTTTGGGAGAGGGGGGACCCCTTCTTGTGGGGATCTTCACCTCTCCTAAGATACCCGATTTGGCCTGACCGGCTTGGGGTGAGAATGCTTGGGCCCTGGAGATCCGGTAATAGGGTCTCCTGGCTGTGGCATTACACCTTGGTTGGTTTGGGTCCAGTGTTGGTTTTAAATATAGGGGGACTCCTACGCAATTTCCCCCCCCTATATTTAAAACCAGCACTGGCACTGCAGCCTGGTGCTGGTTCCTAAATTATGGTGGAACCCTACTCATTTTGTTTCCAATAATTTTCGGAACCAGGACTGGCTGACAAGTTCGGGGCTTATTATGGTTTTTGGGGTGGGGGGCCTACATATTTTTTTTTTTTAAAACACTATTTTTAATATTTACAAGTAGAAACATACACAAATCATGCTGATATGTGTATGTTTCTGGCAAACTCGCAGCTCCGGAGGTGAATGTTTAAAACTTCAATTTGCAGAGAGTTTGCTGTCATCTCACCAGAGATTTTCATCTAGATTCTTGGTAAATTTGCGAGCTGTATCTTTTAGGTGAAAAGTACTTCCAAGTTTGCCCCATGGTGATAAGATTCGAGTTTGCTATCTCACCCGAGTTTTATGAGTGAGAAGAGAGAACTCTCTCCCAAACTCACCAAAGTTTGCCTTTAGTAAATTTGCGAAGATGAAAAACATGCCTAAACTCACCAGAGATTGTCATCTCAACCAATCTCGATTCTTAGTAAATTTACCCCTAATAATGTGGTTAAGTATTTGTTTTGCCTTCCATTACCTGTTTATTTATACTATTTTAAAATGCATTGGAAGTATTGCTCTAATAGGTCTTTATTGTGCTTGCTGACAACTATATATTAAGTGTATTACAGCTCCAGTGTGTTGCTGTTGGGTTTCACAGTCATGTGACAGAGTATTCTGGGTGAACAGTACCAAAGATACCTCTATAGTGTACAGTATCAAGAGTATTTATTTACCTCTATAGTGTACAGTATCAAGAGTACTTATTTTTAGAAACTATTTTGAATATTGTATCCATAACACTTCATAGCTTATCTATCTAAGACCCAATAGTGTTGCCCATAACAACGGCCTGGATATCAAGTATTACAATATTACAGTAACAAAATTGAGGTATTGTCTTATCACATATCTTTTGACTATTTCTTTACCTTAATCGGTTACAGTGACGCAGTGTTGCAGTTTGATAAAACTAAATGCCACTTTATTTCCTGGTACTCGTCTTGTATTTGGGGTTCACTGTTCCTTTGCCATGCCATGAAATGAAAACTAAGAGAAGAGCCTTCTAAAGGGGCCTATCCATTAGACGACTTTTTGAACAATCCGACCAAAACCAGGAGGTTTTGGTCGGATTGTTCAGAAAGTTGTCTAATGTATAGCCGGCAAGGACCAGCGATGTGCTTGCACGCTGGGTCCTTGCCGATCCCAACTATCTGTGGAACATGCTGGTCAACCTGATGATGATCGTCAGGTTCCACATGTTCACAGATAGGAGGTCGGACTCCTGCACTGAATGACGTTCATTGAACGCCGTTCAGTGCGGGCACCGCACCCAGCGACCTGAAGGACTGAATGCTAGACGTTCAGTTTTTCAGGTCGCCTAATGGATAGGCCCCTTAAGACCAGGTACAATCCACACTACACATGAACACCCATCACTAGGGGTGTCACTTATATAAATCATATCAATGCAGACAAACCAATACTTTAATCAGAAGAAAATATTTAATTAGTAAAATAGAATATGATCAGGATTTATTAAGCTGTTCTCATCAGTATGGATAAGAGTAACATGATCTTCTCTTTCATTTATACATGTTTGAGGTACAATAGTGTGGAATGTTTTTTTGGTGGTCTTCACTTCTTGACTCCACCCCCATGTCCTCCATGTCCCTGACCACCAAATCCACCTTGTCCTTGGCCTTATTGCTGGCAAGGGTCAACAAATGTAACACATGGATCTAGAAAAGAAATATAATAATAAATATTAAACACATTATTTAGTAAATGGAATTTACCTCATTGGCACACAGGTCAGTTTCCCTCAGTTCCAAGGACAGGTTTAAGTTTTTGCCATTTACTCAGTTGTGAAGCCGGCTATCGGGATTAGATCTGCCGGCTTCCCGACTGCATACCGCTGGTGGATAGATATGTCTGCAGACATATCTGTCCATCAGGTGTGCAGCACAGCCAATGCGATATGTCGGTGAACGACGATGTTCACCGACATATCGTGGGTACACACTAGCCAACGGGCAGCAGATATATTGGCCAATCAATTGATCGGCCAATATATCTGTCAGTGTGTGCCCGGCTTTAGTTAATTTCACTACACTAGATAGCCAAATGATAACAATTGCTTGCTTGCTATGGGATACACTGTTATTGCTCTTCAGACCACGGGCTTGATTCTGAGTTGGGAGTAAAACAAAAGAGCTTTACCCAAGTCAGCGCCGTTCACACCAGAGCCGGGTCTGCAGTGACTCAACTCTTCCGGCGTGGAAGTGGACGTTTGGTAATGATATCACTCCAAGCTCCACTGAAGCCATTCAATCATCCAGCATGTGGCGCGCTCCAGGTCATCCTGACCCTGATTGCGCCTTTTACACTGCAGGGTTTAATGGGTCATTCCCATGTTAAACCCTGCAAGTTACCTGGGTTGGATTGCTGTAAATCCAACCCTGTCCCTATTTACACCAAGGAGCTACCCGGGTTAACCCTGCAATAACCCGGGTTTTAGCTCTGGTGTAAAAGGGGTTTAATTCTGTTAATTTGAAACATGAGATTCAGAAAATAATTTTCTTAAAGATCTTCTCCTACATTTTTCAACTGATTGGTTGGAATGGTTACATGTCCATTCTCCGCGGAGTATCACTATTTTGTTCTAATGCTAATTACGGTCACAGAGAGAGATACTAATGTACTATTAAAAGCTTTCTGAACATCTTGGTTATAAAATCTAAAGTGACAGCATTTTGAGTAGAAAATGAGTATCTCTGAAATATTCTGCGTATAGCATGGTATAATATGTAATTTTCATATTTTTTATATGTGTAATAAATAATGAGGAAACATTTTCTCATTCTGGGGGAGAAGTATCAAACCTTGCTGATAGATAAAGTGGAGAGAGATAAAGTACCAACCAATCAGCTCCCACTGTAACTGTCATTTTTCAAACACATTGATTGTAACTTTATCGCTCTTCAAAGTTTGATACATCTCCCCCTCTCTAGTAAAGGCTATCTCAGGAGGCACTTTTATATAATATGTTTTTAATAAAATAAATCATGGTTTTATAATGTCTGATGAGTGCTATAGCATAGCCAATAGCAAACACTGTTTCTCTATGATGTGAGTTTAATTTACAGTAGCTCTAATAATGATATGCAGGCTCTAAAGTGATAAGAATGTGAAGAATAATTATGTAGAGTTATGCTGGCTACGATAATGCATCTTGACACCACCCTAAATAAATATACATTAATGCCCTTGAGCCAATAGTTAGGTTATGTACATAAAATAGAATGTCGCTACAGGCAGGGAATGCAAAAGAGAGGGATTAGAAAGACTGATTACATTTTCACTTACAGTATATACTAAAAAACATGATCCCTGCTGGTGTTTCATTTTATATAGTAATTATACAGTGTCATTCAAACAATTTAATCTTTACAAATGCTCACTCTGTCATCCTGAATTGTGTATATTTCATATTTTCAAAGTTATAATGGCAGTGTTATGCAGAAATACTGTACCTGGCACACAATGACTTCAGTTGGGCCAAATAGTGTTTCCACAGGGGTATTCTCTATCATTAGTTACTAAGCTTCTTGAAAATACTATAGCAAGTTGCAAAACATATTTCACTGCAATGTACAATGGTAACTGTGTATGTTCAGATAGATTTATATGTAAAAATGAATTTGGAGGAACATTCAAAATGTTTTCTCTTCTGCAGATTCTTCTACAAACAAGCTATAAGTAATAGGTTTTCATGAAAGCATAATCCCATACCTTGGCATATAGGTGGGGGGCACGGGTCTACACATTTAGAAGTCTGATCTTGGCATATCTCCACTGGAGCACATGCTAAAAGAAGTAGATACAATTATCAAACAAGAGTGGGTTTTTCTACAGCATTCCATTTATCACATTGAATAAAGCATTTGTTATACATTTGCTAAAATAAAAAAACAGTTGCATATTTATCTTGAATACAATCTTCAAATAAGTGGTTATAGTAACTTAGCATAGTGTGTGGCCAATAGGAGACAAGACAAAACATGGTTCCTAAGTAAAATATAACATGGCACTTCACATAAAGACGGATAAATAGTTATTTTACTTTCATTATAGAAATACCAAACAATGCCTTTTTCTCAATAACTGTTATCAGTGTTTCCCATCGGTTTATAGCTTCCATAACTCTGTAGCCTTTACTCTCGGAAGATACTTACGGTCTTTGTCTTGCTGGGCACCCTTTGCTGACATGGTTGAGTCTGTTGGAGGAACTTATCTAGTGAAAAAAGATTATAATAGATAGATAATCCAATGCAGTGATAGGATTCTGTTTATATACAAAAAATATTGCCATGCCCTAATAGTTGTGCAACATTTCACAAAAATAAAACAATAGGACCCCTAATTGATTACCTAAGTGTTTTTAATTTTCATAATTTGTTCCTCTTATGCAAGGTATGGTCTGTTTGAAGAATTTGATGTAAATTGTTTTATATGATTTACATACACGTAAATTATTTCCAATTATTTTTTTCTTTATGTAAAAATATTTACATTTCTTTAACAAAAAAGTATATATTTACATATTGTTATTTACTATATAATCATGTATAGACATACTGTAGCCACTTATGAAGCTCAAAAAATATATTAGTATACCTTCCTTTTGCAGTGGCATTTGCCTACACACTACAAATAATGGGAGGGATAGAAACTGGCCATGTAGTGCTCCATTTAAAAAAAGTACCTAAAATTATCTATACACTACAGTAAAGGTGGGGGCAAAATAAATCCAGAATTGCAGAAGACCAAGTTATTGTTCTTTCTCCCACATCTCTAATGTCCCAGAGCAGAGCCATATTAATTCCTGTGCAGTGCCCACCCTCTCTCTGTGCGGTCCTACCCTATACCTGCTGCCATTGGTCATCTTTTAGGTTATTAGTTGATATTTAACTTGGAAAAATGGTGCATGCATTGAAGATCACAAAGGTTCTGTCATAGGGCAAAATTTACTAAGCGGTGGGTTCAAAACCCCGGCGGTTTGGTGGCGGTTTGACGGCTGGTTCTATTCTGTTCTAAACCATGGGGGTTTGGTGGCGGTTTTGCAGCAGTTTCTAAATGACAGCCCTTTTCTATTCTACTCTAAAATGTGTTTTGATGGCAGTTTTTTTGCGGTTTTGGCCTTAGTAAATCTGCAGATAGCAAAACGCCGCCAAACCGTAGTCGAAACACATTTTAGAATAAAATAGAACAGGGCTTTCATTTAGAAACTGCTGCAAAACCGCCACCAAACTCCCGGGGTTTAGAATAGAATAGAACTCGCCGTCAAACCACCACCAAACCGCCGGGGTTTAGAACCCGCCGCTTAGTAAATTTTGCCCATAGAGTCTTGGCATCATCTATTAGATTACATCACCTGACTGATGGCCTCTGACAGCAGGTATAGGAGAGGCCCACTGCTCAGCACACAGAAGGATTTATTTTGGATGCAGTGTGTGGCAAGGGTACAATGTGTACTGTTACACCCAGGCTCGAGAGGTATCAGAGAGGCAGACTGGTTGTTTAGTTTCCTCTAAATGGACACAATAACCACACAGTGGGCCTGATTCAGGGCCGGACGCTATTTGCGCTCGCTCGTTCAGAAAAAGGGGCTGGCTATTTAAATTGACCGTTCGCTCTTTGCGGTCTGTTGACGCCTCTATGTCTGAACGAGCGAACAAAACATGCGGTCGTTATTTTGAAAAAACGCCCCCTGGCCGCTCACATCATACGTCATCTCCGCTATTTATTATATTAATCGAGTACATCGAACGGCGTATGAACTGCTCGCTATTCTTGTGGTTGCATTTTCCTACCGCAATCATGCGAGCAGTTCTGGCTAAAAGACACCCAACTGACGTGGTCACTGACGCTGCTTTGTTAATTATGCACACCCTTAAAACGCCCGTTTTGACCTTTTGGCACGCCTGCATTCTGATCTCCACTCCCCGTTTTCAAGCACCTTCCCATGTTACCACCCACAAACGCCTCTCTCTGTCACTCAAATTAGCAGGCGTTCGCTATTTTGCGAGCACACGATTTCCGACCGCACTGACTGGTTCGTGCATGTGTACTAAAACCCGTACGCATGCACAGTTGTGCGAACATCGCTCGGAGCGAACGAGCAGCCGCTTACGAGCGGCTCTGAATCAGGCCCAGTATCAGAAGGATGAAAAACTATTTTATTTTAACTACAAAAGTTGACCCATAGAAGTACAGTAATAGCATTTAAAGTGAACTTTTTGGCATAAACTTCTCTGCAATTTACGTAAGTAAACACAGTCCTGCATTTAGGAAATGTGCACAGTTTAGCAGTTTTTAGCATTAAGCAAAGTTTAGCATAAGAGAAGATAAACACAGCTCAGTGGAGTTTAGTGTTAAAGTCCAGCATTAGAGAAGATATTAACAGCTCTATTAGTGATAAGCATAGTCCAACATGAGAGTAAACACACATAGGCCCGTATTCAATTTGAGGCGAAAAGTCTGGATCCGCGATACTTTTTTGCCGATGACGTCATTTTCGCCTGTTTTGCTTTTATCCCATATTCAATTTGAAAGACTTTCCGCCTAGGCGGAAAGTCAATGCAATGTACTAAGCGAAAAAGTTTCGCCGATGAATAGCAGGCGGAAAAAAGTGCAGAATTGGGGTTTTGGGGTGCAACATTGCGGGAACCCCCTGCAGCCTTCAGACAGTCCCCCAAAGTTAAACTGTGTCAACAAAATAAAGAAAAACACTTAAGGAGACCCCAAAAAATGACTTTGAAAAAGGGGGCAAAATTAAAAAAATGTGGGGGTACAAAGTTAAAAACTAGCGGACTTGACTATGTGGGGATCACCAAGTATGCCCCAAGTGTTTTTTTGATTGCAGGTGTTTGCGACAGGTGGATTTTTCACGATTTTTTCAACTTCACTTTAGCAACTTTTAAATATGCTGACCCCCATTTTCAAGTACCCCAAATTTGCTGGGATAAGTAATTTTCTGGACAAAATACTCCAGAATACTATCCTGCACCACGTATAGAAAAACGCAATGTAGCAGCTATTGAGCCCGTTTAAAATCACCAAATAGCTTCAGCAAACCAAATCGGGGGGTATCATAGTGAACCCCCATGTCAGAGCATCATTTGGGGGGTGTCAGGCTGATTTCCCCATTTCTGACAGTAATTTTCGCCTGTTCAAGTTTCGCCGGGTCCCGTTTTCGTGTACTTTCAAAATGAATATGGGGATATGAGGGCACGCATGCGATACTTTTCCGCCTACAAAACAGGCGAAGTAGGTGAAAAGTCAGAGTCGCGAAAAAGTATTGCGGCTCGGCTCATATTGAATACGGCTCATAGTTGCATACAGTGCTCTGTGATTTAGCCTTAAAGCATAGTCCAACATTATCTTGACAGTAAGGATTAGCATTAAGGGCCTGATTCAGAGCCGCTCGCTGTTTGCGAGCACTCGCTCTGAATCAGGGCAGGGATTTATTTATTTTTTTGGCCTCCAGGCCGCTCGCTAAGTTGTGGGTGACCACTCACGGCTTTTGCGAGCGGCCTGGCGATGGTCGCGATTATCGTGATCATCGGGCTTGCGAGGAGACCCTGTGGTAGGGTCTCAGCTCTCGCAAGCCCGAGTGGACTTACTGCTCTAAAAGAGCAGGAAGTCCACTACTGACATCACGAGTGTCAGTAGGGCCGCCCACAAACGCCAGGCGTTCCTAAGGGAATGCCTGCATTTGTGCAGCCACCCCCCCTCCCCACCTACAAAACGGGGCGAGCTGTCAATCAATATAGACAGCCGCCCCGCCTTGTAGTGAGACCCGCTGCTGTGGAGCTGTCGTCGCAGTACGGGTCTCGCGCATGCGCATGCTGCAGGCGGCACATGCGCAGTAGGGGACCATCGACCCGCTTGCAAGCGCTGTGCGCTCGCGAGAGGGTCTGAATCAGGCCCTAAGTCCTCTGCAAGTTTAGCATTAAACAGACACAGTCCAGGCTTTAGCGGGCAAAACTAGGGATTTGCATAAGAGCTTTGTTAGTTTAGCATTAAGCAGATATACAGTACAGATGTGTCCTGCTAAATCTTTGCTCATAGCATGACATTCTGGCTTCCCTGCTGCGGCAAGTCAATACGCGTTATGGCGTTGAATGTTGTATGCCACGATAGACTACACGCAATGCAGTACATAGTTTAACCGCTGGGTTGTGAATGCTCCACGGTAAAAAATTACAGCACTACATACAATAATGTAGCAGTGGACGGTGATCCGTGAAGGCTGACCAATTACATTCAGGCAGTGTAAACAGTCAGTCCTCCAAGTGCTTGAAATTATCACTTTGTGTCAAGACTAAACCACTATAGACATTATACTTATTACGGGACGTCCATATTATATACTCTCACTACATGGTGTAAAAACGCCTGGCCTAAAGACGTATGGGTAGTTTTTCATAAAGAGAGATTATTCCAGGTTCAATACTTTTAAAGTCCTCGGCTCAACTCTATACATTGCTTCGCACTTTCTCCCTCCCTTCATCTCTGTTGTGCCACCAAGCTGCATTAGACTCTAAAACGCTATAGACAATGTATTGCTGGACGGGGCCCTTCCTCCCAAACTTAAGCCAGCATGAGTCATTCATCACAAATCTCCCAGGGGAGTGGGGATGGGGATGCTGCTTACAGTATGAAAGTGCTACACACTGCGATATGTGCCATGCTCTTCAGTCGCAATTTTGGTCCTTAGGGAGCAAAGTAATTTTGTACCTCCCCCTCTCCATTACTCATGTCATGACCAGCCGGCCGATTCTCCAGATACCTCAATCTGAGAATCGCCAACAGTGACTTATGGTTACCTCAGCACGTGCGGTTAGTCTAACACGATTCTGCCACCACCAACGAAGTTAACAGGAGTCGTTAGGTTCTCACCTCAAATCTCAATATGCACACTCACTTACATATAGGTACGTAGCTTTGACCTCACAGGCTCGTGAATTCGACAAGAACACGGAGAATACACTGGATTAAGAATGTTTAATCCGAAAAATATTTCCAAGGTTATTGATTACAGAAAAAATTTGTACAAATATGGACAATACAGATATATCACAAATAGCGTTCAGAAAATAAAAGTAATTAAAATGAAAAAAAAACCCAGAATCTTTACATCTAGACTCAGTTGTGAAGGAGACACAGGAGCATTGGATTCAGGCCAGTCGTCTCGGACTCTCCTCGGGCACAAGAACACTTATCACTGAGAGAGATGCATAGTTATACCCTCACAGCTGCACTAGCCCCCACCTTTGGGTTTTTCACTCTTTCATTACTGTACACTGGGCGTTAGGAAATCGGCCACATCCTTCCATATTGTCTATAGGAAGTAGGGGGTCTTGAAACAGTGTGGAGGGGGTCATTAGAAACCAATAAGCAGGTAACATACCCTACATTCCTGTCATCTCCCTCCTAAAGGATTTTATATCCAATGACCTGGCTTGACCAGGTCTGACCATCTGCATTAAGGATGTATCTGTCCCCAAACTTTATGGCCTGTAGAGATAAGATATGGTTATCTAGATGCCTGGTTCCAGGAAGACAAATCTCCTCCAAGCCTTGTATTCCTACAGGACAATTACAGGACACTGCCTAGAAACCATATTGATACACACATTTATATATATATATATATATATATATATATACATTTACATGACATCATTCCTGGTGATTATTCTTGAGATAAGCGCCACATCTTCCCCTGAGGATGGGCACAGGAGGGACTGAGACACACGTCACAGCCTTACCTGTGCACCACTGACTGCCTCCCCACTTTGCCGGGAGAGTCCATCAGCATTGCTGTGCTCTGCACCCTTTCTGTGCTGGATGGTGAAGGTGTATTGTTGCAGGGTAAGGCTCCATCGGAGAAGTTTACCATTATCCTCAGAGACTCTATTAAGCCAAACGAGTGGGTTGTGGTCTGTTATTATGGTAAAGTCTCTCCCATACAGATTTGGCTGCAGTTTTTGGAGAGACCATACAATCACCAAACACTCTTTTTCAATGGTGGCATAGGCCACTTCACGGGGCAGCAGTTTTTTACTTAGGAAAATTACAGGATGCTCTTCCCCCTGCTCATTGACCTGACTGAGCACAGCACCTAAAAAATTATTAGAGGCATCAGTCTGTACAATGAACCTCTTTTTGAAATCTGGGGCCTGCAGCACAGGGGACTGAGCTAAAGCAGACTTTAGGGCTAGGAAGGCCCTCTCACAGTCCTCGGTCGAATTGACCACCTGTGGCATTTTTTTTTTGTCAAATCTGTTAAGGGCTTGGCTAGGATGCTGTAGTGGGGTACAAATTTTCAGTAGTATCCTGCAGTTCCTAGAAAGGACATCACCTGTTTTTTAGTCTTAGGGGTAGGCCATACAGCAATAGCCTCCACTTTGTCTGGTTCTGGGCGGAGAGTATCTCCCCCTACATGGTGCGCTAGATATTGCACCTCTCCCATGTCAAGCTGGCACTTCTCGGGTTTTATCATCAAACCTGCCCCAGTGATCCCTCCTGGCCTTCCAGCAGGTCATTAACCAGGGGCTGAAAGGACGCAGGGGCATTCTTCATCCCAAAGGGCATGACCAGAAATTCGAACAGCCCAAATGGGGTGATGAATGCGGACCGCTCATGGGCCTTGGGTGACAGCAAAATCTGCCAGTACCCCCTTCTGAGATCCATGATAGTGATGTAATGTGCCGGGGCAAGCTTATCTAGTAGTTCATCTATCCTGGGCATGGGATAGGCATCAAATACAGTGGCATCATTTAACCTCCTGTAATCCACACAAAATCTTGTACCTCCACACTTCTTTGGGACTAGTACCACTGGGCAGCCCATGAACTGTGAGACCTTTGTATCACCATTAGCTGCAGCATCTCATCAATTTCCCTTTTCATTGCCTCTAGCACTTCTTGGGAAGTACGATATGCTGGCTGTCTGAGGGGGGTCTGATTACCTGTGTTAACATGATGTGTAACCAAGTGTATCTTTCCCGGCTTTCCTGTGAAATGGGACTGAAAGGGTTGTACGGTGTTAGCTAGCTGTTCTAGCTGCATCTCAGACAGCTCAGTACTGTAGTGGGCATCTGCCAGTGACGCCTCCCCCCTCTTTTGCAGCAGGTGCCAGATCTAGTAAGGGGTCGGGTTCCTGATCACTCTCAGGCAAGCTACACACAGCTAACACACATGTCCCTCTGTCATGGTACTTTTTGAGCATATTGATGTGGTACATCTTCTGTCTCTTACGTCAATCCCCCTTTTCCACTACATAATTAACATCATGTAATCAGATGATTCGCCTGCATCCTCTGAGAGAGACTCTGCATGAGGTGGGACATGAACTGGGTACCCTGATCAGTTAACATCTCCTTGGGAAACCTCACCTGAGAAAAAATGGTGATAAGCGCATCTGCTACCTTGTCTGTGTGAGTGGATGAAAGAGCACCGCTTCTGGGTACCTTGTAGCATAATCCACTACAGTCAGAATGTACTGTTTTCCTGAACTGCTGGGGATGGCTAGGGGCCCCACAATATCAAATGCAACCCTCTCAGAGGGCTCAAATATGATGGGAAGGGAAATGAGAGGAGCCCACCCCACATCACCAGTCTTCCCAACTATCTGGCACGCATGGCAAGAGTGACAGTAATCGGCTGCCTCCCTCCCCATGCCGGGCCAGTAGAACTTATGTCTCAACCAAGCTATGGTTCGTCTCACCCCCAAATGCCCTGCTAAGGGGATCTCGTGTGCTATTTTCAGGAGCCCAGTTCTGTAGATCTGAGGGATTACAAGCTGCCTTTCAGCACCCTCAGCTGTGACCCATTCTCTATATAAGAGTATATTTTCCATAAAAATTCTCTCTGATTTACCCTCCAGACCTGCCTCGCTGATTCTCCCCCTCACAGTTTCCAAACTGGGGTCTGTCTGCTGTTCTGCTTTGAAAGCAGCACTTCTCATTAGCTGATCAGGGTGAGGAGAATGTGATTTCTGTCCTCCCCTATCCCAGACTCTGTGCTGACAGCTTCAGCAGGACAGGAGAAGGGGGGCCGATGGGGATGAATCTCTAGTGACACACCCCTCCCAGGTGCAGGGGTTGACTCACAGTTACTCTGGGCTGTGGCTCTCCTGGTCATTACTGCTAATACAGGGATGGCATTGTTACCTACAGTATTCACTCCAACCCCTGATGGTACATTTGCAATATCATCTGTTAACAGTACACTACACAGTTTTTCATTAGGGTACAACATTAGACCCATTTCTGACTGACCAGACTCCGGCCTGTGGAACTGCAAAGGGTTATCTGCTAGAATAGAACTTTGTACATCACTGATACAATCACATTCATTTGTACTCATGCTGGGTCAGTCAGCAGCGGTCACCTGGGGGAAAACTGGGTTAGTTTGTACTGTTGCATCACTGAAAACATCACTCTCCGATACATATTCAGTTTGCATTTTCCCCAAATCACACCCCAACAGTACTGTAGCAGGTAAATTGTCCAGCACCCCAACATCCCGGATACCTCTCCCAACTCCCCAATCAAGATACACATGAGCTATGGGCACCTCTGGGTGCACCCCACCCACTCCCCGCACAGTAATAGTCTTCCCTGGAATAATATCCTTGGGGCCCACTAAGGCTGGGTGGATAAGAGTCAGGTCTGAGCCAGAGTCCTACCTGGACTGCTTGTAGATTGTCACGGGGGTGTCCTTGGGGCCCTTCCACACTGGCTGGCACAGGTTTCCCTGCCGGGCTACTCACAGGAGAGGATGTTGATCTTTTCTTCATGGGGCAATCGACACTGATGTGCCCCATCTCATTGCACGTAAAACACCTGCGGCCAGTTGCCAAAACAAGTTTTCCCGGCCCCCCCAAAAGGTGCAGCAACAGCTGGTTTTGCAGGGTACCGCGGGGGTGATCCTCCAGGTTGTCTCTCTCTCCATGTCGCTTGTCCTGGCATCCCCCAGCTCTTCTTCACCACAGAAGCCCAAGTGCTGGTGTACTTGTCTGCCAGGCTGGCAGCCTCCTGAGACGTTTTGGGATCCCGATCCAGGATCCACTCTTTGACCTCCGCTGGACACAGTGCGAGGAACTGTTCCTAGAGAATAAGGTCCTTTAGTTGGTCAAAGTCCAACTGATGCAACAGGGTTGACAATTGCGCTAACATTCCCGCATAGGTATCAGAGGGACTGTGTTTTGAGTCTCTGAACTTTTGGCGATAAGCCGCAGGGGTGATGTTGAAACGCTGTAACAAGGCTTCTTTATTTGCAGCATAATCACCATCCAGTTCCTGGGGAAGATCTGCAAACACTTCCAAAGCTTTTCGTCTCAGCCCAGGGGTTAAATAACTCACCCATTCACTGGGGTCCAGTGCAAACTGTCGGCAAGTTTTTTCAAACCCTACTCAGGAATGTATTGAGGTCGCCGTCCTTCTCCAATACAGGAAATTGATCGTGCTGGGGTTTTTTCCTACCCGGTTCACAGGTGGCTGTCTGCCCGCGGAGTCTGGCCATCTCCAGCGGGAACTCTCGCTCAGCCTGGCGCTCTGCAGCCTCAGCCTCTCGGACTGCCTTCCACTCGGCAGCTTCCTGGTCAGCTCAGCGTGCTGCAGCTTCCTGGTCAGCTCGGCGTGCAGCAGCTTCCTGGTCAGCTCGTCGTGCAGCAGCTTCCCTGTCCGCAGACGTTTGGAACTGCTGCATCAGCTGCAAAGTTGTGGCAGTGTCCCCGTCCTTCATATGCCTGGCAGCAGTTTGAAGGTAACTCTCTAGTGCAGACTCACTTGATCAAGCAGACGTGTCCGACCCCCGCTGGGCATCTGTTGTAAGGTCCAGTACAGATTGAGCCTCTGCAGCAGGGTTGTCCATTGTCTGGCCACCTTCAGCAGCAAGATTCCGATCCGCCACTTGGAGTAATTGGGCCAGTAGATCCTTGTTCTGGCCCTTCCAGGCAATGTTTCTCTCCATACACATGACCACAAGGTCATCCCTTTTCTGTTGCAGGTACTCTGTGGTCATTCTGGACCTCAAACTAATTGCCAACTAAAATAGAAAAGAAAAACAAGGAGGGAAAGGAACAGAAACTATTTGCTATGTATGTCTGTTTAAAATATAAACCTTGAGCATAATTCTCCGGTGAATTTATGATGTAGTTTCTCTCAAGAATCATACACCATTAATTCACTTAAGTTCTTGTGATTAAAAACAAAAATAATCATTATCCCACCGCTTGCCACCAATTTGTCACGACCAGCCGCTCGATTCTCCAGATACCTCAATCGGAGAATCGCCACCAGTGACTTATGGATACCTCAGCATGTGCAGTTAGTCTAACACGGTTCTGCCACCACCAACGAAGTTAATAGGAGTCGTTAGGTTCTCCCCTCAAATCTCAATATGCACACTCACTTACATATAGGTACGTAGCTTTGACCTCACAGGCTCATGAATTCGACAAGAACACAGAGAATACACTGGATTAAGAATGTTTAATCCGAAAAATATTTCCAAGGTTATTGATTACAGAAAAAAATAGTACAAATATGGACAATACAAATATCACAAATAAGTTTCAGAAAACAAAAGGAATTAAAATAAAAAAAAACCCAGAGTCTTTACATCTAGACTCAGTCGTGAAGGAGACACAGGATCATTGGATTCAGGCCAGTTGTCTCGGACTCTCCTCAGGTACAAGAACACTTATCACTGAGGGAGATGCATAGTTATACCCTCACAGCTGCACTAGCCCCCACCTTTGGGTTTTTCACTCTTTCATTACTGTACACTGGGCGTTAGGAAATCGGCCACATCCTTCCATATTGTCTATAGGAAGTAGGGGGTCTTGAAACAGTGTTGAGGGGTCATTAGAAACCAATAAGCAGGTAACATACCCTACAATCCTGTCATCTCCCTCCTAAAGGATTTTATATCCCATGACCTGGCTTGACCAGGTCTGACCATCTGCATTAAGGATGTATCTCTCCCCAAATGTTATAGCCTGCAGAGATAAGAGATGGTTATCTAGATGCCTGGTTCCAGGAAGACAAATCTGCTCCAAGCCTTGTATTCCTACAGGACAAATACAGGACACTGCCTAGAAACCATGTTGATACACAGGAAGACAAATCTCCTCCAAGCCTTGTATTCCTACAGGACAAATACAGGACACTGCCTAGAAACCATGTTGATAAACACATTTATATATATATATATATACATTTACATGAGTGTGTGTATGAGACCCAGGAGTCTCAGCGTGACAAGCACATGATTTGAAGCAACAGTGATGATGCGACATTTGTCTAGCTGTGCAACATGTAATGCACCTGTGAATAGCGTCATGATCAGTATCTTAAAGGTACGACACATACTACACCCAGTGGACTGCGTCAATGATCAGTGTGCACGTGGCTTGCTACTGTGTCATACAGTGCATATGGATGCAAGGAGACACTTTTTATGATTGAGCTTTTGCATTTTTATTTTGCTTCTTAATTGAGACCCAGGTGGAACTATAAGTCTCAGCATGAAAAGCATATAACTTGAGGCAACACTGATGGTGCATATTCTTTTTCATTATATAATAGTATTCTTTATACAGTAGATGAATCATGGTTGTGGTTGAGGAGCTGGCTACTCTATGAACTCTCTGGAGTGGGCTGCATGGCCAAATTACAAACACTGGTGTGCCTTCTAGGGCACCTCCCCAAAGCAAGCATGAGCCTTTCATTAACATAATAAAGGACAGGTTTTGGTAGTCATTTAAGCAGTACCTGTACACCAGTCTATACAATCACCAGTGATCTAAATTACAAGTCTCCCAGAGGTGTGGGGTGTGGCGTGATGGCGGGATTGGAAGATGTCAGGACTGTGACTATTTCAATACATAAAGATAAACTACATTTGCCAAAGTTCCAATGTGGTCGTTGGAGGAGCTATCCTGGTTGCCGGCGTTCTCCACATTCAGGGGATAGAGAGTTAAAATGATCATCTGTCTCAAAGGTGTTGTTAGATTGTGGGATTTCTGATTGCTTATTATTTCAAACCTGATTCCATTTGGGTCACATGTTCTGAACTTCCTGTGGATTACAGACCTCTAGTATAAAGCCTGTTAATAACTGTGTCTCAGTGTCTGTGCAATGTTACTTTCAGGTCATTCTTGGACTCCTGCCAGATCCCTGCTGTGCCTGTGGTTTGCTGTGGACTTTGCTATATCTCTGCCTGTGTTCCGGTTAAACTTCTGATACTGGTTACCAGCCGCACTACAGCGTTCAGCATTGCCATTGCCTAAGTATTGTTATTCTGCTCCATTGCTGTGGTTGCATCCCCTGCTGGATTATTTACTCTGCCTGTTGCCTTCTACTTCCATGGACATTGAACTCACCTTTACTACAGTTGTCAACTGCACCATTACAGTTTAGTAGCCGGACCCTTCGTGCATCACGGGGCTCAACCCCGCTCCGGATCCCCATCATGCCGCAGGGCTCAACCCTGCTCCAGGCCCTCACTACATCGCGGGGTTCAACCCCACTCCGGATTCTCGTCACGCTGCAGGGCTCAACCCTGCTCCGGACCTTCACCGCATCGCAGGGTTCAAACCTATGCCGGATCTTCACTACCTCACAGGGCTCAAACCTGCTCCGGATCTTCACTGCATTGCAGGGCTCAACCCTGTCATGGATCGTCACTGCATTGCAGGGCTCAACCCTGTCACGGATCTTCACTGCATCACAGGGCTCAACCCTGCTTCACATCACAGGGCTCAACCTTGTCTCGGATTTTCACCACATCTCAGGGCTCAACTCTGTTCCGGATCTTCGCTACCTTGTAGGGCTTAACCTTGTTTTCCGGATTTTCATCACACTACAGGGCTCAACCCTAGTAACGTCCTTTATGTCATCCTGAGGTCTTAGCCTCATATTGGCCTCGGCGTTCCCTACCACATTAGTATCAGAGACTTTATTTACATATAGGGGTTTACTCCTATATTGACTACTGCATATGTGAACTTCTGTGTTGTTGAGACTTTGAGTGAAACGTTGCTATATATTTTGCCAGTGAATAAATTCTATTTACTTTTATTCCATGTTACTGAGATTTCATGAAAAGGTCATTCCTAAAACCACCTCAGTTTATAGTGCCCAGTAAGCCTGACTCCTTCCAGGAGTCTCAAGTGTCGGCAGCCGTGACAGAAGCTGCCTATGAAATCAGTCAGCTCAAGGTCTCATCACGGTAGGAAACTTCTGCTTAACTCATTGCATACACCATACAGGTACATGCCTCATACTGCACAGTAACTTTTGCTGTCTCTTTTGTCCACTTGATTCATCCCAGTTATCAGCTGAAGGTTCAGACACATGCAAAAACAATGCAAGTACTGTATACTGTACTTTCACCTGGACGATCTGCAGTGTTTAGCACTCCTTCACCACTGGAACACCTTTGCCTGATATTACAATATTCTTTGTACTGCCTATCCCAGGTACCAGAATTGGGCCAAGCGTGTCAATTTTGATGGAAGCCAACATAAAATACCAATCCCCAACAATTTGAAAGAAGATATCATGTCAAGATGCCAGGCAATATTCAGGAATGGAAAGGATGAATTACAGTAACAAAGATACAGTAAAGGAAACATTGAATGGGTTACTACTATATGGATGGCCACAAAACAGCCATGGAGGATGGGAATCAGACGGCCAGTGGTGAAAGGACAGCAAGCTTCCAACAGTGAAAAACCAAATATTGGCATCTACATGACCTGAAACTAATGTGATGTGAAGAAGGATCCAGAGCTTATGGTCTAACTTAATTCATCAATAAAAAAAATACAGTATTGTACTGTGGTGGGTACTGTAATGTGATTACTGCGTAAACCAGTGGATACCAAACTTAGTTTTCAATGCACCCTAGCAGTCCAGATTTTAAGATATCCATGGTTGAGCACATATGGTTAAATCACATTGATTTGGGCAGCACAGACGGTGTAATGGTTAGCATTACTGCCTCACAGCACTGAGGTCATGGGTTAAATTCCCACTTCGGCCCTAACTGTGTGGAGTTTGTATATTCTCCCTGTAATTGCGTGGGTTTCCTCCGGGTACTCCCGTTTCCTCCCACAATCCAAAAATATATTGTTAGGTTAATTGGCTCCTAACAAAAATTAACCCTAGTGTGTATGTTTGTGAGCATGTGGCAGGGAATATAGATTGTAAGTTCCGTTCGGGGCAGGGACTGATGTGAATGGCCAAATATTCTCTATAAAGCGTTGCAAAATATGAGTGCGCTATATAAATAACTGGTAATAATAATAATAATTGATTGGAGTACCAATTAAGTCACCTTTGCTGAAGTATAAAATGGATAGCCTTTAAACCTAAACTGTTAGGGTGCCTGGAGGACCGAGTTTGGGAACCTGTGGTGTAAGCATTAATCGAGGATTACATTGTACTGTAAGTGTTACAAATTAAATAACATTAATGTTTAACTGCATATCAAAGTGTTTCTCAAACTCAATCCTGTCAACCCTAACAGTTCTCATTTTCCAGATATGCAAGCTGTTGCTAAGGGGTACTGTATTTTAGTCTCAATAATTCAAAGATCCACACATGTTGTGAAGCACATGAAATGTAAGGGGTCCTGAGGACAGAGTATGAAAGACTGACATACTGTACTGTACAGTACTGTTAGTAAAGTATACATTGAAGAGAAGTCATTGTACTGTGTATTTCTCCAGAGCTGCCCCCCACCATTGGAACGATCTCCCTTGCATTGCTTCAAGCAGGCGTCGAAAATCCACCTGTTCATAAAAGCATATCAGTCCTCCACTTAACCTTGTCAGTCTAACTCACCCTCTGTCACCCTCCAATTCTCTAACTCCTGCTTTCTGCCCTTAGCTCCCCTTACTGTACGCTGGCTCATTTCTTATACAGGATCTTCCATTTGTCTCCCGCTTCCCTTTAGACTGTAAGCTTCATGAGAAGGGCCTTTCTCCCTCTTGTTCTCATCATCTACTGTATAGTACTTCTCTTGTACACCTGCCACACATCCTCCTTGGTCTCTCTGTCCTTGGACTCCAATCATCTGTTATTGTTTTTTAGATGAACTACAGGATACCCGTCATTTGCGCCCACGCTAACAGCTATAGTACAGATTTAGCTGACACTGTGTATTTTAATTGCACATATAGCATCACTGACCCATAAACCTTACAGTATCTACAGCACATCCTCTACAGCACCATCCTACTGTATGAAGACCCAGCATTGTCGAGTTCCCAAAAAGTAGAGATGTGCGCCGGACCATTTTTGCTGGTTTTGGTTTTGTTTCTAATTAGAGATGTGCGCTGACCCTCGTGTTTTGGTTTTGGATCTGGATCTCCCCTGGTTTTGGATCTGGATTGGTTTTGCCAAAACCTCACCTCTGTGTTTTGTTTTTGTGTTTTGGTTTTGGATCTGGATTTTTAAAAAATAAAATAAAAAAAACAGCTAAAATCACATAAAATGGGCCTTTTTTTGTTCCTACTGCAATTTGAAGGCCACTAATCCCTGTACAGATTGGAAAATTAGTGGCCTTCAAATTGCCATTGTTCCCACTGTCCACTTCTCTTAGATATGTGAATGTTAGAAACTTAGAATGTAGATGGCCAAAAATTGGGTGGACCACACATGGCTAATTGATCAACCATGACAACTGGATTAGTGTCATAAGGAAGAGGAAGCTGCAAACTGGGTGTCATGTTATGATGAGTTGGCCATATGGGGTATGTTGCTGTTAAGGGATCAGGCTGGTTATCAGTGGACACATTATTAATTATAGTTGTTGTTATTCTGGGTTGCCATCTCCTGAAGGGTGTTTGCCAACAGATAGAGAATACCTACCTATCAGCTCAGGCATAGACACTTCCTGAGGACCAGAGCTCCGTTCTCTGGATGGAAGCCAAATAGGTGGGAGCCCCTGTTCCAAGCCCAATATCTGAAGCTCATATCTCTCCACATCATCTATGATAGAAGGAAAAAAATGTAATTGGGGACATCTAGCTCCTCTTTCTGTACACTGCTTACCCTTTTTGGACAGGAAGTCCAGGATGGATGGTTTGGAAGAAGAAGGCCTAGCAACAGATGGGGATGGTCATTATCAAGACCTGGTCCCCCCAGTGGGTGTAGTCTGGGAGGTATTGGTTGGCATGCAGGTAGTGGAATAATAAAGGCCTCCATGTTGTCTGCGCTTACTATTCCGTATTTCAGTTTGCGATTCAGGTAGGAATAAAGTAGGCTACAGAACACATTGGCAGAATCACTGGATGTGTTAGTGCATTCAGGCCAAACATGATCCATGAATTCCCAGACAGATTCCGGACAGATGAATCCTTTGCTTGTAATAATCTTTGGCTATATATAACACCCATCTTTGCCAGGAATTACCAAACACTTTGAAGGCTGTAACTTTGAACTGCTTTATAGAAAACATATGAATTAAACCTTTGCACAATGCAGAACATGATGGAGAAATCTCTTGATGTTCAGCACCTAGAGCATCTTTTTTCATGTTCTCTGAGGCCTCTCCTGACTGTGAAGAAAGATTCTCCACACTGTAGTCTTCCATTGTGACATTTTAATGGTGATTTCAATGTTGTCCACTGGCTGAGATCCATCTCATCTGAGGGTTGTGTTTTCCCCATGCAAATGAGACAATTCACATCCAGAAGGTGACTCTTATGTTTAGCCGTGGTGTCAGTCTCTCTTTTGGCTGAATTAGGCTTTAGGTTTTTTTTACAAATATAGGCTTTAGTTTTTTAGAGTATATAAATTTAAAAGCTGTTAGGATAACATTTCTGCTATGTTTAAGATTAAAAAAAAAACTTTTTGTAACCCAATAACTTAAAAAAAAAATGTATCATTGCAATATTCATGCAGCCCCTTGACAGACAGCAGCACAGCACCCCTGCACAGCTATGCCGATGACAGGTGTGGCTGACACGCACACATAAAAAATTGTTTATTTATTATTTTGGGCAACAGCCCCTCGACAGACAGGAGCACAGCACCCCTGCACAGCTATGCCAATGACAGTGACAGCCAGGTGTAAAATTGATTATAAATGAATTTATAAACAATTCATTGGGTGCAGACCCTGGCTGTTAAATTAATCATAAATTAATTAAAAACGATTCATTGGGTGCAGCCCTTGGCTGTTAAATTGATTATAAATTAATTTAAAAACAATTAATTGGGTGCAGCCCTTGGCTGTTAAATTGATCATAAATTAATTTAAAAACTATTCATTGGGTGCAGCCCCTGGCTGTTAAATTGATCGTAAATTATTTAAAAATAAATCATTGGTTCCTAAACCAACCATAACATTAATTTAAAATGTCAGGTAGCAATGCCCCAACCAGCACATAATGGAAAGGAAAAAGGTGCAAGATGGAATAGTCCTTGGTCCCTTCCACCCACCCTTATGTTGTATACAAAACAGGACAGTTTAACAAACCAATCATTTCAGCGACAAGGACTGCCATTTGTGGATGAAATTATTGGTTTGTTTGGACCCCCATTTAACAAGCTGCCAATGTGCTTTGGACATGGAAAAGAAAATAATTCCATACACAAACTGGCTTTTGACAAGTTGTCATCATCCTCGTCCTTGTCATCCCCATCAGTGTGTACATCCTCTTCTTCACACAATATTAATTCATCCCCCCTGGAATCCACCATAGGCGCCTCTGTAATTTTTTTATGTAATTGTTGGTCGAGGTCTTCCTCGTGGAATTTGTAATTCATTTTAATGAACATCATCTTTTCCACATTTTGAGGAAGTAACCTCCTACGCCGATCACTGACAAGGTTGCCAGCTGCACAGAAAACTCTTTCGGAGTACACACTGGAGGGTGGGCAACTTAAGTAATGCAAAGCCAGTTTGTGTATGGGACTCCAAATTGCCTCTTTTTCCTGCCAGTACTGAAAGGGACTGTCTGACATGTCTATTAGGATGTTATCTCTGAATTAGTCCTCCACCATTCTGTGAATGGAGACCGTATCACGGTAGAAGACATGTCACTAGTAGGCAGTTCACTCAGGCCCAACCAGATGTCATTTTTTGGTGACTGATCTGCATGACCAGCAGGTATTCTGTAAGGAAAATTTATTTTTTTCCTGGCAGCTGTTGAAACTGAAGGAGGAGATGAAGGCGGTTCACAATTTTTTGACCAAAAGCTCTTTGCATAGTTTTAGTCTTTTGGAAAAAACTCAAAAGTTAGGACTTAAACCTAGGATCCAGAATGGTGGCCAAAATATATTTTTCAGATTTCAATAGATTGACGACTCTTGGATCCTGGTGAAGTGAATCAAGGGCTTGATCCACCAGTCTGACATACTTTGCGCAATCGCTCCATTTCAGCTTCTCCTTCAGTTTCTCCAGCTGTTTTTGCAAAATTCTGATGAGGGGAATGACCTGACTCAAGTTGGCAGTGTCTGAACTAACTTCACGTGTGGCAAGTTCAAAGGGTTTGAGAACATTGCACAACACGGAAATTATTCTCCACTGAGCTTGAGTAAGGTGCATTCCTCCTCACGGCCTATGTCATAGTCCGCTGTATAGGCCTGGATGGCCTTTTGCTGTTCCTCCATCCGCTGAAGCATATAGAGGGTAGAATTCCACCAAGTTACTACCTCTTGCTTCAGGGAAAATTAAACTGTACCTGCTGGTCATGCAACCTTCAACAAGCGGTCACCGAATGTCTAAAATGTCCGGGTATTTTGCGTGCCACCGATAGCATCTTCTGCATGCCCCTGTCATTTTTAAAAAAATGTTGCACCACCAAATTAATTGTGTGAGCAAAACCTGGGACGTGTTGGAATTCACCCAGATGTAATGCTCTCACAATACTGGTGGCATTGTCCAAAATCACAAATCCCAAGGAGAGTCCAAGTGGGGTAAGCCATTTAGCAATGATTTCCCTGAGTTTTTCTAAAAGGTTCTCAGTGGTATGCCTCTTAGTGAAACCAGTTATACAAAGAGTAGCCTGCCTCTGTATCAGCTGTCTTTTGGTAGATGTAGCTGCTGTTGCTGTTGTAGGCAATACACCTACCCAGTGGGCTGTCACAGTCATGTAATCCTTAGTTTGCCCTGTCCCACTTGTCCACATATCAGTGGTCAAGTGGACAGTGAGTACAACGGCATTTCTGAGGACATTAATAAGGTTTTTTTTATGTCGTACAGATTTGGAATTGATCTTCTGGCAAAGTGGACTCTAGAAGGGATCTGGTAGCGAGGACACAGGACCTGAATTAACTGTTGAAAACCCACTGCAGTAATGGCGGATACTGGATGCACATCTAATACCAGCATAGCTGTTTTGGTGTCAGTAATCCGCTGTGCAACTGTGTGATTGCTGTCATACTTGTTTGCCCTTGCAAATGATTGTTTAACAGTTAATTGCTGTTTTATAGGATACGCTATAAGTAGTCTTCCTCCTGGTCCCCTTCTGGGATGAAGATTCACTGACAGCAACAGCAGCAGCAACAGGTGTAGTCATCAAGGATCCTTCTGAGCAATCACGGATCGGAGAGGAGTCAATCATGCTTGGAATACCAACATTGGATGTAGCAGGACTACTCCTGATGACGAATGAGGATGTTAATGATCCAGGTGTTGGTGTTGGAGATCGAAGGCGCTTGGATCTCTCAGAGAGGAAGCAGGTAGGTGACACTGTACTTGTTACGTTTTGAGTTTTGGAACTTGGCAATGTACACTTTGATATTTGATGAATGCGCTCCAAGTGACATAACAAGGAGGAGGTTCCTAGGTGGTTTAGGTCCCTCCCTCTACTCACTCTTGCATGGCAATGGGCACATATGGCTTGACAACTGTTGTCCGGATCGGGATGGGAATAATTCCACACATGAGAAGTAGATTTTTTTGTCTTTTGTCCCGGCATGACAACAATGGGCTTTGGCTTTTTCAAACCATGGGCAACAGCTGTTGCCTTACTTACACAAAGGACATCCTCGGCATCAACATCCTCATCACCAACACCAACATCTTCATCATCAACATCCTCATCATCCTTAGTGCCTTCATCCACCAAAATATCTACCTCCTCCATGTGCAATTCCACAGAAGCATCCTCAATGACTACGTGTGCATGGTGTTGACTGCCCTTCCCCACATTTATAGAGGGCACACAAATGTTGGAACTTGGAGGATCCTCTAGTACACTAGTATTTAGGTCGGGCTCACACATTGCAACTGCGTACACACTTGCACTCTCCTCAGGGATTTGTGATTTTGATTTCTCAGGGCACACAGTTGGTTTTTCCGGAGCTGTCTTAACAACTTTCACATTTTTAATTGGACCACCACCACTACTGCGACAAGCAGAAGGGCTATCAGAATCAGTAGTCTTCTTCATAAAGTAAGAAGGCCAAGGCCTTATCCTTTCCTTGCCACTTCGTGTAGTGAATGGCATATTGCCAATTTTTTGTTTATCTAAAGTAAAAAATCCTTTAAATTTTTCTTTCTTAATTTCAGTAAACCAGCTTTACCATATCGATGGCGTGACTTAAGTACTGGGCATGGGCCTTCCTAGAGGTCGAGGAAGTTGATGGCCTTGCACTGCTGGTGGCAGCTACAACATGTGGTTCTTGGCCTTGCTCTCCTGTCATGTGACAGCCCTCCATATTTTTTCTGCAGTCTAGAAGCAGTGTCACAATCACCAATAGTGTAGCCAAGGTGCGGTTACAAAATTCACACACGTGCAGTCGTGCGCACATACAAAAATATTACAAAAAATGACAAATGATGATTTATATTTTTTGTCAGCTCCAGAAGGCCCCAGAGTAACGATTGATCACGACTGGAGTCGGGAAGCACAAGGTTGCAACTTGCGTTGCTGGCTGGATCTTGTGCACTACTGTGGTTAAGCCTAACACGCATGCACACACAGAAAAATATAAAAAGACACTTTTATTTATTTATTTTTTTTTTGGAGTCCAGAACTTGGGTACAGAGATGGACACAGAATAAGACCAGGACACAGCAGACAGCCCAGATGGATCACCAGATAGCACAGTGACAGTGATAGCACCATGACCAGAGACCAGAATGGATCAGCACAGACAGCACAGTGATAGTGACAGCACCGTGACCAGATCAAAATAGATCAGAAGACAGCACAGTGACAGTGACAGCACCGTGACCAGAGACCAGAATGGATCAGCACCAGCCCAGGACACAGCAGATAGCACCAGCACCTCTCCCAGCCCTACACTACCCACCCTCCCTGTTCAGTCTTCACAGCCAGAGTAGAAACGTAGTCCGTTGCGTGGTCCCTTATATACTACATTGATCATAGAGATGAAAGCTCGCAAACCGCGAGATTTCCGTCTCTATGGTTTTGCCTCGGTTTCGAGAACCGAGTAAGGCGGGAACCTCTGAGCCTGCTTTGATCCGACTCGGATATGCTAAATTCGGGTGGGTTCGGTTCTCTGGGAACCGAACCCGCTCATCTCTAGTTCTAATTCGTCATCCCACTTTGCTTTTGGTTTTGCCAAACCGCTGTGACTGGTTTTGGATTTTTTATGAAAAATTTACAAAAAAGCTAATATCACCTAATTTGAGCCTTTTTTTGTTCATAGAATATTATTAACCTCAATAACATTAATTTCCACTCATGACCACCTCACAGCTGACAATATTTCATCCAGTTTAGGCCAAAAGGTTGCACCAAACTAGCTGGCTAACTAAGCAAAGTGTCAGCAATGGGCGGCACAAACATGTAGTAGTTCAACGTCAAACATGGCACATGGCTCACACTGCGTGGAGCCACAGGGCTTATATATACATATGAACAAAATAAAGCGCACCAAACAGTACAAACAAAACAATTATTTATTTTTTTGATGGCGCAGCTGTATTCCTGTGTGCACTGGAGCCACAGGTCTTGCCTTATATATGCATGTGAACAAAGCGCACCAAACAGTACAATTATATAATTTCTTTTTTTGATGGCACAGCTGTATTCCTGCGTGGACTGAAGTCACAGAGCTTATATATGCACGTGAACAAAGTGCACCAAACAGTACAAACAATACAATTATTTAATTTATTGTTTTTATGACACATCTGTATTCCTGCATGGACTGGAGCCACAGGGCTTATATATGCACATGAGCAAAACAAAGCGCACAAAACTGTACAAACAATACAATTATTTTTATATTTTTGTAGGTGCAGCACTATTCCTGTATGGACTGCAGCCACAGGGCTTATATATGCACGTGAGAAAAACAAAGCACACCAAATAGTACAAACAATACAATTATTTAATTACATTTTTGGATTTTTTGATGTCGTAGCGCAGGTCTATTCAAATAGCATGGAGTGGAGTCACAGGGCTTATATATGCAGTGCACGTCAATGTCTTACTGATGGACACAGCACAGCCTATACATCAGAGTACAGCACAGCATACAGCAGTGTGCATCCCCTATACACTACACATTGACTAAGCAGCACAGCCACTTGTGACTTGTGAGTCTGGAGTCTGGACACAGCAGAGTACAGCACAGCAGTGTGCACCCCTCTATATACACATTAACTAAGCAGCACAGCCTATACAGCAGAGTGCAGCACAGCAACGTGCACCCCTCCCCTATATACATATACATTAGTACAGCGCAGCTTATACAGCAGAGTTAAGTGCATAATACAGAGGTGTGCTTAAGAAGGAAATGGCACTGAGTCCCATCCACTGCGCCTTATATAGAATCCAAACCCCGCGAGGATGAAGTTATGCCTGAAAGTTGAATCCGAGTCAGTTGGAAAGGTCCGAGCCACCTTTCGAATCTACTCGAAATCTCAATGTTCGGGTGTGTTCATATTCTAAGGAATCTGAACTGCTCATCTCTACAAAAGAGTGAACATTTTTGAAACCTTCAGCCAGCTACAATAGGTACAGTATTTTGAGACCCCATAGTAAAATATTTTTTAGGGCCCCAATGTAATACCCAATAGTAAAAAATGTATATTACAAATGTTACTTTGACAAGGTAAAGGTCCCCTCCTCAACTCTGGGCCCCAGAGCTGCACCCCTTGCACCAATGGCAGTTACACCCATGCCTCCAGCTGTGTTTGTGAAGGTATTTTTGCTACAAATTTGTAAAATAAGTTTATTGTACAATATTTTTCTGTTAAATTGAAAACTACAAAACAGAGTGTAGAACAATACAATTTTATTAATTATGAAAAGAAAAAAATGTAAATTAAATAAACTGTAAAAAAAAAAAAATAAATGGTCCACTAACATGTGGACCACTATTCGCAAGAGGGCTGACTTCGTACACAGTCATATCGCTGGTACAGAGCTGCTGAAATTCAGAGTAGAGCCAGCTTAACTGTCACCACTTTCTAACCTAAAGGCGCGTCAAGGTTGTCCCTAAACTGGGGTGGCAGAGTAACTGCAAAAAAAGAAATTTGCACAGTCATTTTGTCTCAACTCCGTTGGAAAAAAATAACCCTACTGCACAACACTACAAGCCAAGCCTTTAGGTGAAATCTCAATAACACAAACAAATACACAGAAATACTGTATTAATGTACACCTTAATACCAATACAGTACTGTACAATAATTACACCGGGCAACAGTGAAAATATTTCCGACATGAAATTAGTTACAGTGCTATAAATTGATTTGCCAGTTTCTGATGATTTAATGTACAGTACTACAATAGGGCTATTTTGTTAGTGTCAATCCTAGGGAATTTTGGAGTAGTAAAAAACAATAAAGATTAGAGGAGTACTGCTGCCTCTTTGGCTGTTTGGCCTGTTTTTCCACCGGCTCGCGTTGGACTGCTTCTGCCGGGGGGAGGTTGGCCGTGTGTCTGGACTGTGAAAAAATAACACTGTACCATAAATTTGCCTCAAAACCACTTGGAAACTAACAAACCCCTACTGTACAATTCTTTACCCAAACCCTCAACAACACCACGAACAAATACTGTACACTGAAACAATGTACTGTACAAACTGTACTACAATTGAATACCAATATGGTACAAGATAAAATCTTGGCCACGTGCAACTAGTTACTGTACAGAACTTGTAAGCAATTTCCCCACATTTCTACAGTACAACACGATTACTTCAAGTGACTAAAAGGCAGAGAAGCAATGCAACAAAGCATTGAGAAAGGCAAGGAAGATGCTTGGTTGCAGAGGGAGAAGAGTCAATAGCAGGAAAAAAAAAGTACAGTAATAATGCCACTGTATACTGTATGTGCAGCAGCTCATTGGTACGGCCACATGTGGAATACTGTGCCCAGTTCTGGAGCCGTATCTCCAGAAGGATATACATTAAAGAATGTACAGTACAAAGAAGGGAAACTAAAATGGTGCATGGCCTACATACTGTACATGCACATCACAAAACTTACCCAGAAAGACTAAAAGATCTTAACATGTATAGTTTGGAGCATAGAAGGGAAAGGGGGGACATGATAGAAACTTGGAAATATATCAATGGTTTTAACAAGGTACTGTACAGGAGGGAAACATTATTCAAAGAAAAAGAAGTACACATATTAGAACACGAGGACATGCACTGAACCTGGAGAGAGTTACTGTAGGTTCAGGGGATATATGTGTAAAATTACGTCACTGAAAGGGTAGTGGATAAGTGGAATGGCCTCCCATCAGAGGTGGTAGAGGCTAAGACAGAGCAATTTAAACATGCTTGGGATAGGCATATGAATATCCTCACAAAGAAGTAAGGATCAAATAGGGTTGAAGTTCCCAAAAGATTAAAAAAAGGTGCCGACAAAATGGGCCTAGGGGGTCTTAAACAGGGCTGTTTCTAGTCAATTTGGCTCCCAGTGCGAATACTGAAAAATACGTACCCACATTCTTAGTAAATCACAATGTACTGTGCTTACTTGCCAGGTGGTTTTGGCACCTTTTTAGCACCCGCCATTCCTGCCGATGACGTCCTGTAAGAAATAAAATACACTGTAATGTACAGTAAGTTTGATTTGTAGACATTATGCCACACATTAGCAGTGCCTTTATACAAATTATAGTATGCCACACATGAGTAGTGCCTTTATACAAATTACAGTATTCCACACATTAGCAGTGCCTTTCTACAAATTACAGTATGCCACACATTAGCAATGCCTTTATACAAATTACAGTATGCCACACATTAGCAGTGCCTTTATACAAATTACAGTATGCCACACATTAGCAGTGTTTTTATATAAATTACCCTATGCCACACATTAGCAGTGCCTTTATACAAATTACAGTATGCCACACATGAGTAGTGCCTTTTCACACATTATGACACACATGAGTAGTGCCCTTATACTATAGTGTTCATTCTAGTACCCTGCACCTAATCATTGAGAAGGGCATTATGTACAGTGTAAAATATTTTAATTAAATAAAAAATATAGTGTACAGTACAGTAAGTGTGTAAATCTGTCTCTGATACTAGCCAAGGCCTCCCCAGCCATTGACCTCACTGCACCTCACTGTCTTTTACATTAAGCCAAACAGTATGCCGCTATGGCGGATACTGATTTACTATACTTAACTTAATGTACTGTCCAGTAACAATGTACATTACTGTACTTACTACTCCTGAGGTGGTACCTCTGGACAAGCTCTCTCTACCTCCTTTTGAGGGAGCGTACTGTCCGGGACCAACCATATTTGGCCCTAATTTCATGGCAGGCATTCATATATGCCCGCTGCTTTTACAAATTGCAGGCGAGCGGCTTGTCCTACCAGTGTAGCAGGATCAACAGCTCCCCTTTTAAAAAAGGTCTATACCTCACCGCCATTTTGACAGGACTGAGTACGCGTAATAGGACACAGGACGACCCGTAATGTGTACAATATGTCATGCGTCCTTACTCCAAGTGACGTGTACATACAAAACAATGTAAATAGTGGTTTAGAGTCTAATGCAGCTGGGTGCCATAACACAGAGATGAAGGGAGGGGAAAAGTGCTGATCAATGCATAAAGTTGAGCAGAGTACTTTAAAAGTTTTGAACATGAAATTTTCTCTCTTTATGAAAAACTGCCGTGTGTCTTTAAGCCAGGTGTCTTTACACCATGTACCACCAGTATACTGTATGGACGGCCCGTAATGAGTACAATACAATGTCTATAATATACATCATATAAAATGTAAATAATGTCACCAAATAATTTAATCCTTTATTACACAGTCAATGGCAGCTCTGCATTCATGACAAAACACAGTTCAGTTCTACTGTATAGTCTAACGAATGACAGGTTTCATCAGCCAATCAGCAGGTGGCACTACAGAAGCTTAAAGTTGTATTTCACGCTCCGGCACTTCCAGCGCATCAGTATGTTACATTGCGCCTTACTGCAGCATACTGCGACTTAGAACGCCAAGCAGCAGCACGACTTTGCGTGAATAGCATGGTGCGCTACATGGCATATTAAGCAAAGATGTAGCAGGACTCATCTGTAGGCCCAGATTTATCAACAAGTGATATACTTTTATCATTTGTTACTAATCTTAAATGGTGCTCCAAACAATCAGCTCCTAACTGTCATGTGTTTGAAAAATGACAGTTAGGACCTGATTGGTTGGAGTACCATTTAAGATTGGGTGAGTAGCAATGAACAATTAATGCATAAAGTAATGCAGAATGAGTGTTCACATTAAACATAACATATGGCCATGCAGGTTAAGCTGCCAATTTTAACACCAACTACTTTCATCTTACCAGCTATGCTCAAGCAGCATTACTGTACATGTGCTAAATGATGGACCAGCTCCACAGTTACATCTGTGAACTCCCATCTCACTCTCTGGCTGCTTTTATCCACAGGTCCCGCTGTAGGCTTGCCTCACTCTCCTGACTCTGGCTCCACTGGATTAAGGACCCCAGTGAAACCAGCCCCAAGCCCTTCTGCCCTGTGACCCTCTCTACCAATGGGTCCCAAGGGATTTTCCCGGTCTAGGCTGTTGCTGGCTGGCCAGAGGCCATCTCCCCTGAGGCTGCACATTCTCAGTATCCTCCGAGGAGGTTGAGGTCAGTAAAAGTTCACAGCAGTTATCAGGGCCGGATTAAAGGGGGGGCGACAGGGGCGATCGTCCCTGGGCCCCCACACCTGCAGGGCCCCCACACCCAGCCATCGGGGTTAATGTGAACCAGAGGAGACGGAACCAGTTCCGCCTCCTCCAGACACCTAACCCCGGTGCCGCACACGGAGACACCAGGCGCCCGCTGAGATTGTAACCAGTGGGCGCCCAGCTCCCTCCCCGCATTGGCAGCCAGAGCCGGAGACTAGAGCTCACTCGTGAGCTCCGGCTTCCGGCTCAGGCAGTGAACTATGGGAGAGACATCATGTGTCTCACCCATAGTGCAGAGGAGCAGCGCCAGCTGAGCGGATCAGAAGGCAGCGGGAGCGGGACTTAAGGTAAGTATGATTTTTTTTTTCTCTTTAGCGCAAGCGGCTTTTCCACTGCTGGGGGGGACATTACTACTAGGGGCATTACTCGGGGGGGGGGCATTACTACTGGGGGCATTACTCAAGGGGGACATTACTACAGGGGACATTACTCGGGGGGGACATTACTACAGGGGACATTACTCGGGGGGCGGGCATTACTACTGGGGGCATTCCTCGGGGGGGACATTACTACTGGGGACATTACTCGGGGGAGGGCATTACTACTGGGGGCATTACTCGGGGGGGACATTACTACAGGGGACATTACTCGGGGGGACATTACTACTGGGGACATTACTCAGGGGGGGCATTACTACAGGGGGCATTACTCGGGGGGGACATTACTACTGGGGACATTACACAGGGGGGACATTACTACTGGGGGCATTACTCGAGGGGGACATTACTACAGGGGACATTACTCGGGGGGGACATTACTACAGGGGACATTACTCGGGGGGGCATTACTACTGGTGCCACTACCACAGGGGGCATTACTACTGGTGCCACTACCACAGGGGGCACAACTACAGGGGTAATACTACTGAGGGCATTACTATTGGGCACACACAAGGGGCATGACTACTGGGGGCACAACTACAGGGGTATTACTACTGAGGGCATTACTATTGGGCACACACAAGGGGCATGACTACTGGGGGCACAACTACAGGGGTATTACTACTGGGGGTATTTATACAGGGGGCATTACTATTGGGAACACTACTACTGGGGGTATAACTACAGGGGGCATTGCATAGGGGCACTGCATAAGGGGCAACACTCCTGGGGGCACTACTACTGGGTGCACTGCATAAAGGGCACGTAATAGGGGCCCCCACATGTTTGTTGCCCAGGGGCCCCCACAGACCTTAATCTGGCCCTGGCAGTTAGTGATAAGATGCTGGAGTTAATGGGGTACCCCTATTGCCCTACCACAGATTTTTATAGGGGGAATGGGGCTCCCATATGTGAATGGGGAGGCCACCAAAACTTGGGGGTATAACATGTACTTCGTACCCTGCACCCATTATAGATGACAATGTCAGTTAAGTGGTTAAAGAGTCTGGAAGGAATATCCCAAGACAGGGGACCCCTTTATCATTAGTTGGCTCAATACAACAGGTGGATCATTGATGGGCACAGGCAACCAGCATCATGAGTGTGATCATTAATGTCACTCCCTAATACATCATGCAGGTGGGTAGGCTCAATAAATATTAATGTAACTTGTTTTTCTAAATACCCCATGATTTTTGCTGCATGAAATGGTGCAGAGTGGGGGGGGATACCTCTTATCTGGGGATCGGGCCAGTTGAAGGAGCCTTGTCACAGATTGCCCCCACTGCTGTGGCCTCTACCACTGGCCACACCTGTATGGCAGTGCAACCGAAGCAGCACTTCGAGCAGTGAGAGAGCAGAGATTGCTGCTGCAGTAGTCTCCTCTCACCGGCCAATGTGCCTCTGTGGCTGCGCTGCTAAACGGGCGCAATTAGCGGTAGTGGGGAGGAGAGGTGTTACAGGTGGGGGTGATCGTACTGATCTGCCCCCCTTTCCGCTGGAACTTTGCATACTAGTGTCTTAAGGGTTTTTTGAGAGGGGCCATGGAGCTCTTGACGGCAATGGCTGTATTCAGTATTGCATTTTACGCATACTAAAAATTATAATGTTTTAAACAAATTTCCATCGTGCTCAAAACACTTACCCCACACAAATGGCACACAAATATATGTTAGACTGTCCGCACAAAGCATTGTGCCACTCACTCTCAGTGCAGAGTGTCTGAATACACAGACAACATTTATTTTGGATTGCTGTTGTGCCATTTGAGCATTTGTTCTGTTGTTACTCTTCAGGATTTTTCTTAGGGTCCAAAATAATTCCCTCCTAAAAAGCAAAAGGCATAATAGAAAATAGCGGTCACTTTATAATCACTACTATAGTTGGGTATAACAGTGATGGCATAATCCGGTGTTAAGGAATTTATGTACATGAGGGATTCATATTTGCACAGCCAGTCATTCTAGAGAGCAGGCTAGGTTGTAAATATTGATGGCCAGATGTGACCATATAGGGAGTCCCGATGGCACAGTCTGCTTCCATGTCTCTGGGACAGAGTTGGATTTTGTGTTTGGTGAATTCATTACAATCCAATGGCGTCCCTCCACGTGGTGACACCCAGCGCTGACAAAATAGGGGGTGTGGCCTTGCAGGCTTAACCTGCCATTTTAGTCACTCTGGCCGTCCTGGAGGTGCGGACTGTGTGCAGTGCCGGCTCCCTCACTGTGTCAGGAGCCTAGTGTTGATCAACATCGACAGCCACCCCGTTTTGTTGTGAGCCCCGGAGCAAGTGATTTCTCACTCGCTATGGGGCTTGCGCACTGGCTATGCGCTCGCAAGCGGGTCTGAGTCAGGCTCAAAGGTCCTTAAATTAATGCAAACTGCTATATTATATCAAATAAATTCTAAATAGTACACTTATAATAAACAATGTTGCAAAATATAATTTATATGGAATACACCAATTAAAACTATACCCACTGGAATCCTCCCTTTGTAGGACAATATTATGTCTGCATAAACTAGTTGGCTGCAGAAAGTTTACAACTTTCCCCCCAATTGAACGAAAAGTAGGCGGACACTGGCCGGCAGTGCCCACCTACTTTTTCACCATAATCACCTCCATCACTTTTGGGCTGTCCTGTCAGCTCAGGATCACTGTCAGCGGCGACAGACAGTACCTTTGTGTGGAGCTCAGATGGCTCCGTTAGTGACTGCTAACCACTTCTGCAGTGAGCGTTGGGGTACCTGCTGCTGCAGCAAAGACAGCAGTATCCCGGGGAGCCCGTGATACCGGCAGCTAGACACACAGTTGTTGCATGACTCCTGTTCTGAATGCTGATTCTCACTGCAGCACAGCTACGGCACTGCTGTAGTGTCACCGGCCACATCCCGGGAGATTCGGCAGCATCTGTGCAGGATAGCTCAGACTCCTCCTGCCAAAGACTGCTGTTCCCTCCTGTAGTGAGCGTCAGCACATCCACCCTTTCTGTAGTATTAGCAGCTCAGTCCCTGGGAGCATGCAGTCCAATCAGTTTCACTCCCATAGACGTGCTGAGAAAAAGCATAAACACATGGAAAATAAAACGTACTCTAAACAAGTCTCATATTTAGTTAGTTTTTTGTCTGCTTTTCTGACTTTAGTACCCATTGTACTGGTAACACACATTAGCACAAAACAAACAGAGCATGCTGCACTTGAAAGCCTTGATTCTATTAGAAGATGTTAGCATGCAATGGTATGAACTGATATTTTTAATGCATAAGAGGCAGAGTAAAGCCAAGTACACACTAGCTGATGTCTAGTGTGCCCGACATCTTCAGCGATGGGACCTGGCGAGGGAGTCGGCATCGGCAAGTGCATACACACTTCCTGATGCCAGCAGCGATGAAGCAGTGGTGGGGGTCATGCTGCATTGGCAGCATGGCCCTCGCTAATGATATCTCCCGTCGGACCTGCATGCAGGGCTGACTGAGGATGTTGCTGACGATGAGCAGGAGCGTGCATCATCAGTGACAATGTGGGTACACACTAGACAATGTGCCAGATATGTTGCTCTAATCCCCCTGGATCTGATGACATATTGTCTAGTGTGTACCCCGCATGAGAGTGGATAAGGTGTAAGGGGTTGTGTACGGGACACCAGCATCCTGACACTTGTCGGTCAGTTTCCTAACCCTCCCCCTCTCCCTACCCCTAATGCTAACCATTCCTCCCCTAAGGACTAAACTTATCCTATTCCCGTAGTGCCTTACCCTAACCCCTAAACTTAACCCTCTCCCTAAACCCAATACTTACCATCAGGATGCCAGCGCCGGGATTCTGTCAGGTGCCGGTATTCCAGCGTCAGTATTCTAAGTACCGGCATCCCGACTGACGTTATATTGACCAGATCCCAGTGTAAGCCCTGAGGAACTCTGTCTCATCACTATAGCACCCTATGATGGACATAGCAATAGTAAATGGTCGCAATGGCACCTGACATCGCAGCCCCTTCTTGTGCCGGACTCGCACATTCTTGTAAATTCTCATTCTTACCTGAGCCGTGGCTTCATTGGTTTGACCCCATTATGTGAAGTGAGTAATGTAACATTTTTAACAAACATTTCTTAAACTAGTAAAAGTAGGCAGACACTGATTGCCTACTTCTGTGACTTGACAAGTTGGAGAGAAGTCGGCCGGTTGGCTGGTCTGCTGAAAATGTTGGTTAGATGTGTGGGGAAGTGTTTTAGTTGGACAGATAAGTTGGATGGTTGGTCAGTTGGATGGGTGGAGGAATGTTGGTCTGATGTATGGCCAGCATAAGTTTTTTCATAAAGTACAGTAGTTTAAATGAACAGATGTAAAACATTTTAATAAATGTTTTTTCAATTCAAATATACTAAGTTCCAAACTTACGGGACCTTTTTAGGAAAACAATGTATGCCAGCCCCTCTGGATATCCCGGTTTAAGGCAACTAGTCAGCTGTACTATTGAATAATAGTTCTGATGTGCAGTGCTTAGCTGGTTCATATAGATGTTGTAGTGTTCAGCTTCCCGCTGCATAGCAGTCCATCTGTACAAAGTAACATAACGATGTGTGTGGTTACAGATGCTGGCAGACAGAGCCGTAACTAGACTTTTTGGTGCCATGTGTGTAACACCCCCACCCCAACTTTTGTGTGGTGCAGAATGTTCTTACCCTTGTTCAACAGGCTCCTGAATTCCGGTTTGATGTCAGTAAGGTGCAGGCAGACAAGTATGCGGTTTATATTTGAACATCAAAAGTTAATTTATTCAGTAAAACCTCCTTACGAAGTCAATTAATATCATGCAATAACGGTTCAACAATTAATCACACAATATAATACACCTATGCAAAGCATTACAACAAAAGTACACACAGTAAATGTACACGCAGGTCCCGTGGCAATTTTATTTTAACTGGAACACTGGATTCGCTTTGCATTCAACTAGACCTGTGAAGGGAAGGGTTAGTGCATATTCACGTTACAATACAATACACTAGATGCAAAAGCAACAGTCCCTTGTCCCTTTTGTGTACAGTCACTTATTTTATATTACTGCATGCAAGTAATTATATTTGGATTGCGCAATATGGTAACGGTACCCGGGTTTTAGTTAGCCTTATTAACGTTTGAACTTAGTAACAATACGAACTGTGGTATAGTCTCCTTTAGTTAACGTTAAGGTCCGTGTCCTGATGCTCGCTGTATATTAAAGAGAACCTCCACTACAAATATTGCTGAAACTGATGCCTGTGGAGCTCCTGTAGAGGTTATTTTGAGTTTGTCTCTAACTCTGCAGAAGGATGGTTTATCTCCGATGGGCTAGCTGGATAGGAACGGCTCTTAGGGGGCTCTATTTACTACAATCCGCATATTGAATGCAGATTGTAGTGTGATATTACCGAGTGAATTCGCATTGCGAATTCAGGCAATATCACAGGGATTTACTACAAATCCCTTTCAGGGACAGAGCTTGCAATAAAGCTCTGTCCCTACAAATCCCCTTTGGAGCCTTATCACGGTATTTTCGCAAAAAATACCGTGATTAAGTGCCCGCGCATGTGCCGACCGGTCGCCGCTGCTACTCCCTCTGGCGCTAAGCCCCGCCCCCAGCACTAAGCCCCACCCCCGCGATCACGGACCCTTCCTACCCCCTAACCTCCCCCTGCGACCCCCCCCTCCCTTAATTACACTTACCTGCATGCTCTGGGCCTCCTGTGATGTTCTCCATTCCTCCGGTCAGGTGATCTCCCATACTGCAGTGGGGCTCGGTCACCTGATGACCGGGCAGCAGTGCACTATGGGAGACCAGCTGACTGGAGGGGAGTCATCACTGGAGGCCCGATCACCATCCCTGGAGTCAGGTAAGTACATTTTTTTTTACTATTTTTTTTTCTTTTTTTACAGTAATCAGCTTGCGGTCTGTTTAGACCACACAGCTGATTACTGGGACCGACTCCCGGCTCTTCTCTCCCCGTTAGAGCAGGGCAGGAGGCTGGTAACCCAGGGGAGACCCTGGATAACGCCACCTCCAGGTGGCGTTATTGTCACAGGGCTTTCCCCGATATTTTTTCACATTTTATTTTTAGTAACTGAGGGTCTAATTCAGACCCACTCGCGAGCGCTGTATGCTCGCAAGCGGCTCGATGTTACTCAAATGCGCATGCGCATGACGGAGGCGCCTTCATTGTGCGCATGCGCGAGACCCGGCGAGCGACGGGGAAGCCGTTGCTCGGGGTCTCGCACCAAAGGGGCGTGCTGTCGATGGTGAGTGACAGCACGCCCCCTTTGGTGGGCATGCCGGGGGCGTGGCTGCCCAGATGGAGGTGTTCCCATGGGAATGCCTACCGTCTGGGTCCGGCCCCACTCACATCACTAGTGATGTCAGTGGGAGTGTTTTTGGCTCTGATAGAGCCAAAAGCACTCCGGGCTTGCGGCAGATGAGACCCTACCACAAGGGTCTCGTTGCAAGCCCGATGGTCGCGATGGTCTTGACCATCGCGACCATCTTTTTGGCTGCTCGCATAAGCTGTGGGTGGTCACCCACAGCTATGCGAGTGGCCAGGAGGCCGCTCCATTTTAAGCTAGGCCGGTCCTGATTCAGAGCGAGCGCTCTGGTCAGAGCGTCCGGCTCTGAATCAGGCCCTCTGGTCGGATCACATTTCGAAATGCGATCTGATTTACTAAAAATAAGTGATACTTAGGGGTTGGAGTAGAATTTTACGTATTCTACTCCAATTTCCCTGTAAAACTATGGCCCTCATTCAGAGCCGTTCGCTATTTGTGGTCGCTCGTTTAAAAACAAGGGGTGGCTATTCAAATGATCCGTACGCACATTGCAGTCTGTTCACACCTCTAAGTCTGAACGAGCGAGCAAAACATACGCTCGTTTATTTGTTAAAAACGCCCCCTGGCCGCTCGCATCCTACGTCATGTCCGCTATTTATTAGATTAATCGAGTACATCGACCAGCGTATGAACTGCTCGCTATTCTTGTGGTTGGTGTTTGCTACCACAAATTTGCGAGCAGTTCTGGCTATAAAATAACCCAGTGACGTGGTCAATGACGCTGCTGTTTTAAATATGCACACCCATAAAACGCCCGTTTTGACCTTTAAGCACGCCTGCGTTCGGATCTCCACTCCCCATTTTCAAGCACCTTCCCCTGTTACCACCCACATACGCCTCATTATGTCACTCAAAATAGCAGGCCCTCGCTATATTGCGTACCAACGATTTTCGGCCGCACTGACTGGTTCGCGCATGCGTACTAAAAACCGTACGCATGCGCAGATGTGCAAACATCGCTCGGAACGAGCGTACTGCCGCTAACGAGCGGCTCTGAATGAGGGCCTATAGGTGATACTAAAATAATGTGAAAATGGTGTGAAAACACCCTTTTTCACATTATTTTAGTCAAAATAATGTTAATAAATAGAGCCCATAGCCTTTATAACTTCTCACAAGTTACCTGCACGGCTGGATTGACTTTATTGCAGTTTTGGTAATGTTTATAATCACTGGAATGGCTGTGTATGTCTCACTATATAGTTCTAGCCATCCGACAGCTGGAGGATTAATTGCTTTTCTACTCTCTATCTTTTCCTGAGCGAGATGTTAGAGAACCGCTCAGTCCAATATAACTAATGCGAACAGAAGCTGGGCTGTTTAGGAGTCACTACAGTATAAACATTTTGCAGCTGCTTCTAATAACAGGGGAAGTCCTGGCTGCACTAGTGTCTCTAGCACTGTGTGGATGTGCTGGGGCTGAAGGGTTTTGTAATTGTGCTGAGGTGTAGATACTGTAACATGCAGCTGACAGACCTACTCCACGATTTGTGTCTTCCATCACCCAGGACAGCGCTCTCAGGTCTCTCACACCTCCCAGCTGTCACTCACATACGAAGGGGCAGGATCAGAGGAGGTCCCGATGATGATGCTTCCTGCCAGGCTCCAGACGGCTTCCTCTCAGCTCCGGTCCCAGTGCCCACTACACAGCAACGGCAGCCAGGGTCGCCGTCAGGGGGGGACTGCCGGGACTGGAGTCCTGGGCCCGGCCCCTGGCTGAAGGAGGGGGCCCACCAGCGCCTGGCCGCTTTAGGCTGTCAATTTTCCTCACTAGCTATGGCCAGCGAATTAGTTCTTTATTGGTCACCCTCAGAGTCTTGTTTGCTAAAGGCTACATATGTTCATGTGTGTAGAGAAGAAGACACGGGACACAACTTCATGTACCACAAGCATCTCCATATCTCTGCGTTTATTCAACAGACAGTCTCCTTTATAAGGTACCATGCAACACATCTGGTATTCATTATCTGCAGTGAGACTATAGTGCTGCTTAAACATTGGAATCGCATACCTTACCATATATGTACATATGCTTTTCTGTGCACTTATAACAGGGTCTGTACAATGAATTAACTCCATCCTGTCCTGTGCACCCACCCTCCATGCATACATGGCATACAAAATGGATTCTTATTCCAGAATGGCTTCTACATATTCCCCCCTTTCGATTCAAATTTTACATATTATTATCTTTCTAGCTTACCTAGCCATGGCCCACCCCCTATGTATCTGGTCCCTACTTCACACAACAAGTTATCCCTCCTAATGAGGTAGCTGCATGGGGCAGTGCCCATTCAAGACCACATAGGCGATGAGTCCCTCAGTTCCTATAGTCCTGTATCTTCTTTTCATCCGTATTCTTGTTAAAGCCTTCAATTATTTCCATACATTGTTCACATAAGTCTCTGCAAAGCAATGGTTCTCTTTCAAATTGCACAAAAGTTCTGGGTATGTCCATGTAGCAGGATCATAGTTGTCTTTGACATTTCTTTAGACGCTTTAAACCTAGAACAGTAATCAAGTGTAAGTATTTTCCTTATTAGTCATATATCTATCCTGACAATCAGGTAAATGACTATTAATTTCAATCCTTTAGCTATTAACATAAAAATACCTGAAAACTATTCTTCTGTTCCCTTGAACCAACTTGACATTCAACCGTGTAAACTATCCATCACTATCAATATTATACTCTGGATCATTATGTATCTTCCTAAACTGGTCATTCAATTTCTTAACTTCCTCTAAGTGTACATATATTGGGTCAGATAAATTATCAGCTATATAATTACAGCAAACAGGTCTCACTATTTTACACATACTTCCCTGTGTAGCTGTGAGATACTCAAGGATCAGCCTAAACTGTCCCAAACCCTTCACCTGGAATTTCAATTCATTAGTAATTATTTCAAATACATCAAATATTTCATCTATAACAGTATTAAATAGTCTGGCTAAAGTTTCTATATAGTGACCATTCTTTACACTAGGTCTGGATATTGATAGAACTAGAAACAAAACTATAACAAGAACGAATCATAATATACAGTACATCCTCACAAGCCTTTGTCTGGCTTAAGGCTTAGCAACATATATCAATTCATAACTTCAAATTACTCCAACTCCCCTTATGTAATGATCTTGCAGTGTGAGGCGAATCCAAATTTTCTTTACTGCCGCCTTTACTGCCATCGAAGTAGTTAGGAGAACTTGATAAGGACCTTGTATCTGGGTCCTAGGACTTTTCCTTAGATGCTTCTTTATCACAACCCAATCACCTGGTTGCAGTTTCTAGGTGCTGCAATTGAATTGGGATCTAGAACATAAGAGAACACCTGGTGGTGGACTTTTGTTAGTTTCTATTATATATGCATCACATATTGAATCAAGTTACTATGCTCATACACTTGTAGGAAATCACATCTTGTTCTAGCAGTTTTACCAAATAGTATTCCATAAGCTATCATCCTACGTTTCACACTGGGAAAGTTCTTGACTATCAGTCATATTAAAAATAAACATTCTAACAAACTTTTCATAGTTCAATTTGACTATATAATTCAGTCTTTACACTCTCATTGCTTTGGGTCGTATTTATTCTCAGATTCTCCAAGATACATTCTAAAAATGTTTTTAATAAAATGTGTACCTTTGTCACTCTCTATTACCTCAAGTACTTCACATGTACGAATTACTTCTGTCATTTATTTTCCTTTTTCCGATTGTTCCTATTGTTTCTATTGTGTTTGCTACCCTGCAAGACCATAGTCATTTTGACAACAGGTCTGAGCACAGAACATAACCAACTATATAAAATCAATCTTTTGTTTCTGGAAGGAATAACATTTGTGAGGTACTCCTTTCATTCTTCTTCTAGTACCGTGATCACTTTTCCTGGGCTGTGCAATGATTAGGGGTAGGCTTATGCAGCCTAACTGAAGTCTGGGGCTATCCAGTGCTTCTTGGCTATTTTTACCATAGCATCTCTAAACTCATGAGTGCTTCCATGAAGTATTTGGGCTCAGACTGAGAATAGTACACGTGGCAGACAGAGGTGGTGCTCAACCATCCATCCATCACCCGAAGTCATGCACATAGCCATTTCCAAGTTATACTTCTGAGGAACCTGTAACTGCAACTTTTAACAAAATCAGGTTCAATGTTTCTGCTGTTTCTGGTCGCCAATATCAGGTAGGTATATTACTGTAGCCTGTTTGGCCAACTTGGTTTGCTGGAGCAGTTCCTCTTCTGGGGTATGTTCTCTGATATGTGCTTTTGACCTTACTTAAAACTAAATTTGTCGGCATTTGAAAAGCAGCAAACAACAATCGAATACAAACTATGTATAATCTATCTATAATATACAATAACATAACTTATCGAAAAAGATTTAATTAATTCAAAACAATCATTATCATTAAAGAAAGATGAAAAATTAAAAAAGTAATCATAATTTTCATCTTCCTGTGTCTCGCTAGTCCCCTGTGGTTGCTAGCTGAACTACATATAATATTTCCATTAGGGATGTGCAGGCTCAGACCCTTTTCAATTTGCATATGCTCTGCTGCTGGATCTTCTCTCATATGCCAGCATCATCCCCCACAGTACATATCCTCCCTCCTCTTGAATACATGAGAAACAAAGTGACATCTGGATTCAATCTTACCTAACTGCTGTAATATAGCAGAGCTAACACAAGAACTAAGTTACAGTACTTTTAAATTCCTGCTGCCTATCACCTTTTAAGTACAATACAATATACAATAAGACCTAAAAATCCTCTCAATTGTTTAAATATCTTTAGTACAGGCACTTTTTGTACAACTTTTTTCCTTCCTCCCCCCCCCCACCCTTGGGGTCCAGACACACCCTCTTGGTTAGGTTGGGTTGGAGCTTTGAAACAAAAAAATTGTTTCTGTTTATCTTACTTACTCCTAAACTTTAATATTGATCTGAGTATCTTAACCAAATCAGTTAGAAGCATACAAAAAAAACGTCCGGCATGTTTTAAGTAGTGTCAGTGTAATTCTAGTTACATGCCTGTAAACAAAATAAAGTTTCAACATCCTGACATTTCCAAGGGTGAAAGTACCTATCAATCCATCAATCCCTTAATCTATGTATTTTTTAACAGTTTCTCATGATATTATACAACTGAGGATAATTTCTCTTCTATAACGGGTATATTACCACATTCCCTTACACTCCAGAACTTGGAACATCTGGAGTAGATTATTGGATTTTTTTTTCTTTACATTTAAAGCTTACTTGACCTGCACAACTGTATTGGCAATATGCATTCCTATGGCTGCTTCTGATTAATTAAGTCCAGTCATATCTAAACAACGGCCCCTATTCTACCTATATTGTTAGATTTGTAAAATTATGTTCTGCTTGTTTGTCTAAAACAATTAACATCTTAGGGCCTGATTCAGACCCACTCGCGAGCGGCTGTCCGCTCGCAAGTGGGTCGATGTTCTGGACTGAGCATGCGCACGACGGAGGGAGCTCCGTCGTGCGCATGCGCCAGACGCGACGAGCGAAGGAAAGTCCTTCGCTCGTTGTGTCCGATCAAAGGGGGCGTGCTGTCAATGTTGATTGACAGCATGTCCCCTTTGGTAGGCGTGCCGGGGGCGTGCCTCCCTGACGGGGGCGTTCCCACGGGAACGCCTCCCGTCAAAAGCCGGCCCACTGACATCACTAGTGATGTCAGTGGGAGTGATTTTGGCTCTGATAGAGCCAAAATCACTCCGGAGCTTGCGGTTGAAAACCTCAACCGCAGGCTCCGGCTCGCAATTTCGATGGTCGCGATGGTCTCGACCATCGCGGCCATCAAAATGCACGCTCGTATAGCCTGTGGGTGGTGACCCACAGCTATACGAGCGTCCAGGAGGACGCTCCATTTTCATGGAGGCCGGCCCTCATTCAGAGCGTGCGCTCTGCTCAGAGCGTACGGCTCTGAATGAGGGCCTTAATTTGTAATCATGCATCATTCAACAGTTTAAAGAAATCATGAACTGATAAAACATTTTGTTAGGGAAATTTTACATCACTTTTACTATTATTAATCCCTTCTGCAGCAATCAAAAATAATTATTGTTTCTTTTAGAATTACAATCTGGCTCTGCATTCTCTTGATCTCACAAGTTACAGAAACAATATCCATTTTCCTAGAAAATAACAAATAAAGCATTTTGTTATTAATGCATTCAACATCAATCCTTTTTCCAATCTTGCAATGCACATTTTTTATTTATGGGCGTCCCCATGAAAAAATGGCAATTCACTCACATTAACCCTTTCAATTCCTGCACAACTTCTCCACAATTCCCTAGTACACCTTCACTACGCACAATCATTCACACACGTCACATCTGATCAACACAATTGTTCCAACCAACTCTACTTTCTCAAGTTCACTCGACTCTCTTTTATCACATACACATGGGCCCATTTCATTCACAAGCAGACATTCAGTTACAGCACGGCAGCCATTTTCTGTGACTTCCTGCATTCCATTGTCATCAGTAAAGCACCTCTATCACAGCATGCCTTCACAATACCAATGAAATATACATTTCAAGAAGAAAAGAAAAACAAAACAAACAAAACACTAGTTATATAAAATGCAACATTCCTCTCCAGTGATAATTAAGTAAGTGGGCATCTGGGGGTCAGTTCTATATTCTTATTCACGTTTATTACATTTCTCAATCAGACCTTTCAGTGTGTCATCTAGGTTATATTTATTAACCTCTGCTTCTGCTTCTCATATCTCATTTTGTGAGGTTTAAACCAGTCAGTATCTGGGGTGTCAGCCTTTTTAAACATTCATCAAATATCCTGCTTTATGATTCCCATAAAGCTTTGCTAGAACACTCCCTTGTCTAGCTTAGTCAAAGTCCCTTATGACTAAAATCAGACCTAATGGTCCCCCCTCTTATTAGAGGTTACTATTCTCATGCACAAGAATAATATCATCAAATGTTTATCTATAGGCACATCCATGCACTGACTTTTCCTGCTTCAGTTATTAACACTATTGACTGGATGTAACGTTCCTCCTATTTCTGAACACACTGTCTGACAGGGTCTCTCTCCCTTTCTGTTCCTTCATACACTAATAAATGAAAACACATTTCTGTAAATGTATCCAATCCTTCTCTGATGTACCTTTCTAAATCTAATGGAATTTCATGGCACTCTTCTATTTCATAAACAAATCACTGTGTAGGGCTCTCTTCTAAAGTTAAATCAGTGGCTAAATCAAAGTTACTCTAAAAACACAATTAGGACAGGTTTGGTACATAACAAACAGACAAACAAGACTTTAAACATTCACCTATCATTCACTGAACATATAACAGATTATAACTGTTTAAATAACAACACCTTTAGGGTGACCAATAATTACCCAAGGATTGATTCCAGCAGGACAGAACTTCAACTGCAATGGAGACACAGCTACCAGGAGACCAGCACATTTGTATTTACTCACCCGGGAAAGTGTCCTGGCAACTCTGTCCCCTGAGCACAATCTCACTTGCTCTGTCCAGTGGTAGTCAACACTGCTGGGCATCTCAGTGGAAATCTCCATGTTGTCAATTCTCCTCACTAGCTATGGCCAGCGAATTAGTTCTTTATTGGTCACCCTCAGAGTCTTGTTTGCTAAAGGCTACATATGTTCATGTGTGTAGAGAAGAAGACACGGGACACAACTTCATGTACCACAAGCATCTCCATATCTCTGCGTTTATTCAACAGACAGTCTCCTTTATAAGGTACCACGCAACACATCTGGTATTCATTATCTGCAGTAAGACTATAGTGCTGCTTAAACATTGGAATCGCATACCTTACCATATATGTACATATGCTTTTCTGTGCACTTATAATAGGGTCTGTACAATGAATTAACTCCATCCTATCCTGTGCACCCACCCTCCATGCATACATGGCATACAAAATGGATTCTTATTCCAAAATGGCTTCTACAAGGCACTGCACAGCTTGCAGCCCAAACTAACCGGAGATCAGAAGAAAAGGGGCCCAGCCGGCGCCGCTGGTCCCCATATGGAAGAGGCAGCGGGTCCGCTTGGGCTACTCCTCCACCAACCATCATCCGTCTGCCCTGGGATGTCAATAAAATGTGCTGCAGTGAAGTCGGCGCACGTGACGTCATTACATCGCACCGCGCCTCTGGAGAGAGAGCCTGAGGTGTGAGGAGCCACGGAGAAGCTGGACCAGCATCTGCAGTGCTGGGGAAGAGCCAGAGAAGAAACCGAAGACTTCAAGGAAATAAGGTAAGTGACGAAGACTTCAAGGAAATAAGGTAAGTGACAAGAAAGGTGTGCACATCGGGCAGACACTGGATCTAATAAGGGGGGGAGGAAGTGGGGAAAAAAAATTCTGGGCAGACACTGGATCTAATAAGGGTGGGGGGAGTGGGAAAAAAAATTCTGTGTAGAGATTGGATTTAATAAGGGTGGTGGAAATGGGCAAAAAAATGCTGTTCAGACACTGGATCTAAAAAATGATGGGCAGAGACTGAATCTAATAAACTGGGGAGGGGGCCCCTGCTTATTTTGTCAGTCCCGGGCCCCACCAATTCTGATGGCAGCCCTGACGGCAGCGGCTTCTCTCCCGGTGCACAGGTAAGTCCTCTCACCCTCTCTCCTCAGGCAGCTCTCCCAGGAGCCCCCACGTGTCCTCCTTATATCGGGCAGACGTTGCATGCCGGCCCGCTTCCTGCCGGCTGCACGCACTGCTCCAACCACTGCCCACCAGTGCTTTCTATATGGGGAAGTTTCCCCCTCTTACAGTGACCGTTTAACTTGTTCCTGGCCACATGCCCACCTGCCAGCACAGTCCAGTGGCAGGCTAGTCCATTTCCCTTTCTGTGAGGGGGTATTATATGAACCCCATAAACGATTGTGTCCATACATTAATTAACATTTTAACTATATAAGTGGTATACCTATATGGATTGGCCAGTGAGGCAACATACACATATATAGAGGCAACTGGCATCTTATACAGTGTTAATATAGAAATCATCTTATCTGCATATAATCTATAAATTACCATATGGTGTATAGAAATGACTTATCTCTTTTAACTGTATCTAACATATATATATATTAGCAAACATTTTAGGGGTACTACATGTGCCAGAGATAATACACAGGAAAATTGATAGGCCGGAACAGCGCCCCCCGGCCTGCAGTGCCCTGTGCCATGGCACTGGTCGCACTACCCTAGTTACGGCCCTGCTGGCAGACACCTGTTTAAGCTTGCAATTACTAAGTTTATACAGTAGATCATACAAGTATTTATAATCCACACAGGCCACCTCCACAAAGACATTGTACAGCTTCCACAGCATAAATGAACTTTCCACTGCAGGGCTAATGCGTTTCATCCTTCTCAAAGTGGATAAAAAGGAAAAAGTCATTTTTATTATGTTTTGCAGTGGAGTTTGTGTTTGTTTTTCAATAATATGTGATTTTGTCACTACAAGTCCTGTTTTTTTGTGGTGGTAATGTTTTTTTTTTTTTTTCAGGTTGATGTTATTTGGGGTTTTATTTATTTTATATTATTTTTCTTTCATTATTGTTGCCGTTTGTCATTGAGGTTGGAAATCATCTTGTTTTCTCCCTGACACAATGTGCTGACAATTGAATTACAGAAATGTGCAAAATAAGCCAATCTATGACCATCTTTTTGATAACATGAATAAAGAAAATAAGACAACCAAAAAAAAAAGATATAGAATGGCTGAAAGAGAATGTTATTGAAGTCAGTTTACACATTGTGCACTATCATGCATTGCAGTGGATGCTGGTCAGAATTAAAACTCAATCCAATTTCACATGTAAGTATTTTATATTTGCTTCAATATTGGTAATACTGTAGGCCATGTGCATATACAGTACTGTTCTACACCAAAATGCCATTTTGTAACTATATATTGTATAGTAGTACTAAATTAGAATTTCTTCTTAATGTACTTTAAATTTGTACTTTCATATTGTAGGAGTTTTATGTTGCTTGTGGATGAATTAAGCCGTGAGGATGATGAGCCTAATTCTGATCAAATCAGACATATTCTTCATTCACTATATGATTTTTTTATGTCATGTTCTAACATTAAAAGGATGTAGATAACTGGATGGAGTTTTGGTCCTACATGATATGTAAAATACATCACCTACAAATGTACAGCACTGTATCCTCAGTAATGGATAGAAATAATATATATTGTATTTTTTTTTGTTAACAGGATGTCACTTGAAAATGGATGTGAATAAGGAAAGATAGTGGAACAGTCACGTCAGTGGATTGTGAATTACGAAGAGAGAGCCAGTTGATAATGTAATTTTCACTGATGAGTTTTTAGTTGCACTTGAGAGGTTTTCTAGGATGTCTTTCCGTAAAAACGTGGCCATGCCTCACTAAGTCTGTGTTCCCGTATTGGGAGCCATCTCGCATTTGAGTGTAGGACCATTGTTAATTTTTGAAGGTGCTGTCTAGTAACTATGTTTTACAACATGCATAAACATACAGCATGCTTACACTAAATGTGCAACTCACTAACCATGATGTACAGGTACTACAGTACATTATTGCCACTTCTTATTTAAGGACAATTTGTTATATCTGTATCTCTGTAGAGATTATGGATTAAACCTTCTTTCAAGACAGGATAATTACTGAAACTGTGGTGCCTTATGCAAGAGACTACTGTCCATCTGGCAACAGTTTGCTTCAAAACACTATCCAAAACACTGTGCGTCACCCAAATTCATCTCAGAGAAAGGCATCAATTGGCAATTCTCACCACCTGAGTGCAGCCCTGGAAGAGTGTCCAGATCTCCCACATCCCACCCACTTCCTAGTGAAGTGGGCAGGATGGGGAGATAATTGCCGGTAATTGCGGCATCATATGGAGGAGGCGGAGTCAAAAGATGCAAAAACTCATCATCTAGCCCCACCCCCTCCTTGCAGCCCCATAATTTGCAGCAGTTTACCTTGATGGGGGAGGGTCCAAATGACATAGGAGCTGGCCCCGCCCCCCAAAGTGACCAGCTGCATCTCCTCTCCAGGCTTCTCCCAGACAGGAGATATAAAGAGTCGGATGGCATGGTACTGCCACATATTATGTCCTGCACTGTAACAAAGTCGCAAATGTGAGACCGGCAAAAGACGCACGGACTCAACTGCGTCAGACTCCGAATCAGGCTCAGAGTCCCAACATGATTTACTACATCTTCATTTTACACATTATTACATGCATTATTCCTTATTATTTATAAGTAATAATTTTTCACAAAACAATTCAGCCCTGGAGCAGGTGGGAGACGGGGGCAGGAAAAGCTGAATGGATGAGGTGCAGATGTTAACTTTGATGGCAACATAGAGGGCGCTGTGGGTATTATTCAAAGAAATAAACAGCTGTGGCGCATATATCTTTACCACTCTGTGGATGGCGTAAGCTGTTAATTGGGCATCATTGTGAGATCTTTTTTATCTTTGATTACTAATGATGCTGAAAGTGGCAGATGATAAATGTATGAGGATATGAGGATAAATGTATAAAGTGCATTTTGGAGGAATTACATTATTTTATGTAAATGATCTACATATACTGGCTATTCTATAAAGAAATGGAAGCAATATTTCAAATCATGTCTAAATTTAAATGTTGTTTCCCTTAGGCCACTTTTTCTATACCCTCTTCCCCCACTACTATCATTCCCACTATGATTTCAAACCCACTGCTTGCCATCTAAATTCAATGCGTGGATACTATTCATACAAGGAATTGTTTATATTGTTTCAGTTAATTATACATATACTACAATTTAGAGGAGTGCAAAGAATAATGTGGAGCCTCTATGAGACTTTTCTACAACTTCAGGAATGTTTCAGATTGCTGATCTTCTTATCAACTTGCAATACTATTCCCATTATCTTCTAGACTCTCTTCTTCTGTGATGACCTTTCTTGAAAATACTAGTTTAGTAGAATACAGTATGGCCCAGATTTATCAACTAGTAATATTCTTGTTATCACTTGTTACTAATCTTGAATGGTGCTCCAACCAATCAGCTTCTGTCATTTTTCAAACACATGATAGTTAGGAGCTGATTGGTTGGAGCACCATTTAATATTAGTAGCGAGTGATAACAAGAATATCACTTGTTAATAAATTTGGGCCTAAATATATACATACACTGTCACCCCCAGCTTCCATTCACTGACCTAGCTCTTGTAAAACTTTAAAATGTGATTAATAGCAACACAAACATGCAAATAAATTATTAATCAGGAACATGGATTTAATAAGTGAAATAGAACATTTTTACAGGATATATTAAGCTGTCCTTATCCATAAGAGTAACAGCATGTTATTTTTTCTCCATTTACACATGTTTTAGGTACAATGGTGGGGAAGTATTCCATGATCTTCACTTCTTGACTCCACCTCCATGTACTCCGTGTCCTCCATGTCCCTGACCACCCATTCCATGTCCTTGTTGCTGGCAAGGGTCAACAACTGTAACACATGGATCTAGAAAAGAAACAATAAACATAAAATATATTGTTTAGTCATTGAAATGTGCAGCATTAGTGCAAGTCTCAGTTTTCCCTCAATTCCAGGGACAGTTCTAAGCTATTTTTTATGTTTAGTCAATGACTAAATGTTTTGAAATACTGATTAACAACACATAGGTAACATGCAGTGAGCAAGGTTAGTTAGCTTTCTTATTAACCAGAGGTGATTTAGCAACAGCAAGACAATACCTAATACCCAGGGCCATCGAGAGCGGTGACGGGCTCAGGTACAGGAGGCATGGCCAAACCGAGAAGGTGTGTTCCCGCTCTCTACACGGCACCACATGCTGCACAAGGGGTGGCTAGGGGCAGATGTGCACATCATGCAGGGAGAAAGACGACTGATTGCTACTGCTCAGTGGCAGCAGCCTCTCTGCACCCTCCACAGCTCGGCACACAGCTGGGTTGCTGGGAGTCCTCTCTATCCCTGCCTGTTGTGCCGCTCCCTGTTACGGGCCTGTGTATACCCTCATATGCCTCTGTGTACAACACCAGCTGTATCTGCTGCTATGGCTGTGCTTATGTAACTGGCTTGCCAAAAAAGGTAAATTTTTCCCTTATTTTATATATGTTTGATTTGCCTTTAATGTACAACAGAAGATCACTTGCCAAATGAACTTTTCAGTATAGCATATTTTATGCATAAACAGTAGATCAAGTGCTGTAGCCCATCTTACATGAAGCCATCAGGTGTGATCTTTAGTTAATCTCATTACACTAGATAGTAAAATGATAAATGCTTGCTTGCTGTGGAATACAATGTATTATTGTACTGTCATTAGCGTGTCATTAAAAATAATTTTATATTCCTACTAACAGATATTGTATGAGAGCAATCCATGATTCTTAGGGGTAAATTTACTAAGATGGGAGTTCTATTTAAGAAGTGAATTTGACCATAGCAACCAATCAGATTCTACTTCTCATTTATCTAGCACCTTCTAGAATATAATATCTGGAATCTGATTGGTTGCTATGGGCAACATCACTTCTTAATAGAACTGCCATCTTAGTAAATTTACCCCTTATAGTCCTTGTGTCTGTATACTTTCATCTTATAAATAGCCAGAGAGCTACCTACTGTAATTGTCTGAGCTTTAAATTCTTTAGGATGAATGTTTGTTTTGAATTAAATAGTCTTTATGTTACGTTGGGTAAAAATGTATTGCTGTATTTACAATTAATCCAAGGATTATATACTGTATGTAGCATACCACAGTGACATTATAAAACGCTGTCCGCTCATCTTGGTTCTGTAGTAGAACCATTTTCCAGGCTAAAAGGCAGACATTTAAAGTGACATTATTCAATCAGTGAGGTTCAGCAACAAATGAGTCTCTTTAATATGCTGCATATAGCATGGTATTTTTTTATATTCATATTTTATACTTTCTTATAATTCTTTAAAAGGATGAATAATAGTTGACTTAATTTTCTATAGTAAAGGCTATCTCACGGATAATCTTAAAAGCTGCGTCTTATAAAGTCTAAAGAGTAGTGATATTCCGTAGCCAATGGCAAACACTGTTTTCTGTGAAGCGGGATAAATTCAGCTTTAACAATCTCATTTGCTCATGTGATAATATGTCACTTATGAAGTACCGTAGGACAGTGTTATTTATTCTTGATGTAATAATGCATCTTGACACCACCCTAAATAGAAATACTAAAATATATTGAGCCAATAGTGCATAGAAGATAGATTTTCACCTTTGTTACATGCAGCGTATGCAAAAGAGAGGAAGTAGAAAGACTGATTAGACATTCTCGTATATACTTATGGCACATTCGGTATAGTAATTATACAGAGTCATTCAAACAATTTAATCTTTACAGGCAGTCACTCTGTCATCTGGAAATGTGCATATTTCATAGTAATGGCAGTGTTATACAGAAATACCGGGGACATAAATATATCATCTAATATTGCCTGATTTCCTATATCATTTTCCATGCTTCATCTTCGCGTTCTGTTTTTTTACAGATAAAACATATTTCACTGCAATGTACAGTGATGACTGTGTTTGATGAAATAGATTTAGGAATAGACTTGAATTTGGGGGAACATTTTAAACAATCTTCTACACACAAGCTCTTAGTGTTAGGTATTCATTATAGCATATTTCCATACCTTGGGATACAGGTGGGGGGCACGGGTCTACGCATTTGGTAGTCTGATCCTGGCATACTTGCACTGGAGCACATGCTAAAAGAGGTAAATATGATTATATCAAACAGGAATTTATCTACAGTGTTCTATTTATCACATTAAAAAAATGTGTTATGCTTGTTAAAATAATGATAAGTTGCATATATATTTATAATACAATTATCAAATCGGTATTTTAACATAGCATTGTTTGTGGCCAATAGGATAAATAAATATGATATATCACTTTGCATAAAGGCAGATAAATAACAATTTCACTTTGATTACAGAAATACCAAACAATGCCTAATTTTCTAGTACTCTTATCAATGTTTCCCAGCCCTTTATATCTTCCATGAATTGGTAACTTTTATTATAAGAAGATACTTACGGTCTTTGCATTGTACACCTTTGGCTGACATGGTTGTCTGTGTTGGAGGAGTTTGTCTGGTGAAATCAGGTTATTATAATAGATAGATGATCCAGTGCAGTATAAAGACGCTGTTTATATACAAAAAGTATTTCCATGCCCTAATAGTTGTGCAACATTTCACAAACAATAGTAAGCCAATAGGATCCCTAATTTGTTACCAAAGTGCTATTTAATTTCTATAATTTGCATACCACTTATGTGAGGTGTAATCTGTCTGAAGAATGTAATAATGTGCATAATTTTCTATTATTTACATATACAATATGTGAATCATTTTACAAAATTGTTTTCTAAATGTCTAAGTATTTACAATTCATTAATACAAAAAATGCATATATATACATATTGTTACTTCCTGCATAGTCATGTATAGCCATACTGCAGCCACTAGAGGTCGCTTAGGAAGCTGAAAATATAGAAGAGTATTTTTCTTTCACTCTGGCAATTGCTTACATACTAGAAATAATTTTGGAGACAGAACTTGGCCATACATTATTCTAATTAAAAAGCACCTCTAGATAAATTGGTGGGTGCTGGGCCAAAATGAATGAAGTCACTACCTTCAGACATAGCTAAATTCATTGATGCTCTGGGAAGGTGCAATATACCTACGGAATCTCCCAGGACCACAACTGTTCTCTCGACTACATCTCTTGTGTCTCTGAAAGACCTGGTATAAAAACAACCAAACAGAGGACTGCTTTAAATACATCATAGAAGTGCCTGGGATCAATAAATCTAGATTTAACTTTTATTTTTCTAAACACTGTGCACAGTATTGCAGTTTACTAAGAAGCCAAATTACAGTTATTTAATCAATTAAAAATTATTCTCTATGTTAATAAAAGCTAATAATGGTGTCTATCTATCTATCTATCTATCTATCTATCTATCTATCTATCTATCTATCTATCTATCTATCTATCTAAACAAATGTCATCAATGCCCAGCCGAAACCCCTGGACCTAGAAACATGTACTTCGGTGAGTATATGCCTTCCATGACATAAGCACCCATTAAGCAGGGATTTTTCAAAATTCGACTCCTAAGGAGGTGAAAAGTGGTAAAATGTTTCCTCTCCACGGAGGTGATTGGGTGACAAAGCAACATGTTCCAAGTGCTGTGGGACTGTAAGCTCATTTTCTGGGTTCAGTGGCAGCTTCAAAGGTGGGGCTGCAGCCAGTCCAATATTCAAATACGGGAGCCACACCAACTGCCAGTGATGTTCAGCAGTATTTGGAATAACAGTTGGTGTGGCTCCCTATTTGAATATTGGACTGAGCTGCAGACCCACCTCTGGAGTCACCACTGCTTAGGTCTGAACACATCGGCAGCACAGGAGTGGATGGACACAGCACAGCACTGTGGACAATAGCAACCACTGGAGTGTATGGACGGAGCACAGCACAGCCCCTGGATGGACAGTACAGCCCCTGGATGGACTCAGCACAGCGCCTGGATGGACAGCACAGCCCCTGGATAGCACAACCCCTTGACAGCACAGCTGGAGTGAAGCAAATGGTGTGGATCACCGCGGGGAGGGACTTATATGCAAACTAATACCCACGAGAACCTGATGCGGAATTGATGATGTTTTGCCTCGTTTTCGAGTCAGGCGGGAAGACCCAGGCCTGACTTGGATCCGGTTCATATTTGCAATGTCCGGGTGGGTCCACTTCTCAGAGAACCAGACCCGCTCATCTCTAGTCATTCGTGTATTACTATGCATAGTGAAGCAAAAACCATGGTGCCTAGTAAATAACTTTGATAGTGATGATAATAATATTGGAATCTGTACTTAGCACCTAGCTAGTGTAGATAGCTTTGCTGACATATCAGCTGTACTTCTGCCATAGCCAGGCACCCAACCAGGGGCGTATTTATAATGGGTGTACACGGGCCCCTGGCTCCAGGGGGGCACGCACCGCATAGCTTACACCCATATTATACTAAGCTCTCCGGAGTTCCATGTCGGCACTGGTGTCAGCTTTGTAAAAATGGTAGGAAAATGGCCGCCGCAGCCATTTTCCCATCATTTTGTACATGCGCAGTACTGGGAAAATGGCTGCCGTGGCCATTTTCCCGGTGACCTGCGCATGCCCTATAGACTCTGGGCACACTCTAGTGCCCAGAGTCTATCAGTGTGGCTCTGGCCGCACTGCACTCAGTGTGCTGCGGCTGCCAGACTGAGATGAGGGGGACCATGATGGAGACTGCACATGGGCCCCCTCCTCTCTTGAAATGCCCCTGTGCACAGTGGCGGTTCTATGGGTGGGCTAACAGGGCCGTTGTCCAGAGCGCTGGCCCCTAGAGGACGTCACTGAGTCCTCACATGAAAAAAAAACAAAACAGTGCAGGTCCCGGTTCCCCCCCAAACTGCCTCAGCAGGGAGGTTCCATTTGCCAAAGTGTCCGCTGATATTTGTTATCAGCAGGCACCCGGCTCCCTCCCTGCAGCGGCAGCCAAAAGCCAGAACTTACTCCTGAGCTCTGGCTCCCGCAGAGAGCACTATGGGAGGGACGTCATGACATAATGACGTCTGCCATAGATCCATGGTGGAGCCGCGGTCAGACCAGACGGCAGCGGATGCAGGAGCGGGGCTTAAGGTAAGTATTGTGTTTGTATTTTAATTGTATTTTTTTTTTCAGAAGCACCAGCACTGGGGGCATGGCTATAGGGGGGCATTACTACTGGGGGCATGGCTATAGGCAGGCATTACTACTGGATGCATGGCTATAGGGGGGCATTACTACTGGGGCATGGCTATAGGGGGCATTACTACTGGGGGCATGGCTATAGGGGGGCATTACCACTGGGGGCATGGCTATGAGGGGTTTACTACTGGGGGCATGGCTATAGGGGGGCATTACTACTGGGTGCATGACTATAGGGGGGCATTACTACTGGGGGCATGGCTATAGGGGGCATTACTACTGGGGGCATGGCTATAGGAAGGCATTAGTACTGGGGGCATGACTATAGGGGGCATTACTACTGGGGCATGGCTATAGGGGGGCATTACTACTGGGGGCATGGCTATGGGGGGTTTACTACTGGGGCCATGGCTATAGGGGGGCAATACTACTGGGGGCATGGCTATAGGGGAGCATTACTACTGGGTGCACAACTATAGGGGACACGACTATAGGGGGACATTACTACTGGGGGCATTACAACAGGGGGCATTACTAATGGGGACATAACTACTGTAGGCACTTCTATAGGGGGGCATTACTACTGGGGGCACTACTAATGGGGCATTACTATAGTGGGCATTACTACTGGAGACACTGCTATAGGGGGCATTACTACTGGGGACACTACTAATGGGGGCATTACTACTTTGGGCAAAACTATAGGAGGCATTCTTACTGGGGGCACTACTAATGGGGGAATTACAACTGTGGGCACTACTATAGGGGGCATTACTACTGTGGGCACTACTATTGGCATTACCAATGGGGCACTACTATAGGGGACATTACCAATTGGGGCATTAACACTGTGGGCATTACCAATGGGGGCATTACCAATGTGGGCACTACTAATGAGGGCACTCCATGGGGGGCACCACTTCCGGGGCCATTGTGTAAGGGGCACCACTGCTGTGGGCATTTTATAAGGGGCACTACTACTGTGGGCATTGTATTAGGGGCACTACTACTGTGGGCATTGTATTAGGGGACTGCTACTGTAGACATTGTATTAGGGGCACTACTACTGTGGGCCTTGTGTATAAGGGGCACTCATTTGGGCATTGTGAAAAAGAGGCACAACTGTGTGTCAACATGAATAAGTGACTACTGTGTGGAATAATTTGAATTGGGGATAATGTATTATAAAGGGAATTACTGTGTGTGGCACAATGTATTATACAGGGCATTACTGCATGTGGCATAATGTATTATACAGGGCATTACTGCATGTGGCATAATGTGTTATACAGGTTATTTACTGAGTATGGCATAATGTATTAAACAGGGCATTTCTGCATGTGGCATAATGTGTTATACAGGGCATTACTGAATGTGGCATAAAGTGTTATAAAGGCTATTACTGTGTGTGGCATAATGTGTTATAAAGGCTATTACTGTGTGTGGCATAATGTGTTATAAAGGCCATTACTGTGTGTGGCATAATATGTTATGAAGGCCATTACTGCGTGTGGCTTAATATGTTATACAGGGCATTACTGCATGTGGCATAATGTGTTATAAAGGGCATTACTGTGTAAGACATACTGTGCAAGGTGCATTACTGCACATGGCAATTATTCGCCACGAGGGGAGAGCTTTGGGTAAGCCCAGGACCTTCATAAGTGCTGGGCACGCCCCACAGTGTGATGCATTGGGGGTGTTTTCAGCTCATGGAGAGGGACACCATCTAAAAAAAGTAATTTTTTTTGGGGGGGTGGGGCGGGTGCAACTGGGAACTTTCACCCTGAGCTCCACAATGTCTAGAACCGGCCCTGCCTGTGCATGTTACTTATGTCTTCAGCTCAGTTACCAGATAATAATTTCTAATCATTAATATTTAGTTTAGATTATATGGTAAAATCTATATTTTAAATAAGAAATATCTACATCAATTAATTTATTTTATCATTCCTATTGAAAAACTCTCACATGTACTAAACTTAAACTGAAGGCCTACCTAAAAGAGAAACTAGATAATGTAGTGTTGCCCCAAATAATTAATAATTTCTAGTGATGTTTCGTGTCTATATGTAAATAAATGCATTATCTGACAACTGCATGTTTTATTAAGATTTGATGATGTTCAAGAGAATACTTTTTGTATGTATTTCTGACTATACAGTACTGTGTTTCACACCCACTTGAAATTTCCCACATATTATAAAATAAACTGTTTCCTGATGGACTTTAAAAACAGTGGACTGTGGGCTGAAAGAAATGAAAGACTATAATAGATTGTCATATTCCTGGTGGCCAATCTGTATTGGCAATATCATGTATGCTCCTGTATTCTCTCACAGCAAATAGGAAATTACATACATTTTCTTTTTCTGTCTTCCTTCTTTTTTTTTCTTTTTTAACACTGTACAATAAGTTATTATTCTTTTTGTACACTAAATATTGAAGTATTTTCTTATATAAAGTTTCATTTAATAACATTCTGTACTTGTGTTCTTAACAGATTCACATGCTAAACAGCATGGCTATTATAAATTATTCAGTCCTGACTACAGAGATGCTGTTCTGATGTCTCCACTTAGCTAGCCCATCAAACTGTTGGAAATGTAAACTGTATTAAAACGTGAATTTAAATAAAACCTGAATAAAATCTTCAACAAAGCTTTTTTCTTATCAAACATACCAACAGCAGAGCATAACATGCAATTCAGTGAGCATGAAGTCATCAAACAAGTTAGTTGATGGAATGAACTAACACATAATTGCATTCTACATTCCTCTTATATTTTCCAAAATAACTTGTCTCTGTGTAATCTACGAATCTTCATGATGTGTCATCACTAACTAAGCTACTATGTGTGCATCTTATCTTTTCCTGTATCTGTAAAATTGATATTCCTGGCATAATGCATAATCAAATGAAAGAAATAATCTGAATATCAGAATAACTTTGACTCACATAACACTCTGGATGATGTAGGCCTGGAAATTGGTATAATTGTTAAATAAATATCTTTGATTAATAATTATATTTAAAGTAGGGGTGTGCACCGGCCACTTTTCGTGTTTTGTGTTTTGGTTTTGGATCTGGATCTTTCTTCGTGTTTTGGATCTGGATTGGTTTTGCCAAAACCACCCTTCCGTGTTTTGGGTTCTGGGTTTTGTGTTTTGGATCTGTATTTTTTTTAAAAAAAGCATAAAAACAGCTAAAATCACAGAATTTGTTGGTTTCTCTGCTCCTATGCTATTATTAACCTTAATTTCCACTCATTTCCAGTCTATTCTGAACACCTCACACCTCACAATAGTGTTTTTATGTCCAAAAGGTTGCACCGAGGTAGCTGGATGACTATGCTAAGCGACACGAGTGGGCGGCACAAACACGTGACCCATCTAGGAGTGACACTGCAGTGGCAGACAGGATGGCAGTTAGAAAAACTAGGCCCCAAACTATACATAATGCAAAGAAAAAAAAGAAGTGCAAGATGGAATTGTCCTTGGGCCCTCCCACCCACCCTTATGTTGTATAAATAGGACATGCACACTTTAACAAATCAATCATTTCAGCGCCAGGGTCTGCCACACAACTGTGGCTGAAATGATTGGTTCGTTTGGGCCCCCACAAAACAAGCTGGCAATTAATGTGTCCCTGCACAAACTGGCTCTACGGAGGCAAGATGTCATCCTCATCCACCGATTCCTCACCCTCTTCAGTGTGTACATCCTCATCCTCACAAAGTATTAACTCGTCCCCACTTGAATCCACCACCACAGGTCCCTCTGTACCTTCTGGAGGCTGGTCTCCCTGGAAGAGCTGATAATTCATTTTGATGAACATCATCTTCTCCACATTCTGTGGAAGCAACCTCCTACGCCTTTCGCTGACAAGGTTCCCGGCTGCACTAAACACTCTTTCGGAGTACACACTGGAGGGGGGGCAACTCAGGTAAAATAGAGCCAGCTTGTACAGGGGCCTCCAAATTGCCTCTTTTTCCTGCCAGTACAGGTATGGACTGTCTGACATGCCTACTTGGATGCTGTCACCGATGTAATCCTCCACCATTCTGTCAATGGTGACAGTATCATATGCAGTGACAGTAGACATGTCAGAAATTGTTGCCAGGTCCTTCAGTCCGGACCAGATGTCCAAACTTGGTCCTGCCTGCCCTGCATCACCGCCAGCGGGTTGCTTAGGATACCTAAGTTTTTTCCTGGCAGCCCCAGTTGCGGGAGAAAATGAAGAAGGAGCCGTTGACGTGTCATGTTCCGCTTCAGCTGACAGTGTGTTCACCAGCAGGTCTTTGCACCTCTGCAGGCTTGTGTCGGCCGGAAAGAGAGACACCACATAGGCTTTAAACCTAGGATCAAGCACGGTGGCCAAAATGTAGTGGTCTGATTTCAACAGATTGACCACCCTGGAATCCTGGCAAAGCGAATGAAGGGCTTCATCCACAAGTCCCACATGCCGAGCGGAATCGCTCCGTCTTAGCTCCTCCTTCACTTTCTCCAGCTGCTTTTGCAAAAGCCTGATGAGGGGAATGACCTGACTCAAGCTGGCTGTGTCTGAACTGACTTCACGTGTGGCAAGTTCGAAGGGCTGGAGAACCTTGCACAACATGGAAATCATTCTCCACTGCGCTTGAGTCAGGTGCATACCCCCTCCTTTGCCTATGTCATAGGTGGATGTATAGGCTTGTATGGCCATTTGCTGCTCCTCCATCCTCTGAAGCATATAGAGGGTTGAGTTCCACCGCGTCACAACCTCTTGCTTCAGGTGATGGCGGGGCAGGTTCAAGAGTGTTTACTGGCGCTCCAGTCTTCGGCACGCAGTCGCTGAATGGCGAAAGTGGCCAGAAATTTTTCGGGCCACCCAAAGCGTCTCCTGCACGCCCCTGTCGCTTTTCAGAAAATTCTGCACCACCAAGTTTATTGTGTGAGCAAAACATGGGATGTGCTGGAATTTGCCCAGATGTAATGCCCGCACAATATTGGTGGCATTGTCAGATATCACAAATCCCCAGGAGAGTCTAAGTGGGGTAAGCCACTGGGCGATGATTTCCCTCAGTTTCTCTAAGAGGTTGTCGGCGGTGTGCCTCTTACTGAAACCGGTGATACACAGCGTAGCCTGCCTTGTAACGAGCTGGCGTTTCTGAGATGCTGCTACTGGTGACGCTGCTGCTGTTGCTGCGTAAGGTGATACATCTACCCAGTGGGCTGTCACAGTCATATAGTCCTTAGTCTGCCCTGTTCCACTTGTCCACATGTCCGTGGTTAAGTGGACATTGTGTACAACGGCATTTTTCAGGACACTGAGGACACTTTTTCTGACGTTTCTGTACAGTCTCGGTATCGCCTGCCTAGTGAAGTGGAATCTAGACGGGATTTGGAACCGGGGACACACTACCTCCATCAATTGTCTAAATCCCACTGCACTAATGGCGGATACCGGACGCACGTCTAACACCAACATAGCAGTCAAGGCCTCAGTTATACGTTTTGCTTCAGGATGACTGCTGTCGTACTTCATCCTCCTCGCTAAGGACTGTTGGAGGGTCAATTGTTTAGTAAAAGTAGTGGTGTTCCTACTTCCTCTCTGGGATGATGAACGACTCCCAGCAGCAGCAACAGCAGCAGCGGAAGCAGTAGGCGTAGCAATGCAGGATCCTCCAGAGGAATCCCGGATAGGAGAGTCAGTCATGCCAGTGACATGGCCTGCAGGACTACTTCCGATCCTGACTAAGGAGGAAATTGACGAGGAGGGAGTTGACGGTGTGGTTTGCAGGCGCTTGGATACAACAGGACAACGGGATTTAGGTGTCCCTGGACTGCTTACGGTCTTAGCCAAAGTTTCTGAACTTGACAGTAACTTTTTATGAACGCGCTGCAGGTGCCGTATAAGGGAGGATGTTCCTAGGTGGTTGACATCCCTACCCCTACTTATTTCACCTTTACATATGGTACATATGGCAAGACAGTTGTTGTCCGGATTTGGATAGAAATATTGCCAGACCAAAGAGGTGGAATGTTTGGTCTTCTGCCCAGGCATGACCATGATGGGCTTTTTCATCCCACGGACAACAACTGTCTCTCCCGGAGCCTGATTTAAACAAACCACATCACCATCAGAATCCTCCTCGCCAATTTCCTCCTCAGCGCCAGCTACACCAGTATCCTCATCCTGTTGTACTTCAACAGTGACATCTTCAATTTGCATATCAGCAAGTGGACTCTGGGTACTCCTTTCAGCACTTGCAGGGGGCGTGCAAATGGTGGAAAGAGCCACCTCTTCCCGTCCAGTGCTGGGAAGGTCAGGCATCGCAACCACCACCACACTTGGACTCTCCTTGGGGATTTGTGATATCTTCTTAGAAAGCACAGTTCTTCGCTGTGCTTTTGCCAGCTTAACTCTTTTGATTTTTTTAGTGGGAGGAGGGCTTCCATCGTCATGTGAAGCTGAACCACTAGTCATGAACATACTAGGGATCGACCTTAGCCGTTCCTTGCCACTCCGTGTCGTAAATGGCATATTGGCAAGTTTACGTTTCTCTTCAGCTGATTTAAATGTCTTTTTCAAGGTCATTTTCCTGAACTTTGCCATTTGGGATTGTATGTGCCCTCTACTATGACATTGGGCATCGGCCTTGGCAGACGACGTTGATGGCATGTTATCGTCTATGTCATGACTAGTGGCAGCAGCTTCAGCACTAGGAGGAAGTGGTTCTTGATCTTTCTCTATTTTATTTTTATCGGAGAAAGTTTGGTCCTCCATTTATGTTATATCGATTTAATATATACGTGCGGCTAAAAACAGAAAATTATTTTTTTTTTGGTTTGGACTGGAGTGTACTTTGGGGGTTACAGCACCCTTTAACGGTCAAGCCAGCCGGCCCTTTACTTATGACACAGGCGCACGCTTGGCACTGCTTTGTTGATGCACGTGCAACTACTGCGCACACAATTCACAAACACAGAAAATAATTTTTTTTTGGTTTGGACTGGAGTGTACTTTCGGGGGTTACAGCACCCTTTAACGGTCAAGCCAGCCGGCCCTTTACTTATGACACAGGCGCACGCTTGGCACTACTTTGTTGATGCACGTGCGGCTACTGCGCACACAATTCACAAACACAGAAAATATTTTTTTTTTTGGTTTGGACTGGAGTGTACTTTGGGGGTTACAGCACCCTTTAACGGTCAAGCCAGCCGGCCCTTTACTTATGATACAGGCGCACGCTTGGCACTACTTTGTTGATGCACATGCGGCTACTGCGCACACAATTCACAAACACAGAAAATAATTTTTTTTTTGGTTTGGACTGGAGTGTACTTTCGGGGGTTACAGCACCCTTAACGGTCAAGCCAGCCGGCCCTTTACTTATGGCACAGGCGCAAGCTTGGCACTACTTTGTTGATGCACGTGCGGCTACTGCGCACACAATTCACAAACACAGAAAAAAATTTTTTTTTTGGTTTGGACTGGAGTGTACTTTCGGGGGTTACAGCACCCTTAACGGTCAAGCCAGCCGGCCCTTTACTTATGACACAGGCGCACGCTTGGCACTACTTTGTTGATGCACGTGCGGCTACTGCGCACACAATTCACAAACACAGAAAATAATTTTTTTTTGGTTTGGATTGGAGTGTACTTTCGGGGGTTACAGCACCCTTTAACGGTCAAGCCAGCCGGCCCTTTACTTATGACACAGGCGCACGCTTGGCACTACTTTGTTGATGCACGTGCGGCTACTGCACACACAATTCACAAACACAGAAAATATATTATTTTTTTAGCACTTGGGGGGAGCACCCCTGATGGACAGAGCACCCCCTGGACAACACTACAGCACCCCTTTAGGACTGGGACACTGCACAAGACTTTGGAGTGGACACAGCCCCTATGGAGAACTGACTGCACAACACAGTCCAGCCAGCCCCTATGGACTTTGAAGTAGTGGACACAGCCCCTATTAACAACAGCAGCACAGCACAACACAGCTAGCCCCTATGGACTTTGAAGTAGTGGACAACAGCAGCACTACACTACACTACACTACACAGCCCTAACTCCCACCCTCCCTCTTCACTGTCCACAGCCGAGTGAGAAAATGGCGCCGACGCGGGTACCTTATATAGGATCCAAAACCCGCGAGACTCGGAAGGCGGGATGATGACGTTTTGCCTCGATTTCAGATCCGAGTCAGGCGGGAAAAGTCGAGCCTGACTCGGATCGGACTCGGATCGGGGGGGCTCGGGGGGGTTCGGATTTCAGAAATCCGAACCTGCTTACCCCTAATTTAAAGTGGCAAATTTTGATTAATAATTATGTTTTCAGGATACCACTTTTAAGTTTTATGTAATTATATTATTTAATTTACATTTTTCTGTATACATATAGTACTAAGAAGACCAGCAAGCTCTTTGCTTTGCAGTTGCTAGCCTGTTCTAAGCTAAATTACATAATGTAATATTTAAGATCATGTCTAAATTTATATTTTGTTTCTCTTCTCATCTGAATAAATTAAATATATGAAAATGATTCACATATTATTGAACCAATGGTAAATATTCACAATGTATAAATAAATAATTAATACACAAAATTTTAAAGAATGCGAGCAATAATATAAATGCAGTCCCTACTGTATATGGTCTCTCCTTAAATCCCAGCGTGTGTGAGATTGCTGTTCTTATAAACTTTAATTTCCATTGTATCCTTTGTACACTTCTGTTATGTAATGACCTTTTTCTCATACTAATCTAGCATAATAGAGCAGCTACTGTATGTACCTACGCTGTTAAATTCAGCTTCTATATTCTGACCTAGCTTTGTGAACCCGTTATACACAAATGCACATTATGTTCATACTATAAAAATGTGATTTAACTACTTAACTGACCATTTTTTTCCCAGAAAACCACTCAGAAATTGAAGTTTTTTTTTTATTATTTAATGTAAAAACAATTTTTGATAATAAATTTAAAGGTTTTTGCAACCCCCATTTCCCTGTGTCTATAGGACCCTATTATAAAATTATTTCCCACCCCCTATAGGCAATGGACCCCAACAGGGGTCATAAATCCTAATAGAAATACCTCCCACACCCCATTAGTAGTAAAAACAAATCCCTGTTTTCTAAACCAACCCTTCCCCTTTTCTATGACCCCACTCCTCCTTGTACCCTGTGACCAGTATAATGTTTTTTTAATTATTATTTTTCCCCATCCAGTGTCATATTTCTATATATATTACCCCTCCCCCACTCCCAGTGATGCTAGATCTCCGCCCCAGTTACTCCCCCGATGGGCATACCCCCTTATGTAGAGCACAACGGAGCGTGTGTCAGGGAGGACTGATAAAGCTGATCACTGCACTTGCAGAGATCAGCCAGAGATCAGCCAAATAGTGCACTGTGATCCCCGGCACATGTGCCCCGAATTGCCATTCACATGGCATTCTGAGGCATGATTCTGGACGTGATGTCGGTGGTCACAGACTACCGTATCACTTCCGGGTGGTCTGGGGAGTCAGAAGAGATCCGATCTGCACTAGTGTAGAACAGATGTCCTCTGCAAAAGCAGGGGGAAGCAGAGGGGTAGCACAGTCATGTGTGATGTGACCTTGCCAGCTGAAGCACTGCTGGCTGTGGTCGCATCACATTCAACGCCACCAGTTAAGGAGTTAAGGGAGGCTTGACTTGGCAGCAATTTAGCATGGACATGCTTCACCACAGCTCCTGAAGCTAAATTTCACTTTCTCAAAGTTAATCCCCATGCCATCTGCACCTCTGTGGTCCTCATGTCAACTGTGGAGACCCTAGGGAGCTGTTGGAATCATTCTTCATCTTACTACTCTTTATATTGAGAGTGCCACAATTGTCTCTAATTTAGCAGGCCAGTAAAGCTAGAAAATTGAGTATATGCAGTTGCCACAGAGACTTGCTGCTCTGATTGTGCTTTTCTCTGTAAGGCCACCTAGTTCCTGCCACTGGACATACTCTACTCACCTGGTTTGGCGTCCCCTCTAGTCAATGTAGCCTGGTAAACTGCTAAATTTTCCTGTTCCTGTGATGCAGCAGCACGGTATGCTGCACAGCTCATCCCCAGCTGCTGTGATATTGGGATTGGCTGTGTGGTTTAGTTCTTTTATGGACTGGGCCTGGCCCTGCACACCTAGGGATTGGTTCTGAATCAGACACAAGTTGCAATGCGGATGGATTTCAACATACTTCCCATGCACCAAAGAATGAAGTTAGTGACCGCAAAAGCACCAAATTAGACTTAAGCACACAGATGGAGTTCACTAGTGGGTATGGATTGATCTGTCTTTATACAGACCACACTAACAGTAAAATGGGTTTTTCTGGGTGATGACTGTTACGAGCTTGCAAATGCACAGATCTGTACCATCTAGTAAGAGTGTCACGGGAGTGTCTTGGGTGCATAGACTAACTTCCTTGCTTGATCTCAGAATGTAGCCAGAGAAGGGATGTCTGTTTCAGATGGATCTTTTGCACACAGCATGCATGGGCGGATTCACACTATGGCAAAAGCTAGTAAGCAGGCTGCTGCAGCCGTGTGGAATAGCAGCAGCAGATGCATCTGACTAACAATCAGCACCCTACTTACAAATCGTGAACTGCCTTGAACTATCATATATGCAGCTTTCTCCTGTCTGAGTGTAGTAGAACACTTCCCAGCCTTCTGCACCTTGTTGATTTGCATGGGTCCCTGGTGCGCTACCTTTCGGTGACATGAGGTGCTTGTTTACTACATCACCTGTGTACCCTGCTATTAGATAGGGGGGTTTAAAGTCTTCTTTTAGGGATCATGCTCCCAGCAGGCTTCTGTATTAGCATTTTCATATTGGGATCCCATCTACATGCCTGGTGCCTAATTAATCCTATTTCCTCTCCCTGACTCAAGCAGGTTTTAGGCAATACCACGTCTTGAGGAACTGTTGTCCTCTTTTGTATTATTGCTACTAAGTCCCACACCCACTGGACTGCTACCTATACTATGGCACCTAAACAACTGAACACATTGAAAGCTGCCAATCTGGAGAGCTTTTTTGAATCACCAGCATGGTCAGTTGGTACTAATGAACTTGCCTCCAGGCATCCTGTCTTAGTGGGCCACAGCCTTCTGCTGCTGCCACCTCTGCAAGACTTATGCCAACCCCTACCTTAGGTACTGAGGAATGTGATTAACCACTCCTTTAAGGGAAACATGAAAGCTTTTCACCCACTCTATGTTCAAAGTCACAGGTGTGTGGTATAAAAGTTCAACAGTAAAAAGGTTGATATGCAATAGGTCGACACCAATTGGATGACATGTCATTGGCTGATAGGTACAAAAGGTCGAATTACAAAAGAATGACTGGGTTAAAAGGTCAACAAGTTCAAATGGTCGACACACAGTAGTTGACACAAAATGGTCGCCCCTATTTTTTGTAATTTAACTCTAATCCTAATCTTATCCCTCCCCCTAGTGCCTAACTGTAACCCCCGATGCCTAAAACTAACCCTCCCTCTAGTGCATAAACCTAACCCTACCTCTAGTACTTAACTCTCTGACAGCCTAACACTAATCCGACTATTTGTGTGTCAACCGTTTGAACCTGTTGGGCATCCTTTGATCCCCCAACTGCACCTTTCGCATGATCCCACCTGAACCCTCCCTTTCTTTTTCCACTTTAGAGGTTTACTCTGTCCGTCTCTTCTACCCCATTCATTTCCATGTTGCAGTCATCTACCCTCCCTCAGACTCCCCCACCCAATTCCTTGACAACCTTGCTGCCTGGCTTCCCCACTTCCTCTCTGCTGACTTCCCCTCTATAATCCTTGGTGACTTTAACATCCCTATTGACATCATGAATCCTGCATCCACCAATCTTCTTGCCCTCTCCTCATCCTTTGGACTTTCTCAATGGATCTCCACCACCACCCACTGTCTCGGCAACTCCCTTGACCTTGTCTTCACCCATCTGTGTGCTCTCTCTGACTTCTCCAATTCTCCCTTCCGTCTCTCTGACCACCATCTACTATCCTTCACTCTCTCAACTCCTCCACTCCTCCCCTCACCCAAAGCCACCATCACAAGACACAATCTTGAGACTCTTGACCCTGCTGCCTTGTCTTCCTCACTTGACACTTCCTCTCTACTCTATCAACCATTGCCTGTCCCAACCAGGCAGCCTTCTTCTACAACATCACGCTCACTTCTGTACTTGACTACGTTGCCCCCATCTCCTTGTGCCTCTGGAGGAAATCTCACTGTCTGGCGGCCTTCCTTCACTTCAAGTTTGTCCTCTCTTCCAACAGTCAGCCCTCTCCCTCACCAAGCAATCCTTCTTCCAGTTACTCATTTTGTCTCAGTCCTTAAATCCCCACCACCTCTTTGGTGCTTTCAACACTCTCCTTCACCCCCCTCCAATCCTCCCTCACTGCAACTGACTTTGCCTCCTTCTTCTCTCCCAGAATTGAGGCAATCCATCACATTATACCAATTAGGAGAACTCATCAGTTAAATTGGCCTCCAATATCACCTCTATGCCGATGACACACAACTATACTTCTCCTCTCCTGAACTCTCCCCTTATGTCCTCTCTCAGGTATCCAGCTGCCTCTCCAACATCTCTTCCTGGATGTCTGAGCACTCTCTGAAGCTCAACATGGAAAAAACCAAACTCATCATTTTCCCCCCTAACAGAGTATCCATTCCTACCACCCCTAACAAAGTTCAGTTTTTTATGTGCAGGTACAGAGGAATAAGGAGTCATAGTGATGTTCCACATAGGAACTTCCACAAGGACAAGGAGGGTCAGGTGTACAGGCTTACTCCGGGTGTCCCAGGATTTGTATTATCCAGATGCTTATCTCAACTAGCACGGAACTACACTACGGTCGAGACCCACAATGCACCGTCCGCCACACTTACCAAGAGAGCCACTACCTCTATGTGCAGGAATCCCTTGGACACAGCCACGATGGCAGAACCCGTTTTTATATGGCCAAAGACAAACACCAGGTGAGTAGTCTTATCTGCATACTCTAACTCGCTGGTCACGGCCATAACAGTGGGCTGCGGCAGTTATATATAAGTCTGGTCTTCCCCTTCCTTATTATAAAGTGTGCAGATGTATGAATAATATCTTGGTTAGCCATCTATAACATATATCTGCACTTGTATGGAATTCCTTTGTGGAGCAACAGCTTATTTATCACTTCAAAAGTAATTGGAGTCCCACTAAGAATTCATTAAGACTGATCAAGGCTAGATATATCATATTGGCTGAAATGATATACTGACATATTGTTATAAGCATATGCAACTTTCTAAATTATACCTTTGCTCAAGGACTGACTGTCATCATAGAATTGATCAAAAGTCCCAATCCACATGATATTGGAGCGTACAGCTCGTGTCCCTCTTAATAATTGTGGATGAGATTGTGGAGTGTGAATATGAGCTCTTTATTGTTTATTTTTATCTACTCTAATTTTTTCTGCATATGGATCATGACTAATATGTAATTTTTGTACCGTAATGGTTATCAATTGATTGTCTATTAAGACTAGAATTATTAATTGTAATAAATATATTGCTATATTCTTATAGAGCTTATTTGTGCCTCTTGAGTCTGGGATAGGCATATTGGCATTACCATCTACTTCTATATACACATTTGGTTTTTGTTCTGAGCAGACAAGTCCCTGACTATACTCAATGTGTAATTATTAATTTATATAACAATGCTGAGATGACCATGCAGCTTGTTCTATGCTCATGAGATGTAGAAAAGTCCATTGATAGTCTACACTGGGGTTATACAGTATAATTGAAGTTGTAGGTTGGTTTGGGTTTGGTGGACACTTCCTTGACTCTGTACTAGCTCTCATCACTGAGAATATTCACTAATATCTTTTTATCTTTTGTCCTATTTTGCCCATTACTTTTGTTTTGGCCACAGACCATCTTGCTATATATATATATTGATATTTCAAAGACTATCAAGGTCCTATTGTGCATGGATTGTCATATAGGCTCTGCTATTTTGCAGATTATGTATCACTGAACCCAGGGCCTAATTCAGACACGCTCGTGAGCGCAGGACGCTCGCAAGCGGGTCGATGGTGCCCTAATGCGGATGCGCACGATGGAGGGAGCCAAGCTGTCGCTCCGGGTCTCGCACCAAAGGGGGCATGCTGTCGATGGTGACTGACAGCACGCCCCCTTTGGTGGGCATGCCGGGGGCGTGGCTGCCCAGACGGAGGCATTCCCATGGGAACACCTACCGTCTGGGTCCGGCCCCACTGACATCACTAGTGATGTCAGTGGGAGTGATTTTGGCTCTGATAGAGCCAAAATCACTCCAGGGCTTGCGGCCACGAGACCCTACCTCAGGGTCTCGTCGCAAGCCCGATGGTCGCGATGGTCAAGACCATCGCGACCATCATCATGGACGCTTGCTATGGCTGTGGGTGGTAACCCACAGCTATGCGAGCGTCCAAGAGGCCGCTCCATTTTCAGGTAGGAGGGCCTTGATTCAGAGCAAGCGCTCTGGTCAGAGCGTCCGGCTCTGAATCAGGCCCCCAATACCTTGTTGACTTCACTATTCTTGATGAATACTTAAGTATTTCTTAGTCATGGTTAAACAACATGAAAACAGAAGCCCATTAAGTGTTACCTAGATTTATTGGTTTCCCTCCATTGCCCCTACAAATGTGAATGGCAGTCTAAAGGTTTGAGTTATTTAGCTGTACAAATTGCTGTTAGAGACAGGGACACACTGACTTGTAAGTATTAACTATTGTTGTTTAAAATGATGTTTGGGTAGCCTGGTGAAGATTAAGATAAACTTGCTACCTAAAATACCTCTTCATAGCCATACTTCCACTTTCCATCCTCAATAAGTTTTAAGTCATAATGAAGGCCGATATTTTGAAAGGGAACATACCCAAATTGTCCAGACATACTATGACCCTTACCAAAATGGAGAGTGGTTTTAAACTCCCAAACTTAGAGCTTTATCAGTTAGCATGTTTGCTCATCCAGGCTAAAGACTGATTCTCTTTTGATTTTCCCAAACCGTGGGAGAATATTCACCTTGAAAATTATCTAATTTGTCTACCTGCAAATGTTAGACCCTCACCTGTCACCTTCTTTAAATCCACCATAGCCACCCTCAAAACTTAGAATAGACAGTGTTTTTTTAGTTGATACTTTATTGCCTACTCTTGATTTATCCTTACTTAGTATGGCTAACCTCATCCCAAATCTCAATGTAGTTCCTTGGAATGATGTGAAAGTTGATGGTATTTTGACTTCTTTCTCCCATATTCAGATGTCCTACAACATTCTCCAGAGATATTTCTCTAAATATATGCATTAGCTGCAAAGTGCCTGGCCTGATACCACTAACCTATCACAAACTCATAAAGTGGGGATCTCAGTGTGGTTTTCCTTATTGATTATAGCACAATGGAAGGGGAAGCTACCCATACAACCAAAATGGGAGAATGACCTTTCAAAGATGTTATAAGATGAGTCCTGTGAAATAATTTCTGAAAATGGCTTTTGAATGTCAAAATATATCAGTCATACAGAGATATTTATAAAACTGGTGCACAAGTTATATTTAACCCTTCATTGACTGCACACTATTTGTCTCTCTCTCACTAAATATTGTTGGAGGCATTGCGGCCACGTAGATGACATACTCCATATGTTTTGCAGTGACCCAACTTTGCGTAAAATCACGATTGAAATGTTGGCAATGATCAGTCAAGTAATGGGAGTTGTTTTAACCTTAAACCTTGCAAAAGCTCTTATTCAATTACATCCAGGAGAAATCCCCAATTATGATACAGTAAGTAGGTAAGAGAACATATTCTAATCCTGCTAAATAATCCTGTGCCCTATTCTAGCGCTCCATGTTCCCACCTGCCATAGCCATAGTACAGCATAAGATACAATGGAATTTCCAAATGTAAACAGTTGGACGTGAATACTCCAGTGCTGCTTTCTCCCCTCTCATGATGTGATTTAACTGGCATAGACATCAATTCAATAGGCAAAAGAAAAGTGGATTTTATCAACACAGAAACACAGATATGTTAATAAGAGGCATGCATTTAATAAGTGAAATAGAACATGATCAGGATACATTTAGCTGTTCCCATTTGTACAGATAAGAGTAACATGATATTTTCCTCCATTTATACATGTTTGAGTTACAATAGTGTGGAATGTTTTCGTTGGTGGTCTTCACTTTTTGACTCCACCCCCATGTCCTCCATGTCCTCCGTGTCCTCCATGTCCTTGACCACCAAATCCTCCTGGGCCTTGCTGCTGGCAAGGGTCAACTGGGGCACATGGATCTAGAAAAGAAATATAACAATAAACATAAAGCACATTGTTTAGTCATTGGGATGTGCAGCATTGGCACTGCTGTAGGACAGGTATAGGTATTTCACATTTACTCCTTGACAATGTTCCTGTTTTGCTATACTGAATAATAGCACATAGTCAGCATACAATAAACAAGGGCTAGTTAGTTTTGTTATTAACCAGAGTTATCTTAACATCGGCAAGACAATACAGTTCAAAGTATTTATTTTAATTCATTGGTTTAAATGGTTAAATGTCCCATACTCAGACAATTACCATTACAGCGAGAGATACCGATGAAGTATTAAATGTTTTCAGCACACCATTATTCTATAACAGAACCAGCTTCCTGGCTACAGGACAAACATTTAAAGTGACACCATTCAATCACTTTATTTCAGTAGAAAATGAGTCTCTGAAATGCTCTGCATATAGCAAATATAATATTTTCTCATTCTATAGTAAAAGCTGTCTCAGGGGCACTTTATGATAAGTTTAATCCAAACAATGATTCTCTGTGAAGCTAAATGAATTCAGCTCTAGCAATCCCACACATCCTCTTATGTGATAATGTGCCACTGCTGAGGAATCATTATGTAGTGTTATTCTGGATGTAATAATGCATCTTGACAGAACCCTAAATAAGAATTGAGCCAATAGTTATGTATACAAGGTAGATTTTTGCCTCTGCTACAGGACTGATTAGACATTCTCTTACTTACTAGGAAGCATGGTCCATGCTGGTGTTTCATTGGGGAAACTAATTATACAACATCATTCAAACTATTAAAATTTAAACATTTTGTTAGCCGGAAATGTGTATGTTATAGCAGTGTTATGCAGAAATAACTGCACACAAATATATAACCTAATATCCTTCAGTTGGCTCAAATCCTACTTCCACAAGGGTATTCACTATCACTAGTTACTAAGCTCCCATAAACATCTCTAGCTAGTTGTCTGAATTCCTAGATTATTTCACATCCTTCTTATTGTGGTTTTAGTTTTCTACAGACAATATCTATTTCACAGCAGTGTTAGGTATTAATATCAGCATAATTCCATACCTTGGCATATAGGTGGGGGGCAAGGGTCTACGCATTTGGGAGTCTGATCCTGGCATACTTGCACTGGAGCACATGCTAAAAGAGGTAAATATGATTATATCAAACAGGAATTTATCTAAAATGTTCCATTTGTCATATACATTTGTTAAAATGATGATCAGTTGCATATTTATTTTTACTACAATCATCAAATCAGTATTTTAACTTAGCATAGTGTGTGGTCAATAGGAGACAAGGCAAAACATGGTTGCGTAGTAAAATATAACATATCACTGCACTTTAAGGTGGATAAATAGTTATTTCACTTTGATTACAGAAACACCACTATCTAATTCTCTAGTACTCTTATCAATGTTTCCTAGCAGTTTATAGCTTCCATGAATTGGTAACTTTTATTATAAGAAGATACTTACGGTCTTTGCATTGTGCACCCTTGGCTGACATGGTTGTCTGTGTTGGAGGAGTCTGTCTGGTGAAATCAGGTTATAATAGATAGATAATCCAGTGCAGTAATAAAATGCTGTTTATATACAAAAAGTATTGCCATGCCCTAATAGTTGTGCAACACTTCACAAACAAATGTAAGCCAATAGGATCTCTAATTGGTTACCTAAATATTAATTTAATTTCTATAAATTACATACTATGCCTCTTAGGCAAGGTGTAGTCTGTTTGAAAAATATAATGTAAATACATTTATACAATTTACTCATAATAAAAAAAATTCCAAGAATTGTTTTCTATGTGTATAAATATTTCTAATTCATTAACCAAAAATGCATATATTTATATATAGTTACTTACTGTATAGTCATGTATATACATATTGCAATCACTAGGGGTTATATCTGAAATTCAAAATGCATAATTGGGTGCTTTCCTTTTGCTCTGCCATTTTACTACATACTACAAATGATGATGGGTAGAATCTGGCCATACACTGCTCTGATTAAAAAGTGCATCTAGATAAATGGGTGGGGATGTACAAAGCCCCCTATACATTGAACAGTATAACATCCACTCATAGCTCCCACCCGGATGAGGCTGTGCATTGAGGATAATGAGGCTTGGCTTTTCACTCTTAAAATGGGCATCCACTATACAATTTTTTGTCAGATATCTGACCAATCTGGCTGGTTGGAATGAAAACCTGGTAATGTATGGGAGCAAATGACAGTCGATCATATGGTTTTAATTTTTAATCACTGAAAAAAGGATAAAAAAAATTGTTCAAATTGGTTAAATTTGTGTGTATTAACCAATTTGTCTGAACAACCATTTTTGGCTATTTTCCAGTGTTTGTGAGCAAATGGACGATTGTCTTTTGCTCCCATACATTACCAGGTTTTCTTTCCAACCAGCCAGATTGCGTCAATGTGCTGACATTGACGCAATTTTGTGGTTTAAACTAGGGATGAGCGGGTTCGGTTCCCTGAGAACCGAACCCACCCGAACTTCGGGGATCCGGGGCGATCCGAGCCCAAGCTCGGATCTCCCTGTCTGCCCCGGATCCCTCTCCCGAGGCAAAACCTCGAGATCTGCTGTCGGATCTCGAGGTTTTGCCTCGAGCGGCCATTTAAAAAAAAATGCCTTTGCCTTTAATGGGCAAAGTGCTGATTGGCTGACAGAGCCGTCTGTCACGGCTCTCAGCCAATCAGCATTATGGTGCTCATTTGCATGTAGCACGGACTCGTGAGATCCGTGCTACATGCATCTGTGTGATTGACAGTGACACAGAGCACAGATGGGTCAGTGAGACCCGTCTGTGCTGCTGTGTATTTCAATGACACAGATGCACGCACGGACCAGGAGATCCGTGCTACTTGCATCTGTGTCATTGACACAGAGCACTAACGGGTCCGTGAGACCCGTCTGTGCTGCTGTGGTAAATAAAAAAAAAAAAACCTGTGTAAAAAGAGAAAAAAATGGCGTCCTCCCCCCCAAAAAAAGAGCAACCAGCCCCGGGCATTAGTGACCCAGTGCTGGGTGTGCTTAAATACAGGGGACAAACGACATAGGGGTCCCCTGTACTTAAACACAACCGGCACTGGGCTAGTCAGAACCAGAGCTGGTTGCCAAAATACGGGGGACAAACGACGTAGGGGTCCCCCGTATTCTGCGCAACCAGCTCTGGGCTCTGATCCGGTCCTGGTTCTGGAAATTCAGGGGAAAAAAATGAGTAGGGTTCCCCTGTATGTTCCAGAACCAGCACTGGACTTTTTCTAGCGGGGGGCTGATGCCACAGCCAGGGGAGCCCTTTCACCGGGCCCCCCAGCCGCAGCATCAGCCCTGACCGCTAGTCAGCCCAGGCCGGGGATCCCTGGAGAGCTGGGGACCCCCCCAATAAAGGGGTCACCCTCTCCAGGGCACCCCAGGCCCAGGCTGATAGCCCGGGGCTATCCCCGCCACCCCTGGTGGCGGTGGGTGGCGGGTTGATTGTGTGGTGTGGTGTAAATAAAGAATATCAAACATTGTCTTTACAAGTAGAACTGCAAGTCCCAGCAAGCCTGCCCCGCATGCTGGTACTTGGAGAACCACAAGTACCAGCATGCAGGGCATTAAGGGCCCACTAGTACCTGTAGTTCACCTGTAAAAAAATGTTTAAAAAAAACACAGGACACACACACCGTGACAGTATAAGTTTATTAAACATACATACACACACACACACACACACACATGTACACATACTCACCTATGTAACCCTGTAGCATCGGTCCACTTGTCCGGTAAAGTATCCCTAGGGGACCTGTGAAAAAAAACATACTCACCATCTCCTATGCGAGGTTCTGTCCTCTTCGTTCCAAAGTAGGCATCCCCGGACTTGGCAAAAAAAAAAAACGAAAACGCGATCCACGAACTTAGTACCGTTCTATAGAACGGTACTTCCCGAATGAGAGCTTAGCGGCGGGGTATCACCATGGAAACCCCGCTGCTAAGCGTTCATTGGCTGAGAGAGGCCATCTCCCGTCTCTCTCAGCCAATGAACGGCTCCCTCCATTGTAGTCAATGCTGGGAGCCGCAAGGTTATTAAAGTTTACCCTGTGGTTCCCACCATTGACTACAATGGAGGGAGCCGTTCATTGGCTGAGAGACGGGAGATGACCTCTCTCAGCCAATGAACGCTTAGCAGTGGGGTTTCCATGGTGATACCCCGCCGCTAAGCTCTCATTCGGGAAGTACCGTTCTATAGAACGGTACTAAGTTCGTGGATCGCGTTTTCGTTTTTTTTTTTTGCCATGCCCGGGGATGCCTACTTTGGAACGAAGAGGACAGAACCTCGCATAGGAGATGGTGAGTATGTTTTTTTTCACAGGTCCCCTAGGGATACTTTACCGGACAAGTGGACCGATGCTACAGGTTACATAGGTGAGTATGTGTACATGTGTGTGTGTGTATGTATGTTTAATAAACTTATACTGTCACGGTGTGTGTGTCCTGTGTTTTTTTAAACATTTTTTTTACAGGTGAACTACAGGTACTAGTGGGCCCTTAATGCCCTGCATGCTGGTACTTGTGGTTCTCCAAGTACCAGCATGCGGGGCAGGCTAGCTGGGACTTGCAGTTCTACTTGTAAAGACAATGTTTGATATTCTTTATTTACACCACACCACACAATCAACCCGCCACCCACCGCCACCAGGGGTGGCGGGGATAGCCCCGGGCTATCAGCCTGGGCCTGGGGTGCCCTGGAGAGGGTGACCCCTTTATTGGGGGGGTCCCCAGCTCTCCAGGGATCCCCGGCCTGGGCTGACTAGCGGTCAGGGTTGATGCTGCGGCTGGGGGGCCCGGTGAAAGGGCTCCCCTGGCTGTGGCATCAGCCCCCCGCTAGAAAAAGTCCAGTGCTGGTTCTGGAACATACAGGGGAACCCTACTCATTTTTTGTCCCCTATATTTCCAGAACCAGGACCGGATCAGAGCCCAGAGCTGGTTGCGCAGAATACAGGGGACCCCTACGTCGTTTGTCCCCCGTATTTTGGCAACCAGCGCTGGTTCTGACTAGCCCGGTGCTGGTTGTGCTTAAGTACAGGGGACCCCTACGTCGTTTGTCCCCTGTATTTAAGCACACCCAGCACTGGGTTACTAATGCCCGGGGCTGGTTGCTCTTTTTTGGGGGGGTGCACGCCATTTTTTTCTTTTTTTACACAGGTTTTTTTTTTTTTTTTTACCACAGCAGCACAGACGGGTCTCACGGACCTGTCATTGCTCTGTGCCAATCACACAGATGCATGTAGCACGGATCTCCCGGGTTCGTGCTACATGCAAATGGGCACCATAACGCTGATTGGCTTCCTGTCTGCCACTGCAGTGCCACTCCTAGATGGGCCACGTGTTTGTGCCGCCCCCTTGTGTCGCTTAGCATAGTCATCCAGCTTCCTCGGTACAACCTTTTGGCCTAAAAACAATATTGTGAGGTGTGAGGTGTTCAGAATAGAGTGGAAATGAGTGGAAATTAATGTTATTGGGGTTATTAATAGCGTAGGAACAAAAAAAGGCCCATTTATGTGATTTTAGCGGGTTTTTTTTATTTTTTAAGAAAAAATCCAGATCCAAAACACAAAACCCAGAACCCAAAACACGGAAGGGTGGTTTTGGCAAAACCAATCCAGATCCAAAACACGAAGAAAGATCCAGATCCAAAACCAAAACACAAAACACGAAAAGTGTCCGGTGCACACCCCTAGTTTAAACGCAGAGTCAGTTTGTACTACAGGGACCTCTCTCTTAAACAGAGTCAACTATCAGTTACTGAACACATTAAATCACTAAAGTTTCCAAGTCTGGGACAGCATTGTCATTGACGCAAGTTTGCGCTCTACATCACAGTCAGTATGTAATACACAAACTTCCCTCCAAACTAAGGGCCTGATTCAGAGCCGTTCGCTATTTGCGGTCGTTCGTTCAAAAACAAGGGGTGGCTATTCAAATGATCCGTTCGCACATTGCAGTCTGTTCACACCTCTAAGTCTGAACGAGCGAGCAAAACATACGCTCGTTTATTTGTTAAAAACGCCCCCTGGCCGCTCGCACCATACGTCATGTCCGCTATTTATTAGATTAATCGAGTACATCGATCAGCGTATGAACTGCTCGCTATTCTTGTGGTTGGTTTTTTCAACCGCTATTTCGCGAGCAGTTCTGCCTATAAAATAACCCAGTGACGTGGTCAATGACGCTGCTGTATTAATTATGCACACCCATAAAACGCCCGTTTTGACCTTTAAGCACGCCTGCGTTCGGATCTCCACTCCCCGTTTTCAAGCACCTTCCCCTGTTACCACCCACATACGCCTCATTCTGTCACTCAAAATAGCAGGCATTCGCTATATTGCGAGCACATGAATTTCGGCCGCACTGACTGGTTCGCGCATGCGTATAACGATCCGTACGCATGCGCAGATGTGCGAACATCGCTCGGAACGAGCGTACTGCCGCTAGCGAGTGGCTCTGAATGAGGGCCTAAGTCCACTACTGTAGCACTTTCTGAAGTCATGAATTTACTATTGTGTATACTGTACGGTAAGTCTCGGACCGTGCAGAATGGCACAAGTGTAAAAATTCAACAGTACTGTAGCAATACAGACAACTGGGCATGCGCCATGGCATAGCGCTACTTAGTGTATGGCTTGGCTCCACTGGACATGCGGCACACATTCCATTGTGATTGAAACCCGACCACTGGGCATGCGCTGACATTGACGCAATTTTGCAGTTTAAACGCGCAGTCAGTTTGTTATACAGAGACCAGTCTCTTTAACAGGGCCCATTGCCACTTGATGGTCATAAAAAATCACTATAATGTCCACGTTTATGTCAGCGCCGGCATTGACGCAAGTTTGCGTTCTAAGGTACAGTACAGTATGTACAATAATAAAAATTTTCGCTGTTTGACTCCCGAAGCACTGGGCATGCGCTCCACATGTACTGTATTGAATACTGAATATTTTAAGTGAAGATTTTAAAAATAATTTAAAAAAACATATTTTCAAGGTCTCGAACCCACGGAACAAGAAGAGGGGAGAAGCAGTGAGACTAGGCATTAGACCGCTAGGCCACACGCTTCACCCATTACTAGAGTTCTGTAGTTTGTAAAGTCTAATGTCTAAGTCTGGGACAGTGCCGACAGTATTTACATTTGCGCAAACACAGTATGATTTCAAGCGCACAGTCAGTGGGTAATACAGAGCTTAATGATTTCAAACTGGATTAGACATTCTTCTACCGCTTTATTATACCGTACATTCCTGATTCCATGTGGAAAACGCTGTAATACTGTATAGTGTACCGAATCACCGCTTCTGTCAAACAATCATCGGGCAGTGATACAGAACATACCGTACGGTACATTGGAAATCACACGCATGCGCTATGTAGTTTAGGAAAAGTGACACCTGGTGGGCAAAATGTTGTATTACACGTAATGAAATCAGACGTATGCACTATGTAGTTTAGGAAAAGTGACATCTGGTGGGCAAAATGTTGTAATACACGTAATGTCTTTTTTCATTACTAAACTTTCTTTGTGGCGCGACTCATGGCATGGTGTGTGGCGCGCCATGCGTGGCATGAGAGATAACGCTGTGATGCCACGTTATAGCTGGGCACATCAGTATGTTGTTTGCGTCTGTTCGTTTTTTTTTTTCCACCAAATTCCACAAGACTTCCAGGCTGCAAAGTGGGAATACAACCAAGGAACATTGGGCCTGATTCAGAGACGGACCGTAATGCATACGAAACTGCATAACAGTGGCATAACTAGGGCAGGGCGAGCGGGGTACGTGCCCTGGGCATCATGGCAAGCCCTGCAGAGGGGGGCGCTGCCGGCCAGAGCATCGTACCCGCACGCCCTCCCCCGCACCACCATTGTGTCCTGAGTTTGGTTTTTAACGAGCAGGCAAGTCTGCCTGCTAGCCTGCTGTTGGCTTGGCTGCCTGTAGGGGGAGCTGCAGTGGAGGCTCGCAGCCCCTCCTAGGCAGCCTTCCTACCAGCTCTATCCTCCCCTCCTCCTGATCTGCTGGAGTCCTGGACTAGAGCTGCAGTCTGCGCCACCGCCGGGTGAGGAGTGATTCTTCCCTCCCCGGCGCTCTCCATCTCAGCTGCCCGCTCTCACTACAGGTAAGGTCTTGGGAGAAGGGGGGAGGGTGGCTAATGGATAAACTGCCGCTGGAGGGGAGGGGGGTGTTCATTTTTTATGTGGGGGGCTGCTTGCGCATTTGTGTGTGTAACTGGCTCTGTATAATTTTTGTATATGTGTAAGTGTCTCTGTATAAGCTTTGTGTGTGTGTCTGTATAGGCTTTGTGTGTGGTAAGTGTCTCTGTATAGGCTGTGTGTGTGTAAGTGTCTCTTTATAAGGTTTATGTGTGTGTGTAAGTGTCTCTGTATAGGCTTTCTGTGTGTGTAAGTGTCTCTGTATAGGCTTTGTGTGTGTAAGTGGCTCTGCATAAGCTTTATGTGTTTGTGTGTGTGTGTAAGTGTCTCTGTATAAGCTTTGTGTGTGTGTCTGTATAGGCTTTGTGTGTGGTAAGTGTCTCTGTATAGGCTGTGTGTGTAAGTGTCTCTGTATAAGGTTTATGTGTGTGTGTAAGTGTCTCTGTATAGGCTTTGTGTGTATAAGTGTCTCTGTATAGGCTGTGTGTGTAAGTGGCTCTGTATAAGCTTTATGTGTTTGTGTGTGTGTAAGTGTCTCTGTATAAGCTTTGTGTGTGTGTGTCTGTATAGGCTTTGTGTGCACGCAGGCCCGCAAGTATATTGGCACACCAACCAGCGTTGCTTCTGCAGTTTTGACTGCTAAACTTAATTTATATTAAAATTTATATATGTTTGTCTGTCATGTTTGTTTGTATCATGGGTAGTATATCCTTCAATTGATATTTTTTAGTATTGACTGTCATTTTTATAGACCATCTTTATCTATATTATGGTCTAATATTTGCTAATTTCTTGAGTAAATACCGGCCGGTCTTATCTATTAATCTTTAGTGATTGTTTAATTTTCTATGTATTATTTATGTTATTAAACCCTGTCTATTTAGCGCTGTCTATTATTTTTGTTTTTACTTTTCTGGTAATAGGTAAGGCATAGACCTATTTTTAGGATAGCAGCTGTGGATGGGATTTAGACCTTGTTTTCAAATACTAATTTACATGTGTATGGTTTAGAGCGCTTGGTTTTTGTACTTTTTTGATTGTTCTATTTTTTTGCCGTGACTGAGCTGTCTTTTCACCAACCATGTCACCACTCAAATGTATAATAGATTGGATGGAAAGGAGGAATCTTTACCTGAAGGGGAAAATCCCCATAGAAATAGATGGTGAAGATAATGATCTGGCTGATATGCACAGACTTTTTAATAAGCTGGAAAAATTATGCATTACAGAGACCAGACACTGGTGGGATCAGGTGACTCTCCAAAAATACCTGGATAGTGACCTGATCCCCAGAGGTCTAAGGATTCTAAAAACTTCTACATTTAAGGATGATGTCAATTTTACTGAAAACTGGAATAAAATCCTAGATACTTGTTCTAAGAATCTGATTAAACTTTTAATTAAGTATAGAGAGGAACGTGTAAATGAAATACAGACAGAGATAGAAAAAACTTATAATTTATTGAAAGTTTTTGAAGGTAGCCAAGAATATAGAGAGAGAGATTCTAAAGTCAATCAGAAATTAGAGGAATATGAACACCTGCTAATATCCAGAAAGGAACATAAAATGGATAGAGATGTAAAGGACTATGAAAAGGGAGAAATTCATAATTACAATAGGCCAGGGAGAGCTAATATGGAGCACAATAGGGCATATAATAGATATGATAACAGATGTAAACCCAAATATCAAGAGAAAATGAGGAGAGGACCATTTTATGGTAACAATCAAACTAAAACACGGAAATACTCCAATTATGAGAGGAGAACATGTAGGAATAGTAATTATAAAGATTTCTCCCATGACAATAGGTTTGAAGTATTAGAATACTATGATTCCCCTGGGACTAGAAATTCTAACTCACATCAATATTCAAAAAGACCCCCTAAACCATCAGAGACTGAGGAGGAATATGAACAATCTCCTCAAAATAATGTTTTTTTAGGAACACGCAGAAATTTCAACAGACCTTTCGGAACATCACTAAAAAGTCAAAAAAGAGTAAGAACAGGAGATTTAGAGGCACAAGGGGAGGCAGAAGAAAACAAAATAAAAAGTTTAAGATTAAATTAAAACCAACCGGGAAGGGGGTTTTTAACCTCTCATCTAAAATTTTGACTCAGGATGAAATACTTCTTTTAGAAAAAGGTTTAAATTTTGCCCCCGTGTCAAAACCTAATCTTTTTAGTCTCTTTGTTGACCTTAATAGGTATGTTAGAAGTCTATGCCGCAAACGTTATTTTGCCTTAAAAGCACAGGACTTTTTTTAAGCCAGGATTTCAGTTTACTGAAGGGGAATATCCCCATCGGCTCACATCCTCACCGAGGAGTGATCTATATGCCCTATGATTGGGCTATGTGCGCATTTATAAACATCCTGGATACATACAAACATCTTGTTTGCAAGTAATATGCTGTAAGCCTGGACATATGTATGCCTGCTGCTAACCACTTTTTGCCAATATATATGTGGAGTTATTTAAAAAAGACGTGCATACTAACCATTCACTTTGGACAGAGGCTAACGTTATATCTGCATGTATAGAGTCTAAGCTTAAGACTCTTTTTTGTGGGCTTGCAGGTGGGCCCGCAAGTATATTGGCACACCAACCAGCGTTGCTTCTGCAGTATTGACTGCTAAACTTAATTTATATTAAAATTTATATATGTTTGTCTGTCATGTTTGTTTGTATCATGGGTAGTATATCCTTCAATTGATATTTTTTAGTATTGACTGTCATTTTTATAGACCATCTTTATCTATATTAAGGTCTAATATTTGCTAATTTCTTGAGTAAATACCGGCCGGACTTATCTATTAATCTTTAGTGATTGTTTAATTTTCTATGTATTATTTATGTTATTAAACCTTGTCTAGCGCTGTCTATTATTTTTGTTTTTGTGTGTAAGTGTCTCTGTATAGTCTGTGTGTGTAAGTGTCTCTATAGGCTATGTGTAAGTGTTTGTATAGGCTGTGTGTGTAAGTGTCTCTGTATAGGCTGTGTGTGTAAGTGTCTCTGTATAGGATGTGTGTGTGTAATTGTCTCTGTATAAGGTTTATGTGTGTGTAAGTGTTTCTGTATAGGCTTTCTGTGTGTGTAAGTGTCTCTGTATAGGCTGTGTGTGTAAGTGTCTCTGTATAGGCTGTGTATGTAGGTGTCTCTGTATAGGCTGTGTGTGTGTAAGTGTCTATGTATAAGGTTTATGTGTGTGTAAGTGTCTCTGTATAGGCTTTCTGTGTGTGTAAGTATCTCTGTATAGGCTGTGTGTGTAAGTGTCTGTATAGGCTGTGTGTGTAAGTGTCTCTGTATAAGGTTTATGTGTGTGTAAGTGTCTCTGTATTGGCTTTCTGTGTGTGTAAGTGTCTCTGTATAGTCTTTGTGTGTGTAAGTGGCTCTGTATAAGCTTTATGTGTTTGTGTGTGTGTACGTGTCTCTGTATAAGCTTTGTGCATGTGTCTGTATAGGCTTTGTGTGTAAGTGTATCTGTATAAGCTTTGTGTGTGTGTCTGTATAGGCTTTGTGTGTGGTAAGTGTCTGTATAGGCTGTGTGTGTAAGTGTCTCTGTATAGGCTGTGTGTGTAAGTGTCTCTGTATAGGCTTTCTGTGTGTGTAAGTGTCTCTGTATAGTCTTTGTGTGTGTAAGTGGCTCTGTATAAGCTTTATATGTGTGTGTGTGTGTAAGTGTCTCTGTATAAGCTTTGTGTGTGTGTCTGTATAGGCTTTGTGTGTAAGTGTATCTGTATAAGCTTTGTGTGTGTGTCTGTATAGGCTTTGTGTGTGGTAAGTGTCTGTATAGGCTGTGTGTGTAAGTGTCTCTGTATAGGCTGTGTGTGTAAGTGTCTCTGTATAGGCATTGTGTGTGTGTGGCTCTGTATAAGCTTTATGTGTGTGTCTGTATAGGCTTTGTGTGTGGTAAGTGCCTCTGTATAGGCTGTGTGTGTAAGTGTCTCTGTATAAGGTTTATGTGTGTGTATAAGTGTCTCTGTATAGGCTTTGTGTATGCAAGTGTCTCTGTATAGGCTTTCTGTGTGTGTAAGTGTCTCTGTATAGGCTGTGTGTGTAAGTGTCTCTGTATAAGGTTTATGTGTGTGTGTTTAAGTGTCTCTCTATAGGCTTTGTGTGTGTAAGTGTCTCTGTATAGGCTTTCTGTGTGTGTAAGTGTCTCTGTATAGGCTGTGTGTGTAAGTGTCTCTGTATAGGCTTTCTGTGTGTGTAAGTGTCTCTGTATAGGCTGTGTGTGTAAGTGTCTGTATAGGCTGTGTGTGTAAATGTCTCTGTATAGGCTGTGTGTGAAAGTGTCTCTGTATAGGATTTGTGTGTGTGTGGCTCTGTATAAGCTTTATGTGTTTGTATGTGTGTGTAAGTGTCTCTGTATAAGCTTTGTGTGTGTGTCTGTATAGGCTTTGTGTGTAAGTGTCTCTGTATAAGCTTTGTGTGTGTGTCTGTATAGGCTGTGTGTGTAAGTGTCTGTATAGACTGTGTGTGTAAGTGTCTCTGTATAGGCTGTGTGTGTAAGTGTCTCTGTATAGGCTGTGTGTGTAAGTGTCTCTATAGGCTGTGTGTAATTGTCTGTATAGGCTGTGTGTGTTTCTCTGTATAGGCTGTGTGTGTAAGTGTCTCTGTATAGGCTTTGTGTGTGTGTGGCTCTGTATAGCTTTATGTGTGTGTCTGTGTAGGCTTTGTGTGTGGTAAGTGTCTCTGTATAGGCTGTGTGTGTAAGTGTCTCTGTATAAGGTTCATGTGTGTATGTAAGTGTCTCTGTATAGGCTGTGTGTGTGCAAGTGTCTCTGTATAAGATTTATGTGTGTGCGTGTGTAAGTGTCTCTGTATAGGCTTTGTGTGTGTAAGTGTCTCTGCATAGGCTTTGTGTGTGTAAGTGTCTCTGTATAGACTTTCTATGTGTGTAAGTGTCTCTGTATAGGCTTTGTGTGTGTAAGTGTCTCTGTATAGGCTTTATGTGTTTGTGTGTGTGTGTAAATGTCTCTGTATAAGCTTTGTGTGTGTGTCTCTATAGGCTGTGTGTAAGTGTCTCTATTTTCTGTGTGTAAGTGTCTCTGTATAGGCTGTGTGTGTAAGTGTCTCTGTATAGGCTGTGTGTGTAAGTGTCTCTGTATAGGCGCTGTGTGTGTAAGTGTCTCTGTATAGGCGCTGTGTGTGTAAGTGTCTCTGTATAGGCGCTATGTGTGTGTCTATGTGTCTCTGTATAGGCATTGTTTGTGGTAAGTGTCTCTGTATAGGCTTTGTGTGTGTGTCTAAGTGTCTCTGTATAAGCTTTGTGTGTGTGTCTGTATAGGCTTTGTGTGTAAGTGTATCTGTATAAGCTTTGTGTGTGTGTCTGTATAGGCTTTGTGTGTAAGTATCTCTGTATAGGCTGTGTCTGTAAGTGTCTCTGTATAGGCTGTGTGTCTAAGTGTCTCTGTATAGGCTTTGTTTGTGGTAAGTGTCTCTGTATAAGCTTTGTGTGTGTGTATAAGTGTCTCTGTATAGGCTTTGTGTGTGTCTGTATAGGCTTTGTTTGTGGTAAGTGTCTCTGTATAAGCTTTGTGTGTGTAAGTGTCTCTGTATAGGCTTTGTGTGTGTCTGTATAAGCTTTGTGTATGTATATATGTGTCATGGTGTATGTGTATATTTGTCAGTGTGTGTGTTTATATGTGTCAGTGTTTGTGTGTATGCAGTGTTCACAAAATACTCGTTACAGACGATGAAGGACTCCATTTTATAAATGACCGGGTCCTGTAGGAACGCGCTGTGTGCCCGCCGCTGCAGCAGCCGGGCCAATTACATCCTAAGTAGCTACCCCACCAATCACCTTGGGCGGCAGCATCTTCTCCTCCAATCGGCATCTGAGTCTCCGCCTCCCGGTCACATGATGCTACCAGGCTTTCTCTACTCAAGATCTCTGCAGCACCGAATCCTGCCTCCTGTTCCCTGACACCCTGCGCGCATACGGCGGGCAGCACTGACATGCGACACTGGCTGGCATGTGACACTTGTGCGGCTACTGGCTTGGTGACTCCAGATCCCCCCTTCTCCTCCTGGCCGATCCTCAGACCCCAGCTCTGTCCAATATTGTCTGCCGAGTTCATGGGCCCCAAGAACAGGCTGCCGGGTGCTTATGAGCTTGAAGTCTTCCCCGAGCTGCTAGTATGTGTGGTGGGAACTTTTTTGTGCGGTGCCAGGGTGCTCCCCCTGTGAGCCTTCTTTGCAATGCCACTATGTGTTGGGACCCTACTGTTTGGAAACAGGGTGCTGCCAGTGTAGTACCAGTGTGTGGTGGGACCCTTCTGTGCAGTGTCAGGGTTGTGCCATTGTGTTTTGGGACCCTTCTGTGTAGTACCAGTGTGTGGTGGGAGAGGACCCTTCTGTGCAGTGCCATAGTGGTGCCAATGTGTTTTGGGACCCTTCGATTTGGTGCCAGTGTGTGATAGGGCCCTTCTGTCTGGTGCCAGGGTGCTGCCAGTCTTTGCTGGGATCCTACTGTGTAGTGCTACTGTTTGCTGAAACATGTTTGTGCAGTGCCGGTGTGCTTTCAATGTGTGGTGGGACCCTTCTGTCTAATGGCAGTGAAATGCAGTAACCCCCTCCTTGTCCCCCAGTACTGCACCAGCTGCTATTTACCCTTGCCCCAACCCTACCCTCAGCCCTGCCTGCTCCTTGTCTCCTCCCTGCCCCCCAAGCACTGTCGCAACTGCTGTTTGCACCTACACCCTCCCTACCCCTAGCATTACCTGCCATTACTTCCCTCTACCCTCAGCGCTACCCCATCTTCTCCCTGCCTTTACCCCCCAGCTCTATCCCAACTGCTACTTGCCCTTAACCCTCTCTACCCCAACTGCTACCTGCCCCAGCTATGTCACAACTGCTGCCTGCCCTCACCCCACATAATATGTGATGGGACCCAGAAACAGTGGAGTAGGACCCCAACTTTCTAAAGTGAGGGGTCCCCGGGACCCACAAATGTTTATGCTCAGCGCGATCACTGGTATGTATATGTGTGTGTGTGTGTGTGTATATATATATCTATATATATATATGTCAGAGTGTGTGTATATGTCAGTGTGTGCCAGTATGTGTGTGCGTATATATATATATATATATATATATATATGTGTGTGTGTATATGTCAGTATGTATGTATATTATCAGTGTGTCTGTGTATTTATGTTAGTTTGTATCTATGGTAGTGTGTGCGTATCTGTGGCAGTGTGTGTATATGTCTGTGTGTATGTGTGTGAGTGTGTCTGTGTGTTGAGAGACAACGCGGGGGGATGTGATGGTGTGCTGAGAGTTGATGCAGACGGGGAGATGATGGTCTGTCGAGAGATGACACAGGGGGAGGCGATGGTGTGGCTAAGAAAAGATGACACGGAGGGAGATGATGGTTTGGCTGAGATGATGCAGTGAGATGATGGTGTGGCTGAGAGACGCAGAGGGAAGGAAGTTACACAGGGGGAAGGAGTCTGGTTGAACTGCTATCGTATGATGATGACCTTGTTAATATTCCTACACAAACAGGCATCTTCCGGACAATGTGACCTGCATGAATATTGAATACCGACTGAAGACGCTGTCGTCCCAGGGAGGATGTGTTTCTTCAGAGGTTCCACAGTGTGAGAAACTACCATATAGGCATGGTGCATATGGAATAGAAAAGAATGTTCCCAGACTGACAAGAAATTGGTGGTGTGTCATGTTGGGCCACCCCATTTTCAATAGCCACGCCCCTTTCGTCATTTGACCACGCCCATTTTTGCCACGCGCCGGTGGGGGGCTCCAGTCTTAAATTTGCCCTGGGCTCCGAAGACCCTAGTTACGCTGCATAAACTAAAGGATCACCGTTGGTAAAGTATGCTAATGCTTTCCAAAACACATCCGAGCACAGGGATGCCCACTGCTACCTTCTCATTTCCGTAGGATGACGTGCAACAGCATAAGCATCAGTACCATCATTGCACAGCAGGCAGCCAACCTTCATCTGCGCGTCAGGTCTGACAACAACAGACTCTGCAGCTCCCCTGACACACAGTGAGCTCTCGTGCTGCTAAAGAGATTACAATACCTAATCTATAAACAATAAAAATATATGGATCTGCGCTTCACAGTAGGCAGCTACTGATGGCAAAAGGTAATCCCTAATATTACCCCAAAAGGTATATATAAAACACAATGTAGTCACCAGAGTGCACAAAAAACAAGGACATAGAGTTAGAATAGTAAATGCTGCCACTATATACTCATATACAATGTGACAAAAACTTCAACAAAAAGTGTGTAATAAGAGTCTCTGTGGACTATCTCCGTAGTCACAATAGGAGGGTTGCTTCGTTGTGTTCAGAAAACAATTTTCATGAAGGTCTCCTTAATCCCATGTCACTCACGTGCACATAAAAGAAAGGAAAAAGAAAGGGACCTTCCTGGTGTATTACCATTTATTAACGTAAAACATATAAATGCAAGACATATAAAATCCACCGTATTTTGATAAAAATCAAGGCGTACCGGAAAGTGGGGGTGTAGACAAAGTACACCAAAAGCGCTATAGGGGTCCTTCCTGAGAAACAGGAACAGAGAGTCCCAAAACGATCTGCAGTGTCTTTGAAAAGAGCTTCACTTCCTGGATCAGACCTTGAACTGGAACACCAACGCGTTTCAACTGTAATTTCAGTCTTTTTCAAGGTGTAAAGAATGGTGGAGTGAAGTCCATATATATACCCTCCCTAGAGATCTCATTGGTTGATTCAACATTAATCAAAATGTACACAAATAATATTGGAAAATGGTAAAATCCACATACAATACATAAAAGACCTTATAAATATGTGCATAGAGAACAATAAACATAATTAAAACTTAGAGGCAATGTATAACGCTAAAACGGAACGCGGAAGTGGCTAGCTTCCGGTAAGTGATGACACGCACACGTCACTTCCTGTCCATGTGAGGCGGGTGTGTAGTGAACCTTATTTCATCCGGTCTGGAGTGACACGCAAACGTCACTTCCGGTATCGTAAAAGGTAAATGCGCATCACAATAAAGGACTTGATTCCCGCTACTACCCCCAATAAAAGGTTCAATACTAGTAGCATATAAGTGTTATCAGGGGTGTGTGCACAAAAAGAAAAGCCATTTGTGAATAGCTAAAAGCTTCATGTGAAAAGAGGCCCTTTCCGCCATCTTGGATCAGGGAAAATAAATACAAATTTTTTTATTTTTATTTTAAGAATATAAAATCCTAAAAAATTAAAACTAGTAAATTAAAAAGGATAATGACAATAAAAATACATTTGTCATAAAAACCATTTTAGCTCAAAGTCTGTGTTAAGACCATTGGGTTTGAGAGTATTAAAATCAAATAATTTTGGAGACAGAACTTGGCCATACATTATTCTAATTAAAAAGCATCTCTAGATAAACTGGTGGGTGCTGGGCCAAAATGAATGAAGTCACTACCTTCAGACATAGCTAAATTCATTAATGCTCTGGGAAGGTGCAATATACCTACAGAATCTCCCAGGACCACAACTGTTCTCTCGACTACATCTCTTGTGTCTCTGAAAGACTTGGAATACAAAAAACCAAACAGAGGACTGTTTTAAAGACATCATAGAAGTGCCTGGGATCAATAAATCTAGATTTAACTTTTATTTTTCTAAACACTGTGCACAGTAGTGCAGTTTACTAAGAAGCCAAATTACAGTTATTTAATCAATTAAAAATTATTCTCTATGTTAATAAAAGCTAATAATAGTGTCTATCTATCTATCTATCTATCTATCTATCTATCTATCTATCTATCTATCTATCTATCTATCTATCTATCTATCTATCTAAACATATGTCTTGACTGACTGACTCATCAATGCCTTCCATGACATAAGCACCCATTAAGCAGGGATTTTTCAAAATTCGACTCCTAAGGAGGTGAAAAGTGGTAAAATGTTTCCTCTCCACGGAGGTGATTGGGTGACAAAGCAACATGTTCCAAGTGCTGTGGGACTGTAAGCTCATTTTCTGGGTTTAGTGGCAGCTTCAAAGGTGGGGCTGCAGCCAGTCCAATATTCAAATACGGGAGCCACACCAACTGCCAGTGATGTTCAGCAGTATTTGGAATAACAGTTGGTGTGGCTCCCTATTTGAATATTGGACTGAGCTGCAGACCCACCTCTGGAGTCACCACTGCTTAGGACTGAACACTAATCAGTTTTTTCCATTTGGATAATTCACTTGCTTTGGATGAGAATGAGCATCTGAGGGAGGGGGCAGAAGGGGAGAAAAGGACAGATGGAGGAGAGGAGGAATCAGTGAGGGAACGGTGAGGAGATGTAGGAAAAGACAGAGGGAGAGGTTCTGTGCACTGAGGAGGGAGGCATCTTGGATGACACTCCTTTGTACAAATGTGTTCTTATTTTTTTTTTACGCTTTTAATGCCATTATAAATTAGTTGCAAAAAAAATAAAAAAAACATTTACTTAATCTTGATACTAGCACGCTCCTTTACACCAGAGGCATAAAATAAACTTAGCATATAAGTTAAGTTAAAATGGTATGAAGGAAATGAAAATATTTAAGGTCTACCTTAGAAAACCGGGTACATCAGCTAGTTTATTTATAAGATGCTTCAAGAGTTTGGTTAACACCGAACAAGGGCAAAATAACTGGCAAAATCTTACATAATTACAGACTAATACAAACAATTTCACATTTATACATAATTACAGTATGCAATTAGCTTAATTATGTACAGTAGAGAAGGCAAGCTTACATTCTATAGAATATTATACATAGCATTGTTTATGTTGAATTTTGAAATTGCTCAAAACACTCACCACACTTGGCACACAAATAAAAGCTATCTAATACCCCTTTTACACCAGAGCAAAAACCTGGGTTATTGCTGGGTCTACCCGGGACGCAACTCAGTGTAAAAGGGTCCCTGAAAAATAACCCGGGTCAAGTGACCCTGCAATCCAACTGTAGCTACCTGGGTCGGACCCAGGATTGACCTGGGTAATGGTGCAGTGTAAACAGTGCAACCCCGGTTATCTGAACTGGGTCATGCCTAAAATGAGCTGATTGGTGGTTGTGGAGCAGCCACCTCCCACATTTTATGACCTCACAAGTTTAGCAGGGCAGACCCAGGTTCAGTGTGAACGGGGCTAACCTGAGAATAACCCAGATCAATGGTGCTGTGTAAACGGTGTCAGACCTGGGTCTGAGCTGGGTTAGAACCATGTCTGTAAACCCAGGTCGGACCCGGGTTTTTACGCTGAAAAGAGGTACAAATAACATAGTGCATAGTAACACAGGGAACAAACATACAGAATCCACTATGACTTGCCACACACACTCTGAATACACAGAATAACATATGCTTTTGGATTGCTGTTTAGCTATATAAACATTCACCCTGTTGCTAATTATCAGGAAGTTGCCTTCCTAGCAGACAGCTAATGAATATCGGATCACTATTTTACTTTATTATCATGTTAATAGTAAGGTGTTATAATCATAATCAGGTGTTAAGGAATTGATAAGATATAAATTATATAACTGAGTACTCACATAGGGGCATATTCAATTGGGAACGAGGTTTAGCGAGGAAAAACCCTTGCGCCCCAATTTTGGATTACCGTGGGTATGCGTGCTCCCGATACCCGTGGAATACAATTTTAAAAAAGTGGTCACAGGGTTTTCAGCTCTGAAAACCCAGCGCCGCGTGAAAAAAAAAATTATTCTGCATTTACCTGCCTGGGGGTCTCCGGTGGTCTCCGCGGCTCCCTGTGGCCTCCCCTCTATCTTCTCATTGGAGAGGGGGCTGCTGGGATGCTTCAGGAGCTGGTGGGAGGGGCAAGGGCTGCTGGGAGATGTTGTTCTCCGAGCGCCCATTCCGGGGGGCCACACTGACACTGGGGGGGACACACATACACCGGGGTCACAAACACACACACTCATGCACACACACACACACACTCACTCATACACACTCACACACACTACATACTCACCGCTGCTGCTGGAGTCTGGGTCCCGACCCTGGATGCAGAACACAGCACTTCGGAAGGTGAGTAATTACTGACTGATTAAGCTAATTGGAAACTTCCAAAAGTTTAATTAGTCATTAAGAGGGGTGCCGCCGGGCTCCCAGAGCAAGTCCCACTGATTTTTCCTAATATTAGCGATTTTAGAAAAAAATCACACTTGCTCTGGAGGTGAAAGTATAAAAACCTGCGCAAAATAGCTAAAAAAACGCACCTAATTGAATAGCAAAAAACCCGCACCTGCAGGAAAAATCTCCCAGGTTTTTTCTTTTTTAGCACACTTTGAATATGCCCCATAGACCTGAATTGTTTGTAACATATGATGGCCCTTTGTGTGCACAAGGGGATTAATATAGTCACATCATTGTAGTGAGCAGGCTTGGTGAACTCTGAGTTCATCCGGAAAAGTCCAGCTATTTCCTCAAATCTAGACTTTAGTTGCATCTTCACACTTCACACTTTGTGAGGCTAGTTGATATTGGAGCCAGCCAAGCTGGAACATGCGTACATCCACTAGCTGTTGAACCGCATGGCCCCGCACCTATGCACATTAAACAGATGCTGAATTTTTCTCCCTCACTGACTTTGGTATCCAGAGCTGCACAGCTTCTACAAGTACACTATTCATGCGTATTTGCCCTTGCTGGGCCCCGTTCACCACCTGAACCAATATTCTGCCTTGGCAGGACCTCTATTCTATCCAGGATTATGCTCCATGGGGGCTCCTGGCCCACCTGGGTCCCCACAATGCTTGGCCCTTACACCTTGTAGACCTTTATGCAATCTTGGCCTCTGCACCATCTATGCCACCACAGTAATTATGCCTCGGCTTACAACTGACACTAAGGGCCTGATTCAAAGCTGCTCGCTAGATGCGATCGCTCACACGATGTGTATGCAAATTGCGTAGGAAGTGTTACTGCAGGCAATGCATTAGCACGCCCAGTATTTCTTAGAGAACTATCACTTAGTGTATGCAGACACCCGCCAGCCTGTCTTAAGATGCCCACTTGTGTATGCAACCATCGGTACATCAGATGCTATCACAGCGCTTGAGGTTGACCATACCCTGCCGCAAGCACTGCAAGCACTTCAGTGTAAAAACAAGCCAGGTGGCGTGATGCTGTCTTATAATTATGCACACCTCTAAAACGCCGTTGAGATGCTCAGGCACGCCTGCGTTTGCACCTCCACTCCTCTGTTTTTAATGGCCAGCCCCTGTTACCACCTACAAACGGCTTCCCCTGTCTCTCACTCTGCTGGGCTGTCTATGCGCAGCGAGAGAATGCATTGTGAACTATCAATAAGGTATGCGCATGCGCACAATGCATACACGCTGCATACCATCGTCAGCAGCGAGAGTATGCATCTTAACGAGCAGGTCTGAATGAGCTCCTATGTTCATAGCCCTTCAGATTAGCTCTTACACTTTATAGACCCCTGAACTTTCTTAGTCCCCAATACCATCTAGAACTATATAGAAACCATACCTCAGATGGTAGCATAGCTTCCTCCTCCATTTGCACATGAACCACTAGTCCAAAATATAATCTTTCCCTAAAATATCTTACCCATCCTTCTTTATTTTAAGCTTTTACAGTCAGCGTCATCTACCGCCATTGTTTTGTGCCTGTTCACTCTCCACCCTCCACCCTTTTATGATTAAGTTTTATGTCTGTCTTGTAATTGTTTGCATTTGTATCCATTCATTTTTATTCTACTGAACCATAACTTTCCTGTATGTCATTATTTTCATCTTTTCTGTAATTCTTTATATTTGTTCATAATTTTTACTCTGCTCAAAATGTTTCCCTGTATGTCATTAATAAAGATGTGGTCTGGGCCTTTTTTGCTGGTTTTGGCTTTGGCTTCGGATCTGTATCTCTTTCGTGTTTTAGATCTGGATTTGGTTTTGCAAAACTGCCCTTGCGTGTTTTGGTTTTGGATCCGGATTTTTTAAAAAAAAATTATTAAACCAGCTGAAATCATATAATTTGGTCTGTTTCTGTTCCTACAGTATTATTAACCTCAATAACATTAATTTCTAGTCAGTTTTGAACACCTCGCAGCTCACAATATTGATTTAATCCAGTTTAGGTCAAAAGGTTACACCAAGCTAGCTGGCTGACTAAGCTAAGTGACAGCAGTGAGCATCACAAACATGTGGCAGTTCATCTTCCAACATGGCACATCTAGGAAACAGAGTGGCACTGCAGTGGCAGACATTATGGCATTGTAATAAACTATACGACCCCCATAGAAAAACCAAGAATGTTTTCATTAATCAAGAACTAGATCAGAGCCCCGAAGGAGATGGAGTATGTTTATGGCAGTAGTTGAAGGTAGGGAAGGAAGCAAGGATTGATTAGTTTGTAAATTTATTTGAGTTTTTTGATTATGAAGAACATTTATGAGGGAGGATCAATGTAGGATCAAGTTCTTCAGTTCCTGAAAGATATCTTTGATCTGGAGAAGGTTTGTTATTGAGCATGGAGAGTTTGTCAGAAGATATTATGCATTGTCTGCACCATCGCACAGAGATGCTTGGGGCATATATGAAAGCATGCTCACTGAAGCCCACCTGTGTTCAATCCTATGTGAATCAACCACCTAAAACCTGATCACCTGAGTGACATCTGAAGTGCACCTGTCGCTAACACACAATGAGGGAAGCCATTTTGTGCCACATCCTGATTGAATATTGATTCAGCCCATATTCGCTGTATATTTTTTATACATCTAATAGAAATGCGATGGCGTTGCTAGTGGAGGTGCTAAATAGTACACACTGTAAATAGACATTTACTTTGTGCTCAGGAAGGTTGTTGGGGATAATGGGACCAAGACTTGCTGTTTACATCAGAGGAAAGCAGCCTATAGCTCTCCAGGTGAACTACAACTCCCAGCATCTGTTCTGTTTGTCGGGCCTGCTGGAGGTTCTTTGTCAACGGGTGGAGTGTCTCAGGTCACCTCAGCCTGCTTTACGCACGGTATGTACCATGTAAATATGTATGAATGTGACCAATATACACAACTAAAATGTATTTGCACTTTATTGCACACATCCTGGCAGGAAGATGCTCTCTGCTGCTGCTCATATTTCTGGTCTCTCGCATTACACCCACCATCTACTTTATCCAGTTATTCCACTTAGAGTCACCTACATACAAAGGAGGCAGGCGTTTATTGAACTGAACCATTATTTATACCAGCCTATCAATTCACCAGGGTCCTGGGGCAACCAGTTGGGGGGAGCAATTAATAAAACTGGGTGAAATTGAAAATCTACTACTGTATATTTTGCCCACCCAATCAATTTATTTTTAATTGAAAGGGGCATAAGGGAGATGGTCTCTGTGGCCATAACAATTTCTGGATATTATTAGGATTCATCAACCTAAGTAGAAGATTTCAGTGGCTATGGCTGTGCAAATTCCAACATGACACATCTAGGAAACAAGAGTGACACTACAGTGGCAGACAGGATGGCAGTTTAATAAACATTAAAAATGTTTGTTGTCTACACAAAAAGACAGTCAGCAATGCCCCAAACAGCAAACAGTACTTATATGGATACACTGGGGTACGGCCTGCAGCGTCACAGTACTTATATGAATACACTGGGTTACAGCCTGCAGTGTACATAGCCAGTACTGGAGCAGATGGACACAGGACAGGTGCATTGACAGCACTGGAGCAGAGGGACCCCGGTGAGCTGCGTTGGCAGCACTGGAGCAGATGGTCACTGGATAGGTGCATTGACAGCAATGGAGCAGATGGACACCTGACAGGTGTGTCGAGAACATTGTAGCAGATGGACACTGGACAGGTGCATTGGCAACACTGGAGTGGATGGACACCAGACAGGAGCATTGGCAGAACAGGAGTGGATGGACATAGCACAGCACTGCGCACTAGAGCAGCCACTGGAGTGTATGGATGGAGCACAGCACCTCCCCCGGACAGACACAGCACAGCCCCTGGATGGACTCAGCACAGCCCCTGGATGGACTCAGCACAGCCCCTGGATGGACAGCTCAGCCACTGGATAGCACAACCCCTTGACAGCACAGCCGGAGCAAGAAACCGAGGGGAGGGACTTATATGCAATCTAATACCCACGAGAATCCGATGCGGGATTGATGATTTTTTGCCTCATTTCCGGATCTGAGTCAGATGGGAAGACCCAAGCCTGACTCGGATCCGGTTCTTATTTGCAATTTTCAGGTGGGTCCGCTTCTCAGAGAATCAGACCCGCTCATCTCTAGTCATTTGTGTATTACTATGCATAGTGATGCAAAGACCATGGTGCCTAGTAAATAACTTTGATGGAGATGATGATAATAATACTGGAATCTGTGCTTAGCACCTAACTAGTGTAGATAACTTTGCTGACATATCAGCTGTACTTCTGCCATACCCAGGCACCCAAACAGGGGCATATTTATAATGGGTGCACATGGGCCCCTGGGTCCAGGGTGGCCCGTACCACATACCTTGCACCTATATTATACTTACCATTCCATAGTGTTGAATCGTAAATAAACCTTTAGTACATTCCTGCCTATAAACCTCTAAGATTCACCTGCCTAGAACCTCTAAGACAAAACCTGCTTATACCTTCTAAAAACCTTCCTATAAACCTCTAAACATAGCGCTTATTGCGTACGCAGTATGACCGCAAATAAAGACAGGAGTGGAATCTGTGGTTCCAACGCACAAGTATTATTCAGGTAAAAGTACAGTCAGTTACACGCAATCTATACATACACAATTTAGGCGTAAAAGGAAATGATACAGACCCAAGTACAGTATACATACTCTGCGCCTGCGGACCCAGAGATAGACCTCAGACTAGAGATCCTCAGTACACACAAAATTCAGCATGAACTGGAAAACCAGTATTCGGACACATGTATTTATCCCCCTCCCCAGACTAAAGCAGGACAAAGGGGAAACTTCCTGCTGATATCATTGGTTCCCAGGGGAGAAGCATATGTTACGGCACATTTAACAGGTTGTTTCAAATAGACTTTCCATGCCTCTAACAACAGGAGTCTTTCTAGTAACGCTTCCTGTAACATTTCATCAGCTAAATATTTTGTTGCTTGTAAGTTCTGCGATCCGTAACTTGAGTTTGCATGATGCGATCTCTCCACCGATAACACCGGGATGCTGTAAAAAGCGTACGCATCAGAACAAAACCAAACACACCTTGCTTATCATGTATAATACCTTAGTTATGAAAAACCTTTATTTCTTAGCATTTAAACTAACTTAACCAACTTGAATCATACATTTTGATGCTTATGGAACCTTATGTGTGAATATGTAATGTGTGTGTATTTTGGGTTTGATATAAGGACGCTAGTTAACTTGGGGCAGATGCGTGCGCATAAAGCTACTTTTTCAGCGGTTTTCATACAAAGTCTTATGCATTCGCTAATATGCGATTATTTAACAGCGCTCTTGTGAGTATTATTGTGTGTATAAGAAATGATGAAAGAAGCAATCGCATAGTGCTAATAAAAATATCGCCACATGTACTATATTGTGAGTTCACCTAAAATGGCGCTTAGGCGGCCATTCGCAAAATGGCGTCTTGCGATCGCATTTCTAAAATGGAGTCTTGCGGCCATTCGCAAAATGGCGTCGCTGTGATTAAATTTTAAACTGAACTTGTCTCAGCCAATTATTCAGCTTCGACAGTCCACCCTTTGATAGCAAACAACATGCTATCACAATCTGCTCTATAAATTTATTTTAGGCTTACACTTACATATTATTTAGTGTTATTATGGGATGGCACAAGGTGGTTCTTAATCCATCAATAATGTATCTCTGGGTGGGGGCATAAAACTACTATTATCCGCACACCGCGGATCTTGGGAGATCATGTGACAGGTGTTGGAATGCACCAGTCTTATAACAGCAGTCTTGAAGGGGAATTTGAGACTTTACATTGTCTGGGTGTTCTATAAATAACATTTCAATAATATCTTCTATGCATGTCTAAATATTATACATTTAAATGATGGTACTTCCTAGCTCAGGGTTGTAATGCAGTTCTGTATCTACCTCGGTATACATATTATCATTTCTGACTACCATCATAGTTTCATTCCTTCATTTCACTCTGTTTTCACATTTTCCACACTTCAACACAATAGGAACACACCGGACGCATATGCCAATTACTATGATGACAATCAGTATAAGGATTAAGAATTTGCCTATGCTGGCGATCACTTCCTGGACCCATTCCCCTAGACCCAAGAACCATTTCACTGGGTTCAGCCATGACACCCATCCTTCTATCTTTTCCCCTGCTTCAGCCACTGATGCATTATGGTTCTTACGAAATTCCCACTTTAGCTGCAGAATCTCATCCATCTTCTGGTCTATCACCTCCTTAGGGTCGCTGGTATCATTGGTGACATAAGTGCAACATTTTACTCCAAATTGGGTGGCTAACGTTACGCAATACCCTCCAGTAACAGCAGTTAAATAATTCAACACTAGCCTGTGTTGCACTAGTTCTTTCTTGTACGCTTGCAATTCTCTCCCTGTGTACCTGAATGTGTCATCGTACATCTCGGTGATATTGTCTATTAATTTAGTAAGTTCCTGGATATATCTAAAGTTTAATGTACCCCTAGCAATTCTGGTGGGATCCAGGGCGACTAAAACTTGGAAGCCAGTTGTCTCACTAATTAACTGAGCGGCTTTATGCATATCACCAGGTATCATATTTCTCTTGCCTCTGTGTTCATATTGTGTGTGAAGCTATGGTGACGGTGTGTTTTTTATGTATTCCCAACATTTCAACATGTGTGAGGGTCATAACTTCTGGAAGTATTCTTCCCAAATAACATAACAATTACAATACTAGAATTGGTCAGAAACTCCCCTGATTGGCATTGCACTCCTCCTGACTCCACTCCATCAGCTCCGCCATCAGCTCACATCTCCTTTATTGGTCCCCCATCACAGACACTGTGTATCCCCAAACAGATCATCATGACAAAAACTCTGGAAAGAAAAAGAACTAGGATGACCACAGCAGACCACTCCATTGCTGAAAGCACTGATCTACACATTTCTTTAGCTCAGATATCTCACAGTCACCTTTTTTAATTCTTCCGGCACAAGCTTGCAATCGACAGGTCAATGTTATCGGCCTTGTCTCTGCCTTGTATCTCCACCGGTTGGTTAACCTCCCTATAGTGAGTGGAATGGACCCACGTATCTTCCCCGGCCACCCTTTGAGGATGCTGTATTATCAGATACGGACCTTTCCACCGATCAGTCAAACGACCTGAGCTAAAAAAATTTGGATCATAACAAATTCTTCCAGATTTTGACATCATGACAGTTTGCATTAGACATGTTAGTTAATAACACTTTCAATTTCAGTTATTCTCATTCATCTTCATGAGACCCTGCACAGTAACCTCATTATCATATTTTCACATGAGGCTGCCTGTTTGAACAGTATCTCAAAGGGGAGGCAAATAAAGGAAAAGACAGTTTGGGATAATCTCAGTGTTTTTACCCATCATCTTACACATGTTCTTGGAAACGTCACCTGTAAAATAAGTCCCCCTATCATTTTTAATAATTCTAGGGATATAGTATCTGCATACATGTTCCTGCAATTAAATCTTGTTGTTAATAGCTACTGTTCTAAGTAATGCCTGTGCCACTGGGTTGGATAATATTTGGAGTAGTTGACCTTAGCCTGGCATGGCTGCCGTTTATCCTTAGCAACCTTGTGTCCTATGAATGGAAGATAAAGCACAACCGTTTAATATAATTTAAACATGACCTAAAATACAACAATAAATCGTCCACATTTTACATTAGAACAGATCCATTGACAGGTTGAAAAGATTGTAAACAGTCATATAAGGCCTGGGAGAAGATACTGGGGTTACCTATGAACCCATGGGAAACTCGTGTTCCTGTGTGGTGTTCTTCCCTTTGCAGTACTTACTTATGTGTCCCACTTGGTGACAGTTAAAACATAATTTTGAACGGGGTGGATGAAAAGATTGTTGTGGGATTTGAGCAAGAGGGAAAGATGGTGGGTATGGGTAAGGATAGGGAGGGTAAGAATATTGTGGGGGATATGAGTATGGGACCTGTGGTTGTGTGTGATATGTGGGGTAAGGATGTGTTTGCTGTGGTGTGGGATTGGTGAGAACGTGTAATTGTTCAGGTGCAGGTGTGTGTGTGGGTGCAGGTGTGTCGGTTGGCTGTGATGTTATTGTCATTCCTTCCAGAGCTTGTTTACTGACAGCCATTAGTTTCTCGCTCTGGGCTTCTCTCTTTTTGGAGATGTTTTTATCATGTTCTATGGCAGACTCTATGAGGTTATCTATTGTAAGTCCCCTCCAGCCAGGTTGTGAGGTCTGAACCCGAATCTTTAAATCGTCTTTCAGACCGTCCATGAGTAACGTGACTATCATTCCCCTATGGTGAGTGCTATCTTTAATATCTTCTATCCCAGTGTACTTCACAATCAAACAGAAAGAGAGTGAGACTGCAGAAGATTACTGTGATCAGGCTCTGCAGGCTATCCCCGATCACAGTAATCTTCTGCAGTCTCACTCTCTTTCTATTTGATTGTGAAGATTTTGTTCCAGTTAACTACTACTGGAAAATATGCACCCAATTGAGTCACAATGCGGGAAATGTTACCTTGGTTTACTTGGTCTGTTAAGGGAACGTCGCCATCCAATACAGTCCGTGATAAATTTTGTCACATCGGTATTGCGTGGTAGACAGGCCCTTAACACCACACGCCAATCTTTATTAGTGGGCTCATGAGAACTACCCAAATTTCTCAAAAATCTTTGACGTTTGGCTAGTCCCTTTTTGGGATTGGGGAAATCATTTATGATGGAATTTAGTTCTGCTCTTGTCCATGGACAATGCATTACTACTTCCCTTGTGGGCATTACACCGTTTGCATCCGCATTTCCATTCGGAACAGTTATTGTCCGAATGGGATGCAGACCGGCAGCGTTGCTACCTCTGACCTGGTTACCTGGCTGGGGGTTTAATCTGCTGCTGCTATGTATGGTATTAACAACTTCCTCTATGGGTGCAGAGGGTGTTAACACTTCCCTTGCTGTTACCGATGGAGATGGCGGCACCACCCATGATTGTGGTGATGCAGCATCTATCATTTGCACAGCATGGGAAATGGCAGACATTACAATAGGCTCATCATCCGTATCATGAACATTTTCCTTATAATTGTTTAAGAGAGGGTACAAGTTGCTTGTTACATTTTTAAGGGTATTTTTGGTAACTGTACTTGCACCTCCATCCACATAAGGTGGGGGAGGTGAGCGCGAACTGCTGGCAATACTCTCCACAACGCTACTTTGCCACACGTGCGCGCCAATTTGCGGCTCGCCCGTATTGCAACTCAGCGTCGTGGATGTATTTTCTGGCAATGCGTTCGCAACGCTAGTTTGCGTCGTTTGCACATTTTTAAGCCAAGCATCCCCTTCATGCTGCCATATTTTTAAACATTCAAAATACTTAATCTTTTTCTCTCGGGATCACACCATACTGATGTGATCCTGGACATTATCTAACACATTTTTGTCAAAACTACCAATTCTGGGAAACGGTCTAACACTCTTTCTCGTCATATTAAACCATAAATCACAATACCTTATTGCATAAGTACCATACTTAGTATGCATAATACGACGGGCTGATCCAATCGAAGCCTCCATTAGCAGCACATCATTGCCTAACATTTCTACTGTTTGCGTGGCTCCCATTCTGAGACAACTCCTACGCTTTTCAATAAAAATTTAAACTGGTGAAAGACAATCAAGATACTTTCACTTACCTACGGATTAAATTTCTAGATGCTCCCGCTCACCTATGGACAAAATTTCTAGATGAGCCCGCTCACCTACGGAAGAAATTCTAGATGCCCCACTCACCTACAGAAGAAATTCTAGATGCTCCCCGCTCACCTATTATCTCTCAGCTCACAATCACACCTAGTGCGGCTCAACTACAATGCTCAAATATTATTGAACACTGCAGTCACACTGAGAGCCGGTCCCTAACAAAAATAACAAACCATACACCTGCTCTGTGTACTGAACGGTAAGCTGCTTACCGAGCGGCTAGACTAACCCTTGCACCTAGCCTTTAAGGATCATACGGTACCCTTAACTTTAGGGAATAAATTACCCCTACCAACAATACACTCACTGTTACACACTTTTTCCTGCGCAGAAAAATAAACGTTAACCCAGATATTGGTTATAGAAAAAATTTTTAAACCTCAATGGCTTTGTTCAAACACGTGGCAGCAGAACCGGAAGTGCGTATACGCTATTGTGTGACCGGCCGCAAACACAATTATGCGACTACCACACAATCGTATAATTACTTTTTAACTGCGTACGCAAAGATGCATTTTAGCCGTGTACGCAATACTGCGGCACCCCTCTAAACACAAGGTTCTATTAACAGAGGAAAACAAACTTTTTCCTCTCTTGTCCCTGGATTCTAATCAGCGCTTCCTCTACACAATAACCGGCAGTACGCTCTCAGCAACACTGTGGTAATGAAAGACTAATGCGTCTCTCAAAAGGCGCCTCCACCCTTTTGCTGAGAGAGAACTGACCGAGTGTTACCGTGTATCAGATAACGTGATAAACCTACAAGCCCCCAACTGTTGAATCGTAAATAAACCTTTAGTACATTCCTGCCTATAAACCTCTAAGATTCACCTGCCTAGAACCTCTAAGACAAAATCTGCTTATACCTTCTAAAAACCTTCCTATAAACCTCTAAACATAACGCTTATTGCGTACGCAGTATGACCGCAAATAAAGACAGGAGTGGAATCTGTGGTTCCAACGCACAAGTATTATTCAGGTAAAGGTACAGTCAGTTACACGCAATCTATACATACACAATTTAGGCGTAAAAGGAAATAATACAGACCCAAGTACAGTATACATACGCTGCGCCTCCGGACCCAGAGATAGTCCTCAGACTAGAGATCCTCAGTACACACAAAATTCAGCATGAACTGGAAAACCAGTATTTGGACACATGTATTTATCCCCCTCCATACTACAGCAGGACAAAGGGGAAACTTCCTGCTGATATCATTGGTTCCCAGGGGAGAAGCATATGTTACGGCACATTTAACAGGTTGTTTCAAATAGACTTTCCATGCCTCTAACAACAGGAGTCTTTCTAGTAATGCCTCCTGTAACATTTCACCAGCTAAACATTTTGTTGCTTGTAAGTTCTGCGATCCGTAACTTGAGTTTGCATGATGCGATCTCTCCACCGATAACACCGGGATGCTGTAAAAAGCGTACGCATCAGAACAAAACCAAACACACCTCGCTTATCATGTATAATACCTTAGTTATGAAAAACCTTTATTTCTTAGCATTTAAACTAACTTAACCAACTTGAATCATACATTTTGATGCTTATGGAACCTTATGTGTGAATATGTAATGTGTGTGTATTTCGGGGTTTGATATAAGGACACTAGTTAATTTGGGGCAGATGCGTGCGCATAAAGCTACTTTTTCAGCGGTTTCATACAAAGTCTTATGCATTCGCTAATATGCGATTATTTAACAGCGCTCTTGTGAGTATTATTGTGTGTATAAAAAATGATGAAAGAAGCAATCGCATAGTGCTAATAAAAATATCGCCACATGTACTATATTGTGAGTTCACCTAAAATGGCGCTTAGGCGGCCATTCGCAAAATGGCATCTTGCGATCGCATTTCTAAAATGGAGTCTTGCGGCCATTCGCAAAATGGCGTCGCTGCGATTAAATTTTAAACTGAACTTGTCTCAGCCAATTATTCAGCTTCGACAATAGTCCCACATTGGTGCTGGTGTCAGCGCTGTAAAAATGCCTGGAAAATGGCCGCCACGGCCATTTTCCTGCCATTTTGCGCCTGCGCAGTACTGGAAAAATGGCTGCTGCGGCCATTTTCCCGGTGACCTGCGCATGCACTATAGACTCTGGGCACACGCTAGTGTCCAGAGTCTATCAGTGCAGCTCTGGCTGTGTTGCGCTCAGTGCGCTGCGGTCACTGGACTAAGAGAAGGGGGCCCGTGACGGAGACTGCACATGGGCCCCCTCCTCTCTTGAAACGCCCTTGCACATGTTGCTTATGTCTTCAGCTCAGTTACCAGATAATAATTTCTAATCATTAATATTTATTTCAGATTATATGGTAAGATCTATATTTCAAATAAGAAATATCTACATTAATTTTATCATTCCTATTGAGAAACTCTCAAATGTACTATACTTAAACTGAAGGCCTACCTAAAAGAGAAATTAGATAATGTAGTGTTACCCCAAATAATTAATAATTTCTAGTGATGTTTCATATCTACTGTACATGTAAATAAATGCATTCTCTGACAGCTCCATATTTTATTAAGATTTGATGTTCAAGAGAATACTTATTGTATGTATTTCTGACTAGAGTATTTCTGAATATACTGTACTGTGTTTCACGCCCAGTTGAAATTTCCCACAAAATAAACTGTTTCCTGATGGACTTCAAAAACAGTGGACTGTGGGCAGAAAGAAATGAAAAACTATAACAGATTGTCATATTGCTGGTGGCCAATCTGTATTGGCAATAATATGTATGCTCCTGTATTCTCCCACAGCAAATAGGAAATTACATAAATTTTCTTTTTCTGTCTTCCTTTTTTTTTTTAACACTGTACATTGTTATTATTCATTTTGTACACTAAGCATTGCAGTATTTTCTCATATAAAGTTCCATTTAATAACATTCTGTATTTGTGTTCTTAACAGATTCAGATGCTACACAGCTTGGCTATTATAAATTCTTCAGTCCTGACTACAGAGATATTGTTCTGATGTCTCCCCTCAGCTGGCCTATCAAACTGTAGGAAATGTAAACTGTATTAAAAATTGAATTTAAATAAAACCTGAATAAAATCTTCAACAAAGCTTATTTCTTATCAGACATACCAACAGCAGAGCATAACATGCAATTCAGTGAGCATGAAGTCATCAAACAAGTTAGTTGATGGAATTAACTAAACACATAATTGCATTCTACATTCCTCTTATATTTTCTAAAATAACTTGTCTCTGTGTAATCTACGAATCATCATGATGTGTCATCATTAACTAAGCTACTATCTGTGCATATTATCTTTTCCTGTATCTGTAAAATTGATCTTCCTGGCATAATGAATAATCAAATGAAAGAAAAAATCTGATTATCAGTATAACTTTGACTCAGGTAACACTTGCAGGGGTGCCTCAGGATGGTGGTCGAGCACCAACTCAAATTATTTATGGTCAATGTAATGTAAATATGTGGGCAAACATGAGTGCAAACCTGTCCACCACCACATAACTGAACCTAAAGATGACAGATAAGCACAATTTACTTCACTTTACTACTGCACTAAAAATTTTTCTGAATTTCTGAATAACAAACAAACTTAGGGGAGCCGTGAAAATAATCCTGATACTCTAGGGTGCCGTGACTCAAAAAAGTTTGGGAACCACTGATGTAGGCAATAAAATTGGCATAATTGTTAAATAAATTATCTTTGATTAATAATTATATTTAAAGTGTAAAATTTCAGGATACCATTTTTAAGTTTTATGTAATTGTATTATTTAATTTACATTTTCTGTATGCATATAGTATTAGCTGTACTAAGAAGACCAGTAAGCTCTTTGCTTTTGCAGTTGCTAGCCTGTTCTAAGCTAAATAACATATAACAAATTTACATTTTGTTTCTCTTAGGTATTTTATTTCAGTTCCATCCCCTACTGTTTTTACTTTCCAAACCCAACTGTATCTCATCTGTATAAATTAAATATATGAAAATGATTCACACATTATTAAACCAATGATAAATGTTCACAATGTATAAATAAATTATTAATACACAAAATTTTAAAGAATGCAAGCAATAATATAAATGCAGTCCCTACTGTACAGTATATGGTCTTTCCATAACTCTCGGCATTTGTGAGATTGCTGTTCTTATAAACTTTTATTTCCATTGTATCCTTTGTACACTTCTGTTATGTAATGACCTTTTTCTTATACTAATCTAGCATAATAGAGCAGCTACTGTACTGTATGTACCTACGCTGTTAAATTCAGCTTCCATATTCTGACCTAGCTTTGTGAACCCGTTATACACAAATGCACATTATGGTCATTCTAAAATGTGATTTAACTACGTTACTGACGATTTGTTTTCCCAGAAAACCAGTCAGAAATGGTCTTTTTTTTATTATTTAATAAATGTAAAAATAATTTTTAATAATATATGTAAATGTTTTTGCAACCCCCATTTCACTGTGTCTATAGGCCCCTATTACATAATAATTTCCCACCGCCTTTAGGCAATAGACCCCTGCAGGGGTCATAAATCCTAATAATAATACCCCCCACACCCCATTAGTAGTAAAGATTTCTATACCAACCCTCCTCCCTCTTTTCTTTGCCCCCACTCCTCCTCCTACCCTGTGACCAGTGTAATGTTTTTTTAAATTATTATTTTACCCCCATCCAGTGTCATAATTCTATATATATTACCCCTCCCCCACCCACACTGATGCTAGATCTCCCCCCCAGTTACTCCCCCAATCCCAATGGGCATACCCCCTCTCCCCCATATGCAGAGCACAGCGGAGTGTGTGTCAGGAGGGACTGATAAAGCTGATCACTGCACTTGCAGAGATCAGCTAAATAGTGCACTGTGATCCCCAGCACAAGTGCCCCGGAGTGCCATTCACACGGCATTCTGGGGCATGATTCTGGATGTGATGTCGGCGGTCACAGACTGCCGTATCACTTCCGGGCGGTCCATGGAGTCAGAAGAGATCCAATCTGCACTAGTGCAGAACAGATGTCCTCTGCAAAAGCAGGGGGAAGCAGAGGGGCAGCACAGTCATGTGTGATGCGACCTTGCCAGCTGAAGCACTGCTGGCTGTGGTTGCATCACATTCGATGCCGCCAGTTAAGGGGTTAAGGGAGGCTTGACTTGGCAGCAATTTAGCATGGACATGCTTCACCACAGCTCCTGAAGCTAAATTTCACTTTCGCAAGGTTAATCCCCATGCCATCTGCACCTCTGTTGTCCTCATGTCAACTGTGGAGACCCTAGGGAGCTGTTGGAATCATTCTTCATCTTACTAATCGTTATATTGAGAGTGCCACAATTGTCTCTAATTTAGCAGGCCAGTAAAGCTGGAAAATTGAGTATATGCAGTTGCCACAGAGACTTGCTGCTCTGATTGTGCTTTTCTCTGTCAGGCCACCTAGTTCCTGCCACTGGACATACCTCTACTCACCTGGTTTGGCGTCCCCTCTAGTCAATGTAGCCTGGTAAACTGCTAAACTTTCCTGTTCCTGTGATGCAGCAGCACGGTATGCTGCACAGCTCATCCCCAGCTGCTGTGATATTGGGATTGGCTGTGTGGTTTAGTTCTTTTATGGACTGGGCCTGGCCCTGCACACCTAGGGATTGGTTCTGAATCAGACACAAGTGGCAATGCGGACGGATTTCAACATACTTCCCATGCACCAAAGAATGAAGTTAGTGACCGCAAAAGCACCAAATTAGACTTAAGCACACAGATGGAGTTCACTAGTGGGTATGGATTGATCTGTCTTTATACAGACCACACTAACAGTAAAATGGGTTTTTCTGGGTGGTGCCTGTTACGAGCTTGCAAATGCACAGATCTGTACCATCTAGTAAGAGTGTCACGGGAGTGTCTTGGGTGTATAGACTAACTTCCTTGCTTGATCTCAGAATGTGGGCAAAGGAGGAATGTCTGTTTCAGATGGATCTTTTGCACACAGCATGCATGGGCGAATTCACACACTGGCAAAAGCTAGTCAGCAGGCTGCTGCAGCCGTGTGGAATAGCAGCAGCAGATGCATCTGACTAACAATCAGCACCCTACTTACAAATCGTGAGCTGCCTTGAACTATCATATATGCAGCTTTCTCCTGTCTGAGTGTAGTAGAACACTTCCCAGCCTTCTGCACCTTGTTGATTTGCATGGGTCCCTGGTGCGCTACCTTTGGGTGACATGAGGTGCTTGTTTACTACATCTCGTTTGTACCCTGCTATTAGATAGGGGGGTTTAAAGTCTTCTTTTTGTGATCATGCTCCCAGCAGGCTTCTGTATTAGCATTTTCATATTGGGATCCCATCTACATGCCTGGTGCTTAATAAATCCTATTTCCTCTCCCTGACTCAAGCAGGTTTTAGGCAATACCACGTCTTGAGGAACTGTTGTCCATTTTTGTATTATTGCTACTAATTCCCACACCCACTGGATTGTTATAATAGTGTGGAATGTTTTCGTTGCTGCACATCCCAATGACTAAACAATGTATTTTATGTTTATTGTTATATTTCTTTTCTAGATCCATGTGCCCCAGTTGCACATAGTCAGCATACAATGAACAAGGGCTAGTTAGTTTTGTTATTAACCAGAGTTAACGTATATACTCGAGTATAAGACGAGTTTTTCAGCACATTTTTTGTGCTGAAAAAGTACCCCCTCGGCTTATACCCGAGTGAAGTGTAGCGCTGACCAGACGGAGTTCGGTCAGCGCTACACATCACAAACACACAGCCGCCGGAGCCGGCAGCTGTGTGTTTGTTGTAATCAGCAGCCGCTGAGAGTCTGTCAGACTGTCATCGGCTGCTGCTGCTCCCACTGCGGGAGCCATCTTCCGGCTCCCGCAGTGGGTAATTGGAGAGACGTCATGAGTAATGACGTCTCTCCCATGCAAAGCGGCTGGAGGAGCTGTTAGCGGCGGGACCAGGAGCGGGGGGTTTCAGGTAAGTTATTTTTTTTTTAATTCTTATTACATCTCTCTCTACTGGGGGGGGGGCTACTGGGGGCACTACCAGGGGGCGATTACTACAGGGGGCACTAAAAGGGGGGATTACCACTGGGGGAACTACCAGGAGGGGATTACTACAGGGGGCACTACCAGGGGGCGATTACTACAGGGGGCACTAAAGGGGGGGATTACCACTGGGGGAACTACCAGGGGGGGATTACTACAGGGGGCACTAGCAGTGGGCAATTACTACAGGGGGCACTAAAAGGGGGGATTACCACTGGGGGAACTACCAGGGGAGGATTACTACAGGGGGCACTACCAGGGGGGATTACTACTGGAGGCACTGAAAGGGGGGATTACCACTGGGGGCACTATCAGGAGGGATTAATACTGGGGGCACAACCAGGGGGAATTACTACTGGGGGCACTACCAGCTGCTGCCATTTCCCACCCTAGGCTTATACTCGAGTCAATAAGTTTTCCCATTTTTTTGTGGTAAAAGTAGGTACCTCGGCTTATATTCAGGTCGACTTATACTCGAGTATATACGGTATCTTAACATCGGCAAGACAATACAGTTCAAAGTATTTATTTTAATTCATTGGTTTAAATGGTTAAATGTCCCATACTCAGACAATTACCATTACAGCGAGAGATATCGATGAAGTATTAAATATTTTCAGGACACCATTATTCTATAACAGAACCAGATTCCAGGCTACAGGACAAACATTTAAAGTGACACCATTCAATCACTTTATTTCAGTAGAAAATTAGTCTCTGAAATGCTCTGCATATAGCATGGTATAATATTTTCTCATTCTATAGTAGAAGCTGTCTGATATATTCAGATGTCCTACAACAATCCTCAGAGATACTTCTCTAAATATATGCATTAGCTGCAAAGTGCCTGGCCTGATACCACTAACCTATCACAAACTCATAAAGTGGGGATCTCAGTGTGGTATTTCTTATTGATTGTAGCTCAATGGAAGGGGAAGCTACCCATACAACCAAAATGGGAGAATGGCCTTTCAAAGATGCTATAAGTTGAGTCCTGCAAAATAATTTCTAAAAATGGCTTTTGAATGTCAAAATATATCACCTGTCACCTTCTCTAAAGCCACCATAGCCACCCTGAAAGTTTAGAATAGACTAAGGGGTAAATTTACTAAAGTGAGAGTTTTTAGAAGTGAGTTTTAATGGAGATGTTGCCCATAGCAACCAATCAGATTCTACTTAACATTTAACTAGCAAATTCTAGAAGATAATAGCTAGAATCTGATTGGTTGCTATGGGCAACATCTCTTCTAAAATGCACTTCTAAAAACTCTCACTTTAGTAAATTTGCCCCTTAGTGTTTTTTTAGTTTTTTTTCTAAATATATATTTTCTAAATATATGGCATTTACACCATTAGCTGCAACGTGTCTGGCCTGATACCACAAACCTATCACAAACTCATAAAGTGGGGATCTCAGTGTGGTTTTCCTTATTGATTGTAGCACAATGGAAGGGGAAGCTACCCATACAACCAAAATGGGAGAATGACCTTTCAAAGATGTTATAAGATGAGTCCTGTGAAATAATTTCTGAAAATGGCTTTTGAATGTCAAAATATATCAATCATACAGAGATATTTATAAAACTGGTGCACAAGTTATATTTAACCCCTCATTGACTGCACACTATTTGTCTCTCTCTCACTAAATATTGTTGGAGGCATTGCAGCCACATAGGTGACATACTCCATATGTTTTGCTGTTGCCTAACTTTGCATAACATCTCGATTGAAATGTTGGCAATGATCAGTCATGTAATGGGAGTTGTTTTAACCTTAAGCCTTGCAAAAGCTCTTCTTCAATTATATCCAGGAGAGATCCCCCATTATGACACAGTAAGTAGGTAAAAGGAAATATTCTTATCCTGCTAAATAATCCCTATTCTAGCGCTCCACTTTCCCACCCGCCATAGCCATAGTACAGCATAACATACATTGGAATTTATATATAACAAAAGATAAGGGATACAGCGCTCTTGGCCCTCTGTGGGGATGTCCCTAGCTGCTCCACTGATAGAGGCATCCCGACCTCTTTAGGATAACTATAGTTAGAACAGAAAGTGGTGCGCTCTAGGACAGTCTTGATGTACTGTAGTCTATATTATTTATGTGTCCTGTTTGTTTGTAATTGTTTTAAACATATATCCTCCTGCTTGATCATTGAAGAAAAGTCCCAATTTTTAATCTGTAGGTAGGGTGTTCTTTAAATTGTGTCCATAAGGTCTGTATATAGTACCAGTCCCTAATCGGGAAATGTTTATATGTGTGTCCAAGAGTGAATTTTAAGACTCTTAGAGGAAAAAAAGGAAAGTTCACGGATAATCCCTGGATGGTAAAACTTGTAATGTCTGTAGGATGGGTGTTCTGATAATAAAAGCTGGTAGCAGCGTAAACCTCTTTGCACTCTACTCCACCTCAAATGTAATACATATGCACAGTATCAGGGACTTAGGTGAACACGATAATGCAGGATAGGTAAGTGATGTAAGTACTTACCAAGTGATGCAATACGTTCCTGCTAGTACTCCTAGTCCCGTTAAGCTGTGGGTGACGACCCACAGCTTTTGCAAGTGGCCAGGTGATGGTCGCGATGGTCGTGACCATCACGACCATCGGGCTTGCGATGAGACCCTTGTGGTACGGTCTCGTCTGCCGCAAGCTTCAGTGAGACCGTTTGGCCAGCCACCCCACCCCCCCAACCCGCCTAGCACTTGCCAGCGGGTCTGAATCAGGCCCATGTTCCTCTGAAAATCTAAATTAATTCACCTCTAGCAATCCCACACATGCTCTTATGTGATAATGTACCACTACTGGGGAATCATTATGTAGTGTTATTCTGGATGCAATAATGCATATTGACACCACCCTAAATATAAATACTTCAATATCATTGAGAAAATAGTTATGTATATAAGGTAAATGTGTGCCTATGCTACAGGCAGGGTATGCAAAAAAGAGGGAGTCAAAAGACTGATTAGATATTCTCTTACTTACTAGGAAGCATGGTCCATGCTGGTGTTTCATTGGGGAAACTAATTATACAACATCATTCAAAACTATTTAATTTAAACATTTTGTTAGCCGGAAATGTGTATGTTATAGAAGTGTTATGCAGAAATAACTGCACACAAATATATAACCTAATATCCTTCAGTTGGCTCAAATCCTACTTCCACAAGGGTATTCACTATCACTAGTTACTAAGCTCCCATAAACAACTCTAGCTAGTTGTCTGAATTCCTAGATTATTTCCCATCCTTCTAATTGGGGTTCAGGTTTTCTACAGACAAAACCTATTTCACAGCAGTGTTAGGTATTAATATCAGCATAATTCCATACCTTGGCATTGAGGTGGGGGGCACCGGTCTACGTATTTGGGAGTCTGATCCTTAGATTCTTGCGCTGGAGCACATGCTAAAAGAGGTAAATATGATTATATCAAACAGGAATTTTACTAAAGTGTTCCATTTGTCATATACATTTATTAAAAATATAAGTAGTTGCATATTTATTTTTAATACAATCATCAATTCAGTATTTTAACTTAGCATAGTGTGTGGCCAATTTGGAGACAAGGCAAAATATGGTTGTGTAGTAAAATATAACACTGCACTTTAAGGTCGGATAAATAGTTATTTCACATTGATTACAGAAATACCAAACAATGTCTAACTCTCTAGTACTCTCATCAATGTTTCCCAGCAGTTTATAGCTTCCTTGAATTGGTAACTTTTATTAAAAGAAGATAAATACGTATATGGAGGGGTAAAAAGCCTAGAATTGCCTACAGCCGATTAACGTGTCATAGAAGCCGAGGCAGCTTAGAGGTCCCTGACCTCTTGACATATCATCACGCATGTTTGGTAGCCCAGATCAGTGACTGGGCCCTTCCTGTCGGCTGAAAACCTTGGGTAGATCTGGAAAGATCTCTGTTCCTGCATTTCCCAATAACAGAACTGATTTGGATCCCTAAACAACTTCCCTAAAACAATATTAGATTCCCTTGCCGCATGGGACGGTACTATAGGTGTCTCTAGATGTATGATTCTACCCACCCGTAATCTCTCTCTCTTGGCCATGTCTCATTTAATTCCAGACTTGCGTATTTCAATATGGCGCTCTAGAGGTATAAATACAATGACCAATGTATTGAGTAACAATTCTATATGTCCTTTTTTGTATTTACAGACTTAGTATAATCTTCCTTCAAGTGAATGTTTTATTTATTTACGTATCAGGCATTGGGTCTCTGATGTGTTTCGAATCACGGGCTCTTTGGCTTTACCCCCCTCTACAATCTTAGCCAAAATGTCATTAGGCAATGCTAGAGGTGCTATCAGATTTTGGTACTCTTTATATATAGAGGACAAGACCCCCACAAAATCTTCTGCACAACTATGGTGGGAAACAGATTTACAAATTGTATTCACTACTCAACAATGGGAAGAAATATATCTAACAGCCCACAGGTTTTGTAGATGTTCTAATCATTTAGAGATACAATTTAAGCTATTACATAGATTGTATTTTATGCCTGAAAAGCTTCACAAAGATATGGCCCTCCCAATAAAAATTTTGTTGGCGGAACTGTTCAGAGCAGGGAGATATCTTTCATGTATTTTCGAATTGTCCAATCATCCGTAGTCTTTGGCATGAAGTATTTGTTTTAGCATATAAAGTTCTAAATGCCCAAGTTCAGGAGTCACCTTCCATAGCCCTTTTTCATATATACCCCCCAGAGATGTCTAACCCTGATAAATACATTCTAGGTCATATATTGATTGCCACTAGACCAGCTATAGCACAAAATTGGAAGAGTCCATTCCCACCACCTTTAGAAACATTTTTAGGTAAAATTCACTATGCTTTCCAAGTGGAAACTTTAGGTATTCCATACTCCTCAGCGGCCTCCTCCCCATGGTAAAATGGCTCAAATGGCAGGAATTTGTCACAAATGGAGAGGGAGCCATGCTGCTCTTGACGCTAACTGAACTCTATGTATGAGTTGGTTTTTATTTAATTTTTTTATGCTGTGTGTGTTAACATTATTCTTATATTGGGTAAAGTGTTGATAGGGGGGCTTAATGCCTAGCTGCCTCACTGCCCCTCTTGTTATTGTTATTATTATTACTATTATTATTATTATTATTATTATTATTATTATTATTATGTTATCTTACAATTTGACTGCGGGGTCTAATTCTGTTTTTAAATGAGGTATTATGGATACGTTAAAGTTTCTTTTTCTTTTTCATATATATTGTAACCAAGATGTCTATTATATTGACAGCAATGTCTGATTCCCCCTCCCATCCCTGTGTTTGTTTCTGTTTTGCGTTTGTTTTTCCGTATCCCTCCCTTTCCAAATTGTTAATGGAACTGAACTTTAATAAAAATTATTGATGAAAAAAAAAAAGAAGATACTTATGGTCTTTGCATTGTACACTCTTGGCTGACATGGTTGTCTGTGTTGGAGGAGTTTGTCTGGGGAAATCAGGTTATTATAATAGATAGATGATCCAGTGCAGTAAAAACATGCTGTTTATATACAAAAAGTATTGCTATGCCCTAATAGTTGTTCAACATTTCACAAACAATAGTAAGCCAATAGGATCCCTAATTTGTTGCCAAAGTGCAATTCATTTTCTATAATTTGCAAACTATACCTCTTATGCAAGGTGTAGACTGTCTGATGAATGTAATGTAAATTAATGTAAACAATTTACTCATATACAAATCATGTCCAATATTTGTTTTTTATGTGTAGAAATATTGATAATTGCTTAACCAAAAATGCATAGATGTATGTATAGTAGTTATCTATATACATATTGCAATCACTAGAGGTTATGCCTGAAGTTCAAAATGCATAATAGGGTACTTTCCTTTTGCTCTGGCATATTACTACATACTACAAATGATGATGGGTAGAACCTGGCCATACACTGCTCTGATTAAAAAGTGCTTATAGATAAATGGGTGGGTGCTGAATGAATTAAGGCCCTGATTCAGACCCACTCGCGAGCGGCTGTCCGCTCGCAAGTGGGTCGATGTTCTGCACTGAGCATGCGCACGACGGAGGGAGCTCCGTCGTGCGCATGCGCCAGACGCGACGAGCGAAGTAAAGTCCTTTGCTCGTTGTGTCTGATCAAAGGGGGCGTGCTGTCGATGTTGATTGACAGCACGCCCTCTTTGGTGGGCGTGCCGGGGGCGTGCCTCCCTGACGGGGGCGTTCCCACGGGAACGCCTCCCGTCAGAAGCCGGCCCACTGACATCACTAGTGATGTCAGTGGGAGTGATTTTGGCTCTGATAGAGCCAAAATCACTCCGGAGCTTGCGGTTGAAAACCTCAACCGCAGGCTCCGGCTCGCAGTTTCGATGGTCGCGATGGTCACGACCATCGCGGCCATCAAACTGCACGCTCGTATAGGCTGTGGGTGGTGACCCACAGCTATACGAGCGTCCAGGAGGACGCTCCATTTTTATGGAGGGCGGCCCTCATTCAGAGCATGCGCTCTGCTCAGAGCGTACGGCTCTGAATGAGGGCCTAAGTTACTAACTTCTGGCATATACATATTCATCAATGCACTGGGAGGTCATTGTTTTGTCCCCCACATCTCTTGACAAGGGACTATTTTGACTTAATAGTGCAGGTTGTTCAGTGAGAAGGGCAAGCCCCAGCCAGAGCCGGCCGGAGGCCTACTAGCTCCCTGTGCTACAAAGTTTTGGAGCAGCCCCACACCCTCGATGTACAGAGATAGATAAATAAATATAGATAGATAGAAGGTAGGGCGACCCACAGGAGTACAGTGGAAATACCTGGTGGGCCCCACTGCCTGAGGGCCCCTTCCTCTCTCTTAAGGCTAATACACACTAGATGTGACCTGCGGGCCGAATGTGGCCCAAATAAACATTTTATAGTGCCCCACAGTGTGGGCCCAAATACATATATTATGCGGCCCAGTCAATGTGGCTGCCCTTCCTTCATCCCTGCCGCAAACGGACCTCAGCTCCGATCAGGCAGTGTTACTGTATTTTAAAAAAAATGGCCGACAGGGGTGCTGCTGCGCATGCTCACCCACAGCAGCTCCTCCCATAAGCTTTTGTGAAGCCATCAGTCACCACTGACAGTCCCGCCTCCAGCCTATCAATGGCCCTTCTCCAGCCTACCTTGCACATGCACACGCAGCAGCAGCCTGCAGCCCTGCGTGGCAGTACAGTGCACACAAAGTAAATTTATAATAATTCTGACTGTCTGATTAGTGTAAAGTAAGGGGGGTGGGGTGCTAAAGACACAGCTGGGGAATCGGGAGAATAGTGAGGCAATCTGTCTGCCTGACTAGTGTAATAGGGGATGGGGTGCTGAAGACACAGCTGGGTAATCTGGGGATGGATGAGGCAATCTGTCTGCCTGACTAGTGTAAGGGGGGAGGTTGGGCTGAAGACAAGGCTGGGGACTCTGGGGAATAGTGATGAAATCTGTCTGCCTGACTAGTGTAAGGGGGGAGGTTGGGCTGAAGACATGGCTGGGGACTCTGGGGAATAGTGATGAAATCTGTCTGCCTGAGTAGTGTAAAGTGGGTTGGGGGGGCTGAAGACACAACTGGGGAATGATGAGGCTCTGTCACAACTCTAGGATGGATTATGGATACAGCCCATATTTAGGGAGTTGGCTAGACCTATGCCTGAGGCTCGGAGTCTAATGTGCCGACAGTATTCACCAGGGACCCTCGCAAGAAGGTATGGACTTGGCTGCGTCCGACACACAGGACGCGGCCCTCAGGATAGGTTCCCTTATACAGGTGCTGGTAAACTCTGGACGCAGTGGAGGAGACGTATAGCTTAGTCGACAGGCCGGGTCAGAACCAAATGGACTAGACGGTACCAGGGAGCAGGCGAAAACAGGTCACAGGGAATAGCCAAAGTCAAAACCAGATATCAGATGCAGTACCAGGGTTCAGGCGAAATCTGGTTCACAAACAAAGCAAAGGTCAGAATCAGGTAACGGAGTATTACAGGAACGCTGGAGTATGGTAAACGAGCCTATACTCTGGCACCTGTCTGGTGCCAAAGACTCCCTCTTATAGGGAGAGGTCACGTTTTGCACGCCTGTCCCTTTAAATTACTTTCAGGTCGGCGCGCGCGCTCCTAGGAGAGCCGCGGCTGCCTGTACTGGAAAGGGAGACCCGGAGGTGACTTCATGGCAGTGGGCGCCGGGAACTCTCCGCCCGCTGCCCGCCGCCGACCGAGGTTCTAGTGCTGCTGGACCCAGTAAGTACAAGCCGGTGTCCGGTGTACTGTGACAGGCTCAGGGATGGGCTGGGGAATGGTGAGGCTGAGACACAGGGGGGGCACAGTCTTGTTAAGTGCACATGTGTGTGGTGAGGTGAGCAGGGGTGGGCTGGAGCATATATATAATTTTGTGGGGAGGGCGTCTGGAGCATATTATTGGGGGGGATGGGGCTTGAGCATATTATTACTGGGGGAGTGGGGCTGTTGTATGTGGAGCATATTATTACAATGAGGGTCTGAAGCATATTATTATATTATTATGTCATGTGGGGATGGGGTCTGGAGCATATTATTGAGAGGAAGGAGCATATTATTATAGTATTATCTCATGTGAATGTTATATACACTTACTTTGCAACCTAACTTTGCCAGCAATTTTTATAATATTATATTGATTGTTTTGTGCAACTTACACTGCAAAGTGCAAACTATGCACTTATTCATGATGTTAATTATCGGGGTCCGAAAATTAATATTGTAACTCGCTGTCAGATTCTGGAGCAATTCATCATTGCTCCGGCGCAGTGACAGCTGATCCGAAAATCAGCTGTCCTGCGAGCGGCTTCACTACTCCTTTTCAGAGCAGTGAATCTTTTCTACAGGTCACGCATGCACACAAGAGCCCCGACGTCCGGCGGAAGGAGCCGGACAGGGGCGGACGGATCCCTCTTTGCAACCGAGCGGGTATTGGGAGCATTCACCATCTTCTGATGGCGAATGCTCCCGCACTGAAGCTCCGAATATATTATATTTCAGAGCTTGATAAATTCTGTCCCCATACTAGTGTGGGGACAGCGGGCCAATCCACCATAGGAAGGTAAGTAGGAGATACTGTATCTGTGATATCTCCTGCTTACCTTCTTGATGAATAGCCCGAAAACTTACTTTTTACAATTGCAGGTGAAAATGTTAATTTTCACCTGCTTTTGTAAAAATGAAGTGATGATAAAATGGCATATAAGCCCTTTTTTTCTTGCGGCCCACACACTCTTAGACTTTGAATATTCGGCCCGGTTGGCATTTTGAGTTTGACATGCCTGCACTAGCCGATGCACTGTATGAACTATATTGGTGAAAGATTTCCCTTGAACTTTCTGTAGTGCAGGACAAACGATATTGGGTGTACACACTGACAGATATCTTTAAAGATATCTTTCAGTGAAGTCATCCTGCCACATCTCTGAACAGGCAATTCTTGATGATATCATCAGATTGGCCTGCATATACGTATGACAAAAGACATTGTTAACGACCCGCGGTAGTGCACATCATTGAAGGTTCACTGCATACACGCTGAAAGATATGAAGAATATGAGTGGTATTCAGTATAAAACGTAAACTTCGCTGTCGAAGTTTATGTTTTATATCGGAGCTTTTACCTGCGTTAAAGTATCGGGCGCGCGCCCGCTTATCCCCGTATTCAATATGAAACTAACGAAAACGGGAGCATGCGAACTGGGATTTGTGTAAAGTTACAAAATTTTCCTTAAAAAAATTGTAGGACCCCCCTAAAGTTGTAAAAACATGGGGGATCACTATGGGTACCCCCGTTTTAGCCTTTAAATGAAAGTCGGGGATTTAAATAGCCGCAGCAGGTGTTTTTTCCCGACATTGAAGAAGTGTTGCAGAAGAGCACTTAGGTAATTTTTTTCGTTTTTTTAAGTGGTCCCATCAAATTTGGGGTACATGAAAATGGGTACTAGCATACTTTGATGTCCCTAAAGTCAGTTTTTAAAAATTCTGCATTTGTGCACCTGCCGCTATAAATCTATTCTACAAAACACCTGCCGCATACATGCAGAATAACCCTGAACCTATTTCCCTGTTTTTAAACACTTTTTTCCCTTTTTTTTTTTCACCCCAATTTTTTTATTCATTTTTTGGGGTGTCCCTATTTTTTTTTTTTACTTTTTTTGACACAGCTATTTTTTTTATGCCTGCACCCCTAAACCCCAATTCTGCACTTTTTTTCGCCACCTATTCAGTGTTGAAAAGTTATCCCCGTTTTTTTCAAAGACTTTTCAAACCTGCGAAAAGTCTTTGAAATTGAATACAGTGTAAAACTAAAACCTGCGATAATGACGTCATAGGTGCGATATTAACGCAAAAACGATGTTTTCGCTCCCATATTGAATACCCCTATATATCTTTGAACGATATCGTTATTGTCCATATCGTTCAAAAAATTTGTCTAGTGTGTATGCGTCTTTACAGGTTAGGATCGAGACTATACATTCAATTAATACATTGTTACTTTACCAGAGGGATCATGGACCGGTGGCTGGCCACACCCCATTAAGCAGGGGGCCCTACTGCTGCATATTTGTGGTGGGCCCTTTATGCCTCAGTCTGACACTGCATAGATAGATAGATAGATAGATAGATAGATAGATAGATAGATAGATAGATAGATAGATAGATAGATAGATTTATGTAAAAAAAACTGCAGAGAGGACATTATGGGGATGTACAAAGCTCCTTATACATCAAACGCAGATAATAGTGTATTAGAATAAAATTACAACAGTATTACATCCAATCATAGCTCCCGTCCTGAATGAGGCTGTGCATTGAGAATAATGAGAATTGACTCTTCCGTCTTATAGGGTACATTTACAGCTGAACTCAGTGGGAAATGGGAGGGGGGATTTGTGATTGGTGCCATGCGGGGGGGAGGGGGTAGCGGATGATGGGGTATCTGAAGGGGAAGAGAGGAGGAACATATGAAGTGGGAGGTGAGAACAAGGAAGGGGTTGATCAGTGGCTGATGTGAGAAGGGTGCAGGGCTGATCTCAGGAGTGGGGCTAGCCCACAGAAACTAGCCACACACTGTGAAGCTTTGTATTCTCCCTGTGCTTGCATGGGTTTCCTTAGGGTACTCCAGTTTCTTTCCACATTACAAAGACATACAGTACTGGTAGAGTAACTAGCTTCTGACAAAAAAATAACCCTAGTGTATTTGTGTGTGTGTACATGTGGTAGGGAATACAGATGGTAAGCTCCATTGGGGCAGGAACTGATGCAGAATATGTGTGCGCTATATACTGATAAATAAATACATAAACAATTGCAGCCTACTAGGCACTTAATTACTCAATATAGGGATCACGTCATCATTTTATTATCATACTAATTGTATGGTGTCAAGGAGTCAAGGAGATGGCATAATCAGGTGTTAGGGAATACAATATGAATTATATACTGTAACTCCCACATAACTCACACAGACCTAAATTGGTTGTAACGTGGGAGGTCTGTAAACCAAAGCTTAATATTACAATTTATATTTAGCGCCTAGCTAGTGTTAACAGCTTTGCTATTATAGCAACTGAACATTTACCATAGCCAGGCACAGAACTGTTTTTCATATAGGGTGGGATGTACTAAAGGTAAAAATGCTGTAAACCACCCAAAAATGCAGTTTTTGGGGTTTTTTCAACATTCCCTGAATGTACTAAGCACCAGAATGAGTTGCATTCTGATGCTTCGCCCCGTTAGGTAATACCACCTTCAGGTGGCATTTCCCAATAGAAGCCTATGGGCTTCTTATCGGGACGCTACTGGCTGGGAGAGATCTGATCGGATCCCTCCCATGACCCCCACGGCCGGCGGCCTTCTGCTCACGCACAGAAGGATGCCAGAGGGACTTCTGGGTGTTAAACCTGGAAGTCCGTCTGCCCGGAAGCATCGCAAAGGACAGCTCTTATCGGGAGAGCTGTCATTTGCAAAATTCTTGGTACATATCGCGGTAATGAACCGCGGTATGTACCCAAAGTCAGGGGAGATGTACCGCATCGCAGAAGCAATGCTTAGTACATCCCGCCCATACTGTCTCCTTGCAGAGAGCTATAGCTATTGAACTCAGCGGCTCCTGAATACAGTTATAAGATTCCATGTGACATGTCAGATAAAAATTTATGATCATCAGTAGTGAATGCAGAGCACATGGTCAGGTCCATATTTACACCACACCAATTTAATATATCATTCCTATTCAATGAAGTTACTTTACATATTCATAATCAGAGATATGAATGTGGTACCCCCAAGCTGTAAGAGTACCGCTTTATAGAACCCCTGATGTTAAAATGACCCAGTTTTTGTGAAAAGTGATGGTCATGATGTATTACAAATGCCTTGTTAGTGTTTCACAATGTTTATGTTGAATGCTATACTTTGCCTGGAATTACCCTGCCTTATTTGTTGTGAAAGCACAGTGCCCTATTGCCCTAAAGGAATGGTCTATTCCCTTTTGACTCACACTGTGGCCGTTATGAGGGGGGGCACGAGGCAGGGCTTCCCCATTGAACTGTACAGGGGAGCCCTGTATGTTAAAGCAAGGCTGGCCGGCTGCTATTGGAACTATGGGCCGTGGTGCGCGACTCCGGCGGGAGAAGAGCCGGCGCGTGTTGTAGCTCCGGATGGGAGATATAAAATGCGCTTCCCACCTGACTGAGAGGGGGTCCTGAGGTAACGCCGTCGTAAGGAGGTGGCACAGTCTGTCGGGAGGTGATTGGCGGCCGGACGCGGGCAGTGCAGCTCCAGGACCCTGTGGTCTACGCAGAGTGAGTTCCGGAGCGTCTCTCCACTCTCCGAGAGCAAGTGTTGGCAACCCATCAAGGCAGAGCTCAAGGCAGAGCCAGAGGTAGAGCCGGAGGCGGACGGGGGTATCCAAGACAGCCCTCCCCTTCTTCCTTGCTAAATCCGGAGGCGGAGATAGAGGATTTGTGAGGCGGATCTATCGGAGAGAGGGTGGAGGAGCGCTGGTGAGTGACAGCTCCCTTAGGGACTTGCCGTACTTTGCAAAAAGCACTTAGGAGTGGAAAATAAAGATATAAAAGGTCCCTATATAGTGCAGTGATATGGAAGGAGCTATAGTCACAGTGAAAGCATCATAACATCAGCTGCCTAACTCAGTCAGATTACAGACTCCGCAGACTTTAGGGATTGCAATACTTTCCTCAGTTACTTATACTGCTTTCATCACACCCTCATTAAACTCCGTGAGCCAGTGCCAGTGCCGCCTTAGTGAGGTGCAGTCAAATAATCCTCCCTCTTATTCTGCAAAGATACTCTTAAGCCCACCCATGCTCGTCTCCATGCAGCCTTGGCCTTTTAACCTGTACACAGAGAACAGAGGATTGTAAACTGATTAGCAACAGTGTCAACAGCCCAGAACAGGATTATAAGTAGACACTTTCTTGACAGTATAGCGCAGGAAGCAATCTCTGCCTCATTAAACAAACCGGCTTAGTAGGGGAGTCAATACAGTAACGCAGAAATAGTCACGGGATTTAAACAATTAACTAACACAAACCATCTGCATTTCTCATGAGCTTGTAGTCTCATTAGAGCAACAATTGTGCACCATCGTTAACAACTTAGTTGGCCGGCCACTTGGGGACTGTAATATATATAAAGGTTATTATACTGCATGTTACTACTGTTGTGGTATTTAAGTAATGATATATTTATTGCATGAATTCTGATAACGACTAGAAGTACTGGGTTAACCCTTTTAATTTGCAGATAGACAACTGTGAAGGAGTCTTTGTTCCAGTATAATAAACTATTCATTGGACAAATGTGTCCCTTTACTGTAGTGCACTATTGTAATGTATATGTGATTTGTGTAATGTATTGAGTCATATGCTCTGTATTGAGTATTACATTTGTTCACTTGTCACTCTTTGAAACGACATTAAACCTGTTGCGATATCTCCAGAAAAGCAAAAGTTCCAGAGTGAAACTTATTTGGCATGGTGGCGAGACATTCCTAACACACTGCCGTACCGGATATCACTTTAGGGGGGTGTTACAAAGTTGGCGTCCCAAGAACAGGATACGAAACCTGAAATTAAATCAAGATGTCACTGGAACGTTCAGCAGGAGATTCATCCCCTGGCAATGGCACAATTAAACCCTATAACAATGCCATATTATTTTGGGGCCCCGTGGCTCCCAACATATACAGGGGATGAACAAGATGTAGAGTCGGAAGGTAATTCTCTAAGGGAGTTTAAAAATAAAATGGGGAGCATGTTCCGATTATATCCTTTAACAGACCGTCAGCAAGTTGAAATACTAATTGGACAATTAAAAGGGTCCGCCTTAAGAGAAGTTACTTCCTGGTCACGAGAAGAAAAGCTTAATATTGACCAAATTCTACAAAGGTTGGCTGATACCTTCGATATCCGTACCGTGTCAGAATTAAAAATTAAATTTTATGCCCGAAAGCAGCATTTTGTTGAGTCCCTCCGCAGTTTTGCACTGAGCCTCCAAGAAGCGCTGCGTCGAATCCAAGCTGTGGATGCAACCGAGGTGCGAAACATCAATGAAACCTTAGTTAATCAATTTGTTGAGGGGTCTCGAGGGGAGAGCACTAGAGCACAATTACGTCTGCTGCGAATGCAAATGCCACTAAGCACTTTTCTTGATTTCAAAGAAGCCTCTATTAAAATGGTGGGATCTGCCAGGAGCGATGATGTCATGTTCCCCGAGATGCCAGGCTTTCAGGAAATAGCTCGAGATTCATCTGTAGGGGGTCTAACTACGATAAAAGGGAACTTGGCCCAAAGCGTTCAGTCCATCACTGTGGATCCGTTGTAGACTTTGACAAGTCAGGTGGAGAAGTTAGCGGTTGGACTAACTGAGATGTGTCAGGAGATTAAAAAAATCGCAAAGCATACAGGGGAGCCTAGAGAAGAAAACTGGCACCAGGAAAGGGGAAGAGTAACTTCTGATTGGTGGGCTCCACCCCACTCCAACGGGCGACAACCAACAGATCAATTCGATTCAATGGGACGCCCAATATGCCGCAAATGTAATCGCAGTGGACACATTGAGCGGAATTGTACCCCAACAGATTCTTTAAACTCCAATGCCCCGAGGATGGAGAACAATCCTCGGGGGTCTCAAGTCGAATAGATCCAACTCCGGAGAAATGGTGGCCACAATATGTGGGGCGCTGTCCAGTTGTCCCTGTTCATTTGAATGGAATAGAAATACCCGCTATGCTTGATACTGGGTCCCAAGTTACCACCATACAGTCCAAAGCCTATCAGAAATATTGAAAAAATTAACCTATCTTTCTTCCGCCACCCACGTGGCTACAGCTGATTGCCAGTAACAGCCTGGGAATCTCTTGCCAGGGGTATTGGGAAACAGACATTCAAGTGGGAAGGGCAATTCTACCAAAACAAGGGTGTATCATTACCAATGTGGAAGACGACAATGCCGTAGCTGTCATAATTGGAATGAATGTCCTTCAGAACTGCCCTGAGGAGCTTATTATGGCCTTAAAGGCCGAACTTTATCAGAAGAGAACGACAGAACGGCAAGTCTTGCAGCATACTATTAAAGTCATCCAAGGTCACCAGAAGTTGGCCAACTCAGAAGGGGAAATAGGGAAAGTCCGAGTGGCAGACAGTCAACCCATAATTCTCCAGCCCAATGCAGAAACTGTAATCTGGGCCAAAGCACGCTGTGGTCCCCAAGGGACCAGTTACGAGGCTATGGCTGAACCAAATGAGACCCAAGGTCAAGAAGATTTAGTGGTGGCCAAATCGTTAGTGAAAATCCAGGATGGACGCGTACCACTGCGTATTCTAAATCCTCATAACCATCATGTCCGACTTTTCAAGCATCATCCTATAGCTAAATTGTCTCAAGTCACTTTTCAGGATGTTATTGACCCAAGGTTCATTACCAAGCAACACAGTACGACAACAAAAACTGATCAGAACTCGGAGGAGAAACCATGGTGGAGCACCATCCAAATTGGGGATGAAGAGACGACAGTTGGCATGAGGGAAGGAGTTCTCCAAGTGGTTCAAGAATGTTCAGAGGCCTTCAGTGCGGATCCCTCCAACTTTGGGAAGGTTGACTGTATCATGCACCAGATTCCAACTGGAAATGCTAGCCCGATTAAAGAAAGACATCGTCGCCTTGCCCCGGCTTTATATCAGCCAGTAAGAAAGATGTTGCAAGACATGGAGGCATCGGGAGTCATCACAGAGAGTCATAGCCCATGGGCAGCCCCGATGGTCCTTGTAAAGAAAAAAGATGGAAAGTTACGATTTTGTATCGACTACCGAAAACGTAACAATGTTACCCATAAAGATGCATATCCCCTCCCAAGGACTGAGGAATCATTGGCAGCCTTAAAGACGGCGAAATACTTTTCAACCCTTGATTTGACCAGTGGATATTGGCAGGTGCAGGTGGCTCCCAAGGATAGGGAAAAGACCGCCTTTACGACCCCAATGGGACTATTTGAGTTTCTAAGAATGCCTTTCGGGCTCTGTAATGCCCCCGGAATGTTCCAACGGCTGATGGAGCATTGTCTCGGCCATAGAAATTTCGAAATGGTTCTGCTATATTTGGACGATGTGATCGTATTTTCCCAAACCTACCAAGGCCATCTCCAGCACTTAAGAGAAGTGTTCGGACAGCTTGTTAAGTATGGACTCAAATTGAAACCATCCAAATGTCATCTTCTCAAGCCAAAAGTATCATATTTGGGGCACATCATGTCAGCTGATGGAATTTCACCTGACCCCGACAAGATCCAAGCCGTCTGAGAATGGCCTATCCCACGCACCATTAGAGATGTACGATGATTCCTAGGCTTCATCGGGTACTACCGGCGTTTTGTTGAACATTTTGCAGAGATTGCAGCCCCGATCCTAGAACTCTTGAGAGGAGTCCCCAACTCTGGGCACACAAGAAATCTCCCGATAGAGTGGACCTCAAAGTGCCAGGAAGCTTTCGATCAACTGTGAATCGTCTTGACTGAAGCACCTTTGTTGGCCTATCCCAACTATGGACGCCCCTTCCGCCTGTATACAGATGCCAGCAATCAAGGTCTAGGAGCAGTCCTATCACAGGAGAAGGAGGGGCAAGAGTGTGTTATCGCCTATGCCAGCAGGAGTATAAAAAGAACTGAGAGAAACTACGCCAATTACAGCGCCTTCAAACTGGAATTGCTGGCACTGGTGTGGGCGGTCACCGAAAAATTCAAGAATTATCTCTTGGCCACTCCAGTTGTCACCTATACTGATTGTAACCCATTGGTTCATCTACAAACTGCACAATTAGGGGCCCTTGAGCAACGGTGGGTTTCCCGATTGGCTAATTTCGACATCCAATATCGAAGTGGCCGAGTAAATGTCAACGCTGATGCTCTATCTAGGATATCCCACCAAAAAGAACAAGGGGAAATGGAAGACATGGAAGAAGCAATTGAAATGCCTACCTTTCAGCCAGTTCAGAGTACTTCAATCCAGAATACCATCATTTCTGACAATCGGCCCAATAGTCCCCCTCTAAGTGATGATGCAGGAAGACTGTGGCTACAGAAGCAAAGGAGTAGCCCCATTATCCAGCAAATCGTAACGTTAATCCAAAATCACAGGCAATTATCCAAGCAGGAAAGACAAAGTGCTCCATTGGAAGTTTTGAAACTATGGAGGCAACGGGAAAGGATGACAGTACAACACGGCTTATTAGTTCGAAAAAGCATTGACCCTAAAACACATCTCCTGATAACCCAGATCGTGGTACCGAGGGTGGAGGCAGAGACCATTCTAAGGACTTATCATAATGGTTCTGGCCACTTCGGTCATCAGAAAACTGAAGCCACCATCAGAAAACGGTTCTACTGGATAAATATGCGGGAAAGTATCGAAACCTGGTGCCAAGAATGTGTCCCTTGTGCCTTTAAAAAGAAAGCACCGACCTCACAAAAATCTCCTTTACATTCTATTGAAACTTGTCATCCCCTGGAGATAGTCACCCTTGACCATGTCAAATTGGAAAGAAGCCGAACAGGCTATCAATATGCCCTCACTATAGTGGATCACTACACCAAGTATGCTGTTATCTTGCCAGTGTGGGACATTACCGCCCAAACCACGGCCGAAATATTCTGGAGGGCCTTTGTTCGACCGTATGGCTACCCCGAGAAAGTTCTGACAGACCAGGGGTCTGCTTTCGAATCGCATCTATTCAAGGAACTGTGCCAATTGTACAGATGCGACAAACTGCGAACCACCGCCTACCATCCACAAGGGAATGGTGTCTGTGAGAGAATGAATCAGACCCTCATCAACCTTCTCAGAGCCATTCCCCTACAACAACGAAATGAGTGGCCTACCCTACTGGCTGAGTTGGTCTATATCTACAATAATACCATACACCAGACCACCGGGTATACCCCGTGCTATCTGTTATTTGGGCGACAGGGCCAATTGCCCGCAGACATACAGCTAGAAGTGTCTTTAGAGGAACCACAAGACTCCCACCATCAACAGGAATGGGTAGCTGAGCATCAGTCTAGGTTAAAAATAGCCTATGTTCTGGTAAATCGACAAAGTCAGAGAGCTCAAGATAAACAGAAACGAAATTACGATCTCACTGCCCATGCTGAACCATTACCCATTGGGATTCAAGTATGGAAGAAAAAAAATCATCGAACCAGCAAATTAGACTATCAATGGGAAAAGACCCCCTACACCATAGTTGAGAAACCCAGAGAGGGTATAGCTCTGTATCTTATCCAAAGAAAGGATGGCAGTCACAGACATCTAGTTCACAGAGACCTACTTAAAGAGTATGGTCATCCAACTACTAGTTGTATGGACATGTATAAATCAGACCGACAGCGGTCAGAAACTCCTCAGACTGAAAAACGAGTTGATTATATGAATCTATTGATGAGCATGTATTGGCCTGTCCATTGTAGCTCCAGTGAACCTTCAAGGGGTCAAGACAGTTCGATCCTCTCTGATGAAACCGAGAGGTCTCCAAGTCGTCCAACAACTGATCTGACCACCTCAGGACTCAGGCGCTCAATAAGAAGCACCAGGGGAAGATTACCCCAAAGATACCAACAGTGACATTGCAATTGGTGCCAACCAATGTTAAATGTGAACATTAAAAATAACTATTGTGATATATACCTCTGCGTGTGGTCACGCATGTTTTAGAGGGGGGAATGTGGTACCCCCAAGCTGTGAGAGTACCGCATTATAGAACCCCTGATGTTAAAATGACCCAGTTTTTGTGAAAAGTGATGGTCATGATGTATTACTAATGCCTTGTTAGTGTTTCACAATGTTTTTGTTGAATGCTATACTTTGCCTGGAATTACCCTGCCTTATTTGTTGTGAAAGCACAGTGCCCTATTGCCCTAATGGAATGGTCTATTCCCTTTTGACTCACACTGTGGCCGTTATGAGGGGGGGCACGAGGCAGGGCTTCCCCATTGAACTGTACAGGGGAGCCCTGTATGTTAAAGCAAGGCTGGCCGGCTGCTATTGGAACTATGGGCCGTGGCGCGCGACTCCGGCGGGAGAAGAGCCGGCGCGTGTTGTAGCTCCGGATGGGAGATATAAAATGCGCTTCCCACCTGACTGAGAGGGGGTCCTGAGGTAACGCCGTCATAAGGAGGTGGCACAGTCTGTCGGGAGGTGATCGGCGGCCGGACGCGGGCAGTGCAGCTCCAGGACCCGGTGGTCTATGCGGAGTGAGTTCCGGAGCGTCTCTCCACTCTCCGAGAGCAAGTGGTGGCAACCCATCAAGGCGGAGCCAGAGGCAGAGCCGGAGGCAGACGGGGTATCCAAGACAGCCCTCCCCTTCTTCCCTGCTAAGTCCGGAGGCGGAGATTGAGGATTTGTGAGGCGGATCTATCGGAGAGAGGGTGGAGGAGCGCTGGTGAGTGACAGCTCCCTTAGGGACTTGCCGTACTTTGCAAAAAGCACTTAGGAGTGGAAAATAAAGACATAAAAGGTCCCTATATAGTGCAGTGATATGGAAGGAGCTATAGTCACAGTGAAAGCATCATAACATCAGCTGCCTAACCCAGTCAGATTACAGACTCTGCAGACTTTAGGGATTGCTCCCAAGCTCCGTCAGCAATACTTACCTCAGTTAATAATACTGCTTTCATCACACCCTTATTAAACTCCGCGAGCCAGTGCCAGTGCCGCCTTAGTGAGGTGCAGTCAAATAATCCTCCCTCTTATTCTGCAAAAATACTCTTAAACCCACCCCTGCTCGTCTCCATGCAGCCTTGGCCTTTTAACCTGTACACAGAGAACAGAGGATTGTAAACTGATTAGCAACAGTGTCAACAGCCCAGAACAGGATTATAAGTAGACACTTTCTTGACAGAATAGCGCAGGAAGCAATCTCTGCCTCATTAAACAAACCGGCTTAGTAGGGGAGTCAATACAGTAACGCAGAAATAGTCACGGGATTTAAACAATTAACTAACACAAACCATCTGCATTTCTCATGAGCTTGTAGTCTCATTAGAGCAACAATTGTGCACCATCGTTAACAACTTAGTTGGCCGGCCACTTGGGGACTGTAATATATATAAAGGTTATTATACTGCATGTTACTACTGTTGTGGTATTTAAGTAATGATATATTTATTGCATGAATTCTGATAACGACTAGAAGTACTGGGTTAACCCTTTTAATTTGCAGATAGACAACTGTGAAGGAGTCTTTGTTCCAGTATAATAAACTATTCATTGGACAAGTGTCCCTTTACTGTAGTGCACTATTGTAATGTATATGTGATTTGTGTAATGTATTGAGTCATACGCTCTGTATTGTGTATTACATTTGTTCACTTGTCACTCTTTGAAACGACATTAAACCTGTTGCTGTATCTCCAGAAAAGCAATAGTTCCAGAGTGAAACTTATTTGGCATGGTGGCGAGACATTCCTAACACACTGCCGTACCGGATATCACTTTAGGGGGGTGTTACATGAACTACACCTAATATGTCCAACAGAATGATCTTCCTGGTGTATTTATGTCTACACTTAGGTAAATGTATACTTATTGCATGTATTATTAAGATTTGCTGATGTATGAAAGGAAATGTATGGCCTGTATAACAATACCTGGGCGGAATGCACCAACATAGGCCCTGATTCAGAGCTGGACGCTCTGACCAGAGCGCTCGCTCTGAATCAGGGCCCACCTCCATTAATATGGAGCGTCCTCCTGGACGCTCGTATAGCTGTGGGTCACCACCCACAGCATATACGAGCGTGCAAAATGATGGTCGCGATGGTCTTGACCATCGCGACCATCGGAACTGCGAGTGAAACCCTGCGGTTGGGTTTCTCAACCGCAAGGCAAGGAGTGATTTTGGCTCTATCAGAGCCAAAATCACTCCCACTGACATCACTAGTGATGTCAGTGGGGCCGGCTTCAGACGGTAGGCGTTTCCTTGGGAACGCCTCCGTCTGGCAGGCACACCCCCGGCATGACCAACAAAGGGGGCGTGCTGTCAGTCACCATCGACAGCACGCCCCCTTTGATGAGACACTCCGAGCGAAGGAAAGTCCTTCGCTCGTCGGGTCTTGCGCATGCGCACGACGGAGCTCCCTCCGTCGTGCGCATGCGCAGTGGGGAACATTGAACCACTTCCGAGCGTACTGCCGCTCACGAGTGGGTCTGAATGACCCCCATAGTGCGGTACATACCGCCAGACACCGCAGTCGTACTGATCACATATGCACTAACATACAGTATACGATCAGTACAGCAAAAGACAGCTCTTTTGATAAGAACTGTCCTTTGCGATCCACGCTACATCGTGGACTTCGGGAGTCCATCTGCACATGCGCAGAGTGACGCGGCGCCCACGAGGCATGCTGGGAGGGATCCGATCAGATCCCTCATACCAGCACAATGCGGTAGAAGCCCATAGGCTTCTATAGGGTAACACCAGCTAAAACTGGCGTTACCCTCCGCATTGGAGCCCCGGCAGCCACACAATAGTGCATAAGGAAAATTCAGTAAAACCCGGGAAACTAGTGCATCTTGCCCTCTGGCTATTCCTGAATATACTGTCTTTCTCAACATGGGGGGAAAATTCAATTAGCTTTAATAATTTATCAGGAGAGAAAAAGGGAGGTAGCCTCGGGCTTTATCGCCTGGCAGCTGTTAGCTGTTTTTCTCTCTCTCATACTCACTGTTAGGCAGGTCCTGGCGTAGCGGTGCGCAGCTCAGGCAGCTTCTCCATTGCTCCTCTTCATGGGCAGAGCACACCACAGAGAGATAGAGGATGTGCCTGCGTGGCGTGACGTCTTTGCTTATGTCTTGCATGTAGTATGCAGGCAACATGCTTTTGCTGGCAGTGGCACTGCTTATAACAATCCTGCCAGGCCTGCCCATGAAACTGCTGCACTGGCTGCCTCAGCCTGTCTGTCACAGGCACAGCAGCACAGCGAGGGCAGCTGTAAAGGTGCTCAGAAATATTGAGACCCGGACGCTAAGCCATGATCGTTCGTATCCAAAAGGGGCAAGTTATACAAATTCCATGATCGCACTTTATTGCGTAAGGACGCCCTCTGTGTCTTAGAGAGCGCGCACAGTGTAAAGACACCCAATTTTCTTTCTTAGCACACGTCATCTCCAGGAAATGTATGATTAAACAGTAACATCGAGAGCCATCGGAGCTGCACTTAGCGCTTGAGGTGGACCCTACCCCGCCGCATGTACTGCAGTCACTGCAGGCTGAAATACAACCAAGTGATGTGTACAATGACGCCTCCATGCTAATTATGGACACCCATTAATAGCCATTTTGACGCCCAGACATGCAAGCATTCGCAGTACCACTCCCCCGTTCACAAGCACCTTCCCCTGTTACCACCCACAAACGGCACTATCTGTCACTCATAGTAGCGCTTCAGTCTTTGTGCTACAAGCGCATGATTCCCGATCGCTGTGACTGGCTTGTGCACGTGCACTGTGATGCATACGCATTTGCAGACGGGCGACTATCGGCCATTGGGCCTGATTCAGAGGCGCTCGCAAAAAGCGGGCGCTGTTTTTTTTAGGAGCGGCCTCCTGGACCACCTACAGCTATAGCGAGCAGCCATGATGATTGTCGCGATGGTCAAGACCATCGCGACCATCGGGATTGCGACGAGACCCTTGTGGTAGGGTCTCATGGCCGCAAGCCCCAGAGAGCTTCTGGCTCAAATAGAGCCGGAAGCTCTCCCACTGACATCACTGGTTATGTCAGTGGGGCCACCCACAAACGGCAGGTGTTCGCATGGGAACGCCTCCGTTTGTGAAGCCACCCCCCGGCCACGCCTACAAAATGGGGCGAGCTGACGATCAACATCGACAGCCGCCCCTTTTGTAGTGAGTCCCGGAGCGAGTGCTTTTTGCGCTCGCTTCGGGGCTTGCGCACGCGCAGTGCACATGCCGTGCGTGCGCACTGGGCCACCATCGACCCACCAGCGAACGCAATGCACTTGCGAGTTGGTCTGAATCAGGCCCATAGTGTGCGATCACAGCTTAGAGTGCAGGTCTAAATCGGTCCCTCAGTCCTCAAGGTCTCCTAACAGTCCAGGTTTTAAAGATATCCATGCTTAAGCCCAGACAATCTGAGCACAAACATGGACATCTTTAAAGCCTGCACTATTATAGTTCCTTTAGGACTTAGTTTAAGAACCATTGGTCTAACTCTATCTATCCACAGTTGGTTATCTTTTAATTCAATGGTGTAGAAGTAATCACCGAGCCCTACAGAGAAACATTGAGATGGATGATGCAGTCTCCCACTCTCCTGTGCATGTGCAGTAAAACCCTCTAAGAATGCAGGGAGATGCTGAACTGCATGTACTCATAAGTTATGTTACATAGGCAAATTCAGGGAGGGGTTCCGGTAGCCTGGAAACCCCCCTCCCCAGCCAACATCATAAAGACCATAATATAAATAGCAAATTATACTAAAGTTGATTGTTTTTACGATCACCTCAGTGTCACAAATTAAATAATTTGCAATACCTATTGATCTTTTAAACTGTATGAGCCAGTAATGAATACACTTGTGCACCAACTAGGAGATCTATTTGGTCAGTTATTAATACTGTATAATAATACACTATCCATGCATAAGGAGACCAATATGTACATATATGTCCAGGCCAGGGCTAGGTTCTTCTGCCGCTCCCCCAGACTCCCGGACTTGCTCAAATGATCTGGAATGAAGCCCACATCTGAAATAAAAACATAAAACTAAAACAGGATGGCCCTACTTCTGCATATAATGGCATACTGTGACCGCTGGTCCAGTATATGTCAGAATTATTACAAACGCTATACTTTGTATGACATCTATTATAGCTGGTTCAGTGCTGAATATGCCACACTTGCTTTAAAATCAAGCTTTGTTTAAACACAGTGTATGAACAACTGGAAAGTGTATTATCTTTACCACTTTCTTCCATGTACGTATGAGGTATATGTTATTACTATCTGAAATACCCGGCGTTGCCCGGGTTTAAATCTTCAAGTATTGAGTTTTATTGTGTGATGTCGTCCAAATCCATCCAGTGGAAGGCCCAGAACAGGCTGCCTGGGTCAAAGTTCTTTCTGGCGCACTCCGCAGTGAGGTCCGACCAGGTCCCCAACCACTCCATTAGGCATCCCAGAAGAAACGCCACCCCTCTGTGAATTTTTCATCCAAATCATCCAGTGGAAGGCACAGAACAGGCTCCCAGGGTCAAAGTGTACACCAACGGGAGGTCTGACCGGGACCTCAACTCCCTAGTATGTCTTCTGGGATCCAATGTTACCACTCTGGGAAATTTTAATCCAAATTAGGTGGCGTCGTCCAAATCCATCCAGTGAATGGAACAGGCTCCCTGGGTCAAAGTGCTTTCAGGCACACTCCATCGTAAGGTCTGACTGGTACCCCACCCACTCCATTAGGCATCCAAGCCCAATTGACACCCCTCTGTGAAATTTTTATTCAAATCCATCCAGTGGAAGGCCCAGAATCGGCCTACCGGGGCAAAGTTCTGGCCAGCGTATACCAACCGAAACCTCAACCCCCTAGTATGTATTCTGGGATCCAATGTCACCACTCTGTGAAGTTTTCATCCAAATTATGTGATGTCGTCCAAATCCATCTAGTGCAAGGCACAGACCAGGCTCCCTGGGTCAAAGTTCTGCCTAGCGTCCCCGGGTCAAAGTTCTGCCCAGCGTACACCAACAGGAGGTCTGACCGGGATCTCAACACCCTAATATGTCTTCTGGGGTCCAATATTACCTCTCTGTGAAGTTTGCATCCGAATTCATCCAGTTTCAAGGCTCAGAACAGACTCCCCGGGTCAAAGTTCTGCCCAACGTATACCAGCTGAAGTTCTGACCGGGATCCTATTATTTAAAGGTCAACACTTCCTTATTGAATATTTTCGCCTATAATTTTGTTTTTACTATCCGAATATTTGCCTACGGTACCAACTGTGATTCACATTTATTTCGAACAACACGCAATATTTTTATAGTAGATATCCAACAAAAGTTAAGTTTTAAATATCTATAACCATATCATAGATTCATATAACAGTTATTAAGAGTGCCCCACAATGGGAATTTTATTTTTCTTTTGCCTGTCCAAAATATATATATATAAAGCAGTAATATATTTATTCACGGGAGCACCACCAACACTATAAAAAATTTTCAGGCGTTCACTCCAGTGATATATTCTCATTGTTGGTCTATTAATATTTAATATTTAACATTTAGTCAACACGTTTAAACTAGGGATGAGCGGGTTCGGATCTCAGAGAACCAAACCCACCCAAATTTTGGGTACCCAGGGTGATCCGAGGCAAAACCTTGCGATCCCGCTGTCGGGTTGCGAGGTTTTGTATTGACCGGGCTTAACGCTGATTGGCTGAGAGAGCCGTCTGTCACAGCTCTCAGCCAATTAGCATTAAGCCCATTAAATATGCACACAGTCAGGAAGCAAAAGAAGATGGTGCCCACCATCCCACGCTGCCTGACACGGCTGGCACCCCCCACTGCCGACACCGCCGGCACCCCCACTGGCAGCATCCCCCGCTGCCGACACCACTGCTGCCGACACTGCCGGCACCCCTGCACTGCTGCCACATGTGCTAAGGACACAGTCAGCAACCCCCACACTGCTGACACTGCCAGCACTCCCACACTGAGGACACCACCAGCACCCCTGCATTGAGAACACCTCTGCACTGCTGACACAGTCAGCAAACCTGCACTGAGGACACTGCTGGCACCCCCTCTCTGCCGACACCACCGCCACCCTGCATTGAGAACACCCCTGCACTGCCAACACTGTCAGCACACATGCACTGAGGAAACCACTGGCACCCCCACTCTGCCAATACCGCCGTCACACTGCATTGAGAACACCTCTGCACTGCCGACACAGTCAGCAAACCTGCACTGAGGACACTTCTGGCACCCCCGCTCTGCCGACACCCTGCATTGAGAACACCCCTGCACAGCCAACACAGTCAGCAAACCTGCACTAAAGACACCACTGGCACTGCCGACATCACCAGTACCCTTCATTGAGGACACTGACAGCACCGCAGCACTGCCATCCCTTGTACTGAGGACACTGTCAACAACCCCCGCACTGCAGACACAGCGAGCAAACCTGCACTAAAGACACCACTGGCACTGCCGACATCGCCGGTACCTTTCACTGAGGACACTGCCAGTACTGCAGCACTGCCATTCCATGTACTGAGGACACCGTCAGGTACCTCTGCACTGCCAACACAGCCAGCAAACCTGCACTGAAGACACCGCTGGCACCCCGCTCTGCTGACACCGCTGATGCCCTGCACTAAGGACATTGCCAGCACCGCAGCACTGCCATTCCATGTACTGAGGACACCGTCAGCAATCCCGCTCTGCCGACACTGCTGTCACAGTAAGTGCACTATTGGTGTATTCAACCCACACTGTATAACACACTGTATCTGTGTTGGAAATTGGAAGCTGAACTGCCACATGTTAGTGCCGCCCATTAGCTTAGTCAGCCAGCTAGCTGGATGCAACCTTTTGGCCTTAGCTAGATGAAAAAATTTATATTGTGTGGTGGTCAAAATTGATTGGAAATGACTGGAAATAAATGTTATTGAGGTTATTAATACTGTAGGAACAAAAATAGGCCAATTTTATGTGATTGTAGCTGTTTTTTTTATTTTTTAAGAAAAAAATCCAGATCCAAAACCAAAACCCGAAAAACAAAACACGGAGGTGAGGTTTTGGCAAAACCAATCCAGATCCAAAATCAGGGGAGATCCAGATCCAAAACCAAAACACGGGGGTCAGCACACATCCCTAGTTTAAACAGATCCTGTGCATTAATCTTCTCCCATACCCCCTTTCCTAATTTTTCTTAGACATACAAACATACAGACCAATGAATTTTATATACTGTATAAGATGGACAAGTAGGTTCTAAACCATTATGTGCATTATCTTTTGTCATATTTTAGGTTCTATATATTAATGAGATATAGAAAAGCTGTCACACAGCTGTAGTTTTGTGACAAGATTCTATTACAAGTTGCATGGAGGCTAAAGCTGGTGCAGGGTGCTATTTTATCAAGGAAATTTGTATGCAATTGAGGAGGAAAAGAGGAATGAAGATGAGAAGCTGGAGGTAAAGTGTGCTATCTTTGCCACTCACTGACATAGATGAGCTAGATACTAAAATGGACATCATTGTGAAATATATAATTTTTGATTACCAGTAATGTTGAGACTTGAAAATATAAGTATACCATTTCTCATGCTTTTATTACCTTGTTTGCTTATGTATTATCTTTAAGAGTGATGCTCTGGCACACGTCTGTATCTGATAGACGAATCTGTCACAGGCTGTACAGGGAGTGGCTGATGCAGGTCTGGTTGTGGATATATTGGGATCAGTGTAATTTATGGATGAGATAAATGTGATAAAGGGAGAAAGGAATGAAACAGAAGCAGCATATGGACCGCTGTCAAGTATATTATATTTGCCAGCCACTGGCCTGGTTTAGATATGTCCATAATGGAACCATAGTGTAAGATACTATTATCTTTAATGCAGGGGAGGGAAATAATTGGCGCTCAAACTGCTGTTGAACTATACTTCCCAGCACACCCTGCAACAGTTTTAGCATGGCCATATAGAAAAACTGTGGCAGAACATGCTGGTGTGTGTAGTTCTACAAGAGCTGGGGGCCACTTATTGCTCTCCCCTGCTTTAATGAATAATGATGTTGATAGTGAAAAAAATAAGAATGTGTTTAACAGTTGTTTACAGAGGTTACAGACCAGTCACAAATTACAGGCTTCTTATCACTGAATACTGTATTTGCAGTACCCACAAATATTATCCCCAAAGATATCTGCTGCGTCCTCCAATTTCAGCCACAGAGGCAGCCCTCATGGGATTCTATTGGGGCTGCTTTACTGCAGAATTTACCAAGCTTAGAAAGCGAAGCCATTGGCGTTAGCCATTGTAATCTCTGGGCTGCATAACAGGGGTAGACTGGCCTACTGGTGTACAGGGTAAATCCCCAGTGGGCCCGTTTATAAAGTGTAAATAAATTATTTATACATAAAATAAAAAATGAAAGGAAAAAAAAAAAAAAAAACCCCAATGATCTGCAGCTCCCTGCTTTTTCAGCAGAAGCATTTCCGCTATACCAGGTGTGTTTGAGCTCTTGTAATCTTTCTAATCTATTTCATTTCTTTTATTGACTCTTGCTATTGTTAACCCGTTCTGCGTATTCATGTAACTTATATTGATACTTTAATATGTAAATTATTGCACCACACACACACGGATAAGTTAATGAGATATATGCTTTTAATAAGTGAAATAGAACACTTTCAAGTTGTGTTAAGCTTTTCTCATCAATATAGACAAAAGGACAATAACATCTTATTTCATTCCATTCGTAAAACTTTGAGGTTCAGTAGTGTGCAGGGATGTTTCCATAGCCTTTACTTCTTGACTCCTCCCCCATGTCCTCCGTGGTGGTGCCCACCATGTCCTTGTCCTTGTCCTTGGCCTTGTTTCTGGCATGGGTCAACTGGAGCACATGGATCTAGAAAAGAAATAAACATAAAATAATGGGCATATGTACCATAAGTGAGAATTTTTTAAAATGGAGATGTTGCCCATAGCAACCAATCAGATTATACTTAACATTTAACTAGCACCTTCTTCGACAGATAGCTGCTAGAATCTGATTGGTTGCTATGGGCAAAATATCCATTTCTAAAAACTATCACTTTAGTAAATTTATCCCTAAATAGTGATACTTAGTCAAAGGGAAACACTCCTGTTTAATTGGCATATGTTTGCAGTCTATGAACGAAACATATATACAGTAGTGACTGTAGGTGTTCAATTAGCATTTTGTATAAAGATGAATTTGGGGGAACATTCACAATGTATTCTCTATGAAAATCACCTACACACAAGCTCTAAACTTGCATACACACACATCGATTTAGTAAATGAATGATTTTAGTAAACGATTTTCGTTCATCTTTTCAAGGGAAAAATTAACGAAAATCGTTTACTAAAATCAGTCAATTACTAAATGTAATAAACAATTTTTTTGAACTACAAACGATTTTTGCATATTCCCTTACTGAAAATCGTTGAGTTGGTCAGTCTGACTGAACTACAAATTACAAACTACAAATGTGAACACGCATGAATGATAATCGTTCATCGTCTTAACTCAGAAAGTGAATGATTTTTTCAACGATTGAACGATAAACGATATCGTTATCGATAATCGTTCAAAAAATCATTGTGTGTGTACGCACCTTAAGTAATGTGTATTAAATTATTACCTTGGCATTGTGGTGGTGGACAAGGATCCTGGCATTTGGAAGTCTGGTCCTGGCATATATCCACTGGAGCACATGCTGAAAGGAGGTACAGTACAGTAAGGTACAATTATATCAGACAAGTGTTCATTGAAAAACATATTTATTATTTGCTTATTGGTTAAGAATTAAATAATGATCAATTAGTTATCTATTTCTATTACCATCTTCAGATCAGTATTATAACAACAGAGTATGGTTGCATAAAAAAAGGTAACATTATAACACACGTCTAAGCAAATAGAAAGTTGTTTCACATTTGATCACAGGAACACCAAATAATGGCAGCTCCTTCAGAATTCTTAGCAGTGTTTTCCAGCAGTCACAACACAAATAGGTAATATTATAACATACGTCACTTTGTAGCCTTTATTCTCAGAAGATACTTACGGTCTTTGCATTGCTGTGCACCCTTTGCTGACATGGTTGTCTGTGTTGGAGGAGTTTATCTGGTGAAATAAGGTCACAAAGAAAGATAAACCAACACAGGGCAAAAATGCTACTTATATACAAATCTCCTGCCATACCCCTATTAGTTGAGCAACATTTCACACACAAAAATGAGGTAATAAGATGCCTAATTGATACCCTGAGCATTATATGATTCCTATCATTTGCATACCTTTGAGGCAAGGTGTAGCTTGTTAAGATTTGTAATGCAACATGATTTGTTACTAGTAACAGAAATGTGAATCACTCCCTAACAAACATTACAAAATGTTAAATCCGATAACTATAAATATATAGAAAATACTGTCGTTTGTATTGTAACTTACTGTATAGTCATACGTGCTGCAGTCACTAGGAGAGAACATTTTATTTGGGTTCACACACACAATATATGTGTAATACCAATGTTTTATTTAAAAAATATATGTCATAAGGAAGGATGACCGATGGCAAATCCACCAGAAGTTATAAAACCAGTTTGGCAGCACACAGTAAAATAATGAATGGCTCAGTTAAACATTTGGAGCCAAAACCAGAAGGATTCATCAACAATACAGTAATTCGTGTAGAGAACCTTATGTGGGATATTGCTTAAATGTATAAATTACTCACAGACACCACTGATCTGTTCACTGATTTTGTTACATGTCATAATTGCTATTAATTGTTACTGCATACTGGAAATTCATCATTGGTCTTTCAGCAGCACATGTAATTTGGTTGCTGGTGATGATGTTATTATTATTATTATTATTATTATTATTATTACATTGTAATATATTTGAATTAGTATCCTTCTCTCATTTTTATATCAAAATGGTTATTCCTATATGTTCAGGTCATTCTACCACTACATGTGATAATTTCCTATATTACTACTTTTACCATACAGTATGTACTTTTGGCCCTCTAATTCTTTAAGTGTTCAAATTTGTTGCATCACATCATTCTACTACCAAACTGATATTATTTTAGATATATATGTGAATGCCTACTGGTACTGTGGTACATGGAGTACCTGAATGTACTGTCTCTCACCGCTTCACGGTGACTCTCCTCTGTTCCGGCTATGGCGTGGGTATGGCATCCATGACCAGCAGGGCCCCCGAATACTCGGGTGCTTAGTACAAAGTACCTGATGGAGGGAACACATGTGGACAACAGGTGCTGTGCAGTAAAGAAATATTGGGCGCCAGACCAGCTCATGATACAATAACAGGAAAACTTTATTTACACTCCTCCATATCCTCCAGCACAGTAAGCGTAACGATTACAAGCTCTACTTCGCCAACTTCCTCCAGCACAATACTTGCAACAGATGGTAAATGCTGTATTATAAGCTTAATGGTTACAGAAGATTAGTTACATTCCACTCCAAGTGAACACCTCCAGCGCAGTCTTACACATATGACACAGCAGCAAAATGGTAACTCATACCTGGTGTTGCTGGGCTCAGTAGTTCTACGCATGTCAGTCCAACAAATACTTTATGCAGCATACAGGGGACTCCAGATTAGAAGTTCATAGCACTCGTCTCAATCCTCACGAGAGACTGCTAACGTGCGGCACATCCCATTACACAGGGACCCTCTCACCTTCCATCACCCCGCATACACCTTCTGCAGGCATACTGACGTCCTCTATATCCCAGGACTCTGCCTCTAGTACAAGTCCCACTATCCAGGGACCTTTCATCTGATGTGCTGGCAACTTAATGCATACTGTTAACCCTTTCACTGCTGGGCTTCTCTACTTCAGCTCATGGTTACACAGGACTCTTCCATAGGACTCCCCTCTAGCCACACTGCCTTCTTGCACTGACCCCTCCCTCACTATGGGGCACTTCTGCAGGGGCTATCAACCAGGGATCCAGCATTACACATCACAGACACTCACCCTCTCATCACATAGGTTGTCTCTTCACAGGAGATCTCTCATCTTCCACTGTGGCATCAGGCAGCACTTTCCCTGAGATCCTCTGCAGTGACTTCCTCACTCAACTGGCACTCTGCTTCCAGCTGCTACCTCTGCAGCACTCCCCAATCCTCTTCTCAGAAGGGGTTCAATATCAGTATGACTGCTCTTTATCTGCAGCTCCCTTGCAGGACTGTGGGGAGGGTGACTCCCCCCCTTGTCTGTATCCAAGGACCTCTTTAAGACCCCTTGTTGCCTAGGGGCTTCTTGCAGGGGGCCCTTACTATACTACAGGGGCATTCCCCCATGCATATAACCTGTGGCTCATGGCAGCAGCCATGCATCCTCCCCTCAGCGTCAGGGAACCACGGGACCTCCCTCCTCCCGTCCCGTGGCCTCAGCCTAAGATGGCCGCACTCCTTCTCCCTCAGGATGGTTTTTTCGCCCCCTTTTATTCCAACGAGGCTACACCCCTTTTGGTTCCACGAGGCCCCGCCCCTTTGGTAGCCTGGTTCCTCCTGCCCTCCCGGTGATTGACAGATGATGTCACCGGGAGGCAGGGTTTAATCGTGGCAATGCTGGAAGGTGGGGTTTAGTTGTGGGGACGGAGCTTAAGCCCGGTTCTGCCGGGTATTACATATGTGCTTATCACTACATCTATCACCTTGCATTGTACTATCACTTCTAAAATTATTATTTAAATAATTTTTCCTATGTATCACCCCCTCTTTCTCAGTCTCCTAAGATGTGGTGTTGCCTCAATGCACTACAGTCTCTCCCAGCAGTATATAATATGTGTTGGTAGTACTCAATTTGGAGCAGATGTACTGAACTCGAAAGTGATAAATTGGACAGTGATAAACTACCAACCAATCAGCTCCTGTCATTTTTCAACACAGCCTGTAAGTTAGGAGCTGAGGTGCTGGTAGTTTATCACTTTGAAGTTTATCACTTTCCAGAGCTTAGTACATCTCCTCCTTTGTTCCTTCACTTTAATTTAGGGGTCACTAACTTTATATGTCTATCTTGTAAAAACTCCCTTAGACCTTTTTTTAGGTTTATGCCACTTTCTCCTTGTCCCGCACTGTCAGCTGACATCATGACTACTCCCTGCCTCTCTTTCTCCATACTGCTTTCTGGCTATGTCCCTTTTAGTAGTCCCTTTCAGTAGCACATCTGCAATTGTGTGATGGGGCTATATACTTTCTATTAACCTCCTACTTTCCCTTTGTTTCTTTATTGCAGAGATTCCCAAACTCCCCCATTACAGTCCAGGGTTTTAGGAGATCCATGCTTGAGTCCAGATGGTAAAATCAATCTGAATGAGGTACTAATTAAGTCTCATGTGTTCAAACATGGGTATCCTTAAAACGTGTACTGTAATTGCAGAGTTTGGAAACCTCTGCTTTATTGTAATCCAGTGATTCCCAACTTCAGTCCTCAGGGACCCCTAAAGCTGGGTACACACCTGAAAGATATATCTGCAGATCAATTGATCTGCAGATATATATGTAGGTGGTGGTTGTTCATACACACTGAACAACCCTCACTGCTATCTGGCCGGGGGTCCCGCTAGCCGGGGGTCGCTTTGCACCCCACTCCCCAGCAGCCTGTGCAACAAGTGAAAGTGTCGTCTGACCACCCGTACACATAGCATGATGTGCAGATATATCTACAGACATGTCGCCTGTACACACTGGCCAATGCGCACACGATATATCAGCTGTTCAACTGTTCGATTGAACAGCCGATATGTCAGCCATTGTGTACCCAGCATTACAGTGGATGTTTTACAGATCTCCTCAGTACAGTGGAGTATCTATAATGGGTGCATTGTGTGCAAGGCACATGGGCCCCCAGGTCCAGGGGGCCCTGCACCGCACACCCTGCACCCATATTATTTTAAACGTACCTGTCCATGGTCCAGTGGCGGGTGTCAGGGCTGCTTAGAACACTGGAGAATGGCCACCGAGTGGGGGAATGTGTTGCTACAGGATGCAGTGGGGAGAAAGTGTTTCTACAAGGGGAAGGGAAATAATGTGTTGCTACAGGAAGGAGAGGAGGAAATGTATTGCTACAGGAAGCAGAGGGGAGAATGTGTTGCTACAGGAAGCAGAGGGGAGAATGTGTTGCTACAGGAAGCAGAGGGGAGAATGTGTTGCTGCAGGAAGCAGAGGGGAGAATATGTTGCTGCAGGAAGCAGAGGAGAGAATGTGTTGCTACAGGAATCAGAGGGGAGAATGTGTTGCTGCAGGAAGCAGAGGAGAGAATGTGTTGCTACAGGAAGCAGAGGAGAGAATGTGTTGCTGCAGGAAGCAGAGGAGAGAATGTGTTGCTGCAGGAAGCAGAGGAGAGAATGTGTTGCTACAGGAAGCAGAGGAGAGAATGTGTTGCTACAGGAAGCAGATGGGAGAATGTGTTGCTGCAGGAAGCAGAGGAGAAAATGTGTTGCTACAGGAAGCAGAAAAGATAATGTGTTGCTACAGGAAGCAGAGAAGATAATGTGTTTTTATAAAGAGGAGAGGGGAGAATGCATTGCTACAGGAAGCAGAGGATAACATTTGTTACTACAGGAGGAAGTGGGGATTGAGCTGCTATATAAATAGTACAAGGGAGAAAGGAGAGGGAAGAATGTGTTGCTATAGGAAGGAGGGAGGGGAATGTTTTACTACAAGAAGCAGAGGGAAGAATGTGTTGCTACAGGATGCAGAGGAGAGAATGTGTTGCTACAGTAAGAAGAGGAGGATGTGTTGCTACATGAAGCAGAGGGGAGAATGTGAATGTGTTTATGCAAGTAGAAGAGGGGAGAATATATTGCTACAGGAAGCAGAGGAGATAATTTGTTAATACAGGAGGACGCGGGGAAAGTGGGTTGCTATAGTATATGAATAGTACAAGGGGAGAAGGAGAGGGGAGATTGTGTTGCTACAGGAAAAATAAGGGAGATCATGTTGCTACATGAAGCAGAAGGAATAATGTTTAACTACAGGTTGCAGAGGAGAAAATGTGTTGCTACAGGAAGGAGAGGGGGAATGTGTTGCTACAAGAAGCAAATAAGAAAATCTGATCCTACAATGAAGAGAGGGGATAATGTGTTGCTACTGGATGTAGAGGAGAGAATGTGTTACTACAGGAGGAAGTAGGGCAGTGGCAGAACCCCCTGGAGACAATGGAGTCATTTGTCACCGGGCTCCAGCCCATAAGGGGGCACCTGGCTCCATTGTCCCCCGGGCCATTCCGGGCACTGCTATGGAGATGGAGCCCCGATTAGTGGCGCTCCACCTCCAGCGGCGTCAGTACGGGGGTGCACTCGCACCCCCTATTTGCCGCGTGCCCGCTGAGTCTGCTATCAGCGGGCGCCCGGCTCCTTCTTTCCCCCCGGTGGTAGCCAGAGGAACGGAGCTCACTCCTGAGCTCTGCTTCCGGGTCCCGCAATGCACTATGGGAGTGATGTCATGACGTCACTCCCATAGTTCCGAGGAGTTGGTGCCGGGGACGGAAAGCAGCAGCACTGGAGCGGGGTTTCAGGTAAGTATTGTTTTTTTTTTGTATGTGTGTGCGCTCGCAGGGGAGGCTCACTACAGGGGGCATTATTGGTGGCTCACTAGGCATTATGGCTCACTACAGGGTATTACTGGGTGCTCACTACAGGGGGCATTACTGGGAGCACTACAGGGTACTTACGGGGGCATTACAGGGGGCATTAAAGGGGGCTTACTACAGGGGCATTACGGGGGCTTACTAAAGGGGGCATTACTGGGGGCTTACTACAGGGGGCATTACTGGGAGCACTATGGGGGGCATTACAGGGGCTTTCTACAGGGAGCGTTACTGGGGGCTTACTACAGGGGGCATTACTGGGGGCTTTCTACAGGGGGCTTACTACAGGGGGCATTACTGGGGGCTTACTACAGGGGGCATTATGGGGGCTTACTACAGTTAGCATTACTGGGGGCACTACAGGGAGTTTACTACTGGGGGCTTACTACAGGGGGCTTACTACTGGGAGCACTACAGGGGGCTTACTACTAGGAGCACTACAGGGGCACTGCAAAGGGTGACCACTACTGGAGGTACTGCATAGGGGGACCATTACTGGGGGGCACTACATAGGCGGCACTGCATAGGGGGACCTCTACAGAGGGCACTGCACAGGGGGACCACTACCTGGGGACTTCATAGGGCGCCGGCAGCTGGGGCTGGCATAGGTGCTGGGGGGGTGGTACATTTTAATTTGGGGGAGCACCAACATTTATTTTGCCTCCGGGCACCTGGGATGAAGTTACGCCACTGAAGTAGGGACAGAGGGCTGCTCTATGAATAGCAACAGGAGAATGAGAGGTGATAATGTATTGCTACAAGAAAGAGAGGGGATAATGTTTTGCTACCCGATGCAGAGTAGAGAATGTGTTTTTATGGAAAGAAGGGGGAGAATATCTTTCTAGAGAAAGCAGAGGGGTGAATGTGTTGCTACAGGGAGGAGAGGGGATAATGTGTTGTTATAGAAAGCAGAAAAGAGGAAAAAAGGAGAGAATGTGTTGCCACTGTGTTGCCACAGGAGGAATTGGTTACAATGGGCTTCTTTAGGAATAATAAAAGGAGGGTAGAATACAAAATGTTGCTATAAGGGTAAGAAGGAAGATTTTGTTATTACAATCGCGTCACCACCCCCCCCTTCCGCTGAGGGGGTTTCTGTTTTTTTCTGGGGGGAGGACGGGAGGGTCGCAGGCTTCTGGAGGCTTGCCTGCCTTTCTGTGGGGCTTGGAGCGGCACCCGAAAATCATGAGGCTCCCGGCCAAAATGGTAGGGTAGGCAAGCCTGCTGTATTAGCGTGCACTCAAAGATGCAGGATTTTATATTAGTTGTTTGGCCAATGTCTACTAATGTTCAGCAGGCATCCAAGAGTGCTCATTTAAGTCATTTATTTAAGCCATTTAATATTGAAAACAACTGTGGAAAATATGATAATCCCGTATGTCCTGCACTATTTATTTCTCATGTCCTGGTATCATAATATGCAGTGGGACTGGACTATGAGAGGGCAAAAGCAGGGCAGGTTCCACTTGTGAAACTGTTTGTACTCTGTTTGTGCAACACGAAGACACAGGGTCTCATTCAGACAAGCTCGCAAGTGCCTATGCGCTCGCAAGCGGGTCGATGTTGAGGCCCTGCGCACACTTGCAGCAGCTGCACTGCGCGTGCGCAAGCCCTGGAGCAAAATTCTCACTACAAAAGGGGCGGCTGTCGATGGTGATAGACCGCTCGCACCGTTTTGTAGGCGGGGTGGGGGGGGTGGCTGGCCAAACGGAGGCGTTCCCGATATACCCAGATATAGGCAGAGTGTTTTAAAGCCCCCATACACAGGGCGATTTTTCACACAATCTGGCCATTTTCGACTGATCATAGAGACCAATCCCCTGACCCATCAATGCATACCCCTGGAACCCAATGTGTTTTAACCCCTGTGCCACCAATGCATACCCCTGCCCCCCAATGTGTTGTAACCCCTGACCCACCAATGCATACCCCTGGCTCCCCAAAGTGTGTTAACCCCTGTACCACCAATGCATACCCCTGGCCCCCCAATGTGTTTTAACCCCTGTGCCAGCAATGCATACCCCTGGCCCCCCAATGTGTTTAAACCCCTGACCCACCAATGCATACCCCTGGCCCCAAAAAGTGTATTAATTTTTGACCAACCAATACATACTCCTGGCCCCCAATGTGTATCTAACCCCTGCACCACCAATGCATATTCCTGGCCCCCCAAAGTGTTTTAACCACTGACCCACCAATGCATACCCCTGGCCCCAAATGTGTTTTAACCCCTGACCCACCAATGCATACACCTGGCCCCCCAAAGTGTTTTAACCCCTGACCCACCAATGCATACCCCTGTCCCCACACAACCCACCAATGCATACCCCTGGCCCTCCAAAGTATTTTAACCTCGTGAAGGAGAAAAGGAAGCAGGAAGAGTCTGGGGCATACAGAGCAGGGGCAGCTGACACCAATTTAAGTACGTTGTGGTTCTTTGACCTGCTGAAATTCCTGCATGAGCAGGAGCCACAGAAACCTTCATAGGCCCTAATGATGCTGAATACAGAGGACCCTGGAGTGGAGAACCCAGAGACGGAACAAGAGTCCTCATTTGAAGTCGAAAGTATAATTAAATTTTTCACATGTCCACTGTAGTCCATTAGCAGATACTGTCCTCCTGCCATGGTACTGCCTACACTCCATTGAAGTAGGCCATAAATTGCTCCCTCACCTCTTTAGCCTTCGCAGTTCCTGTTGTTGAAGTGAGTGAAGGTGGGGCCACAAAGAGCACTGGGACTGTTTCCTCCGGTTGGTCCGGGTTGTCCAGCACTGCTGTGTCTGATGTCCTCTATGTAGAACTCTTTTCATAGGAAATTATGGAGGAAACAGCAGGCCAAAACAACTGAACCGATTTTGTCAATACGTAAATTAATAGAGGTATGCAACACCCGGAACCGGTTGCATAGAATCCCGAATGTGTTCTCCACTATTCAGCGAGCCCTGATTAGCCTGTAATTAAATATGTGCTTCTCTTTTGTTAGCCCTCATTGCGCATACGGCTTCAGCAAATGCTCATGTAGAGCAAACACCTCATCAGCCACAAAAACATAGTTTAGGCCGTGCTTTGTTTCCGTTGCAGATGGTAAATTCAGGTGGTTGGAACTAAGGGCCTGATTCAGAGCCGCTAATAAGCGGCTGCTCGTTCGCTCTGAGCGATGATCGCACAACTGCGCATGCGTATGGGTCATAATGTGCATGCGCAAACCAGTCATTGTGGTAGGAAATCGTGAGCTCGCAAAACAGCGAGGGGCTGCTAATTTGATTGACAGAATGTACCGTTTGTGGGCGGTAACAGGGGAAGGTGCTTGAAAACGGGGGAGTGGAGATCCGAACGCAGGCGTGCCAAACGGTCAAAAGGGCGTTTAATGGGAGTGCATAATTAGTAAAGGAGCGTCCTCGACCACGTCACTTGGTTGTCTTTTAGCCTGAACTGCTCGCAATGATAGCGGTAAGAAAAATCTACCACAAGCACTGCGAGTAGTTCAGATGCCTTTCGATGTACCCAATTAATCAAATAAATACTGGAGATGACGTGTGATGCGATGGAAAAGGGGCGTCTTTACAAAATAGCGAGCGCATTTTTCGTTCGCTTCGCTCGCTCAGACATAGAGGCGTCAACAAACCGCAAAGAGCGAACGCTCAATTTAAATAGCCGGCCCCTTTTTTGGAACGACCGTCTGCAAATCGCGTCCGGCTCTGAATCAGGCCCTAAGTCTCTCATAGAAGAGTGTTTGCTTAAAAGAACCCCCATCCGAAGCACGGTCATTTTTGCCCACATCCAAAAAAATTAATTCCTAATTTTCGTTAACCCCTGCCATGAGCACTATGCTGTTAATTCCTTTATAATTATAATAAAAGGACCAACTGTGGGCAGGTGGGGTAATCCGGACATGTTTGCTGTCTATTGCTCCACCGCAGTTTGGGAAGTTCCATCTCCATTCAAACTCCTCAGCAATGGTCTGCCACTCCTCCACCATTGTTGAGAACTAGAATTAAAAATTTTGAAAATGAAACAATTATCTCTCTACTCCAACAGCCTTCAACACCTAACTTGGATTTAGCAGTCAGTCCACAAATTGCCGCCTCAAAGCCAGCCAGAAACACCACAACCTGCACCTAAACGCCTGAGATATCAGCGTAGAAATTAGGTGTCATGCTTGTCACTGGAGTACTGAAAGCCAAGGTCTGGGGTTGAGGGAGGAACCGAAGGCGAGGGGCCTGGATATATGACCTCTTCATCCACAGGTCTTGGTCGTTGGTGAGACCTGGTCAATGGTGCGGAATCTAACCTGCAGGGAGTTGTTCACCAGTGACCTCTCCAATCGGGATATGGGCTTAGCTGCACCCTGCAAGCAGGTCACAGTCCTTTGACCAGGTGTCCAAGCCCTGTGGGAATAGAGGCTCAAAATATCCATGGCCCAAGGGAAATGCCTGTCAGAGGAACAATACACCGGGAGGATATACGGAAGGCAGAACTCAGGAAAGCGTACTCGGATGCACTTTTGAACTGTTAACTGCCACTAGAGATGCACTCCGACAGTAGTGAATGGACGCACCTTTGCGTCAAAGGTAGCACTTGAATAGCACAATGGCAATGGAGACCAGTCGCACTTTTGCATCGAAGATGGTACTTGGAATAGAACTTAGGTGGTGATGTACTGGCGCAGTTCTGCACAATGGGAATGCACAAGTAACCCACACAGGCAGAGATGTAATCACTCTGTTGCTTGCAGTGGTATTAACTGTAGTACACAGACAAGATGTTAATTGTACAGTTGCTCAGGATGACACTAGCAGTTGGCACACAGGCAGAGATGTTCAATCGCACTGTTGCTCAAGAGGACGCTGGTAATGGACACACAGGCAGAGGTGTTGGACGCACTGTTGCTCCGGTTGACACTTCAGCAATTGGCACACAGGCAGAGATGTTGGACACTCTGCTGCTCAAAGGGGGACACTGGAAACTGATCACAGAGAAACAAGGGAACCTGGAACGAAGACTCTACTAGTTTGCACTAGAGGCGACAAACCTTGTTCAGGCAACTTCCTGGAGAACTGGAGCCGGATATATACCCATGGGTAGCAGTTGATAGGAGCGCAGCGTCAGCTGACCGAGAACATGCTACCATTGGTTGGAGATACTGTCATGTGAGAGGAACTGTCATGGTGGCGCCGATCCCCGATACGAAGCTGACCATGGAAGTTCGTAAGCACCTAAGGCGGAACCCTCAGTGCATTACCCGCTGCCACACCAGACGTCTGACCACACGGGAAGTCAGGGGAAGCCGGCACGGACGTAAGGGATGGCCTATCCTAGGCTGAACTCTGACACCAGGAACAACCGGATGAAGTAATGAATGAGGTCAGGCTGTTTTTAAACAAACCACCCAACATGTTTGACCAACTGGGCACGTACATAGCCAGCATGCCTGGGAAATGGAGGAAAGCCAGCAGATACATGCCCAACGCCTCTTGTATGATACTGTTAACCGGGGGGCCGATTGAAAAAGCTGGCAACCATTACTAGGCTCACGGATGACCCTGTCCCCCAGACAATGATACAGCCATTTAACTATGGCCTATCCACATCCTACCAGGCCACACCACCCTATCCCAGTTATTCTACTACACAATAAACCAATCCTTCCACATCCTCTGAAGTGGTGTAGTGCCATGTCTAGTAGAAGTGTCATGAGAGTGTCGAGGACTGACTACTTTGCTTGATCATTGCATGTGGGCAGAGGAGGGATGTCTGTTTCAGATGGATCTTTTGCACACAGCATGCATGGGTGGATTCACACAATGGCAAAAGCTAATAAGCAGGCTGCTGCAGCCGTGTGGAATAGCAGCAGCAGATGCATCTGACTAACAATCAATGTAGGAGAACACTTCCCAGGCTTCTGCACCTTGTTGATTTGCATGGGTCCCTGGTGCGCTGCCTTTGGGAGACAGGAGATGCTTGTTTACTAAATCTTGTGTGTACCCTGCTATTAGATTAGGGGGTTTACAGTCTTCGTTTAGTGTTCATGCTCCTAGCAGGCTTCTGTATTAGCATTTTCATATTGGGATCCCATCTGCATGCCTGGTGCTTAATTAATCCTATTTCCTCTCCCTGACTCAAGCAGGTTTTAGGCAATACCATTTCTTGAGGAACTGTTGTCCTCTTTTGTATTATTGCTACTAAGTCCCACACCCACTGGATTGTTACCTATACTATAGCACCTAAACAACTGAAATCACTGAAAGCTGTCAATCTGGAGAGCTGTTTTAAATCACCAGCATGGTCAGTTGGAACTAATGAACTCGCCCCCAGGCATCCTATCTTAGTGGGCCACAGCCTTCAGCTGCTACCACCTCTGGAAGAATTATACCTACCCCTATATTAGGTATGACGGGATATGATTAACCACTTCTTTATGGGAAACATGAAAGCTTTTCACCCACTCTATGTTCAAAGTCACAGGGGTGTGGTATAAAAGATCAACAGTAAAAAGATCGATTAAGTATAAGAACAGCAATACAACAAACCACCTGCGCCTCACGACTGCAGCTCTGTACACACCCAGGAGCACCAGATCCGCAAATGTTACAAACAAAAAATATGGCGGTCCAAGGGTAGCGCTGTCCTCGATAATGATACGTGTAACTCCCTTCCGTCAGCAGTAATATCCTCAACAGTGAGTCCCAGCCAGTGATGTTGGGCATTGTGTGAAATGACAGTTGGTGTGGCTCCCCTATTTGAATTTTGAACTGTGCTGTAGCCCCACCTCTTACCAGGGATGTCCAGGACCAAAGCATTGTGTCCCTCCTGGAGAGGGTCATGTTGGGAGGTATGCAGACCCATATTGTCCAGACATACTATTGTGATACCCTGCAGGTGTGTGGTATCACTTAAAGACCTGTCCCAGCCACAGATAATACCCAGCCATTGTAGACTATTATTTTACAGGTGTTTCTGACAACGGCCATCTCATAAGAGATGAAATTTCATTGGCCATTTTGGAAAAGGGAGTGGAAGCCTGTGAAATTTGTAATAAAGTTGATTTAAAAAGAAAAACAACAGTTGGAGAGAGCAGAGTGATGGGCAGCAGGCTGTAATGGCAGCTGGAGGAGGAGCTGGGAGAGGGCGTGGCCATTAAACATGAGGGGGCGTGTGCTCAGAGTGTGGCTCCTGCACAGAAGCAGAGGAAAAAAGCTACAGCAAAAGAGTGGCTGGGACTTGTAGTGCCACAGTCTGTTTTTCGTGTTATTAACACAAAGCAAACATGTTCCAGTAAGCTGTGCCTACTTTACGGAGGGGAAGCTACATCCTAAGATCCTGCTTCAGATTTCGTGACAGAAAGACATTTATTACACACACAATCAGTCGCTTTGTGGCATTGATATAACAGCTATTATCTCATCAACAGCACTGCAACAATACTGTTTAAATAAAAACTAATTTTGTGCATGCATGCAATTACGGGCCCCAACATGTACACACAGGAACTCAAATGTGACCTAAAACTGCAGGTATTTTAGTCAGTGTTAGTTAAGTCTGTAGTAATATTTTTATTTTAGACTCATTGTGCAGACCAAGATAATTCATTATTAAAGTGAGGTTGTGCGTATTGATACTTGTATAGAACATTATGTGTGAACTACTTCATTGATTAATTTAAGTCAAACTGACCCATTCCAGTCACCGTTTGGTGTCGTTATTAACAAATGCAAGAATTATTAGAATACATTTTTGCTGCAATTCTGTTTGTGTCTGTGATATGAGTTGAGAGTTGCACCAAAGGAATAACTAAGAAGTCTGATGCACCACTAAGGTAACTCCAGCTTTCTCCCGCACTTTAATATTTCTATTCTCTCATTTTCGGGGTATTATACTATGACCCTTACCAAAATGGAGAGTGTTTTTAAACTGCCAAATTTAGAGCTTTATCAGTTAGCATGTTTGCTGATCCAGGCTAAACAAATGATTCTCTTTCGATTTCCCAAACCGTGGGAGACTATTGAACTTTAAAATGATCTAATTTGTCTACCTGCAAATGTTAGACCCTCACCTGTCACCTTCTCCAAATCCACCATAGCCTCCCTCAAAACTTAGCATAGACAGTGTTTTTTAGCTGATACTTTATTGCCTACCCTTGATTTATCCCTACTTAGTATGGCTAACCTCATCCCAAATCTCAATGTAGTTCCTTGGAATGATGTGAAAGTTGATGGTATTTTGACTTCTTTCTCCCATATTCAGGTGTCCTACAACATTAGCCAGAGATATTTCTCTAAATATATGCATTAGCTGCAAAGTGCCTGGCCTGATACCACTAACCTATCACAAACTCATAAAGTGGGGATCTCAGTGTGGTTTTCCTTATTAATTATAGCACAATGGAAGGGGAAGCTACCCATACAACCAAAATGGGAGAATGGCCTTTCAAAGATGCTATAAGTTGAGTCCTGTGAAATAATTTCTAAAAATGGCTTTTGAATGTCAAAATATATCAATCATACAGAGATATTTATAAAACTGGTGCACAAGTTATATTTAACCCCTCATTGACTGCACACTATTTGTCTCTCTCACTAAATATTATTGGAGGCATTGCGGCCACGTAGATGACATACTCCATATGTTTTGCAGTTGCCCAACTTTGTGTAACATCTCGATTTAAATGTTGGCAATGATCAGTCAAGTAATGGGAGTTGTTTTACCCTTAAGCCTTGCAAAAGCTCTTCTTCAATTATATCCAGGGGAGATCCCCCATTATGACACAGTAAGTAGGTAAGAGGACATATTCTAATCCTGCTAAATAATCCTGTGCCCTATTCTAGCGCTCCATTTTTCCACCCGCCATAGCCATAGTACAGCATAACATACATTGGAATTTCAATATGTAAACAGTTGGACGTGGACACTCCAATGCTGCTTTCTCCCCTCTCATGATGTGATTTAGCTGGCATAGACATCATTTCAATAGGCCAAAAAAAGTGGATTTTATCAGCACAGGCACACATATATGTTAATAAGAGGCATGCATTTAATAAGTGAAATAGAACATGATCAGGATACATTTTAGCTGTTCCCATTTGTACAGATAAGAGTAACATGATATTTTCCTCCATTTATACATGTTTGAGTTATAATAGTGTGGAATGTATTTGTTGGTGGTCTTCACTTCTTGACTCCACCCCCATGTCCTCCATGTCCTCCGTGTCCTCCATGTCCCTGACCACCAAATCCTCCTGGGCCTTGTTGCTGGCAAGGGTCAACTGGGGCACATGGATCTAGAAAAGAAATATAACAATAAACATAAAACACATTGTTTAGTCATTGGGATGTGCAGCATTGGCACTGCTGTAGGACAGGTATAGGTATTTCACATTTACTCCTTGACAATGTTTCTGTTTTGCAATACTGATTAATAGCACATAGTCAGCATACAATAAACAAGGGCTAGTTAGTTTTGTTATTAACCAGAGTTATCTTAACAACGGCAAGACAATACAGTTCAAAGTATTTATTTAATTCATTGGTTTATGGTTAAATGTCCCATACTCAGACAATTACCATTACAGCGAGAGATACCGATGAAGTATTAAATGTTTTCAGGACACCATTATTCTATAACAGAACCAGATTCCAGGCTACAAGACAAACTTTTAAAGTGACACCATTCAATCACTTTATTTCAATAGAAAATGAGTCTCTGAAATGCTCTGCATATAGCATGGTATAATATTTTCTCATTCTATAGTAAAAGCTGTCTCAGGGGCACTTTATGATAAGTCTAATCCAAACAATGTTTCTCTGAGAAGCTAAATTTAGTCAGCTCTAGCAATCCCACACATCCTCTTATGTGATAATGTGCCACTGCTGAGGAATCATTATGTAGTGTTATTCTGGATGCAATAAAGCATCTTTACACCACCCTAAATATAAATACTTCAATATCATTGAGCCAATAGTTATGTATACAAGGTAAATGTGTGCCTATGCTACAGGCAGGGTATGCAAAAGAGAGGGTCAAAAGACTGATTAGATATTCTCTTATTTTCTAGGAAGCATGGCCCATGCTGATGTTTCATTGGGGAAACTAATTATACAGTACAACGTCATTCAAACTATTTAATGTAAATATTTTGTTAGCCGGAAATGTGTATGTTATAGCAGTGTTATGCAGAAATAACTGCACACAAATATATAACCTAATATCCTTCAGTTGGCTCAAATCCTACTTCCACAAGGGTATTCACTATCACTAGTTACTAAGCTCCCATAAACATCTCTAGCTAGTTGTCTGAATTCCTAGATTATTTCCCATCCTTCTTATTGTGGTTCTAGTTTTCTACAAACAATATCTGTTTCACAGCAGTGTTAGGTATTAATATCAGCATAATTCCATACCTTGGCATATAGGTGGGGGGCACGGGTCTACGCATTTGGGAGTCTGATCCTGGCATACTTGCACTGGAGCACATGCTAAAAGAGGTAAATATGATTATATCAAACAGGAATTTATCTAAAATCTTCCATTTATCATATACATTTGTTAAAATTATATTTATTTATAATACAATCATCAAATCAGTATTTTAACTTAGCATAGCGTGTGGTCAATAGCAGACAAGACAAAACATGGTTGCGTAGTAAAATATAACACATCACTGAACTTTAAGGCAGATAAATAGTTATTTCACTTTGATTACAGAAATACCAAACAATGTCTAATTCTCTAGTACTCTTATCAATGTTTCCCAGCAGTTTATAGCTTACATGAATTGGTAACTTTTATTAAAAGAAGATACTTACGGTCTTTGCATTGTGCACCCTTGGCTGACATGGTTGTCTGTGTTGGAGGAGTTTGTCTGGTGAAATCAGGTTATAATAGATAGATGATCCAGTGCAGTAATAAGATGCTGTTTATATACAAAAAGTATTGCCATGCCCTAATAGTTGTGCAACACTTCACAAACAAATGTAAGCCAATAGGATCTCTAAATGGTTACCTAAGTATTAATTTAATTTCTATAAATTGCATACTATACCTCTTATGCAAGGTGTAGTCTGTTTGAAGAATGCAATGTAAATATATTTATACAATTTACTCATATACAAATATTTCCAAGAATTGTTTTCTATGTGTATAAATATTTATAATTCATTAACCAAAAATCCATATATTTATATATAGTTACTTACTGTATAGTCATGTATATAAATATTTATAATTCATTAACCAAAAATGCATATATTTATATATAGTTACTTACTGTATAGTCATGTATATAAATATTTATAATTCATTAACCAAAAATGCATATATTTATATATAGTTACTTACTGTATAGTCATATATATACATTTTGCAATCACTAGGGGTTGTATCTGAAGTTCAAAATGCATAATAGGGTACTTTCCTTTTGCTCTGGCATTTTACTACATACTACAAATGATGATGGGTAGAACCTGGCCATACACTGCTCTAATTAAAAAGTGCCTCTAGATAAATGGGTGGGGATGTACAAAGCTCCCTATACATTGAACATTATAACATCCACTCATAGCTCCCACCCTGGATGAGGCTGTGCATTGAGGATAATGAGGTTTGGCTTTTCCTCTTACAGCAGTGGTCGGGGAACAGGGGTAAATTACCCCACATGGGGTAAAAATTTAATTCCTGGGGGTAATGGACGGACAGCTGGGCATGCATATGAATCATTCTATGCATGCCCGGCTGTCCGTCCATTACCCCTGGCTGTGCCGCAGGGAGGCTCTAAGCCAGCGGGCGCCCAGCTCCTTCCCTGCAGCGCCGCGTTAGCCGTAGGCTGGAGTTCTCTTCTGAACTCCAGCTTCTGCCTCTCTCCATGCGCACTATGGGAGAAACGTCATGACGTCTCTCCCATAGTTCCGAGGAGCAGCCAGGTGGATAGGACGGTGGCGGATGCAGGAGTGGGGATTAAGGTAAGTGTTTTTTTTGTACAAGTGGCACTACAGGGGCGTTATATGGGGTCACTAATACAGGGGCATTTTATGGGGGCACTACTACAGGGGCATTATATGGGGCACTACTACAGGGGCATAACTATGGGGGCACTACTACAGGGGCATTATATGGGGGCACTACTATATGATTTCCTTCCTTTCATATCAAGGGGGTAACATCGGTGTATCGAAATATATTTTGGGGTAAAAGGTAAAAAGTTCCCTGACCCCTGTCTTAAAGGGTCCATTTTCAACTGAACTCGGTGGGAAATGGGAAGTGGGATTTGTGAGTGGTGCCATGCGGGAGGGAGGGGGTAGTTGATGAAGGAGGATCTGAGAGGGAAAAGGGGAGGAACATATGAAGTGGGTAGGTGAGAACTAGGAAGGGGGGGTTGATCGGTGGCTGATGTGAGAAGGGTGCAGGGCTGATCTCAGGAGTGGGGCTTTGTATTCTCCATGTGCTTGCATGGGTTCCTTAGGGTACTCCAGTTTGTTTCCACATTACAAAAACATTCTGGTAGGTTATCTGGCTTCTGACAAAATATAACCCTAGTGTATTTGTGTGTGTACATGGGGTAGGGGATATAAATTGTAAGCTCCATTGGGGCAGAAACTGATGTGAATGATGAATATCCTCTGTAAAACGCTGCAGCATATGTGGGCGCTATACACTGTTAATAAATAAATGAACAATTGCAGCCTACTAAGAGGATATATTACTGTTTTATTTATTTGGTTACATATATACTGTACATTATTACAAACTATGTTACATAATGGTTTAAGCACAATTTCCATTTTGAACAAAACACACGTTACACTTGGCACTCAAATAAAAGTCATCCTGACCACACACAGCATTGTCCATAGTGACACAGGAAACAAACACACAGAGAATGTATCACCATTAGCCACACACACAGCATTGTCCATAGTGACACAGGAAACAAACACACAGAGAATGTATCACCATTAGCCACACACACAGCATTGTCCATAGTGACACAGGAAACAAACACACAGAGAATGTATCACCATTAGCCACACACACAGCATTGTCCATAGTGACACAGGAAACAAACACACAGAGAATGTATCACCATTAGCCACACACACAGCATTGTCCTTAGTGACACAGGAAACAAACACACAGAGAATGTATCACCATTAGCCACACACACAGCATTGTCCATAGTGACACAGGAAACAAACACACAGAGAATGTATCACCATTAGCCACACACACAGCATTGTCCATAGTGACACAGGAAACAAACACACAGAGAATGTATCACCATTAGCCACACACACAGCATTGTCCATAGTGACACAGGAAACAAACACACAGAGAATGTATCACCATTAGCCACACACACAGCATTGTCCATAGTGACACAGGAAACAAACACACAGAGAATGTATCACCATTAGCCACACACACTCAGCACAGTCCTTGTGAATACACCAAGAAAATACTTATGCTTTTGGTTTGTGGTTTTGCCATTTGAGCATTCACACTGTTGCTTATTATCATAATGTGTTTTAAGGTCTTGGTTACAGGCCACACACACTCAGGACCTCATTCAGAGTCGGTCGAAGCGGCCGCACGGTCGTACGGGAAAAGGGGCCGGATATGTAAATGATTCCCTCGCAAGTTGCGTCCCTAAGTTCGGATCGGTAGCTGGCCGACCAAGGGGAGGAAGCGGCCGGAATACAAAAAAATATGCCCCCTTCATGTACGCATTACACGTCATCTCCGGGCATATAAGGATTAATCGAGACCATCAAGAACCATCGGAACTGGTCGTAGAGCTTAAGGTTGACTATACCCTCTCTTAAGCTCTACGATCATGTCAGTGTAAAAACCTCCCATGTCACATGTGCCATGATGCTACTTTGTTAATTATGCACTCCCATAAACCGTATGCACTCCCATAAAATGCTGTTCGCATAATTAGGCACGCCTGCGTCCGGATCTCCACTCCCCCGTTTTCAAGCACCTTCCCCTGTTACCACCCACAAACGCCTCAATCTGTCACTCAAACTACCGACCTGGCTGTGTTCAAGGAGAGATAAATTTCTGATCGTAGCGGCTAGTTTGCGCACACGCATTGCGAACTTTACGCATGCGCAGTATAGCAAACATGGGTGGCGTACGACCGTGTGGCCGCTTTGACTGACTCTGAATTAGGTCCTCAATGTCTTCTTAAAAGGCAATTACTCAATATAGGGATCACTTCATCATTTTATTACCATGTTAATAGATTTGTGTCAGGGAAATGGAATAATCAGGTGTAAGGAATAAAATATGAATTATATAACTCTCACAGCACGCACACAGACCTGAGTTGGTTGTAACGTATGAGGTCCCTGTCTGTATACTGGAGCTTAATATTACAATTTGTGATTAGCGCCTAGCTAGTGTTAATAGCTTTGCTATCAAAAAACAACTGAACATTTACCATAGCCAGGCACCCTACTGTTACTGATATCCTTTCTCCTGGCAGAGAGCTAAAGCTATACGATAGCATGTAACATGTCAGATGAAAAATGTATGATCATCAGTAATCAGTTACTTACAATGGTTCCACAGCTGTGGCCTTTTCCCATAAGGATGGCAGTAAGCGTCTCCAGGCATGGAACATCCCATGTGATTCTCCGTAACTCTGGCCCAACACTCATATTCAGAGAGACTGGTCTGTTGCTGATCCCTCCTCAGCCTGGCTAATGTCTTTCATTTACAGGTGCTGTACTGTGCTGATATGTGTTTCTCTGTTGTCATTCCTATGCTCCTGACTCTAGATTAGCACTTAGTATGGAAGCGCTTAGTAGCTTTAGGATGTTGTCCTACCCATTCTCCTGTTATTTATCCTACCCAATATGTGGTGGCATATTAATGTTTGATATTAATGCTACAGTATGTATTTATGTTTTTTGTCTCCCATTGTGTATGACATTTATGTTCTAATACACAGTTACTGTACAGTTGTACAGTTTAACCTTCCTCATGCCGTAGGTTTTGTTTATCTATCACATAACATTTATGTGTTGTCTCGCTGCCCCCGGGATGCATATGTGTTACCAGGCTATGCTGTGCATGGCCGTGGTGCACTGTTGCACTATGGCCATTAATAGGCTGCTGTATTTTTTATTATGTTAACTGTTTGTAGCAGATAGTGCTCACTCTTCGTTCATGGAATTCTGAATCTAGCAAAATACACACCAGTTAGTTCTGTTGAGATTTATGAATACACAATTTCAGGGATGTCAGAACGATTTTATATTGGGACTGGGTGGGGCAATAAGATCGCTCTGACACCCATCCACTCCCCTCACTTATGTTTGGGACCCACCCGCAAAGCCATATCCAGTCTCAGCAGCCCGCAATGACACTGTGCCCCTTATTGGCGCAGCCAGCCATCACTATCGCTGATGCTGCCCTCTGATTAGAGGGAAGCTGCTGCTGTACCCATCCTGAGTGTGGGAGCCCAGGGCATTGGATCATGGATGCTGCAGACTTCACAAAAGGAGGAGCGACTGTCAGAGCCCCAGTCCCTTGCTGCCAGCAGCACCCAGCCATCCTCAGTTACTGCACCAATCTCCCAAGTGCCTTTCCAATGTTTGAGGGGAGAAGCCGTCCTCTTGCCCCCTCCCCCATTCCAACTCCCTTGCACAATTTACTTTGATTACTTTTTTTACCCAGACTTCCACGGCTATTATTGATGTTATGTTTGTACTAGACACAGTGCCTGAGAGTCGGAGTGGAGGAGGTATTCTTTGTCCTGCTTGCTGCTTTTTACTTATTTTTGCTGTTTCCTCTTTTTCTTAGAGTGGCCACTACTTTAAGACTGGTCACCCTTTGCTGCCCAAGATTGGTGACCATTTATAGATCTCCCTGACAGCTATTTCCTGTATGTCCATCCTAGGTTTTGTCTTTCCTTCATCCCCAGTCATACTCTTTTCCCGTTTCTTGGGTACAGTGTCTGTTTCTGACAACTCTGCTTATGTTACAGCAATCCTGTCACAAGCCGCATTGGCAGTGCGGGGTGAACACTGGGCAAGCGTTCCCTGAAGTCTCCTCCTTCCTCCTGTTTGGATCTGTAGTTAGCAGCATATTGTTTGCAGTTCCAGTCTTGATTGCTGCTGAGGCTCTGCACTAATTACTGCCTGTCTGTGTGCAGTATCAGGTACACACTGATTGATTCTCCTGTCTGTGCACAGCCCAGGTGCTTGTTAGTCTGACATTAGGGAAGCTTGCTCTGGTTGGGGTCTGTTAAATTCTAGCCAGCCCTTCACTCCATGCCAGTGATAGTGTTTCACGTGTTTCCAGTTTGTATTGGTCTCCTGTTTACAGTTGAGTACCAAAATCCAGCCAGCTCCATTGTTCCTGCCGTTTGTGTCATCCTGGTGGCACGGTCCGCATCTGCACTACCTGCTGTTTGTATCATCTGGGCGGCACAGTCTGCACCTGTATTACCTGCCGTTGGTGTCATCTTGCCTGCACGGTCTCCATTCCTGCCTTGTCGTTTGTGCCATCCAGGCGGCACAGGCCACACTCGGAGTCGTGAGTGCGCGACCTAGAGTCCAGAGTACGCAATCCTGTGTACAACCACTTGTGTCATCCCTGTGGCATTTAGTGCACCTGGGCATCCTGAATACGCAATCCTGTGTACAACCGCTTGTGTCATCACGGTGGCATTTAGCGCACCTGGGCGTCCTGAGTATGCAATCCTGTGTACAACTGCTTGTGTCATCCTGGTGGCATTTAGCACACCTGGGCATTTTGAGTACACTATCTTGTGTACTAACCGCTGGTGTCATCCCGGCGACACTGGCTTACCACAGCGTCTTCTAGTAAAGTTTTCCTGCCCTCAAGGCAGCATCCAGCCCAGAGGCTGTTACCGGCCCAAAGGCCATATCTCAATTAATAGGCCCACAGGCCTCATCCAGGCTAGAGACTGTTATCGGCCCAAAGGCTGCATCTCAACAAATAGGCCACAGGCCTCATCCAGCTCAGAGGCTGCTACCGGCCTAAAGTCCGCATCCCAACTTATAGGCTACAGGCCTCATCCAGCCCAGAGCCTGCTACCAGCCCAAAGGCCGCATCTCCACTAATAGGCCCACAGGCCTCATCCAGCCCAGAGGCTGCTACCGGCCCAAAGGCTGCATCTCCACTAATAGGCCCACAGGCCTCAACCAGCCCAGAGGCTGCTACCGGCCCAAAGCCGCACCGCAACCAATTGGCTCTCATTTGGTGCTAGCTCCCTCAGCCATCAAGGTAACCACCAGGCCGCATCCTGCCAAGGCATTCCATCCCTCAAGGCGGTGCAAGACTGTTCCTTTTGGCTCCAATGGAGTCATAACAAATCCCTTACTCTGCTGTGTGGGTGAGGGTTGCCCTGATCATGGTAGACCTTTCGTTTTTCTGTAATGGTTAAGTTAGTGTTCATCATCTAAATTCTCCTAATAAATGGTGAATAACCTTATGTTATTTTCCTAAACTGCATGCCAATATTGTTGTTGTGCAAGAGATGCATTTTCAGGCCACTTTCTCCCACTCTTATCTAATTTAAATACTCCTATTATTATACAGCTAATGGATTCCACAAAAAGAATACAGTTGCCGTTTTAATTGGCTGAGATTGCCCTTTTGCAATGGACAAAATATTTACTGACATAAACATACTGTATACAGTAGATAACTGTTGCTAGTTTGCACTTTAGATGGTAAGCCAACTATCATAGCAACTATTTATGTTCCAATTCCAAACAACCCTTTTTCAGTTTTCAGAACCTTTGTATTGATGTGGTTATAATCCTTAATGTTTTTAGCATGCTTAATTATGGCCTGTTTGATACATAGCAAGCAATGCATCTAATGGTGATGGGGTTACATTTCTTTCTTACATGTCCACAGATCGCACTCTAGAATAGATTTGACTTTAGAGGACAAGTGGACTCCTCGACACATTGCTTTAGCCACAATTCACGCCAGATTAAGGTAGAATAAGATTTGAAAGTTCAACAGGTACCAACTAGGTTGTTGGGACTGAGCATTGACTAATAAACTTCAGGATACCAAGATCTCCGCACACTGGTGTGCACTGAAGGTGGTCATTAGGGGTAAGTCCATCCAGATGGCTGCTGGGCTACAGCAAACAATTCTAAATTCATAAACTGACCTAGGTAGTAAAGCAGCCTACTTATAAGAATAGCACTAAAGAATTATGTTGAGCCATGTGGTGTTTAAGGACTTGGTTGCAGCTACAGAGTAACTGAATACTATTTTGATGAGCCTGATCCAACAGAATTTTTTTTATTCTAGACATAAATTTCATGTTGTGGGCAATAGAGCTAGCCATTTATGAGTATGTAAGCTTTGGGGGATATAACCAAGAGACTGTATCAAAGTTCTGTTTACCAAATGGGGAGTCAAAGTTCCGGAATGGTCAGATATTGCTGACTCCCATGCTGACTACCATACCAATTTGTATTATTTAGCTGTAGAAACCAAAACTCCCCATCCATTTCGGTTGGGTATAGCTAATTTTAAAGAGATATGTCCTTTCCTCAATTATATCAGGCCACCAGTCAAGCCCTCAACTCTGCAAGGACAGAGTATAAAACCTACCGAGCCATAGCATCACTTCCTAAAGGTATCGTCCATGGCCCTGATGGCTATATTAAAAATATTTAGTCTATATTCCAGAAGGACTTCATCACTATTTTGAAATGTGTATTCAATGAAGCCTCGGATAAAGGTACATTTCCAATGAAGGACCATTCCTTATCCTAAAATGACTCCCCAATTGCATCACTAAATATGGACATAAAATTCTGTGCTCAGATGGTGGCAAATAAACTTGGCCCATTTCTACCAAACTTGGTGCAACATGATCAGATTGGTTTTTGTTCTGTGGTAAATTGGATATTGAGTCCGCACCAGTTATACGTTGTATTACTGTAAATGATATTTAGAAAAGTGGTCTATCAAAAACCAACATAATGGTCTATCTTGAGTTGTACTCTAGATGACCCTTGGTTGGTGGTGCTCCCAAAGAGTTTGTGTTGTACACACACACGAGCTGCACATCACAGCTACATCTCTGAAACGTGCATCCTCACACACGAGCTGCACATCACAGCTACATCTCTGACACACCCAGATTGAGCCCAAGTTCCATGCACTGTGGACTGGAGGTAACTTTTTCTTTCCCTCTCACCACGCTCTCTCATCTGAGTACAAGCCTGTAACTCCCCCTGCAATGCCAGTTGGTAACAGGGGAGAGACACGGTTGAAGTGCTGCCTGCTGTTTCTCCTGGGGCACACTTTTTTTCACTCTCTCATCCCCTGTTTGATGCTAGACAGGGGAAGTGACCTAGCGTCTCCCTCTCCCTGGGTATTACTTTTTCCACCTAGTATATTACGTTTTTTCACTTCATCACAGCAGTCCTACCTATTGAATTTAGGATATCAGATAAATCTATACATATTGTACCAAACAGGGCTATGAATGTGAACTTATATGACAACTACTCCATGCTATTATTTTACCCTCTTATTTGATCTGAGAAACAACATACACTCACTTTATTATCAATATCATTAAGAATTAATTATCTGAATCATCACTTTTGTTATGGTTGACCCAATGTATAATTTATGTGATGTGGGTTATATAGAGTAGAGATTGAAAACTTTACCTGCTGTCAAATGCTTTTGTTCTGGGCTATAAAATGTTTATTATAAACCACTTTTTTTTTTTAACTATATATCCTGAATACCTGACATACTGCATAGTCATCTTGCCGAATAGGAATTTTATGATACTGCTATTTCCTAAGATTTTTCCACCAGCACTCCGATATTAGTTCAGATTTGAATATCAATCACCATATATACAAATGACTTATTCTCTAGTCTTTTTTCATATTGGTTATTGGGTGTTTACCCCTCATGGTTATTGACCTTAGATTTGCGATTCAGGAACAGAGATCAAGCAATACATTTTCACCTACAAATACTTGCATCTGAGCAACTATTATACGATTAAAAATATTCACCTGTTTTTTGATTAAGTATCTAATTACTTGTATGTAATTAGACAAAAATAGTTTGTCACATTTATGTACTTTTTGTAATTTTTCATTTTTTCTTTGAATATTTCCCAATATTTTAAAGTTCTCTATTAAAAGTTAAATTTGATATCTTTCTAAATCATTATTACTACCCCAATATTTTTTTAATCAAGAGTGCCCCAAAAAAGGCTTAGTTTGTCCTTTTTTTGCTCTCTGCAAAAAACCATATACATGGTTTTTGTTCTGAGTAGACAACTCCCTGACTGTACTCAAAGTGTATTTATTCATTTATATACCAATGCTGAGATGACCATGCTGCTTGTCCTATTCTCATGAGATGTAGAAAAGGCCATTGATAGGCTACACTGGGGTTATACTGTATAATTGAAGTCATAGGTTGGTTTGGGTTTGGTGGACTCTGTCTTAGCTCTATCTTTTTTATTCCCTATCGGTGCTGTAGCTAGGGTAGTGCGGCTGGTGCCATCGCACAGGGCACCACAGGGCAGGGGTCGCTGTTTGGGCCTGTCAAATTTCTGTTTATTATCATTCTTGCTTGTAGCTTCCTCTTATTTCATCCCCAGCATTTCCTGGCCTCCCCTATCTCTTCCCTGGCCCTTCCCCATGATGCCATTCCCTTTTTTGGGTGCATCATGTCCCTTTGAAAAATGAGGGGGCGCCAATGCTCTTTCTGGCACAGGGCACAAAAAGTCTAGTTACGACTTTGGCCCTCATTCAAAGCCGCTCGTTAACAGCAGTACGCTCGTTGCGTTCCGATGTTGAGAAAGCGCGCATGCGTCGGTGTAACACTGCGCATGTGCATACGGCATATTGCGAGTTTTTTTTGTCTCGTTCGTCAAATTGCATACAGGAAGTGACATGTCAAATGTGATTGACAGAACAGGGCATTTTTGGGCGTTGACGGGGGTGGAGATGGAAAAACGCAGGCGTGGCGAGGCGTTTTTTGGGCGTACATACATTATCTAATGCGAACGTCAAATGTGTTCATACCAAGTCATACGTCACTGGATGATCCTCTTTCCGTTCAAACTGCTCGCACAGCTTGGGGTCTGGATTGCTCGACCACATTGGCGATGGCCTTCTCCTCCGTCCCGGCCCTCCACGATGTTTCATCGATTAATCACGGCTTGTCAGAAAAACAATCAGTTTTGTATTGGAAACCAGCTTGTAATGTGTTTTGAAAACCGTTTTTTTGGTTAGCACAAAACCGTACGCAGGTGAAAATCATAGCTGCTAATTTCACGATTACACAATCAATTAGCGTACATTTGTTGGTCTGTTTTTTTTGGTTGATATTTGGCTTTTGTGCTATTGTAACAATAATGTCATCATGTTTGTGTGTATTTTTCCATTTTGCTTTTGTCTGGAGAATTTGCATCCTTATGTAAATTTTAAAGTGTTCCTTAAAGTGCATTTTTTTTTTTTTTCGTTTTAATTTTTTGGGAGCTCGTTTTTGCCTTGTGGGCCAGGATTAAATGTAAACTATTTCTAAAATAATGTCAGAATACAATGTCGAACATTTTTTTCAAAATTTATTGGAAACTAAAAACATTTTCTGGCACATTTTTGGCCCAAACATTTTTGGCAGTGTTATTCCCAAAAATTTTTTAATTTGTGCAAACATAAAAGGTATGGAAACTTAAATCAAAAAATGAAACACAATTCACAAGAAAGGAGAGGGAAGTTTTGGCCAGAAAGGAATATGGGGCAAGCACAGAAGGAGTGTGGGAAAAGTAGCCAGTGCTGTCAACGTTTTTTCCCCCGTTTGGCTGGGGGAGGGTGGGCGCCTGACCGGGTCCGGGATGTCATCGGGCTGGCCTGTCCAGAGGCAGATGTTGTGGCCTCTGGACTAGGCACAGGGCTAGGCACATTTGGAGGATTGGCTGATGTTGTGCCAGAGGTGGAGGATCCTGATGTTCCGGCAGGAAGGGAGGTCGGCTCCACCATGTGCTGGCGAACGAGTTGCTCAAGGGCATTGGCGATGCGGATGTTGGCCCTGGTATTTTCCGCCAGGCCTGACCAATGGTCACGTTGGCCGCACCATTTTGCTCCAGGGCCTCAGCCACCCGTACCAGACTGGCGTCCATCCTCTGCAGAATCTCCGTATGGAAATCCGATTTAAAATTGAGTTCTGTGAGGAGGGACACTGCCTGCTAGGGGGATTGCCCTGGACTGGCTTCTGCAGGGTCGTCAGCCGGATGTACTGGTTCCTCCCCTGCAGAGCCAGCAGAAATTCTGCGGCCAAGGCTCCCCTCTGGAGCAGACTCATCCGCCTGTGTCTCTGTTTGAAAAATGAGAAAAGAGTCACATTAGAATCTACATATTGGCACAATAACATTTCAGAGTTGGTGACATCACAATATTTACCTGGGACAACATGAGGAGCCGCAAAGTCTGGCATGTCCGTATCCATGTTGGACATGCCAAACACCTCCACAGCCTGCACACACCCCTGTGCCAGCTCTTCTAAATCATTCAACTCCAATGACACAGGGGTGGGACCCCCACCTGCCCCCTTTGCATGCCTAGCCCTGTCCGCCATTTTTGTTTCAGGCGATATTTGAAGTCTTGCCATCTGTGGGTGGAAAAGGAACCATTATTCGGTTTTTTGGGGGGTTTTGGTTTTAGGGGGGTCAAGATTTTACTTACCGCCGTTTGACATCCCGGGCTAGACGGACATAATCACCCACCCTATTGACAGCACTGGCTACCTCCTCCCACATTCTCCACTTCTGGCTTGCACCCATATTCCTGTCTGCCTGTGGCAGGATGTCCACACACTTCTGAACCAAAACCTCCAACTCCTTTCTTGTGAATTGTGGCTGCCTTTTCTTTTTCCCTGCTTTGCCCGGAATACTGGGCCCAGCAGCCTCTTCCATGTCATCCTCCTCACCTATTTGTTTAAATGTTGAGAAATTTAAGCTTGCAAACTTGCACTATATTATGTTTCCAAATAATCATTGTTTGGAAATGCATGAAATACTTACCGGCAGACTCTTGGCCATTGTTTCCCTGGTCTGTAGCCATTTCTTATCTCCAAACAAGAAATACACCAGAACGTTTTTTTTGGGTCGTGACGTATTTATACATGCGTCCTTATTTTTCGTCCGCATCATTGATTGTGCGTTCCTATGATCCCTCCTTAATTTCTGCGGGAAAAAATAAACACTATTTATGGCTTGGGGCGTCTTGAGTCGAGGTGGCGGTTGTTGGTTGTTGGAGGTTACGTTGGTCGGAGTGGATTGTTGGCGGGATTTGGATTTGGCGTTGTTTGGAGTTGTTTTTGGTTTGTCTTTTTGGAGTTTTTTTTTCCGTTCGCTTATTTTGGTATGGTTGTTTTCTTTGTCGTGTTTTTTTTTGGTAAGTTTTTGCCCGTCTTACTTTTGTTCACTTTGTGTCTCCTTCTTTTTGTGAATTTTGGCTCGTTAATTTTTAAAAACATCTCCTTTGTTAGGTTTCTTTTGGCTCTGTCCCAACGACCTTTTTATCCGGTGACTTATATATCCTCTATTGGTAAGTTTATTTTTTCACTTGTTTATTAAATGTTCATGTTTTTTTTAATGCAACTTTGTTTGACCTTACACTTTTAACTTTTGGTTTTGTGATTCTGAAATGTATGAACTAATTCGTGCTTTTTTATCTGCGTATTTCTTTACTTGTATTTGCGAACTAATTTGCGCATTTTTATCTGCATATTTTTTTACTTGTATTTGCGAACTAATTAGCGCATTTTTATCTGCTTATTTTTTGTCTTGTATTTGCGAACTAAATAGCGCATTTTTATCTGCTTATTTTTTGTCTAGTATTTGCGAAATAATTAGCGCATTTTTATCTGCTTATTTTGTTCCGTGAAATTGGTTGTGATTTCCCTTTAGCATTTTTTTAATACATTTGGGCCCAAATTGAGGTAGTCTGCGCACTGTCGTTTTGCTCTTTGCCCAAATGTGTGTTTCTCCCCTTTTCTGTTTTGTCTTGCACTCAATTTAGATTCCTAAATGCCCACCCTAAATTGTTGCATTGTTTATTTGTTATTATTTGTAGGTTTGGAAAATCATGACAATACCCTGGCATGTAAGCATCATTGGATTGTATCATCAAGCTAAGTAATTTTTCAAATATTTTTGCCCAAAAAAGCCTTACATTCAAATCTTGCCATTTCAGGTTGATCTTGGTCGGATTGTTCTGGCCATGCTCCCGGAAGCCGACCAACCACAATCTCGTCCCAGGCGTAGGCATCGTAGGCGTGCAAGGCCCCAGATATATCGAACACGTGTCACCCTTTTTGGAATGCCCGATGATGAGGTGTTAAGACGCTACCGTCTTCTGCCCAAAATCATCATAGACACTCTCTCATTAATAGAGAGTGATCTTGAGCGGCAAATTGACAGTCCTAGAGCAATACCACCACTTACGCAATTTATGGCGGTGTTACATTTCTGTGCCTCAGGATCGTTTCAAACAACGGTGGGAATAGTGGCGGGAATCTCCCAATCCTCCTTTTCCCGGATCCTGAGGGCAGTGATGGAGGCCCTTTTCAAGCACCTCCATCATTTTATTCAAATGCCTTTGGATATGGGTGCCCTTAGTGTGGCCAAGGCAAATTTTTACCAAATAGCTGGCTTCCCACACATCATAGGGGTTGTGGATGGTACTCACATACCACTTCAGCCTCCAGCACGGCTGGAGGCCATATTTCGCAACCGGAAACACTATCACTCCCTGAATGTAATGGTGGTATGTGATGCCTCCCTCCAGATCCTGTCCCTGAATGCAAAATTACCCGGAAGTGCACATGACTCATTCGTCATCCGGCAATCAGGGATATGGCACAAATTAAACAACCTACAAGCTGGTGATGCGTGGCTTCTGGGTAAGTGGAGACCTTTAGTACATAACAATGTTAAGCTTGATACACAGTGATCCTGATGTTGTCACTTCTTTTTCACAGGAGACAGTGGCTACCCTTGCACGCCCTGGCTGCTAACTCCTTATTTGGCTCCGACACCAGGGCCACAAAGTAATTTTAATTCTGCACTTACAGCCACCAGGCAAGTGGTGGAGCACTGTATCGGCCTTTTAAAAGGCCGATTCAGATGCCTCCACCGCTCTGGTGGCGAGCTCATGTATTTGCCGGATATGGTTTCAAAAATTGTGGTCCTGTGTGGGATATTTCACAACATCGCCATAAGGAGTGGTGTCCCAATGCAGCCAGAGGATGCCTTGCCTGAGGATGGCCCCCCCGAGGTTGGTCGGAGGTCAGTATGTGGGGGGCCATACGCGATGATGTGGTGGCCAGATATTTTAGGTAATTATTGGCTCCAAAGAAGTTTTTTGACACAATGTGGTAAAGATTTTTGGAGACCATCTAATTAATTTGTTTTTTGTTTCCCATCTTCTGTTTGATTTCATAATCTTTGGGACTCAAACGATGACTACTTCCTGCTACCCAAAACAAACCTTCATGGGGACACATTGGACATCTGGAACCAATATTGAAACGCACAATTTGTGGAATCATGTTGGCATGCTCCTTCGTCAACCATTTCTTGATTTTTCTATACTTTTTTCATATGGTGTTTGATGGGTTGTATTTTTTGTTATCACTGTGTGTATTGTTTGTGAGTCAACACTTTGGTTTTTTAGTTATGTTGTGAATAAATGTTTTGAGAGTGTAATTTTGCAAATTGTATTGACCATTGCAAGCAAGTGTAACCAGGTTCACCCACGTTAAAATTGCTTAAGGGTTAATCCTGTAATGGCGCAATTTGATTTAAATTTAAATATGCTTTCTGGGTCAAAACCAACACCAAAAGGTATTCTGTACAATCAGTAGGCTTTGTAATCTCGGCCTAAGCAGGTTGCCCCTCAAATTGGAACATGTAAAATGTAGTAATATATAAATTGTCACACACAAAAAAAGGCCAAGCAGATTGTTACTGTTAGCTGTTTCATGTGCCTGTTTCCTAAAAAAATACAACACACAATCTTAGTGACATTAATTGCAAATACTTGCTGGAAGAGTCTACTTATGTCAGTGTAAACAATCTAAGATTTGGAGACAAGGAATGAGACAGAACGCTAAGTTTAAATTTTTTATTAATACAAAAATTTTTAAATGAAAAAAAAAAATTAGGGACGCAGGATCACAGACATACGGTCAAGGACCACCAGCACCCGGCTAGGTCCGCCAAACGCCTCTGGTCCTCTGTGGGTTAGAAAAGTGTGGGGCTTAATACATAATTAATGAAACCCAATGAAAAAACAAGCCAAACAAAGGTATCCAAAAATGGCAATATTGTGACCAAAAGCACATTTAACCCAAAAAATCCAAGGACACAAAAATGGACACCCAAAAAATTGCACCAAAAAACATCAGATTTTGACAGGTGGGATATGTGTATGGGGAAATCAGCAGTAAAAGGTAAAGACAAACAGAAATCTACACCAAATTCTGACAAACCAAAAAAAGTAAAAGGCACAGACACAGGATTAGATCCAAACATTTAAAAAAAAAAAAATAAATAAAAGGGAAACATACTGTTCAAAATGACGCCTGGCCCAGAAGCAACTCCCTCGTCCTCCTCGGAGGTGGCTACATTCCCCAACGAGGTGGGAGGGGTGATTTGGGATTCAGGGGAGGGGGTAGTTACGAGAGGGGTGGTTGGAGGGGAGGGGGAATTGAGATGGAGGGGAAGGAGCCCCGACACATGTGCCACAGGGTCTGTGCAGGCTGGGGAGGAGGGGGAATTTAGGGAATTTTGGGGTGTGGATGTTTGGCTGGGGGTTGGGGAGAGGGGCCGAGAGCGCCATTTTTGACGGCGATGACGCCGTAGTCTTCGCTCTGCCCCTAAAAGATGGAAAACAAATTGTGGTTATTTTCGAACATGACCTTGTTAAACGCTAATTTTTTACACCACAAATATGTAAACATGCCCATGCAGATATGAGTACAAAGAATAAATAGGCCATACATGAAAACATGCCCATGCAGATGAGTACAAAGAATAAATAGGCCATACATGAAAACATGCACATGCAGATATGAGTACAAAGAATAAATAGGCCATACATGAAAACATGCACATGCAGATATGAGTACAAAGAATAAATAGGCCATACATGAAAACATGCACATGCAGATATGAGTACAAAGAATAAATAGGCCATACATGAAAACATGCACATGCAGATATGAGTACAAAGAATAAATAGGCCATACATGAAAACATGCACATGCAGATATGAGTACAAAGAATAAATAGGCCATACATTAAAACATGCACATGCAGATATGAGTACAAAGAATAAATAGGCCATACATGAAAACATGCACATGCAGATATGAGTACAAAGAATAAATAGGCCATACATGAAAACATGCACATGCAGTTAGGGCCACAAAGATAAACATGAAAACCACAGTCAAAAAAACGTACTTTCCGCGATCTGCATGCGAAAGCATGCCAGCAAGCGGGGCGTCCGCCTTTGCAGGTCGGACCACCTGCGCTCCAGCTGGCCGATCTGGCGGCGTGAGCCGAAGGAACGCAGGCGGCCACGTACCTCCGCATATGCGGAACGCTTTTCCCTATTGGTGATGGGGGGAGGTTGGCTGGTGATCCGCCTGTCCATCACCTCTGTTAACACCATCAGCTCGCGCCTGGTGAATGCCGAGGCTCTCATGATGGCAATGGTGTATTTTATAAAAAACTATTTTAATAAAGCCCCGAAAAAAAATATGATTGGCTAATGTATTTGGGTAATTAACAAGACAAATTCTATTGGTTAGTGTATGAGTCATGTGTTCGACAGGGCCACAAATCTATTGTGAGTTATGATAGGCTTGATGCAGTGACATGCGTAAGCTAATTTAAATAAAGAAATGAACCCAGTAAAATATGCGTGGTTAAAAACAAAGAAAACAAATGGATAATTGGCTCAAACATGTATTTTGACAAATAAAAGCAAATGTTTAAGCCGTACATATTCTGCGGGTAAATACAAACACGGACAAGAGTAAAGTTTATTGCATTGCCAAAAAAAAATTTAAAAAAAATTGACGAGCAATTAAGATAATTGATATATTGATTAGCATGATACGATTGAGGGAGGTAGGCAGAATAAAGGAGCAGGTAATCGGAATCTGACAGGCCCACTTCCAGGTTGAACTTGTGCGTGCGTTCCCTGCAAGCCACATTGGGGATGTACGCTCGCTATTTGGCACGCTCGTTAGTTAGAGGAGGGGTTGGTAGAGTTTGGGGAGGATGTTTAGATGCGTTCGAAATTACGAGCGAGTGCTTGAATTAACATATTTCTGTACGTACGCCGAACGTACGAACGCCCACTTGCGTCCGGGTCTGAATGAGGGCCATTGTTCCCTATTAATAATAGTACATAATAAGGGTGTCCTCTTTTGCCCATTACTTTTGTTTTGGCCACAGATCCTCTTGCTATATATATTGATATTTCAAAGACTATCAAGGTTCTATTGTGCATGGATTGCCATATAGGCTCTGCTATTTTTCAGATTATGTATCACTGACCCCAATACCTTAATGACCTTACTACATGTTGTTATTGCAGAATACTGAAGTGTTCCTAAGTATAGGTTAAACAACACCAAAATAGAAGCAAATTCATTTTTACCCATATTTATTGGTGTCCCTTCATTGCTTCTACAAATATGAATGGCAGTCTAAAAGTTTGAGTTATTTAGATATACAAATTTCTGTTTAGAGACAGGAACACACTGACTTGTAACTATTGTTGTATAAAATGATGTTTGGGTAGCCTGGCGGAGATTAAGATAAACTTGCTACCTAAAATAATATCAGTCTTCATAGTCATACTTCCACTTCCCATCCTCAATACGTTTTAAGTCATAATGAAGGGCTATATTTTGAAAGGGAACAGGCCCAAATTGTCCAGACATACTATGACCCTCCCAAATTTAGAGCTTTATCAGTTAGCATGTTTGCTGAGCCAGGCTAAAGACTGATTCTCTTCTGATTTCCCCAAGCCGTGGGAGACTATTCACCTTGAAAATTATCTATTTTGCCTACCTGCAAATGTTAGACCCTCACCTGTCACCTTCTCTAAAGCCACCATAGTCACCCTCAAAGTTTAGAATAGACTAAGGGGTAAATTGACTAAGGTGAGAGTTTTTAGAAGTGAGTTTTAATAGACATATTGCCCACATCAAACAATCAGATTCTACTTAACATTTAACTAGTACCTTCTAGAAGATAATAGCTAGAATCTGATAGGTTGCTATTGTCAACATCTCTTCTAAAACTCATTCTAAAGACTCTCACTTTAATAAATTTACCCCTTAGTGTTTTTTTAGTTGATTTCTAAATATATGGCGTTTACAACATTAGCTGCAAAGTGCCTGGCCTGATACCACAAACCTATCACAAACTCATAAAGTGGGGATCTCAGTGTGGTTTTCCTTATTGATTGTATCACAATGGAAGGGGAAGCTACCCATACAACCAAAATGGGAGAATGGCCTTTCAAAGATGCTATAAGACCAGTCCTGCTAAATAATCTCTAAAAATGGGTTTAGAATGTAAAAATATATCAATCATACAGAGATATTTATAAAACTGCACAAGTTATATTTAAACTGCACAAGTTATATTTAACCCCTGATAGACTGCACAGTATTTGTCTCTCTCTCTCACTAATTATCATTGGAGGCATTGCAGCCACATAGGTGACATACTGTACTCCATATGTTTTGCAGTTGCCCAGTAACATCTTGATTGAATGGGAATGATCAGTGAAGTAATGGGTGTTGTGTTAACCTTAACCCTTGCAAGAGCTCTTCTTCAATTATATCCATAAGAGATCCCCCATTATGACACAGTAAGTAGGTAAGAGGACATATTCTGATTTCCGCTAAGTCACCCTGTGCCCAATTCTAAAGCTCCGCTTTCCCACCCGCCATACCCATAGTACAGCCTAAGGTACATTTAAGTTTCAAAATGGAAATAGTTGGACGTGAACACTCCAATGCTGCTCTCTCCCCTTTCATGATGTGATTTAGCTGGCATAAACATCATTTCAATAGGCAACGTCACCTAGGGTTGCCAGGTACTCTTCATTTTATCTAGCATAACTTCTTCCTATAACGGATACTGGTGCCCAGTGCTGATACTGGCACTTAATGTTAATACATTTTCTAGCTTTGGACATTTTTCCATTGTTATTACTATTTGGATTTGGATTTGCTACATAATTGTACCTGTATGCTTATTATGTCACGTGCTGTATGTAAGAACCTCTTGCACTACTGATCTTTTATTTTTCTGTATCTCTCTGCTTGGAAATAAAAAAAGTGGATTTTATCTACATAGGCACACAGATAAGTTGGTCAGAGGCATGAATTTAAGTGAAATAGAACATGATCAGGATACAATAAGCTGTTCTCTTCAGTACAGATAAGAGTAACATTATATTTTCCTCAATTTATACATGTTTGAGGTACAATAGTAAATTACAATAGTGTGGAACTTTTTTGGTGGACTCCACTTCTTGACTTCACCCCCATGTCCTCCGTGTCCTCCGTGTCCTCCGTGTCCTCCGTGTCCTCCAGATCCTCTTGGGCCTTGTTTTTTGCAAGGGTTAACTGGAACACATGGATCTAGAAAATAAATATAACAATAAACATAAATTACATTGTTTAGTCATTGGGATGTGCAGCATTGGCACAAGCGTCTGCTTTCCCTCAGTTGTAGGACAGGTCTAAGTATTTCACATTTACTCCATGACTATGGGGTTTATTTACTAAGCAGTGTAAGGAGACAGAGTAAAAAGTGATAAGGTGCCAGCCAATCAGCTCACAACTGTCATTTTTCAAACACAGCCTGTGAGATGACAGTTGGGAGCTGATTGGCTGGCACACAATGAACAAGGGCTAGTTTGTTTTGTTGTTAACCAGAGTTTTCTTAATAACGGCAAGGTAATACAGTTCAAAGTATTTCTTTCAATCCATAGGTTTAAATGGTTAAATGTCCATACTCAGGTCCTGATTCAGCAAGGAACGCAAATGTGCGCACGCATGCACTCGGCCGCTGCATATATATGCTAATCAGTGCATACGCACGGCAACCGCAGCACAAGATACAGACACCCAGCAATACATAATGCCGCCCACCTCCCTTTACTCACAGCCTGAGTAGACCGCAAGATAGTGAAAACATCGGTAACATCGCGAACCATTGGACCCATATGCACAATTAGTGGTTGACCTGACCCTCCCGCAGACTTTGCTACATCTCGTGCATGCAGAGAGAGCTCAGGCTGCATAAGGTCTCGCAATGGCTAATTTATGCACGCCTCTGCAACGGTGTTGAAACGCACCGGCACGCCTGCGTTCGCACAACCACAAGCCATCACACCCACAAATGGTACTTCTTGTCAATCACTGTTAGAGGGGTCTGCGCGCACACTGCGTCTGCTCTGCGTACCCTTTCCTGATCGTACTGGTTGGTTTGCGCATGCGCAGTGCGAAAACATCAGCCGAGTCTGTGCGTGCACACATTTGCATTCCTTGCTGAATCAGGCCCTCAGACAATTACCATTACAGCGAGAGATACCGATGATGTATTAAATGTTTTCGGGACACCATTATTCTGTAACAGAACCAGATTCCAGGCTACAAGGCAAATATTTCAAGTGACACCATTCAGTCACTTTACTTCAGTAGAAAATGAGTCTCTGAAATGCTCTGCATATAGCATGATATAATATTTTCTCATTCTATAGTAAAAGCTGTCTCTGGAGCACTTTATCATAAGTTTCAGCCATAAAAGCATGGTTTTATAAAGCCAGAATAGTGATACAGTATACCATAGCCAATGACCAAAAAAATGTTTCTCTGAGACGATAAATTAATTCAGCGCTAGCAATCCCAAACATCCTCTTATGTGATAATGTACCACTACTGAGGAATCATTATGTAGTGTTATTCTGGATGCAATAATGCATCTTCTTGACACAACCCTAAATAAAAATGCTTCAATATCATTGAGCCAATAGTTAAGTTATGTATACAAGGTAAATGTGTGCCTCTGCTACAGGCAGGGTATGCAAAAGAGAGGGAGTCCAAAGACTGATTAGACATTCTCTTATTTACTAAGAAGCATGTGCCATGCTGGTGTTTCATTGGGGAATCTAATTATACGGCATTCAAACTATTTCATTTAAACATTATGTTAGCCGGAAATTTTATTCTTCCTTTTTATAAAAGTAATAATGGCAGTGTTATGCAGAAATAACTGGTACACAAATACATAACCTTATGTCCTTCAGTTGGCTCCAATCCTACTTCCACAAGGGTATCTCTGTCATTAGTTACTAATCTCCCATAAACATCTCTAGCTAGTTGTCTGAATTCCTAGATTATTTTCCCATCCTCCTTATTGGGGCTCTTGTTTTCTACAGATAAAACCTATTTGACAGCAGTGTTAAGTAATAATTTCAGCATAATTCCATACCTTGGCATTGAGGTGGGGGGCACGGGTCTACGCATTTGGGAGTCTGATCCTGGCATACTTGCACTGGAGCACATGCTAAAAGAGGTAAATATGATTATATCAAACAGGAATTTTACTAAAGTGTTCCATTTATCATATACATTTGTTAAAAATATGATCAGTTGCATATTTATATTTAATACAATCATCAAATCATATTTTAACTTAGCATAGTGTGTGGTCAATAGGAGACAAGGCAAAACATGGTTGCGTAGTAAAATATAACACATCACTGCACTTTAAGGCAGATAAATAGTTATTTCACATTGATTACAGAAATACCAAACAATGCCTAATTCTAATTGAATTGGTAACTTGTATTCTAAGAAGATACTTATGGTCTTTGCATTGTACACTCTTGGCTGACATGGTAATCGCTGTTGGAGGAGTCTGTCTGGTGAAATCAGGTTATAATAGATAGATGATCCAGTGCAGTAAAAAGATGCTGTTTATATACAAAAAGTATTGCCATGCCCTAATAGTTGTGCAACACTTCACAAACAATAGTAAGCCAATAGGATCCCTAATGTGTTACCTAAGTGCTATTTAATTTCTATAATTTGCATACTATGCAATGTAAATAAATGTAAATAATTTACTCATATGCAAATAATTTCCAATAATTGTTTTCTATGTGTAGAAATATTGATAATTGCTTAACCAAAAATGCATATATTTATGTATAGTAGTTACGTATATACATATTGCAATCACTAGAGGTTATGCCTGAAGTTCAAAATGCATAATAGGGTACTTTCCTTTTGCGCTGGCATTTTACTACATACTACAAATGATGATGGGTAGAACCTGGCCATACACTGCTCTGATTAAAAAGTGCCTGTAGATAAATGGGTGGGTGCTGAATGAATTAAGTTACTAACTTCTGACATATACAGTACATATTCCTAAATGCACTGGGAAGGGGTAATATATAATTATAGAACAGCCCAGGACAAGTTATTGTTTTGTCCCCCACATTTCTTGACAAGTGACTATTTTGACTCAATACTGCAGGTGGTTCAGTGAGAAGGGCAAGCCCCAGCCAGAGCCGGCCTGAGGCCTACTAGCTCCCTGTGCTACAAATTGTGGAGCACCCCCCACCCCTTCGTTGTATAGATAGATAAATAAATATAGATAGATACATGGTCGGGCGGCCCACAGGAGGACAGTGGAAATTCCTGATGGGCCCCACTGCCTGAGGGCCCCTTCCTCTCTCTTTTATGCGGCCCAACAGTGTGGGCACAAATACATATATTATGCAACCCAGTCAATGTGGCCGCCCTTCCTTCACCCCTGCCACAAACGGAGCTCAACTCCTATCAGGCAGTGTTACTGTATTTAAAAAAAATGTCCGACAGGGGAGCTGCTGTGCATGCCCACCCGCATATTATGTTAACTGTTTGTAGCAGATAGTGCTCACTCTTCGTTCATGGAATTCTGAATCTAGCAAAATACACACCAGTTAGTTCTGTTGAGATTTATGAATACACAATTTCAGGGATGTCAGAATGATTTTATGATGGGAGGGGCAGTAAGATCGCTCTGACACCCATCCACTCCCCTCACTTATGTTTGGGACCCACCCGCAAAGCCACATCCAGTCTCAGCAGCCCACAATGACACTGTGCCCCTTATTGGCGCAGCCAGCCATCACTATCGCTGATGCTGCCCTCTTATTAGAGGGAAGCTGCTGCTGCACCCATCCTGAGTGTGGGAGCCCAGGGCATTGGATCATGGATGCTGCAGACTTCACAAAAGGAGGAGCGACTGTCAGAGCCCCAGTCCCCTGCTGCCAGCAGCACCCAGCCATCCTCAGTTACTGCACCAATCTCCCAAGTGCCTTTCCAATGTTTGAGGGGAGAAACCGCCCTCTTGCCCCCTCCCCCATTCCGACTCCCTTGCACAATTTACTTTGATTACTTTTTTTAGCCAGACTTCCACGGCTATTATTGATGTTATGTTTGTACTAGACACAGTGCCTGAGAGTCGGAGTGGAGGAGGTATTCTTTGTCCTGCTTGCTGCTTTTTACTTATTTTTGCTGTTTCCTCTTTTTCTTAGAGTGGCCACTACTTTAAGACTGGTCACCCTTTGCTCCTCAAGATTGGTGACCATTTATAGATCTCCCTGACAGCTATTTCTTGTATGTCCATCCTAGGTTTTGTCTTTCCTTACTCCCCAGCCATACTCTTTTTCCCTGTTTCTTGCGTACAGTGTCTGTTTCTGACAACTCTGCTTATGTTACAGCAATCCTGTCACAAGCCGCATTGGCAGTGCGGGGTGAACACTGGGCAAGCGTTCCCTGAAGTCTCCTCCTTCCTCCTGTTTGGATCTGTAGTTAGCAGCATATTGTTTGCAGTTCCAATCTTGATTGCTGTTGAGCCTCTGCAGTAATTACTGCCTGTCTGTGTGCAGTATCAGGTACACACTGATTGATTTTCCTGTCTGTGCACAGCCCAGGTGCTCATTATTCTGTCATTAGGGAAGCTTGCTCTGGTTGGGCCCTGTTTCTGTTCAATTCCAGCCAGCCCTTCACTCCAAGCCGGTGATAGCATTTCACGTGTTTCCGGTTTGTGTTGGTCTCCTGTTTACAGTCGGGTTCCAAAATCCAGCCAGCTGCATTGTTCCTGCCGTTTGTGTCATCCAGGTGGCACGGTCCGCATCTGCACTACCTGCCGTTTGTATCATCTGGGCAGCACAGTCTGCACCTGCATTACCTGCCGTTGGTGTCATTTCGCCTGCACAGTCTCCATTCCTGCCTTGTCGTTTGTGCCATCCAGGCGGCACAGGCCACACTCGGAGTCGTGAGTGCGCGACCTAGCGTCTAGAGTACGGAACCCTGTGTACAACCACTTGTGTCATCCCGGTGGCATTTAGCGCACCTGGGCGTCCTGAATACGCAATCCTGTGTACAACCGCTTGTGTCATCCTGGCGGCATTTAGCGCACCTGGGCATCCTGAGTACGCAATCCTATGTACAATCGCTTGTGTCATCCCGGTGGCATTTAGTGCACCTGGGTGTCCTGAGTACGCAATCCTGTGTACAACCGCTTGTGTCATCCCGCCGGCATTTAGCACATCTGGGCATTTTGAGTATGCAATCCTGTGTACTAACAGCTGGTGTCATCCTGGCGACACTGGCATACCACAGCGTCTTCTATTAAAGTTTTCCTGCCCTCAAGGCAGCATCCAGCACAGAGGCTGTTACCGGCCCAAAGGCCGTATCTCAATTAATAGGTCCACAGGCCTCATCCAGGCTAGAGACTTTTATCAGCCAAAGGCCGAATCTCAACAAATAGGCCAAAGGCCTCAACCAGCCCAGAGGCTGCTACCGGCCCAAAGGCCTCATCCCAACTTATAGGCCGCAGGCCTTATCCATCCCAGAGGCTGCTACCGGCCCCAAGGCCGCATCTCCACTAATAGGCATACAGGCCTCATCCAGCCCAGAGGCTGCTACCGGCCCAATGGCTGCATCTCCACTAATAGGCCCACAGGCCTCATCCAGACCACAGGCTGCTACTGGCCCAAAGGCCGCACCGCAACCAATTGGCTCTCATTTGGTGCTAGCTCCCTCAGCCACCTGGCCGCATCCTGCCAAGGCATTCCAGCCCTCAAGGCTGTGCAAGACTGTTCCTTTTGGCTCCCACGGAGTCGTAACAAATCCTTTACTCTGTACTGTGTGGGTGAGCATTGCCCTGATCATGGTAGTCCTTTCGTTTTTCTGTAATAGTTAAGTTAGTGTTCATCATCTAAATTCTTCTAATAAATGGTGAATAACCTTATGTTATTTTCCTAAACTGCATGCCAATATTGTTGTTGTGCAAGAGATGCATTTTCAGGCCACTTTCTCCCACTCTTCTCTAATTTAAATACTCCTATTGTTATACAGCTAATAGGTTCCACAAAAAGAATACAGTTGCCGCTTTAGTTTTGCCTGAGATTGCCCTTTTGCAATGGACAAAATATTTACTGACATAAACATACTGTATACAGCAGATAACTGTTGCTAGTTTGCACTTTAGATGGTAAGCCAGTGTAATCCTTTACACTTCACTATCACATTTTTTCCCCTTTTCGTATGATGCCCTGGGGATGGTCCTTGGCTGGAATTTTTTGGGGTACCCTGCTTCTCGGACGTGAACCCTTTAAGGTTAGGGACGCCAGTATAGAGGAGCCTTGATGATTGGCCTGGCGCTTATTCATATATTTGCAAATGTATGTAACTAATACCTCTGAATTATGTAGGATTTAAGTATTTTTTTTGTGGATTTTGCTACAGTGTGCTGGAGGGCAAATCCCTTTTTTCTGTGTTCAGTGTAAACCCTGCCCTTTACAAGCACCTGTGCTAAGTCATTAAGCTGACCTGAGCAACCACCACACTTTTTGTTTGCAGTCTTGAGAGGTATGAAGGGAGCCAGCATTAGGAGGAGGTGCTTGTCCTTATAGTGCCATGTGGAGGTTTCTGGGGTACCTCCAAGGTAAGTTAGCTCTCAGCTTATACATGTGCTGTTATCATGCAGTACACCAATTTGTAATTATATGACCGAGAGTGGGTGCTACTATTATGTAGCAATAATTATTTTGGGGCGAGCGTTTGGGAGTGGGGCCCCCAGAGTTTTTCTGGCTGGACCTTTTTCAGGGCATCACCACTTAATTCACATAGAATATTTTTATCACTTTTCTAATTGTTTGTTTATTATTTATGTCATTTTAATTCTTTCACATTTCATTAACACTTATTGATTTAACCTTACACATCTATCCTTTACACTTCACTATCACCTTTTTTCCCCTTTTCGTGTGATGCCCTGGGGATGGTCCTTGGCTGGAATTTTTTGGGGTACTCTGCTTCTCGGACGTGAACCCCTTAATGTTAGGGACACCAGTATAGAGTAGCCTTGATGATTGGCCTGGCGCTTATTCATATATTTGCAAATGTATGTAACTAATACCTCTGAATCTCTATTATAATGTAGGATTTAAGTATTTTTTGTGGATTTTGCTACAGCGTCCTGGAGGGCAAATCCCTTTTTTCTGTGTGCAGCTACAGAGTAACTGAATGCTATTTTGATGAGCCTGATCCAACAGACATAAATTTCATGTTGTGGGCAACAGTGCCAGCCATTTATGAGTATGGAAGCTTTGGGGATATAACCAAGAGACTGTATCAAAGTTCTGTTTACCAAATGGGGAGTCAAAGTTCCGGAATGGTTAGATATTGCTAACACCCATGCTGACTACCAAACCAATTTGTATTATTTAGCGGTAGAAACCAAAACTCCCCATCTATTTTGGATGGGTATAGCTAATTTTAAACAGATATGTCCTTTCCTCAATTATATCAGGCCACCAGTCAAGCCCTCAACTCTGCAATGACAGAGCATAAGACCTGCCAAGCCATAGCATCCCTTCCTAAAGGTATCGTCCATGGCCTTGATGGTTATAGTAAAAATATTTAGTCTATATTCCAGAAGGACTTCATCACTATTTTGAAATGTGTATTCAATGAAGCCTCGGATAAAGGTACATTTCCAATGAAGGACCATTCCTTATCCTAAAATGACTTCCCAATTGCATCACTAAATATGGACATAAAATTCTGTGCTCAGATGGTGGCAAATAAACTTGGCCATTTCTACCATACTTGGTGCAACATGATCAGATTGGTTTTTGTTCTGTGGTAAATTGGATATTGAGTTCACACCAGTTATACGTTGTATTATTGTAAATGATATTTAGAAAAGTGGTCTATCAAAAACCAACATAATGGTCTATCTTGAGTTGTACACTAGATGACCCTTGGTTGGTGGTGCTCCCAAAGAATTTGTGTTGTACACACACGAGCTGCACTTCGTAGCTACATCTCTGAAACGTGCATCCTCAAACACAAGCTGCACATCACAGCTACATCTCTGACACACCCAGATTGAGCCCAAGTTCCATGGACTGTGGACTGGAGGTAACTTTTTCTTTCCCTCTCACCACGCTCTCTCATCTGAGTACAAGCCTGCGACTCCCCCTGCAATGCCAGTTGGTAACAGGGGAGAGACACGGTTGATTTCTCAGAGAGCAGAAGTGCTGCCTGCTGTTTCTCCTGGGGCACACGTTTTTCTCACTCTCTCATCCCCTGTTTGATGCTAGACAGGGGACAGTAGAAGTGACCTATTGTCTCCCTCTCCCTGGGTATTACTTTTTCCACCAGGTATATTACCTTTTTTCACTCTATCACAGCAGTCCTGCCGATTGAATTTAGGATATGAGATAAATCTATACATATTGTACCAAACAGGGCTTTGAATGTGAACTTATATGACAACTACTCCATGGTATTATTTTGCCCTCTGATTTGATCTGAGAAAAAACATACACTCACTATATTATCAATATCATTAAGAATTAATTCTCTGAATCATCACTTTTGTTATGGTTGACCCAATGTATAATATATGTGACGTGGGTTATATATTGAGCAGAGATTTAAAACTTTACCTGTTATCAAATGCTTTTGTTCTGGGCTATAAAATGTTTATTATAAACCAAATTTTTTTTAACTATATATCCTGAATACCTGACATATTGCATAGTCATCTTGCCGAATAGGAATTTTATGATACTGCTATTTCCTAAGATTTTTCACCAGCACTCCGATATTAGTTCAGATTTGAATATCAATCACCTTATTTGCAAATTACTTATTCTCTAGTCTTTTTTCATATTGGTTATTGGGTGTTTACCACTGATGGTTATTGACCTTAGATTTGCGTTTCAGGAACAGAGATCAAGCAAAAAATTTTCACCTACAAATACTTGCATCTGAGCAACTATTATATGATTAAAAATATTCACCTGTTTTTTGATTAAATATCTAATTATTTGTATGTAATTAGACAAAAATAGTTTGTCACATTTATGTACTTTTTGTCATTTTTCATTTTTTCTTGGAATATATTCCAATATTTTAAAGTTCTCTATTAAAAGTTAAATTTGATATCTTTCTATATCATCATTACTACCCCAATATTTTTATACTCAAGAGTGCCCCAAAAAAGGCTTAGTTTGTCCTTTTTTTTTGCTCTCTGCAAAAAAACATATACATGGTTTTTGTTCTGAGTAGACAACTCCCTGACTATACTGAAAGTGTATTTATTAATTTATATACCAATGATGAGATGCCCATGTCGCTTGTCCTATTCTCATGAGATGTAGAAAAGGCCATTGATAGGCTACACTGGGGTTATACTGTATAATTGAAGTCATAGATTGGTTTGGGTTTGGTGGACACTTCCTTGACTCTATCTTAGCTCTATCTTTTTTATTCCCTATTAATAATAGTACATATTAAGGGTGTCCTCTTTTGCCCATTACTTTTGTTTTGGCCACAGACAATCTTGCTATACATATTGATATTTCAAAGACTATCAAGGTCCTATTGTGCATGGATTGCCATATAGGCTCTGCTATTTTTCAGATTATGTATCACTGACCCCAATACCTTAATGACCTTACTACATGTTGTTCTTGCAGAAAACTGAAGTGTTTCTTAGTATATGTTACACAACACCAAAATAGAAGCAAATTATTTTTTACCCATATTTATTGGTGTCCCTTCATTACTTCTACAAATATGAATGGCAGTCTAAAAGTTTGAGTTATTTAGATATACAAATTCCTGTTAGAGACAGAAACACACTGACTTGTAACTATTAGCTATTGTTGTATAAAATTATGTTTGGGTAGCCTGGCGGAGAATAAGATAAACTAGCTACCTAAAATAATATACCTCTTCATAGCCATACTTCCACTTTCCATCCACAATATGTTTTAAGTCATAATGAAGGCCTATATTTTGAAAGGGAACAGACCCAAATTGTCCAGACATACTATGACCCTTCCCAAAATGGAGAGTGGTTTTAAGCTCCCAAATTTAGAGCTTTATCAGTTAGCATGTTTGATGATTCAGGCTAAAGACTGATTCGCTTCTGATTTCCTCAAACCGTGGGAGACTATTCACATTGAAAATTATCTATTTTGTCTACCTGCAAATGTTAGACCCTCTCCTGTCACCTTCTTTAAAGCCACCATAGTCACCCTCAAAGTTTAGAATAGACTAAGGGGTAAATTTACTAAAGTGAGAGTTTTAGAAGTGAGTTTTAATAGACATGTTGCCTATAGTAACCAATCAGATTCTACTTAACATTTAACTAGCACCTTCTAGAAGATAATAGCTAGAATCTGATAGGTTGCTATGGGCAACATCTCTTCTAAAACTCACTTCTAAAGACTCTCACTTTAATAAATTTACCCCTTAGTGTTTTTTTTAGTTGATTTCTAAATATATGGCATTTACAACATTAGCTGCAAAGTGTCTGGCCTGATACCACAAACTTATCACCAACTCATAAAGTGGGGATCTCAGTGTGGTTTTCCTTATTGATTGTATCACAATGGAAGGGGAAGCTACCCATACAACCAAAATGGGAGAATGGCCTTTCAAAGATGCTATAAGACCAGTCCTGCTAAATAATCTCTAAAAATGGGTTTAGAATGTGAAAATATATCAATCATACAGAGATATTTATAAAACTGGTGCACAAGTTATATTTAACCCCTGATAGACTGCACAGTATTTGTCTCTCTCTCTCACTAATTATTGTTGGAGGCATTGCGGCCACATAGGTGACATACTGTACTCCATATGTTTTGCAGTTTGCCCAGTAACATCTTGATTGAATGGGAATGATCAGTGAAGTAATGGGAGTTGTGTTAACCTTCACCCTTGCAATAGCTCTTCTTCAATTATATCCATAAGCGATCCCCCATTATGACACAGTAAGTAGGTAAGAGGACATATTCTGATTTCCGCTAAGTCACCCTGTGCCCAATTCTAAAGCTCCGCTTTCAGACCCGCCATACCCATAGTACAGCCTAAGGTACATTTAAGTTTCAAAACGGAAATAGTTGGACGTGAACACTCCAATGCTGCTCTCTCCCCTTTCATGATGTGATTTAGCTGGCATAAACATCATTTCAATAGGCAACGTCACCTAGGGTTGCCAGGTACTCTTCATTTTATCTAGCATAACTTCTTCCTATAACGGATACTGGTGCCCAGTGCTGATACTGGCACTTAATGTTAATAAATTTTTCTAGCTTTGGACATTTTTCCATTGTTATTACTATTTGTATTTGGATTTGCTACATAATTGTACCTGTATGCTTATTATGTCATGTGCTGTATGTAAGAACCTCTTGCACTACTGATCTTTTATTTTTCTGTATCTCTCTGCTTGGAAATAAAAAAAGTGGATTTTATCTACATAGGCACACAGATAAGTTGGTCAGAGGCATGAATTTAATAAGTGAAATAGAACATGATCAGGATACATTAAGCTGTTCTCTTTAGTACAGATAAGAGTAACATGATATTTTCCTCCATTTATACATGTTTGAGGTACAATAGTAAATTACAATAGTGTGGAACTTTTTTGGTGGACTTCACTTCTTGACTTCTTCCCCATGTCCTCAATGTCCTCCGTGTCCTCCGTGTCCTCCGTGTCCTCCAGATCCTATTGGGCCTTGTTTTTTGCAAGGGTTAACTGGAACACATGGATCTAGAAAATAAATATAACAATAAACATAAAATACATTGTTTAGTCATTGGGATGTGCAGCATTGGCACAAGCGTCTGCTTTCCCTCAGTTGTAGGACAGGTCTAAGTATTTCACAATTACTCCATGACTATGGGGTTTATTTACTAAGCAGTGTAAGGAGACAGAGTAAAAAGTGATAAGGTGCCAGCCAATCAGCTCACAACTGTCATTTTTCAAACACAGCCTGTGAGATAACAGTTGGGAGCTGATTGGCTGGCACACAATGAACAAGGGCTAGTTTGTTTTGTTGTTAACCAGAGTTTTCTTAACAACGGCAAGATAATACAGTTCAAAGTATTTCTTTCAATCCATAGGTTTAAATGGTTAAATGTCCATACTCAGGGCCTGATTCAGCAAGGAACGCAAATGTGCGCACGCATGCACTCGGCCGCTGCATATATATGCTAATCAGTGCATACGCACGGCAACCGCAGCACAAGATGCAGACACCCAGCAATACATAATGCCGCCCACCTCCCTTTACTCACAGCCTGAGTAGACCGCAAGATAGCGAAAACATCGGTAACATCGCAAACCATTGGACCCATATGCACAATTAGTGATTGACCTGACCCTCCCGCAGACTTTGCTACATCTCGTGCATGCAGAGAGAGCTCAGGCTGCGTAAGGTCTTGCAATGGCTAATTTATGCACGCCTCTGCAACGGTGTTGAAACGCACCGGCACGCCTGCGTTCGCACAACTACAAGCCATCACACCCACAAATGGTATTTCTTGTCAATCACTGTTAGAGGGGTCTGCATGCACACTGCGTCTGCTCTGCGTACCCTTTCCTGATCGCACTGGTTGGTTCGCACAGTATGATGTACACGCATGCGCAGTGCAAAAACATCAGCCGAGTCTGTGCGTGCACACATTTGCGTTCCTTGCTGAATCAGGCCCTCAGACAATTACCATTACAGCGAGAGATACTGATGAAGTATTAAATGTTTTCGAGACACCATTATTCTGTAACAGAACCAGATTCCAGGCTACAAGGCAAATATTTCAAGTGACACTATTCAGTCACTTTACTTCAGTAGAAAATGAGTCTCTGAAATGCTCTGCATATAGCATGGTATAATATTTTCTCATTCTATAGTAAAAGCTGTCTCAGGTGCACTTTATCATAAGTTTAAGCCATAAAAGCATGGTTTTATAAAGCCAGAATAGTGATACAGTATACCATAGCCAAAAAAATGTTTTTCTGAGAAGATAAATTAATTCAGCGCTAGCAATCCCACACATCCTCTTATGTGATAATGTACCACTACCGAGGAATCATTATGTAGTGTTATTCTGGATGCAATAATGCATTTTGACACCACCCTAAATAAAAATTCTTCAATATCATTGAGCCAATAGTTAAGTTATGTATACAAGGTAAATGTGTGCCTCTGCTACAGGCAGGGTATGCAAAAGAGAGGGAGTCCAAAGACTGATTAGACATTCTCTTATTTACTAAGAAGCATGTGCCATGCTGGTGTTTCATTGGGGAAACTAATTATACAACGGCATTCAAACTATTTCATTTAAACATTATGTTAGCCGGAAATTTTATTCTTCCTTTTTATAAAAGTAATAATGGCAGTGTTATGCAGAAATAACTGGTACACAAATACATAACCTTATGTCCTTCAGTTGGCTCCAATCCTACTTCCACAAGGGTATCTCTGTCATTAGTTACTAATCTCCCATAAACATCTCTAGCTAGTTGTCTGAATTCCTAGATTATTTTCCCATCCTTCTTATTGGGGCTCTTGTTTTCTACAGATAAAACCTATTTGACAGCAGTGTTAAGTAATAATTTCAGCATAATTCCATACCTTGGCATTGAGGTGGGGGGCACGGGTCTACGCATTTGGGAGTCTGATCCTGGCATACTTGTACTGGAGCACATGCTAAAAGAGGTAAATATGATTATATCAAACAGGAATTTATCTAAAGTGTTCCATTTATCATATACATTTGTTAAAAATATGATCAGTTGCATATTTATATTTAATACAATCATCAAATCATATTTTAACTTAGCATAGTGTGTGGTCAATAGGAGACAAGGCAAAACATGGTTGCGTAGTAAAATATAACACATCACTGCACTTTAAGGCGGATAAATAGTTATTTCACATTGATTACAGAAATCTCAAACGATGCCTAATTCTAATTGAATTGGTAACTTGTATTCTAAGAAGATACTTACGGTCTTTGCATTGTACACCCTTGGCTGACATGGTAATCGCTGTTGGAGGAGTTTGTCTGGTGAAATCAGGTTATAATAGATAGATGATCCAGTGCAGTAAAAAGATGCTGTTTATATACAAAAAGTATTGCCATGCCCTAGTAGTTGTGCAACACTTCACAAACAATAGTAAGCCAATAGGATCCCAAATGTGTTACCTAAGTGCTATTTAATTTCTATAATTTGCATACTATGGAAATGTAAATAAATGTAAATAATTTACTCATATGCAAATAATTTCCAATAATTGTTTTCTATGTGTAGAAATATTGATAATTGCTTAACCAAAAATGCATATATTTATGTATAGTAGTTACGTATATACATTTTGCAATCACTAGAGGATATGCCTGAAGTTCAAAATGCATAATAGGGTAATTTCCTTTTGCGCTGGCATTTTACTACATACTACAAATGATGATGGGTAGAACCTGGCCATACACTGCTCTAATTAAAAAGTGCCTGTAGATAAATGGGTGGGTGCTGAATGAATTAAGTTACTAACTTCTGACATATACAGTACATATTCCTAAATGCATTGGGAAGGGGTATTATATAATTATAGAACAGCCCAGGTCAAGTCATTATATTGTCCCCCACATCTCTTGACAAGTGACTATTTTGACTCAATACTACAGGTGGTTCAGTGAGAAGGGCAAGCCCCAGCCAGAGCTGGCCTGAGGCCTACTAGCTCCCTGTGCTACAAATTTTGGAGCACCCCCCCACTCCCTCGTTGTATAGATAGATAAATAAATATAGATAGATACATGGTCGGGCGGCCCACAGGAGGACAGTGGAAATTCCTGATGGGCCCCACTGCCTGAGGGCCCCTTCCTCTCTCTTTTATGTGGCCCAACAGTGTGGGCCCAAATACATATATTATGCAGCCCAGTCTGTGCGGCCGCCCTTCCTTCACCCCTGCCGCAAACGGAGCTCAACTCCTATTAGGCAGTGTTACTGTATTTTAAAAAAATGGCCGACAGGGGAGCTGCTGTGCATGCCCTCCCGCAGCAGCTCCTCCATTAAGCCTTTGCGGAGCCGTCAGTCACCACTGACGGTCCCACCTCCTGCCTATCCACAGCCCGCCTCCAGCCTTCTCTGCACGTGCACACACAGCAGCAGCATGCAACCCTGCATGACAGTACAGTACACACAGACAGGTGCCAGCCCGCCAATTGTTACTGTGTCACAGTGTGACATTCAAAAAAAAAAAAAAGGGATTTTCCCTCCAGCACAGTGCAGCAATATCAACAAAAATACTTGAATCTTACATGATAATAGAAATTCAGAGGTATTAGTTACATACATTTGCAAATATATGAATAAGCGCCAGGCCAATGTCAAGGCTCCTCTATACTGGCGTCCCTAACATTAAGGGGTTCATGTCCAAGGAGCAGCCAAAGACAATCCCCAGGGCATCACACGAAAAGGGGAAAAAGATGATAGTGAAGTGTAAAGTATAGATGTGTAAAGATAATCAATAAGTGTTAATAAAATAAGGAAGAATTAAAATGACATAAATAATAAACAAACAAATAGAAAGGAGATGAAAAAGTATCTATTTGAATTAAGTGGTGATGCCCTGAAAAAGGCCCAGCCAGAGCAACTACGGGGCCCCACTCAGAAACGCTCACCCCAAAATAATTATTGCTACCTAATAGTAGCACCCACTCTGGGTCATATAATTACATTTAATGTACTGCATAATAACAGCACATGTATATAAGCCGAGAGCTGACTCACCTAGGAGGTACCCCAGAAACCTCCACATGGCACTATACGGACCAGCACATCCTCCCAATGCTGGCGCCCTTCATGCATCACCTTTCTATTTGTTTGTTTATTATTTATGTAATTTGAATTCTTCCTTATTTTATTAACACTTATCTTTACACATCTATACTTTACACTTCACTATCACCTTTTTCCCCTTTTCGTGTGATGCCCTGTGGATGGTCCTTGGCTGGAGTTTTTTGGGGTACCCTGCTCCTCGGACATAAACCCCTTAATGTTAGGGATGCCAGTATAGAGGAGCCTTGACGTTGGCCTGGCACTTATTCATATATTTGCAAATGTATGTAACTAATACCTCTGAATTTCCATTATCATGTAGGATTCAAGTATTTTTGTTGAAATTGCTGCAGTGTGCTGGAGGGAATCTCCCTTTTTTTCTGTGGTTCAGTATAAACCCCGCCCTTTACAAGCACCTGTGCAATGTCATTAAGCTGATGTGAGCGACCGCCATATTTTTTGTTTACAATGTGACAGTCACTAAGTAAATGTATAATAAATCTGATTGTCTGACTAGTGTAAAGTAAGGGGGGGGGGCTTGCTAAAGACATGGCTAGGGAATCTGGGGATGGGTGAGGAAATCTGTCTGCCTGACTAGTGTAAGGGGGGAGGTTGGGCTAAAGACATGGCTGGGGAATCTGGGGAATTGTGAGGAAATCTGTCTGCCTGACTAGTGTAAAGTGGGGTGGGGGGCTGAAGACATGGCTGAGGATTGGTGAGGCTCAGAGATGGGCTGGGGAATGGTGAGGCTGAGACACAGGGGGATAGGAAATTGTTTGAACAAAGGAGAAGAGAATATTGTGAATGGATAGAAGAATGAAGGGCAGAAGATTGGGAATGGATAGAAGAACAAAGGGCAGAAGATTGGGAATGGATGGAACGACATTTTAACAGCCTGCGCACAGCATGAACCAGATTTCAACTATACAGCAAAGTCACTCACAGAGTTGGGAAACGGTAGGCCAGTACTTTGGTCAAATGACAACAACTTTTGACGTGCTTTTTAGTCGTATGCAACAGATGGACAGCCGCCTTAACCATATGGTAGTGTGGCAACATCAAAGCAACACAAACATGAGATTGATTGCCAACCAACTGCAGCTGTTGACGGACGATATCAAAAGAAGATCCTCTGGAGTAGATCCACCAGTACAAACTGAACAGGTTGCAACGCCATTAACGTACAGTGGAGTCCAGCAAATACATGAAGAAATCATGAACCTTCAGATGAGGATGGAAATGGAATGGATGCAACTCTGGAGGCAGGCAGAACAGGACCAGGAACCAAGAACTGATAAACCATGATTTTTCAAGGTAACATATTTTTTTGATTTTACCCCTATACATATTTTTTTTGGAGGAGGGGTGGGGGTTGGGATATTCTTTTAGTTAGACTGGGCGTAGGGGGTCAGTGTCTCACTTTGATGTGCAGGACCCTGTGATGACAGCGCGAGGCTCAGGGGCTGAGAGTAGGACTTAAGGACCAGGTGTTTGTTGTTTTTCTTTAGGGGAAACCTTGATGTTTCATGCCATATGTTTGTTTTCCTCCTCCTTTCAGTGCCCAGGAGAAGCAGGACGGCATGAAGAGACCAGCCTGCCACTAGACGGGGCATAGAGCTGTAAAGGCGGTGGGTGGTCGGTAAACGCAATATATTATCTATGTGTTTCCCCCACCGTTTTGTTTTAAGATAAAGGGCTCTATTTACTACAATCCGCATATTGAATGCGGATTGTAGTGTGATATTACCGAGTGAATTCGCATTGCCCTTTGGTCTCTATTTATTAACATAATTTTTACTAAAATAAAGTGAAAAAGGGTGTTTTCACACCCTTTTCACATTATTTTAGTTTCACCTGTAGTTATTACAGGGCAATTGGAGTAGAATTAGTAAAATTCTACTCCAACCCCCAGTATCACTTATTTTTAGTAAAGCAGATCGCATTTCCCATAATTGTAATGGGAAATGTGATCCGACCACAATTACTAAAAATAAATTGTAAAAAAATATTGGGAGGTGGCGTTATACAGGGTCTCCCCCGGTTACCGGGCTCCCACTCTGCTCTAACGGGGAGAGCAGAGGCGGGAGCCGGTACCAGTAATCAGCTATGTGGTCTAAGCAGACCGCAAGCTGATTGCTGTAAAAAAAAGAAAAAAAAAATTAAACATTTTTTTTTTACTTACCAGAATCCAGGGACCGGTGATCGGGCCTTCGGTGATGGCTCCTCTCCGGTCAGCTGGTCTCCCATAGTACACTGGGGCCCGGTCATCAGGTGATCGGGTCCCAGTGCAGTATGGGAGATCACCTGATCGGGGAGCCCGGAGAAGATCACCGGAGGCCAGGAGGATGCAGGTAAGTGTAATGAAGGGAGGGGGGGTCGCGGGGGCGGGGCTTAGCGCCGGGGGGCGGGGCTTAGCATCGGTGGGGGGTAGTAGCGGTGGTTGGTCGGCGCATGCGCGGGCTCTTTGTCGCGGGTTTTTTCCGAAAATACCGCGACTAGAGTGCGGATGGGATCCGCAGGGACAGAGCTTTATCGCAAGCTCTGTCCCTGCAAGGGATTTATATTAAATCCCTGTGATATTGCCTGAATTCGCAATGCGAATTCACTCGGCAATATCACACTACAATCCGCATTAAATATGCGGATTGTAGTAAATAGAGCCCAATGTAATATATGAATAAAAAAGGAATACAGTCGGGCATCCCGGCTTAAGGGACGCTCACTGTAGTTACCGTTGCTGAATCCCAACAGTGGCCCTGATTCTACAAGTAACACAAGTGCTACCATGCAGGCAGTTAAACGATTTTTGCGTTCTGCGTATACGTCTTAGTCACCGTGCATGTGTCTCTAAAATAGGGAATGCGATTGCAATGTATACACAGACCCACCTGGAAGTGATTGACACAAAATGCCATTTGTGGGTGGTGAGGGAGTGTGGTCAACCAAACAAAGGCGTGTCACTGCATTTGAATGAAGTTGCAGGGGCATGCATAAATTATACATTGCAAACCTATACGCAGCCTTATCAATCACTGTGTGTAGGAAGTTTAACAATTATAGCGCGAGGGCGATGTCAACAACTATTCTGCGTATGGATCCGATGGGACTCGATTGCACCGATGTTTTCACAATTTTGCTAAGTCTTACGGATGTGAGTAAAGGGAAGGGGGAGGATTTATGTTGTGCTGGGTGTTTGAGTGTATTGTGTGATCGCAATCATTTTTTAAAAGTTTGCAGTTTGCGTGTGCAGGATAGCTATCCGTGCTGAATCAGGCCCAGTGTCAGGTTCCCAGCTACAGAATGCAAAACTTAGGCATGCAGAAGGTAAGTTTCAGGGGAGTGTTAGGTCTAGGCACAACTGGTAGGTTAGGGTTAAGCTGCGGGAGGGGGAGGTTAGGTTTGGGTACCACCGAGAGGGACTTAGGGTTAGGGACCCCCCCAGGAGGGTTAGGGTGCAGGGAGGGGTAGTTAGGCACCACAGGGGGGGAGGTTAGGGTTAGGCACCACAGGGGGGAGGTTAGTGTTAGGTACCATCAGGGGGGAGGCTAGGCACCACTAAGGAAGGGTTAGAGTTAGGAGGGGGGGGGGAGAAGGAGAGGGTAAGTGTACTTACCATGCCCAGTCGGGATCTTCAGAGTTCGGGCTTGCAACGTCCATATTTAGTGAGAAGGCTTTCCAGCCGTCGGCGTTTCATACCCAAAGCTATATAAAATAGTATGCCTAAATATTTATTATACTGTAGAAGAACTGTTTCAGTAATTTAAGACTGTGTGCTATTATATTGTTTTAAATAACATATTAGAGTATAGTTGTATTGTACTTTATTTTTTTACACAACTAGCAAAGGAATTTGAACTAGTGAAAATGGATTTCTAAAATAAGTCAATAAAGAATAAACATTTATACAAGTACAATAACAACAAAATTACAAAAAGAAAAACATGTAATGTATTAGGTATACTTTGTCTTAAGCAAAATATTTCTTTTTTATTTGCCTCAAAAACAAATAATGTATATATCATATTTTTTGCTTGTAAATGTTAAAATGTTATTATTTATGTTGATTTACTTTGTGAATAATAAAAATATGGCTTGAATTAATTTTTTTTACTATAATTAAAAATTAATAAACATAATTCTTTATTGTATTTTTATCAAGATATGTAATATCGGCTTGTCATTTTTAATTAAACATGTGTGTGTTTTTGTATACATACACAAATGCAGGGCTGTTTCTAGGGGCTGGCGACCCATGCAATCGTACGGGGCGCTCCGCCCCGAACCCTGCTGACAGGAACGCTGGCCTCTGAAGCCACTGGAGGCTAAAGAGGCCTCCACTTCAGAGACGAGCGTTCCCAGTAATGCACTGCGTCACCCGCGAGGTGCAGTGACTGCCCTGCATGCCTGTTGGATCTAGATAGATCCAGTCAGAAGCGCAAAGCAACGGCATCAGGCATCGTGACCATCAGGCTTGCGACGAGACCCTTATGGTAGGGTCTCGTTGCCGCAAGCCCTAGAGTGCTTACGGCTTTAACAGAGCCAAAAGCACTCCAACTAACATCACTTGTGATGTCAGTGGGGCTGACTCCAGACGGTAGGCGTTCCCATGGGCACACCTCCGTCTGGGCACCCACGCCCCCGGCCCACCCACCAAAGGGGGCGTGCTGTCACTCAACATCGACAGCACGCCCCCTTTGGTACGAGACCCAGAGCGACAGATTGCTCCATCGTGCGCATGCGCTCTGGGTGATTTGATGCTTCTGAAACTCACAAATATACAAAGAAGTGAGTTTTGCTGTGACCGAGTTGGCCGGTGGTGAAGCAGATCGAGATATCTGACCCAATAACAAGTTTAGACAGAGATTACTCACCCGAGTTTGCAGAGTTTTCTCTCTGCCAAAATCTCCCGAACAAGCAGCCTGCACTTATCAGTGAGATATGTGAAGGCTGCTTTTGTGTTGTACCTGTAAAAAAAAAGATTAATATTTAAAGAAAAATGATGTAGGGTTACCCCCAAAAAACCTTAACCAGCTCCGGACTGCTCAGCCAGTTCTGGACCCTAAAAATACGTGGTAAAAAACAAGTAGGGTTACCCTATATTATAGGAACCAGCACTGAGCTGCCAAGACTGTCCTGGTTTTAAAAATAGGGGGGGATTGCGTAGGGGACCCCCTATTTTTAAAACCAGCAGCGGACTCAAATCCAGTCAGTGTGTAATGCCACAGCCAGGGAACCCTATCACCGGGTCTCCCCAGCCTAAGCATTATCACCCCAAGTCAGTCAGTCCAAGTTGGAGATCTCAGGGGAGATGGGGAACCCATAATAAAGGGATTCCCCCTCCTCTGAGCACCCCAGCTTAGTCTGAAGCCCAGGGGCTCTTCTTCGCGCACCGCTGGGCTGTGGGTACAGGGGTATCACCCTAAGTCGGTCAGCCCAAGTTGGAGATCTCAGGGGAGGTGGGGACCCCCCCAATAAAGGGGTGCCCCCTCCCCCGAGCACCCCAGGCTCAGTCTGAAGCCCAGGGCTCTTCTCCGCACACCCCTGGGCTGTGGGTACAGGGGTAATAATAGTAGTATAAATAGTAAGAAACTATTGTTTTTTACTGTGGAACTACAGGTACCAGCATGCTTGTCCTTTGGCACATGGGAACTACAAGTGCCAGCAGGCAGGTATTACATGCATCTACCCCACTCACACATACTTACCTGCTGCCGACGATCGATCCACTTCAAGTAAAGATCCAATGGGAGTACCTGTGAAAAAAGATTCTATACTCACCTCCATCTTGGTGCTGGTCTCCGTAGCATCCCCCAGTGATAGGGTCCCCTGGCTGTGGCTTTACACCCTGGCTGGATTTGAGTCTGGTGCTGGTTTTAAAAATAGGGGGATCCCTATGCATTTTTACCCCCTGTTTTTAAAACCAGGACAGGCTCAGCAGCTCAGTGCCAGTTACTAAAATACGGGGTAAGCCTACTTGGTTTTTACATCATATTTTTAGGAACCAGGACTTGCTGAGCAGCCTGGGGGGGGAGGCTACGTAATTTTTTTTTTACATTTCACTCTTTTTTGCCTATTTACAGGCAGAAACATACATGGATCACACTGATCTGTGTACAGTATGTTTCTGCTGATCTCACAGCTCACAGGCACTTGAATTGATTTCACAGATTTTGTCCATTCTCGTGAGAGTTTTGCAAGTCTCATCTTGGTAAATTCTTGAGTTTGGCTGATGGTGAATTGAATAGAGTTTGCCATCTCTAAAGACTTTTCCTGTAGCAAAGGAGATTTCTCTCCTGAGTTTGACATTATTAAATTTGCGATAGAGAAATAATGGCCAAACTCTTCAGAGATTGCTAACTCGACCAAACTCGAATATTAGTAAATTTACCCCTATGACTATTGACTTGAATTTCTGAACACAATTGGAACTTACATACAAAGGCAAGCATATGCATCTTAAAAGCCAACTACAGTTGATCTTAAGCCAGCAGAGCTGGTTCTAGACCAAATAGAGCACAGTGTGAAAAGTCCCTTTGGTGCCCCCCTTAAAAAGAAAATCAATAATGTGTTTTGTGTACTAAATAAAAATACACACAACCTATATGGTGATTTCTTTGTAACAGGGAACCTCTGAAGAAAATAATCCTCCCTGGGTCGACAGTGTCTTCAGTCGGTATTCACTATTCATTTAGAAGATCACATGGTCTGGAAGATGCCTATTTGTGTAAGAATATAACCAATGTAATAAGAGGTACAACAGAGGTACAACCAGACTTGTGCCCCCTGTGTCACTTTGTGTCCCCTGTCCCATTCAACCTCTTTTCCCCATGTCTTTCCAGCCTCCTTCCCCATGTTACATAAGCCTCCTGTCCCCTGTTACCCCAGATTCCTGATCCCTGCCACTCCAACCTCCTGCCCCATGTCTCTCCAGCCTCCTGCCTTATGTCACATTAGCCTTATGCCCCTTTCACTTTAGATTCCTGCCCTGTCACTCCAGACTCTTACCCCCTGTCACTCCAGCCTTCTGACTCAAGTCTCTCCAGCCTGCTTTCTCTCTGATCTTCTGCCCTGTCACTCCATTCTCCTGCTCCATGTCTCTCCAGCCTCCTGCCCCACCACTACAGGGTCCTGGCTCATCACTCCAGCCTCCTTCCCCCTGTCAATCCAGCCTCCTGCCCATGTCACTTCAGCCCCATCTTTCCAGCCTCCTGTCACTAGCCTCCTACCCTGCCACTCCAGCCTCTTGTCTTTCCAGCCTCCTGCCACTCCAGACTCCTGCCCCATGTCACTCTAGCCCCCTATGTTTCCAGCTTCCTGCCCCATCACTCCAGCCTCCTGCCTCATCACTGCAGCCTCATGCCCCCTTGTCAATTCAGTCTTCTGCCCCTGTATTTGCAGATTCCTGCCCCAGCCACTCCAAAATCCTGCCCAATTTCTGCACAGCCTACCCCATGTCTCTCCAGCCAATTGCTCCCTGTCTCTCCAGCCTCCTGTCATCCTGCCCCATCAGTCTTGCATCATGCCCCCATTATTCCAACATTGTGCCCCCTTCCATCACTCCAGCCTCTTTCCCCCTGTCACTCTAGCCTCCTGTCTTTCCAGGCTACTGCCCCATCACTCCAGTCCCTTGTCACTCCAGCCTCCTTCCCTGTGTCTTTCTAGCCTCCTGACCCCTGTCACTGCAGTCTACTTCCCCTTGTCACTTCAGCCTCCTGTCATCCTGCCCCATCAATCCACCATTATAACCCCATTATAAGCCTCTTTCCACCTGTCACTCCAGCCTCATGTCTTTCCAGGCTACTGCCCCAAAACCAGCTCCTTGTCACTCCAGCCTCCTGCCCTGTGTCTTTCTAGCCTCCTGCCCCCTGTCACTGCAGCCTCCTGCCCCTTGTCACTCCAGCCTCCATTCTTTCAAGCCTCCTGTGTCATCTAAAGAGCCAACATTCTCCCCATCCTCCTTCAACTTACCTTCTTCATTTGAATGCCTGCTGCATGCTCCTCTTCCTCATTTGGCAGCCTGCGCATGGAAGCCAGGCAAGTGTGTTGTCAGCCTCCTGTCATCCTGCCCCATCAATCCACCATTATAACCCCATTTTCCAACATTGTGCCCCCTCCCATCACTCCAGCCTCTTTCCACCTGTCACTCCAGCCTCATGTCTTTCCAGGCTACGGCCCCAACACCAGCTCCTTGTCACTCCAGCCTCCTGCCCTGTGTCTTTCAGGCCTCTTGCCCCATGTCACTGCAGCCTGCTGCCTCCTTGTCACTCCAGCCTCCTGCACCCTGTCACTCCAGCCTCCATTCTTTCAAGCCTACTGTGTCATCTAAAGAGCCAACCTTCTCCCCATCCTCCTTCAACTTACCTTCTTCATTTGAATGCCTGCTGCATGCTCCTCTTCCTCATTTGGCAGCCTGCCCATGGAAGCCAGGCAAGTGTGTTGCCAGCAGCTCAGTTCCTCTTTGCACCAGAGCAGAGAGCATGATGTCAGTGTTATGCTCCTTGCAGCCCTGGCTGCAGCCAGGCAAAAATAGAGGAGCTGTCACACCACTGAGCAAGTACAAGTGCTTGGCGGCATGCTCCTAATGATGGCACCATGGTGGTAAGGTGGTCGGGCGCTATGGCATACAGGGCCTGATTCAGACCCGGTCACAAGCGCTGAGTGCTCACAACCGGGTCGATCTTTGCACACTGAGCATGCGCACGAGGGAGCCGGCTCCTTCGTGCGCATGCGTGAGACCCGGCTAGCGGCGGGTGCTCTGTCGCTCCGGGTCTCGCACCAAAGGGGGCAAGCTGTCGATGGTGATTGACAGCTCGCCCCATTTGGTGGGCCAACAGAGGGGGTGGCTGGCCAAACAGAGGAATACCTGCCATTTGGGGGCGGCCCCACTGACATCACCAATGATGTCAGTGGGAGAGCTTCCGGCTCTATTAGAGCCAGAAGCTCTCCGGGGCTTGCGGCCACGAGACCCTACCACAAGGGTCCGTCGCAAGCCCGATGGTCGCGTGGTCTTGACCATTGCGACCATCAACCTGGCTGCTCGCAATAGCTGTGGGTGGTCACCCACAGCTATGCGAGCCGGCAGGAGGCCGAACAAAAAAAAAAAAAAAAAAACGCCCTGATTCAGAGCGAGCGCTCGTTCAGAGCGTCCATCTCTGAATCAGGCCCACTGTCTACTAATTTCTTAATGGTACAATTTACTGGCCCATACCACCTAACTTTCACTACTGATTATGGGGGAAAACATGGTATTGCCAGGAAAAACATTATACTGGTTTGTAAGTAACTATAATATGTTGAATTACCAAAGAAGTGGGCTTTATTGACCTAATGAAGAGTTTAACTCATGTGCCATCTTCAAATATTTTATTAGTGATGGAATGGGCATACAAATGCGGACAGTGGAAGTGCGTACGGTAGTACTAGGCATGCAGACATGGCCAAAGTCCAGTAAGGACATGGGGTCTCATTCAGACCCGGTCGCAAGCACCAAAGCGCTCACAACCGGGTCGATGGTTAGCCCTGCCCACGCGCAGCGGCCGCACTGCGCGTGCGCAAGCCCCGGAGCGAGAGAGAAACTCTCTCGCTCCGGAGCTCTCTACAAAAGGGGCGACTGTCGATGTTGATCGACAGCTCGCCCCATTTTGTAGGCGGGCCATGGCGGTGGTTTCCAAAATGGAGGCGTTCCTTAAATGCCTACCGTTTGAATGAATGAGGGCCATGGTATGGGCGCGTTGTAGTGAATAGCAACTACAATGAATGGCAAATAAAACTGAAATTAATGGATTGTGGGTGCTCTTTCCCTGGTTTAAATTCAACATTGATGATGATTATGACTGTGTGCGATTGGTTGCACAAGGTGAAAATACACCCATTTATATAAAACCCCTAAAAGTGCTACAACAGTGTTTTAAAAGTGATTATACACTGTAGTGAACATTCGTTTTGCACAAACATACATACTCATTTGGGGAGAGAGAGGCCTGCGTATACTGTATATATTTTGATGCTCCAAGCCACATGGGTATTTATTATTGTAGAATCTGCATGTAAATGGTTAAATTGTAACTATGTGTAAGTGTCTGATTATAAGTACCACATCTAGGATCTCTGCTATATTGTGTGTAATATACAGTATCTATATACAAAATGGTAATGGCATATCCTCCTGAGGGGTGCCGGCTCAAGTGCTTACAGGAGGTTACCTGCCTCCATTTTGCTTTCTCTGCCTTTACTGCTCCTGGTGATCTGTCTTCAATGCATGCTGTCCTTCTGTCCCTAGCCACAGCTACTGAGTGCTGTGGACGTGCCTTCCCTCAGTTCTCGTGTGCAGCTTGTAGACTGACATTTAATGAGATTACATTATACAGTAGATCAGTGTTGGACTGGGGCATGTAGGGCCCACCGGAGGCAATGGTAGATGTTCATGCCACCACAGGGGGGGAAGTGTCCAGCCAACCAAGAGGTTTGGCCAACCATTATAGAGGTCATAGCTTGCAAACAACATGGATACTACAGTGCATCGTCTTTTCATCCATGTTCCTGTTCTAAAAGGCAACTGACCCTGTAGTAACATGTATAATTTGAGTGCACAGTCTGAAAGCTGACATTAGGATATTAGGTGGGGCCCTCAGGCAGTGGGGCCCAACAGGGATTTCCCCTGCACCTCTGTGGAACAGTCACACCCTGCAATAAATACTGTCTATACCTCTAACACAGTGTTAATATTGAGCAGAATAGATAATTGTATTGTTCTGATAATCTGGAAATGACCATTATGTGTGATTAATTATTATTACTATTTATATCAAGTTTCTATTTGGGACAAAAATACGTCATTAAGGCTGTGCCTGCCATTAACATACAGTCTGCATACACTTTATAATGAGCTGTCACCTAAGAAGTTCATTGCTGCTGTGGTCACCGTGACTGCAAAGTTTGACAGATAGGAGCCCGCAGAGGCAAGTGGTTTGAAGGACAGCATCAGAATGTAGAGAGAGGAAGTAGTGGTGGAGAAACAGACAGACAGAGATGAAAAGTGGTTGAGGAGCAACAATACACTAAAAAAGTAATATGAGAGAAAATATATAAAAATATAAATACACCCATCAGCCATAACAATAAAACCACTGACAGGAGAAGTAAATTACATTGATTATCTTGTTACAATGGCACATGTCAAGGGATGGGATATATAGGCAGCAAGCGAACAGTCAGTTCTTGAAGTTGATGTGTTGGAAGCAAATAAAAAAACAAGCATAAGGGTCTGAGTGACTTTAACAAGGGCCAAATGATGTGATGGCAAGATGACTACATCTACAGAATGGCAAATTTTCTGGGGAGTTCTCGGTATGCAGTGGTTAGTACCTACCAAAAGTGACCCAATGAAAGACAGCCGGTGAACCAGCAACAGGGTTATTGGCTGCCAATGGATCATTGATGCATTGGGGAGGGAAGGCTAGGCTGACAAATCATTTCCCACAGAAGAGCTATTATAGCACAAATTGCTGAAAAAATGCATGCTGGCTATGATAGGAAGATGTCAGAACACTCAGTGCCTCACAGCTTGCTGCGAATAGGGTTGAGTAGCCGTAGACTAGTCAGAGTGCCCATGTTAACCCCTGTCCGCTGCTGAAGCATCTACAATGGGCACATGAGCATCAAACTTGTACCATGAAGCAATGGAAAAAGGTAGCCTGGTCTGATGAATTACGTTTTCTTTTACATCATGTAGACAACCAAATGTTGTCATCCAGATGTTCCGCCCAACCCAACTGATCCAGCATTGTCTACAGTGGTCAAGGCATGCATCCCTAACACCTGCGAAATCTGTCTTTAATTATACAGGCAGCATTTTACCCATTAGCAACACGATGTGGGCAGCCTCTCCTAACTGCATGAGACTCATCTGATTATCTATATCATCACAAAATATTTTAGACGTTTAGGGAGCATTCTAGTTCCCAGCAATATGCAGTCATTATGTATGGCTGTGCACATGGCCTAGAAATTACAGTATACCAGCATTTCACTTTGTCGAGTGCACATCTGTGGGATGCAAGGTAAAATTTTACAGTTTCTCCGTCACTTTCTAGCCGTCGCTTCTAACTAAATTGCCCCCTATGATTTGCTTTCTTTCAACAGAAGCTGCCCTAACTATAACCAGCATTTGATTAGTGATGTCTCATAACATTGTAATTAAATGGATGTGTCATTATGTAAAATTGGTATACAATAACTGAATGTCTCACTAGTGATCTGCACTGAGCCATTATATATTTGCATGTATAATAAAGCTTATCTTGCTTGTAAGCTGATAAGCATTTTAAAAACATAGGGTTTGGCACGCCAACAGGGAAGCTATTAAATTTCATTTCCCTACTCCACCCATCACCTAAAAGTTGACTAATTGGTTTCGCCAACAGTGACTGTAACAGTCAATCAAAATAAAACAAGCTATCATATGATATATGTTTATTGCAAGCTGCAGCATTGTTAATAATTGAAATAGTTTTTATTATTAGTTTATATCATAATAAAAAAGTGGAAATTGCAAAATGTGTCTCTATAGTTTAAGTTCTGATGTTAAAACCTCTCAATATTAATACATGATATATGTCCAATAAATGGATGAATGTGAATTAATTAACAAAAGAAATGTGATTGTAGGAAAATGGTTAGCCATCTCAATACCATAGTTAAACTAAATGGAAACAGCACTTAGTTAAAGAAGAAACAAAAGCACAAATATGATTTATTTATTCCACCCATGAATGTTCACATATATCCTGTGGTGTTTCTATAGATATGCCCTCATATATAGGTATGTGTGGGTGACGCAGTGATGTGTATCAGCTTATTACATGTAAGCATGAGTTGGGCACCTTTACATTCACTTTACAGCTGCATTTCTGTTTTACCCTTCCCTGTTTGGTGTCCCCTGTAGAGGAAATTTAGGCCCTCATTCAGAGCCACTCGCTAGCGGCAGTACGCTCGTTCCGAGCGATGTTCGCACATCTGCGCATGCGTACGGATCGTTATACGCATGCGCGAACCAGTCAGTGCGGCCGAAATTCATGTACTCGCAATATAGCGAATGCCTGCTATTTTGAGTGACAGAATGAGGCGTATGTGGGTGGTAACAGGGGAAGGTGCTTGAAAATGGGGAGTGGAGATCCGAACGCAGGCGTGCTTAAAGGTCAAAACGGGTGTTTTATGGGTGTGCATAATTAATACAGCAGCGTCATTGACCACGTCACTGGGTTATTTTATAGCCAGAACTGCTCGCAAGATTGTGGTAGCAAAAACCAACCAGAAGAATAGCGAGCAGTTCATACGCTGGTCGATGTACTCGATTAATCTAATAAATAGCGGACATGACGTATGGTGCGAGCGGCCAGGGGGCGTTTTTAACAAATAAACGAGCGTATGTTTTGCTCGCTCATTCAGACTTAGAGGTGTGAACAGACTGCAATTTGCGAACGGATCATTTGAATAGCCACCCCTTGTTTTTGAACGAACGACCGCAGATAGCGAACGGCTCTGAATCAGGCCCTTAATTCCATATTGGACTCCAATATGCATGCACTATCACCAGTTCTAATTGAAAGCCTCCAGAGCAGATAAACACATATTACCTTGTCCAACCTAATTGCTGGCTGACTAAAAAGGGGAGGAGATGATAGCAGGGGTCAATGGGACACATGGACATTGATAGTTGGTGCATATCATTGGGTGATGGTTGTTCTGCTGTAGTGAAACTGGAAACTAAAATACAGTAGGACACCACTGATCATATGACAGACATTGTACATGCTTAGAAGAGCATAGCAGGAGACTACAAGGGGGCCATAGGAGAAGAAGGAGCGCAGAACGGATCTTCTCTGAAATTGCCGAGGGATGTAGCAGCAGTCACAGTCACATGGGATGCGACAATGTCAGCAAAAGCCCAGCTGGCGTGCATCCATGGCATTAAGAAATATGTCACATCATTGAAATCCTATCTGAAACCCAACACATCATAAACTACATTTTTATTATGCATGACATTTTACAAAATGTCTATTGATAATGCTTTAAGTAATTTGGTACAAGGTCAAGCAATTTGATGTTTGTATGTTTTATACTCATGTTGCTGACTTTAATTTGATGTTTGATTTAAGGAGAGATTTGCAGTTAATATAATTTCTTAAATTAATAATCCAAAAAAATTAGATACTAATTAAACCAATGAAAATTATAGAAGAAATATCTGGGGGTATATTTACTAAAGGTCGATTTTGATCGATTAAAAATCAATCAAAATTGATTAAAATCGACCTTTAGTAAATATACCCCCTGGAGTCCCTGGAATCTTTTCTTCCACAGACAAATCTCTGGCACTTTATAATATAACTGCTTGATCCTGCTATATGATTTGGGCTTTTAGCACTTTATTCATTTCTATATGCCCTGTTTACTTGGACCCGTAGTGGTGACTGCCTTCCCCCCTTTCCCTCCCCCCCCTTCCCCTCCCCATATCCTCCCACTCTATGTTGTTTTATTGTTGTACATTCTACTATATGCAACAAAAAAAGTTAAAACCAAAGTGGATTTGTCAAAACTTTATCATATTTTTACATCGCAACTTGTAACAATAGTTTTCTTTTTCTGTTGTATGACAATGTATAATTTGTTAGTATGGGATTGTCTTACTTTCTTATCTTCCCCTTTTATAAATAAAGAGATTTAAAAAAAAGAAAAATATAGAAGATAAACTACAACAAAGACAAAAATTTAAATTGGCAAATATTAGAATTACAGAAAGGAAATATTCAAAACTCCAAAACCCAGTACAGCAATTATACAGGGAGTCTTTATAGAAATAGAAATGACACAAGAATCTATCAGAATATTGTCAACCATTTTGGCCATTGTCGAGAGATACTCGCAAAATATAAGCATTCCAAATATGTAAGCAAGGGGTACCACAGCAGATGTTTGAGACATCTGCTGCGGTTCAGCCACTTTCAATTGCAATAACAGCTCCCATAGGTTGCTATGTAGGCTGCTCTATTGTGAGGTTTACCCAGATCCGGAATGCTTGGCCCCAGTATGTAAAGCCATTTTCAGATGGCATTAGCCCAGAGTACCCTATGGGCTAATCTAATGCATTTTTTTACCAGAGAGATATCCTTCAGCCCTAACTGATGCATACAAGCCTGATGTCTGCATTTGCATATTAAAATTTGATTGGTCCAAAGCTGGAAGCAAAGTGTCGAAGTCGGATAATTGGATATGATCGCTTGCAATTATTATCTGACGATGTAGTCGTCTATGGTCTTAAGATAACATAATAATAACAATCATAACAATCATAAGTTTTCTTGATTTTTAGAACTATGAAAATTATATTGTTATGATTCTCTCCAAATTGAATTCTTTCCCTTTTTTACTACCTGTATGATCAACCTACATTAACACATACGCTAATATAGTGAAGGATTGCATTACAACCCCGACATTGAATGTGCCTACAGATAATAATATGTGAACAGGCAAAGACATGTATAATAATAATTATTGTAAATGTTCCTTTAAACGGCCTAGATAATGTAGTCTCATTTCCCCAGACTTCCTTTATAAGTTCGATGAGATCCCACATCCTACCCATGGTCCCGTATAGATCCGCTGAGTGCGTATAAGGGTTACTCTACCCTCTTGAAACACATTATTAATGGTTCAATGACCGACTTGTGTCATACAATTTAGAACATTGAATAATAAATTATTATGCATGACTGGAAAGGTTAAGATTGTGATAGTTTATGTTTACTATCAAAGGGTAGGCTGTCGAAGTCGGATAATTGGATATGATCGCTTGAAATTATTGTCTGACGATTTAGTCGTCTATGGTCTGATGACAAAATGTTTGGACGCTACTCTGCATCAGCGCAATTCTGATACGCACAAATATATATTTATATCACTACAGAATTTGGTCAGAGTGTGGAAGACAGGTTAAATGTGTATGTCTGTGGGTGTTTGCATATGTTTTCAGAGACTCCGCATACTGATACAGTATGCCTGTGACAAATAATTAAAAATGTAGCACATTCTGAATGCAAGGTTGGGAATCATTGTCAGAGGGCTACAGGTCGTTAGCAATTAAATACCTTTTTGTTCAGTGCTGTTTTGGTTCATAGGAATTGACACCTATACTCTAATTAAGCTGGGGGTCTGCCCTGCTTAGAAATAAACCTTTATTTACAACTTAGAATTTGCTTCAGGCAATGTCTAAATATTAAAATATGTCAGAAATGGATAATATATATATTAATCCATCACAAATACACTGAATTACATTACACACACACATAGACTTACATGCATACACATACGCACGCACCTTTGAAGTGCGCACGAACCCACACATACGCACAATGCAAACTAGCAAAACTACACAATATTCTCACACTTACTCATACAATAACTCATAAAAAGGTTCCTTCACAGTAAACGTGATATTAGAGGTTTTATTAGCATATAATTATGTTGTGAAATGTATGTATATGATATATAAGGTACAGAACTTTTAGACATGTCATGTTTGGTACCATTCTAAATCCCGTTTATTTACAGATCATTGGTTCCATCCGCAAGGAAATCGCATCATGCGTCTGCAAGATATAAATTATAGTATAGGTTAGAATGTATCTCTGTATGTAGTTTTTTTATTAGTTCTTCAGGGGGAAACCTACACAAAGAAGCAGTTGGAAAGCTGATCCATACCTCTGATGACACCATATGAACTAATCAATTTACGGAGTGACCTGAAGCAAGAACCAATGAGCATCTGTTATGCTGTGCCTTTGTTGTCTCTGAAACCTGTACCGAATATAGGCTTGTGAGCTGGGGCAGTAGTCAGTCATTTCCTCCATATCCTTGGGTGACAGTGACTGCAGATTCAGGATTGAAATACTGCATACTGGGCCATTGCGCATGCTTAAGTATCGGTTTGTACCTTTTGTATTTACTTGCTTTTTGCGCTAATTGTGCTAGATGAAAGTGTGTAACTTTCTTTTATTGCAATAAGAATTTTAGTGCATTGGAGCCACAATTGGATTGGAAAGCAATTATTTCTTATACAACTTGTATCGCTAAACAGCAATATTTATGGTGTATAGATTTAGGGATATTCATAAAAGCGATAACAGAAGCTATCACTCTGTTTCCAGCCCTTTGCAAGGATTGACTTCTGGCAAGAGAAAATTGCTAAATCTGAGCAAAAATATGAATTTTCCCTATGTGAATTTAGGACCTAATACAGAGTTGTAGGCAATGGCGATGTTTATGGACTTGAATGATTATCAGTAAACCACCCATGCATCTTAGTCGCATTGCGCTTGAGTCAAGTTACATTACCGTAGTCATACACAGCAACTATTTACTTGCGGTGTGATTGACAGTCAGGGAGCATTTGGAGGGGGTAATGGGGAGTGGTGGTAAAGAACACAGGCGTGTCACACCCTGCTTCTGTGATCCCGCACACAAGAAATATTTCTCCGGACTCACAGTTCCCACGGCCATTCTGCGGGACTATAGACTCACTCGGGACTGTGATAATCGAATGATCTATGCAAATGTTTGGTTTTGCAAAGCCACTGGTGGACACCTCAATACATCTCCTGGTGCCTGAGATCATTTGCATATATTTGCATAGCATCTGTGTACACAGTCGCAGTGAAGGCAGCATAAGCATATAACTCTGAGTCAGGCCCTTAGTCATTATTATCATATCCATACTGCATTCAAAATGCAGGATATGATACAATGAAGTGCTAAAATTCATGAAATAGATGCCTAGGGGTAAATTTACTAAGAATCGAGTTTGGTCGACTTCTGTTTTTTTTAAACTCGATTTGCATCACCAAAACTCGGGTGAGTTTTTATTTGTTTGCAAATTTTCTAAGAAGTGAGTTTAGCTGAAAGTGAGTTTTTCGATGGTGAAGCAAATTGAGATGTCTCCCCAAGTTGCAAGTGAAGATGAGATAACTCACTGAAGATTGCAGTGTTTTCACTCTGCATATCTCTAACGAGCTAGCAGCCTGCACATATCAGTAAAATATGTGCTTGCTGCTTGTGTGTTAGACCTGTAAAAAAGGGTTACATTTTTTTTTTAAATGACGTGAGGTCCCCCCAATAATACTAACCAGCCCCGGACTTGTCAGCCTGTCCTGGTTCTTAAATTTACAGGGAAAAAAATGTGTGTAGTTCCACTGTAAATTAAGAACCAGTACCAGGCAGCAGAGCAGAACTGGTTTTAAATATATGGATAAAAGTTTTGCGTGAGGTTTACCATATATTTAAAACCAGCTCTGGACCCTTTCTAGCGGGGGACTGATGCCACAGCCAAGGGAGCCCTTTCACTGGGCCCCCTAGTGGCAGTATCAGCCATGACCGCTAGTCAGCCCAGGCCAGGGATCCCTGGTGAGTTGGGGAGCCCCCCAATAAAGGTCTCCCCCTCTCCAGGGCACCCCTGCCCTAGGCTGATAGCCCGGGACTATCCCGCCACCCCTGGGTGGTGGGTGGCGGGTTGATAGTGTGGATGTATTGTGTAAAAATTTGAATATATTACATTGTCTATACAGTGGAACTACAGGTCCCAGCAAGCTTTCCCCGCATGCTGGTACTTGGATCTGGGGAAGTTAATAAGGTTCCCTTCAATGTCAAGCCAAGAGGTTGTTCCAGAAGAAGAATAGGAGGAAGCAATTTGGGAGAAGTAGGTAGCCAAATAATACAGTTTAAATCTGGTAGACCTCTACCGCCCCCAGAAATAGGCTTTTTAAGGGTGGCTGAGAATAACCGGGGGGTTTTGCCATTCCAAATAAAGCAGGAAATGCTCATCTGGATTCTATGGAGGAGATAGAGGAGAACAGCTAAAAAGAGTGTCTGGAATAAATAGAGCCATTTAGGAAGAATATTCATTTTGACAGAAATTATTCTACTCAGCCACGAAATGTTAAGTTTCCTCCAAGAGGTCAAGACTGCATGTAGTTTCATGAAAAGTTGTGGGAAGTTTTCCTATAGCAAGTCATAGCGATAAGTCAGGAAAATTCCAAGGTATTTTGTTTTTTTGTGTTGCCATTTAAAATTATAAAAGGATTTAAGAGATTTGGGGGGGGCATAAAGAAGTATGGCCTCTGACTTAGAGTAATTGATTTTGTACCCGGAAAGTGCACTTTAACTATCCAAGAGGTTGTACAGGATGGGTAGAGAGATCCTACGTTGAGTAAGCATAAGCAAAATGTCGTCCGCAAAAGGGCAATTTTAGAGGAAATTTTCCAACCTGTGCAACCCTGTTTTTATCAACTTGCAGAAATGCAAAACCAAGACCAAATACAAACCAAAACACTTGAGGGTGTCCGTGCACATCTGTAATGCTAATATGACATCACAATAAAAAAGCAACTGTATTATTTGTGTGATACACAAGTAGATATTTCCACCAGCTATGGACAAAAATTTGTTGCCACCAATATTAGTTGGCAAATCATTCCACATGTATGAATCCCATTTGCCATTCACACCATTATCATGAAACATAGTGGTATTTTTACTAAAATTAGAGTTTTACAAGTGAAGATGTTGCCCATAGCAACCAATCAGATTCTAGCTATTATCTTCAAGAAGGTGCTAGTTAAATGTTAAGTAGAATATGATTGGTTGTTATGGGCAACATCCCCACTTATAAAAACTCTCTCTTTAGTAAATAGACCCCATAGTATACCCAATGATGTTACAACTATTTAAATACCACATAGTAACAGAAGGTATCCCTATCATATCATCCTACCCAATATACATAAACAGCATAGTGACCCTGTGCAAACCTAATTTTATACATTGTACATTAGAGATCATTGCCTGGTAGATAGTGTAATATCATTTCACAGGTGGTAAATACAATTCATTACCTGTTGCCAAAAAGTATAATGCATAGCTCAGTAGCTAAGCGTCCCTGGTTACCAAGTACCCGGTCCCTGCTTGCCAAGTGTTATATAATCACTCTCTTCTCTGGTGACCTACTGTAAAAGATCCTGGCTCTAATTAAGAACAAGCCATAACCCCTTTAGGACTCACTAAAAGGGTAATGAGCTCAGTTTAGTATTTAGCAATCAGTAGCTTACTGTTATTAGGATGGTGCTAGCTGTACAGCCCCCATGTTCAACAATATGGACTTATCAAAGCCTATCCAGGTTCTTTCTCTATCGGGATGAAGCACAATATGCGTCGTACATGCTCAGTAACCAGCAACCCAATGCCAGTAGCAGACGTCAGTGTGGAGGAGGGGGACATTGCGGGATCTTGCTGGAAAATGGCATACTCCTGAAAATACAGGCAGTCGGGATGCTGGCGCTTCCTCGCACCTGTCAGAATCACAGCGCAGGCATCCCGGCGGTAAGTACTGGGGTTATGGGAAGGATTAGGGTTAGGAGTTAGGGTTAGGCACTAGGGGGAGGGTTAGGGTTAGGCACTAAGTGGGGAGGGTTAGGTACAGGGTGCAGGAAGGGAGAGGTTAGGTTTAGGAACTATTGGAAAAGGGTAGCTCCTACTAGAGGGAAGTGCGGGGGGTGCGGGCTGCAACCGGGTGACACCCTCGAAAGGGGTGACACCAAAATGCAGAGTCCTAAATTCAGATTGTGTCCCTCGGCAGTAACCGTCAGGACGTATGCACAGTGCGACTCAGACACGTGCGCAGACTGAAAGTATCAGCCACTGCGTCCGATGCCACAACAGCATCCAGCTCTGAATAAGGCCCACAAAGAACAAATGTACTGTATGCCTATTGCATGCCAAACCATAGATTGAAAAAATAGTCATGATTGTAAAAGATCCAATGCTAAACTTGACATGGAGCTTTACTACTACCCTCAATAGTTTGGTCATCTGCTGCCACTTGCAATAACCTCTGGTAAATAATTGATGCTGAATATTTAGCATTCTAGAGACTGTAAAATGTTTGGAGAACAAAGAACAGAATATTCTCATATGACAAAATAACTTGTTTTGGGCAGGTATGCATTGTGCAATCTCACAATTGTAAATAAATATTATCTATAAAGTAACTGAGAAATTATTTAATTATAGTCTACTCCATCTGACTAAACATGTTATTGGAAATATTATAGATTGCATCAGTCTTTATTTCCACACATTTTCTCCTCCAGGATTCCTTCAATTACTTATATATTACATGTATAAAAAAAATATATATATATATATATATATATATATACTGTGTGCATATGTATATACTGTATATATATATATATATATATATATATTAGGGGTGAGCGGGTTCGGATTTCCGAAATCCGAACCCCCCCGAGGCCCCCCCGATCCGAGGCCGATCCGAGGCAGATCCGAGTCAGGCTCGACTTTTCCCGCCTGACTCGGATCTGAAATCGAGGCAAAACATCATCATCCCGCCTTCCGGGTCTCGCAGGTTTTGGATTCTATATAAGGTACCCGCATCGGCGCCATTTTCTCACTCGGCTCTGGACAGTGAAGAGGGAGGGTGGGAGTTAGGGATGGCTGGGCTGTGTAGTGTAGTGTTGTGCTGTGCTGTGCTGCACTGTGCTGCTGTTGAACATAGGGGCTGTGTCCACTCCTCCAAAGTCCATAGGGGCTGGCTGTGTTGTGCTGTGCTGCTGTTGTCCATAGGGGCTGTGTCCACTCCTCCAAAGTCCATAGGGGCTGGCTGTGCTGTGCTGCTGTTGTCCATAGGGGCTGTGTCCACTCCTCCAAAGTCCATAGGGGATGACTGGACTGTGTTGTGCAGTCAGTTGTCCATAGGGGCTGTGTCCACTCCAAAGTCCTGTGCATTGTCCCAGTCCTAAAGGGGTGCTGTAGTGTTGTCCAGGGGGTGCTCTGTCCATCAGCGGTGCTCCCCCCAAGTGCAAAAAAAATAAATATTTTTTCTGTGTTTGTGAATTGTGTGCGCAGTAGCTGCACGTGCATCAACAAAGTAGTGCCAAGCGTGCGCCTGTGTCATAAGTAAATGGCCGGCTGGCTTGACCGTTAAAGGGTGCTGTAACCCCCAAAGTGCACTCCAAAAAAAATTTAAATATATATTTTTTTGTGTTTGTGAATTGTGTGCGCAGCAGCAGCACGTGCATCAACAAAGTAGTGCCAAGCGTGCGCCTGTGTCATAAGTAAAGGGCCATCTGGCTTGACCGTTAAAGGGTGCTGTAACCCCCAAAGTGCACTCCCAACAAAATAAAAAAATATTTTCTGTGTTTGTGAATTGTCTGCACTGTACGTGCATCCTCAAAGCTGCAGCGCCAAGTGTGGTCTGTCTGTTAAAAGGTGGTGTAACCCCCAAAGTGCACTCCACAAAGAATAAAAAATTGTTTGTGAATTGTGTGCACTGTGGCTGCACATGCATCAACAAAGGAGCAGTGCCAAGCGTGCGCCTGTGTCCCATAAGTAAAGAGCCGGCTGGCTCATTTCTTAAAGGGTGGTGTAACCCACAAAGTGCACTACTCTCCAGCAAAAATAAAAAAATATTTTCTGTGTTTGTGTTTGCCTTAGCCGCACGTATATATCAATATAACATAAATGGAGGACCAAACTTTCTCCGATAAAAATAAAATAGGGAAAGATCAAGAACCACTTCCTCCTAGTGCTGAAACTGCTGCCACTAGTCATGACATAGATGATAACATGCCATCAACGTCGTCTGCCAAGGCCGATGCCCAATGTCATAGTAGAGGGCACATACAATTCCAAATGACAAAGTTCAGGAAGATTACCTTGAAAAAAACATTTAAATCATCTGAAGAGAAATGTAAACTTGCCAATATGCCATTTACGACACGGAGTGGCAAGGAATGGCTAAGGTCTTTCCCTATGTTCATGACTAGTGGTTCAGCTTCACATGACGATGGAAGCCCTCCTCCCGCTAAAAAAATCAAGCGAGTTAAGCTGGCAAAAGCACAGCGAAGAACTGTGCATTCTAAGAAGATATCACAAATCCCCAAGGAGAGTCCAAGTGTGGTGGCGGTTGCGATGCCTGACCTTCCCAGCACTGGACAGGAAGAGGTGGTTCTTTCCACCATTTGCACGCCCCCTGCAAGTGCTGAAAGGAGCACCCACAGTCCACTTGCTGATATGCAAATTGAAGATGTCACTGTTGAAGTACAACAGGGTGAGGATACTGGTGTAGCTGGCGCTGAGGAGGAAGTTGGCGAGGAGGATTCTGATGGTGATGTGGTTTGTTTAAATCAGGCTCCAGGGGAGACAGTTGTTGTCCGTGGGATGAAAAAGCCCATCACGGTCATGCCTGGGCAGAAGACCAAACATTCCACCTCTTTGGTCTGGCAATATTTCTATCCAAATCCGGACAACAACTGTCTTGCCATATGTACCATATGTAAAGGTGAAATAAGTAGGGGTAGGGATGTTAACCACCTAGGAACATCCTCCCTTATACGGCACCTGCAGCGCATTCATAAAAAGTTACTGTCAAGTTTAGAAACTTTGGCTAAGACCGTAAGCAGTCCAGGGACACCTAAATCCCGTTGTCCTGTTGTATCCAAACGCCTGCAAACCACACCGTCAACTCCCTCCTCATCAATTTCCTTCTTAGTCAGGATCGGAAGTAGTCCTGCAGGCCATGTCACTGGCATGACTGACTCTCCAATCCGGGATTCCTCCGGAGGATCCTGCATTACTACGCCTCCTGCTGCCGCTGCTGCAGTTTCTGCTGCTGGGAGTCGTTTATCATCCCAGAGAGTAGGAACACCACTACTTTTACTAAACAATTGACCCTCCAACAGTCCTTAGCGAGGAGGATGAAGTACGATAGCAGTCACCCTGAAGCAAAACGTATAACTGAGGCCTTGACTGCTATGTTGGTGTTAGACGTGCATCCGGTATCCGCCATTAGTGCATTGGGATTTAGACAATTGATGTAGGTAGTGTGTCCCTGGTTCCAAATCCTGTCTAGATTCCACTTCACTAGGCTGTCGATACCGAGACTGTACAGAAACATCAGAAAAAGTGTCCTCAGTGTCCTGAAAAATGCGGTTGTTCCCAATGTCCATTTAACCACGGACATGTGGACAAGTGGAACAGGGCAGACTAAGGACTATATGACTGTGACAGCCCACTGGGTAGATGTATCACCTTACGCAGCAACAACAGCAGCATCACCAGTAGCAGCATCTCAGAAACGACAGCTCGTTCCAAAGCAGGCTACGCTGTGTATCACCGGTTTCAGTAAGAGGCACACCGCCGACAACCTCTTAGAGAAACTGAGGGAAATCATCGCCCAGTGGCTTACCCAACTTAGACTCTCCAAGGGATTTTTGATATCTGACAACGCCACCAATATTGTGCGGGCATTACATCTGGGCAAATTCCAGCACGTCCCATGTTTTGCTCACACAATAAACTTGGTGGTGCAGAATTTTCTGAAAAGCGACAGGGACGTGCAGGAGACTCTTTGGGTGGCCCGAAAAATTTCTGGCCTCTTTCGCCATTCAGCGACTGCGTGCTGAAGACTGGAGCACCAGCAAACACTCTTGAACCTGGATCAAAAAAACGTGAGGGCGCTAGTCAATAGATAATGAATTTAATATTTAAAACATAAAACATGTAGTGATCACGTTGTCACTACATCAGAAAAACAACACAGAATACATATTATTATATTACCATATTACCAGTTATTTATATAGCGCACACATATTCCGCAGCGCTTTACAGAGAATATTTGGCCACTCACATAAGTCCCTGCCCCAGTGGAGCTTACAATCTATGTTCCCTATAATATGCGCACACACACATACACACTAGGGTTAATTTTTGTTGGGAGCCAATTAACCTACCAGTATATTTTTGGCATGTGGGAGGAAACCGGAGTACCCGGAGGAAACCCACGCAAGCACAGGGAGAATATACAAACTCTGCACAGGTAGGGCCATGGTATAAATAAAAATAAATAAATAAATTAAATATAAATAGAATTGGCAGAGTAAAATATAAACACAATTGTCAGTATGCACCATTCAAAATAAGCAGTATTAGATGGCATGAATATTGTATAGACTTCTTTGGAGCATAATACAGTGCTGCGTAGCAACACATGACAAGAAAAAACTGATGAATCCAGTTGTCACAATTGTGACTCAATCTTGAAGGAGATATAGTTGAATGTTATTTAGAAAAGCTCCATATTCCGTAATTCAACTCCCAAAAATGGTCAATATAAATATAATTTCCTGTTCTTCTTATGTGCAGCAATTCCGCTGTCATACAGAAGAACAAAGACAGCTTTCTATATGTCCGGTTGAAACACTGTTTAGTGAGGCTACAGAGTCTTAGGGTAGGTTTCCAGTAGTGATTTTAAGCAACGTGCATGTTTGTTGGATATTTTTTTATGTGTACACATCCCACTCTATTTATCACCACAGTATTATCCCTTGTATCAAGCGCGGTGTTGCATGGCAGGTGCACAAGCCAGCAATATTGTTACCATTCGCTGTATCTTTCTTGAATGTAGCAGGGAGATAACTCGTGGCAAACGGAAAACCCAGAGACTCGTGGCCTTGTCAGCATGTGAGCACTCGTGATGCGTTTTTCCGCCTCAGGCTCATTGGCGGTTTCTTCAGACGGTGTGCTCCCCCATCTTAGCAGCGGCTATATGTACTGGACTGATTAGTCAATTGGTCAATTGGTAACAGGTTTTTTCACCCAAGTACTTTTTGCACATGCGCAGCCTCATATGTTGCACGGATCTAGTTTCAGAAGCAACATTGTATTTAAATAGAATTGCTAATCCTTAGAAACACTAAGTGTTGTACAAATTTCAATAAATGGCATCCAATCTAAAAAATATAATAAGAATAAATAAAAATACATGTCAACTGTTTGTTGGTGCATAACTGACCTAATGACAGCATTGATAAATATAGAGAGCAAACAAAAAACCACAATACATATTATATTATAGATTAACCTATAACAGATTCTAGTTAATCAATATTTATTATATTTAAATTTATCTAAATAGACACATTTTTATATATATAAACAATAATTAAAATATATAAAAATATATATGCACACAGACTATTGAATGGTGTGCAGATGATAAATATCATAAGAATAGCATCATTGGATATAGAGAGTAAACAGACAATCGAAGTTCTTAATGTACACAAACTATTAAATAGCACATAGCTGATCTAATACAAATGACAAAAACAGTGAAAATAAGGTCATTAGATATGGACAGCAAGCAATAGTCGGAATTCTTAATCCACCTATATCGAATTCCAATAAATCGATGTAGTGTATCCATCAACACATGTTTGTGTATATACAGTCAGAAATTGGCATACATATCCTTGTGTGCACAAACACCGCACGCATGTAAGTGTGTGCGTGTGCACACTCACATGCCCACATAACATCTGAAATTATAAATGATAAAAGACATACAAATGGGAAGAAAGGCCAGCGGCCAACCCCCCAAAAATAAGTATATATGTGTGTAGCCACATGAGTATATGCACACAAACATATATATACATATATAGAAGGTACTATTTACCTCTGCCTCTGATCAAAGACATATACATGTCCTGCATCCTAATCTTACTGTCTACATATGCATGTACTGACATGATTGATATTTATTTTGTGAAAGGACCAGAAGTCCACGCAACCTGACAGTGCATGTATCTGTTTCATGATAAGGCCATGACTACCTATAGTGACCGACCTATACCAGTTGGTATTAAGTGCAAAATAGAAGACAATGAAAAAAGAAACCATCTAACTAAAACATGCTAGTTGTCATCATATGTGTGAGGACACAGCTCCATGGACAATGCGTCTACCATCAAAAAAATCTCAAGATGTCACAGAGCAAAAACCCAACAAATCATGAAGCAGATCTGAATCAGATTGAGCCAGCCAGCATGGAAGAAGTCCATATAATCAAACTCACCCACATCGTTCACCTAATATATGTATTTTGACATAGGGGAGGATTGGCCCATGCACCAACAGGTGATGGCATGTAACCAAGAACAATAGGCTAATATCCTTAATATCCTATCTATAAACATACTATAAGTTGAAATATAGTGACATGGCAAACTCAGCATACACGTACCCTACCGACATGAAAAAGAACCAACATCCATATGTCAGCCTACCAGCATGTAGCTATCCTTTGTTATTGAGCTCCACCATATCGTTAAGGCCCTGTGGGATTAAAGTTTTCAGTCTAATCAGTCCGGTACTTATAGCCGCTGCTAAGATGGGGGAGCACACCGTCTGAAGAAACCGCCAATGAGCCTGAGGCGGAGAAACGCGTCATGAGTGCTCACATGCTGACAAGGCCACGAGTCTCTGGGTTTTCCGTTTGCCACGAGTTATCTCCCTGCTACATTCAAGAAAGATACAGCGAATGGTAACAATATTGCTGGCTTGTGCACCTGCCATGCAACACCGCGCTTGATACAAGGGATAATACTGTGGTGATAAATAGAGTGGGATGTGTACACATAAAAAAGTATCCAACAAACATGCATGTTGCTTAAAATCACTACTGGAAACCTACCCTAAGACTCTGTAGCCTCACTAAACAGTGTTTCAACCGAACATATAGAAAGCTGTCTTTGTTCTTCTGTATGACAGCGGAATTGCTGCACATAAGAAGAACAGGAAATTATATTTATATTGACCATTTTTGGGAGTTGAATTACGGAATATGGAGCTTTTCTAAATAACATTCAGCTATATCTCCTTCGGGATTGAGTCACAATTGTGACAACTGGATTCATCAGTTTTTTCTTGTCATATGTTGCTAAGCAGCACTGTATTATGCTCCAAAGAAGTCTATACAATATTCATGCCATCTAATACTGCTTATTTTGAATGGTGCATACTGACAATTGTGTTTATATTTTACTCTGCCAATTCTATTTATATTTATTTTATTTATTTATTTTTATTTATTTATTTTTTGTATTCTGTGTTGTTTTTCTGATCCTGTAGTGACAACGTGATCACTACATGTTTTATGTTTTAAATATTAAATTCATTATCTATTGACTAGCGCCCTCACGTTTTTTTGATCCTGGTTTTTTCTTTTTTGGGAGTGATCCAGTTATTCCCAAACTGGTAGGGCTAGCTGCTAATAGGTAGAGTGTGTTTCAAACCTAGCCCCCATTGTGTCCATAGGTAGTAGCGCCTTTTGATTTTTTCTTTTGTTGTTGTTTCCATATACTGGTTTCAGGCAGCTGTACCTCTAAATATGTCATCTCTAAAATGCATTTCAGAAAGAATGGAAAGAAGAAATGCCTATATAAAAGGGGCAGACCCTATAAAAATACTGGATAGAGATGGGGACAATCTAGATATGCAGAAACTGTTTAATAAATTAGAAAATCTCTGCATAATGGAGACTAGACATTGGTGGGATCAGATCACCCTGCAAAAATATCTGGATGCTGATCTTATCCCAAGGGGGCTTAGAATATTAAAGACTTCCACTTTTAAAGATGATGAAAAGTTCACAGAGGAATGGAACACTATCTTAGATAACTGTTCCAAAAACCTCATGAGACTTTTGATTAGACAGAGAGAATCTAAAGTTAATAATACACAGAACGAAATAGAGAGAACCACTGATCTTTTAAAAAATTTCACAGAAGAAAAAGGTTTTTCTGAGTGAGATTTTAAAGTTAATAGAAATATAGAAGACTTTGAACAATCTCTGATTCAACAGAAGGAAAAGAAATTAAGTAGAGATAAAACAGACTATGAACGTGGTCAAATTAGAAATTTTAACAGAATAAGGAGAGATGAGCATAGTTTTCCATTCAGAGAGAGCCCTCGGGCATATACAAGAGGAACGGGAGGTGGTTAGAACTATAAACAACACCCGTCCAGACCTGATAACATCAAAAGGGGTTACCCTGAGAAAAATGGTACTAAAAAATTCCCATATAGGAAGAATAGTTGGAGAGATCAGGATGTGTCCCTTGAAAGGTACACACATCCAAATAGATTTGACCCACTGAGTCATTATGATAGACAACATGGTAAATGTTATACACCGGACAAGAGAAGTGACCTAAGAATACCATAAAAACAAGGGGTATGTAGCTCTCTAGAAAGTAATCCCTCTGCCTCTTTTTTCGGGGATGGACACAGATTCCGAGACCAACCAAGGGGGAATCCATCATACAATTGGGCGCAAAAAAGAGAAAGAGAAAGAGAAGGAGGGGAACTAGAGGAGGGAGATCAAAATCCAAACAAAAACAAGAATATACGTACAAATTAGGAGAGAAAGGAGTATATAATTTGTCATCTAAAAAACTAAGTGAGGTTGATTTAAAACTTTTAAGCAAAGGGATGAACTTCGCACCAGCCTCAAGACCAAACATGTTTAACCTCTTTGTAGACCTAAATCGTTATGTTCGTACTTTAAGCAGAAAAAGATATTTTGCCATTAAAGGTATGAAAAAACAAAATCTTGAGGGCTTCCCCATTATTCTTGATGAGGGTGATGGTGAGGCCCTAGAGACCTTGGAAGCATTGGGCGCCGAATCCAGTTCCCTGGATGGGAGCCCAAAATATTCACAAGTGTTTGATATCAATGGTGATTATCCTAAAAACAATAGGATTTTCAAACAGAAATCAGATTTCTATCCTCTACAATACAGAGGTCCATATATTGAGAGTTTTTATCAATCTACTTTAGAGGATTTTAGAACCCTCTGTGAAAAGGCATATAATGAAAAGTTGAGGGACAATATGTCTAGACAGGAAAGACAGGCAATGAGGGTTCTCAGGGAAGATCCCGACATCACCATCAAGCCAGCTGATAAGGGCGGTGGGGTCGTCATACTAAACACGGTAGATTACATCCAAGAAGCCCATATGCAATTGTTCAATGAGTCACAGTACACTGTGTTGAATGGCGACCCCACCACCTTTTATCAGAATAAAATGAAAGACCTGTTGGATGATGCACTTGATGGTGGGGTGTTGGATAGAGACACTGTTAAGTTTTTATATACTACACATCCTTTAATCCCCACTTTTTATTTCCTTACTAAAATCCACAAAACACTAAATTTTCCACTGGGTAGACCTATTATTTCGGGTGTGGGTTCACTAACAAATAATTTGTCATATTTTGTTGACACATTTTTACAGAAACATGTCCACACGTTACGATCATATATTAAAGACACAACACAATTTTTACAAATGGTGAAAGTTATAAAATGGAAAAGTAGCTATATCTTTGCCACTTGTGATGTGGAATCTCTTTATTCCAATATTCCACATGAGGAGGGCATCAAAGCAGTTGAGTACTATCTAAAGAATGATACCAATATCACAGAAGCACTTTGTAATTTTGTTCTTTCATCTATACATTTTATTTTAAAACACAATTATTTCACTTTTGACTCACGGTTTTATTTACAGTGGTTGGGGACTGCCATGGGAACCAGGTTTGCCCCGAGTTTCACCAACCTATATATGGGGAGGTTCGAGGAAGAACATGTGTGGAACCGGGAACTTGGGGTGAACCTGGTTCTCTATGGCAGATATATAGATGACCTTTTCTTTATTTGGGATGGGGAAAGGGATTCACTTCAATTATTTTTAGACCAGTTTAATCACAATTTATTTGGTTTGAAATTCACTTACACTATCAGCTCTACATCTATTAATTATTTGGATATCACACTTGATATAGGGGCAGATGGTGATGTCGTGACAAAGACATTTATCAAGGAGGTTGACCAGAGTAGATATCTGAACTATGGGAGTAACCATTTGAAAGTCTGGAAAGAAAATATTCCGAAGGGGCAGTTCCTTTGTATTAAATGGAACTGTTCCAAATTTGAAGACTTTGAGAAACAAACTATGGTTCTCCATAAGTCCTTTCTAGAGCAAGGTTACCCTAAACATCTACTTGATAGGGCATTCAGAGATGTAAGTGGGTTGGTTTTGGACAATAGGTCACATGGCAGTAGAGCTAGAGATGAGAACAATGATAGGACTCTGACATTTGTCACTACTTGCAATTCATATGCTAGGGACATTAAGAAGATAATTAACAAAAATCTTCCTTTATTAAAACTGGATACATATATAGGTCCTTCCATTGCACCAGGCAAAGCAGTGATTTTCAAAAAATCAGATAATTTAAAAACCAAACTTGCCCCAAGCCATTTTAAAAGAATGGATATGGGACATACTAACACTCTTAATTGGCTTCCTCCGAAACCACCAGGCTTCCACAGATGTGGTAGGGACAAGTGTACCACTTGTAAACACACGGAGAGGAAAGCAATTGATATTAAATCATTTGTCTCCAATGAGACTTTTGGGATTAAAGATTTTTTGAACTGCAGGTCCTCCTATGTCATTTACATAGTGGAATGCGGTTGCGGTATACAATATGAAGGCCGCACAACGAGACCTCTACATATAAGGTTCATAGAACATAGGAGGAACCTTATTAAGAAAATAAAAACACATCCACTCTCCAAACATGTGACCACCTGTCAGGAAGGGATTAACAACATTAAGGTCAAAGCAATAGAGCATATTAAACCAACTAAGAGGGGTGGGGACAGATACAACTATCTCTGCAAATGTGAAGCCTACTGGATATTTAGACTGAAAACTTTAATCCCACAGGGCCTTAACGATATGGTGGAGCTCAATAACATAGGTTAGCTACATGCTGGTAGGCTGACATATGGATGTTGGTTCTTTTTCATGTCGGTAGGGTACGTGTATGCTGAGTTTGCCATGTCACTATATTTCAACTTATAGTATGTTTATAGATAGGATATTAGCCTATTGTTCTTGGTTACATGCCATCACCTGTTGGTGCATGGGCCACTCCTCCCCTATGTCAAAATACATATATTAGGTGAACGATGTGGGTGAGTTTGATTATATGGACTTCTTCCATGCTGGCTGGCTCAATCTGATTCAGATCTGCTTCATGATTTGTTGGGTTTTTTGCTCTGTGACATCTTGAGATTTTTTGATGGTAGACACATTGTCCATGGAGCTGTGTCCTCACACATATGATGACAACTAGCATGTTTTAGTTAGATGGTTTCTTTTTTCATTGTCTTCTATTTTGCACTTAATACCAACTGGTATAGGTCGGTCACTATAGGTAGTCATGGCCGTATCATGAAACAGATACATGCACTGTCAGGTTGCGTGGACTTCAGGTCCTTTCACAAAATAAATACCAATCATGTCAGTATATGCATATGTAGACAGTAAGATTAGGATGCAGGACATGTATATGTCTTTGATCAGAGGCAGAGGTTAATAGTACCTTCTATATATGTATATATATATGTGTGTGTGCATATACTCATGTGGCTACACACATATATACTTATTTTTTGGGGGTTGGCCGCTGGCCTTTCTTCCCATTTGTATGTCTTTTATCATTTATAATTTCAGATGTTATGTGGATATGTGAGTGTGCACACGCACACACTTACATGCGTGCGGTGTTTGTGCACACAAGGATGTGTATGCCAATTTCTGACTGTATATACACAAACATGTGTTGATGGATACACTACATTGATTTATTGGAATTCGATATAGGTGGATTAAGAATTCCGACTATTGCTTGCTGTCCATATCTAATGACCTTATTTTCACTGTTTTTGTCATTTGTATTAGATCAGCTATGTGCTATTTAATAGTTTGTGTACATTAAGAACTTCGATTGTCTGTTTACTCTCTATATCCAATGATGCTATTCTTATGATATTTATCATCTGCACACCATTCAATTGTCTGTGTGCATATATATTTTTATATATTTTAATTATTGTTTATATATAAAAGAATGTGTCTATTTAGATAAATTTAAATATAATAAATATTGATTAACTAGAATCTGTTATAGGTTAATCTATAATATAATATGTATTGTGGTTTTTTGTTTGCTCTCTATATTTATCAATGCTGTCGTTAGGTCAGTTATGCACCCACAAACAGTTGACATGTATTTTTATTTATTCTTATTATATTTTTTATATTGGATGCCATTTATTGAAATTTGTACAACACTTAGTGTTCTAAGGATTAGCAATTCTATTTAAATACAATGTTGCATCTGAAACCAGATCCGTGCAACATATGAGGCTGCGCATGTGCCAAAAGTACTTGGGTGAAAAAACCTGTTACCAATTGACCAATTGACTAATCAGTCCGGTACTTATAGCCGCTGCTAAGATGGGGGAGCACACCGTCTGAAGAAACCGCCGATGAGCCTGAGGCAGAGAAACGCGTCACGAGTGCTCACATGCTGACAAGGCCACGAGTCTCTGGGTTTTCCGCTTGCCACGAGTTATCTCCCTGCTACATTCAAGAAAGATACAGCGAATGGTAACAATATTGCTGGCTTGTGCACCTGCCATGCAACACCGCGCTTGATACAAGGGATAATACTGTGGTGATAAATAGAGTGGGATGTGTACACATAAAAAAGAATCCAACAAACATGCACGTTGCTTAAAATCACTACTGGAAACCTACCCTAAGACTCTGTAGCCTCACTAAACAGTGTTTCAACCGGACATATAGAAAGCTGTCTTTGTTCTTCTGTATGACAGCGGAATTGCTGCACATAAGAAGAACAGGAAATTATATTTATATTGACCATTTTTGGGAGTTGAATTACGGAATATGGAGCTTTTCTAAATAACATTCAGCTATATCTCCTTCGGGATTGAGTCCCAATTGTGACAATTGTTTAAAGCCTATTTGGTGTCTCTCTTTTCGGCCGACACAAGCCTGCAGAGGTGCAAAGACCTGCTGGTGAAAACACTGCCAGCTAAAGTGGAATGTGACAGGTCAACAGCTCCTTCTTCATTTTCTCCCGCAACTGAGGCTGCCAGGAAAAAACTTAGGTATCCTAAGCAACCCGCTGGCGGTGATGCAGGGCAGGCAGGACCGAGTTTGGACATCTGAACCGGACTGAAGGATCTGGCAACAATTTCTGACATGTCTACTATCACTGCATATGATACTGTCACCATTGACAGAATGATGGAGGATTACATCGGTGACAGCATCCAAGTAGGCATGTCAGACAGTCCGTACCTGTTCTGGCAGGAAAAAGAGGCAATTTGGAGGCCCCTGTACAAACTGGCTCTATTTTACCTGAGTTGCCCCCCCTCCAGTGTGTACTCCGAAAGAGTGTTTAGTGCAGCCGGGAACCTTGTCAGCGAAAGGCGTAGGAGGTTGCTTCCACAAAATGTGGAGAAGATGATGTTCATAAAAATGAATTATCTACTCTTCCAGGGAGACCAGCCTCCAGAACGTACAGAGGGACCTGTGGTGGTGGATTCCAGCAGGGACAAGTTAATAGTCTGTGAGGATGAGGATGTACACAACACTGAAGAGGGCGAGGAATCGGTGGATGAGGAGGATGAGGACGACATCTTGCCTCCGTAGAGCCAGTTTGTGCAGGAACAGATTAATTGCCAGCTTGTTTTGTGGGGGCCCAAACGAACCAATCATTTCAGCCACAGTCGTGTGGCAGACCCTGGCGCTGAAATGATTGGTTTGTTAAAGTGTGCATATCCTGTTTATACAACATAAGGGCCCAAGGACAATTCCATCTTGCACCTCTTTTTTTCTTTGCATTATGTACTGTTTGGGGCCTAATTTTTCAAACTTCCATCCTGTCTGCCACTGCAGTGCCACTCCTAGATGGGCCACGTGTTTGTGCCACCCACTCGTGTCGCTTAGCATAGCCTTTTGGACATAAAAACACTATTGTGAGGTGTTCAGAATAGACTGGAAATGAGTGGAAATTAAGGTTATTGAGGTTAATAATAGCATAGGAGCAGAAAAACCAACACATTCTGCGATTTTAGCTGTTTTATTCTTTTTTTTTTTTAAATACAGATCCAAAACACAAAACCCAGAACCCAAAACACGGAAGGGTGGTTTTGGCAAAACCAATCCAGATCCAAAACACGAAGAAAGATCCAGATCCAAAACCAAAACACAAAACACGAAAAGTGGCCGGTGCACACCCCTAATATATTATTAACAAGAGGCACAATCTAGAGTATCCGGAATACCTGACCACAAGTTGTATAACAACAGCCTCTAATCAGACCATCACCACATTATGTGGGTACTTTCTGGGGCTGAAAAATAAAGAAGAAACTTGGATACAGCTACCAAGGTTATCACTACATGCATTTACACAAGAAATTATTGGGTACGCATAACCATTTATCACGAGACTCACTATTCTGAAAATACTACACTATATTATTTTTCTTCTCCACTTGGCTCTGCAAAGAGCCTCTTCTTATCAAGGTCCTATTTGGCACCAGTAACCCGGGTCCAGCTCTATGTCATCCACCAACAATATTTACAGATAAGCTTTAAAGAATTATCTTTTGGTACGCACATTATTATTTGAGCACGGGCACCATTATTCATTAATTTATCACACTATTTGGCGCTTGTCCTTTCCACCCCATTTTCCATATAGATATATATATATATATATATATATATGAAATAAATGGATACAGGAGAGTGCACTCAGTAATAAGGTAAAACAGACTCTTTACTTGTGTAAATATCCACATACATTTAAAGTTTAAAACAGCAAGCATGGAATTTTAACATTCACCCAGTCCCTGGCAGATAGCAGCAGCTTCGGGAATGAGACGTCTTCCACGAGTAACGCCAACTCTGGACACAGGCAGATCTCGTTACAGCATCCATATCACAAGCCACACCTCAACATGTTTTGTCACTCACGTTGAGTCAAACATGTTGATGTGTGGCTCGTGATTAGAGATGTGCGCCGACCCCCATGTTTTGGTTTTAGGTTTGGTTTTGGATCTGTATCTCCCCTGGTTTTGGATCTGTATTGGTTTTGCCAAAACCTCCCTTCCGTTTTTTTTTTGTTTTTGTTTTTGGTTTTGGATCTGGATTTTTTCTTAAAAAATTATAAAAACAACTAAAATCACATAAAATGGGCATGTTTTTGTTCCCACAGTATTTTTAACCTCAATAACATTTATTTCCTCTCGTTTCCACTTCCAGACAATTTTGACCACCTCACCGCTCACTATATTGTTTTCATCCAGTTTAGGCCCAAAATTTACACCAAGCTAGCTGGCTGACTAAGCTAAGCAGCAGCAGTAAGCGGCACGAACACGTGGCAGTTCAACTTCTAACATGGCACATCAGGAAACAAATGTCTTTATTATTCAAGAGAGGCCTGAGGAAGTTGGAGTATGTATGTAGTTGAAGGCAGGAACAGGAAGGGTTGATTGGTAGCAAATTTTATTTCATTTTTTGATTCCAAAGTAAATTTATGAGGGAGAAGGGGAGGGGAGGCATATACAAATAAATATTTTACTCATTCACATCTGTCCTTGTCCCTGAAGAATCCTTGAACGCCATGCCTGCTGCTGCTGGGAATGAATTTTCTCATCCAAGAAAAAGACCAGGAAGACTTCTAGTAGTGCTTTCCAAAATAATTGACTGTTAAAAAATCATTTGCAAAGCTTCCACATGATAAAGCATTTCCCAACCTGTACAGGGACATAAAAAAAACATACTGTAGTTAGATAGTGGCCTCCAAACTGCCACATAACCAGCACAGATATGTGGACAAGTGCAAGATTTAAGATTAAGCTGGTGTAAATTTAATTTTCTAAATTGAGAGTTTTTAAAAGTGAGTATCAGAAGTGATGTTGCCCAGAGCAACCAATCAGATTCTACTTAACATTTACCTAGCCCTTTCTAGAAGATAATAGCTAGAATCTGATTGGCTGCTATGGACAAGCAAAATCACTTCTAATACACACTTCTAAAAACTCTCACTTTAGTAAATTAAATTTATCCCTGAAGGTCTTACGTTGTGTCTTTCTTGAGAATCCTGCGCCTGCTTCTGCTGCTAGGAGTGGATTTTCATCCCAGAAGGGGACCAGGAAGAGTGCTACTGTTTTCCAAAACAATTGACTGTTAAATAATCCTTTGCAAAGCTTCCACATGAAAAGCATTCACAACCTGTACAGGGACATTAAAAAAAACATAGTTATTTATTTATTATATATTACCAGTTATTTATAAAGTGCACACATATTCTGCAGCGCTTTATTTATCCTTCCACATCACTCCCTGCCCTAGTGGAGTTTGCAATCTGTATTCCTTACCACATGCTCACATTTAGTGGCCTTCAATCTGCTGTTGTACCCACTGTCCACTTAACCAGAGCAGATATGTGGACAAGCAGAACCGAGCAGCAAATGCAACATTTCAGATTTAAGGTTTAAGTCTTACATTGTGTCTTTCTTGAGAATTCTTGAGTACCATGCCTGCTGCTGGGAGTGGATTTTCATCCCAGAAGGGATGAAGACATTGTTTCATCTTCCCAATGGACATAAACAAACTGCCTTTGCTTTACTTGAGCTGCCCACCTTCCAGTGTGTACTCAGAAAGAGTATTCAGCACAGCCATGAACCATGTCACTGATCAGCCTGAGACTGCTTCCCCAAAATGTGAAAAAGATGATGTCCATCAAAATTAACTACAAATTCTACGAGAAAGACCTTTACCGTCAATTATGAGCAAAATTTACAAAGGCACCTGTAATGGTGGATTCCAGCTGGGACAAATTATTATTGGGTGAAGAAGATGATGTACACATCACCCCAGGTTAAACCATCACCCAAGCCTATATTGTCATCCCATCCTGTGTTGTGCATTAATTACAGCTGCACTGTCTGTTAGATTGGGGATTCATTGTCCACTTTAGTGGATGTGAGCTCCATTTTAGTCCATATCATCACACCCCCTACACATCATCTGACCTGGGCTACAGGAGGAGCAGCTGCACTCTGGAATACGGTTGCATGGAGTTGCCCCTCTGGCTGGCTGAAATTCAGGTAGAGGGGACATGGGTAGGGAGTAGGGACACTATAATCAGAGAATGCAGTTTTAACTGCTTTATTTCATTTTTTAAACCATATCCTCTATTTTTACCTTTTGAAAATATTTATGCAAATCTCAGCTGAGGCGTTTGTGATGTCATGGCTAATGCACACACACACACACACACAGAAAAAAAACACATTGATTGATTGATTGGATTCATATTTTTTGGCACTTGGGGGGGAGTGCACCCCTCAATGAGACAGCAGCCCCTTGATAAATGACACAGACAGCACCCCTGCGCAGCTACGTTGCTAGTGATAAGTGGGGATAATACGCACACACACACAAGAAAAAACACATTTATTGATTGATTGACTGATTGATTGATTGGATTCATTTAATTTTTGTCACTTGGGGGAGAGAACACCCTGAACAAGGCAACAGCCCCTTGATAAACAAAACAGGCAGCACCCCTGCACAGCTACATTGCTGGTGATAAGTGTGGATAATGCGCACACACGCACAGAAAAAAAAAACACATTGATTGATTGGATTTATTATTTTTTGGGCACCTGGGGGGAGAGCACGATGTTGACTTTACCAAGGATTCCAAAGTGCTCATAATTGACTATCGATTAATGTATATTTATATATATATATATATATATATATATTAGGGGTGAGCGGGTTCGGATTTCTGAAATCCGAACCCCCCCGAGCCCCCCCGATCCGAGGCAGATCCGAGTCAGGCTCGACTTTTCCCGCCTGACTCGGATCTGAAATCGAGGCAAAACGTCATCATCCCGCCTTCCGGGTCTCGCGGGTTTTGGATCCTATATAAGGTACCCGCGTCGGCGCCATTTTCTCACTCGGCTGTGGACAGTGAAGAGGGAGGGTGGGAGTTAGGGCTGGCTGGGCTGTGTAGTGTAGTGTAGTGTAGTGCAGAGTAGTGTTGTGCTGTGCTGTGCTGCGCTGTGCAGCTGTTGTCCATAGGGGCTGTGTCCACTACTTCAAAGTCCATAGGGGCTGGCTGTGTTGTGCTGTGCTGCTGTTTTAATAGGGGCTGTGTCCACTACTTCAAAGTCCATAGGGGCTGGCTGGACTGAGTTGTGCGGTCAGTTCTCCATAGGGGCTGTGTCCACTCCAAAGTCCTGTGCAGTGTCCCAGTCCTAAAGGGGTGCTGTAGTGTTGTCCAGGGGGTGCTCTGTCCATCAGGGGTGCTCCCCCCAAGTGCTAAAAAAATAAAAAAATTTCTGTGTTTGTGAATTGTGTGCGCAGTAGCCGCACGTGCATCAACAAAGTAGTGCCAAGCGTGCGCCTGTGTCATAAGTAAAGGGCCGGATGGCTTGACCGTTAAAGGGTGCTGTAACCCCCAAAGAACACTCCAGTCCAAACCAAAAAAAAAAAATTTTCTGTGTTTGTGAATTGTGTGCGCAGTAGCCACACGTGCATCAACAAAGTAGTGCCAAGCGTGCGCCTGTGTCATAAGTAAATGGCCGGCTGGCTTGACTGTTAAAGGGTGCTGTAACCCCCAAAGTACACTCCAGTCCAAACAAAAGAAAAAAATATTTTCTGTGTTTGTGAATTGTGTGCGCAGTAGCCGCACGTGCATCAACAAAGTAGTGCCAAGCGTGCGCCTGTGTCATAAGAAAAAGGGCCGGCTGGCTTGACCGTTAAAGGGTCCTGTAACCCCCAAAGTACACTCCAGTCCAAATAAAAAAAAATATATTTTCTGTGTTTGTGAATTGTGTGCGCAGTAGCCGCACGTGCATCAACAAAGTAGTGCCAAGCGTGCGCCTGTGTCATAAGTAAAGGGCCGCTTGGCTTGACCGTTAAAGTTTGCTGTAACCCCCAAAGTACACTCAAGTCAAAACCCAAAAAAATATATATTTTCTGTGTTTGTGAATTGTGTGCGCAGTAGCCGCACGTGCATCAACAAAGTAGTGCCAAGCGTGCACCTGTGTCATAAGTAAAGGGCCGGCTGGCTTGACCGTTAAAGGGTGCTGTAACCCCCAAAGTACACTCCAAACCAAATAACAAAATATTTTTTCTGTGTTTGAGAATTGTGTGCGCAGTAGCCGCACATGCATCAACAAAGTAGTGCCAAGCGTGCGCCTGTGTCATAAGTAAAGGGCCGGCTGGCTTGACCGTTAAAGGGTGCTGTAACCCCCAAAGTACACTCCAAACCAAATGAAAAATTTTTTTCTGTGTTTGTGAATTGTGTGCGCAGTAGCCACACGTGCATCAACAGAGGTGCAGCGCCAAGAGTGCGCCTGTGTCCCATAAGTAAATAGCCGGCTCGCTCATTTCTTAAAGGGTGATGTAACCCACAAAGTATTTTCTGTGTTTGTGTGCGCCTTAGCCGCACGTATATATCAATATAACATAAATGGAGGACCAAACTTTCTCCGATAAAAATAAAATAGGGAAAGATCAAGAACCACTTCCTCCTAGTGCTGTTGCTGCTGCTGGGAGTTGTTCATCATCCCAGAGAGGAAGTAGGAACACCACTACTTTTACTAAACAATTGACCCTCCAACAGTCCCTAGCGATGAGGATGAAGTACGACAGCAGTCATCCTGAAGCAAAACGTATAACTGAGGCCTTGACTGCTATGTTGGTGTTAGACATGCGTCCGGTATCCGCCATTAGTGCAGTGGGATTTAGACAATTGGTGGAGGTAGTGTGTCCCCGGTTCCAAATCCCGTCTAGATTCCACCTGCATCCTCAAAGCAGCAGCGACAAGCGTGCGTCTGTCTGTTAAAGGGTGGTGTAACCCTCAAAGTGCACTCCACAAACAATAAAAAAATTCTTCTTTTTTTTTCTGTCTTTGTGAATTGTGTGGGCTGTAGCCGCACTTGCATCCTCAAAGCAGCAGCGACAAGCGTGCGTCTGTCTGTTAAAGGGTGGTGTAACCCTCAAAGTGCGCTCCACAAACAATAAAAATATTCTTCTTTTTTTTTCTCTCTTTGTGAAATGTGTGAGCTGTAGCCACACCTGCATCATTAAAGCAGCAGGGACAAGCGTGCATCTGTCTGTTAAAGGGTGGTGTAACCCTCAAAGTGCGCTCCACAAACAATAAAAATATTCTTCTTTTTTTTTCTGTCTTTGTGAATTGTGTGGGCTGTAGCCGCACTTGCATCCTCAAAGCAGCAGCGACAAGCGTGCGTCTGTCTGTTAAAGGGTGGTGTAACCCTCAAAGTGCTCCAAAAAATATAAAAACTATTTTTTTATGTGTTTGTGACTTGTGTGCGATGTAGCTGCACGTGCATCAACACAGTAGCAGAGTCAAGCGTGCGCCTGTGTCATAAGTCAATGGCCGGTTTGGACATCTGGTCCGGACTGAAGGACGTGCCAACAATTTCTGACAAGTCAACTGTCACTGCATATGATACTGTCCTCAAAGCAGCAGCGACAAGCATGCGTCTGTCTGTTAAAGGGTGGTGTAACCCTCAAAGTGCGCTCCACAAACAATAAAAATATTCTTCTTTTTTTTCTGTCTTTGTGAAACGTGTGGGCTGTAGCCGCACCTGCATCCTTAAAGCAGCAGCGACAAGCATGTGTCTGTCTGTTAAAGGGTGGTGTAACCCTCAAAGTGCGCTCCACAAACAATAAAAATATTCTTATTTTTTTTCCTGTCTTTGTGAAATGTGTGGGCTGTAGCAGCACCAGCATCCTTAAAGCAGCAGCGACAAGCGTGCGTCTGTCTGTTAAAGGGTGGTGTAACCCTCAAAGTGCGCTCCACAAACAATAAAAAATTCTTCTTTTTTTTCTGTCTTTGTGAAGTGTGTGGGCTGTAGCCGCACTTGCATCCTCAAAGCAGCAGCGACAAGCATGCGTCTGTATGTTAAAGGGTGGTGTAACCCTCAAATTTCGCTCCACAAACAATAAAAATCTTCTTCTTTTTTTTTCTGTCTTTGTGAAATGTGTGGGCTGTAGCCGCACCTGCATCCTTAAAGCAGCAGCGACAAGCGTGCGTCTGTCTGTTAAAGGATTACATCGGTGACGACATCCAAGTAGGCATGTCAGACAGTCCGTACCTGTACTGGCAGGAAAAAGAAGCAATTTGGAGGTCCCTGAACAAACTGGCTCTATTTTACCTGAGTTGCCCCCCCTCCAGTGTGTACTCCGAAAGAGTGTTTAGTGCAGCCAGGAACCTTGTCAGCGAAAGGCGTAGGAGGTTGCTTCCACAAAATGTGGAGAAGATGATGTTCATAAAATGAATTATCAACTCTTCCAGGGAGACCAGCCTCTTGAACATTTGTGAATTGTGTGCGCAGTAGCCGCACGTGCATCAACAAAGTAGTGCCAAGCGTGCACCTGTGTCATAAGTAAAGGGCCGGCTGGCTTGACCGTTAAAGGGTGCTGTAACCCCCAAAGTACACTCCAAACCAAATAACAAAATATTTTTTCTGTGTTTGTGAATTGTGTGCGCAGTAGCCGCACATGCATCAACAAAGTAGTGCCAAGCGTGCGCCTGTGTCATAAGTAAAGGGCCGGCTGGCTTGACCGTTAAAGGGTGCTGTAACCCCCAAAGTACACTCCAAACCAAATAAAATTTTTTTTTCTGTGTTTGTGAATTGTGTGCGCAGTAGCCACACGTGCATCAACAAAGGAGCAGCGCCAAGCGTGCGCCTGTGTCCCATAAGAAAAGAGCCGGCTCGCTCATTTCTTAAAGGGTGGTGTAACCCACAAAGTACACTACTCTCCAGCAAAAATAAAAAAATATTTTCTGTGATTGTGTGCGCCTGAGCCGCACGTATATATCAATATAACATAAATGGAAGACCAAACTTTCTCCGATAAAAATAAAATAGGGAAAGATCAAGAACCACTTCCTCCTAGTGCTGTTGCTGCTGCTGGGAGTTGTTCATCATCCCAGAGAGGAAGTAGGAACACCACTACTTTTACTAAACAATTGACCCTCCAACAGTCCCTAGCGATGAGGATGAAGTACGACAGCAGTCATCCTGAAGCAAAACGTATAACTGAGGCCTTGACTGCTATGTTGGTGTTAGACGTGCGTCCGGTATCCGCCATTAGTGCAGTGGGATTTAGACAATTGATGGAGGTAGTGTGTCCCCGGTTCCCAATCCCGTCTAGATTCCACCTGCATACTCAAAGCAGCAGCGACAAGCGTGCGTCTGTCTGTTAAAGGGTGGTGTAACCCTCAAAGTGCACTCCACAAACAATAAAAAAATTCTTTTTTTTTCTGTCTTTGTGAATTGTGTGGGCTGTAGCCGCACTTGCATCCTCAAAGCAGCAGCGACAAGCGTGCGTCTGTCTGTTAAAGGGTGGTGTAACACTCAAAGTGCGCTCCACAAACAATAAAAATATTCTTCTTTTTTTTTCTCTCTTTGTGAAATGTGTGGGCTGTAGCCGCACCTGCATCCATAAAGCAGCAGCGACAAGCGTGCGTCTGTCTGTTAAAGGGTGGTGTAACCCTCAAAGTGCGCTCCACAAACAATAAAAATATTCTTCTTTTTTTTCTGTCTTTGTGAATTGTGTGGGCTGTAGCCGCACTTGCATCCTCAAAGCAGCAGCGACAAGCGTGCGTCTGTCTGTTAAAGGGTGGTGTAACCCTCAAAGTGCTCCAAAAAATAAAAAACTTTTTTTTTATGTGTTTGTGACTTGTGTGCGATGTAGCTGCACGTGCATCAACACAGTAGCAGCATCAAGCGTGCGCCTGTGTCATAAGTCAATGGCCGGTTTGGACATCTGGTCCGGACTGAAGGATGTCCCAACAATTTCTGACAAGTCTACTGTCACTGCATATGATACTGTCCTCAAAGCAGCAGCGACAAGCATGCGTCTGTCTGTTAAAGGGTGGTGTAACCCTCAAAGTGCGCTCCACAAACAATAAAAATATTCTTCTTTTTTTTCTGTCTTTGTGAAATGTGTGGGCTGTAGCCGCACCTGCATCCTTAAAGCAGCAGCGACAAGCGTGCGTCTGTCTGTTAAAGGGTGGTGTAACCCTCAAAGTGCGCTCCACAAACAATAAAAATATTCTTATTTTTTTTTCTGTCTTTGTGAAATGTGTGGGCTGTAGCAGCACCTGCATCCTTAAAGCAGCAGCGACAAGCGTGCGTCTGTCTGTTAAAGGGTGGTGTAACCCTCAAAGTGCGCTCCACAAACAATAAAAAAATTCTTCTTTTTTTTCTGTCTTTGTGAATTGTGTGGGCTGTTGCCGCACTTGCATCCTCAAAGCAGCAGCGACAAGCATGCGTCTGTCTGTTAAAGGGTGGTGTAACCCTCAAAGTGCACTCCACAAACAATAAAAATATTCTTCTTTTTTTTCTGTCTTTGTGAAATGTGTGGGCTGTAGCCGCACCTGCATCCTTAAAGCAGCAGCGACAAGCGTGCGTCTGTCTGTTAAAGGATTACATCGGTGACAACATCGAAGTAGGCATGTCAGACAGTCCATACCTGTACTGGCAGGAAAAAGAAGCAATTTGGAGGTCCCTGTACAAACTGGCTCTATTTTACCTGAGTTGCCTCCCCTCCAGTGTGTACTCCCAAAGAGTGTTTAGTGCAGCCTGGAACCTTGTCAGCGAAAGGCGTAGGAGGTTGCTTCCACAAAATGTGGAGAAGATGATGTTCATAAAATGAATTATCAACTCTTCCAGGGAGACCAGCCTCCTGAACATTTGTGAATTGTGTGCGCAGTAGCCGCACGTGCATCAACAAAGTAGTGCCAAGCGTGCGCCTGTGTCATAAGTAAAGGGCCGGCTGGCTTGACCTTTAAAGGGTGCTGTAACCCCCAAAGTACACTCCAGTCCAAACCAAAAAAAATATATATTTTCTGTGTTTGTGAATTGTGTGCGCAGTAGCCGCACGTGCATCAACAAAGTAGTGCCAAGCATGCGCCTGTGTCATAAGTAAAGGGCCAGCTGGCTTGACCGTTAAAGGGTGCTGTATCCCCCAAAGTACACTCCAGTCCAAACCAAAAAAAATATATATTTTCTGTGTTTGTGAATTGTGTGCGCAGTAGCCGCAGTGCATCAACAATGTAGTGCCAAGCGTGCGCCTGTGTCATAAGTAAAGAGTTGTGGTTGTGGATTCCAGCGGGGACGAATTAATACTCTGTGAGGATGAAGATGTACACAACACTGAAGAGGGTGTGGAATCTGTGGATGAGGAGGATGAGGACGACATCTTGCCTCCGTAGAGCCAGTTTGTGCAGGGACAGATTAATTGCCAGCTTGTTTTGTGGGGGCCCAAACGAACCAATCATTTCAGCCACAGTCGTGTGGCAGACCCTGGCGCTGAAATGTTTGGTTTGTTAAAGTGTGCATGTCCTGTTTATACAACATAAGGGTGGGTGGGAGGGCCCAAGGACAATTCCATCTTGCACCTCTTTTTTTTCTTTGAATTATGTACTGTTTGGGGCCTAGTTTTTCAAACTGCCATCCTGTCTGCCACTGCAGTGTCACTCCTAGATGGACCACGTGTTTGTGCCGCCCACTCGTATCTCTTAGCATAGTCATCCAGCTACCTCGGTGCAACCTTTTGGATATAAAAACACTATTGTGAGGTGTGAGGTGTTCAGAATAGACTGGAAATTAGTGGAAATTAAGGTTATTGAGGTTAATAATAGCATAGGAGCAGAAAAACACACAAATTCTGTGATTTTAGCTGTTTTTATGCTTTTTTTAAAAAAAAAATACAGATCCAAAACACAAAACTCAGAACCCAAAACACGGAAGGGTGGTTTTGGCAAAACCAATCCAGATCCAAAACACGAAGAAAGATCCAGATCCAAAACCAAAACACAAAACACGAAAAGTGGCCGGTGCACTCCCCTTCTTTATACTAGGACAGGGGTTCCCAACCACAGTCCTCAAGGCACACTAACAGTCCAGGTTTTAGGGATAGCCATACTTGAGCAAAAGTGACTTAATTAGTACCTCAGTTATTTTGATTTAACCATCTGTGCACAATCATGGATATCACTAAAACCAGGACTGTTAGTGTGCCTTGAGGACCAAGGTTGGGAATCACTGTCCTAGGGCATCACAAAGTACAATACTTATCAGGAGAGCTGTCCTTTGCGATTTTCATCGCATTTCTAAGGACATAAAGCAGTAATCAACCGCAGTATGTACCCAATGAGAGGCGAGATGCACCGCATCGAGGATGCGTTGTTTAGTGCATCCTGCCCTCAGTGTTATAGATAAATATATATTGTCTATTCTGCTTCCTACAAATATAATCAGCAATTTAAAAAGTGAAATTGTGTAACATCTTAAAGACTGGAATATCAAAGTAACTCTTCAAAGTTTTAGGCCCCCATTTATTAATGATCGCTATTGCAATGCGATTTGGGCAACTCATTACCGCCCATGATCGCATTGCAATATGTGATCATAGCACCCGGGACATGCAGGGACACGGTCTCCGAAAGGAACCTGTTCTGCCGATGTGTCCGGTGAGCTGCCGGCCAGTGCTGGGGCTGTTTTGGCATGGGCAGCCATACTGACTTCACATGCACGGCCGCCATTACTGGGGAGGGTTCCAGGGGAACCCTCTGCCGGCTAATTATGCACGGTGTAGTCCATAGGCCTCAGCGGTTAACGCCATGTACAGATGGCGTTAGCTGCGGGAGCCAATATCCGTAATGCATCACATTGTGGAAGTTGGTAAATTTGGCAGCATCGCATCCCCATAGAAACCTATGGGGGATGCGGCTGCCTGCAGGAATGAAGGGATGACAGCAGGTATCGGAGACCCTCCTACATACATCTGGGGGATACTAAATATTTGTGGTAAACCCGCGAAAATGGGTGTTTTCAGGGATTATATCTCAAATATACATTGATAAATGGGCCCCTTAGTGAGTTGTCTTCTTGGAAGACCAGAAAAAGAAATTGTACTGTTACAGTATGTTACAGGAAGAACCCTGAATAGAAACAGTGCTGAAAGACTGGAGTTCTGCACCTCAGTTCAGCTGCAGTAGTGACAAATGACAGAAGTAAGCCTGAAGACTGACATTTAAGCATGAGGGACATTAAACCACAAGTGTTTTGAGTGTTGCCAGTTTAATAACATGTTGGATATTGCCCCTTTAAGTTTAGCTGGTCTTATGCAGCCAATTAATGTTTCATGGGGAGTGGTCTAAGAGTATCTAATGGAGTGATGTATGTAAATCTGCCTCTTTGTTCCTTTTTTTTCTTCCAGGACAGGGAAGTGCATTTTTGTCGGTTGATGTATATTTCTTTATTGCTGTTTCTTCTTTCTTCTGATCTCTTCTCTGCTATTTTCCTTTATTCCTTTCCCTATATTCCTTTTACTTTCCCTCTATTTCTTTCCCTCCTGGGATTCCTTTCTTCCCTGTCTTCCTCTATTGCTGCATAATGTGCCGTCCTTATCACTCCTCGATTCCCCCACCCACTGTCTGCTTATATACTGCCTGGCAGCACTGCTGCTGCAGGCTCCAACACTGGAGAAACCCCCCTCCCCTTGGCCTCCGCACTTCACAACGAACATGGTCTGAGGCGGCGGCCGCACGTGCTCCATTGCGCAGGGCCATGGCTGTGACTTTGGCCATCGACCCTGCTCTAGCCTCTAGGGCTTGGAGGCGGGCGGTGCTGTCTCCAGCTTCTGCACCCACCTCCCCCTTTTGTTCCTCAGCGCGGCGGTCGTGACCCGGCACAGGCTGGGCCTGAGGCGACGGCCGCGGCTGTGCAGGCAGATGGGGCCACGACTGAGCCTGTTGCCGCTGGCCCCGCCTATGTTTCTCTTTGATAAGCGGCAAGCAGCGGTAGCTGCTGCCACTGATCAGGTTAGAGCAGGGTCCTGACAATGGGCATTGCGTGCCCGTGGTTCCGTCCCCACGGAGGGGCGTGGCTTTGCCGCGATTCACGGCTGCCATTTTTCATAATGGGAGGGCTGCTCTGTGTGCAGTGTGCAGCCCTCCCAGGTACCTCATACTACCCCATCTGTGCCCCAGACCAGGAGGGGCTGTGAGCCTGTGTAACAATTTGTTGGTGCTGGTGGGCAGCTGGGGTCTCAGACTATTGGGAGATGGTGACTAAATAAATAATAATAAAAATAAATTAATTAATAAAAAAAACACATTAGAAATAGCATATTATACTAAAGTTGCATGTTTTTTAGGATCCCCTCAGTGTCACAAATTAAATAACTAACACTACAGTCCCTGTTGATCTTTTCAAATGTGTCAGCCAGTAGTAAAAAATTGAAAAGCCAGTAATGAATGTAGATGTGCACCAACTAGGAGATATAGACCATCTACTATGGGATTAATTATTAATAATGAGTAATACACCACCCAGTACATAAAGAGACTAATCTGTACATCTATGTCCAGGGCAGTGCATGGTTTCTTTTTTTGCCCTCCCCCAGATTCCCCAACTTGCTCAGATGATCTGTAAAGGAGCCCACATATGAAATAAAAAGATTCAGCTCAGACATGACGGTTCCACTTCTACATATAATTGCTTACTGTGTTTGCTGGTCCTGTATATGCCAGAATTATTTCATTCAGTACATTCGTATGATGTATATTATAGCTGGTTTAAGTGCTGATTATGCCCTCTTATTGGTAAAATGTACAAACCAAGCATTTGGAAACCGCTCTGTAGAGATTCTGCATTTGTCACTGAGCCCTGTTCCTTTACAAACAAGGGCTGTTAGGATTGTCCAAAGGGGAAAACAGACAGGCCCCTCCTTTATAGCGAAGAGGTCGCGTATGGGTCCGGTAGCGGTGGGCTCTCCACTACCGCAGCGGCAAGTGCATCATCTGTTGTCGGTGCTTGGGTCCAGGGTGCCAATTCCCCTGCTGTTACGCCAGCAGTTATGTAGTCTCCCATGTATAGCGCTAGGCAGTCCTGGCTCCGTTGATCCAGGGTGCTATACTGTACTGTGCTAGTGGGGTATGGCCAGCCTGCGGGGGAATACTAGAGTGAAGAGAAACCCAGCAAACAGCGGCAATTTTATGCTGGGCATTGGGGGAATAGTGCATCACTAAAGCATTCTATCTAACATTAAGGCGTAGCTGCTTTGGCACTGCTTTATTTATGTATAGCTCCTAGGATCTGACTTTTATCTCCTTTGAATTATTGTCATAAGTCAATAGAGGAGATTGTATGATATTCTGAGCACTTAACTTAAATTGACAGAGTACATGTGCTAGAGTGATATTCCACAGGGTGCCGAGCTTATTACTGCAATCACTGCCACATGCAGCCATCACTGGAGTGGGAACACCTATGGGAAGCTCCCTCATAGCTATGCTCCTGCTTCGCAAATATACATTGCATCTATATTAATGTGAGTACTACTAATTATGTTCTGTCTACCACCATTATTATTATTCCAGGTCTCCTAAAATATCCGTAACTTATTTAGGGTATAGTGCAAACTAACCAAGATAAAACAGGCGGCCGTCATACTAGGTAGCGCCCCATGATTTCCGGAACCCTGGATGGCGCCCTCTGTCCATTTCATGCTCCTCTGTACCCACCTTTGCCACTCCCCTGGTTTGTTACACCCATGCAGGGTGCATTGTCTCCCATGGCTGTGGCGCACCCCCCCCAACCACCCTCTGAACCAGCTGCTGCTATTGCTGCCCTCCATACGCTGTCAGCTCGGGCCAGCGTTTTTTTACCCCTTTGCTAGCATCCCAGTCTTCCACACCTGGGCCATCAATTGATCAGTCATCAGCAGTTGCTGATTCCCCATTGCTTGCTCTTGTTCAGATGCAGCTGGGCCCATTTGTTGGCCAGCGCTTGTTGCACCGAGGGGTTGGGGCTTGGGCAACGGATGATGAGGCCTATTGCTCCTACCATAATTGGCAGGCAGGTTTATTTATTTTCATTATATTTGCGTGGTGCTACCCTGAAACCCGCCCTCAGCTATATCCCCATAGGGAAGTGGCTGAGTACTCCTGCAATAAAACTCGGCTTCAATTTTACTGACGATGCTGTTGTGATTGGTTTTTGGCTTACCTCAACGGTCCGTGGTGCGCTTCACCTTGGCCATTCACGTGGGTTGCATAGGGGTTCACTAAGAACATGCTGTTGCTTTAGCTGTTCCCCATTATGGTTGCTTTAGAACTCTAGGAGGACCGCTTGTGTAACGTGAGTATGATTTTGTTGCGACAACCTGGGCGTGGTGCATGCGCTTTACCTCAGAGTTCGTCCTCTCTTCTGGCTGTTCGTTTGCTAGAATGAAATGTTCTGTGTTGTCTGCTGCTTAATGTCCATTTTGTTGCCAGTCATGTGCCTGGTATACAGATTGGGATTGCGTATACACTGTTGCAGTTCAAGGAATTAACCCCCTCAGGCCATTTTGGCCGGTGACCCGTGTCCTCCTTATGTTTGGCAGTTCATCAGGCAGGCATTTAGGAATTAGCTTTGAGGGCCATTGCCCCAGGACTTTGCGCTGTTAGCAGGTGGATTGGCTGGAATGGGAGCGTTTTTCTGTTTTTGGTTGCTCAGGCACGTAAGAGCTTGAAGAGTCATGCTGACATTTATTTGGGATCTGTATTTGCAAGGGCGCTCGCTCACTGTGGTATGGCATATTTTGGCAGGCGTACCTATTTTCTCTGCGTTGTATGACAGGCCCGGCCCCTTCAGGTCCTTCATAATTTCAGGGGCCTGTAGGGGTTGGTCCAGGTCGACCCCTAAAGTGATTGACTGCAGGTGTTCCATTGATATGTCCATGTTGCTTGCTTTACTTGCTGGCTGCGGTCCCTTCAGTTTGGTTTTATTTTTCAGCTTTGAATGCTTGCTGTTTCAATTAAGTTTTTGCCATGACGCTTCATGTAGCGTTTTTGGGTCTGCGAATTAGTTGCCCCCTTTAAAAGGGTTGACCCACCACTCACTATTGGGGACGTAATTTATATGCCTGGAAGCAATGCTAGGCCTTATACAGTGCCCCAGTGCGGACTAGGCTGGTAGAAGGCACTGGCGTAACTTCAACCATATCTCTTTCCTACAGTATGTCCGGTGGCACTGGCGCACGCCTTTGAAAAGATGCATGACGATGGGATAGGGCATGGTTGATGCACAAGGATGTACTGTATCCCCGATTTGAAATACCAGTTTTGTCATGTTTTTGCAGAGTTGTTTGGCTTTTTCAGAGCTGGAGCCGGGCAAGTTCGGTACTCACTCATTTAGAATAGGTGCTGCTTCATCTGCGGCTTCTGCTGGCTTATCCGACGGGGATATCCAATCCCTTGGTCGGTGGCATCCTGCTGCGTTCCGACGTTATATTCGTCCGGGTTTAGCTATTTTTGCTCCAACGTAGCTCACCGGAGGCCTAACCACTCGCCGACCTACTGCGGGAGTCTATGAGGAATTTTTTATTTTCCCCCGGGGGCCCTATTGGCTTCTGAATTATATGGTATGGCGTGATGGTTAGTTTACTCCTCGGGTTTTTTGCCTCAAGTCTGGTTACCTACGTTGTTCCGCTCCCCCTTCCCCCCTCTATTTGTTACGTTGTTTGCCAATTTTTTGTTAGTATGGTGTGTCAATGGTTCAACTGCTTGGTTTGTGTTTTTTCTTTCCGTATTATAGGTGCTGCATCTGTGTGTGAATTAACATATCTACTTATGTTGTGATATGTGGACATATATGTACTCCATTTAATGCAGTGCTAGAATTAATGTTTGAAATAATACTGACAGAATGGTATTTGGCTTACATAATTTCTATTTCAATAGGTTAAATTACTAATATATAGATATCCAGGATACTACCATATATGTCAGAAAATATTAAACACACCTGTATTGGTCCCGAGAATCTATTTTAATGACACTTTTTCTTACCTAAATAACACTTTAATTTCTTTCTTTTAATATTTCATGGACTATATCATGATATACATATTTTTAAAAATAATAAAAGTTCTATTTTAATTCTGTGCATCCATTGCAGACAACTCTTTACCTCTATACCCATATTGGGAATGATTTAGGTCAGCGAACTACATTGGATTGGCGCTCTATTGTCATTTAGATCCATTTGATAGCAGAAGCCCTGCCTTCCTGCCAGTGTTGTGGTCTTTCATTGTCCACAGGAGTGTTTGGTGGTGTGCTGGTTCTGGTGCCCGGTTGGATGTTGCTAGGAGGAAGGTAAATACTGCAGTGGTGAGGTACATGTTGGAGAATGGTGGAGGTGTAGTGGAGAATGGTGGTGGTGTATGGAGCAGGTGTTTATTCAATTCCGCGATGCACATTTCTTTCGTGGAGATGGCATGCATTTTATTCCTGCAGGATTGGCTAATTTTCTGCTGGTTTAGGTGTTTCTTGTTACAGGGTTGAGTTATGGTGGCGGCGCATCGGTTTAGGCCTCGCTTGGCGGAAAAGAACGACACTTGGAGTTACTTTATGTTAATAATTAGGCTTAGTGGGTGCGCTCTCATTAAAGTGGAGTAAGGCGACAACCAACTGTCCTGGACAGGAAATGGCTATACCACCTGGACCGGTGGTTGAAGGTAAAGGAGAGTTGATCACCAATGCTTGGCTTGTGTGTGTGTTTGTTTGAGCTGTTTGGATGTTGTCCTGTGCATTCTATTTGTGCCATCACCATTATTAGTATTAACTTATAGTCTAAAATGTAATGACTTGTCAAAAATAAATTTGACAAAATATTGAAATGCCAACACTGTTGTCTGTGTCTTTATTTTTAGAAGTTAAGTTACATTGTATTTAAGAAGGTTGTTATATGATAACTCGATAATACCATACCCGCCTACCCTCCCGCATTCCGCGGGAGCCTCCCGCTATGAGCTGGGAGCTCCCGCTACCCCAGAAAGAACGAAGACTCTCCCAGATTTCCACACTGTCCAGTTTAACTACATACTGCTCATGCGCAAGTCTGCTGTGGCGGGGATGGGTCCCATGCGTGAGGACGTCACAACGTGTGACATCATTACGTGTAATGCGATGGGCCGGCCACTGCGGAGATGCAGGTAGCGGTGGCCAACTAGCCGTGCCCCTGTGACTTACCTGCCCTCCAACATGACCCGTTCCATTAGGTACAAAATGCTCTGCTCCTGGACTTCCCACCTAATTAATGATTGCAGTCACCTGTGTTGAACTAGGTAATTGATGAGACAGGTGTTGATGAGACAGGTGTTTCATGACAGGTGGCTGCAATCATAAATTAAGAAGGAAGTCAAGGAGCAAAGCATTTTGTACCTAATGGAACGGGTCATGTTGGAGGGTCTGGACTTACTGTCATTCAGTGAGTCACTGCCGCCCTCTGAATCTGCATGATGGCAGCGGCGTTAGCGTCTCTCCTCCCCGGCAGCCGGCCCACTGGCCGGTACACTGTGAAGGATTTGGGGCTGCGGCTAGGAGTCAGGCAGAGGATGCTCCCCAACCGCGATTGCAGCAGCCAAATAACATTCTCTGCCTGCCTCCAAGGGTCCTGCCATTTCCACAGTCCTCCTGAAATGCAGCGTTACAGGGCCAGGCTGCTAGCATATAGATTGGTGGATTGTGCTGGACATCCACCAACCACAGTGAAAGGAGCATCTAAATGCTGATTGGTGGATATCCACCAATTAGTGAAATTGTAGTGCAAGCAGCCACATTGACTGGGTGAGTGTCGAAGTCAGAGAGATAAGAGGGAGGAGTCAGACCACTGCAGCAGCAGATGGATGGTGAGTAATGAGGTCTCATTTAAAATGTAATTTTACTTGTAACATGATTGACACTGCTGTGACATGCTATTAGGTGAGGGAGAAGAGAGGGTTGTTAGGTATGAGGGGGGACGCTGCTGTGGCATGCTATTAGGAGAGGAGATAGGGGGCTGTCAGGTATGAGGGGGCACTGCTGGGACATGCTATTAGGAGAGGAGATAGGGGGCTGTCAGGTATGAGGGGGGACACTGCTGGGACATGCCATTAGGTGAGGGAGATGGGGGGTTGTCAGGTATAAGGGGGGACACTGCTAGAACATGCTATTAGTTGGGGGGGGGGGGTTGTCAGGCATGAGGGAGGACACTGCTGGGACATGCTATTAGGTGAAGGAGAAGGGGGGGGTTGTCAGGTATGAGGGGGGACACTGCTGGGACATGCTATTAGGTGAGGGAGAAGGGGGGTTGTTGGGTGTTAGGGGGGGCACTGCTTTGACATGCTATTAGGTGAAGGAGAAGGGGGTTGTCAGGTATGAGGGGGGACACTGCTGGGACATGCTGTTAGGTGAAGGAGAAGGGGGGGTTGTCAGGTATGAGGGGGGACACTGCTGGGACATGCTATTAGGTGAGGGAGAAGAAGGGTTGTCAGGTATTGGGGGGGGCACTGCTGGGACATGCTATTAGGTGAGGAGAAGAGGGGTTGTCAGGTATGAGGGGGGACACTGCTGTGACATGCTATTAGTTGGAGGGGGTTGTCAGGTATAAGGGGGGACACTGCTGGGACATGCTATTAGGAGAGGGAGATGGGGGCTGTCAGGTATGAGGGGGGACACTGCTGTGACATGCTATTAGTTGGGGGGGTTGTCAGGTATGAGGGGGGACACTGCTGGGGCATGCTATTAGGGGTGGGAGATGGGGGGTCTCAGGTATGAGGGGGGACACTGCTGGGACATGCTATTTGGAGAGGGATATGGGGGCTGTCAGGTATGAGGGGGGGACACTGCTGTGACATGCTATTAGTTGGGGGGTTGTCAGGTATGAGGGGGGGACACTGCTTTGACATGCTATTAGGTGAAGGAGAAGGGGGGGTTGTCAGGTATGAGGGGGGACACTGCTGGGACATGCTATTAGGTGAGGGAGAAGGGGGTTGTTAGGTATGGGGGGGCACTGCTGGGACATGCTATTAGGTGAGGGAGAAGGGGGGTTGTCAGGTATGAGGGGGACGCTGCTGTGACATGCTATTAGTTGGGGGGGTTGTCAGGTATGAGGGGGGACACTGCTGGGACATGCTATTAGGAAAGGGAGATGGGGGCTATCAGGTATGAGGGGGGGACACTGCTGGGACATGCTATTAGGTGAGGGAGATGGGGGGGTTGTTAGGTATAATGGGGGACACTGCTGGGGCATGCTATTAGGAGAGGGAGATGGGGGCTGTCAGGTATGAGGGGGGGACACTGCTGGTATATGCTATTAGTTGGGGGGTTGTCAGGTATGAGGCGGGCACTGCTGGGGCATGCTATTAGTTGAGGGAGATGGGGGGCTGTCGGGTATGAGGGGGGACACTGCTTGGACATGCTATTAGGTGAGGGAGATGGGGGGTTGTCGGATATGAGGGGGGACACTGCTGGGAATTGCTATTAGGTGAGAGAGATGGGGGTGTTGTCAGGTATGAGGGGGGACACTGCTTGGACATGCTATTAGTTGAGGGAGATGGGGGGCTGTCGGGTATGAGGGGGGAACACTGTTGGGACATGCTACTGTATTAGTTGAGGAGGAAGGAGTTGTTAGGTCTTGGGGCAGTTCTGGGATATGATTTTAATTGAGGGAGTTGTCAGGTTTGAGCTGATTATAGAGTACATTGAGTAAGGAGGGGGTGATTGTGAGGATTAGGGTATGTTTCCAGTTGAGGGAGGGGGTTTTTCAAGTGTGGGGTATGATCATAATTGAGGGAGACTGATGTGGGGTCTGATTTGAAGTAGGAAGGGGATGTCAGATCTGGAAACTAATTTTTAATGAGATGGGGAGGGGGCATGTGTCAGATTTGAGATTACCACAGTTGCAATGATTTAGGCGAGACTTCCATTTCCCCGGGCCTCTTTTCATCTGCTGTTATTCTGCTGACTTTGGGTGGGTACACCCGGGTTACTGGTTATGTACAAACTGCTGTTAGATTGCAGGTGTAAAACTGGGTACACACTAGACGATTTTTTAAACGATTTGTCATTTTCCGACAGATCAGAACGCCAAATTGTTCAAATCGTTTATGCACTATACGCACTCCCGTGTCGTCCTTCACATCTTCATATATGCGGTACATGCGTCAACTATTTCCCGCAAATCATGCAGTGTGTACACACTACTGGACAGCCAGGAAATATGTTAACTTTATATACTGTAGTTAACGATCTAAAAACCAAACAATACAAGATATATTGGGTCTCATTCGCTGAGCGCTTGCAACCGGGTCGATGTTAAGGCCCTGCACACATGCAGCGGCCGCACTGCGCGTGTGCAAGCCCCGGAGCGAGAGAGAAATTCTCTCGCTCTGGAGTTCACTGCTGCTCATTCTACTACCATCTACAATCTCCCTGAAAGTAGTTTTCAAAAGTAGGCAAGTATGGATAATACCCATTAGTGAGTTTAAAGGTAATTAAAATGGCAGAGTACATAAAACTTTCATCTCATGACATTTGGAGATGACAGTGGGATTTTATGGGTTTGACACAAGTAAATCGTGTGGGGTTGGAGAAAAGCAAGATCTAAGGAATGTTTACTAGTATCTCTTTGTCCACCTCACATTAAACTCCTCATTTATCATTAACTATTTGCAGCATATTCCCCGAAAAGTTTTCATGGGATAACCGCAAATAATTAGTATCTCCCAGATGTATTATGGAAGCACTGCAGCAGATATCTCCAATATTTGCCACAGTTCCTCCATTTACGACAGCAATCACTACTGATGCTGTCGGATTTACCAAGCTCCGGAATGCAAAGCCCTCCCTGGCAATGGAAATGGGGTGGCATGCGTGGTCTATAGACTATACATGTGCTGGAGTCCCGGCACAGGAGTGAAGAGATTGTTGATGTGGTCACATCACTCCAAGCACAACCCTGCGGGTTCTCTATAATACATTTGGACGATATGACCGCATATTGCAATGCAATCATGGGTGCTAAAATCGTGGCCACATCACATTGAGTATCTGATTATTGATAAATGGGCCCGAGTCATCATTAATACAGCATGGACGTTTCTCTGTTTGAAATCCGGGTTCCATGATAAATTATTCCGGGTTCCATGATAAATAAGAGAGAAAAGTTTTGCTTTGCCAGGAACACCACAAAGCGATCTGTCTTCTCCTTTTTTATGTTTTTTTTTTAAAGTACAGTACCTGTGAACTAAAGGTGGGTACATACAGGACGTGATTCAGAGCCGCTCGTAAGTGGCCGCTCGTTCGCTCCGAGCGATGTTCGCACATCTGCGCATGCATATGGGTCGTAATGCGCATGCGCCAACCAGTTATTGCGGTCGGAAATCGTGTGTTCGCAAAATTGCGAGTGCCTGCTCATTTGAGTGACAGGATGAGGCGTTTGTGGGTGGTAACAGGGGAAGGTGATTGAAAACGGGGGGTGGAGATCCGAACGCAGGCGTGCCAAACGGTCAAAACGGGCGTTTGAAAGGTGTGCATAAGTAACAAAGCAGCGTCATCGGCCACGTCACTTGGTTGTCTCTTAGCCTGAACTGTTCTCATGATTGCGGTAGGAAAATCCTACCACAAGCACTGCGAGCAGTACAGACGCCTTTCGATGTACTCAATTAATCTAATAAATAGCAGAGATGACGTATGATGCGAACGGCCAGGGGGCGTTTTTACAAAATAGCGAGCGCATACTTCGTTCGCTTGCTTAGACATAGAGGCATCAACAGACCGCAAAGAGCGAGCGCTCTATTTAAATATCCGGCCCCTTTTTCTGAACGAGCGAGCGCAAATAGCGTCCGGCTCTGAATCAGGCCCACAGTACGATGTGTACCCACCGATGCTCCCGACATTCCAAGGGCCGACATATCGGGCGGTCCATACACATGGGGCAATCCGGTGCCCGACGGCCCATTATGCCCCCCCCATAGCGCTGCATGGGATAGTCAGTAAATTTGCCTGATCTTTTGAACATGCAGAGAGATCAGGCAGAGTGATGGATGACCCCACGGGAGCGCGCAATGCACGATATCTTATATTATACACACAGAATAATTTTGCTGATTTATCATTCCAATCCATCGGATCATTGGCAATATCGTTCCGTGTGTGTAGGGGCCTTAACCTGCTGTAATTTCATTGCATTATTAAAATAATTTTCCACAAATACAGCTTTTTATTAGTTGTCTGGGGTCTGCTGATGCCTTTCTGTTAATACTACCTTATCAGGGGCGTATTTATAATGGGTGCAGAGTGTGCGGGATACATGGGCCCCTGGGTCCAGGGGGCCCTGCACCGCACACCCTGCACCCACAAAACTTACCTCTCCGGAGTCCCATGTCGGCTCCGGTGTCTGCGCCTGTAAAAACAGCTGAAAAATGGCTGTCGTGGCCATTTTCCCATCGTTTGCACAGTACAGGAAAAATGGCCGCATGGCCATATTCCCGGTGACCTGCGTATGCGCTATAGACTCTGGGCACACTCTAGTGCTCAGAGTCTATAAGTGCGATGCTAGTTGCGCACCACTCAGTGTGCAGCCGGCCTCCAGATGGAGAGGAGACTGCACACAGGCCACCTCCTGTCTAGAAACGCCCCTGTACCTTACTGCATATCTAATGGCTAGGTTGGCATAGAGAGGTTTGTAGGCTGTAGTTATGCTTTGACAATCGCCATTACAGAGAGCTATAGGGGGGTGGAGTGGGTTAAAAAAAAACGGAAGGGGCGTGGCTAAGCTGTCGGGCAGTACGGACGTGTCTCCTCTAATCTCCCTGGAGAGTCCCTCTAATTATCTGTCCCCGTGGTCCCTCTTGTTACCCTGAGGGTCCTTGGCCCCTTCCTACATACCAGAGGAGTTGCTCCCCTCTTGTCTGGGCTCCGTGAGGGGACTCGCGGCTCTGATGCACCTGTGACCTAGGTCGCCTCCAGAAGCCGCGGGCTAAATTTCTGCCCCCGCCGGCGCGTCTTGGACCAGTGCCGTTGCGGAGGTTTACAGCTCCAACCGCGGCTTGCCTCTCCTCTGCAGCCTTGTCGGGACCCTTGTTGAGATTATATTTACCCCTCCTGAGCCTCTGAGACCCCTTGGAAGCGGCCGCAATTGGAGCCGTGAATCGCGGGTGGCGGCCATTTTGAGGCCTCCTATATTATTAATAGAAGCTCCACAAAATAAGGCCTGCTGCACAGGCACAGGCAGACGCATATGAGTCCTGCCCAGGCTGCTGCTTGTTCAGCCTGCTTTGCCCTGGACTGGCCCCTGGAGACTCTGGCCTGTCCAACTCTGTAATAAGGCAACAAGCCTTACATTGATAACTTGCATTAAGGGAGCTTATGTGCTAGATTGGTGGTTTCCCTGCACTCAGTGGATACTAAGCCCTAGAATGCATGCCCTGACAGCTTCAACCATGATATAAAATATGACATTGAGGGGAACCTGAAATATGACACCCACTTTCTGCTAAGCCTGGTAATCCACCTTTTCCTTATTGTACCAATCTGTTCTGATATGTATCCTCATGGGGAGAATGAATACAGCTAAACGCCCGGCCGCCACTCCAGTTAAGAAGTCACCTAATTCTGCATTCCATACTCTATTTGACGTTTCCACCCCTGCGACTGGTACTTCACCAGGTTCTACCTCTCCACACATGGCATCGGGGGGCTCAGATGGAGGCTCTAACCTGGAGTCCCATTCACCTCATCTAACCCTCCTGCCTCTACTCAATCGATATAGGGGAGATTCTGCAACATTTACGGTCCTTACTGACTTGGCAGGACATTCAACAAGATTTGCAATTACTAGGAAACAGTCCAGACTCACATCTCCTCCATCCGCTCAGATCTTACCCATGTGGCAGAGAGAGTGGTTGCCCTGGAAGAACATGTGGATTCTGTTGATACTCAGCTTGGCGACTGTAACACCTTGATCTCCCGCCACTCCCGTATATTGTTGGCGATGCAGTGTAGATTGGATGATGTTGACAACAGGGGTAGATGAAATAATCTGCGGATTCGGGGGGTCCCTGAAGATATCCCTCAGTCGGGAATTGAAGATGCTCTCACTAAAATATTTAATGAACTTCTGCATGCTGACCCAGATGCTAGGATTCATTTTGATTGAGCCCATAGGGCATTGCGCCCTCAAGATATGCCCTCTGAAAGACCCAGAGACATTATATGCCGATTGCATTATTATAAGGTAAAGGAGCAAATTCTACGACATACCAGACAAACAAAGGAGATCGACTTCAATGGATATTCAGTACAGATTTTCCAGGACCTCTCGTGGTCAACGCTCCAACAGAGGCGCCTTCTCCGTCCTCTCACAGAGGAACTACATAAGCGGGACATTAAATTCCGATGGGGCTTTCCGAAAAGTGTGCAAGTAATGCATGAGGGGAAGCTCCATATTCTTCGAGAATCTGCTGAATTGCCCCAGTTTTGTTCGTCTATTGGTCTGCCTGCTATTTCAGTCCCCAATTGGCTGGATTTATTGGATACCAGTGCCCCGTGCCACCTCGTAGGGAGTCCTGGCAGCAAGCTCGAGGCTCCAGACGTAGACCGGGAAGAGATCCTACGTTTGAGAGTGAGGAAACTACCTGATCAGGACAGTTATTATGGTCCGTAATATCTTATTTTATGCTCGTTGCCTTTTGTGGACTATTTGTATATCTATGCTGATTTTCCTACACGCTCTAGGACACTTAATTCTTTTACACTTCCATTTATATGGGATCCTGTTAGATGTTTACGTAGTCGCAATAGGCCATGAGCAGTTCTTGTTAAACCTGATTATTTCATGTTTATTTCTAATATTCTAGATTAATGTTTTCCTATTGATTCTATATATTTTATTGATCTAGGCGAATACTTGGCTTTATTATTATTTTAATTTAGATAGGTCCCTTTGTTTTTGACCTATTTAGGTGTCATGTTCACTATTACCCTCCTATTTCCCCCTACTCCATTGTGTATACAATGTCCATGGACCCCTTAGGGGCATTCATGGCCTGTATTACGGAGCTTTGTTCTTATTACACTAATATCTTCAGTTTTGAATTGAGAATTAATCTGATGTTAACATGTCCTTTGTTTTTTAGGACTTGTTCCATGTTTTTCTTCTTTTTCCTTTATTTTCTTCCTGCCTTTCTTCCCTTTTGGCTCTTCTGTGTCCCCTTTTCCCCCAATATTTCTTTGCTGGTAGACGCTGTCTGCATGCAGGTAACTGTTCTCTGTACCCGACAAATAAGACGCTCTCCTACACACTTTAAATATGGCTAAACTATCTATTTTTTCTAACAGTGTAAAGGGTCTTAATATATCCCGGAGAAAAGATCCCGTCTTCTACATACGTTACATATAGATAAGGTGGATATAGCTTTTCTCCAGGAGACACATTTTAAGAAAGGTGTGGCGCCATCTTTACGATCTCGTTATTTTCCAGTGGGGTACTTCAATAATTTCTCCAAAGCCAAGGCTAGAGGGGTGGCCATATTGTTTTCTAAACATTTGGTGCTCTCTGATACCTCAGTTGTCCATATTGGGGATGGCAGGGGATTATTGGTCAAGGTTACCATAGCGAAAAAATATTCTTTGGTAAATTTATATGTACCCAATAGAGGTCAGTCTGTTTTTCTACGTAAGTCATTAGAAATGATAGAGGATCAGTTGGAGGGCATCTGAGTGGTTGGTGGAGATTTTAACTGGGCCCTGGAGCCCTCTCTTGACACCACTTCTGGATCTCCACGCACCTCTTTTAGAGAGACTAGGAAATTCAGACTGACTCTGCACGATTTCCATTTGGTAGATACTTGGAGATTTTTACATCCAGCAGAGGGATTACACTTTTTATTCTTCCCCTCGTAATTCTTATTCCCGCATAGATTATTTTTGTATAGATCATTCCCATCTAGACCTCCTGGCAGATGCCACTATTGGGCAGATTACTGGTTCTGACCACGCCCCTGTATTTTTAACCTTGTACCTACATGATCCCCCCTCGCCAGTGGTACTGGAAGTTTAATGAGCAGTTCCTCCGGGATTCCTACTGTAAAGATCAAATTGGGGAAACCCTGAGAGAGTACATCTCCCATAATGTCACTAACGATGTTTCATCAGTCTCAATCTGGGAGGCTCACAAATGTGTCGTTCGTGGTAAATGTATTCAGTTAGGGTCCTACCTCAAAAAAAAGAAAATTGAGTGTAGGGACGCTTTGTTATATAAAATCCGGATGCTCGAACTAACCCATAAATCTACTTTGTCCTCTGATGTATTTGTTGAACTTCAAAAGGCTAGAGATGCTCTTAATGATTTACTATATGAAGGGGCTAGGAGAGGGTTTCGAAGATGCCGCCATAAATATTATCGTTGGGGGAACAAACCAGGCAAAATGCTGGCAAGGGCTCTTAGAACTCAGAGATCCCTGACTTATCTTCAACGTATCAAGGATCATACGGGTAATCTATGCCATACCGACAAAGACATTACAGCAGTCTTTCAGACTTTTTACTCTGCCCTATATAATCTAGGTCCGGATATTGCAAATTTAGATCACGCAGCTCGGGTAATGCAGATCCAGAAGTATTTGGAAGAAATAGACTTCCCTACTCTCCCTGAAGCGGTGACACAGGCTCTTGACTCCCCTTTTACAGAAGACAAATTATCTGATGCCATCAAATTTTCCCCATCCGGTAAGAGCCATGGTCCTGATGGCTTCACGCTGTCATACTATAAGGCGTACCAAGATACTCTCTTGCCGCTTTTGTTACGGGCCTGTAATGCAGTTTCAGTGCATACTCCTTTTTCCGATCAATCGCTTGCAGCACACATTACGGTTGTCCCCAAGGAGGGCAAGGATCCATCACTACCGGCGAGCTATCGCCCGATATCTCTTTTAAATGTAGATGTCAAACTTTATGCGAAGCTTATAGCTAATCTGCTTAAGCCTCATCTCCCATCTATCATCCACTCTGACCAGGTGGGCTTTGTCCCAGGTAGGGAGGCGAAGGACAATACCACCAAAGTCCTTGACTTAATACACCATGCAGTCTCCTCTGATATTCCCATGATGCTCCTCTCCACTGACGCTGAAAAGGCTTTTGACCGGGTGGATTGGAGCTTCATGACAGGGGTGAATCATCTAGGGTTGGGTGCAAGCTTCCTTTCTAAAATTTTGGCGCTATATAGAGCCCCTTCGGCCCAGATACGAGTGAATGGGATCTTGTCGGCCCCAGTCAACATATCAAATGGTACTCGTCAGGGCTGCCCTCTCTCTCCCTTGGTTTTTGTACTTTGCATGGAAGCCTTGGCAAGAGCAATTAGAGCGAACCCTAGTATTACAGGCCTTAAGGTGGGTTCAAGAGACTACTGCATTGCCCTCATTGCGGATGATCTGCTAGCGATAGTAACTAATCCGGTTACTTCTCTCCCTAATTTAATGAAAGAATTCCAGCGTTTTAGTGACCTAACTAATTTTAAGATAAATTATAGTAAGTCTGTTGCCTTAAATGTCACCGCTTTGGTTGAGACAGTGGCCCTCATTCAGAGCCGCTCGTTAACAGCAGTACGCTCATTGCGTTCCGATGTTGAGAAACCGCGCATGCGTCGGTGTAACACTGCGCATGTGCGTACGGCAGATTGCAAGCTTTTTGTCACTCGTTCGGCAAATTGCGAACAGGAAGTGACATGTCAAATGTGATTGACAGAACAGGCCGTTTTTGGGCTTTAACGGGGGTGGAGATGGGAAAACGAAGGCGTGGCGAGGCGTTTTTGGGGCGTACATAAATTAGCTCATGCGAACGTTAAATGTGTTCGTACCAAGTCATACGTCACTGGCTGATCCTCTTTCCGTTGAAACTGCTGGCACAGCTTGGGGTCTGGATTACTCGACCACAATGGCGATGGCCTTGTCCTCTGGCCCGGGCCTCCTCGATGTTTCATCGATATATCACGGCTTGTCAGAAAAACAATCAACTTTGGATTGCAAACCAGCTTGTAATGTGTTTTTTTTTTTTTCTTTGGGATAGCACAAAACCGTACGCAGCTGAAAATCTCTGCTGCTAATTTCAGGATTACACAATCAATTAGCGTATTTTTGTAGAAATGTATTTTACAATTTTGTTAGTGTTTTTTGATATTGTAACAATATTGTCATCATGTTTGTGTGTATTGTAACCTTTTGCAATGGGCTGGAGTTATTTATTTTTTTTTTTAACAAAGTGTTCCTTAAAGTAACATTTTTTTTTAACCCTTTATTTGTGGGAAATAAAAAGCTAAGATTTAGTTTTTTCCTTGTGGTACAGGATTAACTAGAAACCAATTTTCAATTAATGTCACAATACAGTTGAGAACAATTTGTAGGTTTTATTTTCAACACACATTTTTAAACAAATCATGTGCATTTTGACGTATTAGTTTGGGGTCATTGTTACCCACTAATATTTGGTACATTTGTCTTTTATAAATGATAATTTGTGTTAAAAAATACAAAAAAAAAAAAAACAATTCACAAGAAAGGAGAGGGAAGTTTTGGTCCTTAAGGAATATGGGGCAAGCACAGAAGGAGTGTGGGAAAAGTAGCCAGTGCTGTCATCGTTTCTTTCCCCGTTTGGCTGGGGTAGGGTGGGCGCCAGACCGGGTCCGGGATGTCCTCTGGCTGGCCTGTCCAGAGGCAGATGTTGTGGCCTCTGGACTAGGCACAGGGCTAGGCACATTTGGAGGAATGGCTGTTGTTGTGCCCGAGGTGGAGGATCCTGATGTTCCGGCAGGAAGGGAGGTCGGCTCCACCATGTGCTGGCGAACGAGCTGCTCCAGGGCATTGGCGATTCGGATGTTGGCCCTGGTATTTTCAGCCAGGGCCTGACCAAAGGTCACGTTGACCGCAGCATTTTGCTCCAGGGCCTCAGCCACCTGTAGCAGACTGGCGTCCATCCTCTGCAGAATCTCCGTATGGGAATCCGATTTAAAATTGAGTTCTGTGGGGAGTGCCACTGCCTGCGAGGGGGATTGCCCAGGACTGGCTTCTGCAGGGTCCTCAGTCGGATGTACTGGTTCCTCCCCTGCAGAGCCAGCAGAAATTCCGCGGCCAAGGCTCCCCTCTGGAGCAGACTCATCCGCCTGTGTCTCTGTGAGAAAAAAGAGAAAAGAGGAACATTACAATCTACATATTGTCACAATAACATTTCAGAGTTGGTTACATCACAACATTTACCTGGGACAACATGAGGAGCCGCAAAGTCTGGCATGTCTGTATCCATGTTGGACACGCCAAACACCTCCACATCCTGCACACACCCCTGTGCCAGCTCTTCCAAATCATTCAACTCCAATGACACAGGGGTGGGACCCCCACCTGTCCCCCTTGCATGCCTAGCCCTGTCAGCCATTTTTTGCTTCAGGCGATATTTGAAGTCTTGCCATCTGTGGGTGAAAAAGTAGGCATTATTCCTGCATTATTTGTACCTTTTTTTTTGGGTGGTCAAGTTTTTACTTACCGCCGTTTGACATCCCGGGCTAGACGGACATAATCACCCACCCTATTGACAGCACTGGCTATCTCCTCCCATATTCTCCACTTCTGGCTTATACCCATATTCCTGTCTGCCTGTGGCAGGATGTCCACACACTTCTGAACCAAAACCTCCATCTCCTTTCTTGTGAATTGTGGCTGCCTTTTCTTTTTGCCAGCTTTGGCCGGAATACTGGGCCCAGCAGCCTCTTCCATGTCATCCTCAACAGCTATTTACATTAAAATTGTTACATTTTAGCTGTCAAACTTTCACTAGATTCTGGCTCAAAATAATCCTTGAATAGAAATGCGAGAAATATTTACCGGCCGCCTCTTGGCCATTGTTTGGCTGGTCTGTAGCCATTTTTCTGGACAAAACAAGAAATACACCAGACCGTTTTATTTTGGTCGTGACGTATTTATACATGCGTCCTTATTATTCGGCCGCATCATTGATTGTGCGTTCCTATGATCCGTCCTTAATTTGAGCGGGAAAAGAAACACTATTTATAGCTTTGGCCGACTCGAGTGTAGGTGGCGGGTGTTGTTTGTTGGAGGTTACGTTGGTCGGAGTGGATTGTTGGCAGGAGTTGTATTTGGCGGTGTTTTGTGATTTGTTCTCTGCGTTTTTTTTTTGTTTAACTTTCTGTTCGCATTTTTTGGTGTGGTTCTTTTAGTTGTGGTGTATTTTTTGGGTAAGTTTTTTACCGTCATCCTTTTGTCAAATTTGGCTCTCCTTTTTTGTTTTTTTGGTACCAACAATGTTTATTTTTTATCCTTTTGTAGGTTTTTTTTGGCTCTGCCCCAACGACCTTTTTGTTCTGTGACTTCTATATCGTGTATTGGTAAGTGTGGATTTTCATTTGTTTGTTAAATGTTCTTGACTTTTTTTACGCATCTTTTGTGGACATTACTGTTTTTTTCTGTGTTTTTGTGGATCATAAATGTGAGAACTATTTAGCGCATTTTTGTTGGCTTGATTTCTCTAGTTAAATTGCGAACTATTTAGCGCATTTTTGTAGGCTTGATTTCTCTAGTTAAATTGCGAACTATTTAGCGCATTTTTGTAGGCTTGATTTCTCTAGTTAAATTGCGAACTATTTAGCGCATTTTTGTACGCTTGATTTCTCTAGTTAAATTGCAAACTATTTAGCGCATTTTTGTAGGCATGATTTCTCTAGTTAAATTGCGAACTATTTAGTGCATTTTTGTAGGCTTGATTTCTCTAGTTAAATTGCGAACTATTTAGCGCATTTTTGTAGGCTTGATTTCTCTAGTTAAATTGCGAACTATTTAGCTCATTTTTGTAGGCTTGATTTCTCTAGTTAAATTGCGAACTATTTAGCGCATTTTTGTAGGTTTGATTTCTCTAGTTAATTTGCGAGATATTTACCGTTCACAATCTGGGTTGTTGTTTTGGGCCCAAATTGTGGAAGTCTGCGCAATGTCAGTTTGCTCTTTGTAGAAATGTGTGTTTATTCCCTTTTATTTTTTGTCTTTTACAAAATCAAGCTTACAAAATGGACAACCCAAATTTTGTCCTTTTTATGGTCTGTTGAATTTTAGGCTTGGGAAATCATGACAATACCCCGGCATGTAAGCATCTTTGGATTGTATCGTAAAGATAAGTATTTTTCTGTCTTTTTTGGGGTCAACAAACCTTAACTTCAATTCTTGCCATTTCAGGTTGATCTTGGTCGGATTGTTGTGGCCATGATCCCGGAAGCCGACCAACCTCAATCTCGTCCCAGGCGTAGGCATCGTAGGCGTGCAAGGCCCCAGATATATAGAACATGTGTCACCCTTTTTGGAATGCCCGATGATGAGGTGTTAAGGCAATACCGTCTTCCGCCCCAAATCATCATAGACACTCTCTCATTAATAGAGAGTGATCTGGAGCGGCAAATTGACAGTCCTACAGCAATACCACCACTTACGCAATTTATGGCTGTGTTACATTTCAGTGCCTCAGGATCCTTTCAAACCACGGTGGGAATAGTTGCGGGAATCTCTCAATCCTCCTTTTCAAGGATCCTGAGGGCAGTGATGGAGGCCCTTTTCAAGCACCTCCATCATTTTATTAAAATGCCTTTGGATATGGGTTCCCTTAGTGTGGCCAAGGCCAATTTTTACCAAATAGCTGGCTTCCCACACATCATAGGGGTTGTGGATGGTACTCACATACCACTTCAGCCTCCAGCACGGCTGGAGGCCATTTTTAGGAACCGAAAACACTATCACTCACTGAATGTAATGGTGGTATGTGATGACTCCCTCCAGATCCTGTCCCTGAATGCAAAATTACCCGGGAGTGCACATGACTCATTCGTCATCCGGCAATCAGGGATTTGGCAAAAATTAAACAACCTACAAGCTGGTGATGCGTGGCTTCTGGGTAAGTGGAGACCTTTAGTAGATACCAATGCAAAGCTTGATACACAGTGATCCTGATGTTGTCACTTCTTTTTCACAGGAGACAGTGACTACCCTTGCACGCTCTGGCTGCTCACTCCTTATTTGGCTCCCACACCAGGCCCACAAAGTGATTTTAATTCCACACTTACAGCCACCAGGCAAGTGGTGGAGCACTGTATCGGCCTTTTAAAAGGCCGATTCAGATGCCTCCACCGCTCTGGTGGCGAGCTCATGTATTTGCCGGATATGGTTTTGAAAATTGTGGTCCTGTGTGGGATATTTCACAACATCGCCATAAGGAGTGGTGTCCCAATGCAGCCAGAGGATGCCTTGCCTGAGGATGGCCCCCCCGAGGTTGGTCGGAGGTCAGTATGTGGGGGGGCCATACGCGGTGATGTGGTGGCCAGATTCTTTAGGTAATTATTGACACTAAATAAGTTATTTGACACAATGTAGAAAGGAAATTATTTTTCAATCAAATTAATCGGATTTTTATTTCCCATCTTGTGTTTTTTTTCATAATATTTTGGAATGAAACGATGACTACTTACTGCTCCCAAAAAATGACTTTATGGGGCCACATTGGATATATATTCTGGACCCAATTTGGATACGCAACATTTGTGGAATCATGTTGGCATGCTCATTCGTCAACCAGTTCTTGATTTTTAGCTTAATTTTTATTATGGTGTTTGCTGGTTTTTTCAGTTTGTTATCACTGTGTGTATTGTTTGTGACCCAACACTTTGTGTTTTAAATTTTTGGTGAATAAATTTTTGGTTATTTGAAACAAAACATTTATTTTCGACATTACAAGCAAGTGTAAGCAGGTTCACACAAGGAAAAGTTGCTTAATGGCTAATCCTGTAATGTGTCAATTTGCTAATTTTTTAACTATGCTTTGTGGGTAAAAACCAACACCAAAAGGTATTATGTAGAATCAGTATGTTTTTGAATCTCGGCCTAAGCAGGTTTCCCTAAAAATTTACAAATTTAAATTAAAACAAAAGCCAAAAAAAAATCTGGTAACTCTCCAAACCTATTGTTAGTGTTAGGTGTTTCATGTGGCTGCTTTAAAAAATCAGCATAACACAGTCTTATTTACATTAGTTTCAAATACTTGCTGCAATAGTCTACTTATGTAAGTTTAAACAATCTAAGATTTTCAGACAAGGAATGAGACTGTATTCAAAATTTACATTTTTATTTTTGAAAAATAATTCTGGGGAAAACAAAAAAAATTAGTGGCGCAGGATCCCCGACATCCTATCCAGGACCACCAGCAGGCCGATCACATGCCCCAGCATCAATTGGACACACCCGGCTAGGTCCGCCAAACACCTCTGGTCCTCTGTGGGTTATAAAATTGTGGTGCTTACTAAAATGAATCCATAATTTATGAATCTAAAAAACTACTCAAGCAAAATAGACTTAGCAAAAAGTGACAATAGTGTTTCAAAAACCACAATAAAAAAAAACCTTGAACAATAAAAAAAAAAAAAAACCTGAAAAATCTGGCTACCGTAAACAAGAGATACAAGTTTGACTGTTTTGACATGTGGGATATGTGTATGGGGAAATCAGCTGTGAAATGTTAATACAAACAGATATATAACCAACCTTTAAAATTAATAAAAAAAGGAAAAGGCACAGACAAAGGATTACATCAACACATTTTCCTTAAAAAAAAAGGATAAAAGGGAAACATACCGTTGTGAATGATGGCTGGCCCTGAAACCACTCCATCGTCCTCCTCGGAGGTGGGCAAATTTCCCAAGGAGGTGGGGGGGGGTAATGACTGACTCGGGAGATGGGGTGGTCAAGAGAGGGGTGGGTTGAGGGGAGGGGGAATTGGGATGGAGGGGAAATCGCCAAGAGGGATGGGCGACAGGGTCTGGGCAGGCTGGGGTGGAGGGGGAATTTTGGGAATTTGGGGGAGATGAGGTTTGGCTGGGGGTTGGGGAGAGGGGACGAGGGCGACGTCTGCGCCGGCAATGACGCCGTAGTCTTCGCTCGGCCCCTAAATGATAGGAAACAAATTGAGGTTAGTTTAGAACATCACCTTGCTAAACACTAATTGTTTAACAAACAAAAAGGAAAACATGCACACGCAGATATGAGTGAAAAAAAGAAACAGGCCAAACAAGAAAACAGGCACACGCAGATATGAGTGAAAAAAAGAAACAGGCCAAACAAGAAAACATGCACACGCAGATATGAGTGAAAAAAAAAACAGGCCAAACAAGAAAACATGCACACGCAGATATGAGTGAGAAAAAAAAACAGGCCAAACAAGAAAACATGCACATGCAGATTGGGCCACAAAGATAAACATGAAAACCAAACAAAACATAACTTACTTTCCGCTATACGCTGGCGAAAACATGCCAGCAAGCGGGACGTCCGCCGTTGAAGGTCGGACCACCTGCGCTCCAGCTGGCCAATCTGTCGGCGTGAGCCGAAGGAACGCAGGCGGCCGTGAACCTCCGCATAGGCGGCACGCTTCTCCCGATTGCTGATGGGGGGAGGCTGGCTGGTGATATGCCAGTCCATCACCTCTGTAAGAACCAGAAGCTCTCGCTTGGTGAATGCAGAGGCTCTCATGATGGCAATGGTGTATTTTTAATAAAATAGTTTTAATAAAGACCAGAAAATAATTTTGATTGGCTAATGTAGTTGGTAAATTAACAGGAACCATTCTATTGGTTAGAGTCATGTGTTCTACAGTCCAAAAAATCTATTGTGAGTTATGATAGGCTTGATGCAGTGACATGCGTAAGCTAATTTAAATAAAGAAATGAACCCAGTAAAATATGCGTGGGTAAAAACATGGAAAACAAATGGATAATTGGCTCAAACATGTATTTTGGCAAAAGAAAACCATTGTTTAAACCGTACGTATTCTGCAGGTAAACAAAAACACGGACAAGAGTAAAGTTTATTGAAAAAACAAAAAAAAAAAAAATAACACATGTGAAGAGCAATTAAGCTAATTGATATATTGATTGGCATGATACGATTGAAGGAGGTAGGCAGAATGAACGAGCAGGTAATCGGAATCTGACAGGCCCACTTCCGGTTTGTACTTGTGCGTGCGTTCCCTGCAAGCCACATTGGGGATGTACGCTCGCTATTTGGCTCGCTCGTTAGCTAGAGGAGGGGTCGGTAGACTTTGGGGTAGAAGTTTAGCTGCGTTCGAAATTACGTGCGAGCGCTTAAATTAACATATTTCGGCACGTACGCCAAACGTACGAACGGCCACTTGCATCCGGGTCTGAATCAGGGCCAGTGTCCGCACTTGGTACCTCCTTCCCCTTTAAGTGGCTGACTTCTTCTTTTAAATACTTAGGCATATTTGTTCCTAGACGTTTATGTGACCTGTTTGCCCTTAATCATACACCTTTGCTCAATTCTATTCGTAAAGAACTGGATCAGTGGAGTTTGCAAAAGTTTTCGTGGCTAGGCCGCCTAAATATTATCAAGATGAATATTCTTCCGCGCCTCTTATATTTGTTGCAGACCACACCGATTGCCATTCCCTCTAGCTTTTTGTCAGAAGCACATACCCTCATCCGAAAGTTTGTCTGGGGGGGTAGGAAGCCCAGATTTAAACATGAAGTGCTCTTTAGGCAGAAATGTCAGGGAGGACAACAATTGCCAATGATATCCACTTACTATCAGGCCATTGTACTCGGTAGAGTTCTGGATTGGACTCGGGGCACAGTGGGTAAGCAGTGGGTGGAGCTGGAGGCAGAATTGTCTAATCTTCAATTGAGTACTTTGCCATGGTGTTCTAAAATTGCTTGTTCCACACACCCTACAGTGGGCCCTACTTTGGAGATGTGGAGAAAATTGCGAGTTAAACCCGGAATATCTTCAGTGATATCTCCTCTTACTCCTATCTTATATAATCCCCTTTTCCTGGGAATTCAGGGCGGTTTTCTTCCATATGGTCTGCTGCAGGGATTTTTAGAGTTGGTCACCTTGTGGCCAATGGTAAATTTATACCCTTTTCAGATTTATGTGCCAATACCTCTCTTACAAACCATTGTCTCTGGGCCTACACTCAGATCCGACATTTTGTCTCTTCTCTGGGGGGTCCTTCAGCAATTGATAGGGATATGACATCCTTCAAATCTATGTGCTCGCATCGGCAACCTCCTACACATATAATCTCGGGTATATATAAGATTTTATTACATAACATGTTTACTGGTGACCCTCTTTTTGTAAAGGCCTGGGATAGAGATTTTATTAAAAAGGATATACATATTAATTGGGACAAAGTGTTTCAAGCTACTAATGCGTGTTCCAACAGTTTAGAGGTTCTGGAAACGCAATATAAGGTCATGACAAGATGGTACCGTTGCCCGGTTATCCTCCACAAATGCTATTCCACTGTGTCCCCTCTCTGTTGGAGGTGTCTTGGGGAAACGGGTACGATGATGCATATCTGGTGGGATTGTCCACTAATTGTCCCCTTCTGGGGTAAAATAATAGCCTTGGCTTCGGAGATATTAGGCTACACTGTACCATCTGGTGCGGATTTTTGGTTGCTTTCATATACATCTGACCCGATCTCTCTATATAAAAAGTCCCTCCTTAGTCATATTACTAATGTGGCAAGGGCGGTACTTCCAGTTCATTGGCGCTCCCGGACTCCTCCTACGGTCTGGGAATGGTGTAAACGTCTTGACTTCTATATGACAATGGATGAGGTTCTCTACTCAGCCCCTGAGAAACACTCTGAGTCTATTGCTCTTTGGTCCAAATGGATTGATTTTAAATCCTCTGCCTCATATGCAGCCACATTCATTCCACATTCTTAATTATTAAAAATTTCTGCTGTCTTATTTCGGATATCGGTGCATTCAGGGTCTATCTGCATCACCTCCCCCTTTTCACCCCTTGTCTTATTCTCTCTCTGTTATTTCTCCTTTTTTTTTTTCTTTCTTTAAAAACAGAGATGTCTGTATGTGAGGGTATGTCTGTATATGTGTGTGTATAAGTCTATATATACATATATGTATATATATTTATTTTATTCTATTTCTTTTCTCTGAACATTTGATATTTTTCTATATTATATAGTAGAATATGCTGTGTATTAGACTTATCTGAAGCATTTCAGTTTTGGTATCTGTTTTTTATATATACAGTCCATGTTTTGTATTGATCTTCTGTTACAAAAATCTGTTTTTGTTCTGAAAATAAAGAATTCATAAAAAAAAAAGGACCTGAGAACTAACCTGCTTTCATTACATTATTAAAATAATTTTCCATAAATACAGCTTTTTATTAGTTGTCTGGGGTCTGCTGGTGCCTTTCTGCGAATACTAACTACTGAATATCTAAAGGCTAGGTTGGCAATAATTATTTACATCTTCCAGCCTGCTCTGATAGATACCTCTCTCAAGGGGAGAAGTATCAAGCCTTGTAAAGAGATAAAATGGAGTAGTTGCAATAGCAACCAATCAGCATCTAACTGTCATTTCAAACACTGCTCACTAAGGGGTCTATTTACTAATCCTTGGATGGAGATAAAGTAGACAGAGATAACATACCAACCAACCAGCTCCTGTCATTTTTCAAACACAGCCTGTGACATGGCAGTTAGGAGCTGATTGGCTGGTACTTTATCTTTGTTCTCTTTATGTCCATCCAAGGCTTAGTAAATAGTCCTCTGTATGACAGTTAGAAGCTGATTGATTGCTTTGGGCAACTTCTGCACAATTCTTGATACATCTCAACCTCAGATGGCAAACTATGGTTTATATGAAGGAGGTAGCAGCAAATGATGGCTATCGACGGGTCTACCATCCATGTGCCACATGTGTTTTTTAAATCGATGCCATTAAATTTTTTAGAACTTTTTAAAAAAAAAATATACTGACAGACCCTCATTGCAATAGAATGTAGTTGGGATCCCGGCGCACACCATGCTGGCGGTCGCGATACTGACACCAGAATCCCGACAATGGCCAGAATTCCAGCTCAACAATCCCGGTGTCAACGATACCAAAGATAATTGTTGGGGTTAGGTTTAGAATTAGGGGTTAGGGTTAGACACTAGGGGAGAGTTAGGGGTAGGCTGCGGGAGGGGAGGGTTAGGGTTAGGCTGCAAGAGCGGACTGTTGGGATAGGCTGCGGGAAAGATGTGTTATGGTTTGGGGACAGGGTTAGGGTAAAGGTTAAGCCGCATATCCACTAGACAATAAATTGGACGATTTGAGCGATAACGATAACGTTCATCGTCTGCAATGTCTTCCAGTGGATATGCAATCAACGATCAGCGATGCGCACTCCCGCTGGTCGTAGACGGCATCTTGCATCGCCTGTACTTACAGGGCAACTCATTGTAATTTATTGTGTGACCTTCCTTTAGAACCCTAGAACCACTTTCTTCTGTACTGTGGGGTCCCAGGACAAAACTGGGCCTTTACCAAAGACCTGTCTGCATTCTAGGTCACAGTTTAGTTATCTGTTGTGCTCCCCTTCCTTATTGCTCCCATTCTGTGAGTTAAGGCATAGGAAAGTCTCAGCACCAATAGTAACCATGCTGGACTTTTCAAATGTCTTATTACTGGCGCAAAGAACAGATGCAATGAGGTGGGAAGCACACGTGATAACAAAGATGCCTTCTAGGAGGCAGAATGTGTCTTCTTTGGTGAAGGTCTGATTTTATCTGAGGACCCAACAGCACAGAGGAAGGACCACATCATATGGCAATAGGGGTTGTTTTTTTTAAGAATTGTAAAAAGTATAGTTATCCTTAAATGAATAAATAAATTAGAGATGTGCATTTTGATTTTACTCGGATTTCCTCGGATACGTTCAGATCTCAAAAACGGCATTATATTGGCTATCTGGCTGTCACGTGTTTTGGATAGCCAATAAGAGAAATCCTAACTAATCCGAACTTGCGTTATTTGTAGGGGTGAGTGGGTTCGGATTTCTGAAATCCGACCCCCCCCAGCCCCTCTGATCCGAGGCCGAACCGAGTCAGGCTCGACTTTTCCCGCCTGACTCGGATCTGAAATCGAGGCAAAACGTCATCATCCCGCCTTCCGCGTCTCGCGGGTTTTGGATCCTATATAAGGTACCCGCGTCGGCGCCATTTTCTCACTCGGCTGTGGACAGTGAAGAGGGAGGGTTGGAGTTAGGGCTGGCTGGGCTGTGTAGTGAAGTGGTAGTGTAGTGCAGAGTAGTGTTGTGCTGTGCTGCCCTGTGCTGCTGTTGTCCATAGGGGCTGTGTCCACTACTTCAAAGTCCATAGGGGCTGGCTGTGTTGTGCTGTGCTGCTGTTGTCATTAGGGGCTGTGTCCACTACTTCAAAGTCCATAGGGGCTGGCTGGACTTTGTTGTGCAGTCAGTTGTCCATAGGGGCTGTGTCCACTCCAAAGTCCTGTGCAGTGTCCCAGTCCTAAAGGGGTGCTGTAGTGTTGTCCAGGGGGTGCTCTGTCAGTCAGGGGTGCTCCCCCCAAAGTGCTAAAAAAATATATATTTTTTCTGTGTTTGTGAATTGTGTGCGCAGTAGCCGCACGTGCATCAACAAAGTAGTGCCAAGCGTGCGCCTGTGTCATAAGTAAAGGGCCGGCTGGCTTGACCGTTAAAGGGTGCTGTAACCCCCAAAGTACACTCCAAACCAAATAAAAAAATATTTTCTGTGTTTGTGAATTGTGTGCGCAGTAGCCGCACGTGCATCAACAAAGTAGTGCCAAGCGTGCGCCTGTGTCATAAGTAAAGGGCCGGCTGGCTTGACCGTTAAAGGGTGCTGTAACCCCCAAAGTACACGCCAAACCAAATAAAAAAATATTTTCTGTGTTTGTGAATTGTGTGCGCAGTAGCCGCATGTGCATCAACAAAGTAGTGCCAAGCGTGCGCCTGTGTCATAAGTAAAGGGCCGGCTGGCTTGTCCGTTAAAGGGTGCTGTAACCCCCAAAGTACACTCCAAACCAAATAAAAAAATATTTTCTGTGTTTGTGAATTGTGTGCGCAGTAGCCGCACGTGCATCAACAAAGTAGTGCCAAGCGTGCGGCTGTGTCATAAGTAAAGGGCCGGCTGGCTTGACACTAAAAGGGTGCTGTAACCCCCCAAGTACACTCCAAACAAAATAAAAAAATATTTTCTGTGTTTGTGAATTGTGTGCGCAGTAGCCGCACGTGCATCAACAAAGTAGTGCCAAGCGTGCGCCTGTGTCCCATAAATAAAGGGCCTGCTGGATTGACCGCTAAAGGGTGCTGTAACCCCCAAAGGGCACTCCAAACAAAATATAAAAAAAAATTCTGTGTTTGTGAATTGTGTGCACTGTGGCTGCACGTGCATCAACGAAGGAGCAGTGCCAAGCGTGCGCCTGTGTCCCATAAGTAAAGGGCCAGCTGGCTCATTTCTTAAAGGGTGGTGTAACCCACAAAGTGCACTAGTCTCCAACAAAAATAAAAAATTATTTTCTGTGTTTGTGTGCGCCTTAGCCGCACGTATATATCAATATAACATAAATGGAGGACCAAACTTTCTCCAATAAAAATAAAATAGGGAAAAATCAAGAACAACTTCCTCCTAGTGCTGAAGCTGCTGCCACTAGTCATGACATAGACGATAACATGCCATCAATGTCGTCTGCCAAGGCCGATGCCCAATGTCATAGTAGAGGGCACATACAATCCCAAATGACAAAGTTCAGGAAAATGACCTTGAAAAAAACATTTAAATCATCTGAAGAGAAATGTAAACTTGCCAATATGCCATTTACGACACGGAGTGGCAAGGAACGGCTAAGGTCTTTCCCTATGTTCATGACTAGTGGTTCAGCTTCACATGATGATGGAAGCCCTCCTCCCGTGAAAAAATCAAATGAGTTAAGCTGGCAAAAGCACAGCGAAGAACTATGCGTTCTAAGAAGATATCACAAATCCCCAAGGAGAGTCCAAGTGTGGTGGCGGTTGCGATGCCTGACCTTCCCAGCACTGGACGGGAAGAGGTGGATCTTTCCACCATTTGCCCGCCCCCTGCAAGTGCTGAAAGGAGCACCCACAGTCCACTTGCTGATATGCAAATTGAAGATGTCACTATTGCAGTACAACAGGATGAGGATACTGGTGTAGCTGGCACTGAGGAGGAAGTTGGCGAGGAGAATTCTGATGGTGATGTGGTTTGTTTAAATCAGGCTCCGGGGTACGTTCCAAACAAAAAAAATATATATTTTCTGAATTTGTGAATTGGGTGCGCAGTAGCCGCACGTGCATCAACAAAGTAGTGCCAAGCGTGCGCCTGTGTCATAAGTAAAGGTCCGGCTGGCTTGACCGTTAAAGGGTGCTGTAACCCCCAAAGTACACTACAAACCAAATAAAAAAATATTTTCTGTGTTTGTGAATTGTGTACGCAGTAGCCGCTCGTACATCAACAAAGTAGTGCCAAGCGTGCGCCTGTGTCATAAGTAAAGGGCCGGCTGGCTTGTCCATTAAAGGGTGCTGTAACCCCCAAAGTACACTCCAAACCAAATAAAAAAATATTTTCTGTGTTTGTGAATTGTGTGCGCAGTAGCCGCACGTGCATCAACAAAGTAGTGCCAGGCGTGCGCCTGTGTCCCATAAATAAAGGGCCAGCTGGATTGACCGCTAAAGGGTGCTGTAACTCCCAAAGGACACTCCAAACAAAATTAAATTTTTTTTTTGTGTGTGTTTGTGAATTGTGTGCGCAGTAGCCGCACGTGCATCAACAAAGTAGTGCCAAGCGTGCGCCTGTGTCCCATAAATAAAGGGCCGGCTGGATTGACCACTAAAGGGTGCTGTAACCCCCAAAGGGTACTCCAAACAAAATTAAAAAAAAAATTCTGTGTTTGTGAATTGTGTGCACTGTGGCTGCACGTGCATCAACGAAGGAGCAGCGCCAAGCGTGCGCCTGTGTCCCATAAGTAAAGGGCCGGCTGGCTCATTTCTTAAAGGGTGGTGTAACCCACAAAGTGCACTAGTCTCCAACAAAAATAAAAAATAATTTTCTGTGTTTGTGTGCGCCTTAGCCGCACGTATATATCAATATAACATAAATGGAGGACCAAACTTTCTCCAATAAAAATAAAATAGGGAAAGATCAAGAACCACTTCCTCCTAGTGCTGAAGCTGCTGCCACTAGTCATAACATAGACGATAACATGCCATCAACGTCGTCTGCCAAGGCCGATGCCCAATGTCATAGTAGAGGGCACATACAATCCCAAATGACAAAGTTCAGGAAAATGACCTTGAAAAAAACATTTAAATCATCTGAAGAGAAATGTAAACTTGCCAATATGCCATTTACGACACGGAGTGGCAAGGAACGGCTAAGGTCTTTCCCTATGTTCATGACTAGTGGTTCAGCTTCACATGACGATGGAAGCCCTCCTCCCACTGAAAAAATCAAACGAGTTAAGCTGGCAAAAGCACAGCAAAGAACTATGCGTTCTAAGAAGATATCACAAATCCCCAAGGAGAGTCCAAGGGTGGTGGCGGTTGCGATGCCTGACCTTACCAGTACTGGACGGGAAGAGGTGGCTCTTTCCACCATGTGCACGCCCCCTGCAAGTGCTAAAGGAGCACCCACAGTCCACTTGCTGATATGCAAATTGAAGATGTCACTGTTGAAGTACAACAGGATGAGGATACTGGTGTAGCTGGCACTGAGGAGGAAGTTGGCGAGGAGGATTCTGATGGTGATGTGGTTTGTTTAAATCAGGCTCCGGGGTACACTCCAAAAAAAAATATATATATTTTCTGAATTTGTGAATTGGGTGCGCAGTATCCGCACGTGCATCAACAAAGTAGTGCCAAGAGTGCGCCTGTGTCATAAGTAAAGGGCCGGCTGGCTTGTCCGTTAAAGGGTGCTGTAACCCCCAAAGTACACTCCAAACCAAATAAAAAAATATTTTCTGTGTTTGTGAATTGTGTACGCAGTAGCCGCTCGTGCATCAACAAAGTAGTGCCAAGCGTGCGCCTGTGTCATAAGTAAAGGGCCGGCTGGCTTGTCCATTAAAGGGTGCTGTAACCCCCAAAGTACACTCCAAAGCAAATAAAAAAATATTTTCTGTGTTTGTGAATTGTGTGCGCAGTAGCCGCACGTGCATCAACAAAGTAGTGCCAAGCGTGCGCCAGTGTCATAAGTAAAGGGCCGGCTGGCTTGTCCGTTAAAGGGTGCTGTAACCCCCAAAGTACACGCCAAACCAAATAAAAAAATATTTTCTGTGTTTGTGAATTGTGTACGCAGTAGCCGCTCGTGCATCAACAAAGTAGTGCCAAGCGTGCGCCTGTGTCATAAGTAAAGGGCTGGCTGGCTTGTCCGTTAAAGGGTGCTGTAACCCCCAAAGTACACTCCAAAGCAAATAAAAAAATATTTTCTGTGTTTGTGAATTGTGTGCACAGTAGCCGCACGTGCATCAACAAAGTAGTGCCAAGCGTGCGGCTGTGTCATAAGTAAAGGGCCGGCTGGCTTGACCATTAAAGGGTGCTGTAACCCCCAAAGTACACTCCAAACAAAATAAAATAATTATTTTCTGTGTTTGTGAATTGTGTGCGCAGTAGCCGCACGTGCATCAACAAAGTAGTGCCAAGCGTGCGCTTGTGTCCCATAAATAAAGGGCCAGCTGAATTGACCGCTAAAGGGTGCTGTAACCCCCAAAGGGCACTCCAAACAAAATTTTAAAAAATATTTTTTTTGTGTTTGTGAATTGTGTGCGCAGTAGCCGCATGTGCATCAACAAATAGTGCCAAGCGTGCGCCTGTGTCCCATAAATAAAGGGCCAGCTGGATTGACCGCTAAAGGGTGCTGTAACCCCCAAAGGGCACTCCAAACAAAATAAAAAAAAAAATTCTGTGTTTGTGAATTGTGTGCACTGTGGCTGCACGTGCATCAACGAAGGAGCATCGCCAAGCGTGCGACCTGTGTCCCATAATTAAAGGGCCGGCTGGCTCATTTCTTAAAGGGTGGTGTAACCCACAGAGTGCACTAGTCTCCAACAAAATTAAAAAATTATTTTCTGTGTTTGTGTGCGCCTTAGCCGCACGTATATATCAATATAACATAAATGGAGGACCAAACTTTCTCCAATAAAAATAAAATAGGGAAAGATCAAGAACCACTTCCTCCTAGTGCTGAAGCTGCTGCCACTAGTCATGACATAGACGATAACATGCCATCAACGTCGTCTGCAAAGGTCGATGCCCAATGTCATAGTAGAGGGCACATACAATCCCAAATGACAAAGTTCAGGAAAATGACCTTGAAAAAAACATTTAAATCATCTGAAGAGAAATGTAAACTTGCCAATATGCCATTTACGACATGGAGTGGCAAGGAACGGCTAAGGTCTTTCCCTATGATCATGACTAGTGGTTCAGCTTCACATGACGATGGAAGCCCTCCTCCCGCTGAAAAAATCAAACGAGTTAAGCTGGCAAAAGCACAACGAAGAACTATGCGTTCTAAGAAGATATCACAAATACCCAAGGAGAGTCCAAGTGTGGTGGCGGTTGCGATGCCTGACCTTCCCAGCACTGGACCGGAAGAGGTGGCTCTTTCCACCATTTGCACGCCCCCTGCAAGTGCTGAAAGGAGCACCCACAGTCCACTTGCTGATATGCAAATTGAAGATGTCACTGTTGAAGTACAACAGGATGAGGATACTGGTGTAGCCGGCACTGAGGAGGAAGTTGGCGAGGAGGATTCTGATGGTGATGTGGTTTGTTTAAATCAGGCTCCGGGGTACACTCCAAACAAAAAAAATATATATTTTCTAAATTTGTGAATTGGGTGCGCAGTAGCCGCACGTGCATCAACAAAGTAGTGCCAAGCGTGCGCCTGTGTCATAAGTAAAGGGCCAGCTGGATAGACCGCTAAAGGGTGCTGTAACCCCCAAAGGGCACTCCAAACAAAATAAAAAAAAAAATTCAGTCTTTGTGAATTGTGTGCACTGTGGCTGCACGTGCATCAACGAAGGAGCAGCGCCAAGCGTGCGCCTGTGTCCCATAAGTAAAGGGCCGGCTGGCTCATTTCTTAAAGGGTGGTGTAACCCACAAAGTGCACTAGTCTCCAACAAAAATAATAAAATTATTTTCTGTGTTTGTATGCGCCTTAGCCGCACGTATATATCAATATAACATAAATGGAGGACCAAACTTTCTCCAATAAAAATAAAATAGGGAAAGATCAAGAACCACTTCCTCCTAGCGCTGAATCTGCTGCCACTAGTCATGACATAGACGATAACATGCCATCAACGTCGTCTGCCAAGGCCGATGCCCAATGTCATAGTAGAGGGCACATACAATCCCAAATGACAAAGTTCAGGAAAATTACCTTGAAAAAAACATTTAAATCATCTGAAGAGAAATGTAAACTTGCCAATATGCCATTTACGACACGGAGTGGCAAGGAACGGCTAAGGTCTTTCCCTATGTTCATGACTAGTGGTTCAGCTTCACATGACGATGGAAGCCCTCCTCCCGCTGAAAAAATCAAACGAGTTAAGCTGGCAAAAGCACAACGAAGAACTATGCGTTCTAAGAAGATATCACAAATCCCCAAGGAGAGTCCAAGTGTGGTGGCGGTTGCGATGCCTGACCTTCCCAGCACTGGACGGGAAGAGGTGGCTCTTTCCACCATTTGCACGCCCCCTGCAAGTGCTGAAAGGAGCACCCACAGTCCACTTGCTGATATGCAAATTGATGATGTCACTGTTGAAGTACAACAGGATGAGGATACTGGTGTAGCTGGCAGTGAGGAGGAAGTTGGCGAGGAGGATTCTGATGGTGATGTGGTTTGTTTAAATCAGGCTCCGGGGGAGACAGTTGTTGTCCGTGGGATGAAAAAGCCCATCACGGTCATGCCTGGGCAGAAGACCAAACATTCCACCTCTTTGGTCTGGCAATATTTCTATCCAAATGCGGACAACAACTGTCTTGCCATATGTACCATATGTAAAGGTGAAATAAGAAGGGGTAGGGACGTTAACCACTTTGGAACATCCTCCCTTTTACGGCACCTCCAGCGTGTTCATAAAAAGTTACTGTCAAGTTCAGAAACTTTGGCTAAGACCGTAAGCAGTCCAGGGACACCTAAATCCCTTTTTCCTGTTTTATCCAAGGAATCGGTGGATGAGGAGGATGAGGACGACATCTTGCCTCCGTAGAGCCAGTTTGTGCAGGGACACATTAATTGCCAGCTTGTTTTGTGGGGGCCCAAACGAACCAATCATTTCAGCCACAGTCATGTGGCAGACCCTGGCGCTGAAATGATTGGTTTGTTAAAGTGTGCATGTCCTATTTATACAACATAAGGGTGGGTGGGAGGGCCCAAGGACAATTCCATCTTGCACCTCTTTTTTTCTTTGCAGTATGTACTGTTTGGGGCCTAGTTTTTCAAACTGCCATCCTGTCTGCCACTGCAGTGTCACTCCTAGATGGGCCACGAGTTTGTGCCGCCCACTCGTGTCGCTTAGCATAGTCATCCAGCTACCTCGGTGCAATCTTTTTGGCCATACAAACAATATTGTGAGGTGTTCAGAATAGACTGGAAATGAGTGGAAATGAAGGTTATTGAGGTTAATAATTGCATAGGAGCAGAAAATCTCACAAATTCTGATTTAAGCTTTTTTATGCTTTTTTTAAAAAAAATACAGATCCAAAACACAAAACCCAGAACCCAAAACACGGAAGGTTGGTTTTGGCAAAACTAATCCAGATCCAAAACACGAAGAAAGATCCAGATCCAAAACCAAAACACAAAACACGAAGAGTGGCCGGTGCACACCCCTAATATGGACCAAAAACAAACCCATGCCTGATAATGATACCATATGACCTTAGAAGACTCTTTTTATCCTGGAAGTAATAGTAATTCAGTTGTCCTGTTCAAGGATCCTCATGCCTCAGTTATGTCACAACTTCTTCCTAAATGACAGACTGATTATTGGTTCAGTCCACAAAATTATATATTTTGTAAATTTAAGGCCTAAAGAGTCTTCTTAACGTAAAAGTCATTATTAGGCTTGATGACTATGAAGACAGGGAAATAGAGATTATGAATGTATTGCTTAGCTTCTGCTGGTTTTATTTGTTAAAGTATCATGATATTAGGACACCTACAACACTGACTAGCTTCCCCGATTGCCAGCTCTTATCATCCAGGAGCTATAAAGCAACTTGGAGTTAACAAAGGCATCCTTCCTAATACATTAGGTGCATACTGTAGGTTTCCAAGCACCAGGACACAGGACAGGAGTAACTGGATAGCTTGTAGAGTGTATCTATTATCTGTATTTTAAAAAAGTTCAGTGTTATTAAAACTAGTTTGTTGTTTCTGTGTATAAAGACCATCTCCTTCAGTAGTGTCATTTGCAGATGTCAAATTCTGCAAACGATGCTGATATTGGGCAGAAAAATCACATAATTAGCCCACATTCAACCTAATACTTACATGACCACTAAACTAATGGCAGAATTTACCAAACTTTTGAATCGTCTTCACTTATTCCATACACAAATACTTGATTAAAAAAATATAATTTTATTAAGACAAAAGATTTCAATGCAGAATGGGGTTTCAAGATGTGCTGTTCAAGCTCTTTTGAAGAAGCACAAAGAAACAGGCAACGTTGAGGAAAGTAGATGCAGTGGTTGGCCAAGACACATCATGCTTACTTCCCTTCAAAATTGAAAGATGTCCAGTAGTGCCATCAGCTCAGAACTGGCAAAAACCAGTGGGACCCAGGTACACCCATCTAAAAACAACTTCTTAAATCAAGTTGGCGTCTTCTTTACACCCGAATTCACAGTAACCGGTTGTCTGATCGACCTCAGTTAGATCGACAATACATACATCGACCACCATACATTAACTCCATTGAGGTCGACAGGTACTATAGGTCGACAAACTATAGATCGACCACACCTCTATATGACAAACACGAGATCGACACGGACATTAGATCGACACTACATATGATCGAAACATAGCATACCGACAATATGAAGATCAACAACACACATGATAGACATAATAAAATATCAAAACTAAATAGGTCTTCAGTTAATAGATCGACAAATAAATAAAGTGCACCAAAAAACGCACCTTCAGCAAGCACCTGCAATCAAAAATACACCTCCCCCATACTTGCAGATGCCGCGAGTTTCACGTGGAGTGGTGGGGTGATAAATGTAAGTACGTTTGTTATATGTATTATACCCTGATGATGGAGCATTAAAAGTGAGCTCCGAAACATTGGTGACAACCACCTGTGTTGATGTGACATTATTTACCTGAGTGCCGCTGTCTCTGGAATTGTGTATGGGCTAACCGACAGGGGAGTCCTAACAGAGGGCACCAGGATCATTTATATTCATATTGGGGTGCCGTTCAAAATTTGGATTTTATAATATTTATATATATATATATATATATATATATATAATATAAATATATACATACAAACACAAACACACACTTTCTCGTTTACTATATAGTTAAATATATGGATAAATATATAATATATATATATATATTTGTCACAACATAATGTCTATATCAACATTCTAAATGTCGACATTCAGACCATGTCGACATTTTCAGTGTTATCTTTCTGAATGGCAACATTTTGTATTATTCACATGTTAATATAGTAATGTTGAATTTAGGACCCCGGGAATGGCGAGCAGTTCTTCTGTTCCTTTCCCTTCTTCTTATTTGCTCTAATGTCATGGAATTTGCAGTCACACTCATCTATAAATATTATTAATCTGGCCCTACTAGCCATTGCTTAACTTGCGGTTTGTCAATGAGAACATTGGTGCTCTGATGTCATCAAGGGACTTTAAAATCAAACTTCTCTTATGGAAAATACATTTAGGTCCAGGACAGGTTCAGGAAAGCCCATCCTGATTATGACATAGTTAATGAGAGGTTCAGAAACAACGATTCTGCTTGGTCCTGCAGAAAAATAGAACTTATAATAGGCATTTTGAATACCTCACTACAGTCCTATTAAGTTTTGATTTAAAATAACAAATACACCCTAATGCTTGCAAGACCTTTCTTTTAAATTAACTGAACAATGTTTGCCAAATTTTCAATGACCTATAGAAATGCAAAGAACAGAAACTTAAAGCTACAGTCATAGTGCAGGACAAAACCTAACTAGGGTCCCATGAAAACCATGAATGCAGTGTATGCCTGGTCAGTGTTCTTTTCAATGCATAGTCTCCCAAAGACAGTAGCAATATTGGCTTTCTACATGGTTGGGTACGGAATGCCAGTGCTCAGTGTCCAGGTGGTCAGAATCCAGATGCCGGCATCCCGACAGAGTTAGGATACCGACACCTGTAAGCAGGGCCGCCATCAGTGTGGGACTGCCGGGCTTATAGTCCCGGGCCCGAAGAGAGAGGGGCCCAGATGTCAGCGGTGTAGATTAATTATTAATATACTGGCAGCCAGGGAGAAGAAAGCCTAAACCTAACCTCCCCACCTAGTGCCTAACCCTAACCTTCCCCCTAATCCCAGTACTTACCGTCGGGATGCTGGCGGCCGGGATGCTGGCATCGGGATTCTGACTGGTGTCGGGATACTGGTGCCGGCATTCTGAGTGCTGGCATCCCTACAGCCGGGATTTAAACTACATCCCTATAGACCTAGTAAAATCCATTCTCACATAAATCATACAAAAAATAAGTCAGTGAAGTGTCTTAAATAGATATTGTTGTCATTTATTGGTAATTCCCCTAGAATTTTATATAGAGAGGAATTAAGATTCTTTAGACAATAACTCATTAAGGTAGGGAAGATATATTTTCAACTCTAGGTGTGAAACATTGAAGTGTAAGAGCAGCCTCCCTACGTTTCAGGAAATCAGACAAATCATTATATGCAAATATTATATTTCCTAACACATCATCTCCCTGACTAAATGTAGTAAATAGGGAATAATAATGTTTCACAACTGGTGAAACTGTCTTTCAAACATATAAAAGCCCTCAGTACTGAATGAGACCAAGCACAGTCCAGAGATCCTTTGCATCTAATTGTATTCAGTCTGCTAAATTTTTCCAGACAACAATGTCAGGAGTGAAGGGACAACAGAAGAAATGCCCAGAGCCTTGCCCAGAGCCATGCCCACCACCACCCCAACAACAGTGCCAGGATCGTAAGTGTCTCATCTATTGGTCTTTTCCTTAGAAACTATACATATTATACTATAGCAGAGAGTAATGTTTTTGTTATATGTCTAGGTTATGCAACCAATATAGAGTAGATATGAGCGGATGGTTTACTCAGTTATGTATGGGTCTCAAAAACAGCATCATATCGGCTATCTGGCTCTCACATGTCAGCATAATATCGGCTATCTGGCTCTCACATATCAGCATCATATCGGCTATCTGGCTCTCACATATCAGCATCATATCGGCTATCTGGCTCTCAGATGTCAGCATCATATCGGCTATCTGGCTCTCACATATCAGCATCATATCGGCTATCTGGCTCTCACATGTCAGCATCATATCGGCTATCTGGCTCTCACATATCAGCATCATATCGGCTATCTGGCTCTCACATATCAGCATCATATCGGCTATCTGGCTCTCACATAGTATCATATCGGCTATCTGGCTCTCACATATCAGCATCATATCGGCTATCTGGCTCTCACATATCAGGATCATATCGGCTATCTGGCTCTCATGTTTTTTGAATGGCCAATAAGATAAATCCAAACTAATCCGAACAAGCGCTAATTTGGCAAAACCGAGCCACTCATCTCAAATATATAGAGTATTATTCCAGACTTCTTACAATGAGAATGGTAGGTTTGCTTCTGTGCTACCATAGGCTGTAATTTGTGTCATTATATACTGCTTTTGTCAAGTCATACAGTACTTGATGTAGCTCAATTGAAAATATGTAAAAAGTAATAATGATGAAAGAGGAAAGAACTTTAGCAGATAAAAATAACCTAGGTTATTGTAAGGCTACGGTTCATTTCAATATTGTGGCTTAGATATAACAAATTTCCAAGTATACACATATGGAAATATGCAACATGGTACCGTGAGATTTAGTTTAGAAAATACAGCACTGTCCGGCACCCAGTTAAGAAGATCTGTTTTGTCTTTTAGGGTTACATTTACTACTATGTTGCTTTTGGACTGTCTTGTCTATGGCATCCAACTTAAACTCCATCATGTGTTACATACTCTACAGGCCTTAGCTCTGTGAGTGCAGGGACAAACCACCAGCTACAGATGTGTGTCCTCATACACTATTGCAGCAGTCTCGTCAAACAGTCCTTCTCGGCGCGCCAAGTCTTGTGCGACTCGGCTTTAGCCGATTGCCTTTTTCACTCTTGATTAATTTGATATGTGACACGTGTGCAACTAAATACGTTTTGGGGGAAGAAGTTGCCAAAAAGACACTACAGCGCTCGGCACAGCTTACTAGCGCCAGGTGACTTGTGCAGCATGGTATATTGAGTCTATGTGTAGACATCTGTAGTTCAATCAGGCTACAGGTAACTATGTGATGAATGTGGAGAGACATATAGGGCCAAATGTAATAGGGTGAGAGTTTAGAAAAGTGAGAGTTTCTGACACTTTTTAAACTTTGCCAATGTAATAGAGTCCAAAAACAAAGTAACAGAGCGAACTCACATGTTTTTTTAGACTTAAAAAACTCTCAAGATTTAAAATCTCATTCAGATGTTTTCCCATTTTGAAGATAAAACTCACCCAATGTGAGAGTTTACTGCTAATCTCTCACATTTTCTTAACTCTCACCCTATTACATTTGGCCCATAGTGTATAGCAGGGCCATAGTGAAGAGTGTGTGAGTGGTGCTGTCGTCCCGGTGCGTTGCTGCCCCATGGCCCCAGCATCAGACTAGCAAGGTGCCATGGCCATTAGCACTGCTGCAGTGCTGCTCAGAGCGTCCTTTGGGTGTCCGGGCAGCTCCAGGTCTGTTGAGAGCTGGCCACACCTCCGTTAGAAAAACAATAGAAAAAGTATTTACGGCACTGGACAGTGTACAGGGGGGCGCCGTGATCCCCTCAGTAAGGGGTAAAAGTGTGATCACAGGCAGAGGAGACAGTAGCCTCCCTGGCCCCACTGCAGCTCAGCACACAGCAGTGTGTGCTGAGCTGGGGAGAGAGGCTGCTGCTGCTGATAGGTAAGAGGTGGGGGGGAGCGGCAGGGTCGCTGAGAGAGTCGCGGGGCCCCAATAAAGAGGGGACGTGGCCTAATTGCGGGAGGCGTGGCCATGCCCCCTCGAAGAAAAAAGAAAACATACTTATGCAGCTGCGAGCTGGGGAGGGGGCGCTGTGAGCCCCTCAGCCATGCACAAAGCCAGGGGGGTTGCGATCAGTGTGATCGCTTTCCCCCTCAGGCATAGGAGATTGCTCGCGGCTGCTAAGCAGCAGCCACAGCAATCTCCCACTGCATCACTGGGCTGCTGCGAGATAGTGAGGAGGGGGGTGGCGGCGCCGGACCCGGGCCACAGACGGGCCCCTCTGGAAGCCCGGGCCTGGGTAAATTGTACCCGCTCCCCCCCCTCACGGCACCCCTTGGGAGTGGCAGTAGACCTTGGACCCTGCAGGGCCCCAACAACAAGCCGGGGACCAGGTAATTAGTACCCACCTACCCCCCCTTTCGGCGGCCCTGGGCAGTCCCACACTTCCTACTGCTGACAGTCCTGCCCTTCATATGATGTCATGTGTTTGGTGGGCGGGGCCAGCACATGGTGCTAGGGAGCCCTGCTTTGGTGTATATAGTGCTTTTCTGATGCATGTAATACACAACTATAGACTTTCTGCCATGCTCATTGGACACAGATCTGTGATGTCACTACATGATGCATTTGCCTCACCAGAAATGCTGTTCACTATATTGGACACTATATTGGACATCAATAAAAGTTAGAAAAGAGATGAGTAACTAAAGCCTGAAAGTTACCCTAGTATACTATCCTCCGAGTGGGATGTAGTTATCAGACCAGCAGATGCTGGAAGTCCGACACGGGACTTAAAATAGGTGACGAAATACGGGGCATCTTAGCAGTTAGCCGCAGGGGTGGGGGGGGGGGGCGATAGATTTAGGTAGCATAACGGGTTAGCGTTTGGTTTTGAGGAGGAAGGTTAAGGATAGGCATCCCTAGGGGGGAAGGTTAGGGATAGGGTTAGGCACCACTGTGGGGGGTTAGGGATAGGCACTAAGGGGGAGGGTTAGGGATAGGCACTAAGGGGGAGGGTTAATTTTAGGCACAAAGGGGGGAGACTTAGGGGACGGTTAGTGTTAGGCTACAAGAAGGGAGGGTTAGGGGGAGAAGGGGGAGGGTAAGTATACTTACCCGACCCCTATCGGGGTACCAACCATCGGGATGCTGCAGTCGGTATTTTGACAGGAGGCATCCCGACTACCAGCATTACATACCGATTCCCTCTGAATAAGAGCAGCCTACATTTCTCTTTCATTAAAGCATAATCCACTCCAGAGCATGAAATGATATTTGCTGTTTTTGTTTCAGCTTGCAAGCCAGAGCCAGTGTGTCCTCAGCCAAAATGTCCTCCTCAGAAATGTCTTCCTCCACAAGGTAAAACAGGATCTAACATTTTCAAAATGCTATTTATATTTTATTTAAAAATATATATATTTTTTTTATAGAAATTAATTTCACCCCAGTTAAGTGTATGTTTATTATGCATTACAGCATTTTCCTTTTTATGCTCCTATGCTTTTTAAAACTTGTTGATTTAATTTGCACATTACTAGAAATAGTTAAGAAATAAGTACAGCCAGGGCCGTAGCTAGGGTAGTGCGGCCGGTGCCATCGCACAGGGCACCACAGGTCAGGGGGCGCTGGTTGGGCCTGTCAAATTTCTTTTTATTATCTTTCTTGCTTGTAGCTTCCTCTTATTTCATCCCCAGCATCTCCTGGCCTCCCCTATCTCTTCACTGGCCCTTCCGCATGAAACCATGGCCCTTTTTTGGGTCCATTATGTCCCTTTGAAAAATGAGGGGGGCCCCAATGCTCTTTCTGGCACAGGGCATCAAAACGTCTAGTTACGGCTCTGAGTACAGCACCCATTGGGGGACATTTTATAAAGCTGGTGTACATACAATGTAAGATTGGTGCTTTAACCCATATGTAGAACTTAGCATATGATGGTTGCTTCAGATGCAATACCTTTTTTATATAGTTTCCTGTGCACCATGTTTACAGTCGGACACAAACATATATATATATTTATATATACACAAGATAGATAGACAGACATCCACACTGGCACACATGCTATTGTATTTTAGTTTGTAATTGCACACAGTTATAAGACTTTAATTCCAGTTAAGTTCATTTTTATTGTGTATTTTGTTTAGAACAACATTTAGTACATAGGGATTTCCCACCAGTAGTAACCATCAAGATGCATGTGCAGTGCGTATTGGACACATGCTCAGATTGAAAACATTGGGCGTTTGCAACTGATGTTTTAATTCCGTCCACCTCTGAATCATGCCCAGTAACATGTACAGTATCATTGTAATGGTAGCCATGTTTACCACATAAATAAGTAGTATGGATGATTAAAAAAAAAATTGCAATGAGGAAGCAAATAAAAATATTACCAGTGTGTTTTTTGTAGTTTTACTACTATAGTTATTATTTCTTGTTCAGAAGCCATCCAATATATTTTTATAATCTGTTGGTGAATTTGTCATTACCAACTCTTGGGGTAAGGAATTTCACAGCTTTACCGTCCTTGTTCCATTAGCAAATGATGACCCCTTGTCTTTTGCATGGGCCTTCTTACAAGATTTTAGTTAGACAAATCTGTGTATTGATTGGCCTGGAATTTATTTATACATTATTAATAAGGTTGCCTCTAAGGTACTAATTTTCTAATATAGATAAACCTACTGTATGTTTTCTAACCTCTTATGGTCAAATGCATGACGTGTACAACTCTAATACTACTTATGCATTGTTGCATAACAACCATTGATGGCCACACTGACCTGGCTTACAATTTTCGGCTGCAACTACAGTAGACTGGCACATTATATATCTGCCAATGCCACAAATGTTCCGGCTTGTCCCTTACAATGTGTTTCTTTTATTTCCTGTAGAGCAGTGTAAGCCAGCTCCACAATGTCAGCAGAAGCATCACTAAAAATGAGTGAAGAAAATAATAATGGAAAACCTCAAGACAACTTTACAAGGATCATTATAGAAGTTGTTATACTATTTACCAATTGTACTTAGTGAATGAACTATTGGTTAAACAAGGTGATGGAGTAAATATAAAAAATAAAATTGAGAAAAAAAAACATACTTTTCTGGTTTATTGTTTTAAAGCCAATGACCATATCTACACCATGATACACAATAACCATGTTTTTCTCTGAATACAGCAAAACTACGTGTAACAAACATTAGGTAACATCAGGCAGCTATAATCTCATTAGGTTACATAGGAAAAGTATCTAATCAATACAGGGAAGAAAATCTTAATTGAAATCACTGGATAAAATGACTTCCATGGTGTGAATGGCCATGACTGGCTTCTAATAAAAATAAATAAGCCTTCACATTGCTCAGGGAACAGTAATGACTAGGACAATTGGACAACCTGCATCTGTAATGGTGTGAGGAGACACATTTCTAATTACGGAATGTAGTTACCATCTCAGCGACCGGGTTGCTGGAGCTCAGAACACCGGTGCTGTAATCCCAAAAGCAGTCGGAATCCCGGCTCCAGTATTCTGACCGTCGGCATCCCAATGGTAAGTATAGGGTTAGGGGGTGGGTTAGGTTTAGGGTTAGGGTTTAGTGATAGATATGAAGGGGAGGGTTAGGGTTTGGTTGTGGGAAAAGTGGGTTAGGGTTAGGGTACTTACTGTATGTTCAGGCACCGGGATTCTGACTGTTGGGATTCCGCTTGTCGATATTCTGACTGCCGACTGCCCGCATCCCGTACCCAACCCCTAATTACTACTGCTGTCCTAAATATAGGGAGAAATCATACATTCAAATCCTAAATTGATGATTATTTTCAGGGGCTTCACAAGTGGGCCATGTCTCCGTAGATGACTTTTGCCAAGAATCCTTTCATTATATTAAGAGATATGAATACAACAGTTGTTCAAGCAATGCAAACAGCAAGTCATTCTATTATAAAGGGAAAATATGTAGGACACTAAGGGGTCTATGTAGTAATCCTTGGAAAGAGTTAAGATGGATGGAGATAAAGAAGTACCAACTAATCAGCTCCTAACTGTCACGTAATAGGCTGTGTTTAAATAATTAGAGGTAGGAGCTGAGAAGTTGGTACTTCATCTCTCTCCACTTTATATCTCTCCAAGGCTTAGTACCAGGGGCGGATTGGGCATTACATTTTGCGGGGAAAATTCCAGTGGGCCGATTGGTTGTGGGGCCGCTTGTTACTTGAGGCCCCGCCCCCCGATTCGCGTCACTCAGCCGTCTCCTGTGTGTTTTACACAAGGAGCCCGGCTGCCTATCAGTACTGCCTCGCGAGAAGAGAGGCCAGCGGCCAGCAGCCTATGAAAGCCCCACAAAGTGTATAGTCAGCGTCAACAAGGAGGAGTGAGATGAAGTGGCGCGGGACCGCGGGTGACGGCGTGGCTGCAGTGAGGGTAAGTTGCGGCGGGGATGGTGGGCCGGTCAGAGCAGTCTGTCAGCCTGATCACATCCTCTCCACTCTCCCCTCCCCAGGCTGTGAAGTGTCTTGTTTAAGTTTCATTTCACAGCCTGGGGAGGGGGCAGAGTGGAGAGGAGACAATCGGGTTTGGCTGCAGTCTAGGGGGTGATAATCTGTCTGTGGAGGAGGGGGGGTCTGATATACTCGGGGTGGAGATGATGATCTGTCTGTGGGGAGGGGGGACTGCTGTATTAGGGGCGGGGGAGATGATGATCTGTCTGGGGGAGGGGGGGGTCTGCTATACTAAGGGCGCGGGAGATGATCTGTCTGTGGGAAGGGGGGTCTGCTATACTAGAGGAGGGGGAGATGATCTGTCTGGGTGAGGGGGGTCTGCTATACTAAGGGCTGGGGAGATGATCTGTGTGGGGATAGGGGTCTGCTAACTTAGGGGTGGGGGAGATGATCTGTCTGGACGAGTGGGAGTCTGCTATACTAAGGGCGGGGGAGATGATGATCTGTCTGGGGATGGGGGTCTGCTACATTAGGGGTGGGGGAGATGATCTGTCTGGGGAGGGGGAGTCTGCTATACTAAGGGCGGGGGAAATGATGATCTGTCTGTGGAGACAAGGGGGTTTGATCTGTCTGTGGGGAGGGGGGTATTCTGTGCTATGGGGAGATGATCTGTGTGTGAGAAAGAAGGGCTATTCTGTGCTAGGGCAGGAGGACGCCACTGAGGAGACGCAGGATGATGGTGCTCGGGAGACGAAGGAGGATGGCACTGTGGGTGGATGGTGCCGGAGAGAATTGGGGGTGGCACTGGAGAGGCGCAGGGTGATAGCGCTGAATAAACACACGAGAGGGGATAGGTTGGAGACACATCAAGGCGGTGGTGCTGGAAACACACATATAGGATGGTAGGAACGCTGATACTATTAGAAGAAAACACTGGGGCACAGTAGTCTTCAGTAAGACAACAATTCAAATGAAACCATATTCTGATGTAAATGGAGCCAAAGGAGCAAATATATTTTATTAATATAAAATTGTTTGATATGGGAAACCCACATTTATTATCTGGTTGAACCTCTGTTGCATGATAATAACATTGGTTTTATTGGGACACATACAGACGGCTTCCAGACCATGGGATCTCGTGCATGAATAGCATATACCAACTCAAGACACTGCCTGTCCAGGGAGGATCAATTGCTTCAGAGATTCCCCGTTGCAGAGAAATCATATAGATAAGAAAATACTCATTCACATGCTTGATGTTCTTTGTCACTAGAGAGAGGGACTGTGGGCCTCAGCTCCTGGAGCGGTAGGCATGCCCCCAGTATGACTATGACTGAAACAGGGGGAGTGGCTTGTGGGCATGGTGTTTCACATTAGGCCACACCCCTTTTCACGAGGCCACACCCAATTTTTCGGCGCGTGCCTTCGGCGCGCACAGCGAGGGCCGCTTTCACAGATTTTTCCAGGGCCACTTTCAATTCCCAATCCGCCCCTGATTAGTACATAGACCACTCTGGGGTCTATTCACTAAGCCTGGGAGAGAGATGAAATGGAGAAAGATAAGTCCCAGCCAATCAGCTCCTGTCAGTTTACAGGCTGTGTTTGAAAAATGACAGTTAGTAGCTGATTGGCTGGGGTTTAAATTAATTAAAAAACAATTCATTGGTGCAGCCCTGGGCTGAATAATTAATAATAATTGAATTAAAAAAGTAAAAAACAATTAATTGGGTGCAGCCCGGGCTGAATAATTAATACAAAGAAATTCATTTGTGCAGCCCCTGGCTGTAAAATTGATAATAAATTAATTAAAAAACAATTTATTGGGTGCAGCCCCTGGCTGTAAAATTGCTAAATTAATTTAAAAACATTTCATTGGGTGCAGCCCCTGGCTGAATATTTAATAAAAAGAAATTCATTAGTACAGCCCCTGGCTGTAAAATTTATAACACATTAATTTAAAAATAAATCATTGGTTCCTAAACCAACCATAACATTAATTTAAAATGTCAGGCAGCAATGCCCAAATCAGCACATAATGGAATGGAAAAAGGTGCAAGATGCAATAGTCCTTAGGTCCCTCCCACCCACCCTTATGTTGTATACGAAACAGGACAGTTTAACAAAAAAATCATTTCAGCGACAAGGACTGCAAATTGTGGCTGATATGATAGGTTTGTTTGGACCCCCATAAAACAAGCTGCCAATGTGCATTGGACATGGAAAAAAAATTATCCCATACACAAACTGGCTTTACATTATAAGTTGTCATCATCCTTGTCCTCGTCATCCCCATCAGTGTGTACATCCTCTTCTTCACACAATATTAATTTGTCCCCGCTGGATTCCATCATAGGCGCCTCTGTAATTTTTTGATGTAATTGTTGGTAGAGGTCTTCCTCGTGGAATTTGTAATTCATTTTAATGAACATCATCTTTTCAACATTTTGAGGAAGTAACCTCCTACGCCGATCACTGACAAAGTTGCCAGCTGCACTAAAAACTCGTTCGAAGTACACACTGGAGGGTGGACAACTTAAGTAATGCAAGGCCAGTTTGTGTATGGGACTCCAAATTGCCTCTTTTTCCTGCCAGGACTGTCTGACATGCCTATTAGGATGTTATCTCTGAAATAGTCCTCCACCATTCTGTGAATGGAGACTGTATCACACTTAGTTACGGTAGAAGACATGTTACTAGTAGGCAGTTCTCTCAGGCCCAACCAGATGTCATTTTTTGGAGAATGATCTGCATGACCAGCAGGAATTCTGTAATTAAAATTTAGTTTTTTCCTGGCAGCTGCAGAAAGGAGGAGATGATGGCATTTCACGTGCGGCTGCAGCTGACAATTTTTTTACCAACAGCTCTTTGCACAGTTTTAGATTTGGGTCTGTTGGAAAAATACTCACAAGGTAGGACTTAAACCTAGGATCCAGAATTGTCGCCAAAATATATTTTTCAGATTTCAATAGATTGACGACTCTTGGATCCTGGTGAAGTGAATCAGGGGCTCAATCCACCAGTCTGACATACTTTGCGTAATCACTCCGTTTCACCTTCTCCTTCAGTTTCTCCAGCTGTTTTTGCAAAAGTCTGATGAGGGGAATGACCTGACTCAAGCTGGCAGTGTCTCAACTAACTTCACATGTGGCAAGTTCAAAGGGTTTGAGAACCTTGCACAACACGGAAATTATTCTCCAATGCACTTGAGTAAGGTGTATTCCCCCTCCACGGCCTATATCATAATCCATTGTATAACCCTGGATGGCCTTTTGCTGAAGCATATAGAGGGTAGAATTCCACTGAGTTACTACCTTTTGCTTCATCTGATGGAAGGGCAAATTTAACAGTACCTGTTGGTCATGCAATCTTCGACAAGCGGTCGCCGAATGTCTAAAATGTCCGGATATTTTTTGGGCCACCGACAGCATCTCCTGCACGACCATGTCAGTTTTTAAAAAACGTTCCACCACCAAATTAATTGTGTGAGCAAAACATAGGACGTGTTGGAATTCACCCACATGTAATGCTCTCACAATATTGGTGGCATTGTCCGAAATCACAAATCCAGTGGAGAGTCCAAGTGGGGTAAGCCATTTAGCAGTGATTTCCCTGAGTTTTTCTAAGAGGTTCTCAGCGGTATGCCTCTTAGTGAAACCAGTTATACAAAGAGTAGCCTGCCTCTGTATCAGCTGTCTTTTGGTAGATGTTGCTGCTGCTGTTGTAGGCAATACACCTACCAAATGGGCTGTCGCAGTCATGTAATGCTTAGTTTGCCCTGACCCACTTGTCCACATATCAGTGGTCAAGTAGACAGTGGGTACAACGACATTTTTGAGGACATTAATACGTTTTTTTTTAATGTCCTTGTACAGACTTGGAATTGCTGTTTTAGCAAAGTGGAATCTAGAAGGCATCTGGTAGCGAGGACACAGGACCTTAGTTAACTGTTGAAAACCCACTGCAGTAATGGCGGATACTGGAAACACATGTAATACCAGCATAGCTGTTATGGCGTCAGTAATCTGCTGTGCAAATGGGTGATTGCTGCCATACTTGTTTGCCCTTGCAAACAATTGTTTAATAGTTATTTGTTTTTTTAGAGGATACTCTACAAGTAGTCTTCCTTCTGGTCCCCTTCTGGGATGAAGATCCACTCACAGCAACAGCAGCAGCAACAGGCGTAGTCGTCAAGGATCCTTCTGAGGAATCATGGATAGGAGAGGAGTCAATCATGCTTCGAATACCAACATTTGGATGCAGCAGGACTACTCCCGATGATGAATGAGGATGAAGATGATGCAGGTGTTGGTGTTGGAGATCGAACGCGCTTGGATCTCACAGAGAGGGAGCAGGTAGGTGACACTGGACTTTTTGAGTTTTGGAATTTGGCGACATACACTTTGATATTTGATTCATGAGCTCCAAGTGATGTAACAAGGAGGAGGTTCCTAGGTGGTTTAGGTCCCTCCCTCTACTCACTCTTGCATGGCAATGGTCACATATGGATTGACAACTGTTGTCCGGATCGGGGTGGAAATAATTCCACACGTGAGAAGTAGATTTTTTTGTCTTTTGTCCCAGCATGACAACTATGGGCTTTGTCTTTTTCAATCCATTGGCAACAGCTGTTGCCTTACTTACACAAAGGACATCCTCATCACCAACATCTTCATCATCAACATCCTCATCATCCTTAGCACCTTCAACTACCAAATTATCCTCCTCCTCCATGTGCAATTCCACAGATGTTGATTGCCCTTCCCCACATTTACAGAGGGCACACAAATGTTGGAACTTGGAGGATCCTCCAGTACACTAATATTTAGGTCTTACTCACACATGGCAACCGCAGACACACTTGCACTCTCCTCGGGGATTTGTGATTTAGATTTCTCAGGGCACACAGTTGTTTTTTCCGAAGGGCTATCAGAATCAGCAGTCTTCCTGAATAAAGGCCAAGGCCTTATCATTTCCTTGCCACTTTGTGTAGTGAATGGCATATTGCCAATTTTTTGTTTATCTAAAGGCAAATTTCCTTTACATTTTTTTTTCTTAACTTCAGTACAAGTAGCTTTACCATATTGATGGCGTGACTTAAGTCCTGGGGCATGGGCCTTCATAGAGGATGAGGAAGTTGACGGCCTTGCGCTGCTGGCGGCAGCTACAACATGTGGTTCTTGGCCTTGCTCTCCTGTCATGTGACAGCCCTCCATATTTTCTGCGGTCTTGAAGCAGTGTCACAAGCACCAATAGTGTAGCCAAGGTACGGTTACAAAATTCACACACGTGCAGTCGTGCACACACTCAAAAATACTAGACAAAAAAAAGACAATTGATTTTTATTTTTTTTCAGCTCCAGAACTTGAGCCGAGTGCACCGATTGATCATGACTGGAGTTAGGCAGCACTAGGTTGCAACTTGAGTTGCTGGCTGGATCTTGTGCAGTTAAGCCTAACACGCACACACACACACACACACACACACAGACAGTAAAGATAAAAAAAAAGACAATTGATTTTTATTTTTTTCAGCTGCAGAACTTGAGCCCAGAGCACAGATTGATCACATCTGGAGTTGGGCAGCACTAGGTTGCAACTTGCGTTGCTGGTTGGATCTTGTGCGTTTAAGTCTAACACGAACGAACAAACACAGACAGTAAAAGATTAAAAAAAAGACAATTGATTTTTATTTTTTTTCAGCTCCAGAACTTGAGCCCAGAGCACCGATTGATCACACCTGGAGTCGGGCAGCACTAGGTTGCAACTTGCGTTGCTGGCTGGATCTTGTGCATTTAAGCCTAACACAAATGCACACATAGAAAAATATTACACAAAAAGACACTTTTATTGTTTTTTTTTACTATGTTTTATTTATTTTTTTAGTCCAGAACTTGGGCCCAGATGGACGCAGTAGAGCGCAGATGTATTCTGCACCATCCCAGATGGACACAGCAGGCAGCACAGCCCAGAATGGATCAGCAGCACCAGCCCAGGACACAGCAGACAACACAGCACCACCAGCCCAGGACAGAGCAGACAGCACCAGCCCAGAATGGATCAGCAGCACCAGCCCAGGACACAGTAGACAGCACAGTGCCACCGGCCCAGGACACAGCAGACAGCAGACAGCACAACACCAAACAACACCAGCAACTCTCCCAGCCCTACACTACCTAACCTCCCTGTTCAGTCTCCACAGCCGGAGTGAAATGGTGTCCGCCGCGTGGTCCCTATATACTACATTGATCCACGAGATTTTCGACTCTATGGTTTTGCCTCAGTTTTGAGATCCGAGTCAGGCGGGAAACCCAGAGCCTGCTCGGATCCGACTCGGATCTGCTAAATTCGGGTGGGTTCGGATCTCTGAAATCCGAACCGGCTCATCTCTAGTACAAACACCATGATAAAGAAGCTTGATCTTCAAAACGCGTTGGTGGTTCAGGATAAGAATCCTCCTGTTATCACATCTCTACGCATACACTAGGAGCCTTTGCAATATGAGTGGATGACAGCGCTTAGTGTCTTGTATATTTTTCCTTTATCATTGTATAGTGAGGGGTGAGGTGACCTCTTTATATATGTTCTAGCTGCAGTCATCTCTTTTCTGAGTACATGTCATAGATTCGTTTTTTTAGCAAGCCATTCCATACCAGTTAGTAAGGTTAGACTAACCTATTACATAAATTGTGTGAATTCACTGTGCACGTGATGTGACTCAGAACCACCAAAAAGGGGAAAGGCAACACTCAGGATGGCAGCAAGCACTGTCCTGGACTTCTCATTGCACATTACTGCATCATCATTATTGAGTACTAAGCCAATGGGACCAAAGTATACATTAGCAGGTTGTAGAACAGGGTGTTGCAAGCTATACTCTAATATTGTAGATTGACAGAAATCTAGACAAATTATTACTTTTCTATAAATGTGTGGAGTTTGTATATTCTCCCTGTGCTTGCGTGGGTTTCCTCCGGGTGCTCCGGTTTCCTCCCACACTAAAAATATATACTGGTAGGTTAATTGGCTCCTAACAAAATTACCCCTGGTGTGTATGTTTGCATGTGATAGGGAATATAGATTGTAAGCTCCACTGGGGCAGGGCCTGATGTGAGTGGCCAAATATTCTCTGTAAAGCGCTGCGGAATATGTGCGCGCTATATAAATAACTGGTAATAAATAAATAAAATAAATTTTGTCTGCACTGTCAGAACAGTCTTTGAATGTGAATGCATTGCAGAGGACATAAATGTTTTCTGCTGTGCAATTATTATCACTATAATTATAAGTATGTGTTTATATAGAACCAGTGTACTCTGCAAAGTTTTAGAACTGCTCGCAGGATTGCAATCTATGGGAAAATAGGAGTGTGATGCACGAGATTTAGGGGAGAATTTACGAAGCAGCGGCTTCTATAAGCGGCTGCTTCCCGGCGGGTTGCAGGTACATAATTAAAAAGAGTCAGAGTAAAGCCTGGCATGTCTTACACTGACTCTGGGTGCTGTTTTAAATATGTACCTGCAACCCACTGGGAAGCAGCGGCTGCTTAGTAAATTTTCCCCTTAGTGTCACATATGCATTGTAGTGCAACTAAATTGCATTAGGAAAATATGCTTAGTGGGTCTGTTTGAGCTAATCACAAAACATTTTTTGACTAAACAAGGATTGTTGCAGTGGTGCTTAGAGCATCATATAACACACATGGAAATTGATACATTTTTATCTGAATTTATAAAAAAATATATAAAAATAAATATAAGTATAAACTTTAAGCTCCCTAGAGTAAAGTATAAATAATCACATTGCAAACAATGGCCCTCATTCAGAGCCGAACGCTCTGAGCAGAGCGCACGCTCTGAATGAGGGCCGGCCTCCATTTTCATGGAGCGTCCTCCTGGACGCTCGTATAGCTGTGTTTCACCACCCACAGGCTATACGAGCGTGCATTGTGATGGTCGCGATGGTCGGGACCATCGCGACCATCGAATTTGCGAGCCGGAGCCTGCGGTTGAGGTTTTCAACCGCAAGCTCCGGAGTGATTTTGGCTCTATCAGAGCCAAAATCACTCCCACTGACATCACTAGTGATGTCAGTGGGCCGGCTTCTGACGGGAGGCGGCCCACTGACATTGACAGCACTCCCCCTTTGATCGGACACAACGAGCGAAGGACTTTCCTTCGCTCGTCGCGTCTGGCGCATGCGCACGACAGAGCTCCCTCCGTCGTGCGCATGCTCAGTCCATAACATCGACCCACTTGCGAGCGGACAGCCGCTCGCGAGTGGGTCTGAATCAGGCCCAATATCAGTTCAGAGCAAATAGTGCACTTTTCAATTCAAACTAAAAGGAAATACAATCTTAATACTGTACTTGACAAAGTGTCTCTATCAGGATGTGGCCTGGGATCGGCCGCTACTCATCTCCACGCCGGAGTCCTTGGGCTTAGGTGTTCGGTCGCTGGGAGTGGAGGTGCGTGGTGGCTGAGTATTCTCCCCGGGATCTGCTAGGACTTCCGTGCATGCGTCCTGGTTCCCGGGGTGCCGGGCATATACGCAGCCATGTTGGTCCATATAACCTGACTAGTTCCTCCCAATGGTAGTCCTGCGGTCACTCAGCTGATCCCCTGATCCAATGACCAGCTACCTAGGGGTATTTAGTTTGACTCCAGGAACAGGAAATTGCTATTCAACTTTGTTGTTCCAGTGACTGTGATACTCACCAGTGTTTCTCCATGTAAAATCTTCAGTGTGTTGCTTCAGCCTTTTCGCTGTCCTCCAGTGTTATTTGTATCAGCTCCCATGCTGTCTCCCAGTGTGTCACTTCAGTTCTCTCACTTAGCACATAGTAGAGATAAAGATTTGGGGAATATTTTGACAGAAATAAACAGATTTATGTTGGAGCAATTATGTTAATCTCTTTGCATGCAGGGCCATAACTAGCGGTCTGCAAGCGGTGGCATCACCCAGAGAGCAGACAGGGTCGGCAACAGAAATTATGGGGCCCGGTACACCCATTTTTTAGGGACCCCCCATCTCCAGATCCGTGGCAAGTACAGGCCAGTCACGTGAGAGTCTGCAATGAGGAAACTTTAAAGAAATGTTTTCTCCCTGGACAGATGGTGACTTCAGTCAGTATTCACTATTCATGTAAGAGATCACATGGTCTGGAAGAAGCCTAGCAGCCTGTTTCCGCAGGTTTATAACCAATGTCATCATCATTCAACCAGGTAAGACATAGTACCAGAAGTTTTGGTGCAGGGCAAAATGTGAACTGATCAAACAACTTTTATATTATTAAACTGTATTTGATAACTTTGTACCATTTCAATCAGTAATGTTTCTTTAGAATGAAGATTACTGTCCGTAAATCTTTTCCTTTTAATCTTGCAGGTTGTGGATAATCTCCAGCCACTGCCCCCGCCCAGTTCTCTTCAGCCTCATCCAGTGTCTCTCCAGTCCCACTGTGTCTCTCCAGCCTCATTCCCCTGCGTCTCTCCAGCTTGCTTCTGTATCTCCATCCCTAGCCCCCTTTTGTTTCTCCATCCTGAGACACTCTCCTGTTCCTCCAGCCCCAGAGTGACCCTCAAGCCATCACACTTACCTTCTGCTGTGATTTCTGGTGTCCGCTGTGGCTCATCTACTTGGTTCTTCAGAGGTGCGGTGCACGCAGTAGCGTAACTAGGGTCTTCAGAACCCAGAGCAAATTTAAGATTAGGGCCCCACCACCACCACACAGCAAGACATATTTATGCGCACCAGATGAGCGTGCCAAAAGATGGGCGTGGCCAATACCTGAATGGGCGTGGCTACTTAAACTGGGGCGTGCCATCATGGCACACCACCCATTTCTTGTCAGTCTGGGAACATTCCTTTCCATTCCATATGCATCTTACCTCTATGGTGGTTTCTCACAATGTGGAACCTCTGAAGAAATACATCCTCCCTGGGATGACAGCGTCTTCAGTTGGTATTCATTATTCATGTAGGACACATCATCCGGAAGATGCCTTTTTGTGTAGGAATATTAACAAGGTCATCATCTTACAACAGCGGTTCAACCAGACTCATTCTCCCTGTGTAACTTCCTGCCCCCTGCGTTGCTCAGCCACACCATCATCACACTGCATTGTCTCTTAGCCACACCATCATCTCCTCCTGCATCTCTCAGCCACACCATCATCACACTGCATCGTCTCTTAGCCACACCATCATCTCCCCCTGTGTTTCTCAGCCACACAATCATATACCCCTGCATCTCTCAGCACACCATCCTCTCATGGCATCATCTTAGCCACACTATAATCTCCACCCTGCATCTCTCAGCATGCCACCATCTCTCCCCTATGTCTCTTAGCCACACCATCATCAACCCCCTGCATCTCTCAGCACACCATCATCTCACTGCATCGTCTTAGCCTCACCATCATCTCACTGCAGCATCTCTTCTTAACCACACCATTGCCTCCTCCCACGTTGTCTCTCAACACAGACACAGATACATATACACTGACATAGATACAGAGACATATACACACACTGCCATAGATACCCACTGACACATACACACATACACCATGACACATATACACATACACCATGACACATATACACATACACCATGGCACATATAAACATACACACACACTGACACATATACACACAGACATATATACACACACACACTGACACATATACATGCATACATACATACATACATATACAGACACACACACTTAAAGCCTATACATACACACTCACTTACACACACACTGAAAGATTATACAGGCATACACATACACACACTGAAAGCCTATACAGACATAGACTTACACACATACTGAAAGCCTATACAGACGCACACTTACACACACACTGAAAGCCTATACAGATGAACACTTACACACACACAAAGCCAATACAGACACACACTTACACACACAGCCTATACAGATGCACACTTACACACACACACACACACACACACACTGAAAGCCAATACAGATGCACACTTACACACACACTGAAAGCCTATAGACACACACTCATGGGCCAAATACCTTAGCGATGGATTGCCACGATCCTGCGATGCTGCAACCCAGCATTGCAGGATCGCAGAAATCCAACATGTTGGATTTCAGCGATTTGATGATCGCAATCAAAAAATAATCGCAATTGTCAAATTGCCAACATTTAACATTACAAATGTCTGTGATCCAGTGATGGATCACAGAACATCAGTGGTGGGAGGTTGGCATTTCCCATCGCATCACCGGATCATGACAACCAGTCGCTGATGTATGGGCATCTTTACACACACTGAAAGCCTAAACAGATGCACAATTACACACACATTAAAAGGCTATACAGACACAAACTAACACACACGGTGAAACCCTATACAGACACACAAAGCCTATGCAGATACACACTTACACACACACTGAAAGCCTATACAGACACACACTTACACACACACAAAGCCTATACAGACACACACACACACAAAGACTATATAGACACACACTTACACACACACACTGAAAGCCAATACAGACACACACTTACACACACAATGAAAGCCTATACAGACACACACTTACACACACACACTGAAAGCCTATACAGACACAAACTTGCACACAAACTGAAAGCCTATACAGACACACACTTACACACACACTGAAAGCATATACAGACACACACTTACACATACACAAAGCCTATATAGACACACACACAAAAACTATATAGACACACACTTACACACACACTGAAAGCCAATACAGACACACACTTACACACACAATGAAAGCCTATACAGACACACACTTACACACACAATGAAAGCCTATACAGACACACACTTACACACACACTGAAAGCCTAGACAGACACACACTTACACACACACACTGAAAGCCTATACAGACACAAACTTGCACACACTGAAAGCCTATACAGACACACACTTACACACACACTGAAAGCATATACAGACACACATTTACACATACACATAAAGCCTATACAGACACATACACTGAAAACCTATACAGACACACACTTATATCACACAAATGCAGCCAGCAGCCCCCAACATAAAATAATTAACACCCCCTCCCCTCCTGCGGCAGCTTAGCCATCCAATCCCCTCCCTTCCCCACAGCAGTTTAGTCATCCCCCCTGCAGCAGTTTAGCCATGCAATATCCCCCCTGCAGCAGTTTAACCATCCAATACCCCCCCCGCGGCACCTAGCCAACCAGTACCATCCCCGCACCACGGCTGTAAAGCCATCCACCCCCGACCCCCTCCCCAATAGCTTACCTGCAGTGAGCAGAGACTGAGAGCGCCAGGGAGGGAAGAATCACTCCTCACCCGGCACAGAAGGCAGCTCTAGTCCATGTCAGGAGGAAGATAGAGCTTGGTAGGAAGGCTAGAGGGGCTGCGAGCTGCAGCTCCCTCTACAGCACCAGGCTAGCAGGCACACTTACCTACTCATTAAAGGGCAGATTCAGGACACAATGGTGGTGGGGGGCGGGCGGGTACGATTTCCTGGCCAGCGGCACCCCGCTCTGCAGGCTTGCCATGGTGCCCAGGGCACATGCCCCGCTCAAACCCCCTAGTTGCGCCACTGGGTGCACGTGACTTCATGATGTCAATTGCGCTGTGCCAACACACAAAAAAACTTTATTACAAGCTACAGTGGCTCCCCGGAAAAACCCTGAGCTGTTGCTTGTGCTGCTGCTGTAGTGATCAGCAGGGCACAGGCATGTACAGTGTTTGTACTTGCCTGCACCCTGCTGATCACTGCAGTAGCAGCACAGGCAGCGGTTACAGCTAGGTTTGTCTGTGGGCCCTTCTGGGGTCCCCTAGAACCTCAGGACCTGGTACAGATGTGCCCCTAGTGTCCCCCCCATTGTTGGGCCTGGGCGCAGGGTCCTGTGGGCGCTACCATTGCATCCTTGTGGCACCTGCATTTGGCTTGCAGAGCCGACCTTAGTGCCCCCTGGAGGGGCTCCGGACATGCACCCTGCAGTCTGTAGTGCTTTCCAGGAGCATACTTAGACAGTGCTCTACTTTCTAGTGCCAATAGTCCCTTCCCCTCATGATGTCACGGGCTAGGGAGTAGGTCACCACATTTTGGCATAAAGCCCTGCTCTGGCCCAGTTTGTATATTAGTAGAAGTATTTTATTTTGGATTCTGTAAAGTAAGGCAACCAATCTAAGGACTGGCAGAGCTGAGTAGCAGTGAGTTATTTGGTTAAAAATTTTTTATCTACACTCTAGAAGTAATTGAATTAGCCGTGGGACTTATTGAAGGGTTTTAGCTCCTGAGTCAAGTGCCCAGAGCTACTGTATTCATTTCTATCCTGCGGCTAACATGTGGTGATGCATAGATTCTGATTTAAGTGTCCTGATCTATGCAACTACAGTGCACAGTAAGCCCAGAGTTCTTACGAGGGTTAACATACCCCACTGTACTAGCCATGCATGGGGATACCCTTTCCCTCCCCAATCCTGATCTCTGTGTAAGATTCAAGCAAGTCTACATAAATACAAATGCATGCAGTTTATTTTCTGGGTATATGTTCAACCAATTTCGATATTTTACCTAACACAACTTAGTGTAAATTTAACTAAAGATCAATTCCTATGTCACTGCAATATCAGTCTCCAGGCAAAATGTACAGTGTAGCTCCATACTTCTTATCTTAAAAATGTGGTTAAGGGATCTTTAAAAAGCAGAGCAATATGTAATCTTGGTAGCAGATGTGACAATTTAATAAACTTTCCATCATTTACTGTAGGTCAAACAATTGTGTTAATGCAGACAAAGCAGTGCTTATTAATCCATAATCAATGTCCTCCAACAGGTCTAAGAAACTGGTTGTGAATGATTTACATGGGGTCAAATGCCGAGTGAACTACATGCGGCTCCTTTTATTTGGTCCAATTATCTGGTTGTGCCAAATATTTCTAACTATGTGTATAGTAAATTGGTCATAGATCTGGTCAATGGCTAATTTGAAAAATAATGCTTGTTGATAACTTAAAAAAGATTGTGCACAAAGTAAACTAGAAACATAAATGAATCCCTCTAAATATTCCACTCCTCTCTGTAGCAGAATGATAGTTTAACGTTGCCCTATCATTCCCACAACAAAATGACTGTGGGCAGTACACTTTTTACCTCTTTGTGTTCCCCGGTCTCCCCCTGTTCAATGTGACATGGGCATATTCAAATAAAGCTAAAAATGCCGTAAGGCCCAAAGTAGATACCCCAGGATTGGCTATAAGGTGACCAGTATTGTATTGTGTTGTGTTTCCTGTGTGTTATGTTACAACTGTTACAGTTTGATTGTTTTAATCCCTTTAAATAAAAGCACTACAACTATGTGGGTTGTATTTAAGAAACTTTAATTGATTCACTTCAAAACAATCAATAAACAGATATTTGAACTAGGGATGTGCAGGCTCGGATAGGTTCGAGTTTGCACGTCGAGTACGGATTTTTCCTTCCAGAAAAATGGAGCTCAGAAAGAGGCAAAACGTCATCTTGCATGGACAAACATCTTCATTCCTGTCCGTGAGTCTTTTCCTCTTAATCCTGCAGGTTGTAGATAATCTCCAACCATTCCCCCCACCCAGTTCTCTTCAGCCTCATCCCACCTTGTGTCTCTCCAGTCCCACGGTGTCTCTCCAGCCTCATTCCCCTGTGTCTCACCAGCTCACTTCTGTCTCTCCAGCTCTAGCCCCCTTCTGTCTCTCCATCCCGAGACACTTACCTGTTCCTCCAGTCCCAGAGTGTCCCTCAAGCCATCACCTTCTTCTATGTCTTCTGGTGGCCACTGTGGCTCCTCTGCTCCGTCTTTCAGAGGTGCAGTGCACGTGACATCATGATGTTACTTGCGCTGTGCCGCAACACGCAAAAAAACTTTATTACAAGCTACATTACAGGTTAGGGAGTAGGTCAGCACATTTCGGCATAAAGCCCTGCTCCCGCCCTGTTTGTATATTAGTAGAAATATTTGATTTTGGATTCTGTAAAGTAAGGCAACCAATCTAAGGACTGGCAGAGCTGAGTAGCAGTAGGCTATTTGGTTAAAAAAAAAGTATCTACACTCTGGAAGTAATTGAATTAGCCGTGGGACTTATTGAAGGGTTTTAGCACCTGAGTCAAGTGCCCGGCGTTACTGTGTTCAATTCTATCCTGCGGCTAACATGTGGTGATGCATAGATTCTGATTTAAGTGTCCTGATCTATGCAACTACAGTGCACAGTAAGCCCAGAGTAATTACGAGGGTGAACATACCCCACTGTACTAGCCATGCATGGGGATACCCTTTCCCTCCCCAATCCTGATCTCTGATCGCAAGTGTCAGATTCAAGCAAATCTACATAAACACAAATGCGTGCAGCTTATTTTCTGGGCATATGTACAAACAATTTGGATATTTTACCTAACACAACTTTTAGTGTAAATTTAACTAAAGATCAATTCCTATGTCACTGCAATATCAGTCTCCAGGCTAAACTGTAGCTCCATACTTCTTATCTTAAAAATTTGGTTAAGGGATCTTTAAAAAGCAGAGCAATATGTAATCAATTTAATCAACTTTCCATCATTTAGACCAAACAATTGTGTCAATGCAGACAAATCAATTATTATTAATCCATAATCAATTTCCTCCAACAGGTCTAAAAATGTGGTTGGTGAATGATTTACATGGGGTCTTCTGCCGAGTGGACTACATGCGGCTCCTTTTATTTGGTCCAAGTATCTGGTTGTGCCAAATATTTCTAACTATGTGTATAGTAAATTGGTCATAGATCTGGTCAAAGGATAATCTGAAATATAATGCTTGTTGGTAATTTAAAAAAGATTGTGCACAAAGTAAACTAGAAACATAAATGAATCCCTCTAAATATTCCACTCATCTCTGTAGCAGAATGATAGTTTAATATTGCCCTATCATTCCCACAACACAATGACTGTGGGCAATACACTTTTTACCTCTTTGTGTTCCCCGGTCTCCCCATGTTCAATGTGACATGGGCATATTTATATAAAGCTAAAAATGCCGTAAGGTCCAAAGTTGATACCCCAGGATTGGCTATAAGGTGACCAGTATTGTATTGTGTTGTGCTTCCTGTGTGTTATGTTACAACTGTTACAGTTTGATTGTTTTAACCCCTTTAAATAAAAGCACTACAACTATGTGGGTTGTATTTTAGAAACTTTAATTGATTCACTTAAATACAATCAATAAACAGATATTTGAGCAATCACATAATTACGTACGTAAAGTGGACGTGGGTTCTCGATCTCTCTATTTCTTCACACATTTCTGGTCTTGGTGTGTTTGACATGTCTCTAAAGAAAATAAAAGACACACATTGTAATTTGCCAGCCTGAATCCTCAGACTGTGCTGGTATAACAAGGCGTTTGTCACACGTTGCAGTTTTGGTTGTTCAATTTGACCAACATTAATAATGATTATACTATATGTGGCCACCAAACAATGATTATACCTTATCAAAATCAGATCCTGCTTGTCCCCATGTAACAAGGCAATCATAATGTGACTACATACTGGTGTAATTGCTCACTGATTGTGCTGGTCACTTGTGTACCACACTGAGTGCAGGGAGGTGAGCACATACCAATATTATGCATCTCTTATGTCTGTATTTTTTGTGTATTGTTGACTTACTCCTGGTCAGGTGGAATGGGGACAGAGAGGGAGGGGGCGAGCATAGGCCAAGTACATTAAGGACAAGTTTACTAAGTGTTGCTTAATTAGACATGGATGCATCTGCAGGTATACCTATTAGGAAGCATATCTCTTGTGAGCACTATAGGGCTGGTGAAATAATATGCCATGATGATGCCGACTATCAGTAGCACTATCTACCCGCATGGCACTCCCAGCCAAAAGTTGTTAATCCTGCTTACAGCAATTGACATTGACTAGGTATACATACTCTATAAGGTGATACTATACTCTTACTGGGAATTTATATCTCAGTAAGGGGTCTATTCATTATTGCTTCATTTCTACAAAAGCAGGTGAAAAGTAACATTTGCAGCCGCAATTGTGGAAATTAAATTATCGGGCCATTCATCAAGAAGGTAAAGCAGGAAATATCACAGATATGTCCTGCTTACCTTTCTCTTGCGGAATGGCCCACTGTCCCCATATACTAGTATCACAGATATCTCCTACTTACCTTTTTCTTGTGGAATGGCCCGCTGTCCTCATACACTAGTATCACAGATATCTCCTGCTTACCTTTGTCTTGCGGAATGGCCCGCTGTCCCCATACACTAGTATGGGGACAGAATCCATCAAGCTCCAAAAATACAATATTTTCGGAGCTTGATTGAGGGAGCAGTCACCATTTTCAGATGGCGAGTGCTCCCACTACCAGTTCCTTCCCTATGGGAGGAGTCCCGGGTCGCGAAAAGGGATCCTTTCACGTCCCTATCCCCTGTCGGGGCTCTTGTGAGCATGCGTGACCTGTAGGAGGAGTCCTAAACGACCAGTGAAGCTGCTTGCAGAGAGAATGATGAATTGCTCCAGCGCTCACGGCGAGTTAGTATGTTAGTTATCCGGGTCATTCAGACCCCGATAATTAACATAATGATTAGACTCCTTATTTACAATGTGAAGAAGACATGGAAATTACCATGATTTGCTGAGAATCACGTCATAACGTCCCTGTACTGCCAATTTCAATAGGGTGTGATGCTGGAGCATGACCCTCTCTCCCTGGAGTCCGGGGAACTTCCCTAAAATCTGTAGTCTCCGGACACTCCAGGAGAGTGGACAAGTATGGAGAACACTGCCAGTAATTATCAGCTCATGGTGACAGTTTATGTAAAAAATGAAATTCCCACAAATCTGCCCAATGTTTTAAAGTGGCAATCATTTAAAAGGCAAAGCCAGGTTGTGCCTTTTAAATGATTGCCACTTTAAAGCAATGGGCAGACTCATCGGGCTCTTAACCGATGCCCAAAACTTGCAAGCTACAGTGTTACATTTACCTCTATGTCTAAATTCTGCACAGAGAGTATTAACAACAGCACCAAATGGAGGTAATAAGAACTTACACAGAGCAGAACGTAATAACAGGACAACTACAGAGAACTATCATAGGGGCATTGGATGCAGCTGCTGTTGGGTGCCTGCCACTCCTGTACCAGCTCCAAGTATATAATACAGTATATATGGTGTTCACCACTGGGTAGTAGTACATAGGGATCCATACAAAATGTTGCTAAGGTACACTCCTGGGAATAGCTCAATTAAAAATATCTAACAGCAGAAAATATTTATTTTTCATTAAATTAACTACATTTTAAAATATATACTTGAATAACAGGTCAAATAGTACAAAATTAGCAGCACTGTGCAGACATACCCAACCTGTAATCAAAATATTGAACAACATACACGTATAGAAATAAAAGACTACAATGAAAAGCTAATGAACCCTGAGGTGAAGTATCTTCATATACAGACACAATGCCACATGCCAGATAAAATGCAAACAGTACAATATAGAGGATTTCATGTTGGATTTTACCTTGTGGCAGAGGACATTTTGGTTCAGGACACACCCGCTCTGGTTTGCAAGCTGACACAAAGTAAACATAAAAACATTATTACAGGAATATACAGTACGTTGGTACCACTTTAGCAATAAAACAAATGAGAGAGTACCGTAAAGCTTTCAATGACTTACATCATACTTACACTTGCTATCACTTATGTTGTACTGTCGCCACTATGGGATGTAGTTAGGAGACCGGACAAGATGCCGCCAGTCAAAATCCTGACACCGTAAGCCTGACACAGGACTAAAGATAGGCGTCGAAATACAGACGCCTATCTTAATCACGATGCCTGAATCTAGACAGACGCCATCCCTAACGAAGGCAACCTGGGCGTCTTAGCTGTTAGCCACAAGGGGGATTGTTAGGTTTAGGCAGCATAGCAGGGTTAGGGTTAGGATTTCGGGGGGAGAGGTTAGGGTAGGGTTACGCACCCCTGGGGGGTTAGGGTTAGACACTAACAGGGCAATTCAATTTGGAGCGAAAAGTCAGTTTTGCCATAATTGCGCACCGATGACGTCATTTTCGCTGGTTTTGGTTTTACACCGTATTCAATTTCAAAGACTTTTCGCAGGTTCGAAAAGTCTTTGAGAAAAAATGGGGATAACTTTTCACCACTGAATAGGTGGCGAAAAAAAAGTGCAGAATTGGGGTTTAGGGGTGCAGACTTAAAAAAAATAGCCTGCATCCCTGGGAATGTCATTTTAAAATAAACTGTGTCAAAATAAGTTTTCCAAAAATAGGGACACCTCAAAAATTTATTTAAAATTTGGGGTGACAAAAAAAAAAGGGAATTTTTTTTTTTAAATAGGGAAATAGGTTCAGGGCTATTCTGCAAATATGCAGCAGGTGTATTCTAGAATAGGTTATTAGCGCTCAGGTGCATATTTTCAGAATTTTTAAATAAAGACTTTAGGGACTTAAAAATATGCTAGTACCCATTTTCATGTACCCCAAATTTGATGGGACCACTTAAAAAACGAAAAAAAAAATCCTAAGTGCTCTTCTGCATCACTTCTTCAATGTCGGGAAAAAAAACTCCTGCAGCCGTTATTTAAAACCCCGACTTTCATTTGCAGGCTAAAACGGGGGTACCCATAGTGATCCCCCATGTTTTTACAGTTTTAGGGAGGTCCTACAATTTATTCCAGGTAAATTTAGTTTTTTTTCGCCGCTCCTACATCGCCGGGTCCCGTTTTCGTAGCTTTCAAATTGAATACGGGGATAAAGCGGGCGCGCGCCCGAAACTTTATCCCAGGAAAATCTCCGATGTGGAGCAAAAAGTCCAGCACAGACTTTTCACACCCATATTGAATACCCCAGTAAGAGTGGACAGTTAGGTTTAGGCACGAAGTGGGAAGACTTAGGTTTAGGCACTATCGGAGAGGGCTAGGGTTAGGGTGCAGGGTGGGAAGGGTTAGGGTTTGGCTACAAGAAGTATGTGTTAGGGGGAGAAGGGGGGAGGGTTAGTATACTTACTCAACCCCTGTTGGGATACTGACCATCGGGATGGCGTTGTCGGTATTTTGACAGGAAGCACCCTGACTGCCGGTATTAAAAGTTCTACAGTATGTCAATATCTGGCAAAAGGTTTAATAACTGAGTGACATTGCTCAGAAGTTCTATAACGCATCTGGTATAACTGCACACAGTGGCAACAATGGATGAGATACGTCAACTCCTATTTTACTTCTTGGAACAGCATATATTGGTGCAGGATATTATAGGGGGATTTACGTAATCAAAAAAGGTCTATAGTGCTACAAGGTATAATATATTATATGGCTTTTATTAATAATAGTCTGTGCCAAATAAGCTAAATGGCCACCGTTTTGTTTGCATAAACTGTATTTTGAATTCAATCATTATAGGGTTGGCATGGATGAAAACTTCACAGAGGGGTGGCAATTGGTCTGGGATGCCTAATGGAGTGGTTGGGGTCCTGGTAGGACTTTACGGCGGAGTGCGCCGGACAGAACTTTGACCCAGGGAGTCTGTTCTGGGCCTTCCTTTGGATGACAATACATGATAAAACTTAATAGCTTGAAGATATAAACCCGGGCAAATCTGGGTACTTCAGCTAGTTATTACGAATAACCTAGTACTTTTTTTTTATCACTTTTCTATTATTGTTTGTTGTTATGTCTATAGTTTATTTGTGATTACATTTCGATGTTATAAGGAATACAGAAATTATCCTCTGTTTTCCTAATTAACACACTATTGCACTTTAAAGCTGGGAACACATTAGACAATTTTTTCAATAATTTGGCCAATTCAGACGGATCAGAATGATAATTTGTTAAAAATTGTATAGTGTGTAGTCACTATGACGGCTGTTGTACGCTCCCATTTGGTTGTTAGCCACATGTCCTTACATGCAGCTCAACCTGACGAAGTGGCTGACGACCCCATTGAGTGGGATGTGGTAGGGGGCGACATAACGGGTGCTCGGGCATCGGATCATCTAGTGTATACTGGCCGCCCAATATGTTGGCCCATCGCCGCGTGGTCGCCAGTTGCTTCGCTGGGTACACACATCATCTAATGTGTATCCAGCTTTAGTTTTGCACATGTGCTTTGTACGTCAGTTTTAATGAGACCTTTTCATCTAATAAAAGTTATGTTTTTGAAAAAATCCTATTGGTATGTTGTTCTCAACAGAGCCCTCCCTATAGATTCCCTTTTTCTTCTTACAAGTGAATACTAGAGTAATTTATCCTACATTCTTTAGCTATACTAATATAATAAGAATGTTGTATCTGTCTGTTTGTTCCAAGTTGGTGCCAAAACTACTGAACCGATTTTCATACACTATAGGACAAAGATAAAGACCAACATAACTATCATGATGGGGGTAAGATCCCTTTGTTATAGAGGTTTGGTGGTGCTCCCCAGGAATAATAATACTTAAATTAGACAGGGTTCCATCTTATATAGTAAGATAGAGAAGAAAACTCCTTGTTTGGGGCACTCTTGTTTTATATATATATATATATATATATATATATATACAACATACACGAGCGGTTTTCTCACTCCTCATCACATCCTTTATAAGGTAAGACACACAATTCACTTGTTCTCACTCACCTTGACAAAGGGGCTACGGGCTCTGAAACGTTGGATTTATGCAGTGATTTTTACTGAATACACTTGATTGGATTTTTCTAAGACCTTGAGTGCCGCTGTCCTTTCTTTGCAATTCTATATATATATATATATATATATATATATATATATACACACAATGCATCTGGAAACGCTCCACTTTTTCCACATTTTGTTATGTTACAGCCTTATTCCAAAATGAAATAAATTTTTTTTTGTCCTCAAAATTCTACACACAATATTCCATAATGACAAGGTGTAAAAAGTTTTTTTTAGATTTTTGCAAATTTAATAAAAAAAAAAAAAAAAGAAAAGTAATCACATGTACATAAGTATTCCCGGCCTTTGCCATGAAGCTCAAAATTAAGCTCAGGTACATCCTGTTTCCACTCATCATCCTTGAGATGTTCCTACAGCTTAATTGGAGTCCACCTGTGATAAATTCAGTTGATTGGACATGATTTTCAAAGGCATATACCTGTCTTTATAAGGTCCCACACTTGACAGTGCATGTCAGAGCACAAACCAAGCATGAAGTCCAATGAATTGTCTGTAGACCTCCGAGACAGGATTGTCTCGAGGCACAAATCTGGGGAAGGGTGCAGAAAAATATCTGCTGCTTTGAAGGTCCCAATGCACACAGTGGCCTCCATCATCCGTAAATGGAAGAAGTTCGAAACCACCAGGACTCTTCCTAGAGTTGGCCGGCCATCTAAACTGAGGGATCGGGGGAGAAGAGCCCTAGTCAGGGAGGTGACCATGAACCCAATGGTCACTCTATTAGAGCTACAGCAGTCCTCTGCGAAGAGAGGAGAACCTTCCAGAAGGACAATCATCTCTGCAGCAATCCACCAATCAGGCCAGTATAGTAGAGTGGCCAGACGGAAGCCACTCCTTAGTAAAAAGCACATGACAGGCTACCTGGAGTTTGCCAAAATGCACCTGAAGGACTCTCAGACCTGAGAGACAAAGATTGAACTCTCTGGCGTGAATGCCAGGCGTTATGTTTGGAGGAAACCAGTCACCGCTCATCACAAGGCCAATACCATCCCTACAGTGAAGCATGCTGGTGGCAGCAACATGCTGTGGGGATGTTTTTCAGCTGCAGGAACTGGGAGACTAGTCAGGATAGAGGGAAAGATGAATGCAGCAATGTACACAGACATCCTGGATGAAAACCTGCTCCAGAGCACTCTTGACCTCAGACTGGGGCGACGGATCATCTTTTCAGCAGGACAAGGACCCTAAGCACACAGCCAAGATATCAAAGGAGTGGCTTCAGGACAACTCTGTGAATGTCCTTGAGTGGCCCAGCCAGAGCCCAGACTTGAATCCAATTGAACATGTCTGGAGAGATCTGAAAATGGCTGTGCACTGACGCTTCTCATCCAACTTGATGTAGCTTGAGAGGTGCTGCAAAGAGGAATGGGCGAAACTGCCCAAAAATAGGTGTGGCAAGCTTGTGGCATCATATTCAAGAAGACTTGAGGCTGTAATTGCTGCCAAAGGTGCATCAACAAAGTATTGAGCAAAGGTTTCAAATACTTACGTACAATTGATTTCTTAGTGTTTTTTTTTATTTAAATTTGCAAAAATCACAAAAAAACTTTTTACACATTGTCATTATGAGGTATTGTGTGTAGAAGTTTGAGGACAATAATGTATTTATTCCATTTTGGAATAAGGCTGTAACATAAAATGTGGAAAAAGTGAAGCGTTGTGAATACTTTCCGGATGCACTGTAATAATTTACAACATTAAAATATAAAACATAACTTTTGTTTATATACACATAAAAATGGAAAGAAAAAAAAAAGATATTGTCTTGAACTATTCAATTTGTTATTTTCACTCATGTCTGGTGATGCTGATGCTGATGCTGACATTGTGGCTTACATGGCTTTGCAGAAAATAAAAGACACATTGTAAGTGATTGGCTGATTTGCAGATATACAGTAGGGAAAGTACGGTTTGCCACCTGGCAGAGGTCAAGCATCTGAAACGCCACATTAGTATTATTTGGTTATCCACAGAGGAGACTAACTAGCTCATTGACCTTGTTGTGGCAAACATATACCATAGCTTTGTCTGACAAACATTTAAAACAAAAGCCCATACAAAGAATAATGCGTCATCAATTACAAAAGGAGCAAGGATGGTTTGACAAATATATATATAGAATGTCTGTGATTGTGAACCTAATGTCATAACTTATGCACCCAAATAGATATTTTCTTTTACTTTAATCAAATATATATATATAGTATTTATATATAGTATTTAGAAAGGAAGGCACTCAAATCAAACTTCTCTTACGCAAAATACATTTAGGTCCAGGACAGGTTCAGGAATTCCCATCCTGATTATGACATAGTTAACGAGAGGTTCAGAAACAGCGATTCTGCTTGGTCCTGCAGAAAAATAGAACTTATAATAGGCATTTTGAATACCTCACTATAGTCCTATTAAGTTTTGATTTAAAATAACAAATACACCCTAATGCTTGCAAGACCTTTCTTTTAAATTAACTGAACAATGTTTGCCAAATTTTCAATAACCTATACAAATGCAAAGAACAGAAACTTAAAGTTACAGTTATAGTGCAGGACAAAACTTAACTAGGGTCCAATGAAAACCATGAATGCAGTGTATGCCTTGTCAGTGTTCTTTTCAATGCATAGTCTCCCAAAGACAGTAGTAATGTTGGCTTTCTACAGGGTTGGGTACGGAATGCCAGGGTTCACTATCCCGGTGGTCCGAATCCAGATACCAGTATCCCAACAGGGTTAGGATACCGACACCTGTAAGCAAGGCCGCCATCAGTGGGGGACTGCCAGGCTTATAGTCCCTGGCCCGGAGAGAGAGGGGCCCAGATGTCAGTGGTGTGGATTAATTATTAATATACTGGCAGCCAGGGAGAAGAAAGCCTAAACCCATAGGCAAACGCAGGGGGGGTTTCCGTCCGCCTGGAAACCACCCTCCCCAGCCCACACAATGACCACAACAGAAATAGTAATGTAATAGAATTTTACTAGTGCTGCATGTTCTTCACAGTATCACAAATTAAATAATTAGCACCACCTGTGGATCTTTTAACATGTATCAGTCAGTAATAAATAACTTGTGCACCAACTAGGAGATCTGGAAAACATTCACTGTTAGGGATGTGCTGCTATAGAGCCCAATATGTACATTTATGTCCAGGGCAGTGCTAGGTTATTCTGCTGCTCCCCCAGACTCCCGGACTTGCTGTAATACTCTGGAATGGTGCCCACATCTAAAATAAAAACATTCAGCTCCGACAGGATGGCCCTATGGCTGCATATAATGGGTTACAGTGATTGCTGGTCCTGTACATGCTGGAATTATGACACACAATACACTTTGTATGACGCATATTAAAGCTGTTTAAGTACTAATTCTGCCCTCTTCATGGACTGGCCACACTCACTCTAAAATCAACCATTTGGAAAACCCACTCTAGAAATCCTGCGGTTTGCCACTGAAACCTAATCTCCCCACCTATTACCTAACCCGAACCCTCCCCCTAATCCCAGTACAGGATACTGGTGCCGGCATTCTGAGTGCTGGTATTCCTACAGCCGGGATTTAAACTACATCCCTTTAGTCCTAGTATAATACATTCTCACATAAATCATTCAAAAAATAAGTCAGTGAAGTGTTTTAAATAGATATTGTTGTCATTTATTGGTAATTCCCCTAGAATTTTATATAGAGAGGAATTAAGATTCTTTAGACAATAACTCATTAAGGTAGGGAAGATATATTTTCAACACTCTAGGTGTGAAACATTGAAGTGTAAGAGCAGCCTCCCTACGTTTCAGGAAATCAGACAAATCATTATATGCAAATATTATATTTCCTAACACATCATCTCCCTGACTAAATGTAGTAAATAGGGAATAATAATGTTTCACAACTGGTGAAACTGTCTTTCAAACATATAAAAGCCCTCAGTACTGAATGAGACCAAGCACAGTCCAGAGATCCTTTGCATCTAATTGTATTCAGTCTGCTAAATTTTTCCAGACAACAATGTCAGGAGTGAAGGGACAACAGAAGAAATGCCCAGAGCCTTGCCCAGAGCCATGCCCACCACCACCCCAACAACAGTGCCAGGATCGTAAGTGTCTCATCTATTGGTCTTTTCCTTAGAAACTATACATATTATACTATAGCAGAGAGTAATGTTTTTGTTATTTGTCTAGGTTATGCAACCAATATAGAGTAGATATGAGCGGATGGTTTACTCAGTTATGTATGGGTCTCAAAAACAGCATCATATCGGCTATCTGGCTCTCACATGTCAGCATCATATCGGCTATCTGGCTCTCACATATCAGCATCATATCGGCTATCTGGCTCTCACATATCAGCATCATATCGGCTATCTGGCTCTCACATATCAGCATCATATCGGCTATCTGGCTCTCACATTTTTTGAATGGCCAATAAGATAAATCCAAACTAATCCGAACAAGCGCTAATTTGGCAAAACCGAGCCACTCATCTCAAATATATAGAGTATTATTCCAGACTTCTTACAATGAGAATGGCAGGTTTGCTTCTGTGCTACCATAGGCTGTAATTTGTGTCATTATATACTGCTTTTGTCAAGTCATACAGTACTTGATGTAGCTCAATTGAAAATATGTAAAAAGTAATAATGATGAAAGAGAAAAGAACTTTAGCAGATAAAAATAACCTAGGTTATTGTAAGGCTACGGTTCATTTCAATATTGTGGCTTAGATATAACAAATTTCCAAGTATACACATATGGAAATATACAACATGGTACCGTGAGATTTAGTTTAGAAAATACAGCGCTGTCCGGCACCCAGTGAAGTAGATCTGTTTTGCCTTTTAGGGTTACATTTACTACTATGTTGCTTTTGGACTGTCTTGTCTTTGGCACCCAACTTAAACTCCATCATGTGTTACATACTCTACAGGCCTTAGCTCTGTGAGTGCAGGGACAAACCACCAGCTACAGTTGTGTGTCCTCATACACTATTGCAGCAGTCATGCCAAACAGTCCTTCTCGGCGCGCCAGGTCCCGTGCGACTCGGCTTTTGCCGATTGACTTTTCCACTCAAAAATGCATCTGACTCGCAATGAGATGGGACAAGACTGTCTTGATTAATTTGATATGTGACATGTGTGCAACTAAATACGTTTTGGGGGAAGAAGTTACCAAAAAGACACTACAGCGCTCGGCACAGCTTACTAGCGCCAGGTGACTTGTGTAGCATGGCATACTGAGTCTATGTGTAGACATCTGTAGTTCAATCAGGCTACAGGTAACTATGTGATGAATGTGGAGAGACATATAGTGTTTAGCAGGGCCATAGTGAAGAGTGTGTGAGTGGTGCTGTCGCCCTGGAGCATTCCTGCCCAATGGCCCCTGCATCAGACTAGCAAGGTGCCATGGCCATTAGAGTGTCCTTTGGGTGTCCAGGCAGCTCCAGGTCTGTAAAGAGCTGGCCACACCTCCGTTAGAAAAAAGTCCGGGGGGGGGAGATCAGTGTGATCACAGGCAGAGGAAACAGCAGCCTCCCTGGCTCCACTGCAGCTCAGTACACGGCAGCATGTGCTGAGCTGGGGAGAGAGCCTGCTGCTGCTGATAGGTAAGAGGTGGGGGGGTGGCAGTAGACCTGGGACCCCGCCGGGCCCCAACAACAAGCCAGGGACCATGTAATTAGTGCCTGCCTACCCCTCCTCTCAGCGACCCTGGGCAGCTCCACACTTCCTACTGCTGACAGTCCTGCCCTTCATGTGATGTCATGTGATTGGTGGGCAGGGCCAGCACAGGGTGCTAGGGAGCCCTGCTTTGGTGTATATAGTGCTTTACTGAGGCATGTAATACACAACTATAGACTGTCTGCCATGCTCATTGGACACAGATTTGTGATGTCACTACATGATGCATTTGCCTCACCAGAAATGCTGTTCACTATATTGGACACTATATTGGACATCAATAAAAGTTAGAAAAGAGATGAGTAACTAAAGCCTGAAAGTTTTCCTAGTATACTATCCTCCGAGTGGGATGTAGTTACCAGACCAGCAGACACTGGAAGTCCGACACGGGACTTAAGATAGGTGTCGAAATACCGATGCCTATCTTAATACCGATATTGCAACACAGACAGACGCCAGCCCGAACAAAGTATGTCCGGGGCATCTTAGCTGCTAGCCACGGGGGGGGGGTAGATTTAAGTAGCATAACGGGTTAGCGTTAGGTTTTGAGGAGGGAGGTTAAGGATAGGCATCCCTAGGGGGAGGGTTAGGGTTAGTGTTAGGCACCACTGGGCGGGTTAGGGATAGGCACCAAGGGGGGAGACTTAGGGGACAGTTAGGGTAAGGCTACAAGAAGGGAGGGTTAGGGGGAGAAGGGGGAGGGTTAGTATACTTACCCAACCCCTACCGGGATACCAACCATCGGGATGCCGCTGTCCATATTTTGACAAGAGGCATCCCGACAGCCGGCATTACATACCGATTCCCTCCGAGTAAGAGCAGCCAGGATTTCTCTTTGATTACAAGCATAATCCATTCCATGCTGTTTTTGTTTCAGCTTGCAAGCCAGAGCCAGTGTGTCCTCAACCAAAATGTCCTCCTCAGAAGTGTCTTCCTCCACAAGGTAAAACAGGATCTAACATTTTCAAAATACTATTTTTTTATAGAAATTAATTTCACCCCAGTTAAGTGTATGTTTATTATGCATTACAGCATTTTCCTTTTTATGCTCCTATGCTTTCTAAAACTTGTTGGTTTAATTTGCACATTACTAGAAATAGTTAAGATATAATTACAGCACCCATTGGGGAACATTTTATAAAGCTGGTGTATATAAAATGTAATATTGGTGCTTTAACCCATATGTAGAACTTAGCATATGATGGTTGCTTCAGATACAATACCTATTTATATAGTTTCCTGTGCACCATCTTTACAGTCGGATACATATATATATATATATAAATAAATACATATACACAAGATAGATAGACATCCACACTGGCACACATGCAATTGTATTTTAGTTTGTAATTGCACACAGTTATAAGACTTTAATTCCGGTTAAGTTAATTTTTATTCTGCATTTTGTTTAGGGCAACATTTAGTACATAGGGATTCCCACCAGTGGTAACCATCAAGTTGCATGTGCAGTGCGTATTGGACACATGCTCAGATTGAAAACATTGGGTGTTTGCAACTGATGTTTTAATTCTGCCCACCTCTGAATCATGCCCAGTAACATGTATCATTGTAATGGTGGCCATGTTTACTACATAAATAAGTAGTATGGCTGATTAAAAAAAAATTGCAATGAGGAAAGCAAATAAAAATATTACCAGTGTGTGATTTGTAGTTTTACAATTATAGTTATTATTTCTTGTACGGACGCCATCCAATATATTTTTATAATTTGTTGGTGAATTTATCATTACCAACTCTTGGGGTAAGGAATTTCACAGCTTTACCGTCCTTGTTCCATTAGCAAATAATGACCCCTTGTCTTTTGCATGGGCCTTCTTACAAGACTTTAGTTAGACAAATCTGTGTATTGACCTGGAATTTATTTATACATTATTAATAAGGTTGCCTCTGAGGTACTAATTTTCTAATGTAGACAAACCTATGTTTTCTAACCTCTTACTGTCAAATTAATGACGTGTACAACTCTAATACTACTTATGCATTGTTGCATAACAACCATTGATGGCCACACTGACCTGGCTTACAATTTTCTGCTGCAACTACAGTAGACTGGCACATTATATATCTGCCAATGCCACAAATGTTCCGGCTTGTCCCTTACAATGTGTTTCTTTTATTTCCTGTAGAGCAGTGCAAGCCAGCTCCACAATGTCAGCAGAAGCATCACCAAAAATGAGTGAAGATAATAATGGAAAACCTCAAGACAACTTTACAAGGATCATTATGGAAGTTGTTATACTATTTACCAATTGTACTTAGTGAATTAACTATTGGTAAAATAAGGTGATGGAGTAAATATAAAAAATAAAATTGAGAAGAAAAAAAACATACTTTCTGGTTTATTGTTTTAAAGCCAATGACCTTATCTACACCATGATACACAATATGTTTTTTTCTGAATACAGCAAAACTACATGTAACAAACATTAGGTAACATCAGGCAGCTATAACCTCATTAGGTTACATAGGAAAAGTATCTAATCAATGCAGGGAAGAAAATCTTAATTGAAATCACTGGATAAAATTACTTCCATGGTGTGAATGGGCCATGATTGGCTTCTAATAAGAATAAATAAGCCTTCACATTGCTCAGGGAACAGTAATGACTAGGACAACCTCCATCTGTAATGGTGTGAGAAGACACATTTATAATTACGGAATGTAGTTACCATCTCAGCGACCGGGTTGCTGGAGCTCAGAACACAGGTGCTGGAATCCCGACAGCAGTCGGAATCCTGGGTTCAGTATTCAGACCGCTGGCATCCCGATGGTATGTATAGGGTTAGGGGGTGGGTTAGGTTTAGGGTTAGGGTTTAGGGATAGATATGAAGGGGAGGGTTAGGGTTAGGTTGTGGGAAAAGTGGGTTAGGGTACTTATGTTCAGGCACCGGGATTCTAACTGTCGGGATGCAGCTTGTCAATATTCTGACTGCCGACTGCCGGGATCCAGTACCCAACCCCTAATTACTACTGCTGTCCTAAATACAGGGAGAAATCATAAACTGAAATCCTAAATTGATGATCATTTTCAGGGGCTTCACAAGTGGGCCATGTCCCCGTAGATGACTTTTGCCAAGAATCCTTTTATTATATTATGAGATGTGAATACAACAGTTGTTCAAGCAATGCAAACAGCAAGTCATTCTATGATAAAGGGAAAATATATAGGACACTAAGGGGTCTATGTACTAATCATTAGAAAGAGATAAGATGGATGGAGATAAAGTACCAACTAATCAGCTCCTAACTATCACGTTATAGGCTGTGTTTGAAAAATGTAAGTTAGGAGCTGATTGGTTGGTACTTTATCTCTCTCCACTTTATATCTCTCCAAGGCTTAGTACATAGACCACTCTGGGGTCTATTCACTGAGCCTGGGAGAGAGATGAAATGGAGAAAGATAAGTCCCAGCCAATCAGATCCTGTCAGTTTACAGGCTGTGTTTGAAAAATGACAGTTATGAGCTGATTGGCTGGGGTTTATCTTTCTCCATTTTATCTTTCTCCAAGGCTTAGTGAATAGACCCCTAAGTGATGTTATCCACTCTTATTTAAAAGAGTAGAGTATTAGGGCATATTTACCAAGGTGCGGGTTTTCAGAAGTGGAGTTGTTGCCCATAGCAACCAATAAGATTTTATCTATTATCTTCTAGAATAGAGGTGGGCAATAAGCCCCCCCCAGATGTTGTAAAACCACACATCCCAGCTTGCCCTGCCACAGTATTGCTATATGGCCATGCTAAAATGTTGCAATGCTTACTGGGATTTGTAGTTCAACAACTGCTGGAGGCCGCTTATTGCCCACTCCTGTTCTAGAAGGTGCTAGATAAATGTTAAGTAGAATCTGATTGGTTGCTATGGGCAACATCTCCAATTTTAAAAACCCTCACTTTAGTAAATAAACCCCTTTTAATATATAAAACCACATGCAAATTGATGAGAATTAATGTTTTTTATTTGTTAGATATTTATTAAAGGGGGCCGAACGGCAGACTTCAACCGTTAGGGAGTTTAATAGAGAGTGCACGTACAAACACCTTGATAAAGAAGTTTGATCTTCAAAACGTGTTGGTGGTTCAGGATAAGAACCCTCCTGTTATCACATCTCTACGCATACACTAGCAGCCTTTGTAATATGAGTGGATGACAGCACTTAGTGTCTTGTATATTTTTCCTTTATCATTGTATAGTGAGGGGTGAGGTGACCTCTTTATATAGGTTCTAGCTGCAGTCATCTCTTTCTGAGTACATGTCATAGATTTGTTTTTATTAGCAAGTCATTCCATACCAGTTAGTAAGGTTAGACTAACCTGTTACATAAATTGTGTGAATTCTCTGTGCACGTGATGTGACTCAGAACCACCAAAAAGGGGAAAGGGGACAGGATGGCTGCAAGCCCTGCCCTGGACTTCTCATTGCACATTACTGCATCATTATTAATGAGTACTAAGCCAATGGGGCTGACGTAGACATTAGCCAGTTGTACAAAAGGGTGTTGCAAGCTAATAGCTCTAAAATTGTAGATTGATAGAAATCTAGACAAATTATTACTGTTTTATATTTTGTCAGCACTTTCAGAACAGTCTTTTAATGTGAATGCATTGCCAGGGGACATAAATGTTTCCTGCTGTGCAATTATTATCACTATAATTATAAGTATGTGTTTATATAGCACAGTGTACTCTGCAAAGTTTTAGAACTAGGACCCTGCTCGCTGGATTGCAATCTATAGGAAAATAGTGTGTTGCATGAGATTTAGGGGAGAATTTACGAAGCAGAAGCCGCTGCTTCCCGGCGGGTTGCAGGTACATATTTAAAACAGCACTCGGAGTCAGAGTAAAGCCTGGCGTGCCTTACACTGACTCTGGGTGCCGTTTTAAATATGTACCTGCAACCTACTGGTTGTGTGACAGATGCATTGTAGTGCAACTAAATTGCATTAGGAAAATATGCTTAGTGGGTCTGTTTGAGCTAATCACAAAACATTTTTGACTAAACAAGGATTGTTGCAGTGGTGTTTAGAGTATCAAATAATACAAATGGAAATTGCTACATTTTTATCTGAATTTATTACAAAATATATAAAAATAAATATAAGCATAAACTATAAGCTCACAGGAGCAAAGTATAAACAATCACATTGCAAACAATATCAGTTCAGAGCAAATAGTGCACTTCAATTAAAAGTATAAGGAAATACAATCTTAATACTTGACACAGTGTCTCTGTAAGGATGTGGCCTGGGATCGGCAGCTACTCATCTGAATGTCGGTGTCCTTGGGCTTAAGTGTTCAGTCGCTGGGAGTGGAGGTGAGTGGTGGCTGAGTATTCTCCCAGAGGTCTGCTAGGACTTCCATGCATTCGTCCTGGTTCCCGGGGTGCTGGCTATGGGCGCAGCCATGTTGGTCCATATCACCTGACTAGTCTCTCCCAATGGTAGTCCTGTGGTCACTCAGCTGATCCTCTGATCCAATGACCAGCTACCCAGGGATATTTAGTCTGACTCCAGGAACAGGAAATTGATGTTCAACTTCGCTGTTCCAGTGACTGTGATACTCACCAGTATTTCTCCATGTAAAATCCTCAGTGTGTTGCTTCAGCCTTTTCGCTGTCCTCCAGTGTTATTTGTATCAGCTTCCATGCTGCCTCCCAGTTTGTCACTTCATGTAATAGCTCTTGTGTTGTGCTGTTCAGTTCCCCAGCTGCCTCCCTGTGTTACAGGTGTCAGCTTTCATGCTGATTACTAGATAGCTCTCAATTGAATTCCTGTGTTAAACTTTCCTGTGTTCTTCAGAACAAATCTGCGACTGGATCCATAACAATTCTCAGTTCATTCCTGTGTAAGCCTTTCCTGTGTTCTTCAAAGCAAACCTGCGACTGGATCCCTAACCAATTCTCAGTGCATTCCTGTGTCTACATTTACATGTGTTTCTTAGAGCTAGCCTGTGACTGGATCTCTTACAATCCTCAGTACACCCCTGTGTCTACATTCCTTGTGTTTCTATGTGCAAGTCTGTGACTGATCTTTACAATCCTCAGTACACCCCTGTGTCTACATCCCCAGTGCTCCTTGGAGCAAGACTGCAGCTGGATTATCTCCAGTAACCATCTCATTTCCTAGTGTTAATACATTTCAGTAGTAACTCTCTTAAATATAGTTTCCGGTCTTCCTGTTACTCCCAGGTACCAGTCCAGGGGGCAATGACCTGCTCACTTGGTGCAGCGAAACCAATATCCCAACTGGAGGGGTCACTGGTGAAGACCATCAAGTGAGTTAGACGCCTCTAGGCAGGTCTAGCCAAACCTGGGTTTGGCCGCAATAGGGAGACCTAGTCACTGTCACTCACCTAGGATTCCCTGGCCACCCTAACCCCCTGGCTTTTGTCCCCACCTTAGGAACCTCCTGTATGGATTGTGACAGTCTCTATGTCTCTAAGTATAATAGAGAGAATAACCAATAATGAGCACAAAATATAGCCACAATCTAAAGTGGCAATCTAAAGCTCAGGCCTCCTATTGAACCAAAAACAAAAGGTAAATAGTCACCAGCAATTGTGAACGTGTAAGGTAACAACTCAGCCGAACAGCCGAACAAATGTCCATAAAATAGCTCAATTTATAGGCACGAAATACTTGCAGGAGAATTCCTTTATAAATACTCACTAACAATGTCCTCCTTAATTAGCCCCGAATTGGTGGTCAGCAGGAGCTCCAATGCTCTAATGCTTTCGGTGATGAACAAACACCGGGCTATGTGCAGCTGGAGGACAAGGGGAGCAAATCTGAAGCAGTCACTCTGGTATAAAGCGGCTGTTATCCCCAGTGGGTGCGGCCACACTGGTCCCTCGTTAAAGAACCCTACTTGCGATAATAAAAGCTCCGGCAGGCTTAGATTGATGAACCGCTCAGGAAAAGGTCTTCGTGCAGCTATGTTGGTATAGCTATGGCATGACTTCAATTGCCGGGTCACTCAGAACAGGAGGCAGCTTCAATAATATACAATGCTCCGAATGAAGAAACACCTGTGAACTTCGACGTGTTTCTCCGTATTTATCGTCTTTCTCAAGAAGCATACACCTGCAGATAAAAATGTCTCAATTTCCATGTGCATTATATGATGCTCTAAGAACCACTGCAACAATCCTTGTTTAGTCGTTTTTTGCGTGGAGACTGGCAATCCCCACGTTTTTGCTTAAAGAGTGGCAGCTGGAACATCATCATTTTAATTAACACCGATTCAAAGTAGGCGTCAGGGTATTTTTCTGAACAAAATTTTTTTGGATTGGGGGTTATATGGTTGTTATAAGCTAATAATAATGGATGAGAAACAGTAGCACAGATCTTGAGCACATAGTAGAGATAAAGATTTGGGGAATATTTTGACACAGATAAAGAGATTTATGTAGGAGCAATTTTGTTAATCGCTTTGCATGCAGGGCCACAACTAGGAGTGTGCAAGCGGTGGCATCACCCAGAGAGCAGGCAGGGTCGGCAACAGAAATCATGGGGCCCGGTAGACCCATTTTTTAAGGACCCCTGAAGAAATGTTTCCTTCCTAGGCAGATGGTGACGTCAGTCAGTATTCACTATTCATGTAAGAGATCACATGGTCTGGAAGAAGCCTAGCAGCCTGTTTCCGAAGGTATATAACCAATATCATCATCATTCAACCAGTTGAGACATAGTACCAGAAATTTTGGTGCAGGGCAAAATGTGAACTGATCAAACAACTTTTATATTATTAAACTGTATTTGTTAACTTGGAACCATTTCAATCAGTAATATTTCTTTAGAATGAAGATTACTGTCCGTGAGTCTTTTTCCTCTTAATCCTGCAGGTTGTAGATAATCTCCAACCACTCCCCCTGCCCAGTTCTCTTCAGCCTCATCCCACCTTGTGTCTCTCCAGTCCCACTGTGTCTTTCCAGCCTCATTCCCCTGTGTCTCTCCAGCTTGCTTCTGTCTCTCCAGCCCTAGCCCCCTTCTGTCTCTCCGAGACACTCTCCTGTTCCTCCAGTCCCAGAGTGTCCCTCAAGCCATCACATTTACCTTCTTCCATGTCTTCTGCTACCCACTGTAGCTCCTCTGCTTGGTCTTTCAGAGGTGTGGTGCACGTGATGTCATGTTGTCACTTGCGCTGTGCCGCAATACACTAAATAAACCCTGACCTTTTGCTTGTGCTGCTGCAGTGATCAGCAGGGCACAGGCATGTACATGGTTTGTATATGCCTGCACCCTGCTGATCACTGCAGTAGCAGCGCAGGCAGCGGTTACAGTTAGGACCGATGCCTCCAGAGCACCTCCAGGGGATGCTATGGTCGGCTCTGCAAGCCAAATTAAGGTGCCACAGGGATGCAATAGTACTGCCCACAGGAGCCTGCACCCAGGCCCAACAACAGGGGGAGGACTATGGGCACATCTGTACCAGGTCCTGAGGTTCTAGGGAGCCCCAGAAGGTCCCACAGATGGAATCGGTATGAAATACCACCAGCCGCATGACCGGTGGTTCGATTCCCGGCAGCGCCTGGTCGACAACAGCAGAGTTCCCGGCAGCGGAAGCCCGACAGCGCTGGAAATCCCGATCGTGGATAGGTAAGTATTCCCTAACCTAAACCCCTAACCCTAACCCTCCTTAGGGGTGCCTAACCCTAACCTACCCTCCAAGTGCCTAACCCTAATCCCCCCTCTAATTGCCTAACCCTAACCCCCCCTTCCCCGCTGCCTAATCCTAAATCCCCCGGTGGGTGCCTAACCCTAAGTCCCCCCCAGGGGTGCCTAACCCTAACCCTCCCTCCTCCTAGCCTAACCCTAACCCTCCAGGTGGGTGCCTAACCCTAAGTCCCCCCAGGTGCCCTAAACCTAACCCTCCCCCCCGCGGCTGTCCGCTCACGGCGCCCAGCATCCCTTTGATCGGAATCCCGGGCGCCGGTCTCCCTGCGTCGGGGAAATGTCAGGCGTCTACATCTAGACGGCCGGCATTTCATCCCTCGCCGGGATATGACAGTAGGGAAGCCGGCTACCGGTATTAAGGTAGCCGGCTTCCCGATTGTATACAGCTCTGGAAATGCACCCTGCAGTCTGTAGTGCTTTCCAGGAGCATGCTTAGGCAGTGCTCTACTTTCTAGTGCCAGTGGTCCCTTCCCCTCATGATGTCACAGGTTAGGGAGTAGGTCAGCACATTTCGGCATAAAGCCCTGCTCCCGCCCTGTTTGTATATTAGTAGAAGTATTTGATTTTGGATTCTGTAAAGTAAGGCAACCAATCTAAGGACTGGCAGAGCTGAGTAGCAGTAGGCTATTTGGATAAAAAAAATGTATCTACACTCTGGAAGTAATTGAATTAGCCGTGGGACTTATTGAAGGGTTTTATCTCCTGAGTCAAGTGCCCGGAGCTACTGTATTCATTTCTATCCTGCGGCTAACATGTGGTGATGCATAGATTCTGATTTAAGTGTCCTGATCTATGCAACTACAGCGCACAGTAAGCCCAGAGTAATTACGAGGGTGAACATACCCCACTGTACTAGCCATGCATGGGGATACCCTTTCCCAGGGCCAGATTAACAATGGGGCGGTTGGAGCTACAGCTCCAGGCCTCCAAATAAAAATAGGCCCATCATCATGACAACATAATGTTGACTGACCATCTGCTGTCCACACGGTCAGCCATAAATCATTAGTAAAATTGTATTTTTATTTACCTCACAAAGCATTTTTTTTCTATTACATATTTACAGAGTCATTGGTGTTTAGATTATAGAGGGTGTATATGCCCATGTGGCTCTGGCCACACCACACGGCACTGGTCACACATCATCTACTTCCTATAATAGGCCCTTCATCATTTTCAGCTCCAGGCCCATGTGGCCCTCAATCCGGCCCTGCCCTTTCCCTCCACAATCCTGCGCTCTGGACGCAAGTGTCAGATTCAAGCAAATCTACATAAATACAAATGCATGCAGTTTATTTTCTGGGCATATGTTCAACCAATTTGGATATTTTAGCTAACACAACTTAGTGTAAATTCATATGTCACTGCTATGTCACTGCAATATCAGTCTACAGGCAAAATGTACAGTGTAGCTCCATACTTCTTATCTTAAAAATGTGGTTAAGGGATCTTTAAAAAGCAGAGCAATATGTAATCTTGGTAGCAGATGTGACAATTTAATCAACTTTCCATCATTTAGACCACAGGTTCTCAAACTCGGTCCTCAGGACCCCACACGGTGCATGTTTTGCAGGTCTCACAGAATTACAGGTGAAATAATTAGCTACATCTGTGGATCTTTTAAAATGTGTCAGTGAGTAATGATTACACCTGTGCACCTGCCAGGAGACCTGCAAAACGTGACCTGTGTGGGGTCCTGAGGACAGAGTTTGAGAACCACTGATTTAGACCAAACAATTGTGTTAATGTGGACAAAGCAATGCTTATTAATACATAATCAATTTTTTCCAACAGGTCTAAAAATCTGGTTGGTGAATGATTTACATGGGGTCATTTGCCGAGTGGACTACATGCGGCTCCTTTTATTTAGTCCAAGTATCTGGTTGTGCCAAATATTTCTAACTATGTGTATAGTAAATTGGTCATAGATCTGGTCAATGGCTAATCTGAAAAATAATGCTTGTTGGTAACTTAAAAAAGATTGTGCACAAAGTAAACTATAAACAAATGAATCACTCTAAATATTCCACTCCTCTCTGTAGCGGAATGATAGTTTAACGTTGCCCTATAATTCCTACAACAAAATGACTGTGGGCAATACACTTTTTACCTCTTTGCGTTCCCCAGTCTCCCCATGTTCAATGTGTCATGGGCTTATTCATATAAAGCTAAAAATGCCGTAAGGTCCAAAGTTGATACCCCAGGATTGGCTATAAAGTGACCAGTATTGTTTTGTATTGTGTTTCCTGTGTGTTATGTTACAAGTATTACAGTTTGATTGTTTTAACCCCTTTAAATAAAAGCACTACAACTATGTGGGTTGTATTTAAGAAACTTTAATTGATTCACTTAAATGCAATCAATAAACAGATATTTGAACAATCACATAATCAAGGATCTCTCTGTAAAGTGGACGTGGGTTCTCGATCTCTCTATTTCTTCACACATTTCTAGTCTTGGTGTTGTTGACATGTCTCTAAAGAAAATAAAAGACACACATTGTAATTTGCCGGCCTGAATCCTCAGACTGTGCTGGTATAACAAGGTGCTTGTCACACGTTGCAGTTTTGGTTGTTCAATTTGACCATCATTAATAATGATTATACTATATGTGGCCTCCAAACAATGATTAATTAAATCAGATCCTGTTTGTCCCTTATGTAACAAGGCAATCATAATTTTACTACATACTGGTGTAACTGCTCACTGATTGTGCTGGTCACTTGTGTACCACACTGAGTGCAGAGAGCTGAGCACATACCAATATTATGCATATCTTATGTCTGTATTTTTTTGTGCATTGTTGACTTACTCCTGGTCAGGTGGAATGGGGATAGACATGGAGGGGGCAAGCATAGGCCAAGTACATTAAGGGCAAGTTTACTAAGTGCTGCTTAATTAGACATGGATGCATCCGCAGGTATACCTATTAGGAAGCATATCTGTTGTGAGCGCTATAGGGCTGGTGAAATAATATACCAGGGTGTTACCGACAATCAGTAGCACTATCTAGCCGCATGGCACTCCCAGCCAATAGCTGTTAATTCTGCTTATAGCATTGACATTGACTAGGTATACATACTCTATAAGGTGACAATATACTCTTACTGGGAATTTATATCTCAGTAAGGGGTCTGTTCATTATCACTTAATTTCTACAAAAGCAGGTGAAAATTAACATTTTCAGCTGCAATTGTGGAAATTAAGTTATCGGGCCATTCACCAAGAAGGTAAAGCAGGAAATATCACAGATATCTCCTGCTTATCTTTCTCTTGCGGAATGGCCCACTGTCCCCATACACTAGTATCACAGATATCTCCTGCTTACCTTTCTCTTGCGGAATGGCCCACTGTCCCCATACACTAGTATCACAGATATCTCCTGCTTACCTTTCTCTTGTGGAATGGCCCACTGTCCCCATACACTAGTATCACAGATATCTCCTGCTTGCCTTCCTCTTGCGGAATGGCCCACTGTCCCCATACACTAGTATCACAGATATCTCCTGCTTATCTTTTTCTTGCTGAATGGCCCACTGTCCTCATACACTAGTATCACAGATATCTCCTACTTACAGTACCTTCCTCTTGCGGAATGGCCCACTGTCCCTATACACTAGTATGGGGACAGAATTCATCAATCTCCGAAAATACAATATGTTTGGAGCTTGATTGAGGGAGCAGTCGTCATTTTCAGATGGCGAGTGCTCCCGCTACCAGTTCCTTCCCTATGGGAGGAGACCCGGGTCGCGAAAAAGGATCCTTTCGGATCCCTTCTCCCCTGTCCAACTCCTTCAGACTGGATGTCGGGGCTCTTGTGAGCATGTGTGACCTGTAGGACCAGTGAAGCCACTTGCAGAGAGAATGATGAATTGCTTCAGTGCTCACGGCGAGTTAGTATGTTAATTATCGGGGTCCGTTCAGACCCCGATAATTAACATAACGATTAGACCCCTTACTTACATTGTGAAGAAGACATGGAAATTACATTTTGCTTTTCATGACAGTAACATTACAAAACTAGAGAACACCATGATTTGCTGAGAATCACATCATAACGTCCCTGTACTGCCCATTTTGCTAGGGTTTGATGCTGGAGCATGACCCTCTCTCCCTGGAGTCCGGGGAACTTCCCTAAAATCTGTAGTCTCCGGACACTCCAGGAGAGTGGACAAGTATGGAGAACACTGCCAGTAATTTAACCCCCACCCCCAGTTCTGTGAAGACAATTATCAGGTCATAGTGACAATTTATGTAAGAAATGAAATTCCCACAAATCTGCCCAATGTTTAAAGTGGTAATCATTTAAAAGTCAAAACCAGGTTGTGCCTTTTAAATGATTGCCACTTTAAAGCAATGGGCAGACTCATCGGGCTCTTAACCGATGCCCAAAACTTGCAAGCTACAGTGTTACATTTACCTCTATGTCTAAATTCTGCACAGAGAGTATTAACAACAGTACCAAATGCAGGTAATAAGAACTTATTACAGAGCAGAACATAATAACAGGACAACTACAGAGAACTATAATAGGGGCATTGGATGCAGCTGCTGTTGGGTGCCTGCCACTCGTGTCCCAGCTCCATGTATATAATACAGTATATATGGTGTTCACCACTGGGTAGTAGTACATAGGGAGCCATACAAAATTTTGCTATGGTACACTCCTGGGAATAGCTCAATTAAAATTATCTAACAGCAGAAAATATTTATTTTTCAGTAAATTAACTACATTTTAAAATATATACTTGAATAACAGGTCAAATAGCACAAAATTAGCAGCACTGTGCAGACATACCCAACCTGTAATCAAAATATTGAACATACACGTATGGAAATAAAAGACTACAATGAAAAGCAAATGAACACTGAGGTGAAGTATCTTCATATACAGACACAATGCCACATGCCAGATAAAATGCAAACAGTACAATATAGAGGATTCCATGTTGGATTTTACCTTGTGGCGGAGGACATTTTGGTTCAGGACACACCCGCTCTGGTTTGCAAGCTGACACAAAGTAAACATAAAAACATTATTACAGGAATATAGGCTGGTACCACTTTAGCAATAAAACAAATGAGAGAGTACTGTAAAGCTTTCAATGATTTACATCATACTTACACTTGCTATCACTTATGTTGTACTGTCGCCACTATGGGATGTAGTTAGGAGACCGGACAGGATGCCGCCAGACGAAATTTTGATGGCGTAAACCCGACATCTAACTAAAGATAGGCGTTGAAATACCGACGCCTATCTTAATCCCAACGCCTGAATCTAGACAGACGCCATCCTGAACGAAGGTAAGCCGGGGCGTTTTAGCTGTTAGTCACGAGGGGGAGTGTTAGGTTTAGGCAGCATAATGAGGTTGGGGTTAGGTTTTGGGGGGAATGTTAGGGTAGGGTTAGGCACCCCTGGGGGGTTACAGTTAGGCACTAAGAGTGGACAGAAAAGTTTAGGCACGAATGGGAAGACTTAGGTTTAGGCACTAACAGGGAGGGCTAGGGTTAGGGTGTGGGGTGGGAAGGGTTAGGGTTAGGCTACATAAAGGGAGGGTTAGGGGGAGAAGGGAGAGGGGTTAGTATACTTACCCAACCCCTGTTGGGATACTGACCATCGGGATGGCGCTGTCTGTATTTTGACAGGAGGCATCCCGACTGCCGGTATTAAAAGTCCTACAGTATGTCAATATCTGGCAAAATGTTTAATAACTGAGTGACATTGCTCAGAAGTTCTATAACGCATCTGGTATAACTGGACACAGTGGCAACAATGGACGAGATACGTCAAATCCTATTTTACTTCTTGGAACAGCATATATATTGGTGCAGGATATTATAGGGGGATTTATGCAATCAAAAAAAGGTCTATAGTGCTACAAGGTATAATATATTATATGGCTTTTATTAATAATAGTCTTTGCCAAATAAGCTAAATGGCCAGCGTTTTGTTTGCATAAACTGTATTTTTAATACAATCATTATAGGCTTGGCATGGATGAAAACTTCACAGAGGGGTGGCAATTGGTCTGGGATGCCTAATGGAGTGGTTGGGGTCGTGGTCGGACTTTACAGCGGAGTGCGCTGGCCAGAACTTTGACCCAGGGAGTCTGTTCTGGGGTTTCCACTCAATGGATTTGGACGACAATACATGATAAAACTTAATAGCTTGAAGATATGAACCAGTGCAAATCTGGGTACTTCAGCTAGTTATTAATAATAACCTAGTGCTTTTTTTTATCACTTTTCTATTATTGTTTGTTGTTATGTCTATAGTTTATTTGTGATTATATTTCGATGTTATAAGGAATACATAAATTATCCCCTCTTTTCCTAATTTACACACATTAGACAATTTTTTCAATAATTTGGCCAATTCAGACGGATCAGAATGACAAATTGTTCAAAATTGTATAGTGTGTAGTCACTATGACGGCTGTTGCACGCTCCCATTTAGTCGTCAGCCACATGTACTTACATGCAGCTAAACCTTAAGAAGTGGCTGACGACCCCATGGAGCGGGATGCGGTAGGGGGCAACATATCGGGTGCTCGGGCACCGGATTGTCTAGTGTATACTGGCCGCCCAATATGTCGGCCCGTCGCCGCGTGGTTGCCGGTTGCTTCGCTGGGTACACACGTCATCTAATGTGCATCCAGCTTCAGTTTTGCATATGTGCTTTGTACATCAGATTTAAGAGACCTTTTCATCTAATAAAAGTTATGTTTTTGAAAAAATGCTATTGGTATGTTGTTCTAAAGTGAGCCCTTCCTATAGATTCCCTTTTTTCTTCTTACAAGTGAATACTAGAGTAATTTATCCTACTTTCCTTAGCTATACTAATATAATAAGAACATTGTGTCTGTCTGTTTGTTCCAAATTGGTGCCAAAACAACTGAACAGATTTTCATACACTAAAGGACAAAGATAAAGACCAACATAACTATTATGATGGGGGTAAGATCCTTTTGTTATAGAGGTTTGGTGGTGCTCCCCAGGAATAATAAGACTTAAATTAGACAGGGTTCCATCTTATATAGTAAGATAGAGAAGAAAACTCCTTGTTTGGGGCACTCTTGTTATATATATATATATATATATACAATGCATCCGGAAAGTATTCACAGCGCACCACTTTTCCACATTTTGTTATTTTACAGCCTTATTCCAAAATGGAATACATTTATTTTTGTCCTCAAACTTCTACACGCAATACCCCATAATGACAAGGTGTAAAAAGTTTTTTTGAGATTTTTGCAGATTTAATAAAAAAAAAAAACACTTAGAGATCACATGTACATAAGTATTCACGACCTTTGCCATGAAGCTCAAAATTAAGCTCAGGTGCATCCTGTTTCCACTGATCATGCTTGAGATGTTCCTACAGCTTAATTGGAGTCCACCTGTGGTAAATTCAGTTGATTGGACATGATTTTCAAAGGCATACACGTGTGTCTTTATAAGGTCCCACACTTGACAATGCATGTCAGAGCACAAACCAAGCATGAAGTCCAAGGAATTGTCTGTAGACCTCCGAGACAGGATAGTCTCGAGGCAGAAATCTGGTACAGGGTACAGAAAAGTATCTGCTGCTTTGAAGGTCGCAATGAGCACAGTGGCCTCCATCGTCTGTAAATGGAAGAAGTTCGGAACCACCAGTACTCTTCCTAGAGTTGGCCGGCCGTCTAAACTGAGCGAGCGGGGGAGAAGGGCCTTAGTCAGTGAGGTGACCAAGAACCCGATGGTCACTCTGTCAGAGCTACAGCATTCCTCTGTGGAGAGAGGAGACCCTTCCAGAAGTACAACCATCTCTGCAGCAATCCACCAATCAGGCCTGTATGGTAGAGTAGCCAGACCGAAGCCACTCCTTAGTAAAAAGCACATGACAGCCTACCTGGAGTTTGCCAAAATGCACCTGAAGGACTCTCAGACCATGAGAGACAAAGATTGAACTCTCTGGCGTGAATGCCAGGCGTTATGTTTGGAGGAAACCAGGCACCGCTCATCTCCAGGCCAATACCATCCCTACAGTGAAGCATGCTGGTGGCAGCAACATGCTGTGGGGATGTTTTTCAGCTGCAGGAACTGGGAGACTAGTCAGGATAGAGGGTATTATGAATGCAGCAATGTACACAGACATCCTGGATGAAAACCTGCTCCAGAGCGCTCTTGACCTCAGACTGGGACGACGGTTCATCTTTCAGCAGGACAAGGACCCTAAACACACAGCCAAGATATCAAAGGAGTGGCTTCAGGACAACTCTGTGAATGTCCTTGAATGGCCCAGCCAGAGCCCAGACTTGAATCCAATTGAACATCTCTGGAGAGATCTGAAAATGGCTGTGCACCGACGCTTCCCATCCAACCTGTTGGAGTTTGAGAGGTGCTGCAAAGAGGAATGGGCAAAACTGCCTTGAGATAGGTGTGTTTCAAGCTTGTAGCATCATATTCAAAAATACTTGAGGCTGTAATTGCTTCCAAAGGTGCATCAACAAAGTATTGAGCAAAGGTTGTGAATATTTATGTACATGTGATTTCTTAAGTGTTTTTTTTTTATTAAATTTGCTAAAATCACAAAAAAACTTTTTACACGTTGTCATTATGAGGTATTGTGTGTAGAAGTTTGAGGATAATTATGTATTTAGAATAAGGCTGTAACATAAAATGTGGAAAAAGTGAAGCGTTGTGAATACTTTCCGGATGCACTGTAATAATTTACAACATTAAAATATAAAACATAACTTTTGTTTATATACACAGAAAAATGAAAAAAGATATTGTCTTGAACTATTCAATTTGTTATTTTCACTCATGTCTGGTGATGCTGATGCTGACATTGTGGCTTACAAGGCTTTGCAGAAAATAAAAGACACATTGGGCTCTATTTACTAAAATCCGCTTTTGTAATGCAGATTGTAGTGTGATATTAACGAGTGAATTCGCATTGCGAATTCAGGCAATATCACAGGGATTTACTACAAATCCCTTGCAGGGACAGAGCTTGCGATAAAGCTCTGTCCCTGCAAATCCCCTTCGGAGCCTTATCACGGCATTTTTGCAAAAAATACCGTGATTAAGTGCCCGCGCATGCGCCGACCGGTCGCCGCTGCTACCCCCCTCCGGTGCTAAGCCCTGCCCCCCGATGCTAAGCCCCGCCCCCACAATCGCAGACCCCCCGCGACCCCACCCTCCCCCTCGGCGACCCCCCCCTCCCTTACTTATACTTACCTGCATGCTCCAGGCCTCCGGTGATGTTCTCCATTCCTCCGGTCAGGTGATCTACCATACTGCACTGGGGCCCGATCACCTGATGACCGGGCTGCAGTGCAGAATGGGAGACCAGCTGACCGGAGGGGAGTCATCACTGGAGGCCCGATCACCGGTCCCTGGAGTCCGGTAAGTAATTTTTTTTTTTACTATTTTTTTTACAGTAATCATCTTGCGGTCTGTTTAGACCACACAGCTGATTACTGGGACCGACTCCCGGCTCTGCTCTCCCTTTTAGAGCAGGGCAGGAGGCCGGTAACCGGGGAAGACCCAGGTGGCGGTATTATCACAGGGCTTTCCCCGATATTTTTGTCACATTTATTTTTAGTAACTATGGTCGGATCACATTTCCCATTACAGTTATGGGAAATGCGATCTTCTTTACTAAAAATAAGTGATACTTAGGGTTGGAGTAGAATTTTACAAATTCTACTCCAATTGCCCTATAATAACTATAGGTGATACTAAAATAATGTGAAAACATCCTTTTTCACTTTATTTTAGTAAAAATAATTTTAATAAATAGAGCCCCTAGTAAGTGATTGGCTGATTTGCAGATATACAGTAGAATGTGCTCATATACTTGCAGGGAAAGTACAGTTTGTCACATGGCACAGGTCTAGCATCTGAAATGTCACATTAGTATTATTTGGTTATATACAGATGAGACTAAATAGCTCACTGACCTTGTTGTGGCAAACATATACCATAGCTTTGTCTGACAAACATTTAAAACAAAAGCCCATACAAAGAATAATGCGTCATCAATTACAAAAGGAGCAAGGATGGTTTGACAAATGTATCTATAGAATGTCTGTGATTGTGAACCTAGGCCCTCATTCAGAGCCACTCGCTAGCGGTAGTACGCTCGTTCCGAGCGATGTTCGCACAACTGCGCATGCGTACGGTTTTTAGTACGCATGCGCGAACCAGTCAGTGCGGCCGAAAATCGTTTGTACGCTATATAGCGAGTGCCTGCTTTTTTGAGTGACAGAATGAGGCGTATGTGGGTGGTAACAGGGGAAGGTGCTTGAAAACGGGGGAGTGGAATTCGAACGCAGGCGTGCTTAAAGGTCAAAACGGGCGTTTTAAGGGAGTGCATAATTAATACAGCAGCGTCATTGACCACGTCACTTGGTTTTTTTTAACTCAGAACTGCTCGCAAAATAGCGGTTGAAAACACCAACCACAAGAATAGCGAGCAGTTCATACGCTGTACGATGTACTCGATTAATCTAATAAATAGCGGACATGACGTATGGTGCGTGCGGCCAGGGGGCGTTTTTATCAAATAAACGAGCGTATGTTTTGCTCGCTCGTTCAGACTTGGAGATGTGAACAGACTGCAATTTGCGAACGGATCATTTGAATAGCCACCCCTTGTTTTTGAGCGAACGACCGCAAATAGCGAACGGCTCTGAATCAGGCCCCTAATGTCATAACTTATGCAACCAAACAGATATTTTCTTTTACTTTAATCAAATACATATATAGAGTAAAGGAAGGCACTCAAAGGGGACTTTAAAATCAAACTTCTCTTATGGAAAATACATTTAGGTCCAGGACAAGTTCAGGAATGCCCATCCTGATTATGACATAGTTAATGAGAGATTCAGAAACAGCGATTCTGCTTGGTCCTGCAGAAAAATAGAACTTATAATAGGCATTTTGAATACCTCACTATAGTCCTATTAAGTTTTGATTTAAAATAACAAATACACCCTAATGCTTGCAAGACCTTTCTTTTAAATTAACTGAACAATGGCCCTGATTCAGAGCCGCATGCTCTGAAAGAGCGCTCGCTCTGAATCAGGGCGTTTTTTTTTTTTGGAGTGGCCTCCTGGCCGCTCGCATAGCGGTGGGTGACCATCGGGCTTGCGACGAGACCCTTGTGGTAGGGTCTCGTGGCCGCAAGTCCCAGAGAGCTTCTGGCTCTAATAGAGCCGGAAGCTCTCCCACTGACATCACTGGTGATGTCAGTGGGGCAGGCGTTCGCATGGGAACGCCTCCGTTTGTGAAGCCACCCCCATGCCATGCCTCCAAAACGGTGCGAGCTGTCAATCAAAATCGACAGCCGTCCCCTTTTGGTGCGAGACCCGGAGCAAAGGAGCGCCCATCGCTAGCTGGGTCTCGCGCATGCGTACGTCGGAGCCGGCTCCGGCGTGCGCATGCGCAGTGGCCTAACGTCGACCCGCTTGCGAGCGCATAGCGCTTGCGAGCGGGTCTGAATCAGGCCCAATGTTTGCCAAATTTTCAATGACCTATACAAATGCAAAGAACAGAAACTTAAAGCTACAGTCATAGTGCAGGACAAAACCTAACTAGGGTCCCATGAACACCATAAATGCAGTGTATGCCTTGTCAGTGTTCTTTTCAATGCATAGTCTCCCAAAGACAGTAGTAATATTGACTTTCTACAGGGTTGGGGAAAGAATGCCAGTGCTCAGTGTCCCGGTGGTCAGAATCCAGATGCCAGTATCCCGACAGGGTTAGGATACCGACACCTGTAAGCAGGGCCGCCATCAGTGGGGGACTGCCAGGCTTATAGTCCCTGGCCCGGAGAGAAAGGGGCCCAGATGTCAGCGGTATGGATTAATTATTAATATACTGGCAACCAGGGAGAAGAAAGCCTAAACCCATAGGCAAACGCAGGGGGGGTTCCGTCTGCCTGGAAACCCCCCCCCCCCAGCCCACACCATGGCAACAATAGAAATAGTAATGTAATAGAATTTTACTAGTGCTGCATGTTCTTCACAGTATCACAAATTAAATAATTAGCACTACCTGTGGATCTTTTAACATGTATCAGTCAGTAATAAATAACCTGTGCACCAACTAGGAGATCTGGAAAACATTCACTGTTGGGGATGTGCTGCTATAGAGCCCAATATGTACATTTATGTCCAGGGCAGTGCTAGGTTATTCTGCTGCTCCCCCAGACTCCCGGACTTGCTGTAAAACACTGGAATGGTGCCCACATCTAAAATAAAAACATTCAGCTCCGGCAGGATGGCCCTATGGCTGCATATAATGAGTTACTGTGATTGTTGGTCCTGTACATGCTGGAATTATGACACACAATATACTTTGTAGTCAGTGAAGTGTCTTAAATAGATATTGTTGTCATTTATTGGTAATTCCCTTAGAATTTTATATAGAGAGTAATTAAGATTCTTTAGACAATAACTCATTAAGGTAGGGAAGATATATTTTCAACACTCTAGGTGTGAAACATTGAAGTGTAAGAGCAGCCTCCCTACGTTTCAGGAAATCAGACAAATCATTATATGCAAATATTATATTTCCTAACACATCATCTCCCTGACTAAATGTAGTAAATATGGAATAATAATGTTTCACAACTGGCATAACTGTCTTTCAAACATATAAAAGCCCTCAGTACTGAATGAGACCAAGCACAGTCCAGAGATCCTTTGCATCTAATTGTATTCAGTCTGCTAAATTTTTCCAGACAACAATGTCAGGAGTGAAGGGACAACAGAAGAAATGCCCAGAGCCTTGCCCAGAGCCATGCCCACCACCACCCCAACAACACTGCCAGGATCGTAAGTGTCTCATCTATTGGTCTTTTCCTTAGAAACTACACATATTATACTATAGCAGAGAGTAATGTTTTTGTTATATGTCTAGGTTATGCAACCAATATAGAGTAGATGTGAGCGGATGGTTTATTCAGTTATGTATGGGTCTCAAAAACAGCATCATATCGGCTATCTGGCTCTCACATGTCAGCATCATATCGGCTATCTGGCTCTTACATGTTTTGAATGGCCAATAAGATAAATCCAAACTAATCCGAACAAGCGCTAATTTGTCAAAACCGAACCACTCATCTCAAATATATAGAGTATTATTCCAGACTTCTTACAATGAGAATGGTAGGTTTGCTTCTGTGCTACCATAGGCTGTAATTTGTGTCATTATATACTGCTTTTGTCAAGTCATACAGTACTTGATGTAGCTCAATTGAAAATATGTAAAAACTAAAGTAATAATGATGAAAGAGGAAAGAACTTTAGCAGATAAAAATAACCTAGGTTATTGTAAGGCTATTGTTCATTTCAATATTGTGGCTTAGATATAACAAATTTCCAAGTATACACATATGGAAATATACAACATGGTACCGTGAGATTTACTTTAGAAAATACAGCGCTGTCCGGCACCCAGTGAAATAGATCTGTTTTGTCTTTTAGGGTTACATTTACTACTATGTTGCTTTTGGACTGTCTTGTCTATGGCATCCAACTTAAACTCCATCATGTGTTACATACTCTACAGGCCTTAGCTCTGTGAGTGCAGGGACAAACCACCAGCTACAGATGTGTGTCCTCATACACTATTGCAGCAGTCATGCCAAACAGTCCTTCTCGGCGCGCCAGGTCCCGTGCGACTCGGCTTTTGCCGATTGCCTTTTTCACTCAAAAATGCATCTTACTCGCAATGAGATGGGACAAGACTGTCTTGATTAATTGGATATGTGACACGTGTGCAACTAAATACGTTTTGGGGGAAGAAGCTGCCAAAAAGACACTACACCACTCGGCACAGCTTACTAGCGCCAGGTGACTTGTGTAGCATGGCATATTGAGTCTATGTGTAGACATCTGTAGTTCAATCAGGCTACAGGTAACTATGTGATGAATGTGGAGAGACATATAGTGTTTAGCAGGGCCATAGTGAAGAGTGTGTGAGTGGTGCTGTCGACCTGGAGCGTTGCTGCCCCATGGCCCCTGCATCAGGCTAGCAAGGGGCCATGGCCATTAGCACTGCTGCAGTGCTGCTCAGAGCGTCCTTTGGGTGTCCGGGCAGCTCCAGGTCTGTAGAGAGCTGGCCACACGCTGTGCAGGGGGGGCGCCATGATCCCCCCAGTCAGAAGTAAATCTCGGAGGGGGGGGAATCAGTGTGATCACAGGCAGAGGAGACAGCAGCCTCCATGGCCCCACTGCAGCTCAGCACACAGCAGCGTGTGCTGAGCTGGGGAGAGAGCCTGCTGCTGCTGATAGGTAAGAGGTGAGGGGGAGCGGCAGTAGACCTAGGACCCCGCCGGGCCCCAACAACAAGCCAGGGACCATGTAATTAGTACCCACCTACCCCTCCTCTCGGCAGCCCTGGGCAGCTCCACACTTCCTACTGCTGACAGTCCTGCCCTTCATGTGATGTCATGTGTTTGGTGGGTGGGGTCAGCACAGGGTGCTAGGGAGCCCTGCTTTGGTGTATATAGTGCTTTTCTGATGCATGTAATACACAACTATAGACTGTCTGCTATGCTCATTGGACACAGATCTGTGATGTCACTATATGATGCATTTGCCTCACCAGAAATGCTGTTTACTATTTTGGACACTATATTGGACATCAATAAAAGTTAGAAAAGAGATGAGTAACTAAAGCCTGAAAGTTACCCTAGTATACTATCCTCCCAGTGGGATGTAGTTATCAGACCAGCAGACACTGGAAGTCCGACACGAGACTTAAGATAGGTGTCGAAATACAGACGCCTATCTTAATACCGATGCTGGATCACAGACAGAAGCCAGCACGAACAAAGTATGTCTGGGGCATCTTAGCTGTTAGCCGCAGGGGGGGGTAGATTTAGGTAGAATAATGGGTTAGCGTTAGGTTTTGAGGGGGGAGGTTAAGGATAGGCACCCCTAGGGTGGAGGGGTAGGGTTAGGCACCACTGGGGGGGTTAGGGATAGGCACTAAGGGGGGAGGGTTAGGTTTAGGTACAAAGGGGGGAGACTTAGGGGACAGTTAGGGTTAGGCTACAAGAAGGGAGGGTTAGGGGGAGAAGGGGGAGGGTAAGTATTCTTACCCGACCCCTAACGGGATACCAACCATTGGGATGCCGCTGTCGGTATTTTGACAGGAGGCATCCCGACTACCAGCAATACATACCGATTCCCTCTGAGTAAGAGCAGCGTAGATTTCTCTTTCATTACAAGCATAATCCACTCCAGAGCATGAAATGATATTTGCTGTTTTTGTTTCAGCTTGCAAGCCGGAGCCAGTGTGTCCTCAACCAAAATGTCCTCCTCAGAAATGTCTTCCTCCACAAGGTAAAACAGGATCTAACATTTTCAAAATGCTATTTATATTTTATTTAAAATATATATATATTTTCTTATAGAAATTAATTTCAACCAGTTAAGTGTATGTTTATTATGCAATACAGCATTTCCCTTTTATGCTCCTATGCTTTTTAAAACTTGTTGATTTAATTTGGACATTACTAGAAATAGTTAACATATAATTACAGCACCCATTTGGGAACGTTTTATAAAGCTGGTGTATATAAAATGTAATATTGGTGCTTTAACCCATATGTAGTACTTAGCATATAATGGTTGCTTCAGATGCAGTAGCTTTTTTATATAGTTTCCTGTACACCATCTTTACAGTCGGATACATACATATATATATATATATACATATATATATATATATACATATACACAATGTAGATAGACAGACATCCACACTGGCACACATGCAATTGTATTTTAGTTCGTAGTTGCACAGTTATAATACTTTAATTCCAGTTAAGTTCATTTTTATTTTGTATTTTGTTTAGGACAACATTTAGTACATAGGGATTTCCCATCAGTGGTAACCATCAAGATGCATGTGCAGTGCGTATTGGACACATGCTCAGATTGAAAACATTGAGCGTTTGCGACTGATGTTTTAATTCCATCCACCTCTGAATCAGGCCCAGTAACATGTATCATTGTAATGGTGGCCATGTTTACCACATAAATAAATAGTATGGTTGATTTAAAAAAATTGCAATGAGGAAAGCAAATAAAAATATTACCAGTGTGTGATTTGTAGTTTTACAACTATAGTTATTATTTCCTGTACGGAAGCCATCCAATATATTTTTATAATCTGTTGGTGAATTAGTCATTACCAACTCTTGGGGTAAGGAATTTCACAGCTTTACCGTCCTTGTTCCATTAGCAAATGATGACCCCTTGTCTTTTGCATGGGCCTTCTTATAATATTTTAGTTAGACAAAATCTGTGTATTGACCTGGAATTTATTTATACATTATTAATAAGGTTGCCTCTGAGGTACTCATTTTCTAATGTAGACAAACCTATGTTTTCTAACCTCTTATAGTCAAATTAATGACGTGTACAACTCTAATACTACTTTTGCATTGTTGCATAACAACCATTGATGGCCACACTGACCTGGCTTACAATTTTCTGCTGCAACTACAGTAGACTGGCACATTATATATCTGCCAATGCCACAAATGTTCTGGCTTGTCTCTTACAATGTGTTTCTTTTATTTCCTGTAGAGCCGTGTAAGCCAGCTCCACAATGTCAGCAGAAGCATCACCAAAAATGAGTGAAGATAATAATGGAAAGCCTCAAGACAACTTTACAAGGATCATTATGGAAGTTGTTATACTATTTACCAATTGTACTTAGTGAATGAATTATTGGTTAAACAAGGTGATGGAGTAAATGTAAAAAAATAAAATTGAGAAAAAAAAAACATAATTTTCTGGTTTATTGTTTTAAAGCCAATGACCATATCTACACCATGATACACAATAAACATGCTTTTTTCTGAATACAGCAAAACTACATGTAACAAACATTAGGTAACATCAGGCAGCTATAATCTCATTAGGTTACATAGGAAAAGTATCTAATCAATACAGGGAAGAAAATCTTAACTGAAATCACTGGATAAAATGACTTCCATGGTGTGAATGGGCCATGATTGGCTTCTAATAAGAATAAATAAGCCTTCACATTGCTCAGGGAACAGTAATGACTAGGACAACCTCCATCTGTAATGGTGTGAGAAGACACATTTCTAATTACGGAATGTAGTTACCATCTCAGCGACCGGGTAGCTGGAGCTCAGAACACCGGTGCTGGAATCCCGACAGCAGTCGGAATCCTGGCTCCAGTATTTTGACAGCCGGCATCCCGATGGTAAGTATAGGGTTAGGGGTTGGGTTAGGTTTAGGGTTAGGGTTTAGGGATAGATATGAAGGGGTTAGGGTTAGGTTGTGGGAAAAGTGGGTTAGGGTTAGGGTACTTATGTTCAGGCACCGGGATTCTGACTGTCGGGATGCAGCTTGTCAATATTCAGACTGCCTACTGCCGGGATCCCGTACCCAACCCCTAATTACTACTACTGTCCTAAATACAGGGAGAAATCATAAACTCAAATCCTAAATTGATGATCATTTTCAGGGGCTTCACAAGTGGGCCATGTCCCCGTAGATGACTTTTGCCAAGAATCCTTTTATTATATTATGAGATGTGAATACAACAGTTGTTCAAGCAATGCAAACAGCAAGTCATTCTATGATAAAGGGAAAATATATAGGACACTAAGGGGTCTATGTACAAATCATTGGAAAGAGATAAGATGGATGGAGATAAAGTACCAACTAATCAGCTCCTAACTATCACGTTATAGGCTGTGTTTGAAAAATCAAAGTTAGGAGCTGATTGGTTGGTACTTTATCTCTTTCCAAGGCTTATTACATAGACTACTCTGGGGTCTATTCACTAAGCCTGGGAGAGAGATGAAATGGAGAAAAATAAGTCACAACCAATCAGCTCCTGTCAGTTTACAGGCTGTGTTTGAAAAATGACAGTTATGAGCTGATTGGCTGGGGCTTATCTTTCTCCATTTCATCTCTCTCCCAGGCTTAGTGAACAGACCCCTAAGTGCTGTTATCCACTCTTATTTAATAGGAATAGGAGTTCCAATTCAGTTGTATGGAGTAGTCCTCAACATTGTGGAGTAGTGTTCAGAAAACAATATACATAAAAAATGTATTATAATATAGCAGGGAACATGCAGTAACACTATTTTTCTTTCACCAAACCCCTGTAGAGTATTAGGGGTATATTTACCAAGGTGCGGGTTTTCAGAAGTGGAGTTGTTGCCCATAGCAACCAATCAGATTTAATCTATTATCTTTTAGAATAGAGGTGGGCAATAAGTGCCCCCCCATATGTTGTAAAACTACACATCCAAGCATGCCCTGCCACAGTATTGCTATATGGCCATGCGAAAAATGTTGCAATGCATACTGGGATTTGTAGTTCAACAACAGCTGGAGGCTGCTTATTGCCCACTCCTGTTCTTGAAGGTGCTAGATAAATGTTAAGTAGAATCTGATTGGTTGCTATGGGCATAATCTCCACTTTTAAAAACCCTCACTTTAGTAAATATACCCCTTATAGTATATAAAACCACATGCAAATGCAGATGGAGCAACTCACATGTGTTAAATGTTCTATTCCTCATATAAGTGAAGCATAAGGCTGACTTGTATGCCTGAGATTTCTTTCATACCCCCCACGGCCTATAAGAAATAAGTGATTGACACTTGTAGATGGTCATGTTTCTGTTTCCTAGTGATAAGGGAGCCTATGGTGTGTGAGAGGCGGAGTTTTGCAAGTGTTTTTATGGATTGACAAATTGCATGAATCTTCTGGTCTAATGCAAATTCTCCTCCTCACTATAATGTAATGTAATGATTTTCATTGTGTTGTAATGTTGTTTGTTGGTGGTGGAAAGAACATATTTTTATTTGTGACTAGGGTATATTATATTAGCTTGGTGCACTCACCCCACAAATTATGATGCATTAGGCCTTTATTTCTCCGACTGAAAAATTGGACTCAGTCCATTCGAGTGTACTTTGTGGATTGGGGAAGAGTTGAACACCAATGATTAAGGGGTCTACTTACTAAGCAGTGTTAAGAGACAGAGTGAAAAGTGATAAGGTGCCAGCCAATCAACTCCCAACTGTCATCTCACAGGCTGTGTTTGAAAAATGACAGTTGGGAGCTGATTGGCTGGCAACTTATCACTTTCTTATCACTTTTCACTCTGTCTCCTAACACTGCTTAGTAAATAGAAACTAAGTCGTTGTATGCAAGTAATGGTCTTGTTTGTTTTTCTTTCTTTTTGCCCATCATCATACTGTACTAACATTTTAATATTCAATTCGATTAAAAAATTAATTTGATACATTTTAAATGCCAACTCAAGTTGTTTTGAGTTGTTATTTATTAAATTAATGTTTTTTACTTGTTAGATATTTATTAAAGGGGGCCGAACGGCAGGCTTCAACCATTAGGGAGTTAATAGTTTAATAGAGAGTGCACGTACAAACACCTTGATAAAGAAGTCTGATCTTCAAAACGCGTTGGTGGTTCAGGATAGGAATTCTCCTGTTATCACATCTCTACGCATACACTAGGAGCCTTTGTAATATGAGTGGATGACAGCACTTAGTCTCTTGTATATTTTTCCTTTATCATTGTATAGTGAGGGGTGAGGTGACCTCTTTATATAGGTTCTAGCTGCAGTCATCTCTTTCTGAGTACGTCATAGATTTGTTTTTATTAGCAAGTTATTCCATACCAGTTAGTAAGGTTAGACTAACCTGTTACATAAATTGTGTGAATTCTCTGTGCACGTGATGTGACTCAGAAACACCAAAAAAGGGAAAGGGGACAGGATGGCTGCAAGCCCTGCCCTGGACTTCTCATTGCACATTACTGCATCATCATTATTAATGAGTACTAAGCCAATGGGACTGATGTAGACATTAGCCAGTTGTAGAAAAGGGTGTTACAAGCTACACTCTAATATTGTAGATGGACAGAAATCTAGACAAATTATTACTTTATTATATTTTGTCAGCACTGTCAGAACAGTCTTTGAATGTGAATGCATTGCCAGGGGTCATAAATGTTTCCTGCTGTACAATTATTATCACTATAATTATAAGTATGTGTTTATATAGCACAGTGTACTCTGCAAAGCTTTAGAACTAGGACCCTGCTCGCAGGATTGTAATCTATGGGAAAATAGGAGTGTGATGCATGAGATTTAGGGGAGTATTTACGAAGCAGCGACTTCTGTAAGCCGCTGCTTCCTGGCGGGTTACAGGTACATATTTATAACAGCACACGGAGTCAGAGTAAAGCCTGGCGTGTCTTACACTGACTCTGGTTGCTGTTTTAAATATGTACCTGCAACCAACGGGTTGTGTGACAGATGCATTGTAGTGCAACTAAATTGCATTAGGAAAATATGCTTAGTGGATCTGTTTGAGCTAATCACAAAACATTTTTGACTAAACAAGGATTGTTGCAGTGGTGCTTAGAGCATCATATAATACACATGGAAATTGCTAAAAAAAATTCTGAATTTATTACAAAATATATAAAAATAAATATAAGCATAAACTATAAGCTCCCGGGAACAAAGTATAAACAGTCACATTGCAAACAATATCAGTTCAGAGCAAATAGTGCACTTCAATTCAAAGTATAAGGAAATACAATCTTAATACTTGACAGAGTGTCTCTGTCAGGATGTGGCCTGGGATCTGGCGTTACTCATCTCCACCATGGTGTCCTTGGGCTTAGGTGTTCAGTCGCTGGGAGTGGAGGTGAGTGGTGGCTGAGTATTCTCCCCGGGGTCTGCTAGGACTTCCATGCATGCATCCTGGTTCCCGGGATGCCGGGCATAGGCGCAGCCATGTTGGTCCATATCACCTGACTAGCCTCTCCCAATGGTAGTCCTGTGGTCACTCTTCTGATCCAATGAACAGCTACCCAGAGGTATTTAGTCTGACTCCAGGAATGAGAAATTGCTGTTCGACTTCGCTGTTCCAGTGACTGTGATACTCACCAGGACTTCTCAATGTAATATCCTCAGTGTGTTGCTTCAGCCTTCTCGCTGTCCTCCAGTGTTATTTGTATCAGCTTCCATGCTGTCTCCCAGTGTGTAACTTCACTAAACTCCAGTTCTTCATGTAATAGCTCTTGTGTTGTTTATTATTGTGCTGTTCAGTTCCCCAGCCACCTCCCTGTGCTACAGGTGTCAGCTTTCATGCTGATTACTAATTAGCTCTCATTTGAATTCCTGTGTTAAACTTTCCTGTGTTCTTCAGAGCAAATCTGTAACTGGATCCATAACAATTCTCAGTGCATTCCTGTGTAACACTTTCCTGTGTTTCTTAGAGCAAGCCTGTGACTTGATCTCTTACAATCCTCAGTACACCCCTGTGTCTACATTCCTTGTGTTTCTCTGTGCAAGTCTGTGACTGGATCTTTACAATCCTCAGTACACCCCTCTGTCTACATTCCTATTGCTCCTTGGAGCAAGGCTGCAGCTGGATTATCCAGTAACCATCTCATTTTCTAGTGTTAATACATTTCAGTGGTAACTCTCTTAAATATAGTTTCCGGTCTTCCTGTTACTCCCAGGTACCTGTCCAGGGGGCGGCGACCTGCCCACTTGGTGCAGCGAAACCCATATCCCAACTGGAGGGGTCACTTGTGAAGACCACCACGTGAGTTAGACTCCGCACCTCTGGGCATGTCTAGCCAAACCTGGGTTTGGCCGCAATAGGGAGACCTAGTCACTGTCACTCACCTAGGGCTCCCTGGCCATCCTAACCCCCTGGCTTTTGTTCTCACTTGATGAACCTCCTGTACAGATCGTGACAGTCTCTATGTCTCTAAATATAATAGAGAGATAAACCAATAATGAGCACAACATATAGCCACGATCTAAAGTGGCAATCTAAAGCTCAGGCCTCCTATTGAACCAGAAATAAAAGGTAAATAGTCACCAGCAATTGTGAACGTGTAAGGTAACAATTCAGCTGAACAAATGTCCATAAAATAGCTCAATTTAAAGGCAGGAAATACTTGCAGGAGAATTCCTTTATAAAAACTCACTAAAAATGTCCTTCTTAATTACCCCGGATTGGTGGTCAGCAGGAGCTCCAATCCTCTAATGCTTTCGGTGATGAACAAACACCGGGCTATGTGCAGCTGGAGGACAAGGGGATCAAATCTCAAGTGGTCACTTCTGTTATCCCCAGTGGGTGCAGCCACTGGTCCCTTGTTAAAGAGCCCTCCGTGCGGCTATGATAATAAAAGCTCCGGCAGGCTTGGATTGATGGATCGCTCAGGAAAAGGTCCCCATGCAGCTATGTTGGTATAACTATGGCGTGACTTGAATTTCTGGGCCACTCAGAACAGTAGGCAACTTCAATAATATACAATTCTCCGAATAAGGAAACGCCTGTGAACTTCAACGTGTTTCTCTGTATTGAATGGCTTTCTCAAGAAGCATGCACCTGCAGATAAAAATGTCTCAATTTCCATGTGTATTATATGATGCTCTAAGACCATTGCAACAAATCCTTGTTTAGTCGTTTTTTGCGTGGAGACTGGCAATCCCCACTTTTTTACTTAAAGAGTGGCAGCTGGAACATCATAATTTTAATTGACACAGATTCAAAGTAGGCGCCAGGGTATTTTTCTGAACACAACATTTTTGGTTTGGGGGTTATATGGTTGTTATAAGCTAATAATAATGGAGCACATAGTAGAGATAAAGATTTGGGGAATATTTTGACACAAATAAAGAGATTTATGTTGGAGCAATTTTGTTAATCGCGTTGCATGCAGGGCCATAACTAGGGGTGTGCAAGCAGTGGCATCGCCCAGAGAGCAGGCTGGGTTAGCAACAGAAATCATGGGGCTGGTACACCCATTTTTTAGGGACCCCCGATCTCCAGATCCGTGGCAGGTACAGGCCAGCCGTTTGAGAGTCTGCTTTACATATATATCTGGTTTATTTGCAATGGGGAAACTCTGAAGAAATGTTTTCTCCCTAGACAGATGGTGACTTTAGTCAGTATTCACTGTTCATGTAAGAGATCACATAGTCTGGAAGAAGCCTATCAGCCTGTTTCCGTAGGTATATAACCAATGTCATCATCATTCAACCAGGTGAGACATAGTATCAGAAGTTTTGGTGCAGGGCAAAACAACTGTTATATTATTAAACTGTATTTGATAACTTGGAACCATTTCAATCAGTAATGTTTCTTTAGAATGAAGATTACTGTCCGTGAGTCTTTTTCCTCTTAATCCTGCAGGTTGTAGATAATCTCCAACCACTCCCCCTGCCCTGTTGTCTTCAGCCTCATCCCACCTTGTGTCTCTCCAGTCCCACTGTGTCTCTCCAGCCTCATTCCCCTGTGTCTCTCCAGCTCACCTCTGTCTCTCCAGCCCTAGCCCCCTTCTGTCTCTCCATCCCGAGGCACTTATCTGTTCCTCTAGCCCCAGAGTGTACCTCAAGCCATCACACTTACCTTCTTCTATGTCTTCTGGTGCCCACTGTGGCTCCAATGCTCGGTCTTTGAGAGGCACGGTGCACGTGACGTAATGATGTCACTTGCGCTGTGCCACAACACACAAAAAATTTTTATTACAAGCTACAGTGGCTCCCCGGATAAACCCTGAGCTGTTGCTTGTGCTGCCGCTGCAGTGATCAGCAGGGCACAGGCATGTACGGGGTTTGTACATGCCTGCACCCTGCTGATCACTGCAGTAGCAGCGCAGGCAGCGGTTACAGCTAGGTTTGTCTGTGGGACCTTCTGGGGCCCCCTAGAACCTCAGGACGTGCTACAGATGTGCCCCTAGTCTTCCCCCTGTTGTTGGGCATGGGCGCAGGGTCCTGTGGAAAGTACTATTGCATCCCTGTGGCATCTTAATTTGGCTTGCAGAGCCGACCTTAGTGCCCCCTGGAGGGGCTCCGGACATGCACCCTGCAGTCTGTAGTGCTTTCCAGGAGCATGCTTAGACAGTGCTCTACTTTCTAGTGCCAGTGGTCCCTTCCCCTCATGATGTCACTGGTTAGGGAGTAGGTCAGCACATTTCGGCATAAAGCCCTGCTCCCGCCCTGTTTGTATATTAGTAGAAGTATTTGATTTTGGATTCTGTAAAGTAAGGCAACCAATCTAAGGACTGGCAGAGCTGAGTAGCAGTAGGCTATTTGGTTAAATAAAATTTATCTACACTCTGGAAGTAATTGAATTAGCCGTGGGACTTATTGAAGGGTTTTAGCTCCTGAGTCAAGTGCCCGGCGTTACTGTGTTCAATTCTATCCTGCGGCTAACATGTGGTGATGCATAGATTCTGAATTAAGTGTCCTGATCTATGCAACTACAGTGCACAGTAAGCCCAGAGTAATTACGAGGGTGAACATACCCCACTGTACTAGCCATGCATGGGGATACCCTTTCCCTCCCCAATCCTGCGCTCTGATCGCAAGTGTCAGATTCAAGCAAATCTACATAAATACAAATACATGCAGCTTATTTTCTGGGCATATGTAGAACCAATTTGGATATTTTACCTAACACAATTTAGTGTAAGATTAACTAAAGATCAATTCCTATGTCACTGCAATATCAGTCTCCAGGCAAAATGTACAGTGTAGCGCCATACTTCTTATCTTAAAAATGTGCTTAAGGGATCTTTAAAAAGCAGAGCAATATGTAATCTTGGTAGCAGATGTGACAATTTAATAAACTTTCCATCATTTAGACCAAACAATTGTGTTAATGCAGACAAAGCAATGCTTATTAATCCATAATCAATTTCCTCCAACAGGTCTAAATATCTGGTTGGTGAATGATTTACATGGGGTCATTTGCCGAGTGGACTACATGCGGCTCCTTTTATTTGGTCCAAGTATCTGGTTGTGCCAAATATTTCTAACTACGTGTATAGTAAATTGATCAGAGATCTGGTCAATGGATAATCTGAAAAATAATGCTTGTTGGTAACTTAAAAAAGATTGTGCACAATGTAAACTATAAACATAAATGAATCCCTCTAAATATTCCACTCCTCTCTGTAGTGGACTGATAGTTTAATTCCTACAACACAATGACTGTGGGCAATACACTTTTTACCTCTTTGTGTTCCCCAGTCTCTCCATGTTCAATGTGTCATGGGCATATTCATATAAAGCTAAAAATGCCGTAAGGTCCAAAGTTCATACCCTATCATTGGCTATAAGGTGACCAGTATTGTATTGTATTGTATTGTGTTTCCTGTGTGTTATGTTACAACTGTTACAGTTTGATTATTTTAACCCCTTTAAATAGTAGCACTACAACTATGTGGGTTGTATTTAAAAAACTTTAATTGATTCACTTAAATACAATCAATAAACAGATATTTGAACAATCACATAATCAAGGATCTCTCCGTAAAGAGGACGTGGGTTCTCGATCTCTCTATTTCTTCACACATTTCTGGTCTTGGTGTTGTTGACATGTCTCTAAAGAAAATAAAAGACACACATTGTAATTTGCCGGCCTGAATCCTCAGACTGTGCTGGTATAACAAGGTGTTTGGTTGTTCAATTTGACAATCATTAATAATGATTATACTATATGTGGCCACTAGGGGTGAGCGGGTTCGGATTTCTGAAATCCGAACCCCCCCGAGCCCCCCCGATCTGAGGCAGATCCGAGTCAGGCTCGACTTTTCCCGCCTGACTCGGATCTGAAATCGAGGCAAAACGTCATCATCCTGCCTTCAGGGTTTTGGATAATATATAAGGTACCCGCGTCGGCGCCATTTTCTCACTCGGCTGTGGACAGTGAAGAGGGAGGGTGGGAGTTAGGGCTGGCTGGGCTGTGTAGTGTAGTGCAGAGTAGTGTTGTGCTGTGCTACGCTGTGCTGCTGTTGTCCATAGGGGCTGTGTCCACTACTTCAAAGTCCATAGGGGCTGGCTGTGTTGTGCTGTGCTGCTGTTGTTAATAGGGGCTGTGTCCACTACTTCAAAGTCCATAGGGGCTGGCTGGACTGTGTTGTGCAGTCAGTTCTCCATAGGGGCTGTGTCCACTCCAAAGTCCTGTGCAGTGTCCCAGTCCTAAAGGGGTGCTGTAGTGTTGTCCAGGGGGTGCTCTGTCCATCAGGGGTGCTTCCCCCTAGTGCTAAGAAAATAATATTTTTTCTGTGTTTGTGAATTGTGTGCGCAGTAGCCGCATGTGCATCAACAAAGTAGTGCCAATCGTGCGCCTGTGTCATAAGTAAAGGGCCGGCTGGCTTGACCGTTAAAGGGTGCTGTAACCCCCAAAGTACACTCCAGTCCAAACCAAAAAAAAATATATTTTCTGTGTTTGTGAATTGTGGCCCTCATTCAGAGCCGTACGCTCTGAGCAGGTGTGAGGTGTTCAGAATAGACTGGAAATGAGTGGAAATTAAGGTTATTGAGGTTAATAATAGCATAGGAGCAGAAAAACACACAAATTCTGTGATTTTAGCTGTTTTTATGCTTTTTTTAAAAAAAAATACAGATCCAAAACACAAAACCCAGAACCCAAAACACGGAAGGGTGGTTTTGGCAAAACCAATCCAGATCCAAAACACGAAGAAAGATCATACTTGCCTACTTTTGAAAATGACTTTGAGGCAGATTGTAGATGACTGCAGAATGCGACTCGCCGTTGTGGGGGCGTGGTCTGCTCCACCCAAAGGGCATGTCTAACTCCACCTATGGGCGTATATATTCCTATAAACTGACGCCCTAGCACGCCAACTGACATTAATACATCTCTACCCTGCCATATTGACATTAATAGATTCCCCCCCAGACGCACACATTCATTTATATGAATAGATTCACACACACACACACACGCACACACACGCACACACGCACACACACACACACACACACACATCCTATGAATAGATTCATACACAGGGGCCCATTTATCAAAGTGCATTTGAGGTAAATTCCCCGAAAACACCTGTTTTCGGGGGTTTACCTCAAATACTTAGTATCCCCCGAATGTATGAAGGAGGGACCGCAGCAGGTATCGGAGATACCTGCTGCGATCCCTCCATTGCCGCTGGCAGCCGCCTCCCCCATAGGTTTCTATGGGGGATGCGATGCTGCCAAATGTATCAATATCAGGAATGCAAAGCATTCCCGATATTGGCCCCAGCAGCTAACGCTATCTAAAGATAGCGTTAGCCGCTGTTTCCTATGGGCACTTACCGCATATCAGCCGGCGGAGGGATCTGCCAGATCCCTCCGCCGGCAATCGGCGCCGCTCATGTGCAGTCAGCGGGACTGCGCATGCGCAGAAGCCCCGACTGCCCTCCGGAGACATCGCAGGGACGGGCTCTTTTCGGAGCCCGTCTCCCTGCATGTCCCGGATAATACATCCGGCAGATAGGATCGCATTTTGCAATGTGATTAGGGGCGGTACTGCATGCCCTGATCGCATTGCAAAATGCGATCATTAATAAATGGGCCCCACAGTCACACACAGACAGTCTCAGCTCATCCCATGAATAGATTCACACACACACAGTCTCTCACACACAGACACCCAGTCAGTCACACACATCATATGAAGATTTCACCTCCCCACACACACACACACACACACACACACACATCACATTACTACACACACACATACATCACATTAGTACACACACACACACATACATCACATTACTACACACACATACATCACATCACTACACACACATCACATTACTACACACACATACATCACATTACTACACATCACATTACTACACATTCATCACATTACTACACACACACACACATCACATTACTACACATTCATCACATTACTACACACACATACATCACATTACTACACATACATCACATTACTACACACACATACATCACATTACTACACATACATCACATTACTACACATTCATCACATTACTACACATTCATCACATTACTACACACACACACATCACATTACTACACATCACATTACTACACATACATCACATTACTACACACACATACATCACATTACTACACACATCACATTACTACACATACATCACATTACTACACACACATTCATCACATTACTACACATACATCACATTACTACACACACATACATCACATTACTACACACATCACATTACTACACACACATTCATCACATTACTACACATACATCACATTACTACACACACATACATCACATTACTACACACATCACATTACTACACATCACATTACTACACACACATCACATTACTACACACACATACATCACATTACTACACATACATCACATTACTACACCCACACATACTGTACATCACATTACTACACATACATCACATACAAACACACAGTAATAGATCGTCCTCCCTCCCCCACGGCACTGACATGAGTTATACATGTGGCAGGAGCTGCAGTGAGCTCTACACTCACAGTCTCAGGCAGCTCCTCTGTTTTCAGTGTCCTCTGGCGTCGGCTCCTCCCCCCTCTGTCATCACAGGCTGGCCAGGGAATGCTGGGAGCATCAGTTTCTCCCAGCAGCAGTCTGTGAGCAGGGGAAGGCGTGCCCAGGAGACCTCACAGCAGCCACACTCCTGCCTCCCTGCACCCGGTGAGTGCGCCCCTGCGTCTTAAGCTCGGGCCCCGCCCCCTTTACCTCCGGACTCGTGCATGCGCAGTCCGGATTTTTAGACAGGGCAGAGGGAATGCGGGGGATTCAACTTACTTTACGGGGTTGCGGGAGCTCCCACCTTTACTCGGGAGACTCCCGCGAAAATCGGGAGGGTAGGCAACTCTGAGAAAGATCCAGATCCAAAACCAAAACACAAAACACGAAAAGTGGCCGGTGCACACCCCTAAAATAAATACATATACAGTAGAAAATCAACATCACAAAAAATGACAGTCAGCCGTACAGATAAGGACAAAAATGAATTGCGATTATATAAATGAGCAGTGGATTTATGCATTTTCAAAATAAAATGCTAAGTGCTGTATACCACAACGTAAAAACACAATAAATAGGAAGTTCACCCGCTGTAACTAACGCATGTACCTTAGGGCAAATGTAAAACAGACTATCCCAATATGTACCTAATGGACCCAGTAATCAAGTTCTTATGCCGATAATGAAAAAATCTGAAAATTAGTCGAAAGGACTCTCCAGGCGGCACTGCTGCAGAGATTCTGGCAGTTACAAACACCCTGCTAGCCAGATGCAGGAGCTGTTTGTGAGTGGCAGTGCCACAGCGCTCTGTGCAGTTGCACTGCTCGCATACCCCTAGTTATGGCCCTGGTGTGGGGTCCTGAGGACAGAGTTTTAGAGAGATTTTTCCACAGTACCAAGAAAAAGCTATTTGGTGCAGCAGTGCATCTTCATGTTTCTACTGTGTTAGTGAGTTCAGACTGGTAGCTTAAGGACATCTACTGTGGGCAGTCCATTGATGGTTCCATCAGTGATGGGCACAAAACCATCTATGGTAAACCGATGATGGTTTTCACCCTTCAATGCCCGTATCTGCTGGGGGGCATGATAACATGTGGGCCAATCACAATCAGGGGGCTTAGTGGGCTGGTGTGGAGAAACTTTGGGTCCGAGTCTGCCATCGATGGCAGCGAGCCCTTGTTAGTTAACCATGATTGTTATCTATCGATGGTCAATGACCATCTCTATGGTAGCTGGGTCACTGGGTGTGCAGTGCACGGCATCTGCATGCTTTTGTAAAGGACTAGCTGTTGCCCGCAGCTTTGCCCACAATAAAATCTCGTCTGCCAACATCTTTTTTGTTTTATTTAAGGTTTTATAGTTGTGTTATTTTGCATAGGGGCCCTGTCGCGGGAGTGGCCCATGTGACCAGCAGCGCCTTTACCCACCACTCATACCAAAGTTACTCCTTACCACCCGTGCAGGGCTGCCATCAGAAATCGTGGGGCCCGGTACAGATAAAACAGACAGGGCCCCCCACTTTCAATCTGACACACATGCATATATATATATATACATTATATACACACACATATTGATATACACAGACAAATATATATATATATATATATATAAACTGCCACAGGCTTGGCACTCTACCTCACAACAGAAATATGGTTTGGGTGCCTTCTGCAAGATAAGTACAATAGCAGGCAGGACGGCAGCGGCACTCGCAAGGAAATAATCTCTTAAGACCGAGTCGTCAGACCACTGTAGTTTAATTCAACGTTTCGGTCCCTGCGGACCTTTGACAAAGGTCCGCAGGGACCGAAACGTTGAATTAAACTACATATATATATATATTAGGGGTGAGCGGGTTCGGATTTCAAATCCGAACCCCCCCGAGCCCCCCCGATCCGAGGCCGATCCGAGTCAGGCTCGACTTTTCCCGCCTGACTCGGATCTGAAATCGAGGCAAAACGTCATCATCCCGCCTTCCGGGTCTCGCGGGTTTTGGATCCTATATAAGGTACCCGCGTCGGCGCCATTTTCTCACTCGGCTGTGGACAGTGAAGAGGGAGGGTGGGAGTTAGGCACAGGTTGGGCTGTGTAGTGTAGTGTAGTGTAGTGCAGAGTAGTGTTGTGCTGTGCTGTGCTGTGCTGTGCAGTGCTGCGCTGTGCTGCTGTTGTCCATAGGGGCTGTGTCCACTACTTCAAAGTCCATAGGGGCTGGCTGGATTGTGTTGTGCAGTCAGTTGTCCTAGGGGCTGTGTCCACTCCAAAGTCCTGTGCAGTGTCCCAGTCCTAAAGGGGTGCTGTAGTGTTGTCCAGGGGGTGCTCTGTCCATCAGGGGTGCTCCCCCCAAGTGCTAAAAAAAAATTATTTTTTCTGTGTTTGTGAATTGTGTGCGCAGTAGCCGCACGTGCATCAACAAAGTAGTGCCAAGCGTGCGCCTGTGTCATAAGTAAAGGGCCGGCTGGCTTGACCGTTATAGGGGTGATGTAACCCCCAAAGTACACTCCAAACCAAATAAAAAAATATTTTCTGTGTTTGTGAATTGTGTGCGCAGTAGCCGCACTTGCATCAACAAAGTAGTGCCAAGCGTGCGCCTGTGTCATAAGTAAAGGGCCGGCTGGCTTGACCGTTAAAGGGTGCTGTAACCCCCAAAGTACACTCCAAACCAAATAACAAAATATTTTCTGTGTTTGTGAATTATGTGTGCAGTAGCCGCACGTGCATCAGCAAAGTAGTGCCAAGCGTGCGCCTGTGTCATAAGTAAAGGGCCGGCTGTCTTGACCGTTAAAGGGTGCTGTAACCCCCAAAGTACACTCCAAACCAAATAAAAAAATATTTTCTGTGTTTGTGAATTGTGTGCGCAGTAGCCGCACGTGCATCAACAAAGGAGCAGTGCCAAGCGAGCGCCTGTGTCCCATAAGTAAAGAGCCGGCTGGCTCATTTCTTAAAGGGTGGTGTAACCCACAAAGTGCACTACTCTCCAGCAAAAATAAAAAAATATTTTCTGTGTTTAGCCGCACGTATATATCAAATCGATATAACATAAATGGAGGACCAAACTTTCTCCGATAAAAATAAAATAGAGAAAGATCAAGAACCACTTCTAGTGCTGAAGCTGCTGCCACTAGTCATGACACAGACGATAACATGCCATCAACGTCGTCTGCCAAGGCTGATGCCCAATGTCATAGTAGAGGGCACATACAATCCCAAATGACAAAGTTCAGGAAAATGACCTTGAAAAAAACATTTAAATCATCTGAAGAGAAACGTAAACTTGCCAATATGCCATTTACGACACGGAGTGTCAAGGAACGGCTAAGGTCGATCCCTATGTTCATGACTAGTGGTTCAGCTTCACATGACGATGGAAGCCCTCCTCCCACTAAAAAAATCAAAAGAGTTAAGCTGGCAAAAGCACAGCGAAGAACTGTGCTTTCTAAGAAGATATCACAAATCCAGGAGAGTCCAAGTGTGGTGGTGGTTGCGATGCCTGACCTTCCCAGCACTGGATGGGAAGAGGTGGCTCTTTCCACCATTTGCACGCCCCCTGCAAGTGCTGAAAGGAGCACCCACAGTCCACTTGCTGATATGCAAATTGAAGATGTCACTGTTGAAGTACAACAGGATGAGGATACTGGTGTAGCTGGCGCTGAGGAGGAAGTTGGCGAGGAGGATTCTGATGGTGATGTGGTTTGTTTAAATCAGGCTCCGGGGGAGACAGTTGTTGTCCGTGGGATGAAAAAGCCCATCACGGTCATGCCTTGGCAGAAGACCAAACATTCCACCTCTTTGGTCTGGCAATATTTCTATCCAAATCCGGACAACAACTGTCTTGCCATATGTACCATATGTAAAGGTGGAATAAGTAGGGGTAGGGACGTTAACCACCTAGGAACATCCTCCCTTATACGGCACCTGCAGCGTGTTCATAAAAAGTTACTGTCAAGTTCAGAAACTTTGGCTAAGACCGTAAGCAGTCCAGGGACACCTAAATCCCGTTGTCTTGTTGTATCCAAGTGCCTGCAAACCACACCATCAACTCCCTCCTCGTCAATTTCCTCCTTAGTCAGGATCGGAAGTAGTCCTGCAGGCCATGTCACTGGCATGACTGACTCTCCTATCCGGGATTCCTCCGGAGGATCCAGCATTGCTACGCCTCCTGCTGCCGCTGCTGCTGTTGCTGCTGCTGGGAGTTGTTCATCATCCCAGAGAGGAAGTAGGAACACCACTACTTTTACTAAACAATTGACCCTCCAACAGTCCTTAGCGAGGAGGAAGAAGTACGACAGCAGTCATCCTGAAGCAAAACGTATAACTGAGGCCTTGACTGCTATGTTGGTGTTAGATGTGCGTCCGGTATCCGCCATTAGTGCAGTGGGATTTAGACAATTGATGGAGGTAGTGTGTCCCTGGTTCCAAATCCCATCTAAATTCCACTTCACTAGGCAGGCGATACCGAGACTGTACAGAAACATCAGAAAAAGTGTCCTCAGTGTCCTGAAAAATGCCGTTGTACCCAATATCCACTTAACCACGGACATGTGGACAAGTGGAACAGGGCAGACTAAGGACTATATGACTGTGACAGCCCACTGGGTAGATGTATCACCTTACGCAGCAACAGCAGCAGCGTCACCAGTAGCAGCATCTCAGAAACGCCAGCTCATTCCAAGGCAGGTTACGCTGTGTATCACCGGTTTCAGTAAGAGGCACACCACCGACAACCTCTTAGAGAAACTGAGGGAAATCATCGCCCAGTGGCTTACCCCACTTAGACTCTCCTGGGGATTTGTGATATCTGACAATGCCACCAATGTTGTGCGGGCATTACATCTGGGCAAATTCCAGCACGTCCCATGTTTTGCTCACACAATAAACTTGGTGATGCAGAATTTTCTGAAAAGCGACAGGGGCGTGCAGGAGACGCTTTGGGTGGCCCGAAAAATTTCTGGCCACTTTCGCCATTCAGCGACTGCGTGCCGAAGACTGGAGCGCCAGCAAACACTCTTGAACCTGCCCCGCCATCACCTGAAGCAAGAGGTTGTGACGCGGTGGAACTCAACCCTCTATATGCTTCAGAGGATGGAGGAGCAGCAAAAGGCCATTCAAGCCTATACATCCACCTATGACATAGGCAAAGAAGGGGGGGTGTGCACCTGACTCAAGCGCAGTGGAGAATGATTTCCGTGTTGTGCAAGGTTCTCCAGCCCTTCGAACTTGCCACACGTGAAGTCAGTTCAGACACTGCCAGCTTGAGTCAGGTCATTCCCCTCATCAGGCTTTTGCAGAAGCAGCTGGAGAAAGTGAAGGAAGAGCTAAGACGGAGCGATTCCGCTCGGCATGTTGGACTTGTGGATAAAGCCCTTCATTCGCTTTGCCAGGATTCCAGGGTGGTCAATCTGTTGAAATCAGACCACTACATTTTGGCCACCGTGCTCGATCCTAGGTTTAAAGCCTATGTGGTGTCTCTCTTTCCGGCCGACACAAGGCTGCAGAGGTGCAAAGACCTGCTGGTGAACACACTGTCAGCTGAAGAGGAACGTGACACGTCAACAGCTCCTTCTTCATTTTCTCCCGCAACTGGGGCTGCCAGGAAAAAACTTAGCTATCCTAAGCAACCCGCTGGCGGTGATGCAGGGCAGGCAGGACCAAGTTTGGACATCTGGTCCGGACTGAAGGACCTGGCAACAATTTCTGACATGTCTACTGTCACTACATATGATACTGTCACCATTGACAGAATGGTGGAGGATTACATCGGTGACAGCATCCAAGTAGGCATGTTAGACAGTCCATACCTGTACTGGCAGGAAAAAGAGGCAATTTGGAGGCCCCTGTACAAACTGGCTCTATTTTACCTGAGTTGCCCCCCCTCCAGTGGGTACTCCGAAAGAGTGTTTAGTGCAGCCGGGAACCTTGTCAGCGAAAGGCGTAGGAGGTTGCTTCCACAAAATGTGGAAAAGATGATGTTCATAAAAATGAATTATCAACTCTTCCAGGGAGTCAATAGTCTGTGAGGATGAGGATGTACACAACACTGAAGAGGGTGAGGAATCGGTGGATGAGGAGGATGAGGACGACATCTTGCCTCCGTAGAGCCAGTTTGTGCAGAGACAGATTAATTGCCAGTTTGTTTTGTGGGGGCCCAACGAACCAATCATTTCAGCCACAGTCGTGTGGCACACCCTGGCGCTGAAATGATTGGTTTGTTAAAGTGTGCATGTCCTGTTTATACAACATAAGGGTGGGTGGGAGGGCCCAACGACAGTTCCATCTTGCACCTCTTTTTTTTCTTTGCATTATGTACAGTTTGGGGCCTAGTTTTTCAAACTGCCATCCTGTCTGCCACTGCAGTATCACTCCTAGATGGGTTACGTGTTTGTGCCGCCCACTCGTGTCGCTTAGCATAGTCATCCAGCTACCTCGGTGCAACCTTTTGGACATAAAAACACTATTGTGAGGTGTGAGGTGTTCAGAATTGACTGGAAATTAGTGGAAATTAAGGTTATTGAGGTTAATAATAGCATAGGAGCAGAAAAACCAACACATTCTGTGATTTTAGCTGTTTTTATGCTTTTTAAAAAAAAAATACAGATCCAAAACACAAAACCCAGAACCCAAAACACGGAAGGGTGGTTTTGGCAAAACCAATCCAGATCCGCAACACGAAGAAAGATCCAGATCCAAAACCAAAACACAAAACACGAAAAGTTACCGGTGCACACCCCTAATATATATATATATATATATATACACAATGCATCCGGAAAGTATTCACAGCACTCCACTTTTCCACATTTTGTTATGTTACAGCCTTATTCCAAAATGAAATACATTTATTTTTGTCCTCAAAATTCTACACACAATACCCCATAATGACAATGTGTAAAATGTTTTTTTGAGATTTTTGCAAATTTTATAAAAACAAACACTAAGAAATCACATGTACATAAGTATTCACGGCCTTTGCCATGAAGCTCAAAATTAATCTCAGGTACATCCTGTTTCCACTGATCATCCTTGAGATGTTCCTACAGCTTAATTGGAGTCCACCTGTGGTAAATTCAGTTGATTGGACATGATATTCAAAGGCATACACCTGTCTTTATAAGGTCCCACACTTGACAGTGCATGTCAGAGCACAAACCAAGCATGAAGTCCAAGGAATTGTCTGTAGACCTCCGAGACAGGATTGTCCAGAGGCACAAATCTGTGGAAGGGTACAGAAAAATATCTGCTGCTTTGAAGGTCCCAATGAGCACAGTTGCCTCCATCATCCGTAAATGGAAGAAGTTCGGAACCACCAGAACTCTTCCTAGAGTTGACCGGCCGTCTAAACTGAGCGAGCGGGGGAGAAGGGCCCTAGTCAGTGAGGTGACCAGATGGTCACTCTGTCAGAGCTACAGCAGTCCTCTGTGAAGAGAGGAGAACCTTCCAGAAGGACAACCATCTCTGCAGCAATCCACCAATCAGACCTGTATGGTAGAGTGGCCAGACGGAAGCCACTCCTTAGTAAAAAGCACAAGACAGCCTACCTGGAGTTTCTGAAAATGCACCTGAAGGACTCTCAGACCTGAGAAACAAAGATTGAACTCTCTGGCGTGAATGCCAGGCGTTATGTTTGGAGGAAACCAGTCACCGCTCATCACAAGGCCAATACCATCCCTACAGTGAAGCATGCTGGTGGCAGCAACATGCTGTGGGGATGTTTTTCAGCTGCAGGAACTGGGAGACTAGTCAGGATAGAGGGAAAGATGAATGCAGCAATGTACACAGACATCCTGGATGAAAACCTGCTCCAGAGCGCTCTTGACCTCAGACTGGGGCGACGGATCATCTTTTCAGTAAGACAAGGACCCTAAGCACACAGCCTAGATATCAAAGGAGTGGCTTCAGGACAACTCTGTGAATGTCCTTGAGTGGCCCGACCAGAGCCCAGACTTGAATCCAATTGAACATCTCTGGAGAGATCTGAAAATGGCTGTGCACTGACGCTTCTCATCCAACTTGATGTAGCTTGAGAGGTGCTGCAAAGAGGAATGGGCGAAACTGCCTTGAGATAGGTGTGCCAAGCTTGTGGCATCATATTGAAGAAGACTTGAGGCTGTAATTGCTGCCAAAGGTGCATCAACAAAGTATTGAGCAAAGGTTGTGAATTCTTATGTACAATTGATTTCTTAGTGTTTTTTTTTTTTATTAAATTTGCAAAAATCACAAAAAAACTTTTTACACATTGTCATTATGAGGTATTGTGTGTAGAAGTTTGAGGACAATAATGTATTTATTCCATTTTGGAATAAGGCTGTAACATAAAATGTGGAAAAAGTGAAGCGTTGTGAATACTTTCCGGATGCACTGTAATAATTTACAACATTAAAATATAAAACATAACTTTTGTTTATATACACATAAAAATGGAAAGAAAAAAAAAAGACATTGTCTTGAACTATTCAATTTGTTATTTTCACTCATGTCTGGTGATGCTGATGCTGATGCTGACATTGTGGCTTACATGGCTTTGCAGAAAATAAAAGACACATTTTAAGTGATTGGCTGATTTGCAGATATACAGTAGCGAAAGTACGGTTTGTCACCTGGCAGGTCTAGCATCTGAAACGCCACATTAGTATTATTTGGTTCAGGGCCGAAACTAGGATATCTGTCACCCGGTGCAAGGCAGTAATTTTGCGCCCCCTCCCTTGCCGTACCTGGATTTTGTCCTTGCTCCTCCATAACGCAGTGCACTACTCAGACGTCCCTGGTATTTACACATTATGCCACACATTGTAATGCCTATTACCAAAGTGCCACTTACATATTTGCCCGACACCATTTTATGCCCCACAGTAAGGCTTCTAATTACTTTAAAATTACCTGCTCGTTGTCTGGGGGTTTTATGCTCGTTGCCAGGGGGTTCCATGCTCGTTGCTATGGAGTTTATCCTTGTTGCTATGGGGTTTATGTTCGTTGCCAGGGGTTACATGCTCATTGCCATGGGGTTTATGCTCGTTGCCATGGGGTTTATGCTCGTTGCCAGGGGGTTTAACGGGAAAAGATGCAGCTTTCAGCATCTTCTGCCGACACTTACGCTGTCCTAGTGTCTGTCTCCTCCTTGGCAGTGGCCATTTTTGGATGGCCGTTTTCAGCAGAGTCCATGCGGACAGCTAGTCCGCATGGAATCTGCTGAAAATGGCCCTCCAAAAATGGCCACTGCCAAGGAGGAGACAGGCATTAGAGGTCCAATAAGGACCTCTAGCATCTGTCTCCTCCCTGGCGGCGGGTAATGTTGGATGGCCGTTTTCTGAATCTGCAGCCCCCAAGTCACCGTGAGTCAACCCTTTTTCACCTCCTGCATTCTTGCACCCGGTGCACGTGCACCTTTAGCCCCCCCCTAGTTGCGGCCCTGTTTGGTTATCCACAGATGAGACTAACTAGCTCACTGACCTTGTTGTGGCAAACATATACCATAGCTTTGTCTGACAAACATTTAAAACAAAAGCCCATACAAAGAATAATGCGTCATCAATTACAAAAGGAGCAAGGATGGTTTGACACATGTACAGTATCTAAAGAATGTCTGTGATTGTGAACCTAATGTCATAACTTATGCACCCAAATAGATATTTTCTTTTACTTTAATCAAATACATATATATAGTATTTAGAAAGGAAGGCACTCAAAGGGGACTTTAAAATCAAACTTCTCTTATGGAAAATACATTTAGGTCCAGGACAGGTTCAGGAATGCCCATCCTGATTATGACATAGTTAACGAGAGGTTCAGAAACAACGATTCTGCTTGGTCCTGCAGAAAAATAGAACTTATAATAGGCATTTTGAATACCTCACTATAGTCCTATTAAGTTTTGATTTAAAATAACAATTACACCCTATTGCTTGCAAGACCTTTCTTTTAAATTAACTGAACAACGTTTGACAAATTTTCAATAACCTATACAAATGCAAAGAACAGAAACTTAAAGTTACAGTCATAGTGCAGGACAAAACCTAACTAGGGTCCCATGAAAACCATGAATGCAGTGTATGCCTGGTCAGTGTTCTTTTCAATGCATAATCTCCCAAAGACAGTAGTAATATTGGCTTTCTACAGGGTTGGGTACGGAATACCAGTGCTCACTGTCCCGGTGGTCCGAATCCAGATGCCTGTAAGCAGGGCCGCCATCAGTGGGGGACTGCCAGGCTTATAGTCCCTGGCCCGGAGAGAGAGGGGCCCAGATGTCAGTGGTGTGGATTAATTATTAATATACTGGCAGCCAGGGAGAAGAAAGCCTAAACCCATAGGCAAACGCAGGGGGGGTGTCCGTCTGCCTGGAAACTACCCTCCCCAGCCCACACAATGACCACAACAGAAATAGTAATGTAATAGAATTTTACTAGTGCTGCATGTTCTTCACAGTATCACAAATTAAATAATTAGCACCACCTGTGGATCTTTTAACATGTATCAGTCAGTACTAAATAACTTGTGCACCAACTAGGAGATCTGGAAAACATTCACTGTTAGGGATGTGCTGCTATAGAGCCCAATATGTACATTTATGTCCAGGGCAGTGCTAGGTTATTCTGCTGCTCCCCCAGACTCCCGGACTTGCTGTAAAACACTGGAATGGTGCCCACATCTAAAATAAAAACATTCAGCTCCGGCAGGATGGCCCTATGGCTGCATATAATGGGTTACTGTGATTGCTGGTCCTGTACATGCTGGAATTATGACACACAATACACTTTGTATGACGCATATTAAAGCTGGTTAAGTACTAATTCTGCCCTCTTCATGGACTGGCCACACTCACTCTAAAATCAACCATTTGGAAACCCCCCTCTTGAAATCCTGTGTTTGCCACTGAAACCAAAACTCTCCACCTAGTGCCTAGCCCGAACCTTCCCCCTAATCCCAGTACTTATCGTTGGGATGCTGGCATCGGGATTCTGACTGGTGTCTGCATTCTGAGTGCTGGCATTCCTACAGACGGGATTTAAACTACATTCCTTTAGACCTAGTATAATACATTCACACATAAATCATACAAAAAATAAGTCAGTGAAGTGTCTTAAATAGATATTGTTGTCATTTATTGGTAATTCCCTTAGAATTTTATATAGAGAGTAATTAAGATTCTTTAGACAATAACTCATTAAGGTAGGGAAGATATATTTTCAACACTCTAGGTGTGAAACATTGAAGTGTAAGAGCAGCCTCCCTACGTTTCAGGAAATCAGACAAATCATTATATGCAAATATTATATTTCCTAACACATCATCTCCCTGACTAAATGTAGTAAATAGGGAATAATAATGTTTCACAACTGGTGAAACTGTCTTTCAAACATATAAAAGCCCTCAGTACTGAATGAGACCAAGCACAGTCCAGAGATCCTTTGCATCTAATTGTATTCAGTCTGCTAAATTTTTCCAGACAACAATGTCAGGAGTGAAGGGACAACAGAAGAAATGCCCAGAGCCTTGCCCAGAGCCATGCCCACCACCACCCCAACAACAGTGCCAGGATCGTAAGTGTCTCATCTATTGGTCTTTTCCTTAGAAACTACACATATTATACTATACCAGAGAGTAATGTTTTTTTTTTTAAATGTCATATGTCTAGGTTATGCAACCAATATAGAGATGAGCGGTTGGTTTACTCAGTTATGTACAAGTCTCAAAAACAGCGTCATATCGGCTATCTGGCTCTCACATAGTATCATATCGGCTATCTGGCTCTCACATATCAGTATCATATCGGCTATCTGGCTCTCACATATCAGCATCATATCGGCTATCTGGCTCTCACATTTTTGAATGGCCAATAAGATAAATCCAAACTAATCAGAACAAGCGCTAATTTGTCAAAACCGAACCACTCATCTCAAATATATAGAGTATTATTCCAGACTTCTTACAATGAGAATGGTAGGTTTGCTTCTGTGCTACCATAGGCTGTAATTTGTGTCATTATATACTGCTTTTGTCAAGTCATACAGTACTTGATGTAGCTCAATTGAAAATATGTAAAAAGTAATAATGGATGAAAGAGAAAAGTACTTTAGCAGATAAAAATAACCTAGGTTATTGTAAGGCTATTGTTCATTTCAATATTGTGGCTTAGATATAACAAATTTCCAAGTATACACATATGGAAATATGCAACATGGTACCGTGAGATTTCGTTTAGAAAATACAGCACTGTCCGGCACCCAGTGAAGTAGATCTGTTTTGTCTTTTAGGGCTACATTTACTGCTATGTTGCTTTTGGACTGTCTTGTCTTTGGCATCCAACTTAAACTCCATCATGTGTTACATACTCTACAGGCCTTAGCTCTGTGAGTGCAGGGACAAACCACCAGCTACAGATGTGTGTCCTCAAACACTATTGCAGCAGTCATGCCAAACAGTCCTTCTCGGCGCGCCAGGTCCCATGCGACTCGGCTTTTGCCGATTGACTTTTTCACTCAAAAATGCATCTGACTCGCAATGAGATGGGACAAGACTGTCTTGATTAATTGGATATGTGACACGTGTGCAACTAAATACGTTTTGGGGGAAGAAGTTGCCAAAAAGACACTACACCACTTGGCACAGCTTACTAGCGCCAGGTGACTTGTGTAGCATGGCATATTGAGTCTATGTGTAGACATCTGCAGTTCAATCAGGCTACAGGTAACTATGTGATGAATGTGGAGAGACATATAGTGTTCAGCAGGGCCATAGTGAAGAGTGTGTGAGTGGTGCTGTCACCCTGGAGCATTCCTGCCCAATGGCCCCTGCATCAGACTAGCAAGGTGCCATGGCCATTAGAGTGTCCTTTGGGTGTCCGGGCAGCTCCAGGTCTGTAGAGAGCTGGCCACACCTTCGTTAGAAAAAAGTCCGGGGGGGGGGGATCAGTGTGATCACAGGCAGAGGAAACAGCAGCCTCCCTGGCTCCTCTGCAGCTCAGCACACGGCAGCATGTGCTGAGCTGGAGAGAGAGCCTGCTGCTGCTGATAGGTAAGAGGTGGGGGGGGTGGCAGTAGACCTGGGACCCCGCCGGGCGACAACAACAAGCCAGGGACCATGTAATTAGTGCCCGCCTACCCCTCCTCTCAGCGACCCTGGGCAGCACCACACTTCCTACTGCTGACAGTCCTGCCCTTCATGTGATGTCATGTATTTGGTGGGCAGGGCCAGCACAGGGTGCTAGGGAGCCCTGCTTTGGTGTATATAGTGCTTTTCTGATGCATGTAATACACAACTATAGACTGTCTGCCATGCTCATTGGACACAGATCTGTGATGTCACTACATGATGCATTTGCCTCACCAGAAATGCTGTTCACTATATTGGACACTATATTGGACATCAATAAAAGTTAGAAAAGAGATGAGTAACTAAAGTCTGAAAGGTTTCCTAGTATACTATCCTCCGAGTGGGATGTAGTTATCAGACCAGCAGACACTGGAAGTCCGACATGGGACTTAAGATAGGTGTCGAAATACCGACGCCTATCTTAATACCGATGTAGCAACACAGACAGACGCCAGCCCGAACAAAGTATGTCCGGGGCATCTAAGCCGCTAGCCACAGGGGGGGGGGGGGTAGATTTAAGTAGCATAATGGGTTAGCGTTAGGTTTTGAGGAGGGAGGTTAAGGATAGGCATCCCTAGGGGGAGGGTTAGGGTTAGGCACCACTGGGGGGGTTAGGGATAGGCACCAAGGGGGGAGGGTTAGGTTTAGGCCCAAAGGGGGGAGACTTAGGGGATAGTTAGGGTAAGGCTACAAGAAGGGAGGGTTAGGGGGAGAAGGGGGAGGGTTAGTATACTTACCCAACCCCTACCGGGATACCAACCATCGGGATGCCGCTGTCTATATTTTGACAAGAGGCATCCCGACAGTCGGCATTACATACCGATTCCCTCCGAGTAAGAGCAGCCTGGATTTCTCTTTGATTACAAGCATAATCCATTCCAGAGCATGAAATGATATTTGCTGTTTTTGTTTCAGCTTGCAAGCCAGAGCCAGTGTGTCCTCAACCAAAATGTCCTCCTCAGAAATGTCTTCCTCCACAAGGTAAAACAGGATCTAACATTTTCAAAATACTATTTATATTTTATTTTAAAAATATATATATATTTTTTTATAGAAATTAATTTCACCCCAGTTAAGTGTATGTTTATTATGCAATACAGCATTTTCCTTTTTATGCTCCTATGCTTTTTAAAACTTGTTGGTTTAATTTGCACATTACTAGAAATAGTTAAGATATAATTACAGCACCTATTGGGGAACATTTTATAAAGCTGGTGTATATAAAATGTAATATTTGTGCTTTAACCCATATGTAGAACTTAGCATATGATGGTTGCTTCAGATACAATACCTATTTATATAGTTTCCTGTGCACCATCTTTACAGTCGGACACATACATATATATAAATACATATACACAAGATAGATAGACATCCACACTGGCACACATGCTATTGTATTTTAGTTTGTAATTGCACACAGTTATAAGACTTTAATTCCGGTTAAGTTAATTTTTATTCTGCATTTTGTTTAGGACAACATTTAGTACATAGGGATTTCCCACCAGTGGTAACCATCAAGTTGCATGTGCAGTGCGTATTGGACACATGCTCAGGTTGAAAACATTGGGTGTTTGCAACTGATGTTTTAATTCTGCCCACCTCTAAATCATGCCCAGTAACATGTATCATTGTAATGGTGGCCATGTTTACTACATAAATAAGTAGTATGGTTGATTAAAAAAAAAATTGCAATGAGGAAAGCAAATAAAAATATTACCAGTGTGTGATTTGTAGTTTTACAATTATAGTTATTATTTCTTGTACGGAAGCCATCCAATATATTTTTATAATCTGTTGGTGAATTTGAAATTACCAACTCTTGGGGTAAGGAATTTCACAGCTTTACCGTCCTTGTTCCATTAGCAAATGATGACCCCTTGTCTTTTGCATGGGCCTTCTTACAAGACTTTAGTTAGACAAATCTGTGTATTGACCTGGAATTTATTTATACATTATTAATAAGGTTGCCTCTGAGGTACTCATTTTCTAATGTAGACAAACCTATGTTTTCTAACCTCTTATGGTCAAATTAATGACGTATACAACTCTAATACTACTTATGCATTGTTGCATAACAACCATTGATGGCCACACTGACCTGGCTTACAATTTTCTGCTGCAACTTCAGTAGACTGGCACATTATATATCTGCCAATGCCACAAATGTTCTGGCTTGTCCCTTACAATGTGTTTCTTTTATTTCCTGTAGAGCCGTGTAAGCCAGCTCCACAATGTCAGCAGAAGCATCACCAAAAATGAGTGAAGATAATAATAATGGAAAGCCTCAAGCCAACTTTACAAGGATCATTATGGAAGTTGTTATACTATTTACCAATTGTACTTAGTGAATGAATTATTGGTTAAACAAGGTGATGGAGTAAATGTAAAAAAATAAAATTGAGAAAAAAAAACATAATTTTCTGGTTTATTGTTTTAAAGCCAATGACCATATCTACACCATGATACACAATAAACATTTTTTTTTCTGAATACAGCAAAACTACATGTAACAAACATTAGGTAACATCAGGCAGCTATAATCTCATTAGGTTACATAGGAAAAGTATCTAATCAATGCAGGGAAGAAAATCTTAATTGAAATCACTGGATAAAATGACTTCCATGGTGTGAATGGGCCATGATTGGCTTCTAATAAGAATAAATAAGCCTTCACATTGCTCAGGGAACAGTAATGACTAGGACAACCTCCATCTGAAATGGTGTGAGAAGACACATTTCTAATTACGGAATGTAGTTACCATCTCAGCGACCGGGTTGCTGGAGCTCAGAACACAGGTGCTGGAATCCCGACAGCAGTCGGAATCCTGGGTTCAGTATTCAGACCGCTGGCATCCCGATGGTAAGTATAGGGTTAGGGGGTGGGTTAGGTTTAGGGTTAGGGTTTAGGGATAGATATGAAGGGGAGAGTTAGGGTTAGGTTGTGGGAAAAGTGGGTTAGGGTACTTATGTTCAGGCACCGGGATTCTGACTGTCGGGATGCAGTTTGTCGATATTCTGACTGCCGACTGCCGGGATCCCGTACCCAACCCCTAATTCCTACTGCTGTCCTAAATACAGGGAGAAACCATAAACTCAAATCCTAAATTGATGATCATTATCAGGGGCTTCACAAGTGGGCCATGACCCTGTAGATGACTTTTGCCAAGAATCCTTTTTATTATATTATGAGATGTGAATACAACAGTTGTTCAAGCAATGCAAACAGCAAGTCATTCTATGATAAAGGGAAAATATGTATGACACTAAGGGGTCTATGTACTAATCCCTGGAAAGAGATAAGATAGATGGAGATAAAGTAATAATCAGTAATAATAACTAATCAGCTCCTAACTGTCAAGTTATAGGCTTTGTTTGAAAAATTAAAGTTAGGAGCTGAGAAGTTGGTACTGGTTCTCTCTCCACCTTATATCTCTCCAAGTCTTAATACATAGACCACTCTGGGGTCTATTCACTAAGCCTGGGAGAGAGATGAAATGGAGAAAGATAAGTCCCAGCCAATCAGCTCCTGTCAGTTTACAGGCTGTGTTTGAAAAATGACAGTTGGGAGCTGATTGGCTGGGGTTTATCTTTCTCCTTTTTATCTTTCTCCAAGGCTTACTGAATAGACCCCTAAGTGCTGTTATCTACTCTTATTTAAAAGGAATATTAGTTAAAATTCAGTTGTATGGAGTAGTCTTTGTGGAGTAGTGTTCAGAAAAAATATACATAAAAAATGTATTATAATATAGTAGGGAACATGCAGTAACACTATTATCTTTCACCAAACACCAGCAGAGTATTAGGGGTATATTTACTAAGGTGCAGGTTTTTAGAAGTGGAGTTGTTGCCCATAGCAACCAATCAGATTCTATCTATTATCTTCTAGAATAGAGGTGGGCAATAAGCGCCCCCCCCACCCCCCAGATGTTGTAAAACTACACATCCCAGCATGCCTTGCCACAGTTTTGCTATATGGCCATGCTAAAAATGTTGCAATGCATACAGGAATTTGCAGTTCAACAACAGCTGGAGGCTGCTTATTGCCCACTCCTGTTCTAGAAGGTGCTAGATAAATGTTAAGTAGAATCTGATTGGTTGCTATGGGCAACATCTCCATTTTTAAAAACAGGGGTTATGCTACAGGGGCATAACTATGGGGGCACTGCTACAGGGGCATAACTATGGGGGCACTGCTACAGGGGCATAACTATGGGGGCACTGCTACAGGGGCATAACTATGGAGGCACTACTACAGGGGCGTAACTATGAGGGCACTACTACAGGGGCATAACTATGGGGGCATTGCTACAGGGGCATAACTATGGGGGCACTACTACAGGGGCATAACTATGGGGGCACTGCTACAGGGGCATAACTTAGGGGGCACTACTACAGGGGCATAACTATGAGGGCACTACTACAGGAGCATAACTATGAGGGCACTACAGGGGCATAACTATGGCCCTGCTACAGGGGCATAACTATGGGAGCACTGCTACAGGGACATAACTATGAGGGCACTACTACAGGGGCATAACTATGGGGGCACTACAGGGGCATAACTATGGCCCTGCTACAGGGACATAACTATGGGGGCACTACTTCAGGGACATAACTATGGGGGTACTACTTCAGGGGCATAACTATGATGGCACTGCTACAGGAGCATAGCTATGGGGGCACTGCTACAGGGGCATAACTATGGCGCTGCTACAGGGGCATAACTATGAGGGCACTGCTACAGGGGCATAACTTAGGGGGGCACTGCTACAGGGACATAACTATGGGGGCACTGCTACAGGGGCATAACTATGAGGGCACTACTACAGGGGCATAACTATGGGGGCACTGCTACAGGGGTATAACTATGGGGGCACTGCTGCAGGGGCATAACTATGTGGGCACTACTACAGGGGCATTATATGGGGGCACTACTATAGGATTTCCTTCCTTGCAAATCAAGGGGGTAACGTCGACATATGTAAATATATTTTTGGGTAAAAGGTAAAAAAGTTTCCTGACCCCTGAACTAGATGGAACAACTCACATGTGTTAAAATATTCTATTCCTCATATAAGTGAAGCATAAGGTTGACTTGCATTCCTGAGATTACTTTCAACTACCCCCGGCCTATAAGAAATAAGTGATTGACACTTGTAGGTGGTCATGTTCCTTTTTCATAGTGATAAGGGAGCCTATGGTGTGTGAGAGGCGGAGTTTTGTAAGTGTTTTTATGGATTAACAAATTGCATCAATCTTCTGGTCTTCTGCAAATTCTCTCCCTCACTATAATGTAATGTAATGATTTTCATTATGTTGTAATGTTGTTTATGGTGGTAGAAAGAACTTATTTTTATTTGTGACTATGGTATTTTATATTAGCTAGGTGCGCTCACCCTACAAATTATGATGCATTAGGCCTTTATTGCTCCGACTGAAAAATTGGACTCTGGCCCTGATTCAGAGCCGGACGCTCTGACAGAGCACTCGCTCTGAATCAGGGCCGTCCCTGCTCCTTTTTGGAGCGGCCTCCTGGCCGCTCGCATAGCTGTGGGTGACCACCCACAGCTATAACGAGCGGGCAAAATGATGGTCGCTATGGTCAAGACCATCGCGACCATCGGGCTTGCGACGAGACCCTGCGGTAGAGTCTCGCTGCCGCAAGCCCAGGAGCGCTTTTGGCTCTATCAGAGCCAAAAGCACTCCCACTGACATCACTAGTGATGTCAGTGGGGCCGGACCCAGACGGTAGGCGTTCCCATGGGAATGCCTCCGTCTGGGCAGCCACGCCCCAGGGACGCCCACCAAAGGGGGCGTGCTGTCAATCCCCATCGACAGCACGCCCCCTTTGGCCGTCGTTATTCGGGCCTCACGCATGCGCATGACGGAGGTGCCTCTTGGGCACCATCGACCCGCTTGCGAGCGCTCAGCGCTCGCGAGCGGGTCTGAATCAGGCCCTCTGTCAGTCCGAGTGCACTTTGTGGATTCTGGAAGAGTTGAACACCAATGATTGAGTCGTTGTATGCAAGTAATGGTCTTGTTTGTTTTTCTTTTTTTTTGCCCATCATCATACTGTACTAACATTTTAATATTAAATTCAATAAAAAAATTAATTTTATACATTTTAAATGCCAATTCAAGTTGTTTTGAGTTGTTATTTATTAAATTAATATTTTTTATTTGTTAGATATTTATTAAAGAGGGCCGAACGCGTTGGTTGCTGGAGCTCAGAACACATGTGCTGGAATCCCGACAGCAGTCGGAATCCTGGGTTCAGTATTCAGACCGCTGGCATCCCAATGGTAAGTATAGGGTTAGGGGGTGGGTTAGGTTTAGGGTTTAGGGATAGATATGAAGGGGAGGGTTAGGGTTAGGTTGTGGGAAAAGTGGGTTAGGGTACTTATGTTCAGGCACCGGGATTCTGACTGTCGGGATGCAGTTTGTCGATATTCTGACTGCCGACTGCCGGGATCCCGTACCCAACCCCTAATTACTACTGCTGTCCTAAATACAGGGAGAAACCATAAACTCAAATCCTAAATTGATGATCATTATCAGGGGCTTCACAAGTGGGCAATGACCCCGTAGATGACTTTTGCCAAGAATCCTTTTATTATATTATGAGATGTGAATACAACAGTTGTTCAAGCAATGCAAACAGCAAGTCATTCTATGATAAAGGGAAAATATGTATGACACTAAGGGGTGAATGTACTAATCGCTGGAAAAAGATAAGATAGATGGAGATAAAGTAATAATCAGTAATAATAACTAATCAGCTCCTAACTGTCAAGTTATAGGCTTTGTTTGAAAAATTAAAGTTAGGAGCTGAGAAGTTGGTACTGGTTCTCTCTCCACCTTATATCTCTCCAAGTCTTAATACATAGACCACTCTGGGGTCTATTCACTAAGCCTGGGAGAGAGATGAAATGGAGAAAGATAAGTCCCAGCCAATCAGCTCCTGTCAGTTTACAGGCTGTGTTTGAAAAATGACAGTTGGGAGCTGATTGGCTGGGGTTTATCTTTCTCCTTTTTATCTTTCTCCAAGGCTTACTGAATAGACCCCTAAGTGCTGTTATCTACTCTTATTTAAAAGGAATATTAGTTAAAATTCAGTTGTATGGAGTAGTCTTAGTGGAGTAGTGTTCAGAAAAAATATACATAAAAAATGTATTATAATATAGTAGGGAACATGCAGTAACACTATTATCTTTCACCAAACACCTGCAGAGTATTAGGGGTATATTTACTAAGGTGCAGGTTTTTAGAAGTGGAGTTGTTGCCCATAGCAACCAATCAGATTCTATCTATTATCTTCTAGAATAGAGGTGGGCAATAAGCGCCCCCCCCCACCCCCCCAGATGTTGTAAAACTACACATCCCAGCATGCCTTGCCACAGTTTTGCTATATGGCCATGCTAAAAATGTTGCAATGCATACAGGAATTTGCAGTTCAACAACAGCTGGAGTCTGCTTATTGCCCACTCCTGTTCTAGAAGGTGCTAGATAAATGTTAAGTAGAATCTGATTGGTTGCTATGGGCAACATCTCCACTTTTAAAAACAGGGGTTATGCTACAGGGGCATAACTATGGGGGCACTGCTACAGGGGCATAACTATGGGGGCACTGCTACAGGGGCATAACTATGGAGGCACTACTACAGGGGCGTAACTATGAGGGCACTACTACAGGGGCATAACTATGGGGGCATTGCTACAGGGGCATAACTATGGGGGCACTACTACAGGGGCATAACTATGGGGGCACTGCTACAGGGGCATAACTATGGGGGCACTACTACAGGGGCATAACTATGAAGGCACTACTACAGGAGCATAACTATGAGGGCACTACAGGGGCATAACTATGGCCCTGCTACAGGGGCGTAACTATGGGAGCACTGCTACAGGGACATAACTATGAGGGCACTACTACAGGGGCATAACTATGGGGGCACTACAGGGGCATAACTATGGCCCTGCTACAGGGACATAACTATGGGAGCACTACTTCAGGGACAAAACTATGGGGGTACTACTACAGGGGCATAACTATGATGGCACTGCTACAGGAGCATAGCTATGGGGGCACGGCTACAGGGGCATAACTATGGCGCTGCTACAGGGGCATAACTATGAGGGCACTACCACAGGGGCATAACTTAGGGGGGCACTGCTACAGGGACATAACTATGGGGGCACTGCTACAGGGGCATAACTATAAGGGCACTACTACAGGTGCATAACTATGGGGGCACTGCTACAGGGGCATAACTATGGGGGCACTGCTACAGGGGCATAACTATGAGGGCACTGCTACAGGGGTATAACTATGGGGGCACTGCTGCAGCGGCATAACTATGTGGGCACTACTACAGGGGCATTATATGGGGGCACTACTATAGGATTTCCTTCCTTGCAAATCAAGGGGGTAACGTCGACGTATGTAAATATATTTTTGGGTAAAAGGTAAAAAAGTTTCCTGACCCCTGACCTTGATGGAACAACTCACATGTGTTAAAATGTTCTTTTCCTCATATAAGTGAAGCATAAGTTGACTTGCATTCCTGAGATTACTTTCAACTACCCCCGGCCTATAAGAAATAAGTGATTGACACTTGTAGGTGGTCATGTTCCTTTTTCATAGTGATAAGGGAGCCTATGGTGTGTGAGAGGCGGAGTTTTGTAAGTGTTTTTATGGATTAACAAATTGCATCAATCTTCTGGTCTTCTGCAAATTCTCTCCCTCACTATAATGTAATGTAATGATTTTCATTATGTTGTTTATGGTGGTGGAAAGAACTTATTTTTATTTGTGACTATGGTATTTTATATTAGCTAGGTGTGCTCACCCCACAAATTATGATGCATTAGGCCTTTATTGCTCCGACTGAAAAATTGGACTCTGGCCCTGTTTCAGAGCCGGACGCTCTGACAGAGCACTCGCTCTGAATCAGGGCCGTCCCTGCTCCTGCTCCTCCTCCTGGCCGCTCGCATAGCTGTGGGTGACCACCCACAGCTATAGCGAGCGGGCAAAATGATGGTCGCTATGGTCAAGACCATCGCGACCATCAGGCTTGCGACGAGACCCTGCGGTAGGGTCTCGCTGCCGCAAGCCCAGGGGCGCTTTTGGCTCTATCAGAGCCAAAAGCACTCCCACTGACATCACTAGTGATGTCAGTGGGACCGGACCCAGACGGTAGGCGTTCCCATGGGAATGCGTCCGTCTGGGCAGCCACGCCCCCGGGACGCCCACCAAAGAGGGCGTGCTGTCAATCACCATCGACAGCACGCCCCCTTTGGCCGTCGTTATTCGGGCCTCGCGCATGCGCATGACGGAGGCGCCTCTTGGGCACCATCGACCCGCTTGCGAGCGCTCAGCGCTCGCGAGCGGGGTTGAATCAGGCCCTCTGTCCGTCCGAGTGTACTTTGTGGATTCTGGAAGAGTTGAACACCAATGATTGAGTTGTTGTATGCAAGTAATGGTCTTGTTTGTTTTTCTTTTTTTTTGCCCATCATCATACTGTACTAACATTTTAATATTCAATTCAATAAAAAAATAAATTTTATATATTTTAAATGCCAATTCAAGTTGTTTTGAGTTGTTATTTATTAAATTAATATTTTTTATTTGTTAGATATTTATTAAAGAGGGCCGAACGCGTTGGTTGTTCAGGATATGAATGCTCCTGTTATCAAATCTCTACGCATACACTAGGAGCCTTTGTAATATGAGTGGATCACAGCACTTAGGGCCTGATTCAGAGCCGGACGCTCTGAAAGAGCGCTCGCTCTAAATCAGTCGTTTGTTTTTTTTGGAGCGGCCTCCTGGCCGCTCGCATAGCTGTAAGTAACCACCCACAGCTATAGCGAGCGGCCATGATGATGGTCGCAATGGTCAAGACCATTGCGACCATCGGGCTTGCGACGAGACCCTTGTGTTAGGGTGTCATTCATCGCAAGCCCCAGAGAGCTTTCGGCTCTAACAGAGCCGGAAGCTCTCCACTGATATCACTCGTGATGTCAGTGGGGCCTCCCCCAAATGGCAAGCGTTCCCTCGGGAACGCCTCCGTTTGGGTAGTCACCCCCCCGGCCTGCCCACCAAACGGGGCGAGCTGTCACTCAACATCGACAGCTCGCCCCCTTTGGTGCGAGACCCGGAGCGATGGATTGACTGCCGCTAGCCGGGTCTTGCGCATGCACACGACGACCCGGTTGCGAGCGCTCAGCGCTTGCGACCGGGTCTGAATCAGGCCCTTAGTGTCTTGTATATTTTTTCTTTATCATTGTATAGTGAAGGGTGACCTGTTACATAGATTGTGTGAATTCACTGTGCACGTGATGTGACTCAGAAACACCAAAAAGGGGAAAGGCGACAAGATCACTGCAAGCCCTGCCCTGGACTTCTCATTGCACATTACTGCATCATTTTTAATGAGTACTAAGCCAATGGGACTGACGTAGACATAAGCCAGTTGTAGAAAATGGTGTTGCAAGCTACACTCTAACATTGTAGATTGATAGAAATCTAGACAAATAATTACTTTTTTATATTTTGACAGCTTATTACTATTTTATATTTTGTCAGCACTGTCAGAACAGTCTTTGCATGTGAATGCATTGCCAGGAGACATACATTTTTTTCTGCTGTGCGATTAATATCACTATAATTATAACTATGTGTTTATATAGCACAGTGTACTCTGCAAAGTTTTAGAACTAGGACCCTGCTCGCAGGATTGCAATCTATGGGAAAATAGGAGTGTGCTGCATGAGATTTAGGGGAGAATTTACGAATCCACTGCTTCCTGGTGGGTTGCAAGTACATATTTAAAACGGCATCCAGAGTCAGAGTAAAGCCTGGCATGCTTTACACTGACTCTGGGTGCCGTTTTAAATATGTACCTGCAACCCACCGGGAAGCAGCGACTGCTTTGTAAATTTTCCCCTTAGTGTCACAGATGCATTGTAGTGCAACTAAATTGCATTAGGAAAATATGCTTAGTGGGTCTGTTTGAGCTAATCACAAAACATTTTTGACTAAACAAGGATTGTTGCAGTGGCGCTTAGAGCATCATATAATACACATGGAAATTGATAATTTTTATCTGAATTTTTTAAAAAATATATAAAAATAAATATAAGCCTCAACTATAAGCTCCCGGGACCAAAGTATAAATGATCACATTTCAAACAGTATCAGTTATCAGTTCAGAGCAAATAGTGCACTTCAATTTAAAGTATAAGGAAATACAATCTTAATACTTGACACAGTGTCTCTGTCAGGATGTGGTCTGGGATCGGCCGCTACTCACCTCCGCACTGGCGTCCTTGGGCTTAGGTGTTCAGTCGCTGGGAGTGGAGGTGAGTGGTGGCTGAGTATTCCCCAAGGGGTCTGCTAGGACTTCAGTGCATGCGTCCTGGTTCCCGGGGTGCCGAGCATATACGCAGACATTTTGGCCCATATCACCTGACTAATCTCTCTCAATGGTAGTCCTGCGGTCACTCAGCTGATCCTCTGATCCAATGATCAGATACCAAGGGGTATTTAGTCTGACTCCAGGAACAGGATATTGCTGTTTTATTATTATTTATTTATTTATTACCATTTATTTATATAGTGCACACATATTCCGCAGCGCTTAACAGAGAATAGTTGGCCATTCACATCAGTCCCTGCCCCAGTGGAGCTTACAATCTATGTTCCCTATCACATGCTCACACACATACACACTAGGGTTAATTTTTTATGCTTGGAGCCAATTAACCTACCAGTATATTTTTGGAGTGTGGGAGGAAACCGGAGTACCCGGAGGAAACCCACGCAAGCACAGAGAGAATATACAAACTCCGCACAGTTAGGGCCGAGGTGGGAATCGAACCCACGACCTCAGTGCTGTGAGGCAGTAACGCTAACCATTACACCATCTGTGCTGTTCAACATCACTGTTCTAGTGACTGTGATACTCACCAGTATTTCTCCATGTAAAATCCTCAGTGTGTTGCTTCAGCCTTTTCGCTATCCTCCAGTGTTATTTGTATCAGCTTCCATACTGTCTCCCAGTGTGTCACTTCAGTTCCCTCACTGAACTACAGTTCTTCATGTAATAGCTCTTGTGTTGTGCTGTTCGGTTCCCCAGCTGCCTCCCTGTGTTACAGGTGTCAGCTTTCATGCTGATTACTAGATAGCTCTCAATTGAATTCCTGTGTTAAACTTTCCTGTGTTCTTCAGAACAAATCTGCGACTGGATCCATAACAATTCTCAGTTCATTCCTGTGTAAGCCTTTCCTGTATTCTTCAAAGCAAACCTGCGACTAGAGCCTTAACAAATTCTCAGTGCATTCCTGTGTCTACCTTTACATGTGTTTCTTAGAGCAAGCCTGTGACTGGATCTCTTACAATCCTCAGTATGCCCCTGTGTCTACATTCATTGTGTTTCTCTATGCAAGTCTGTGACTGGATCTTTACAATCCTCCATACACCCCTGTGTCTACATCCCCAGTGCTCCTTGGAGCAAGGCTGCAGCTGGATTATCTCCAGTAACCATCTGATTTCCTAGTGTTAATACATTTCAGTGGTAACTCTCTTACATAAAGTTTCCGGTCTTCCTGTTACTCCCAGGTACCTGTCCAGGGGGCTGCGACCTGCTCACTTGGTGCAGCAAAACCCATATCCCAACTGGAGGGGTCACTGGTGAAGACTACCAGTGAGTTAGACGCCTCTGGGCAGGTCTAGCCAAACCTGGGTTTGGCCACAATAGGGAGACCTAGTCACTGTCACTCACCTAGGGTTCCCTGGCCACCCTAACCCCCTGGCTTTTGTCCCCACCTGAGGAACCTCCTGTATGGATCATGACAGTCTCTATGTCTCTAAGTATAGTCGAGAGAATAACCAATAATGAGCACAACATATAGCCACAATCTAAAGTGGAAATCTAAAGCTCAGGCCTCCTATTGAACCAGAAATAAAAGATAAATAGTCACCAGCAATTGTGAACGTGTAAGGTAACAATTCAGCTGAACAGCCGAACAAATGTCCATAAAATAGCTCAATTTATAGGCACGAAATACTTGCAGGAGAATTCCTTTATAAATACTAACTAACGATGTCCTCCTTAATTAGCCCCGGATTGGTGGTCAGCAAGAGCTCCAATGCTCTAATGATTTCGGTGATGAACACCGGGCTATGTGCAGCTGGAGGACAAGGGGGGCAAATCTGAAGCAGTCACTCCAGTATAAGGCGGCTGTTATCCCAAGTGGGTGCAGCCACACTGGTCCCTCGTTAAAGAACCCACCATGCGATAATAAAAGCTCCTGCAGGCTTGCACTGAAGGACCACTCAGGAAAAGGTCTTCGCGCAGCTATGTTGGTATAGCTATGGCGTGACTTGAATTGCTGGGCCGCTCAGAACAGGAGGCAGCTTCAATAATATACAATGCTCCGAATGAAGAAACACCTGTGAACTTCAACGTGTTTCTCCGTATTTAACGTCTTTCTCAAGAAGCATACACCTGCAGATAAAAATGTCTCAATTTCCATTTGTATGATATGATGCTCTAAGCACCACTGCAACAATCCTTGTTTAGTTGTTTTTTTGCGTGGAGACTGACAATCCCCACTTTTTTTCTTAAAGAGTGGCGGCTGGAACATCATCATTTTAATTAACACAGATTCAAAGTAGGCGCCAGGGTATTTTTCTGAGCAAAACATTTTTTGTTTGGGGGTTATAAGGTTGTTATAAGCTAATAATAATGGATGAGGAAGAGTAGCACAGATCTTGAGCACATAGTAGAGATAAAGATTTGGGGAATATTTTGACACAAATAAAGAGATTTATGTTGGAGCAATTTTGTTAATCGCTTTGCATGCAGGGCCATAACTAGGGGTGTGCAAGCGGTGGCATCACCCAGAGAGCAGGCAGGGTCGGCAACAGAAATCATGGGGCCTGGTACATCCATTTTTTAGGGACCCCTGAAGAAATGTTTCCTCCCTAGACAGATGGTGACTTCAGTCAGTATTCACACTATTAATGTAAGAGATCCTAGGCAAAATTTTGCAGGGCAAAATGTGAACTGATCAAACAACTTTTATATTATTAAACTGTATTTGATAACTTGGTACCATTTCAATCGGTAATATTTCTTTAGAATGAAGATTACTGTCCGTGAGTCTTTTCCTCTTAATCCTGCAGGTTGTAGGTAATCTCCAACCATTCCCCCCGCCTAGTTCTCTTCAGCCTTATCCCACCTTGTGTCTCTCCAGTCCCACTGTGTCTCTCCAGCCTCATTCCCCTGTGTCTCTCTAGCTCACTTCTATCTTTCCAGCCCTAGCCCCCTTCTGTCTCTCCGAGACACTCTCCTGTTCCTCCAGCCTCAGAGTGTCCCTGAAGCCATCACATTTACCTTCTTCCATATCTTCTGGTGCCCACTGTGGCTCCTCTGCACGGTCTTTCAGAGGTGTGGTGCACGTGACGTCATGATGTCACTTGCGCTGTGCCGCAATACACAAAAATTTCTATTACAAACTACAGTGGCTCCCTGGATAAACCCTGAGCTGTTGCTTGTGCTGCTGCTGCAGTGATCAGCAGGGCACAGGCATGTACTGGGTTTGTACATGCCTGCACCCTGCTGATCACTGCAGTAGCAGCGCAGGCAGCGGTTACAGCTAGGTTTGTCTGTGGGACCTTCTGGGACCCCATAGAACCTCGGAACCTGGTACAGATGTGTCCCTAGTCTTCCCCTGTTGTTGTGCCTGGGCGCAGGGTCCTGTGGGCAGTACCATTGCATCCCTGTGGCACCTTAATTTGGCTTGCAGAGCCGACCATAGCCTCCCTTGGAGGGGCTCCGGACATGCTCCCTGCAGTCTGTAGTGCTTTCCAGGAGCATGCTTAGGCAGTGCTCTACTTTCTAGTGCCAGTGGTCCCTTCCCCTCATGATGTCACAGGTTAGGGAGTAGGTCAGCACATTTCGGCATAAAGCCCTGCTACCGCCCTGTTTGTATATTAGTAGAAGTATTTGATTTTGGATTCTGTAAAGTAAGGCAACCAATCTAAGGACTGGCAGAGCTGAGTAGCAGTAGGCTATTTGGTTAAAAAATTTATCTACACTCTGGAAGTAATTGAATTAGCCGTGGGACTTATTGAAGGGTTTTAGCTCCTGAGTCAAGTGCCCAGAGCTACTGTGTTCATTTCTATCCTGCGGCTAACATGTGGTGATGCATAGATTCTGATTTAAGTGTCCTGATCTATGCAACTACAGTGCACAGTAAGCCCAGAGTTCTTACGAGGGTTAACATACCCCACTGTACTAGCCATGCATGGGGATACCCTTTCCCTCCCCAATCCTGATCTCTGTGTAAGATTCAAGCAAGTCTACATAAATACAAATGCATGCAGTTTATTTTCTGGGTATATGTTCAACCAATTTCGATATTTTACCTAACACAACTTAGTGTAAATTTAACTAAAGATCAATTCCTATGTCACTGCAATATCAGTCTCCAGGCAAAACGTACAGTGTAGCGCCATACTTCTTATCTTAAAAATGTGGTTAAGGGATCTTTAAAAAGCAGAGCAATATGTAATCTTGGTAGCAGATGTGACAATTTAATCAACTTTCCATCATTTAGACCAAACAATTGTGTTAATGCAGACAAAGCAATGCTTATTAATCCATAATCAATTTCCTCCAACAGGTCTAAAAATCTGGTTGGTGAATGATTTACATGGGGTCATTTGCCGAGTGGACTACATGCGGCTCCTTTTATTTGGTCCAAGTATCTGGTTGTGCCAAATATTTCTAACTATGTGTATAGTAAATTGGTCATAGATCTGGTCAATGGCTAATCTGAAAAATAATGCTTGTTGGTAACTTAAAAAAGATTGTGCACAAAGTAAACTAGAAACATAAATGAATCAATCTAAATATTCCACTCATCTCTGTAGCAGAATGATAGTTTAACGTTGCCCTATAATTCCCACAACAAAATGACTGTGGGCAATACCCTTTTTTCCTCTTTGTGTTCCCCAGTCTCCCCATGTTCAATGTGTCATGGGCTTATTCATATAAAGCTAAAAATGCCGTAAGGTCCAAAGTTGATACCCTATCATTGGCTATAAGGTGACCAGTATTGTATTGTATTGTATTGTGTTCCCTGTGTGTTATGTTACAACTGTTACAGTTTGATTGTTTTAACCCCTTTAAATAAAAGCACTACAACTATGTGGGTTGTATTTTAGAAACTTTAATTGATTCACTTAAATACAATCAATAAACTGATATTTGAACAATCACATAATCAAGGATCTCTCTCTGTGGACGTGGGTTCTCGATCTCTCTATTTCTTCACACATTTCTGGTCTTGGTGTTGTTGACATGTCTCTAAAGAAAATAAAAGACACACATTGTAATTTGTCGGCCTGAATCCTCAGACTGTGCTGGTATAACAAGGTGTTTGGTTGTTCAATTTGACCATCATTAATAATGATTATACTATATGTGGCCATCAAACAATGATTATACCTTATCAAAACCAGATCCTGTTTGTCCCTTATGTAACAAGACAATCATAATTTGACTACATACTGGTGTAACTGCTCACTGATTGTGCTGGTCACTTGCTGTACCACACTGAGGGGGTCATTCAGACCCGGTCATTAGCGCCAATGCGCTCGGACCGGGTCCATGGCCCCCCACAGAGCATGCGCACGATGGCACCGGCGCCGTCGTGCGCATGCGTGAGACCCGCTACGACCGACAGCGCCGGTCGTAGCGGGTCTCGATCCAAAGGGGGCGAGCTGTCAATGTTGATTGACAGCTCGCCCCGTTTGGAAGGCGGGCCGGGGGGGTGGCAGCCCAAACGGAGGCGTTCCCATGGGAACGCCTACCGTTTGGTGGCGGCCCCACTGACATCACTAGTGATGTCGGGGCTCTCGGGGCTTACGACAAGGAAGACCCTACCCTGGGGTCTCGTCGTAAGCCCCGATGGATCATCACCGGAGCGGTCGTTAGAGCTGTGGGTGTTAACCCACAGCCTAACGACCGCAACAGAGGCGGACGGTCAGGATGCAAGTGGCCGCCCAGTTTCTGAGCGACCGCTTGCATCCTCCGACCGCCTCTGAATGAGGCCCTGAGTGCAGAGAGGTGAGCACATACCAATATTATGCATCTCTTATGTCTGTATTTTTTTGTGTATTGTTGACTTACTCCTGGTCAGGTGGAATGGGGACAGAGAGGGAGGGGGCGAGCATAGGCCAAGTACATTAAGGGCAAGTTTACTAAGTGCTTCTTAATTAGACATGGATGCATCCGCAGGTATAACTATTAGGAAGCATATCTGTTGTGAGCACTATAGGGCTGGTGAAATAATATACCAGGGTGATACCGACAATCAGTAGCACTATCTAGCCGCACGGCACTCCCAGCCAGTGCCAGATTAAGGTTCACATGGGCCTGGAGCTGAAATCTATGAAGGGCCTATTGCGTGATGTGCAGGGGGTGTGACTAGTGATGTGAGGAGATATAGGTTGAAAAAGCACAAATCTTAAATTCTAAATATATACATTGTTGATTATGGTGTAAAATGAATAAATCCATGTTTTCACCATAATTGACATTGTATATATTTAGAATTTATATATTTAGAATTATTTTATTTACATTGTTGTGAGGGTATTTTGTGACCTAGCAAATTTACGCTATGTGCGCTCTGCGAACCTTGTTTCATGAAAATAATTAAACTAATAATCATACGACCAAAATATGGCATATTAATAATAACAAGGGTCTCATTATGTCATCTTTCATACTATGGGCCTGATTCAGATGTGGACGCTATTGCTCAGCTGCAAGGAAGCGCCTGTGCAATATGTCCAACTAGAATGCAAATACAGCAGGAGGTGTCTGTAGGATATAGACACCTCCTGCCTGCATCTGAGATCCCACTGCAGCATCCATAGATACTGCCTCAGATCACCATTGCGACCATCTGCCCCCAAACAGCAGACTGCGGCTCAGGGAGTACTGCGACTGTGATCAGAGGGCCCATTGTGCACATGCACGCCACCATCAGATATGTACGTATACCATTGGGTTTATCTACATATCTTATTCAGGCCCTGTGGTCATATACTATGTGTTTGTATTAGGGGTGAGCGGGTTCGGATTTCTGAAATCCGAACCCCCCCGAGCCCCCCCGATCCGAGTCCGATCCGAGTCAGGCTCGACTTTTACCGCCTGACTCGGATCTGAAATCGAGGCAAAACGTCATCATCCCGCCATCCGAGTCTCGCGGGTTTTGGATCCTATATAAGGTACCCGCGTCGGCGCCATTTTCTCACTCGGCTGTGGACAGTGAAGAGGGAGGGTGGGAGTTAGGGCTGGCTGGGCTGTGTAGTGTAGTGTAGTGTAGTGCTGCTGTTGTCCACTACTTCAAAGTCCATAGGGGCTGGCTGTGTTGTGCTGTGCTGCTGTTGTTAATAGGGGCTGTGTCCACTACTTCAAAGTCCATAGGGGCTGGCTGGACTGTGTTGTGCAGTCAGTTCTCCATAGGGGCTGTGTCCACTCCAAAGTCCTGTGCAGTGTCCCAGTCCTAAAGTGGTGCTGTAGTGTTGTCCAGGGGGTGCTCTGTCCATCAGAGGTGCTCCCCCCAAGTACTAAAAAAATAATATATTTTCTGTGTTTGTGAATTGTGTGCGCAGTAGCCGCACGTGAATCAACAAAGTAGTGCCAAGCGTGCGCCTGTGTCATAAGTAAAGGGCCGGCTGGCTTGACCGTTAAAGGGTGCTGTAACCCCCAAAGTACACTCCTGTCCAAACCAAAAAAAAAAATATTTTCTGTGTTTGTGAATTGTGTGCGCAGTAGCCGCACGTGCATCAACAAAGTAGTGCCAAGCGTGCGCCTGTGTCATAAGTAAAGGGCCGGCTGGCTTGACCGTTAAAGGGTGCTGTAACCCCCAAAGTACACTCCAGTCCAAACCAAAAAAATATATATTTTCTGTGTTTGTGAATTGTGTGCGCAGTAGCCGCACGTGCATCAACAAAGTAGTGCCAAGCGTGCGCCTGTGTCATAAGTAAAGGGCCGGCTGGCTTGACCGTTAAAGGGTGCTGTAACCCCCAAAGTACACTCCAGTCCAAACCAAAAAAAAATTAGTTTCTGTGTTTGTGAATTGTGTGCGCAGTAGCCGCACGTGCATAAACAAAGTAGTGCCAAGCGTGCGCCTGTGTCATAAGTAAAGGGCCGGCTGGCTTGACCGTTAAAGGGTGCTGTAACCCCCAAAGTACACTCCAGTCCAAACCAAAAAAAATATAATTTTCTGTGTTTGTGAATTGTGTGCGCAGTAGCCGCACGTGCATCAACAAAGTAGTGCCAAGCGTGCGCCTGTGTCATAAGTAAAGGGCCTGCTGGCTTGACCGTTAAAGGGTGCTGTAACCCCCAAAGTACACTCCAGTCCAAACCAAAAAAATATATATTTTCTGTGTTTGTGAATTGTGTGCGCAGTAGCCGCACGTGCATCAACAAAGTAGTGCCAAGCGTGCGCCTGTGTCATAAGTAAAGGGCCGGCTGGCTTGACCGTTAAATGGTGCTGTAACCCCCAAAGTACACTCCAAACCAAAAAAATATATATTTTCTGTGTTTGTGACTTGTGTGCACTGTGGCTGCACGTGCATCAACAAAGGAGCAGCGCGAAGCGTGCGCCTGTGTCCCATAAGTAAAGAGCCGGCTGGCTCATTTCTTAAAGGGTGGTGTAACCCACAAAGTGCACTACTCTCCAGCAAAAATAAAAAAATATTTTCTGTGTTTGTGTGCGCTTTAGCCGCACGTATATATCAATATAACATAAATGGAGGACCAAACTTTCTCCGATAAAAATAAAATAGGGAAAGATCAAGAACCACTTCCTCCTAATGCTGTTGCTGCTGCTGGGAGTTGTTCATCATCCCAGAGAGGAAGTAGGAACATCACTACTTTTACTAAACAATTGACCTTCCAACAGTCCCTAGCGATGAGGATGAAGTACGACAGCAGTCATCCTGAAGCAAAATGTATAACTGAGGCCTTGACTGCTATGTTGGTGTTAGACGTGCATCCGGTAATCGCCATTAGTGCAGTTGGATTTAGACAATTGATGGAAGTAGTGTGTCCCTGGTTCCAAATCCCGTCTAGATTCCACCTGCATCCTCAAAGCAGCAGCGACAAGCGTGCGTCTGTCTGTTAAAGGGTGGTGTAACCCTCAAAGTGCGCTCCACAAACAATAAAAATATTGTTCTTTTTTTTTCTGTCTTTGTGAAATGTGTGGGCTGTAGCCGCACCTGCATCCTTAAAGCAGCAGCGACAAGCATGCGTCTGTCTGTTAAAGGGTGGTGACACCCTCAAAGTGTGCTACACAAACAATAAAAATATTGTTCTTTTTTTTTCTGTCTTTGTGAAATGTGTGGGCTGTAGCCGCACCTGCATCCTTAAAGCAGCAGCGACAAGCGTGTGTCTGTCTGTTAATGGGTGGTGACACCCTCAAAGTGTGCTACACAAACAATAAAAATATTGTTCTTTTTTTTCTGTCTTTGTGAAATGTGTGGGCTGTAGCCGCACCTGCATCCTTAAAGCAGCAGCGTCAAGCGTGCGTCTGTCTGTTAAAGGGTGGTGACACCCTCAAAGTGTGCTACACAAACAATAAAAATATTGTTCTTTTTTTTTCTGTCTTTGTGAATTGTGTGGGCTGTAGCCGCACTTGCATCCTCAAAGCAGCAGCGACAAGCGTGCGTCTGTCTGTTAAAGGATGGTGACACCCTCAAAGTGTGCTACACAAACAATAAAAATATTGTTCTTTTTTTTTTCTGTCTTTGTGAATTGTGTGGGCTGTAGCCGCACTTGCATCCTCAAAGCAGCAGCGACAAGCGTGCGTCTGTCTGTTAAAGGGTGGTGACACCCTCAAAGTGTGCTACACAAACAATAAAAATATTCTTCTTTTTTCTGTCTTTGTGAATTGTGTGGGCTGTAGCCGCACTTGCATCCTCAAAGCAGCAGCGACAAGCGTGCGTCTTTCTGTTAAAGGTTGGTGTAACCCTCAAAGTGCTCCAAAAAATAAAAAACTATTTTTTTAATGTGTTTGTGACTTGTGTGCGATGTAGCCGCACGTGCATCAACATAGTAGCAGCGCCAAGCGTGTGCCTGTGTCATAATTCAAGGGCTGGTTTGGTCATCTGGTCCAGACTGAAGGACGTGCCAACAATTTCTGACAAGTCTACTGTCACTGCATATGATACTGTCCTCAAAGCAGCAGCGACAAGCGTGCGTCTGTCTGTTAAAGGGTGGTGACACCCTCAAAGTGTGCTACACAAACAATAAAAATATTGTTCTTTTTTTTCTGTATTTGTGAATTGTGTGGGCTGTAGCCGCACTTGCATCCTCAAAGCAGCAGCGACAAGCGTGCGTCTGTCTGTTAAAGGGTGGTGTAACTCTCAAAGTGCTCCAAAAAATAAAAAACTATTTTTTTAATGTGTTTGTGACTTGTGTGCGATGTAGCCGCACATGCATCAACATAGTAGCAGCGCCAAGCGTGCGCCTGTGTCATAAGTCAAGGGCTGGTTTAGACATCTGGTCCGGACTGAAGGACGTGCCAACAATTTCTGACAAGTCTACTGTCACTGCATATGATACTGTCCTCAAAGCAGCAGTGACAAGAGTGCGTCTGTCTGTTAAAGGGTGGTGACACCCTCAAAGTGTGCTACACAAACAATAAAAATATTGTTCTTTTTTTTCTGTCTTTGTGAATTGTGTGGGCTGTAGCCGCACTTGCATCCTCAAAGCAGCAGCGACAAGCGTGTGTCTGTTTGTTAAAGGGTGGTGTAACTCTCGAAGTGCTCCAAAAAATAAAAAACTATTTTTTTAAATGTGTTTGTGACTTGTGTGCGATGTAGCCGCACTTGCATCTTCAAAGCAGCAGCGACAAGCGTGCGTCTGTCTGTTAAAGGGTGGTGACACCCTCAAAGTGTGCTACACAAACAATAAAAATATTGTTCTTTTTTTTCTGTCTTTGTGAATTGTGTGGGCTGTAGCCGCACTTGCATCCTCAAAGCAGCAGAGACAAGCGTGCGTCTGTCTGTTAAAGGGTGGTGTAACTCTCAAAGTGCTCCAAAAAAAAACAAACTATTTTTTTAATGTGTTTGTGACTTGTGTGCGATGTAGCCGCGCTTGCATCTTCAAAGCAGCAGCGACAAGCGTGCGTCTGTCTGTTAAAGGGTGGTGACACCCTCAAAGTGTGCTACACAAACAATAAAAATATTCTTCTTCTTTTTTCTGTCTTTGTGAATTGTGTGGGCTGTAGCCACACTTGCATCCTCAAAGCAGCAGCGACAAGCATGCGTCTGTCTGTTAAAGGGTGGTGTAACCCTCAAAGTGTGCTCCACAAACAATAAATATATTCTTCTTTTTTTTTCTGTCTTTGTGAATTGTGTGGGCTGTAGCCGCACTTGCATCCTCAAAGCAGCAGCGACAAGCGTGCGTCTGTCTGTTATAGGATTACATCAGTGACAGCATCCAAGTAGGCATGTCAGACAGTCCGTACCTGTACTGGCAGGAAAAAGAAGCAATTTGGAGGTCCCTGTACAAACTGGCTCTATTTTACCTGAGTTGCCCCCCCTCCAGTGTGTACTCCGAAAGAGTGTTTAGTGCAGCCGGGAACCTTGTCAGCAAAAGGCGTAGGAGGTTGCTTCCACAAAATGTGGAGAAGATGATGTTCATAAAATGAATTATCAACTCTTCCAGGGAGACCAGCCTCCAGAACGTACAGAGGGACCTGTGGTTGTGGATTCCAGCGGGGACTAATTAATACTCTGTGAGGATGAGGATGTACACACTGAAGAGGGTGAGGAATCGGTGGATGAGGAGGATGAGGATGACATCTTGCCTCCGTAGAGCCAGTTTGTGCAGGGACAGATTAATTGTCAGCTTGTTTTGTGGGGGCCCAAACGAACCAATCATTTCAGCCACAGTTGTGTGGCAGACCCTGGCGCTGAAATGATTGGTTTGCTAAAGTGTGCATGTCCTGTTTATACAACATAAGGGTGGGTGGGAGGGCCCAAGGACAATTCCATCTTGCACCTCTTTTTTTTCTTTGCATTATGTACAGTTTGGGGCCTAGTTTTTCAAACTGCCATCCTGTCTGCCACTGCAGTTTCACGCCTAGATGGGTCACGTGTTTGTGCCGCCCACTCGTGTTGCTTAGCATAGTCATCCAGCTACCTCGGTGCAACCTTTTGGACATAAAAACACTATTGTGAGGTGTGAGGTGTTCAGAATAGACTGGAAATGAGTGGAAATTAAGGTTATTGAGGTTAATAATAGCATAGGAGCAGAAAAACCTACAAATTCTGTGATTTTAGCTGTTTTTATGCTTTTTTTAAAAAAAATACAGATCCAAAACACAAAACCCAGAACCCAAAACACGGAAGGGTGGTTTTGGCAAAACCAATCCAGATCCAAAACACGAAGAAAGATCCAGATCCAAAACCAAAACACAAAACACGAAAAGTGGCCGGTGCACACCCCTAGTTTGTATATACATACACAAATGTATAGAATACATATATACACAGATTCTGTCATTGCACACAAGCATACCTTGCAGTACAGCGCTACAGCAGGCTTTTGGAACTACTGGGTCAGCAGGACTGGGTCACGAAGAGGAGGAGAAGGCAGGGGCCGTCTTTATGGAGCTAAACTGCTCTATCTATTCAGCCACGGTAGTGGGGTGGCATGACATCACACATCTGAGGAGGTTCTGAGATAATAGGTGGGACCTGTGAAGCCTTCCCCTGTGCCGCCTTTTGTATTATGGTGGCCAAGTGTACAGCATGATTCCTTGGGGGAAACACTCTCTGCCCATTGGGGAGGCTGCTGTACACTTAACCCTGAGCACCCACCAGGCAAAATAGGGGGGTGGGGGACACATTTGGGGAAATGTTACATTAATTGTCTTAGTGTGATGCAGCTGCTGGGGTACTTAGTGGTGCATGAGTGCAAGCTCATTAACCCAGCTAGTGACAGAGAGCTTGCAGTAGAGACTGCTGAGCGACCCTGGGGTCATCTCAATAGTTACCTGGAAGAAAGCATTAGCTCTCCATTAGAGGCAGCAGGATCTCTAGGTGCCATGCATCTTCCCCTTGTCATGGATCTAGCTCCAGTCCCCGACAGCCGCCTATGTGCTGGCTGTATGACTATAGATTCGGGCAGCTGGACATCCCGGCTATCACTGCCATACTCGTCCCCTATACCTCTCCATTCAACTTCAAGCCACACATATTACACACATACTGTACATTCAGGTTACTTACATTCAAGGATGTTCTGCGCAGGCATCGTAGCAACGCCCACTGCTGCTCTATGGGAAGTGTAGTTCTCATGGCCATAGATGTCCATTAGTTACTGCACTCATTGCCGTGCAGGAACACTACAGCTCCCATCGGGCATTGCACGGGTTGGAAGTGACTGATGGAGCTTGAGCTCTAGATGCTGAAAGTTAAATGCAGTGGCAGGAACTGTCCGAGACTTGATGCCCTGAACTCAACTCAATCTCCAGGCAGGCAGAGCGGCCAGGGAGGTGTGTGGTGTCAGATCTCAGTTAGCCGCTGACAGCTTTTAGCAGGATTTTTTTTTCCTATTTACAGGGGATCTGCAATGCTGTGGGCCTATTTTCACTGGGGGCCTGGAGCTGTAGCTCCATCCGCCCCATTGTTAATCCGGCCCTGCTCCCAGCCAAAAGCTGTTAATTCTGCTTATAGCAATTGACATTGACTAGGTATACACCCTTTATAAGGTGATACTATACTCCTACTAGGAATTTATATCTCAGTAAGGGGCCTATTCATTATCACTTCTTTTCTACAAAAGCAGGTGAAAAGAAACATTTTCAGCTGCAATTGTGGAAATGAAGTTATCGGGCCATTCATCAAGAAGGTAAAGCAGGAAATATCACAGATATCTCCTACTTACCTTTCTCTTGCGGAATGACCCGCTGTCCCTATACACTAGATCCCTTCTCCCCTGTCCAGCTCATTCCGACCGGATGTCGGGGCTCTTGTGAGCCTGCGTGACCTGTAGGAGGAGTCCGAAAGGACCAGTGAAGCCGCTCGTAGAGAGAATGATGAATTGCTCCAGCGCTCACAGCGAGTTAGTATGATAATTATCGGATTCCGTTCAGTCCCCGATAATTAACATAATGATTAGACCCCTTACTAACATTGTGAAGAAGACATGAAAATTACATTTTGCTTTTCATGACAGTAGCATTACAAAACTAGAGAACACCATGATTTGCTGAGAATCACGTCATAACGTCCCTGTACTGCCCATTTCGCTAGGGTGTGATGCTGGAGCATGACCCTCTCTCCCTGGAGTCCGGGGAACTTCCCAAAAATCTGTAGTCTCCGGACACTCCAGGAGAGTGGACAAGTATGGAGAAAACTGCCAGTAATTTAACACCCACCCCCAGTTCTGTGAACACAATTATCAGCTCATGGTGACAGTTTATGTAAAAAATTAAATTCCCACAAATCTGCCCAATGTTTTAAAGTGGCAATCATTTAAAAGGCAAAACCAGGCTGGATGTGCCTTTTAAATGATTGCCACTTTAAAGCAATGGGCAGACTCATCGGGCTCTCGACGATGCCCAAAACTTGGAAGCTACAGTGTTACATTTACATCTATGTCTAAATTCTGCACAGAGAGTATTAACAACAGTACCAAATGCAGGTAATAAGAACTTACACAGAGCAGAACATAATAACAGGACAACTACAGAGAACTATCATAGGGGCATTGGATGCAGCTGCTGTTGGGTGCCTGCCACTCCTGTACCAGCTCCATGTATATAATACAGTATATATGGTGTTCACCACTGGGTAGTAGTACATAGGGATCCATACAAAATTTTGCTATGGTACACTCCTGGGAATAGCTCATTAAAAATATCTAACAGCAGAAAGTATTTATTTTTTATTCAATTAACTACATTTTAAAATATATACTTGAATAACAGGTCAAATAGTACAAAATTAGCAGCACTGTGCAGACATACTCAACCTGTAATCAAAATATTGAACAACATACACGTATGGAAATAAAAGACTACAATGAAAAGCTAATGAACCCTGAGGTGAAGTATCTTCATATACAGACACAATGCCACATGCCAGATAAAATGCAAACAGTACAATATAGAGGATTCCATGTTGGATTTTACCTTGTGGCGGAGGACATTTTGGTTCAGGGCACACACGCTCTGGTTTGCAAGCTGACACAAAGTAAACATAAAAACATTATTACAGGAATATAGGCTGGTACCACTTTAGCAATAAAACAAATGAGAGAGTACTGTAAAGCTTTCAATGATTTACATCATACTTCCACTCGCTATCACTTATGTTGTACTGTCGCAACTATGGGATGTAGTTAGGAGACCGGACAGTATGTTGCCGGTCGAAATCCTGACATTAGAGTGTCCTTTGGGTGTCCGGGCAGCTCCAGGTCTGTAGAGAGCTGGCCACACCTCCGTTAGAAAAAAGTCCAGGGGGGGGGATCAGTGTGATCACAGGCAGAGGAAACAGCAGCCTCCCTGGCTCCACTGCAGCTCAGCACACGGCAGCATGTGCTGAGCTGAGGAGAGAGCCTGCTGCTGCTGATAGGTAAGAGGTGGGGGGTTGGCAGTAGACCTGGGACCCCGCCGGGCCCCAACAACAAGCCAGGTACCATGTAATTAGTGCCCGCCTACCACTCCTCTCAGCGACCCTGGGCAGCTCCACACTTCCTACTGCTGACAGTCCTGCCCTTCATGTGATGTTATGTGATTGGTGGGCAGGGCCAGCACAGGGTGCTAGGGAACCCTGCTTTGGTGTATATAGTGCTTTTCTGATGCATGTAATACACAACTATAGACTGTCTGCCATGCTCATTGGACACAGATCTGTGATGTCACTACATGATATATTTGCCTCACCAGAAATGCTGTTCACTATATTGGACACTATATTGGACATCAATAAAAGTTAGAAAAGAGATGAGTAACTAAAGCCTGAAAGTTTTCCTAGTATACTATCCTCCGAGTGGGATGTAGTTATCAGACCAGCAGACACTGGAAGTCCGAGACGGGACTAAAGATAGGCGTCGAAATACAGACACCTATCTTAATCACGACGCCGGAATCTAGACAGACGTCATCCCGAACGAAGGCAACCTGGGCGTCTTAGCTGTTAGCCGCGAGGGGGATTGTTAGGTTTAGGCAGCATAGCGAGGTTAGGGTTAGGTTTTGGGGGGGGGTTAGGGTTAGGCACTAAGGGGAGACAGTTAGGTTTAGGCACGAACGGGGAAGACTTAGGTTTAGGCACTAACGGGGAGAGCTAGGGTTAGGGTACGGGGTGGGGAGGGTTAGGGTTAGGCTACAAGAAGGGAGAATTAGGGGGAGAAAGGGGGAAGGTTAGTATACTTACCCAACCCCTGTCAGAATACTGACCATCGGGATGCTGCTGTCGGTATTTTGACAGAAGGCATCCCAACTGCCGGTATTAAAAGTCCTATTAAAAGTCCTACAGTATGTCAATATCTGGCAAAACGTTTAATAATTGAGTGACATGGCTCAGAAGCTCTATAACGCATTTGGTATAACTGCACATAGTGGCAACAATGGATGAGATACGTCAACTCTTATTTGACTTCTTGGAACAGCACATATTGGTGCAGGATATTATAGGGGGTTTATGCAATCAGAATAAGGTCTATAGTGCTACAAGGTATAATATATTATATGGCTTTTATTAATAATAGTCTGTGCCAAATAAGCTAAATGGCCACCGTTTTGTTTCCATAAAGTGTACTTTTAATACAATCATTATAGGATTGGCAGCATATCTACCTTCACATTTTCATCTGTGAACAAGAAGATTAAGCAAACATTTACAATCCTGGCACTGTTGTTGGGGTGGTGGTGGGCAAGTCTCTGGGCAAGGCTCTGGGCATTTCTTCTGTTGTCCCTTCACTCCAGACATTGTTCTCAGGAAGAGTTTAGTAGCTGGAATGTGACAATAATTGGATACAAGAGATCTCTATACTGTGCTTGGTTTCTATTAGTGCTGTGGGCTTTTATACACTTGAACTACAACCAGAGGCAGTTATGAAGCAAGATGACTGCATATTCCATCAACTTACTCAGAGACCCTGTGTTGGGAAATATTATATTTGCATATAATGATTTGTTGTTTTCCCAAATGCAAGGGTGGTGCCTGTTATATGACAGTCTTACATGCCTGTGGTATTGAAATTTCATATTATTTCTTATGAGTTATCATATAAGGCAATTTATTACACAAGGAACATAATTTTAATGACAATTACAATAATAAGTCATCTTCGTTTATGTGTTATGCGTTTCTGGGTTTCATTGTGTTATAAATCTGTAATACAGACAAAACAAACTTCTGACTTACAGTAAGCATGAATGATAATGTTACAATAAGAAAACATAATGCATTGTGCCACTGTAAGACATGGGCATGATCTTTACAGGTTATATTAACGATGATTCTGTTCTTCAATAATATAACGCATTGCAGACTCTTTCTCTTTCTACTATGTAAAGTAGATTCCCCATTCTGATGGTTGAACTCATTTTTGGTATTCAGGACACAAATTAGACCCCATGCCTGTAGGTCAATTTTTAAAGCAGCTCCTGGTGACTAGTACACAAGTATTACCCCAATACCTGGTGATTAGAGTACACAGCAGATCTTATTACTTATCACAGTTTTAAAACAACTTTAACTTCAGAATACCCCAAACCTTATTAACCATTTTATTAAAATTTAATTTAAATTAAACTTTTGTTGTTGTTCAGACTGACTGTGAAGTACAAACTTGTTTTCTTCTCTATTGATCTGTCATATAAAGAACAGAGCCTCCGAAGCCACATCAGCTGTCTTTTTTGTTGTTGTCTCCTCTGCTTATTAATGGACACCTCCAAAATTGAACTCACCATCACTGCCCTTTGCTACTTATTGCAGGGATGTGAGTTTAGTTAGACACCCCCCTGAGCGATTGCAGCCATGCCTTAAAATTTACATGGCAATCTTACATTGTTCATGGAGCCACCACAGCTGGGCAGTTTTCAGTAGCTAAAACTAAAAAGCATGAAAACCAATTAATGTGGTGCCTGTCTAATAAACTGAATATTAATGCATGTCTGAGTGTTATGATTCTTTGGCTCTGTCACCTATATCATCAGTGTCGGATGCTTTTGGCAGTTACTACATGTGATATCCTCCCTTGAGCTATACATATATAGCAGCAGTCGGAATCCCGACTCCAGTATTCTGACCGCCGGCATCCCAATGATAAGTATAGGGTTAGGGGGTGGGTTAGGTTTAGGGTTAGGGTTTAGGGATAGATATGAAGGGGAGGGTTAGGGTTAGGTTGTGGGAAAAGTGGGTTAGGGTTAGGGTACTTATGTTCAGGCACCGGGATTCTGACTGTCGGGATGCAGCTTGTCGATATTCTGACTGCCGACTGCCGGGATCCCGTACCCAACCCCTAATTACTACTGATGTCCTAAATACAGGGAGAAATCATAAACTCAAATACTAAATTGATGATCATTTTCAGGGGCTTCACAAGTGGGCCATGTCCCAGTAGATGACTTTTGCCAAGAATCCTTTTATTATATTATGAGATGTGAATACAACAGTTGATCAAGCAATGCAAACAGCAAGTAATTCTATGATAAAGCGAAAATATATAGGACACTAAGGGGTCTATGTATTAATCCTTGGAAGGAGATAAAGAAGTACCAACTAATCAGCTCCTGTCACATTACAGGATGTGTTTGAAAAATTAAAGTTAGGAGCTGATTGGTTGGTACTTTATCTCTCTGCACTTTATATCTCTCCTAGGCTTAGAACATAGACCACTCTGGGGTCTATTCACTAAGCCTGGCAGAGAGATGAAATGGAGGAAGATAAGTCCCAGCCAATCAGCTCCTGTCAGTTTACAGGCTGTGTTTGAAAAATGACAGTTAGGAGCTGATTGGCTGGGGCTTATCTTACTCCATTTTATCTTTCTCCAAGGCTTAGTGAATAGACCCCTAAGTGCTGTTATCCACTCTTATTTAAAAGGAATAGGAGTTCCAATTCAGTTGTATGGAGTAGTCCTCAACATTGTGGAGTACTGTTCAGAAAACAATATACTTAAAAAATGTATTATAATATAGCAGGGAACTTTCACCAAACACCTGTAGAGTATTAAGGGTATATTTACTAAGGTGCAGGTTTTTAGAAGTGGAGTTGTTGCCCATAGCAACCAATCAGATTTTATATATTATCTTCTAGAATAGAGGTGGGCAATAAGCGCACCCCCCAGATGTTGTAAAACTACACATCCCAGCATGCCCTGCCACAGTTTTGCTATATGGCCATGCTAAAAATGTTGCAATGCATACTGGGATTTGTAGTTCAACAACAGCTGGAGGCCGCTTATTGCCAACTTCTGTTCTAGAAGGTGCTAGATAAATGTTAAGTAGAATCTGATTGGTTGCTATGGGCAACATCTCCACTTTTACAAACCCTCACTTTAGTAAATATACCCCTTATAATAAATAAAACCACATGCTTATTGATGAGAACCCACCACCTAGATGGAACAACTCACATGTGTTAAAATGTTCTATTCCTCATATAAGTGAAGCATAAGTTTGACTTGTATGCCTGAGATTACTTTCATACCACCCCCACCCCCCCCCCCCGGCCTGTAAGAAATAAGTGATTGACACTTGTAAATGGTCATGTTTCTGTTTCCTAGTGATAAGGGAGCCTTGTAAGTGTTTTTATGGATTGACAAAGTGCATCAATCTTCAGGTCTTCTGCAAATTCTCTCCCTCACTATAATGTAATGATTTTCATTATGTTGTAATGTTGTTTGTTGGTGGTGGAAAGAACATATTTTTAGTTGGGACTAGGGTATTTTATATTAGCTAGGTGCGTTCACCCCACAAATTATGATGCATGAGGCCTTTATTGCTCCGACTGAAAAATTGGACTCTGTCCGTCCGAGTGTACTTTGTGGATTGGAGAAGAGTTGAACACCAATGATTGAGTCGTTGTATGCAAGTAATGGTCTTGTTTGTTTTTCTTTCTTTTTGCCCATCATCATACTGTACTAACATTTTAATATTCAATTCGATTAAAAAATAAATTTGATACATTTTAAATGCCAACTCAAGTTGTTTTGAGTTGTTATTGATTAAATTACTGTTTTTTATTTGTTAGATATTTATTAAAGGGGGCCGAACGGCAGACTTCAACCGTTAGGGAGTTTAATAGAGAGTGCACGTACAAACACCTTGATAAAGAAGTCTGATCTTCAAAACGCGTTGGTGGTTCAGGATAAGAACCCTCCTGTTATCACATCTCTACGCATACACTAGCAGCCTTTGTAATATGAGTGGATTACAGCACTTAGTGTCTTGTATATTTTTCCTTTATCATTGTATAGTGAGGGGTGAGGTGACCTCTTTATATAGGTTCTAGCTGCAGTCATCTCCTGAGTACATGTCATAGATTTGTTTTTATTAGCAAGTTATTCCATACCAGTTAGTAAGGTTAGACTAACCTGTTACATAAATTGTGTGAATTCTCTGTGCACGTGATGTGACTCAGATCCACCAAAAAGGGGAAAGGGGACAGGATGGCTGCAAGCCCTGCCCTGGACTTCTCATTGCACATTACTGCATCATTATTAATGAGTACTAAGCCAATGGGGCTGATGTAGACATTAGCCAGTTGTAGAAAAGGGTGTTGCAAGCTACACTCTAATATTGTAGATGGACAGAAATCTAGACAAATTATTACTTTTTTATATTTTGTCAGCACTGTCAGAACAGTCTTTGAATGTGAATGCATTGCCAGGGGTCATAAATGTTTCCTGCTGTACAATTATTATCACTATAAATATAAGTATACAGCACAGTGTACTCTGCAAAGCTTTAGAACTCGGACCTTGCTCGCAGGATTGCAATCTATGGGAAAATAGGAGTGTGATGTACATATGTAAAACAGCACCCGGAGTCAGAGTAAAGCCTGGCGTGCCTTACACTGACTCTGGGTGCCGTTTTAAATATGTACCTGCAACCCACTGGGAAGCAGCGGCTGCTTCGTAAAATTTCCCCTTAGTGTCACAGATGCATTGTAGTGCAACTAAATTCCATTAGGAAAATATGCTTAGTGGGTCTGTTTGAGCTAATCACAAAACATTTTTGACTAAACAAGGATTGTTGCAGTGGTGCTTAGAGCATCATATAATACACATGGAAATTGATACATTTTTATCTGAATTTATTACAAAATATATAAAAATAAATATAAGCATAAACTATAAGCTCCCGGGAACAAAGTATAAACGATCACATTTCAAACAATATCAGTTCAGAGCAAATAGTGCACTTCAATTCAAAGTATAAGGTAATACAATCTTAATACTTGACACAGTGTCTCTGTCATGATGTGGTCTGTGATCGGCCGCTGCTCACCTCCGCACCAGCATCCTTGGGCTTAGGTGTTCAGTCACTGGGAGTGGAGGTGAGTGGTGGCTGAGTATTCTCCCAGGGGTCTGCTAGGACTTCCGTGCATGCGTCCTGGTTCCCGGGGTGCCGGGCATGGGCGCAGCCATTTTGGACCATATCACCTGACTAGTCTCTCCCAATGGTAGTCCTGCGGTCACTCAGCTGAACCTCTGGTCCAATGACCAGCTACCCAGGGGTATTTAGTCTGACTACAGGAACATGAAATTGATGTTCAACTTCGCTGTTCCAGTGACTGTGATACTCACCAGCATTTCTCCACATAATATCCTCAGTGTGTTGCTTCAGCCTTCTCGCTGTCCTCCAGTGTTATTTATTTCAGCTTCCATGCTGTCTCCCAGTGTGTAACTTCAGTTGTCTCACTGAACTCCAGTTCTCCATGTAATAGCTCTTGTGTTGTTTATTATTATGCTGTTCAGTTCCCCAGCTTCCTCCCTGTGTTACATGTGTCAGCTTTCATGCTGATTACTAGTTAGCTCTCATTTGAATTCCTGTGTTAAACTTTCCTGTGTTCTTCAGAGCAAATATGTGACTGGATCCATAACAATTCTCAGTGCATTCCTATGTAACACTTTCCTGTGTTTCTTAGAGCAAGCCTGTGACTGGATCTCTTACAATCCTCAGTACACCCCTGTGTCTACATTCCTTGTGTTTCTCTGTGCAAGTCTGTGACTGGATATTTACAATCCTCAGTACACCCCTGTGTCTACATTCCTAGTGCTCCTTGGAGCAAGTACTGCAGCTGAATTATACAGTAACCATCTAATTTCCTAGTGTTAATACATTTCAGTGGTAACTCTCTTAAATATAGTTTCCGGTCTTCCTGTTACTCCCAGGTACCTGTCCAGGGGTGCTACGAAACCCATATCCCAACTGGAGGGGTCACTTGTGAAGACCACCAAGTGAGTTAGGTTCACTTGGGCAGGTCTAGCCAAACCTGGGTTTGGCCGCAATATAGAGACCTAGTCACTGTCACTCACCTAGGGTTCCCTGGCCATCCTAACCCCCTGGCTTTTGTTCTCACCTGAGGAACCTCCTGTATAGATTGTGACAGTCTCTATGTCTCTAAATATAATAGAGAGATTAACCAATAATCAGCACAAAATATAGCCACGATCTAAAGTGGCAAGCTAAAGCTCAGGCCTCCTATTGAACCAGAAATAAAAGGTAAATAGTCACTAGCAATTATGAACGTGTAAGGTAACAATTCAGCCTAACAAATGTTCATAAAATAGCTCAATTTAAAGGCAGTAAATACTTGCAGGAGAATTCCTTTATAAAAACTCACTAACAATGTCCTTCTTAATTATCCCGGATTGGTGGTCAGCGGGAGCTCCAAAGCTCTAATGCTTTCGGTGATGAACAAACAACGGCCTATGTGCAGCTGGAGGACACGGGGATCAAATCTCAAGTGGTCACTTCGGTATAAGGCGGCTGTTATCCCCAGTGGGTGCGGCCACTGGTCCCTTGTTAAAGAGCCCTCCTCCTTGTGGCTATGATAATAAAAGCTCCGGCAGGCTTGGAGTGATGGACCGCTCAGGAAAAGGTCTCCATGCAGCTATGTTGGTATAGCTATGGTGTGACTTGAATTGCCGGGCCACTCAGAACAGGAGGCAACTTCAATAATACACAATTCTCCGAATAAGGAAACATCTGTGAACTTCAACGTGTTTCTTCGTATTGAATGGCTTTCTCAAGAAGCATACACCTGCAGATACAGTAGAAATGTCTCAATATCCATGTGTATTATATGATGCTCTAAGCACCACTGCAAACCCCACTTTTTTACTTAAAGAGTGGCAGCTGGAACATCATCATTTTAATTAAAACAGATTCAAAGCATTTTTGGTTTGGGGGTTATAAGGTTGTTATAAGCTAATAATAATGGATGAGGAACAGTAGCACAAATCTTGAGCACATAGTAACGATTTGGGGAATATTTATGTTGGAGCAATTTTGTTAATTGCTTTGCATGCAAGGATATAACTAGGGGTGTGCAAGCAGTGGCATCGCCCAGAGAGCAGGCAGGGTCAGCAACAGAAATCATGGGGCCTGGTACACCCATTTTTTAGGGACCCCTGATCTCCAGATCCGTGGCAGGTACAGGCCAGTCACTTGAGAGTTTGCCTTTCATATATCTGGTTTCTCTGCAATGGGGAAACTCTAAAGAAATGTTTCCTCCCTAGACAGATGGTGACTTAAGTCAGTATTCACTATTCATGTAAGAGATCACATAGTTTGGAAGAAGCCTATCAGCCTGTTTCCGCAGGTATATAACCAATGTCATCATCATTCAACCAGGTGAGACATAGTACCAGAGGTTTTGGTGCAGGGCAAAATGTGAACTGATCAAACAACTTTTATATTATTAAACTGTATTTGATAACTTGGTACCATTTCAATCGGTAATTTTTCTTTAGAATGAAGATTACTGTCCGTGAGTCTTTTCCTAATAATCCTGCAGGTTGCAGATAATCTCCAACCATTCCCTCCATCCATTTCTCTTCAGCCTCATCCCACCTTGTGTCTCTCCAGTCCCACTGTGTCTCTCCAGCCTCATTCTCCTGTGTCTCTGCAGCTCGCTTCTGTCTCTCCAGCCCTAGCCCCCTTCTATCTCTCCATCCCGAGACACTTACCTTTTCCTCCAGCCCCAGAGTGCCCCTCCAGCCATCACACTTACCTTCTTCTATGTCTTCTGGTGCCCACTGTGGCTCCTCTGCTCGGTCTTTCAGAGGCGCGGTGCATGTGACGTCATGATATTACTTGCGCTGTTCCACGATACACAAAAAAACTTTATTACAAGCTACAGTGGCTCCCCGGATAAACCCTGAGCTGTTGCTTGTGCTGCCGCTGCAGTGATCAGCAGGGCACAGGCATGTACGGGGTTTGTACATGCCTGCACCCTGCTGATCACTGTAGTAGCAGCACAGGCAGCGGTTACATCTAGGTTTGTCTGTGGGACCTTCTGGGGCCCCCTAGAACCTCAGGACCTGGTACAGATGTGCCCCTAGACCCCCCCTGTTGTTGGACCTGGGCGCATAGTTCTGTGGGCAGTACCACTGCATCCCTGTGGCACATGCATTTGGCTTGCAGAGCCGACCATAGCGTCCCCTGGAGGGGCTCCGGACATGCACCCTGCAGTCTGTAGTGCTTTCCAGGAGCATACTTAGGCAGTGCTCTACTCTCTAGTCCCAGTGGTCCCTTCCCCTCATGATGTCACTGGTTAGGGAGTAGGTCAGCACATTTCGGCATAAAGCCCTGCTCCCGCCCTGTTTGTATATTAGTAGAAGTATTTGATTTTGGATTCTGTAAAGTAAGGCAACCAATCTAAGGACTGGCAGAGCTGAGTAGCAGTAGGCTATTTGGTTAAAAAAAAATTATCTACACTCTGGAAGTAATTGAATTAGCCGTGGGACTTATTGAAGGGTTTTACCTCCTGAGTCAAGTGCCCGGCGTTACTGTGTTCAATTCTATCCTGCGGCTAACATGTGGTGATGCATAGATTCTGATTTAAGTGTCCTGATCTATGCAACTACAGCGCACAGTAAGCCCAGAGTAATTACGAGGGTGAACATACCCCACTGTACTAGCCATGCATGGGGATACCCTTTCCCTCCCCAATCCTGCGCTCTGATCGCAAGTGTCAGATTCAAGCAAATCTACATAAATACAAATGCATGCAGCTTATTTTCTGGACATATGTACAACCAATTTGGATATTTTACCTAACACAACTTTTAGTGTAAATTTAACTAAAGATCAATTCCTATGTCACTGCAATATCAGTCTCCAGGCAAAACGTACAGTGTAGCGCCATACTTCTTATCTTAAAAATGTGCTTAAGGGATCTTTAAAAAGCAGAGCAATATGTTATCTTGGTAGCAGATGTGACAATTTAATCAACTTTCCATCATTTAGACCAAACAATTGTGTTAATGCAGACAAAGCAATGCTTATTAATCCATAATCAATTTCCTCCAACAGGTCTAAAAATCTGGTTGGTGAATGATTTACATGGGGTCATTTGCCGAGTGGACTACATGCGGCTCCTTTTATTTGGTCCAAGTATCTGGTTGTGCCAAATATTTCTACATATGAGTATAGTAAATTGGTCATATATCTGGTCAATGGCTAATCTGAAAAATCATGCTTGTTGGTAACTTAAAAAAGATTGTGCACAAAGTAGGAGTGAGCGGGTTCAGATTTCTGAAATCCGAACCCCCCGAGCCCCCCCGATCCGAGTCCGATCCGAGTCAGGCTCGACTTTTCCCGCCTGACTCGGATCTGAAATCGAGGCAAAACGTCATCATCCCGCCTTCTGAGTCTCGCGGGTTTTGGATCCTATATAAGGTACCCGCGTCGGCGCCATTTTCTCACTCGGCTGTGGACAGTGAAGAGTGAGGGTGGGAGTTAGGGCTGGCTGGGCTGTGTAGTGTAGTGTAGTGCTGCTGTTGTCCACTACTTCAAAGTCCATAGGGGCTGGCTGTGTTGTGCTGTGCTGCTGTTGTTAATAGGGGCTGTGTCCACTACTTCAAAGTCCATAGGGCCTGTCTGGACTGTGTTGTGCAGTCAGTTCTCCGTAGGGGCTGTGTCCACTCCAAAGTCCTGTGCAGTGTCCCAGTCCTAAAGGGGTGCTGTAGTGTTGTCCAGGGGGTGCTCTGTCCATCAGGGGTGCTCCCCCCAAGTGCTAAAAAAATAATATATTTTCTGTGTTTGTGAATTGTGTGCGCAGTAGCCGCACGTGCATCAACAAAGTAGTGCCAAGCGTGCGCCTGTGTCATAAGTAAAGGGCTGGCTGGCTTGACCGTTAAAGGGTGCTGTAACCCCCAAAGTACACTCCAGTCCAAACCAAAAAAAAAATTATTTTCTGTGTTTGTGAATTGTGTGCGCAGTAGCCGCACGTGCATCAACAAAGTAGTGCCAAACGTGCGCCTGTGTCATAAGTAAAGGGCCGGCTGGCTTGACCGTTAAAGGGTGCTGTAACCCCCAAAGTACACTCCAGTCCAAACCAAAAAAAAAATTATTTTCTGTGTTTGTGAATTGTGTGCGCAGTAGCCGCACGTGCATCAACAAAGTAGTGCCAAGCTTGCGCCTGTGTCATAAGTAAAGGGCCGGCTGGCTTGACCGTTAAAGGGTGCTGTAACCCCCAAAGTACACTCCAGTCCAAACCAAAAAAAAAATTGTTTTCTGTGTTTGTGAATTGTGTGCGCAGTAGCCGCACGTGCATCAACAAAGTAGTGCCAAGTGTGCGCCTGTGTCATAAGTAAAGGGCCGGCTGGCTTGACCGTTAAAGGGTGCTGTAACCCCCAAAGTACACTCCAGTCCAAACCAAAAAAAAAATTATTTTCTGTGTTTGTGAATTGTGTGCGCAGTAGCCGCACGTGCATCAACAAAGTAGTGGCAAGCGTGCGCCTGTGTCATAAGTAAAGGGCCGGCTGGCTTGCCCGTTAAAGGGTGCTGTAACCCCCAAAGTACACTCCAGTCCAAACCAAAAAAAAAATTATTTTCTGTGTTTGTGAATTGTGTGCGCAGTAGCCGCACGTGCATCAACAAAGTAGTGCCAAGCTTGCGCCTGTGTCATAAGTAAAGGGCCGGCTGGCTTGACCGTTAAAGGGTGCTGTAACCCCCAAAGTACACTCCAGTCCAAACCAAAAAAAAAATTGTTTTCTGTGTTTGTGAATTGTGTGCGCAGTAGCCGCACGTGCATCAACAAAGTAGTGCCAAGTGTGCGCCTGTGTCATAAGTAAAGGGCCGGCTGGCTTGACCGTTAAAGGGTGCTGTAACCCCCAAAGTACACTCCAGTCCAAACCAAAAAAAAAATTATTTTCTGTGTTTGTGAATTGTGTGCGCAGTAGCCGCACGTGCATCAACAAAGTAGTGCCAAGCGTGCGCCTGTGTCATAAGTAAAGGGCCGGCTGGCTTGACCGTTAAAGGGTGCTGTAACCCCCAAAGTACACTCCAAACCAAAAAAATATATATTTTCTGTGTTTGTGAATTGTGTGCGCAGTAGCCGCACGTGCATCAACAAAGGAGCAGCGCCAAGCGTGCGCCTGTGTCCCATAAGTAAAGAGCCGGCTGGCTCATTTCTTAAAGGCTGGTGTAACCCACAAAGTGCACTACACTCCAGCAAAAATAAAAAAATATTTTCTGTGTTTAGCTGCACGTATATATCAAATCGATATAACATAAATGGAGGACCAAACTTTCTCCGATAAAAATAAAATAGAGAAAGATCAAGAACCACTTCCTCCTAGTGCTGAAGCTGCTGCCACTAGTCATGACACAGACGATAACATGCCATCAACGTGGTCTGCCAAGGGCGATGTCCAATGTCATAATAGAGGGCACATAGAATCCCAAATGACAAAGTTCAGGAAAATGACCTTGAAAAAAACATTTAAATCAGCTGAAGAGAAACGTAAACTTGCCAATATGCCATTTACGACACGGAGTGGCAAGGAACGGCTAAGGTCGATCCCTAGTATGTTCATGACTAGTGGTTCAGCTTCACATGACGATGGAAGCCCTCCTCCCACTAAAAAAATCAAAAGAGTTAAGCTGGCAAAAGCACAGCGAAGAACTGTGCTTTCTAAGAAGATATCACAAATCCCCAAGGAGAGTCCAAGTGTGGTGGTGGTTGCAATGCCTGACCTTCCCAGCACTGGACGGGAAGAGGTGGCTCTTTCCACCATTTGCACGCCCTCTGCAAGTGCTGAAAGGAGCACCCACAGTCCACTTGCTGATATGCAAATTGAAGATGTCACTGTTGAAGTACAACAGGATGAGGATACTGGTGTAGCTGGTGCTGAGGAGGAAGTTGGCGAGGAGGATTCTGATGGTGATGTGGTTTGTTTAAATCAGGCTCCGGGGGAGACAGTTGTTGTCCGTGGGATGAAAAAGCCCATCACGGTCATGCCTGGGCAGAAGACCAAACATTCCACCTCTTTGGTCTGGCAATATTTCTATCCAAATCCGGACAACTGTCTTGCCATATGTACCTTATGTAAAGGTGGAATAAGTAGGGGTAGGGACGTTAACCACCTAGGAACATCCTCCCTTATACGGTACCTGCAGTGCGTTCATAATAAGTTACTGTCAAGTTCAGAAACTTTGGCTAAGACCGTAAGCAGTCCAGGGACACCTAAATCCCGTTGTCCTGTTGTATCCAAGCGCCTGCAAACCACACCGTCAACTCCCTCCTCGTCAATTTCCTCCTTAGTCAGGATCGGAAGTAGTCCTGCAGGCCATGTCACTGGCATGACTGACTCTCCTATCCCGGATTCCTCCGGAGGATCCTGCATTGCTACGCCTACTGCTGCCGCTGCTGCTGTTGCTGCTGCTGGGAATCGTTCATCATCCCAGAGAGGAAGTAGGAACACCACTACTTTTACTAAACAATTGACCCTCCAACAGTCCTTAGCGAGGAGGATGAAGTACGACAGTAGTCATCCTGAAGCAAAACGTATAACTGAGGCCTTGACTGCTATGTTGGTGTTAGACGTGCGTCCGGTATCCGCCATTAGTGCAGTGGGATTTAGACAATTGCTGGAGGTAGTGTGTCCCCGGTTCCAAATCCCGTCTAGATTCCACTTCACTAGGCAGGCGATACCGAGACTGTACAGAAACGTCAGAAAAAGTGTCCTCAGTGTCCTGAAAAATGCCGTTGTACCCAATGTCCACTTAACCACGGACATGTGGACAAGTGGAACAGGGCAGACTAAGGACTATATGACTGTGACAGCCCACTGGGTAGATGTATCACCTTACGCAGCAACAGCAGCAGCGTCACCAGTCACAGCATCTCAGAAACGCCAGCTCGTTCCAAGGCAGGCTACGCTGTGTATCACCGGTTTCAGTAAGAGGCACACCGCCGACAACCTCTTAAAGAAACTGAGGGAAATCATCGCCCAGTGGCTTACCCCACTTAGACTCTCCTGGGGATTTGTGATATCTGACAACGCCACCAATATTGTGCGGGCATTACATCTGGGCAAATTCCAGCACGTTCCATGTTTTGCTCACACAATAAACTTGGTGGTGCAGAATTTTCTGAAAAGCGACAGGGGCGTGCAGGAGACGCTTTGGGTGGCCCGAAAAATTTCTGCCCACTTTCGCCATTCAGCGACTGCATGCCGAAGACTGGAGCACCAGCAAACACTCTTGAACCTGCCCCGCCATCACCTGAAGCAAGAGGTTGTGACGAGGTGGAACTCAACCCTCTATATGCTTCAGAGGATGGAGGAGCAGCAAAAGGCCATTCAAGCCTATACATCCACCTATGACATAGGCAAAGGAGGGGGTATGCACCTGACTCAAGCGCAGTGGAGAATGATTTCCATGTTGTGCAAGGTTCTCCAGCCCTTCGAACTTGCCACACGTGAAGTCAGTTAAGACACTGCCAGCTTGAGTCAGGTCATTCCCCTTATCAGGCTTTTGCAGAAGCAGCTGGAGAAAGTGAAGGAGGAGCTAAAACGGAGCGATTCCGCTCGGCATGTGGGACTTGTGGATGAAGCCCTTCATTCGCTTTGCCAGGATTCCAGGGTGGTCAATCTGTTGAAATCAGACCTCTACATTTTGGCCACCGTGCTCGTTCCTAGGTTTAAAGCCTATGTGGTGTCTCTCTTTCCGGCCGACACCAGCCTGCAGAGGTGCAAAGACCTGCTGGTGAATACACTGTCAGCTGAGGCGGAACGTGACACGTCAATAGCTCCTTCTTCATTTTCTCCTGCAACTGGGGCTGCCAGGAAAAAACGTAGGTATCCAAAGCAACCCGCTGGCGGTGATGCAGGGCAGGCAGGACCAAGTTTGGACATCTGGTCCGGACTGAAGGACCTGGCAACAATTTCTGACATGTCTACTGTCACTGCATATGATACTGTCACCATTGACAGAATGGTGGAGGATTCCATCGGTGACAGCATCCAAGTAGGCACGTCAGACAGTCCATACCTGTACTGGCAGGAAAAAGAGGCAATTTGGAGGCCCCTGTACAAACTGGCTCTATTTTACCTGAGTTGCCCCCCCTCCAGTGTGTACTCCGAAAGAGTGTTTAGTGCAGCCGGGAACCTTGTCAGCGAAAGGCGTAGGAGGTTGCTTCCACAGAATGTGGAGAAGATGATGTTCATCAAAATGAATTATCAGCTCTTCCAGGGAGACCAGCCTCCAGAACGTACAGAGGGACCTGTGGTGGTGGATTCAAGTGGGGACGAGTTAATACTTTGTGAGGATGAGGATGTACACACTGAAGAGGGTGAGGAATCGGTGGATGAGGAGGATGAGGATGACATCTTGCCTCCGTAGAGCCAGTTTGTGCAGGGACACATTAATTGCCAGCTTGTTTTGTGGGGGCCCAAACGAACCAATCATTTCAGCCACAGTTGTGTGGCAGACCCTGGCGCTGAAATGATTGGTTTGCTAAAGTGTGCATGTCCTGTTTATACAACATAAGGGTGGGTGGGAGGGCCCAAGGACAATTCCATCTTGCACCACTTTATTTTCTTTGCATTATGTACAGTTTGGGGCCTAGTTTTTCAAACTGCCATCCTGTCTGCCACTGCAGTATCACGCCTAGATGGGTCACGTGTTTGTGCTGCCCACTCGTGTCGCTTAGCATAGTCATCCAGCTACCTCGGTGCAACCTTTTGGACATAAAAACACTATTGTGAGGTGTGAGGTGTTCAGAATAGACTGGAAATGAGTGGAAATTAAGGTTATTGAGGTTAATAATAGCATAGGAGCAGAAAAACCTACAAATTCTGTGATTTTAGCTGTTTTTATGCTTTTTTTAAAAAAAATACAGATCCAAAACACAAAACCCAGAACCCAAAACACGGAAGGGTGGTTTTGGCAAAACCAATCCAGATCCAAAACACGAAGAAAGATCCAGATCCAAAACCAAAACACAAAACACGAAAAGTGGCCGGTGCACACCCCTAGCACAAAGTAATATAAACATAAATGAATCCATCGAAATATTCCACTTCTCTCTGTACCGCACTGTTAGTTTAACGTTGCCCTATCATTCCCACAGCAAAATGACTGTGAGCAATACACTTTTTACCTCTTTGCGTTCCCCGGTCTTGCCATGTTCAATGTGTCATGAGCTTAATCATATAAAGCTAAAAATGCTGTAAGGTCCAAAATTGATACCCCAGGATTGGCTATAAGGTGACCAGTATTGTATTTTATTGTGTTCCCTGTGTGTTATGTTACAACTGTTACAGTTTGATTGTTTTAACCCCTTTAAATAAAAGCACTAAAACTATGGGCGTTGTATTTTAGAAACTTTAATTGATTCACTTAAATACAATCAATAAACAGATATTTTGAGCAATCACATAATCATGGACCTCTCCGTAAAGTGGACGTGGGTTCTCGATCTCTCTATTTCTTCACACATTTCTGGTCTTGGTGTTGTTGACATGTCTCTAAAGAAAATAATAGACACACATTGTAATTTGCCGGCCTGAATCCTCAGACTGTGCTGGTATAACAAGGTGCTTGTCACACGTTGCAGTTTTGGTTGTTCAATTTGACCATCATTAATAATGATTATACTATATGTGGCCACCAAACAATGATTATACCTTATCAAAATCAGATCCTGTTTGTCCCCATGTAACAAGGCAATCATCATTTGACTACATACAGGTGTAACTGCTCACTGATTGTGCTGGTCACTTGCTGTACCACACTGAGTGCAGTGAGGTGAGCACATACCAATATTATGCATCTCTTATGTCTGTATTTTTTGTGTATTGTTGACTTACTCCTGGTCAGGAGGAATGGGGATAGACAGGGAGGGGGCGAGCATAGGCCAAGTACATTAGGGGCAAGTTTACTAAGTGTTGCTTAATTAGACATGGATGCATCTGCAGGTATACCTATTAGGAAGCATATCTATTGCGAGTGCTATAGGGCTGGTGAAATAATATGCCATGATGATGCCGACTATCAGTAGCACTAAGTTGTTAATTCTGCTTACAGCAATTGACATTAACTAGGTATACATACTCTATACGATGACACAATACTCTTACTGGGAATTTATATCTCAGTAAGGGGCCTATTCATTATCACTTCATTTCTACAAAAGCAGGTGAAAATGAACATTTTCAGCTGCAATTGTGGAAATTAAGTTATCTGGCCATTCATCAAGAAGGTAAAGCAGGAAATATCACAGATATCTCCTACTTACAGTACCTTCCTTGCAGAATGGCCCGCTGTCCTCATACACTAGTATCACAGATATCTCCTGCTTACCTTTTTCTTGCGGAATGGCCCGCTGTCCCTATACACTAGTATCACAGATATCTCCTGCTTACCTTTTTCTTGCGGAATGGCCCACTGTCCCCATACACTAGTGTGGGGACAGACTCCATCAAGCTCCGAAAATACAATTTTTTCGGAGCTTGATTGAGGGAGCAGTCACCATTTTCAGATGGCGAGTGCTCCCACTACCAGTTCCTTCCCTATGGGAGGAGTCCCGGGTCGCGAAAAGGGATCCTTTCACATCCCTATCCCCTGTCCAGCTCCTTCCAACTGGATGTTGGGGCTCGTGTGAGCATGCGTGACCTGTAGGAGGAGTCCGAAAGGACCAGTGAAGCTGCTCGAAGAGAGAATGATGAATTGCTCCAGTGCTCACGGTGAGTTAGTATGTTAGTTATCGGTGTCCGTTCAGACCCCGATAATTAACATAATGATTAGACCCCTTACTTACAATGTGAAGAAGACATGGAAATTACATTTTGCTTTTCATGACAGTAACATTACAAAACTAGAGAACACCATGATTTGCTGAGAATCACGTCATAACGTCCCTGTACTGCCCATTTCAATAGGGTGTGATGCTGGAGCATGACCCTCTCTCCCTGGTCTCCGGACACTCCAGGAGAGTGGACAAGTATGGAGAACACTGCCAGTAATTTAACCCCCACCCCCAGTTCTGTGAACACAATTATCAGCTCATGGTGACAGTGTATGTAAAAAATGAAATTCCCACAAATCTGCCCAATGATTTAAAGTGGCAATAATTTAAAAGGCAAAACCAGTTGGATGTGCCTTTTAAATGATTGCCACTTTAAAGCAATGGGCAGACTCATCGGGCTCTCGACGATGCCCAAAACTTGGAAGCTACAGTGTTACATTTACCTCTATGTCTAAATTCTGCACAGAGAGTATTAACAACAGTACCAAATGCAGGTAATAAGAACTTACACAGAGCAGAACATAATAACAGGACAACTACAGAGAACTATCATAGGGGCATTGGATGCAGCTGCTGTTGGGTGCCTGCCACTCCTGTACCAGCTCCATGTATATAATACAGTATATATGGTGTTCACCACTGGGTAGTAGTACATAGGGATCCATACAAAAGTTTGCTATGGTACACTCCTGGGAATAGCTCAATTAAAAATATCTAACAGCAAAAAGTATTTATTTTTCATTAAATTAACTACATTTTAAAATATATACTTGAATAACAGGTCAAATAGTACAAAATTAGCAGCACTGTGCAGACATACCCAACCTGTAATCAAAATATTGAACAACATACACATATAGAAATAAAAGACTACAATGAAAAGCTAATGAACACTGAGGTGAACTATCTTCATATACAGACACAATGCTACATGCCAGATAAAATGCAAACAGTACAATATAGAGGATTCCATGTTAGATTTTACCTTGTGGCGGAGAACATTTTGGTTCAGGACACACCCGCTCTGGTTTGCAAGCTGACACAAAGTTAACATAAAAACATTATTACAGGAATATAGGCTGGTACCACTTTAGCAATAAAACAAATGAGAGAGTACTGTAAAGCTTTCAATGATTTATATCATACTTACACTTGCTATCACTTATGTTGTACTGTCGCCACTATGGGATGTAGTTAGGAGACCGGCGGACAGGATGCCGCCAGTCGAAATTTTGACGGCGTAAGCCCGACACGGGACTAAAGATAGGCGTCGAAATACCGACGCCTATCTTAATCCCAACGCCTGAATCTAGACAGACGCCATCCCGAACGAAGGTAAGCCGGGACGTTTTAGCTGTTAGTCACAAGGGGGAGTGTTAGGTTTAGGTAGCATAGCGGGGTTAGGGTTAGGATTTCGGGGGGAGTGGTTAGGGTAGGGTTAGGCACCCCTGGGGGGTTAGGATTAGACACTAAAAGGGCAATTCAATTTGGAGCGAAAAGTCAGTTTTTGCGATAATTTTGCACTGATGACGTCATTTTCGTTGGTTTTGGTTTTACACCGTATTCAATTTCAAAGACTTTTCAAAGGTTCGAAAAGTCTTTGAAAAAAAACAGGGGTAACTTTTCACCACTGAATAGGTAGCGAAAAAAAGTGCAGAATTGGGGTTTAAGGGTGCAGGCTTAAAAAAAATAGCCTGCATCCTTGGGAATGTCATTTTAAAATAAACTGTGTCAAAATAAGTTTAAAAAAAAAATAGGGACACCCCAAAAAAATTATTTAAAATTTGGGGTGACAAAAAAAAAAATGGGAACATTTTTAAAAAAAAATAGGGAAATAGTTTGAGGGCTATTCTGCAAATATGCGGCAGGTGTATTCTAGAATAGTTTATTAGCGCTCATGTGCATATTTGCAGAATTTTTAAATAAAGACTTTAGGGACTTAAAAATATGCTAGTATCCATTTTCATGTACCCCAAATTTGATGGGACCACTTAAAAAACGAAAAAAAAAAACCTAAGTGCTCTTCTGCATCACTTCTTCAATGTCGGGAAAAAAACACTTGCAGCCGCTATTTGAAACCCCGACTTGCCCATAGTGATCCCCCATGTTTTTACAGTTTTAGGGAGGTCCTACAATTTATTTCAGGTAAATTTCATTTTTTTTCGCCGCTCCTGCTTTGCCGGGTCCCGTTTTCGTAGCTTTCAAATTGAATACGGGGTTAAAGCGGGCGCGCGCCCGATACTTTATCCCAGTAAAATCTCCGATGTGGAGCGCAAAAGTACAGCACGGACTTTTCACTCCCATATTGAATACCCCAGTAAGAGTGGACAGTTAGGTTTAGGCACGAAGTGGGGAGACTTAGGTTTAGGCACTATCGGGGAGGGCTAGGGTTAGGGTGCAGGGTGGGAAGGGTTAGGGTTAGGCTACAAGAAGTGTGTGTTAGGGGGAGAAGGGGAGATGGTTAGTATAATTACTCAGCCCCTGTCGGTATACTGACCATCGGGATGGTGCTGTCGGCAGGGGCTGGCTGGCAACTTTTAGCCTGGGGGGCAAATGCATGCTGGCGGCCCTGGCAGAGGAGTAGCGTGTAGCCACGGTGCCCGAAGAACGTGCGTGCTACGGCGCCGCCCCCCCTCAAGTGTTTCAGGGAGGAGGCGGGTCCATATGGGATTAATGTAAGGTAAAAATAAAGATTAAGGGCAGCCCCCTGTCGTAGTGCCCATATGCAGTGCCCCCGTGTGCCACAGGAGATAACACCCTTATGCAGGCCTCCAGTAGTGCCCCCAGTAGTGATCCCCCCCTATGCAGTGCCCCTTGTGCCCCCAGTAGTGGTCCCCCCTGTTCAGTGCCCCTTGTGCCCCCAGTAGTAGGCCCCTTATATAGTGCCCCCAATAGTGGTACCCCCTATGCAGTGCCCCCAGTAGCAGTCCACCCCCCCATGCAGTGCCCCCAATAGTGGTAACCCTTATGCAATGTCCCTTAAATAGTGGCCCCAGGTGTAGTCTCCCCCCTATGCAGTACCCCCAGTATTGCCCTTTATATAGAGCCCCCAGCAGTGGTCCCTCGCAGTGCCCCCAGTGGTAGTCCCCTCCCCCTATGTAGTGCCCCTAGTAGTAGTCCCCGCCCCCTATGCAGTGCCCCTAGTAGTAGTCCCCTCCCCTTGTAGTGCCCCCAGTAGTAGTCCCCCCTTGTAGTTCCCCCAGTAGTAGTAGTCCCCCCCCTTGTAGTGCCCCCATAGTAATCCACCCCCCTGGTAGTACCCCCCAGTAGTAATCCCCCCCTGGTAGTGCCACCATAGAAATCCCCCCCTGGTAGTGCCCCCATAGTAATCCCCCCCCTGGTAGTGCCCCCATAGTAATCCCCCCCTTGGTAGTGCCCCCATAGTAATCCCCCCCTTGGTAGTGCCCCCATAGTAATCCCCCCCCTTGGTAGTGCCCCCATAGTAAACCCCCCTTGGTTGTGCCCCCATAGTAATCCCCCCCTTGGTAGTTCCCCCATAGTAATCCCCCCCTTGGTAGTGCCCCCATAGTAACCCCCCCCTTGGTAGTGCCCCCATAGTAATCCCCCCCTTGGTAGTGCCCCCATAGTAATCCCCCCCTTGGTAGTGCCCCCATAGCAATCCCCCCCATTGGTAGTGCCCCCATAGTAATCCCCCCCCTTGGTAGTGCCCCCATAGTAATCCCCCCCCTGGTAGAGAGAGACTTAATAAAAAAATAAAAAGAAAACACTTACCTGAAACTCCCGCTCCTGGTCCCGACGCTTCCACCGGCTCCTCTGGCCGCTTTGCATTATGGGAGAGACGTCGTCATGACGACGGCTCTCCCATTACCCACTGCGGGAGCCGGAAGATGGCTCCCGCAGCGGGAGCAGCGGCAGCCGCTGAGAGTCTGACAGACTCTCAGCGACTGCTGATTACAGCAAACACAAAGCTGCCGGCTTTGGCGGCTATGTGTTTGTGCTGTGTAGCGCTGACCGGACTCTGTGTCACAGTGACACAGACTGCAACGGCCCGCGGCCCGCCTGACGCTGCGGCACCCTGCCCCCCGGCCCAGCCCGCCACTGGCTGTCGGTATTTTGACAGGAGGCACCCTGACTGCCGGTATTAAAAGTCCTACAGTATGTCAATATCTGGCAAAATGTTTAATAACTGAGTGACATTGCTCTGAAGTTCTATAGCGCATCTGGTATAACTGCACAAAGTGGCAACAATGGACGAGATACGTCAACTCCTATTTTACTTCTTGGAACAGCATTGGTGCAGGATATTATAGGGGGATTTATGCAATCAAAAAAGGTCTATAGTAGGGGTGTGCACCGGCCACTTTTCGTGTTTTGTGTTTTGGTTTTGGATCTGGATCTTTCTTCGTGTTTTGGATCTGGATTGGTTTTGCCAAAACCACCCTTCCGTGTTTTGGATCTGTATTTTTTTTAAAAAAGCATAAAAACAGCTAAAATCACAGAATTTGTGGGTTTTTCTGCTCCTATGCTATTATTAGCCTCAATAACCTTAATTTCCACTCATTTCCAGTCTATTCTGAACACCTCACACCTCACAATAGTGTTTTTATGTCCAAAAGGTTGCACCAAGGTAGCTGGATGACTATGCTAAGCGACACGAGTGGGCAGCACAAACACGTGGCCCATCTAGGAGTGACACTGCAGTGGCAGACAGGATGGCAGTTTGAAAAACTAGGCCCCAAACAGTACATAATGCAAAGAAAAAAAGAGGTGCAAGATGGAATTGTCCTTGAGAATATGTTGTATAAACAGGACATGCACACTTTAGCAAACCAATCATTTCAGCGTCAGGGTCTGCCACACGACTGCGGCTGAAATGATTGGTTCATTTTGGGCCCCCACAAAACAAGCTGGCAATTAATCTGTCCCTGCATAAACTGGCTCTACGGAGAAAAGATGTCGTCCTCATCCTCCTCATCCACCGATTCCTCACCCTCTTCAGTGTTGTGTACATCCTCATCCTCGCAGAGTATTAATTCGTCCCCGCTGGAATCCACCACCACAGGTCCCTCTGTACGTTCTGAGCCTGGTCTCCCTGGAAGAGTTGATAATTCATGTTTATGAACATCATTTTCTCAACATTTTGTGGAAGCAACCTCCTACGCCTTTCGCTGACAAGGTTCCCGGCTGCACTAAACACTCTTTCGGAGTACACACTGGAGGGGGGGCAACTCAGGTAAAATAGAGCCAGTTTGTACAGGGGCCTCCAAATTGCCTCTTTTTCCTGCCAGTACAGGTACGGACTGTCTGACATACCTACTTGGATGCTGTCACCGATGTAATCCTCCACCATTCTGTCAATGGTGACAGTATCATATGCAGTGACAGTAGACATGTCAGAAATTGTTGCCAGGTCCTTCAGTCTGGACCAGATGTCCAAACTTGGTCCTGCCTGCCCTGCATCACCGCCAGCGGGTTGCTTAGGATACCTAAGTTTTTTCCTGGCAGCCCCAGTTGCGGGAGAAAATGCAGGCTTGTGTCAGCTGGAAAGAGAGACACCACATAGGCTTTAAACCTAGGATCGAGCACGGTGGCCAAAATGTAGTGGTCTGATTGCAACAGATTGACCACCCTGGAATCCTGGCAAAGCAAATGAAGGGCTTCATCCACAAGTCCCATATGCCAAGCGGAATCACTCCGTCTTAGTTCCTCCATCACTTTCTCCAGCTGCTTCTGCAAAAGCCTGATGAGGGGAATGACCTGACTCAAGCTGGCAGTGTCTGAACTGACTTCACGTGTGGCAAGTTCGAAGGGCTGGAGAACCTTGCACAACACGGAAATCATTCTCCACTGCGCTTGAGTCAGGTGCATAACACCTCCTTTGCCTATGTCATAGGTGGATGTATAGGCTTGAATGGCCTTTTGCTGCTCCTCCATCCTCTGAAGCATATAGAGGGTTGAGTTCCACCGCGTCACAACCTTTTGCTTCAGGTGATGGCGGGGCAGGTTCAAGAGTGTTTGCTGGTGCTCCAGTCTTCGGCATGCAGTCGCTGAATGGCGAAAGTGGCCAGAAATTTTTCGGGCCACCCAAAGCATCTCCTGCACGCCCCTGTCGCTTTTCAGAAAATTCTGCACCACCAAGTTTATTGTGTGAGCAAAACATGGGAGGTGCTGGAATTTGCCCAGATGTAGTGCCCGCACAATATTGGTGGCGTTGTCAGATATCAAAAATCCCCAGGAGAGTCTAAGTGGGGTAAGCCACTGGGCGATGATTTCCCTCAGTTTCTCTAAGAGGTTGTCGGCGGTGTGCCTCTTACTGAAACCGGTGATACACAGCGTAGCCTGCCTTGGAACGAGCTGGCGTTTCTGAGATGCTGCTACTGGTGACGCTGCTATTGTTGCTGCATAAGGTGATACATCTACCCAGTGGGCTGTCACAGTCATATAGTCCTTAGTCTGCCCTGTTCCACTTGTCCACATGTCCGTGGTTAAGTGGACATTGGGTACAATGGCATTTTTCAGGACACTGAGGACACTTTTTCTGACGTTTCTGTACAGTCTCGGTATCGCCTGCCTAGTGAAGTGGAATCTAGACGGGATTTGGAACCGGGGACACACTACCTCCATCAATTGTCTAAATCCCACTGCACTAATGGCGGATACCGGACGAATGTCTAAAACCAACATAGCAGTCAAGGCCTCAGTTATACGTTTTGCTTCAGGATGACTGCTATCGTACTTCATCCTCCTGGCTAATGACTGTTGGAGGGTCAATTGTTTAGTAAAAGTAGTGGTGTTCCTATTTCCTCTCTGGGATGATGAACAACTCCCAGCAGCTGCAACAGCAGCAGCGGCAGCAGTGGTTTTTTTATTTGGTTTGGAGTCCACTTTGGGGGTTACAGCACCCTTTAATGGTCAAGCCAGCCGGCCCTTTACTTATGACACAGGCGCTCGCTTGGCGCTACTTTGTTGATGCACGTGCGGCTACTGCGCACACAATTCACAAACACAAAAAAATATATTTTATTTTTTTTGGAGTGCACTTTGGGGGTTACAGCACCCTTTAACGGACAAGCAAGCCGGCCCTCTACTTATGGGACACAGGTGCACGCTTGGCGCTGCTCCTTTGTTGATGCACGTGCAGCCACAGTGCACACAATTCACAAACACAGAAAATATTTTTTTATTTGGTTTGGAGTGCACTTTGGGGGTTACAGAACCCTTTAACGGTCAAGCCAGCCGGCACTATACTTATGACACAGGCGCACGCTTGGCGCTACTTTGTTGATGCACGTGCGGCTACTGGGCACACAATTCACAAACACAAAAAAAAAAAAAATTTTAGTTTTTTTGTAGTGCACTTTGAGGGTTACAGCACCCTTTAACGGACAAGCCAGCCGGCCCTTTACTTATGACACAGGCGCACGCTTGGCGCTACTTTGTTGATGCACGTGCGGCTACTGCGCACACAATTCACAAACACAGAAAAAATATATTTTTCTCTTTTTTATGGAGTGCACTTTGGGGGTTACAGCACCCTTTAATGGACAAGCCAGCCGACCCTTTACTTATGGGACACAGGCGCACGCTTGGCGTTGCTTCTTAGTTGATGCACGTGCAGCCACAGTGCACACAATTCACAAACACATAAAATATTTTTTTATTTGGTTTGAAGTGCACTTTGGGGGTTACAGCACCCTTTAACGGTCAAGCCAGCCGGTCCTTTACTTATGACACAGGCGCACGCTTGGCACTACTTTGTTGATGCACGTGCGGCTACTGCGCACACAATTCACAAACACAAAAAAATAGATTTTTTTATTTTTTTTGGAGTGCACTTTGGGGGTTACAGCACCCTTTAATGGACAAGCCAGCCGGCCCTTTACTTATGACACAGGCGCACGCTTGGCGCTACTTTGTTGATGCACGTGCGGCTACTGCGCACACAATTCACAAACACAGAAAAAATATTTATTTCTTTGCACTCTGGGGGAGCACCCCTGATGGACAGAGCACCCCCTGGACAACACTACTGCACCCCTGTAGGACTGGGACACTGCACCGGACTTTGGAGTGGACACAGCCCCTATGGCAACTGACTGCACAACACAGTACAGCCAGCCCCTATGGACTTTGGAGGAGTGGACACAGCCCCTATGGATAACAGCAGCACAGCACAACACAGCCAGCCCCTATGGACTTTGGAGGAGTGGACACAGCCGATATGGACAACAGCAGCACAGCACAACACAGCCAGTCCCTATGGACTTTGGAGGAGTGGACACAGCCCCTATGGACAACAGCAGCACAGCGCAGCACAGCTCAGCATAACACTACACTGCACTACACTACACTACACAGCCCAACCAGCCCTATCTCCCACCTTCCCTCTTCACTGTCCACAGCCGAGTGAGAAAATGGCGCAGACGCGGGTACCTTATATAGAATCCAAAGCCCTCGAGACCCGGAAGGTGGGATGATGATGTTTTGCCTCGATTTCAGATCCGAGTCAGGCGGGAAAAGTCGAGCCTGACTCGGATCGGCCTCGGATCGGGGGGGCTCGGGGGGTTTGGATTTCAGAAATCCGAACCCGCTCACCCTTAGTCTATAGTGCTACAAGGTATAATATATTATATGGCTTTTATTAATAATAGTCTGTGCTAAATAAGCTAAATGGCTAGCGTTTTGTTTGCATAAACTGTATTTTTAATTCAATCATTATAGGCTTGGCATGGATGAAAACTCACAGAGGGGTGGCTATTGGTCTGGGATGCCTAATGGAGTGGTTGGGGTCCTGGTAGGACTTTACGGCGGAGTGCCCCGGGCAGAACTTTGACCCAGGGAGTCTGTTCTGGGCCTTCCACTCAATGGATTTGAATGACAATAGATGATAAAACTTAATAGCTTGAAGATATAAACCCGGGCAAATCTGGGTACTTCAGCTAGTTATTAAGAATAACCTAGTGCTTTTTTTTAATCACTTTTCTATTATTGTTTGTTGTTATGTCTATAGTTTATTTGTGATTATATTTCGATGTTATAAGGAATACAGAAATTATCCCCTCTTTTCCTAATTAACACACTCTTGCACTTTAAAGCTGGGAACAAATTAGACAATTTTTTCAATAATTTGGCCAATTCAGACGGATCAGAATGATAATTTGTTAAATATTGTATAGTGTGTAGTCACTATGACGGCTGTTGTACGCTCCCATTTGGTCGTTAGCCACATGTCCTTACATGCAGCTCAACCTAACGAAGTGGCTGACGACCCCAGTGAGCGGGATGTGGCAGGGGGCGACATAACGGGTGCTCGGGCACCGGATCATCTAGTGTATACTGGCCGCCCAATATATATGTTGGCCCATCGTCGCGTGGTCGCCAGTTGCTTCGCTGGGTACACACATCATCTAATGTGTATCCAGCTTTAGTTTTGCACATGTGCTTTGTACGTCAGTTTTAATGAGACCTTTTCATCTAATAAAAGTTATGTTTTTTTAAAAATCCTATTGCTATGTTGTTCTCAAGAGAGCCCTCCCTATAGATTCCCTTTTTCTTCTTACAAGTGAATACTAGAGTAATTTATCCTACATTCTTTAGCTATACTAATATAATAAGAATGTTGTATCTGTCTGTTTGTTCCAAGTTGGTGCCAAAACTACTGAACCGATTTTCACACACTATAGGACAAAGATAAAGACCAACATAACTATCATGATGGGGGTAAGATCCCATTGTTATAGAGGTTTGGTGGTGCTCCCCTGGAATAATAAGACTTAAATTAGGCAGGGTTCAATCTTATATAGTAAGATAGAGAAGAAAACTCCTTGTTGGGGGCGCTCTTGTTATATATATATATATATATATATATATATATATAGATAGATATATATATATATATATATATATATATATATATACAATGCATCCGGAAAGTATTCACAATGCTTCACTTTTTCCACATTTTGTTATGTTACAGCCTTATTCCAAAATGAAATATATTTATTTTTGTCCTCAAAATTCTACACACAATACCCCATAATGACAAGGTGTAAAAAGTTTTTTTGAGATTTTTGCAAATTTAATTAAAAAAACAACACTAAGAAGTCACATGTACATAAGTATTCCCGGCCTTTGCCATGAAGCTCAAAATTAAGCTCAGGTACATCCTGTTTCCACTCATCATCCTTGAGATGTTCCAACGGCTTAATTGGAGTCCACCTGTGGTAAATTCAGTTGATTGGACATGATTTTCAAAGGCATACACCTGTCTTTATAAGGTCCCACACTTGACAGTGCATGTCAGAGCACAAACCAAGCATGAAGTCCAAGGAATTGTCTGTAGACCTCCAAGACAGGATTGTCCCGAAGCACAAATCTGGGGATGGGTACAGAAAAATATCTGCTGCTTTGAAGGTCCCAATGAGCACAGTGGCCTCCATCATCCGTAAATGGAAGAAGTTCGGAACCACCAGAACTCTTCCTAGAGTTGGCCGGCCGTCTAAACTGAGCGAGCGGGGGAGAAGGGCCCTAGTCAGTGAGGTGACCAAGAACCCGATGTTCACTTTGTCAGAGCTACAGCAGTCCTCTGTGAAGAGAGGAAAACCTTCCAGAAGGACAGCAATCCACCAATCAGGCCTGTATGGTAGAGTGGCCAGAAGGAAGCCACTCCTTAGTAAAAAGCACATGACACCCTACCTGGAGTTTGCCAAAATGCACCTGAAGGACTCTCAGACCTGAGAGACAAAGATTGAACTCTCTGGCGTGAATGCCAGCCGTTATGTTTGGAGGAAACCAGTCACCGCTCATCACAAGGCCAATACCATCCCTACAGTGAAGCATGCTGGTGGCAGCAACATGCTGTGGGGATGTTTTTCAGCTGCAGGAACTGGGAGACTAGTCAGGATAGAGGGAAAGATGAATGCAGCAATGTACACAGACATCCTGGATGAAAACCTGCTCCAGAGCCCAATTGACCTCAGAGTGGGGCGACGGATCATATTTTCAGCAGGACAAGGACCCTAAGCACATAGCGAAGATATCAAAGGAGTGGCTTCAGGACAACTCTGTGAATGTCCTTGAGTGGCCCAACCATAGCCCAGACTTGAATCCAATTGAACATGTCTGGAGAGATCTGAAAATGGCTGTGCACTGACGCTTCTCATCCAACTTGATGTAGCTTGAGAGGTGCTGCAAAGAGGAATGGGCGAAACTGCCTTGAGATAGGTGTGACAAGCTTGTGGCATCATATTCAAAAAGACTTGAGGCTGTAATTGCTGCCAAAGGTGCATCAACAAAGTATTGAGCAAAGGTTGTGAATACTTATGTACAATTGATTTCTTAGTGGGGTTTTTTTAATTACATTTTCAAAAATCACAAAAAAACTTTTTACACATTGTCATTATGAGGTATTGTGTGTAGAAGTTTGAGGACAATAATGTATTTATTCCATTTTGAAATAAGGCTGTAACATAAAATGTGGAAAAAGTGAAGCGTTGTGAATACTTTCCGGATGCACTGTACTAATTTACAACATTAAAATTTAAAACATAACTTTTGTTTATATACACATAAAAATGGAAAGAAAAAAAAGATATTGTCTTGAACTATTCAATTTGTTTTTTTCACTCATGTCTGGTGATGCTGATGCTGACATTGTGGCTTACATGACTTTACAGAAAATAAAAGACACATTATAAGTGATTGGCTGATTTGCAGATGTACAGTAGGGAATGTACGGTTTGTCACCTGGCACAGGTCTAGCATCTGAAACGCCTCATTAGTATTATTTGGTTATCCACAGATGAGACTAACTAGCTCACTGACCTTGTTGTGGCAAACATATGTCATACCCCTAACTGATAATACGTAAGAATGGGGTTTCTAGATTCTTTCGCGGGTACAGAGAGGTAAAGAGGTAACTATAAAACGGGTTGGGAGAAAAGTACGAGGTATTTTATTGCAACAATGAAATTAACTATTATTACATCACATTCATGTAGCATAAATCACAGGTTCACTTTAAATGGTAATTACTATTTGCTCTTACAATGTCAATTAACCGAAACAATGACACGGGTTTTTATTATGCAGGAACTTAGCCTCCTGGCTACGATCAGCCTAACGCTGCACCTATGGATTTAAAAGGTTATTGCATGCAAAACGATCAAAATGCAGTTTATTTTGTTTACTATGACCAACTAACAACAACAGCGAATAACAGTCTATTAATCAATCTCTATGTATGTTACTACTCTAATGCTTACTGGCCAGAAGCTACCCATTTACCAATTAACAATATATCAAGTCCTCCTAAGTGTACACTGCGTTGCCCGGGATATTGGTTGGTAAGTTTGTCCTTAACCAGCTGTAACAGAAGAAGTTCCACGTAAATGGAATATAATATTGAGTTGTTCCTAGCTGCCCTAGGTTCCTTTTGTTAAATCCTGGCCGTATGCCTGACCTTTGTGCAATGTTACTGTCTTTGCAATACAAAACAGTCCTAGGGGGAAGATTGCTGCAAATGTCAATGGGACTGCAACCTTGTTGCTATACTCAGTCTGTTGTAGTAGCCTGTAAGCTAGCTCTGTTCCTCCTATGGCTACTGAAAAGCGTCTACTGCTGATTTCCCCAAGGGTCTACCTTTCTGGGGGTTTATTTGAAACGGTGTCTTTCAAATGTAGCGGGACTCTTTTTGTGTACCCTTCTGATGGGTAAGTATTATGCTTGGGACGGCTGTATCTGGCTATGAACTTGCACCCAGTAGGCGTTCTTATATATCGCCCTTACAGTCTCTCCTACACTGGTGGCTGGGGGCTGGTGTCTGACACTGAGTGTTGCAGTTGGGAGCTGTCTGTTAGTGGGGGACCAACTGTGAGTGGGTACTGATTGCGGGAACTTTTAGGCGATCAATCCTCTTACCCCTGCTGCATCAGGCTCCAGTCCTCTCTCTCCGCATTTATAGATTCCGCATACTGGCTCTAAAGGATCCCAGCTCACTCTGCCTCCCGTGGGTGTCTGACTCCGAGTCCCCGCCTGGACCACGCCTCCGTCTCCTGACCGGACTTCCCCTTCAACTCCAGCTGCTGACTCTCACAAACCGGCCACCTCCCAGATGCCGCGAAAGCCTCCTCTCGCCTTCCGACTGCCAGTGAGCACCTCCCGGACGCCTCCGGTCTCCTGCAGGTACGCCCGCTCTGCCGCGTAACTATCAGCTCTCCACACTCTGGAACAACTGCGCCACAGTCCCGCGCCCCCGGCTTTTTATGTCGCCCTCTCTCCTCCTCGTGCACTTGCTAACGGGCTCTCTTTTGTACCCGCGCTACCTCTCCCCACTTCCCGATGTTCGCCCAGGGCAGTTTCCTCCCTACTGACTGCCCTTGGTAGCATCCTTTCCTCGCGCTCCCCCATAGTTCACAGGGCAGTCTGACTGGACAGCACCAAGTTTTTCCCCCATGTGGGGGTAGTCCAGGCAGGCATATCTCAGTCACTAGTGTCTTCAACCAGTTTTCCTTACACCAATAGGCCACACAATACCTTCCCATTCAGGCACAGTTCTTTGTTCCCCCATAGTGGGGTTCCCTAACTTTCGGGGTACCACATTCCTCCTCACTTTAATCATGTGTGTCCTCACGCATTTCACTATTTTAACAAGTTAAGTAAACATTACTTTATAACATTCTACTGTACAGTTTGTTCAATCAATGACAGTTACAACAATTAACTGTTATTCACGATATCTAAGTGGTAACAGTCCTTTTGTGCTTCTCTCGGAACGTCTTAGCTGACCTAATCCTTCTTCTGTTTCTCTTGGGAGGGCTGTGGCATTCTCTTCCAATGTCACTGTTCTGAAAAGATTGGAGGACAACAGCACCGGCCAGTATGTAGTCATCACTATGTCCATAAATTCATCGGAATTCTGAGTATCTGGTCCCACTGGCTTTCTGCTAGTATGTTCCCCCCTCTCTTGAACAGTTTTTGATTGGTTAGGGTGCACTTTCAATTGGTTTCTATGGACCACTAAAGTACGACTCCCATCTTCTTTTTGTATTTTGTATATGTCTAACTCGGTTTGTGACGATTCCAGGATAACATAAGGTGTTGTTTCCCACCAAGGGTCAAGTTTACTATGTCTCTGGTTATTTTTCTTCAGAACTCGATCCCTTATGTTTAAGGGTTTGGCACAAGCTGTCAGATCGTAATTCTCTTTCTGTCTCTTATGGGTAACTTCGACATGTCGTTTCACAATTTCTTGCGTTGTTTGCAATCTTTGTTGGTGCTCTGTCACCCAATTAGTTGTTGGATCAGATTTTTGCCATCCAGTAAGTGGTACTTGCAGTCGAATATCCTCAGGTAACTGTCCGGCTCTTCCGAATAGCAAGTAGTACGGTGTGTATCCAGTTGCGCTGTGTGTGGTATTGTTGTAAATATAACTTAATTCTGCTACCATCACAGGCCATTCCTGTCGCTCTTGTATGGATAACGCCCTAAGCATATGTATTAGTGTTTGGTTGGTACGTTCACAAAGACCATTCCCTTGTGGGTGGTAGGCGGTCGTCTGAAGTTTTTGACACCCATACAGGGCACACAGTTCTTGGAAAAGTTTAGCAGTAAACGCTGGTCCTTGGTCGGTTCACATTTTCATCGGATAACCATAAGGACGTACGAAGGCTCTCCAGAATACTTCAGCGGTAGTTTTTGCTGACAAGTTCTTTACTGGTAATACCACCGCAAATTTAGTATAATGGTCTACGATGGTAAGTGCGTGTTCGTATCCAGTGTGACTTTTCTCTAATTTCACATGATCCAACGTTACTAACTCTAGTGGACCTGACCTGCCAATGGGATGGAGTGGGGCTTTCTGAGTGCTCAACGAAGGTTTCCTCAAACTAAACCTGACGCAGTTCTGGCACCACTTTTCCACTTCTGCTCGTAGACCGACCCAATAGAAACGTTGTCTAAGAGTAGCTTCGGTTTTCTGATGGCCAAAATGGCCCGAACGATCATGATAGGCTCGTAGCAACTCTTCTGCTCTTTCCTTTGGAATCAGAATTTGACTCTGGGGCAAATGAGTTTTTGGATTGACACTGTCTCATTATCATTCCTTCTTGTATGCTCAGTTTGTCTCTCTGTCTCCAAAGTTTGTTTAATTCTTCAGGTAGCATTTCCTTTTTCCGTCTCCCTCCCATTCGTACCATAGTCCTCAGTTGTTGAAGCAGAGGGGATTCTTCCTGCCACCTTTGCCACTCCCCGGTACGTCCTGTACCTATGGCTTCATAATTGAGATAAGTGCCGGAAGAAACGACTAATTTTTTTTCTGGGACAACATCTTGGATGAATTCAGGAATTTCAATTGTCTCCCATTGATCCTCCTGCTCCGGTTCCTCTTTGTTGGGTAGTCGGTACAATGCATCTGCGTTGCCATTGCTCCTTCCAGTAGGTGATTGTGAATTGGAAATTGGCCAGGCGGGCATACCAGCGTTGTTCCAATGCTCCCAATTGGGCAGTTTGCAAGTGGGCCAGTGGATTGCAATCTGTGTAGGTGGTGAAAGGTGTCATCAACAAATAGTCCTTACATTTTTCTGTTACCGCCCACACCAATGCTAAAAATTTGAGTTTGAAGGCACTATAGTTGGTATCGTTCCTTTCAGTCTTTTTCAATCCTCGACTGGCGTAAGCAATAACTCGATCCACACCATCCTGCTTTTGTGCAAGCACTGCACCTAACCCTTGCCTACTAGCATCAGTGTAGAAGGAGAACGGGCGACCATAATCGGGATAGGCCAGGATGGGGGCTTGCATCAGTTCTTGTCTCAACTTTTCGAAGGCCTCTTGCTGCCGATCAGTCCACTCTACTCCAGCATTCATATTCCTTCCTGCCTTCGGTAATCCCCTGAGAAGTTTGTGCAAAGGACAGGCTATTTTAGCAAAATTTCTGATGAATCGGCGATAATAGCCCACGAATCCCAAAAACCGCCTCAGATCTTTAATAGTGCGTGGGACTGGCCATTCTTGAATCACTTGAATTTTGTCGGTATCAGGAGTCACCCCTTTGGAACTCACTATGTGCCCCAGGTATTTAACCTCTGGTTTCAGAAGGTGACACTTCGAGGGGTTGAGCTTGAGTCCATATTTGACAAGGCGTTGGAACACCACTTGTATATGTGTTAAATGTTCCTCGTAGGTTCGGGAGAAAATGATAATGTCATCGAGATACAAGAGTACTAGCTCGAAATTGAGGTGTCCCAAGCAATGCTCCATAACCCGCTGAAAGGTAGCAGGAGCATTGCACAACCCGAATGGCATCCGGTTGAATTCGTGTAAGCCCATTGGGGTTGTGAAGGCAGTCTTTTCCTGATCCTCGGGGGACATCTGAATTTGCCAGTATCCACTGGTTAGGTCCAATGTGGAGAAATACTGCGCTGACTTCAGAGCCGCTAGGGACTCCTCTATGCGGGGTAACGGATAAGCATCTTGGTGGATGATGTGATTTAGTTTCCGGTAGTCAACACAAAGTCTCAGTTGACTGTTCTTTTCCTTCACTAGCACCATGGGTGCTGCCCAAGGGCTATGACTCTCCTGGATCACTCCTGCGACTTTCATTTCTTCCAGCATCTGTTGCACGGATTGGTACAGCGCTGGCGCCAAGGGACGATGTCTCTCTTTGATGGGCAGCTCATCACCAGTCACAATTCGATGCTGTATATTAGTTATGGTTTCCGAAGTCTGCCGGATGTTTACTAAAGGCTTCACCATTCTCCTTCACTACCTTCAAAGCTCCTTCTCTCGGAGCTTGTGATGTATCCTCTCCCCCAATATGGACCTCTTTCACCATGACAGTGTCTCGGGCGCTGCATCTTCTGACTTTTCTGGGACCTTTCAGGTGTTGATTCCTAGACTATAGACATCCTGAAAGGTAGTCCATACCAGTCTGGCCACAGGCTGATGTCGGTATAGTTTCACTGTTCGATTATGTGGATTTAAAATTCTGATGGGCACTCGTCCTTGATCCACTGTAACAACAGCATGAGCGACCACTACTTCCCCCTTGTTCATCGTCAAACAGGGTACTATTATGGCTTCATATTTTCCTCCTCCAAGTCCGCTAGGTCCTTTTCTCCTAAGGAGAATTTCTGAGTTTGGGGGCACTTTTATGGGCTTGCAATCAGTGATCCGGATCCACCCTAGCTCACCTTCTGCATTCACCACACGTTGATGTCCCTGAAGCGCCTTGATAGTCTTCCTCAATACCCGCTGTTCTGTCATAACAGCTTGGGTCAAGTCTTTCCTTAGAGCAGTGATCCATTCTTCCGGGCACCTCTGCAGAATGTTCATGCCCAAAATAATAGGAGCTGCCTTTGGGTCTTCAGTATGGGTAATCAAGCATCCTTGACGGGGTAACGAACTCTTCCCAATTTTAATATCCGCCTCCCAATATCCGAGGCAATTAATCCCTAAGCCGTTACAGGCTATTAATTGTAGCCAGGTGGGCAGGGGCAAGACTATTTGATCTTTGGCCCAATGTTGCTGGAATAATGTAGATTGTATGGTCGTAATTTGAGATCCAGTGTCGATCATAGCAATTGTCTGAATTCCGTTAATATCAATGGTGAGCATGGGGCATTTTCCCACATAGCGCGGCCACCATTCTTCCAGGATTGGATCTGCCATTACTGTTCCCCCCAAGGTTCACTCTCTCTCCTCGGGGCCTGGGAGTTTAAATCTTCCTCCTGGGGACAATTTCTCTCAATATGACCTGGCCTTTGGCAACGACGGCAAATAGGACGTCCTTGAGCATCAAATTGATCTGTAGCTCACCGGCCCGTTCTCCTAGGAGGAGTCCACCAATCATCTGAATTTTGTTCCCGGTCGTTCCTCCCTCTCGACATTTGGGGATTAAAATATTTATTTCTCTTTAGAGTCCGAACTTCTTGGCGCATTTTGGCCATCCCTACTGTTAGTTCTTTCAATTGGTTCTGTAACATTTCAAAAGGGTTGGCAGATGGTGCACCATTCTGTTTGGCAGAATCTTTTCTGTTCAACGCATTTCCTTCCCCCACATATCTTGTTCTTGTTATATTTTGGCTTCCCTGATACTCCAGCATCTCTGGAAGTTTAATTCCGGTCCACTTTGAGACCCCACTACTTTTATGGCTGTTTCTTTGAAATCTAGGAGAGAGTGTTCTGGCATTTGCATTCTTAATAATTTCAATTAGGTCTTTACGCCGCCTCCATTAGAGCCCTCGATGAATCAGGCTATGAGTACGTCATCAGTATCTCCCACTTCTTCATTTCCAATAATTCGGATATCTCGAAGTGCTTCTTGTAGACTTAGGGCGTAATCTCTTAACGTCTCCCCCGGGAACTGTTTACGTCCATAGAACAACGTTTTAAGTTCTGAAACTGTCCGGGTTTCAAAAGTGGCGGCCAGTCGCTGGAAGATCTGGTCTGCGTTACGTCTTTCCTCTGCTGGCCATGATGTCACTTCCCGTAAAGCCGCCCCTTTTAGCTGGCCAATAAGGATTTCCACTTGTTGACGTTCATTTAACGGGTATAACCTAAACATTGATCTTTTTTTATTTCGAAACTCCATTAGGTTACTCCCTTCTCCTCCATACTTGTCTCCACTAAAAGTAGGCAGCCAGGGAGCACCGCGAAGTAATAGGGAAGGATTATGGGGTTGATTTGCGGTATGCCACTTCCACTTGCCCCCGCCGAATCCCCCATTGCTCTTTGCTCTTGTGACATTGTAATCTTTCTAGTGACCCTCCACTTACACTCATCACTTTGGGCTCTGTATCCTGTTCTTAGTGACGCCAAATGTCATACCCCTAACTGATAATACGTAAGAATGGGGTTTCTAGATTCTTTCTTGGGTACAGAGAGGTAAAGAGGTAACTATAAAACATGTTGGAAGAAAAGTACGAGGTATTTTATTGCAACAAAGAAGTTAACTATTATTACATCACATTCATGTAGCATAAATCACAGGTTCACTTTAAATGGTAATTACTATAACAATTGCTCTTACAATGTCAATTAACCGAAACAATGACACAGGTTTTTATTATGCAGGAACTTAGCCTCCTGGCTACAATCAGCCTAACGCTGCACCTATGGATTTAAAAGGTTATTGCATGCAAAACGATCAAAATGCAGTTTATTTTGTTTACTATGACCAACTAACAACAACAGCGAATAACAGTCTATTAATCAATCTCTATGTATGTTACTACTCTAATGCTTACTGGCCAGAAGCTACCCATTTACCAATTAACAATATATCAAGTCCTCCTAAGTGTACACTGCGTTGCCCGGGATATTGGTTGGTAAGTTTGTCCTTAACCAGCTGTAACAGAAGAAGTTCCACGGGAATGGAAAATAATATTGAGTTGTTCCTAGCTGCCCTAGGTTCCTTTTGTTAAATCCTGGCCGTATGCCTGACCTTTGTGCAAAGTTACTGTCTTTGCAATACAAAACAGTCCTAGGGGGAAGATTGCTGCAAATGTCAATGGGACTGCAACCTTGTTGCTATACTCAGTCTGTTGTAGTAGCCTGTAAGCTAGCTCTGTTCCTCCTATGGCTACTGAAAAGCGTCTACTGCTGATTTCCCCAAGGGTCTACCTTTCTGGGGGTTTATTTGAAACGGTGTCTTTCAAATGTAGCGGGACTCTTTTTGTGTACCCTTCTGACGGGTAAGTAATATGCTTGGGGCGGCTGTATCTGGCTATGAACTTCCACCCTGTAGGCGTTCTTACATATCGCCCTTACAGTCTCTCCTACATTGGTGGCTGGGGGCTGGTGTCTGACACTGAGTGTTGCAGTTGGGAGCTGTCTGTTAGTGGGGGACCAACTGTGAGTGGGTACTGATTGCGGGAACTTTTAGCCGATCAATCCTCTTACCCCCGCTGCATCAGGCTCCGATCCTCTCTCTCCACATTAAAAGGGTCCGCATACTGGCTCTAAAGGATCCCAGCTCACTCCACCTCCCGTGGGCATCTGCCTCCGAGTCCCCGCCTGGACCACGCCTCCGTCTCCTGACCGGACTTCCCCTTCAACTCCGGCTGCTGACTCTCACAACCCGGCCACCTCCCAATTGCCGCAAAAGCCTCCTCTCGCCTTCCGACTGCCAGTGAGCACCTCCCGGATGCCTCCGGTCCCCTGCAGGTACTCCCACTCTGCCGCGTAACTATCAGCTCTCCACACTCTGGAACAACTGCGCCACAGTCCCGCGCCCCCGGCTTTTTATATCGCCCTCTCTCCTCCTCGTGCACTTGCTAATGGGCTCCCTTTTGTACCCGCGCTACCTCTCCACACTTCCCGATGTTCGCCCAGGGCAGTTTCCTCCCTACTGACTGCCCTTGGTAGCATCCTTTCCTCGCGCTCCCCCATAGTTCACAGGGCAGTCTGACTGGACAGAACCAAGTTTTTCCCCCATGTGGGGGTAGTCCAGGCAGGCATATCTCAGTCACTAGTGTCTACAACCTGTTTTCCTTACACCAATAGGCCACACAATACCTTCCCATTCGGGCACAGTTCTTTGTTCCCCCATAGTGGGGTTCCCTAACTTTTCGGGGTACCACACATATACCATAGCTTTGTCTGACAAACATTTAAAACAAAAGCCCATGCAAAGAATAATGTATCATCAATTACAAAAGGAGCAAGGATGGTTTGACAAAATTACAGTATCTATAGAATGTCTGTGATTGTGAACCTAATGTCAAAACTTATGCACCCAAATAGATATTTTCTTTTACTTTAATCAAATATATATATAGTATTTATATATAGTATTTAGAAAGGAAGGCACTCAAATCAAACTTCTCTTACGGAAAATACATGTAGGTCCAGGACAAATACAGGAATGCCCATCCTGATTATGACATAGTTAACGAGAGGTTCAGAAACAACGATTCTGCTTGGTCCTGCAGAAAAATAGAACTTATAATAGGCATTTTGAATACCTCACTATAGTCCTATTAAGTTTTGATTTAAAATAGGGGTGAGCGGGTTCGGATTTCTGAAATCCGAACCCCCCCGAGCCCCCCCGATCCGAGGCCGATCCGAGTCAGGCTCGACTTTTCCCGCCTGACTCGGATCTGAAATCGAGGCAAAACGTCATCATCCCGCCTTCCGGGTCTCGCGGGTTTTGGATCCTATATAAGGTACCCGCGATTTTCTCACTCGGCTGTGGACAGTGAAGAGGGAGGGTGGGAGTTAGGGCTGGCTGGGCTGTGTAGTGTAGTGTAGTGCAGAGTAGTGTTGTGTTGTGCTGTGCTGTGCTGCTGTTGTCCACTACTTCAAAGTCCATAGGGGCTTGCTGTGTTGTGCTGTGCTGCTGTTGTTAATAGAGGCTGTGTCCACTACTTCAAAGTCCATAGGGGCTGGGTGGACTGTGTTGTGCAGTCAGTTCTCCATAGGGGCTGTGTCCACTCCAAAGTCCTGTGCAGTGTTCCAGTCCTAAAGGGGTGCTGTAGTGTTGTCCAGGGGGTGCTCTGTCCATCAGGGGTGCTCCCCCCAAGTGCTAAAAAAATAATATTTTTTCTGTGTTTGTGAATTGTATGCTCAGTAGCCGCACGTGCATCAACAAAGTAGTGCCAAGCGTGCGCCTGTGTCATAAGTAAAGGGCCAGCTGGCTTGACCGTTAAAGGGTGCTGTAACCCCCAAAGTACACTCCAGTCCAAACCCCCCAAAAAAATATTTTCTGTGTTTGTGAATTGTGTGCACAGTAGCCACACGTGCATCAACAAAGTAGTGTCAAGCGTGCGCCTGTGTCATAAGTAAAGGGCCGGCTGGCTTGACCGTTAAAGGGTGCTGTAAACCCCAAAGAACACTCCAGTCCAAACCAAAAAAATATATATTTTCTGTGTTTGTGAATTGTGTGCGCAGTAGCCGCACGTGCATCAAAAAATTAGTGCCAAGCGTGCGCCTGTGTCATAAGTAAAGGGCCGGCTGGCTTGACCGTTAAAGGCTGCTGTAACCCCCAAAGTACACTCCAAACCAAATAACAAAATATTTTTTCTGTGTTTGTGAATTGTGTGCGCAGTAGCCGCACGTGCATCAACAAAGTAGTGCCAAGCGTGCGCCTGTGTCATAAGTAAAGGGCCAGCTGGCTTGACCGTTAAAGGGTGCTGTAACCCCCAAAGTGCACTCCAAACCAAATAACAAAATATTTTCTGTGTTTGTGAATTGTGTGCGCAGTAGCCGCTCGTGCATCAACAAAGTAGTGCCAAGTGTGCGCCTGTGTCATAAGTAAAGGGCCAGCTAGCTTGACCGTTAAAGGGTGCTGTAACCCCCAAAGTACACTCCAGTCCAAACCAAATAAAAAAATATTTTCTGTGTTTGTGAATTGTGTGCGCAGTAGCCGCACGTGCATCAACAAAGTAGTGCCAAGCGTGCGCCTGTGTCATAAGTAAAGGGCCGGCTGGCTTGACCGTTAAAGGGTGCTGTAACCCCCAAAGTACACTCCAGTCCAAACCCCAAAAAAAAATATTTTCTGTGTTTGTGAATTGTGTGCGCAGTATCCGCACGTGCATCAACAAAGTAGTGCCAAGCGTGCGCCTTTGTCATAAGTAAAGGGCCGGCTGGCTTGACCGTTAAAGGGTGCTGTAACCCCCAAAGTACACTCCAGTCCAAACCCCCCAAAAAAATATTTTCTGTGTTTGTGAATTGTGTGCACAGTAGCCGCACGTGCATCAACAAAGTAGTGCCAAGCGTGCGCCTGTGTCATAAGTAAAGGACCGGCTGGCTTGACCGTTAAAGGGTGCTGTAACCCCCAAAGTACACTCCAGTCCAAACCAAAAAAAAAAATATTTTCTGTGTTTGTGTGCGCTTTAGCCGCACGTATATATCAATAAAACATAAATGGAGGACCAAACTTTCTCTGATAAAAATAAAATAGGGAAAGAACCACTTCCTCCTAGTGCTGTTGCTGCTGCTGGGAGTTGTTCATCATCCCAGAGAGGAAGTAGGAACATCACTACTTTTAATAAACAATTGACCCTCCAACAGTCCCTAGCGATGAGGATGAAGTATGACAGCAGTCATCCTGAAGCAAAACGTATAACTGAGGCCTTGACTGCTATGTTGGTGTTAGACGTGCGTCCGGTAGCCGCACTTGCATCCTCAAAGCAGCAGCGACAAGCGTGCGTCTGTCTGTTAAAGGGTGGTGTAACCCTCAAAGTGTGCTCCAGAAACAATAAAAATATTCTTCTTTTTTTTCTGTCTTTGTGAAATGTGTGGGCTGTAGCCGCACCTGCATCCTTAAAGCAGCAGCGACAAGCGTGCGTCTGTCTGTTAAAGGGTGGTGTAACCCTCAAAGTGCGCTCCACAAACAATAAAAATATTCTTCTTTTTTTTCTGTCTTTGTGAATTGTGTGGGCTGTAGCCGCACTTGCATCCTCAAAGCAGCAGCGACAAGCGTGCGTCTGTCTGTTAAAGGGTGGTGTAACCCTCAAAGTGCTCCAAAAAATAAAAAATATTTTTTTTATGTGTTTGTGACTTGAGTGCAATGTAGCCGCACGTGCAGTAACACAGTAGCAGCGCCAAGCGTGCGCCTGTGTCATAAGTCAAGGGCCGGTTTGGACATCTCGTCCGGACTGAAGGACATGCCAAAAATTTCTGACAAGTCTACTGTCACTGCATATGATACTGTCCTCAAAGCAGCAGCGACAAGCGTGCATCTGTCTGTTAAAGGGTGGTGTAACCCTCAAAGTGCGCTCCACAAACAATTAAAAAATTCTTATTTTATTTCTGTCTTTGTGAAATGTGTGGGCTGTAGCCGCACCTGCAACCTTAAAGCAGCAGTGACAAGCGTGCGTCTGTCTGTTAAAGGGTGGTGTAACCCTCAAAGTGCGCTCCACAAACAATTAAAAAATTCTTATTTTTTTTCTGTCTTTGTGAAATGTGTGGGCTGTAGCCGCACCTGCATCCTTAAAGCAGCAGCGACAAGCATGCATCTGTCTGTTAAAGGGTGGTGTAACCCTCAAAGTGCGCTCCACAAACAATAAAAAAATTCTTATTATTTTTTCTGTCTTTGTGAAATGTGTGGGCTGTAGCCGCACCTGCATCCTTAAAGCAGCAGCGACAAGCGTGCGTCTGTCTGTTAAAGGGTGGTGACACCCTCAAAGTGCGCTCCACAAACAATAAAAATATTCTTCTTTTTTTTTCTGTCTTTGTGAAATGTGTGGGCTGTAGCCGCACCTGCATCCTTAAAGCAGCAGCGACAAGCGTGCGTCTGTCTGTTAAAGGATTACATCAGTGACAGCATCCAAGTAGGAATGTCAGACAGTCCGTACCTGTACTGGCTGGAAAAAGAAGCAATTTGGAGGTCCCTGTACAAACTGGCTCTATTTTACCCGAGTTGCCCCCCCTCCAGTGTGTACTCCGAAAGAGTGTTTAGTGCAGCCGGGAACCTTGTCAGCAAAAGGCGTAGGAGGTTGCTTCCACAAAATGTGGAGAAGATGATGTTCATAAAATGAATTATCAACTCTTCCAGGGAGACCAGCCTCCAGAACGTACAGAGGGACCTGTGGTTGTGGATACCAGCGGGGACGAATTAATACTCTGTGAGGATGAGGATGTACACAACACTGAAGAGGGTGAGGAATTGGAGGATGAGGACGACATATTGCCTCCGTAGAGCCAGTTTGTGCAGGGACAGATTAATTGCCAGCTTGTTTTATGGGGGCCCAAACGAACCAATCATTTCAGCCACAGTCGTGTGGCAGACCCTGGCGCTGAAATGATTGATTTGTTAAAGTGTGCATGTCCTATTTATACAACATAAGGGTGGGTGGGAGGGCCCAAGGACAATTCCATCTTGCACCTCTTTTTTTTCTTTGCATTATGTTCTGTTTGGTGTCTAGTTTTTCAAACTGTCATCCTGTCTGCCACTGCAGTGTCACTGCTAGATGGGCCATGTGTTTGTGCCGCCCACTCGTGTCGCTTAGCATAGTCATCCATCTACCTCGGTGCAACCTTTTGGACATAAAAACACTATTGTGAGGTGTGAGGTGTTCAGAATAGACTGGAAATGAATAGAAATTAAGGTTTTTGAGGTTAATAATAGCATAGGAGCAGAAAAATCAACACATTCTGTGATTTTAGCTGTTTTTATGCTTTTTTAAAAAAAAATACAGATCCAAAACACAAAACCCAGAACCCAAAACACCGAAGGGTGGTTTTGGCAAAACCAATCCAGATCCAAAACCAAAACACAAAACACGAAAAGTGGCCGATGCACACCCCTAATTTAAAATAACAAATACACCCTAATGCTTGCAAGACCTTTCTTTTAAATTAACTGAACAATGTTTGCCAAATTTTCAATAACCTATACAAATGCAAAGAACAGAAACTTAAAGTTACAGTCATAGTGCAGGACAAAACTTAACTAGGGTCCCATGCCTTGTCAGTGTTCTCTTCAATGCATAGTCTCCCAAAGACAGTAGTAATATTGGCTTTCTACAGGGTTGGGTACGGAATGCCATTGCTCACTATCCCGGTGGTCCGAAACCAGATGCCGGTATCCCAACAGGGTTAGGATACCGACACCTGTAAGCAGGGCCGCCATCAGTGGGGGACTGCCAGGCTTATAGTCCCGGGCCCGGAGAGAGAGGGGCCCAGATGTCAGCGGTGTGGATTAATTATTAATATACTGGCAGCCAGGGAGAAGAAAGCCTAAACCCATAGGCAAACGCAGGGGGGGTTTCCTTCAGCCTGGAAACCATCCTCCCCAGCTCACACAATGACCTCAACAGAAATAGTAATGTAATAGAATTTTACTAGTGCTGCATGTTCTTCACAGTATCACAAATTAAATAATTAGCACCACCTGTGGATCTTTTAACATGTATCAGTCAGTACTAAATAACTTGTGCACCAACTAGGAGATCTGGAAAACATTCACTGTTAGGGATGTGATGCTATAGAGCCCAATATGTACATTTATGTCCCGGGCAGTGCTAGGTTACTCTGCTGCTCCCCCACACTCCCGGACTTGCTGTAATACTCTGGAATGGTGCCCACATCTAAAATAAAAACATTCAGCTCTGGCAGGATGGCCCTATGGCTGCATATAATGGGTTACAGTGATTGCTGGTCCTCTATATGTTGGAATTATGACACACAATATACTTTGTATGACGCATATTAAAGCTGGTTAAGTGCTAATTCTGCCCTCTTCATGGACTGGCCACACTCACTCTAAAATCAGGCATTTGGAAACCCCCCTCTAGAAATCCTGCGTTTACCACTGATATCTAAACTCTCCACTTAGTGCCTAACCCGAACCCTCTCCCTAATCCCAGTACATATCGTTGGGATGCTGGCATCGGGATTTTGACTGGTGTTGGGATACTGATGCCGGCATTCTGAGTGCTGGCATTCCTACAGCCGGGATTTAAACTACATCCCTTTAGACCTAGTAAAATCCACTCTCACATAAATCATAAAAGTCAGTGAAGTGACTTAAATAGATATTGTTGTCATTTATTGGTAATTCCCCTAGAATTTTATATATAGAGTAATTAAGATTCTTTAGACAATAACTCATTAAGGTAGGGAAGATATATTTTCAACACTCTAGGTGTGAAACATTGAAGTGTAAGAGCAGCCTCCCTACGTTTCAGGAAATCAGACAAATCATTATATGCAAATATTATATTTCCTAACACATCATCTCCCCGACTAAATGTAGTAAATAGGGAATAATAATGTTTCACAACTGGTGAAACTGTCTTTCAAACATATAAAAGCCCTCAGTACTGAATGAGACCAAGCACAGTCCAGAGATCCTTTGCATCTAATTGTATTCAGTCTGCTAAATTTTTCCAGACAACAATGTCAGGAGTGAAGGGACAACAGAAGAAATGCCCAGAGCCTTGCCCAGAGCCATGCCCACCACCACCCCAACAACAATGCCAGGATCGTAAGTGTCTCATCTGTTGGTCTTTTCCTTAGAAACTACACATATTATACTATAGCAGAGAGTAATGTTTTTTAAAAAGTGTCATATGTCTAGGTTATGCAACCAATATAGAGTAGAGATGAGCGGTTGGTTTACTCAGTTATGTACAGGTCTCAAAAACAGCATCATATCAGCTATCTGGCTCTCACATATCAGCATCACATCGGCTATCTGGCTCTCACATATCAGCATCATATTGGCTATCTGGCTCTCACATATCAGCATCATATCGGCTATCTGGCTCTCACATATCAGCATCATATTGGCTATCTGGCTCTCACATATCAGCATCATATCGGCTATCTGGCTCACACATATCAGCATCATATCGGCTATCTGGCTCTCACATATCAGCATCATATCGGCTATCTGGCTCTCACATATCAGCATCATATCGGCTATCTGGCTCTCACATATCAGCATCATATCGGCTATCTGGCTCTCACATATCAGCATCATATCGGCTATCTGGCTCTCACATATCAGCATCATATCGGCTATCTGGCTCTCACATATCAGCATCATATCGGCTATCTGGCTCTCACGTTTTTTGAATGGCCAATAAGATAAATCCAAACTAATCCGAACAAGCGCAAATTTGGCAAAACCGAGCCACTCATCTCAAATATATAGAGTATTATTCCAGACTTCTTACAATGAGAATGGTAGGTTTGCTTCTGTGCTACCATAGGCTGTAATTTGTGTAATTATATACTGCTTTTGTCAAGTCATACAGTACTTGATGTAGCCCAATTGAAAATATGTAAAAAGTAATAATGGATGAAAGAGCAAAGTACTTTAGCAGATAAAAATAACCTAGGTTATTGTAAGGCTACGGTTCATTTAAAAATAGTGGCTTAGATATAGCAAATTTACAAGTATACACATATGGAAATATACAACATGGTACCGTGAGATTTAGTTTAGAAAATACAGCGCTGTCCGGCACCCAGTGAAGTAGAGCTGTTTTGTCTTTTAGGGTTACATTTGCTGCTATGTTGCTTTTGGACTGTCTTGTCTATGGCATCCAACTTAAAACTCCATCATGTGTTACATTCTCTATAGGCCTTAGCTCTGTGAGTGCAGGGACAAACCATTAGCTACAGATGTGTGTCCTCATACACTATTGCAGCAGTCGCGTCAAACAGTCCTTCCCGGCGCCAGGTCCCGTGCGACTCGGCTTTTGCCAATTGCCTTTTTCACTCAACGATGCATCTTACATGCAATGAGATGGGACAAGACTGTCTTGATTAATTTGATATGTGACACGTGTGCAACTAAATACGTTTTGGGGGAAGGAGTTGCCAAAAAGACACTACAGCACTCGGCACAGCTTACTAGCGCCAAGTGACTTGTGCAGCATGGTATATTGAGTCTATGTGTAGACATCTGTAGTTCAGCAGGCTACAGGTAACTATGTGATGAATGTGGAGAGACATATAGTGTTCAGCAGGGCCATAGTGAAGAGTGTGTGAGTGGTGCTGTCGTCCCGGAGCGTTGCTGCCCCATGGCCCCAGCATCAGACCAGCAAGGTGCCATGGCCATTAGCACTGCTGCAGAGCTGCTCAGAGCGTCCTTTGGGTGTCCGGGCAGCTCCAGGTCTGTAGAGAGCTGGCCACACCTCCGTTAGAAAAAAGATAGAAGAAAGTATTTACGGCACTGCACGCTGTACAGGGGGGTGCCGTGATCCTCTCAGTCAGGGGTAAATCAGTGTGATCACAGGCAGAGGAGACAGCAGCCTCCCGGCCCCACTGCAGCTCAGCACACAGCAGCGTGTGCTGAGCTGGGGAGAGAGCCTGCTGCTGCTGATAGGTAAGAGGTGGGGGGTTGGCAGTAGACCTGGGACCCCGCAGGGCCCCAACAACAAGCCAGGGACCATGTAATTAGTGCCCACCTACCCCTCCTCTCGGTGGCCCTGGGCAGCTCCACACTTCCTACTGCTGACAGTCCTGCCCTTCATGTGATGACATGTGTTTGGTGGGCGGGGCCAGTACAGGGTGCTAGGGAGCCCTGCTTTGGTGTATATAGTGCTTTTCTGATGAATGTAATACACAACTATAGACTGTCTGCCATGCTCATTGGACACAGATCTGTGATGTCACTACATGATGCATTTGCCTCACTAGAAATGCTGTTCACTATTTTGGACACAATATTGGACATCAATAAAAGTTAGAAACGTGATGAGTAACTAAAGCCTGAAAGTTACCATAGTATACTATCCTCCGAGTGGGATGTAGTTATCAGACCAGCAGATACTGGAAGTCCGACACAGGACTTAAGATAGGTGTCGAAATACTGACGCCTATCTTAATACCGATGCTGGATCAAAGACAGAAGCCAGCACGAACAAAGTATGTCTGGGGCATCTTAGTTGTTAGCCGCAGGGGGGGGGGGGTTAGATTTAGGTAGCATAACGGGTTAGCGTTAGGTTTGGAGGAGGGAGGTTAAAGATAGGCACCCCTAGGGAGGAGAGTTAGGTTTAGGCACCACTGAGGGGGTTAGGTTTAGGCACAAATGGGGGAGATTTAGGGTTTAGGGGAGTGTTAGGCTACAAGAAGGGAGGGTTAGGGGGAGAAGGGGGAGGGTAAGTATACTTACCCGACCCCTATCGGGATACCAACCATTGGGATGCCGCTGTCGGTATTTTGACAGGAGGCGTCTCGACTGCTGGCTTTACATACCCATTCCCTCTGAGTAAGAACAGCCTAGATTTCTCATTTATTACAAGCATAATCCACTCCAGAGCATGAAATGATATTTGCTGTTTTTGTTTCAGCTTGCAAGCCAGAGCCAGTGTGTCCTCAGCCAAAAAGTCCTCCTCAGAAATGTCTTCCTCCACAAGGTAAAACAGGATCTAACATTTTCAAAATGCTTTTTATATTTTATTTTAAAAAATATATTTTTTTTTATAGAAATTAATTTCACCCCAGTTAAGTGTATGTTTATTACGCATTACAGCATTTTCCTTTTTATACTCCTATGCTTTTTAAAACTTGTCGATTTAATTTGCACATTACTAGAAATAGTTAAGATATAATTACAGCACCAATTGGGGAACATTTTATAAAGCTGGTGTATATAAAATGTAATATTGGTGCTTTAACCCATATGTAGAACTTAGCATATGATGGTTGCTTCAGATGCAATACCTATTTATATAGTTTCCTGTGCACCATGTTTACAGTCGGATACATATATATATACATATATATATACAAGATAGATAGACAGGCATCCACACTGGCACACATGCTATTGTATTTTAGTTTGTAATTGCACACAGTTATAAGACTTTAATTCCGGTTAAGTTAATTTTTATTTTGCATTTTGTTTAGGACAACATTTAGTATATAGGGATTTCCCACCAGTGGTAACCATCAAGATGCATGTATTGGACACATGCTCAGATTGAAAACATTGGGCGTTTGCAACTGATGTTTTAATTCCGTCCACCTCTGAATCATGCCCAGTAACATGTACAGTATCATTGTAATGGTAGCCATGTTTACCACATAAATAAGTAGTATGGTTGATTAAAAAAAATTGCAATGAGGAAAGCAAATAAAAATATTACCAGTGTGTGATTTGTAGTTTTACAACTATAGATATTATTTTTTGTACGGAAGCCATCTGATATATTTTTATAATCTGTTGGTGAATTTGTCATTACCAACTCTAGGGGTAAGGAATTTCACAGCTTTACCGTCCTTGTTCCATTAGCAAATGATGACCCCTTGTCTTTTGCATGGGCCTTCTTACAAGAATTTAGTTAGACAAATCTGTGTATTGACCTGGAATTTATTTATACATTATTAATAAGGTTGCCTCTGAGGTACTAATTTTCTAATGTAGACAAACCTATATTTTCTAACCTCTTATGGTCAAATTAATGACGTATACAACTCTAATACTACTTATGCATTGTTGCATAACAACCATTGATGGCCACACTGACCTGGCTTACAATTTTCTGCTGCAACTACAGTAGACTGGCACATTATATATCTGCCAATGCCACAAATGTTCTGGCTTGTCCCTTACAATGTGTTTCTTTTATTTCCTGTAGAGCAGTGTAAGCCAGCTCCACAATGTCAGCAGAAGCATCACCAAAAATGAGTGAAGAAAATAATAATGGAAAGCCTCAAGACAACTTTACAAGGATCATTATGGAAGTTGTTATACTATTTACCAATTGTACTTAGTGAATTAACTATTGGTTAAACAAGGTGATGGAGTAAATATAAAAAATAAAATTGAGAAAAATAAACATAGTTTTCTGGCTTATTGTTTTAAAGCCAATGACCATATCTACACCATGATACACAATAAACATGCTTTTCTCTGAATACAGAAAAACTACATGTAACAAACATTAGGTAACATCAGGCAGCTATAATCTCATTAGGTTACATAGGAAAAGTATCTAATCAATACAGGGAAGAAAATCTTAACTGAAATCACTGGATAAAATGACTTCCATGGTGTGAATGGGCCATGATTGGCTTCTAATAAGAATAAATAAGCCTTCACATTGCTCAGGGAACAGTAATGACTAGGACAACCTCCATCTGTAATGGTGTGAGAAGACACATTTCTAATTACGGAATGTAGTTACCATCTCAGCGACCGGGTTGCTGGAGCTCAGAACACCGGTGCTGGAATCCCGACAGCAGTCGGAATCCTGGCTCCAGTATTCTGATCGCCGGCATCCCGATTGTAAGTAAAGTGTTAGGGGGTGGGTTAGGTTTAGGGTTAGGGTTTAGGGATAGATATGAAGGGGAGGGTTAGGGTTAGGTTGTTGGAAAAGTTGGTTAGGGTACTTATGTTCAGGCACCAGGATTTTGACTGTCAGGATGCAGCTAGTTGATATTCTGACTGCCGTGTTCCCGTACCCAACCCCTAATTACTACTGCTGTTCTAAATACAGGGAGAAACCATAAACTCAAATCTTAAATTGATGATCATTTTCAGGGGCTTCACAAGTGGGCCATGTCTCCGTAGATTACTTTTGCCAAGAATCCTTTTATTATATTATGAGATGTGAATACAACAGTTGTTCAAGCAATGCAAACAGCAAGTCATTCTATTATAAAGGGAAAATATATAGGACACTAAGGGGTCTATGTACTAATCCTTGGAAAGAGATAAGATTGACAGAGATAAAGTACCAACTAATCAGCTCCTATCTGTCACGTTATAGGCTATGTTTGAAAGATTTAAGTTAGTAGCTGATTGGTTGGTACTTTATCTCTCTCCACTTTATATCTCTCCAAGGCTTAGTACATAGACCCCTCTGGGGTCTATTCACTAAGCCTGGGAGAGAGAAGAAATGGAGAAAGATAAGTCCCAGCCAATCAGATCCTGTCAGTTTACAAGCTGTGCTAGAAAAATGACATTCAGGAGCTGATTGGCTGGGGTTATCTTTCTCCATTTTATCTTTTTCCAAGGCTTGATGTTGTAAAACTACATATCCCAGCATGCCCTGCCACAGTTTTGCTATTTGGCCATGCTAAAAATGTTGCAATGCATACTGGGATTTGTAGTTCAACAACAGCTGCAGGGCCGCCTATTGCCCACTCCTGTCCTAAAAGGTACTAGATAAATGTTAAGTAGAATGTGATTGGTTGCTATGGGCAACATCTCCACTTCTAAAAATCCGCACTTTAGTAAATATACCCATTATAATAAATAAAACCACATTCAAATTGATGAGAACCCACCACCTAGATGGAACAACTCACATGTGTTAAAATGTTCAATTCCTCATATTAGCGAAGCATAAGGCTGACTTGTATGCCTGAGATTACTTTCAAACCCCCAAGTGATTGACACTTGTAAATGGTCATGTTTCTGTTTCCTAGTGATAAGGTAGCCTATGGTGTGTGAGAGGCAGAGTTTTGTAGTGTTTTTGTGGATTGACAAATTGCATCAATCTTCTGGCCTTCTGGAAATTCCCTCCCTCACTATAATGTAATGTAATGATTTTCATTGTGTTGTAATGTTTTTGGGAGTGGAAAGAACATATTTTTATTTGTGACTAGGGTATTTTATATTAGCTATGTGCACTCACCCCACAAATTATGATGCATGAGGCCTTTATTGCTCCGACTGAAAAATTGGACTCCGTCCGTCCAAGAGTACTTTGTGGATTGGGGAAGAGTTGGACACCAATGATTGAGTCGTTGTATGCAAGTAATGGACTTGTTTGTTGTTCTTTCTTTTTGCCCACCATCATACTGTACTAACATTTTAATATTCAATTCGATTAAAAAATTAATTTGATAAATTTTAAATGCCAACTCAAGTTGTATTGAGTTGTTATTTATTAAATTAATGTTTATTATTTGTTAGATATTTATTAAAGGGGGCCGAACGGCAGACTTCAACCGTTAGGGAGTTTAATAGAGAGTGCACGTACAAACACCTTGATAAAGAAATTGATCTTCAAAACGCGTTGGTGGTTCAGGATAAGAACCCTCCTGTTATCACATCTCTACGCATACACTAGGAGCCTTTGTAATATGAGCGGATGACAGCACTTAGTACCTCATTCAGAGTCAGTCGAAGCGGCCGCACGGTCATACGGGAAAAGAGGCCGGATATGCAAATTATGCACTCGCATGTTGCGTCCCTAAGGTCATATCGTTAGCTGGCCGACCAAGGGGAGGAAGCGGTCGGATCACAAAAAAACGCCCCGATCTCGTACGCATTACACGTCATCTCCGGCCATATAAGGATTAATCGCGACCATCGGGAACCATCGGAACTGGTCGTAGAGCTTAAGGTTGACCATACCCTCTCTTAAGCTCTACGATCATGTCAGTGTAAAACCTCCCATATCACGTGCCATGACACTACTTTGTAATTTATGCACTCCCATAAAACGCCGTTCGCATAATTAGGCACGCCTGCGTTCGGATCTCCACTCCCCCGTTTTCAAGCACCTTCCCCTGTTACCACCCACAAACGCCTCATTCTGTCACTCAAACTACCGATCTGGCTGTGTTCAAGGAGAGAGAAATTTCTGATTGTAGCGGCTAGTTAGTACACGCACACTGCGAACTTTACGCATGTGCAGTTCAGCGAACATCGGTGGCGTACGACCGTGCGGCAGCTTCGACCGACTCTGAATGAGGTCCTTAGTGTCTTGTATATTTTTCCTTTATCATTGTATAGTGAGGGGTGAGGTGACCTCTTTATATAGGTTCTAGCTGCAGTCATCTCTTTCTGAGTACATGTCATAGATTTGTTTTTATTAGCAAGTCATTCCATACCAGTTAGTAAGGTTAGACTAACCTGTTACATAAATTGTGTGAATTCACTGTGCACGTGATGTGACTCAGATCCACCAAAAAAGGGGAAAGGGGACAGGATGGCTGCAAGCCCTGCCCTGGACTTCTCATTGCACATTACTGCATCATTATTAATGAGTACTAAGCCAATGGGGCTGATGTAGACATTAGCCAGTTGTAGAAAAGGGTGTTGCAAGCTATACTCTAATATTGTAGATTGACAGAGATCTAGACAAATTATTACTTTTTTTATTTTGTCAGCACTCTCAGAACAGTCTTTGAATGTGAATGCATTGCCAGGGGTCATAAATGTTTCCTGTTGTACAATTATTATCACTATAATTATAAGTATGTGTTTATATAGCACAGTGTACTCTGCAAAGCTTTAGAACTAGGACTCTGCTCGCAGGATTTGCTCTCATAGGTAAGTTATGCATACAGTTCAAGTCTCATATACTGTACATATACTGTTTCAAATGCTATTGACACAGATTCCCATTTGTATGTAATTAATTTAGTTACGTACTGACAAGTATCCTAAGCAGTCAATCACTCAACGGCTAAGGTGGGCTAGTGTTTGTGCACAGTTAATCACACCTGTGTCAATAATGAACCGATTTTCAAAAAAACATTTTGTAGTGGAAACTCCTAGAAATAACCTGCACTTTGTTTCATCTCAATCCATCAAGTTAAAGCTGAGCTTTGGGCCCATGTTCACTTGAATAGGATAGGCTACATAGCAGTCTGTGCGCCGGGCACACAGTGACATTGGTATTAGTGGTGGGTGAAGGCGCTGCTGCCATTAGCATTGCTGGTCACTGTTAGGATCTACGGTTAGCAGATCATCTTGTTGCAGTTCCCAGTCTTAGCTGCTACTAGAACTTTGCATTTAATCCTGTCTGTCTGTGTGCTGATCACATGTATTCAGTAATTAACTGTCTGCCTGTGTGCAGTAACAGCTGCACACTAGTTAATTATCTTGTCAGTGTGCACAGGCCAGCTGCACTCTGGTCTGTCATTAGGGAGGCTTGCAAGGCTTCTTTTGATTGGACCCTCTATCTGTTAAATTACAGCCAGCCCTTCACTCCATGCCGGTGATTTAGTATTCGTGTTTCCAGTTCTGGCTTACTCTCCTTTCACCCAGTTGAGCTCCAGTTCTCCTATCTTTTGTATTGTGTTATTCTGCCATTTGTGTCATCCAGGCGGCACTGTTTGCTTATCATCTACCTGCCGTTAGTGTCATCTTGGCGGCATGGTTCACATATCTGTCCTCTGCCATTTGTGTCATCCAGGTAGCACGGACAGTACTCTGTGTCCAGAGTATGCAGCTCAGCGTGTGCTGCTTGTGTCACCCCGGCAGCACAGGCTGCATTACAGCATCAGCTGCTTGTGTCAACCCGGCGGCACAGGCCACACTCCAGCATCAGCTGCTTGTGTCAAGCAGGTGGCACAGGCCACACTCCAGCGTGTTCAGTGCGCCATCTGGCGTACCAACACCAGTGACTTTATTATTGCACAGATCTTCATCTGCCACATCTTGCCAAGCCTATTCAGCCCTCAAGGTTGCTGCACGGCCCAAAGGCCGCACCATATCCTACGGCCCAAAGGCCACTACTGGCCAAGTCTTCCAGCCCTCAAGGCTGCTACACAGCCCAGAGGCTGCTACTTAGCCCACAGGCTGCTACACGGCCCAAGGGCTGCAACCTGCCAAGTTACTACTGCCCTCAAGGCTGCTACACAGCCCAGAGGCTGCTTCCCAGCCCATAGATTGCTATGTGGCCCAAAGGCCGCTACTGGCCAAGTTTACCAGCCCTCAAGGCTGCTACACAGCCCAGAGGCTGCTACATGTTCCAAAGGCCACAACATGCCAAGTTATTCCAGCCCTCAAGGCTGCTGCACAGCCCAAAGGCCGCTTCATCACCTACAGCCTTCAGGCCCAACTAGCCAAGTTGTCTGCCAGCTCTCAAAGCTGTCGTACAGCCACATCTAGCCAAGAATTCCAGCCCTCAAGGCTGTTGCAGGACTAATACTCATAAAAGTCACGTACATGCCTAACAGTCATGTGAATCACTTCTGTGGCAGAGCCCCTATGCAAAGCAATACAACTAGAACACCTCAAACTAAAAAAAGTTGACAGAAGCAATGTCATTGTGGGTGAAGCCGCCGGCAGCAGCAAGTATGGAATAAAAGCACCTACTCACTTTTTTAGACCAAATTTACAGCATTAATCTATCCAAATAGTAACTATAAATTTGCATGTCATATCATATCTGCTTTACTTAAGAGGAAATTAGGTTTAAGGCACCATCATAAAATTGTATACTTTTGACTACAAGATGCACTGAGAAAAATCACGTAATTAGTTATTACACATAAAAAGCATGAAAAAATAATTATGGTCAATTATGTGATATGAGACTCAACAAAGACAGATGAGACTATAATCATTCACTTTATTATTAGGGGAAAGTGACTGCGAATAAGACAAAGCAGCGGGAGGAACTGTGTGGATACAATATATCGCAAACATACTGTAGCTACAGAGATGTATTATTATCTTTCATTTGTTAAGTGCCACAAGTTATATGCATCGCTGTAGGCAACATAATAACTAAAACAGTACACATTATAAATACATTGCACAACAGTGAACAATACAAAGCATAAATACAAATATTGCAATATAATCATAAATTAGGAGCGACAAGAACAGGGGAAGGGTATGGCAACTCACTGTAGCTAGGGTCAGCAGGTAGTGAGGAGTTGCAGGGAAAGACACAACAGCTCCCAATGATGAGGGGGAAAAGATAGGGAGAATTTGTGGTAAAGAAGTGCAAGAGAAGGAACAAGAGGGAATATGGCCCTGCATACATGTTAAAGGGGGATAAACAGTTGGTGGGTGAACTGGTATGGAGAATAGGAGGGTAGGCGGAGGGAGTGAGAGAGGAGTTAAGGGGAGGGCTGGTAGGCTTTTTCGAAAAGTTGTATCTTCAGGGAATGTTTAAAATTAGTGAGAGTGTTAGAAAGTCAGACTTGGTGAGGGAGAGCGTTCCACTGGGACACAGCGGGCAAAATCTTGCACGCTGGCATGAGATTAATATGAGACACTATATGGTAACATTTTGTTTTCAATTATTCACACATTCACACATTTCTAATCTTTATCATCACAGACTATTGGTTGCTATGTGCAACTTCTCCACTGGTCCACTCCTCATCTCTTATTACATGAACCCCTTAATTCTGCAACCTTCTTCCTCAGGGGAAAGCCCGATTTGTTGTGACTACCTGCTGTGAGTTACTGTCATGGCCTTTTTTTTAACACGCCTAACATGTAAGTCTCATCTGGAGGCAGGAGTGTAAAAAAAAAAATAATAATCTAAAATGAATTTCACACTATCCAAATCTTGATAGCTTCTGTGGGCTGAGCATTGTAAACTTTATGGGACGTGCTGGGTATTGGTAATGCTAAGAGAAGGTTGTATGTCCTTGTGACATCTCGATTAGTTGGAGTCTGCTGTTAGAACAAGTTTACACAAGTGGCTGGAATAGGGATAGCCCATTACCAAATATCTGCTTTCACTTATGCTGTACGCTACTTTTTGCTTAAGATTTCTAAGTTTAGAAATGATATCTCTAAGACTCTCTCCCCATTCTCCCAGTTTACAGAAATCTCTATGTGCTGTGTCCTTAGAGGTGCAGGCCTCTAGATTCTCTAGCATAGAACAAAATATAATTATAATAGTATTTTCAATAGCTTCTCAATGCGCCTTCTTTTTGTATACCTTTAATTCTTAAGTTGTTACATCTATTTGGATTCTCTAAATCATATATCTGTAATTCAGTTAGTTTTATCTGCTGTGTTCTAGACAGAGTAGCGTGGAACCATGGAACCCGGAGAAAGTGCATGTCATAGCACCCCCCCAAAAAGAACTGACCTTTGCCAGTGGGGTATGGCCAGCCTGTGGGGGAATACTGAGGTGAAGAGAAAACAGCAAGCAGTGGCAGTATTATGCTGGGCACTGAGGTCCCATTGGGGGAATGGAATGCTTTAGTGATGCACTATCTGACATTAAGGGGTGAGCTCCTTTGTCACTGCTTTATTTATATATAGCACCTAGGATCTGACTTTTATCTCCCTAGAATCATTGTTATTAGTCAATAGAAGAGATTGTATTATATATTCTGATCATTTAACTTAAACTGACAGAATACATGTGCTAGAGTGAGATATCACAGGGTGCACAGCAAATTACTGCAATTACTGCCCCAAGCAGCTATCACTGGAGTGGGAACACCTATGGGAAGCTCCATTCTCAGCTATGCTCCTACTTAGTAAATTTACATTGCACCTATATTAATATGAGTACTACTAACCATGTCATGTTCTGTCTACCACCATTATTATTATTTCAGTGACTCTTTTTGATCTCATACCTTATAATTGAAGTTTAGGATTTTACCTCAGATGTGTAACTATTAATTCAATTGAAGCACAATGAATGAATGAATGAATGAATGAATGAATGAATGAATGAATGAAGGAGGGAGGGAGGGAGGGAGAGAATCAAAGAGGAGAGAGGTTGAAAAAAGGAGATATGAGGGGCAAAGAGCCGATCACAGAGTAGAGAGGAGAGGGAATTAAAGAGGTGAGAAGTGAATGTAAACAATCTGACAGGAAAGGGGAGGTGATAGAAAATGATCACAGAGGAGGGGGGGGGGCGGAGGGGATGCAATCTGTGCAGTTTGAGAGAGCACGAAATGTAGAAACAGATCTCAGATCTGTAATGTATTTAGAACATAGAGCAAACAAACCGAGATAAAACAACAGGTGGCCGTCATACTGTGCAGCGCCCCATGAATTCTAGAACCCTGGATGGCGTCCTCTGTTCATTTTGCCATCCAGAGCTCATGCTCCCTGGAACCAACCTCGCTACACCCCTGGTTCTAGAGTACTGTTTTGTATACGCAAGCAGCATTCAGTGTTTCCTTCAGTTGTCTACAGTACATCTAAGACGCCGCTGAACAAATCAGCCCTCATCCAGAGGTGTATGCAGTTGCAGCCGCAGGTGCATATGTTTGCGGAGTCGCGGCGGTGATAATATGCAAATGCTAGTTTCAGCCTGACCCTCAAGTACTAGCGTGCACCTGAGTGTGCAAGCACTGAAATGCGAACTTTCAGCATCGATGCAGTGTTTCTATCTTAAAATTACCTCTGTAATTCTGCATTTGAGAATGCAGTCGCTGTCACTGACGCGCACACTCCCATAACTTGTCCAGGCAATAGAATTTTTGCATTCACTTCAGGTCACCTCCCAGTCAACACTCAGGAACGCCCACGGTTTTCCCTTACCATTTATGATACCATCACTCCTGGTACTCAGACGGCCGATGTTTTCACCGATGGTCCTTGGACACAGCAGCAGATCACAGAAGCTTACAAGAGGTGTCTATTTACACAAGACGTCTCCTGCAGAATTATCATATTTACACAGAGCAGCTACGTCCAAAGACGTTGCTGCTGTATACACAGCATACACATCCGAATAAGGCCCTTTGAGTACTGAAGATTAAGTCACTTTTGGGGATGGGGGCCATGTCACTTTCTAATGTCTTTCATGATCAAGTTGATAATGATGGATAGTTTCACTGCTATGCCATCTTGATTTAAAAATACATACATGCAGTGGCGGCTCCAGGCACGGGCAAGGCGGTCTGTCGTCCAGAGCGCCATTGTACGCCATTGTCGTCCGGTGGGCGCATATACGCTCAGGGGGAGGGAGCGGAGGAGGGAAGGGGCAGCAACACAGGGCAGCACTGGGCACAGCAAAACCTTGCTCCGGCCCTGCCTACATGCTGACCCATTTACCTGTTACTATTTAATTACTTTATTGTAAGATATGTGCAACTCAAAATAAACCCGTATTTGCTCTTTTGCAGCACAAATTTTATGTCTGCATATTTTACATGAACCTGTTCATTTTCAATGCCTCTAAATTGCTCACATACAGTACATGGCCACATAACACTGGAGTTTTGCTTAAACACACTATCAGTGCATAGAATAATCTATCTTTACTTGTCAATAAGACATTGCAAATTCATGCTAGCACATACTGTACAATTGTAATTATACAAGAGGAACACCCTCTACCCCCTTGTGCTTCTCCTTACTCTACCTTCATCTACATCTTACTCTCTACCAGGGCACCTAACACTTGGTTGCTTTGCCTTGTTGCTTATCTGGGTGTTATGGTCGCGAATGTAGCAATGTATATTATCCATGTCCTGTAATGTATTGTATTGTATTGTACTGTAAGTCACTGTAAATAAATCTATTTGTTTATGTACTTTGTAAGGCACTGCGGAACACTTGTGGCGCCATATAAATAAACACTAATAATAATTATTTATTTATTACCAGTTATTTATATAGCGCTCACATATTCCGCAGCGCTTTACAGAGAGAATATTTGGCCATTCACATCAGTCCCTGCCCCAGAAGAGCTTACAATCTATATTCCCTATCACATACACACACACGTACGCACTAGGGTTAATTTTGTAGGGAGCCAATTAACCTACAAGTATTTTTTGGAGTGTGGGAGGAAACCGGAGCACACGGAGGAAACCCACGCAAACACAGGGAGAATATACTAACTCCACACAGTTAGAGCCGTGGTGGGAATCGAACCCACGACCTCAGTGCTGTGAGGCAGTAATGCTAACCATTACACCGTCTGTGCTGCCCATAATAAGAAGAATAATAATAATAATAATAATACATAACCACCACTACACTTGGCAATGCAAACTTTTTGTTATTTATGTTTAAACTGTAAACTATAGTTGGTTCATCTACCGTACAAAATATACAGTATTGGGATAGTCTTTGTACTTTAAATTTTGTACAGATAATTTCAGCTTAACAAAAAATCCAGCCGTCTATAATTGCTAAAATGAATAAATAAGTATATAACAAAGTGACTAAATTACCTTAAACATGAATGATCATAAGATCATGCATTTAATAATGTATATTTAAAAAGAAATCAGGAAAGAGGGCCAGCTCACATAAGCTAAGACCACATTGGGAGATATACAGTAAAGCAAAAAAGGCAGGTGAAAAAATATTAAAAGATACATTACAAAAGTGTTAATAGATACGGAGGATGTAGTTAGCAGGATTACTTGTACAATACTAAGAATTAAATTATTCATATTTAGGACGTCACTTTTTTTCATCTTTCACATGTGCTGGGTGACTGGCTACAGATGAGGGAACCTTGTGGGAATCTGTAGACAAAATTAGTCACATTATATACATTACATATGTGTATGCTAGTGCAGAAGCAGCTGCTCAATTCATTTTGCTTTAAGCTGAAGTTACAGTATATAAACAGTTATCAGCATGGCTTTTAGATTATCAGTGTATAAATGGAGATAATGGAAGCTATGGTGATTTGACCTCTGCATCTCATATTGTGCTGCCAAGAAAATGTGTATAATTATTGAATCCTAAGGAGTCTGTAGTAGGTCACCCAGCACTTTTCACTCTGTTAGGAGACAGAGTGAAAAGTGATAAGTCTGTGATAAGGTGCCAGCCAATCAGCTCCCAACTGTCATCTCACAGGCTGTGTTTGAAAAATGACTGTTGGGAGCTGATTGGCTGGCACCTTATCACAGACATCACTTTTCACTCTGTCTCCTAACACTACTTAGTAAATAGACCCCTATTAGTCTAAAAATAAAAATTGGCCCTTGAAATGCTACCAAAAAATAAGGCTCAGTTAACAGATATGAGACAGAGGGTAGAGGGGGTCCTGCATGTGAGAGCTTGTAAGTTAGAGGCATAGGGTGATGCTTAGACAATAGATTGTGTCTGGTAGTGCACAGACTGATTAGTATCAGGATGGGATGAAATAGGGGAAACAGTGGATTTTGAGAGAGAATTTGAAAGTTCAAGGTTGGGGTAGGGTCTGGTCAGGAGGTGTAAGACTGCACAGAAGAAGTCTTGGAGGTTTGTAGGGAGTAGTGTAGGGGGTAATCAGAGAGGAGGCAAGGCACACACAGGGTAGCACTGATTTTGCATGTTTTAAGAGAAAATGGAGGCTTATTCTGCAAAGACGAGTTTTCAGGATGTATAATTTGATGTATAATTTGATTCTAGCATTCAGCATAGCTAGATTTGTTCAATGAGATTAGCACAACACTATCATAGTGAGTGATTTGACACAGTATAACTACTGTAGCTTTCTAAAACTATCACACTTGTTACTATATAATATGTAATACCTTTAATAGCGTCCAGGGGTTTATGTTCGCTCACTGAATGAGACTTGGAAGAATCAGCTTGGTGGTTTGAAGGTTCCCCATGGTGATGTTTTGGAGGTTCCACTTGGTGAGGTTTAGAAGGTTCCACTTGGTGAAGCTGGAAAGGTTCTATTTGGTGAGGCACGGAAGTATCAACATGAGGAGACAAGGAAGGTTCCACGTGGTGAGGCTTAGAAGGTTCTACTTGGAATGGTATAGAAGGCTCCCTTTGGTGTGCCTTGGAAGGTTCCTCTTGATTTTGATATGTAGGTTCTACTTGGCGAGGTTTTGAAGGGCATTCTTGTTGAGACTTGGGAAGTTCCCCATGTTGGTGTTTTGAATGTTCCACTTGACTGTAATTGTGAGATTGTACCTGGTGATCTTTGGAAGGGTCTTCTTGGTGTTTGGAATTTTCATATTTTTGATGCTTGTGTGGTTCTACCTGGTGATGCTTATGAGGCTTTACTTGATGGTGTTTGGCATGGTCCAATAGTTTGTGCTTGGGAGTTTCCTCTTGTTGTTTAGCAGCTTCATCCTGTATGTGCTGTGCAGGTTCCACATGATATTTAGAAGTTTCTTTCTGTTGGTGCTTTGAAGGTTTCTCATGGTGTTTAGAAGTTTCATACTGTAGAAGGTTGGTAGGTTCCTCATGATATTTAGAAGCTTCATCCTTTTGGTGCTTGGCAGGTTTTTTATGGTGTATAGAAACTTCATCCTGTAGAGGCTTGGAAAGTTCCTCATAATATTTAGAAATTTCATCCTGTTGGTGCTTGGAAGGTTCCTCATGGTGTTTAGTAGTTTCTTCCGTTTGGTGCTTGGAAAGTTTTTCATGGTGTATAGAAGCTTCATCCTGTAGAGGCTTGGTAGGTTCCTCATGGTGTTTAGAAGTTTCATCCTGTTGGTGCTTGGAAGGTTTTTCATGGTGTATAGAAACTTCATCCTGTAGAGGCTTGGAAAGTTCCTCATTATATTTAGAAGTTTCATCTTGTTGGTGCTTGGCAGGTTCTTTATGGTGTTTAGAAGATTCATCCTGTTGGTGCTTGGAAGGTTCCTCATGGTGTTTAGAAGTTTCATCCCGTTGGTGCTTGGCAGGTTTTTCATGGTGTATAGAAGCTTCATCCTGTAGAGGCTTGGAAGGTTCCTCATGATATTTAGAAGTTTCATCCTGTTGGTGCTTGGCAGGTTCTTTATGGTGTTTAGAAGTTTCATCCTGTTGGTGCTTGGAAGGTTCCTCATGGTGTTTAGAAGTATCATCCTGTTGGTGCTTGGAAGGTTTCTCACTGTGTTTAGAAGTTGCATCCTGTAGAGGCTTGGTAGGTTCCTCATGATATTTAGAAGTTTCATCCTGTTGGTGCTTGGCAGGTTCTTTATGGTGTTTAGAAGTTTCATCCCATTGGTGCTTGGAAGGTTTTTCATGGTGTATAGAAGCTTCATCCTGTAGAGGCTTGGTAGGTTACTCATGATATTTAGAAGTTTCATCCTGTTGGTGCTTGGCAGGTTCTTTATGGTGTTTAGAAGTTTCATCCTGTTGGTGCTTGGAAGGGTCCTCATGGTGTTTAGAAGTTTCATCCTGTTGGTGCCTGGCAGGTTCTTTATGGTGTTTACAAGATTCATCCTGTAGATACTTGGAATATTCCTCTTGGTGTTTTGGAGTTTCATCCTGTTGGTGCTTGGAAGGTTCTTCTTGATGGTGCTTAGCAGGTTCTATTTCATGGTGTTTGGTGGATTCTTTTTGGATTTTAGCAGGTTCATCCAGGTGAAGGTTGAAAGGTTGTTTTTTCCTGGCTGGCAGTTTTTTTAGTGTAGTTTGCATAATTAATTTTCATTGTGTTTGGGCGCTTCTTCTTGACTTCTCTGAGATTGGCGTTTAAGGAATTCTTCTTGAGATTTGGATGTTTCACCATGTTCTTGTTCACACTTTGCATTGTCCTTAGAAATTTCTTGGTAGACTTTGGGTACATAACAGTGAATGGATTCTTTTGGTGTGTGCTCTCCTATGTGAAATTAAATAATGTGTTTACAAAGCATATTGGATAGATTTTGCCTGCCATTAATAGTTTAAGGAACAGTGCAGCCCTTTTATAAGTAAAAGGATATATGTATTAGTAACCTAGAAGTCTCTAAGTGTTATATAAGTATTCAATCACAATTATCATTGTTTAATTATATAGGGCCAATCATAGTAGATAACACTGTTTAGAGTACACAGTATCTATAACACGCACCACACATGCACACACACATGGTCTTTCTCACCCTGAAAACCACTAAAACTCTCATCCTTATAATCTCTGGCCTTGACTAAAGTTAAATATTCCTCTTTGGCCTACTGAACTCCAGCCTCTCCCCTCTTCAGTCTTTCCTTAATTCAGCTACCCATCTAATTTTACTCTATTACCACTTAAACTCCCCATTAGTTCCCTGTGCAGCAAATAATCAAATTCATGAACCTCTCAACTGTTCTTCTCCTCTCTACATCTCCAGTCTCATTACCAAATACATTGCCTCCACCCACTTCACTCAGCTTATGACTACTGACATCCCACACTCAATCCTCAGTCCTCAAGACTTTAAATGGGCCTTTAAAACTTACCACTTCATTCAAACTTACCCCCTCCTTAACTCTCCCACAGCTCTGCCCCCTGTCCATCATTGTGACTGCCTTTCTTTAGTAAGTAAGTTCTTACAAATAGGAGCCTCTGCTCATTGCTTTTATAGTGTAATTATGTAAATTATTTACTATAATTATTTATCTATGTTTGTAATGGGATGTAGCTATAATACCGATGGCCGGGAAACTGTCTGTTTAAATCCCGGCATCAGAATCCCGACCCGAAACTAAACATAGGCAGCTAAATCCCAGTGCCAGCTTACATACTGACGCCAGAATCCCGACAGATGGCATCCTGACCAAAGGTTAGGTGCAGGGGGGGGGAGGTTAGGTTTAGGCACCCCGGGGGGTTAGGGTTAGGCTTTGGGGGGGAAGGTTAGGGTTTGGAACCACTGTGGGGGTTAGGCACTAAGGGGGGGACATTTAGGTATAGGCACCAAAGGGACAGGGTTAGGATTAGGAACTACCAGGGAGCGTTAGGGTGCGGGGTGGGAAGGGTTAGGTTTAGGCACCAAGAATGGAGGGTTAGGGGGAGAAGGGGGGAGGGATGCTGCTGTCAGAATTTTGACACAAGGCATCTCGACTGCCGGTATTTCAAACCCAACCCGTTTTTAACAATTTGTACAATCTAATATGTTCTATGACTTTTAAAATGTATTTTAGTTATCAACAATTTAAAAGTAACTATGGTTTTTGTTTAATATTATCCAACTTCAAGATTTGGGGCCCCATTTTGCAACAAGAGATAACCCCTTTACCGCTCTGTAAATGGTGTTTGTCTTCCTTTCAGTATTTAACAAACATCAGTAAGCTTAGCCTTTCTGGTCTCAGCAAAGTCTTCCAGGCATTGCTGAATCACTACTGGGTGATAGACTGCCAGCAACAGTGTAGAGAATGCCGCCAAGGAGGGGGACATTGCTGGACCTCGCCAGGGAGGTAAGTAATGTTACATACCAATAGCATATGCATTAGTATTTCTGTGATACTAAACAAAATATTATGTTGCACGTAATAAGGATCATTGTTACATGGGGCCTTAATGCTTGCAAAAAATGCCATTACAATTATAATAATGTTGGCATGGGAATTTAAACATTTTGTAAGCAACAAGACCAAGTAAGTTATGCATATTATTTCCTGCATTGCTTAGGTGACCTACTTTTTAGTTTTAATGAGAAGTCCAAAGTTAATCACAAATCCCTTTGAAAAATGATTATGTACAAAGAGGGGTGGTAAATAAGATGGTACCACACCACTACAATCTTTTTAAAAGTCATGGACTGGGACTTTTTTGAGGTTTTGTTTAGCCTGCCAGAGAGGTCCTGTGACAACCCCTCTTCTCCATTCTGTATCAGTATGAGGCTGATGTGATAAGCTAGTCAGCTCTTTATCTGTACTGCATATGAACATAAATCTAAAATAAATCAATACAAACCCGTGTGACAAGGTGCTGTTAAATAAAATCTAAGTTTTTATTATATCCAGGATCAGCACATTTTCACCATCTCATCATGTTCTTTATCTAAATAAGTTTGATAATAATAGGAAAAAAAACTGTCATCACTGAATTAATGTAATGCATTAATAATTTCCTATAAGCTCCTCTTATACTATTCATGTTAATGGACAACTTAAAACACTTTTCTATAGAAAGAACAGTTGGTACAGTAGCAGTTGGTAAACACATCACATTATATTATATACAATTCTAGAATTAAAACTACAGTGGTATGTCGGCAATAATTGAGTGATTGTAAGTAATGCTTATGGTTTTAGCACCACAAAGTAGTTAGTGACCGATAACAGGGCCGAAACTAGGATATTTGTCACCCAGGACAAACTCATAATTTGGCAACCCCAAAAAAAATACAACAAAGAGGACGAAAAGGGTGTGTGGTTTTGTGGCACATTATGCCACACAGTGATGTCCCTTATAACACATTATGCCACTGTAATGTCCCTTGCAATACATTATACAACACAGTAAAGCCCCTTATAACACATTGTGCCACAAAAATGCCCCTTACAACACATTATGCAACATTAATGCCCCTTATACATTATGCCACAGTATTGCCCCATATACATTTATGCCACAGTAATGCTCCATAGAAATATGCCACAGTAATGCCCCTTTTAGATTATGCCACAGTAAGGCCCCTTACACATTGTGCCACAGTAAGGCCCCTTACACATTATGCCACAGTAAGGCTCCTTACACATTAAGCCACAGTAAGGCCCCATCTCCCTTCTCTTACCTGCCGTGACCACGTGGTGGGTGAGCTCGGGGTGGCGCGGGACGGGACAGGGCTGCCACATGCTGGGGAACTCTCAGTACTGTCATTGTAATGTGGCGCCGCTCGCGAACCAATTGAAGCTCACAGACCAGTAGCCTCTGCTGATTGGCTGCCTGACCCACAAGAGCAACAACCTAGCCTCCCAGCAGCCTCTCCCCTTAGCCCCCTCAAGTCCGGCACCTGGATTACGTGCCCCCTTAGCCCCCCCTAGTTGCGGCCCTGCCTATAATAGATAACATTTTATGGCTTCAACATCAACAATAAGTTAGAAAATTGCCAGAATATATCAAAATATAAAATATATAGTAATTTGAAATGTAAATAAAGGGTAAATAAATAGCTGTAAATAAATAGGACATATTGATGTTGCAAATGTATTTAAAACTAAGTATTGGGTCACCATTGTGCTCATCTCACTTGCTATAACAGTGTGCTTTACAGGTTGAGTCTCCCATATCCTAAATGCTTGGGACCAGGGGTATTTTGGATAACGGAATATTCCGTATTTTGGAATAATTGCATACCATAATTAAATATCTAGGGAATAGGGCCAAAATATACACACAGAATGCATTTATGTGTTATATACACATTATAAACACAGCCTGCAGGTAATTTTATACAATATTTTCAATAATTTTGTGGCTCAAGCAAAGTTTGTGTACAGAAATGAAATTCATTTATGTTTCATATACACCTTATACAAAGCCTGAAGGTAATTTTATACAATATTTTATTAATTTGTGCCTTAGACAAAGTTTGTGTACAGTGAACCATCAAAAATCAAAGGTTTCATTATCTCAGTCATGCCAAAACAATTGTGTGTTTCGGAATATTCCATTTTTTGGAATATTTGGATATGAGAGACTCAACCTGTATAACACCAATTTATCCTCCTGAAGCTAAACTGAAAGAATTAATCTTTCCATGGAAACCTGTAGCTGAATACAGAAATGATTGCCCTATGGGTAAGGAGTGCTTATGCTCTTTGCCAGCCTTGTTATCCTCTTGACAATGATTCTGGTTGTCTTTTGAATCCGACATGGCAAATTCTGCTGATGTACTGTACCAAGAAAGGTATATGGAGGAGAAATATGACTGATACTCCAATTGTTTTAAACCCTTATATAGTCTTATATATACCTTCAGTCGTGCTTCCCAGGTATAATGAGGGACATCAAAGTGTTGATCAAGGGTAAAACTTTTAGTAAACAAAATGACTGACAACAGTTGTCAGAAGTCTAATATAACAGTTTTTATAAAAGCATGGACTATCACTGTGCTCCTGTTATAGATTATATGGTCTGTTGAAACCAGAGGGTTTAATATGTCAAAATAAAGATGAACATGGCAAATAATAATTCTTTGATGTTACTGTACAGATGCTTATTAAACAAATAAGTCATGAATTATAGTACTTACTCAGCTGCAGCTCACTGAAGCACTGTAGCTGATGTCAACTATTTAACTATCTAGGACTTTTGTACTGCTTAAAGAAGACTGGTCACTTCAGAAACAGGTGCTTTTGTGTTACCTTGAGGTTATTCAGAGCTTCAAAACTTAAGGGGGGGAAAGTCCCCATCTCATTAGATATGACTGTTAAATCAGGTATTTGCATGCTAATCAGATTGTTTTGTGTGCTACAGTACTTATCCCTGCTAGGAGCAGCCAATGGCTAATCCCTCCCATTGCTTTCCCCCTCCCACCCCATACTCCATGGCAGGACCTTCTAACTAGTCATGGAGTAGGGACAGGGCTCTACCCATACCTAATTGGCTATAAGAATACAATATAATCTCTATTTAGCTGTCCCTCTTCCAGGCTAACTGGGAATAGGGTGGTGCAGGCAGTTTTAATTCATTAATATCAATTTAACAAAATAGAACCTGTCTCTGCTTTTACAGATTATTTTGAACATATAACTATGCTCTATATAATCTCATTACATGAAAAGGTTGTGATTTTTTGTACAGATAGTCTACTGTAAAACTAAACATCAGAACTTGTTAATGTAGTGTTTCCCAAACTGTCTTGAGTCACGACGTCCTATTGTATCATCATTATTTTCACAGCACCCCTGGGCCAAAAGTTTCTTATTGTGAAATTCAGAAAAAAAATATTAAATTAAGTAAATTGTGCTGATATTTCATCCTTAGGTTTAGTTATGTGGTGGAGGACACGGTGGCGCTTCCGGTTCTCCATGTAATTTGTATGTCCAGAGCTGGTTTTGCCTATCACATTGACCATAGATAGTTTGATTGGTCCTTGGCACCCAACCCATGACACCCCAGCAAGTGCCACTGCACTCAGTTTGTATCATTGACACACACTTTTATCTTACAGTATAAACTGTAACCTTCAAAGCAGTATATCTGTGGTCTGCCATGGTATTTGTGTCATCTAGCAATGGACATTGAAGAACGATTTAATGAAAACACTAATATTTAAGAGGAAATGTATTAAACTTTCGATGTGGAGAACTTGCCCATAGCAACCAATCAGCTTCAGGCTATCCTGAAGCTGATTGGTTGCTATGGGCAATCAAGTGCATTCTGTAAAATGATAGGCAGAAGATGATTGGTTGATATGGGCAATTTCTCCACTTGTCTACTTATCCACTCTACAGAAGCATTGATACATTTTCCTCATAGTGTATTTTGGAGACTTCAATCACTACAGACATTTGTAATATATCTGTTGGATTGATATTGTCTCGCAATAAAGGCATTGATATTATTTCCCAGTGCTCTTTTAATTGTAAGCTGCCCTGCCAAATTGCAACGCCTTTATGGTATGTTACATTAAGTTACCACTATAAATGTAAGAAAAAGGAGAATATATTTAACAATATATTTCTCAAGGTGAACTACTTGATTGCATAGTGATAGAGTATAATAATGGAAATTGTATTATTCCTTTATGGTAACCATGGCTGGAAGACTGAATCCAGGGCTACATAAAATACAGGGCTGACTGACTCAGAACTATATGAAGTGAAAGTTGTAAACAACTTTTACACACCTTTCATTGAAGTTGGTGTACTAGTTGGGCAAGTGATCTGGGGTTGGGTACAGGATCCGGCGGTCAGAATCCCGATAGTCACAATGCCGCCTCCAGAATCCCGATGGTGAAAATCCAGATGCATGTTAGTGAGTATTCTAACACATTCCCTATAACTCTGCCTAATCCTAACCCACTCCTCCCACAGCCTAACCATAACCATCCCCTTTGGCATCCTAGACCTAACTGTCCCTTCCAATACCCTGACCGTAACCCTCCCCTCCTGCAGCCAAACCCTAACCATCCCCCTATTGCCTAACCCTAAAACTAACCCCTAACTAAAACCCCAGTTGCCGACAATAGCACCCACTCAAGTGAAGATGTGAATGAAAGCTGTACAAATCGGAGTTGCCACAATTGCTTTAAGTTACGTATGCAGGCTCTGATGCATGTACAGTTTTCTAACAATCGCAAGATCCTTATGCACATGGAATTACGAGCAACTCAAAATCAGGTCCTATATGAGCAAATATGTATTGTATTATGTAATGTATGATGAATAGCCTTGATCCATTATTTGTTGTTTATAGGTTTGCCTCAATATGTTTTCCATACTAAGAGGGTCCAGGTAAAGGTTTTCAATTAGTAGTTTTAAATGGCGGAGAAAATGTATTTTGGATATAACAAGATGCATAAAGTTTCAAAAAAGGTTTGGAACGCTAAAGAAAGGGGAATCCAATACCCTATGTGGTCGGATAATACAAAAGATAATCATCATATGATAAGTCTGAGAAGGAAAATAGACCTCTAGAAGTGACCAATTGGCTGATTCGCCACTTACCTTTGTGGTGATTCTTGTCAGTGTAATAGCGGAATGGATGGAGAATATGTGTTTCAGTTCTCTCAGTCCGTCCCAAAAAACTATAAATTCCAGCAGATCCATTGCTAACAGAGGGCCTGATTCAGCTTAGGATGGAATTGCAAAGCTGCACGCAAGCAGCTTTGCAATTCCGTCCTTGCAATTATGGTAATGCAGCAGAAGGCATCATGCCTCCTGCATGTATTACTTATCCGAGTAACAGCGCCACCGCCACTCCCTCCCGCCCACAAACGTTATCAGACTGTCAATCACTAACAGTCTGCTGCCACTCTGCGTGCGGTCACACAGGACCTATACTGCACATGTGCAGTACGGGTCAGGTGCCTACAAAGATTTCCGACCCCATGCGCAGCCTAAACAAATCAGCCGCATGCTTCTGACATTGACACTACTTCCACCTCTGAATCTTGCCCGGTATGCACACTGTATCTTCTGAGTGGCAAAGCATTGCAGAATTCTGTATTTATAAGCTGACAATCATGCACTAGTCTCTAGAACCCTGTAGTCCTTGAGAAAAAAATCCACATACCCTGAAGTTATAACATTATCCAACAGATCATTATAAGTGAAAACCTCCCTATATGTGGCACAGTCCCAGTTTTATGTTTAAGGATCTTAATCTGTGTTGATAATGCTAATTATTACACATCCTAAATAGGAACATAAATAATTTGTAACATATGAGATGTTTAAGTAATTTGTTCTTGTCATTGTTATTTCATTTTCCATCTACACCTACCCAGGAACCTTTTACGTCTGCCAAGAGTCACACACAGTCATATTTTACTGCTTCCAGTATGAGAGAACAGCATCAGATTACTGTCAAAAGCTAAGGTGACAGCAACTATTATTGATATGAATTTAGAAATGGATATATTAGCATTTTATGTAAGTTAGGGTGCAGGTCATTTGAATGAATTTGAATAGTGACCAAGAAAGGAAAACATTTCTGCTATTCATTTTAATGATTGGTGAATGTGTCCCACCGTCATACAGCTGTGTTTTGCAGATTGCAGGGAACATCATAGCCATATATGTGGAGGACTGAGTACCACTATGATTATGGGCCAGTTGCAGACATGGATGTAAATCCCAAGTACATCACTGAAAAGATACCTGCATGGATAAATGCATACTGTAAATTCGCTCATGCAGGCTGAACGCATCTTGATGTGCCCACATCTGTGTCTGTGGCATTGTAGCATATGTGCCTGGTATGCTACTAGTTAACATCATCAGTATGCACTTGCATTTGCTCTATTCTATGTGCAAAAGATATGTCAGCAAAAACAACTATTATCGTTTACGTATAGGACTGTATAGGGAGCATTTACATGAACATGTCCTCATTGAAATTTGCCTGTGTGAGCTCAACATGTCACAACCCAGTTCCTCCTCTTTGATTTTACATTACTCAAACAGGTGTATGTTCAACTCTGCATTAGTTCATTTGTGTTCAATATATGCTCTTTATGAGTTCTATCTTGTACATGCCTGTACCCTATATGGGGATTTGATGGTTGCTCCTTTGTAGGAAATAATACAGATGCATTCTGGTTCTTCTTTTTTTTTTATCTTGGAAAGTGGTTTCATACTGACTGACATTTCTAAGCAACCATATCTAGTATGGTTTTGGTCAAATTTCATGCACTGTTTCAGGTCAGAATATAGGTATGTTATTATTGTCAGGTAACATTGAGTAACACTGAGTAACATTGAGTTATAGGTACAGGATAGTAAAAATGTAGATTGCAGAGACAGATAATGTTTCCACGTCATAGATGCTGTCTTATAAACCAAACCCATGAAGGACCGTGCTACTGATTTCTCTATGGTATATTATTAGCAAAGATAGAAACATAATAACTTTTAAACATGTTAACTTCCCTTCTTTAGATCTACACAGTGCTAGCATTAGTGAGGTTCGGTCTGATAGAGAAACAGGGGAGCATTGTCTTCATCTCACCTGTCTCCCTTATACATTGGGGGAGATTACTCACCGTCCAAACATCTAACACTCCCCAAGTCCTCTCCAGTCCAACACACTTTTTGCTGTAATCACCTAAGTGACAGTATCACCTGTTTATTGTAGTTCAGAAGTCTACTGGATGTCCTTGAGAGGCTGAAGAAGCTGTCACAGGTATGGTGAAAACTGGATATGGCTTAATGTGAACGTGGCTCCCTTATACTGTATACATTTATCTTTATCTTACTTTACTTCCAGACATTCCAGACGCATTACCTAGCAACCCATCGCCAGTAGCAGTTCAGTAGGCTGCCGGAAACTCTGCAGTATGAAACTTTTGAGGCAGTGGAAACCACAGGACCTTATCGGACAGGTAAATGATGTTAAATACTTTGCGCATATTTACTAGTATCACTAGTAATAAGTAGTTAAATGGAGCTTCAAGTCTCTTTTCTCCTTCTAAAACTTCCTTTTTCCCCAGATCTTTATGTCCCTTACTATTTTTGTAATAGTAAGGTGGTAACGGGGTATCAGCATGTATGGTATGCTCAATGAGGGAGTGTTGAGGGTGTGTTGATTGACAGTGCACATTGAGATGGAGGGTGTGTTGATGGAGAGAAAACATGGAGATGGAGGGTGTGTTGATTGAGAGCAAACATGGAGATGGAGGGTGTGTTGAAGGAGAGTACATATGGATATTTAGGAATGTGTTGATGGGGAGTACACATGGAGATGGAGGGTGTGTTGCTAGAAAGTAAAAATGGAGATGGAGGGTGTGTTGAAGGAGAGTACACATGGAGATGAGGGTGTGTTGATGGAATGAATACATGGAGATGGAGAGTGTGTTGATGGAGAGCAAACATGGAGATGGAGAGTGTGTTGATGGAGAGTACACATGGAGGTGGAGGGTGTATTGATGCAAAGTACACACGGAGATGTAGGATGTGTTGATGGAGAGCATACATGGAAAAGGAGGGTGTGTTGATGGAGAATACACATCGAGATGTAGCATGTGTTGATGGAGAGCATACATGGAAAAGGAGGGTGTGTTGATGGAGAATACACATCGAGATGTAGCATGTGTTTATGGAGAGCATACATGGAGAAGGAGGGTGTGTTGATGGAGAATACACATGGAGAAGGAGGGTGTGTTGATGGAGAATACACATGGAGAAGGAGGGTGTGTTGATGGAGAGTACACATGGAACTGGAGGGTGTGTTGATGGAGAGTAAACATGGAGATGGAGAGTGTCTTGATGGAGAGTACACATGGAGATGAATAGTGTGTTGATGGAGAGTACACATGGAGATGCAGAGTGTGTTGATGAAGAGTACACAGAGATGAATAGTGTATTGATGGAGAGTACACATGGAGAAGGAGGGTGTGTTGATGGAGAGTACAAACGGAGATGGAGAGTGTGTTGATGGAGAGTAACGTGTATACTGTAAATAATTATACCTTTTTTTCAAATGAATCTTTTGCACCAGTGATATTAAGGTAGTGATAATGATGACAGCTGTGAAACCAGGTGTACAGGTTGGTTGGGCCACAATGCAGGAGCAATCATGGCTAACTCTTCATCAGCCCCTTGCTGTATATTTTTCTATACCTAACTTCTACTGCCCTTTTTTACGTTCTTTCAATTTTTTTCTATATCTCTTACTCTATTTGTATTTCTTTTTCTCTATTCTCTTGTAAATTTATATATTTCCTTCCCTCTTTTCTTCTTTTCTATACTTTTTTTAGTTTCTTTTGTGTTTATTTACTTTCATTTTCTATAACTTTTTCTCTATTTTTTGTTTCTTTATATTTCTGCTATCTTTCTTTTCTAGTTTTTTTTATCTATTTCTGCATTTTTGAACCATTCATGGGGAGCACTTTTTGATAACTTCCCTTTATACCTGCATGTACTGACTAGACTGGTTGCAGTTCTTCTGCAAAGTGGGAGTTATCATGCCTGTGAATGTTGTTGATGTCTGTAAATGTATGCTAGGGAATGTAGTTTGAATATGCACAATAGTCCCCATTGCCAACTCCTATACTGCACTTGTCGGTCCTGCTTGGAAATATCATCATCTATTCCTGACTACCAGGATAAATATCTTGTGTCACCTGAGAAATGATGCATCACAAGGCAATCGATCCATCAATGCAAGAGCCAGGAGGACAGAAGCTAAAGTCTGGTCGGGGAGCAGGTAGGGAGGGATGCAGAATGGGAGGTGGGAGGAGGGCCCCAAAAGCTTCACCAGTACAGTGAAAAGGTAAAATAATAATTTGTGTAGCAGTATATAATCTGAGTGCAGGGTGGGTAGCATTGGATGCCCTTGACTCATGGGCCTATATAAATTAATATTACACACAGGATGACTCATTTCTTAAAAAGCCCCTGATTGGCACAGGTGAGAAATATATACTGAGTGATGGACTATATGGGTGCTTCTATTGGCTTTACTGAAAATAAGTTGAAGAGATCTTTTCATGACAGCAAAATTGCAGGAACCAATCATGAACTTGTAGTGAAGTGTGACTCTACATTCGACTATTGCCATTCAGTGTCACATAAGTATATTTGCAGGAATGTAGTTTGTTTGGTGTGTCAGAATTAAAGTTAATGGTTTACAACAACATCACTGTCACTATTTGGTGAGTTACAGCCTTGATGCATTGCAACTATTCCTAAATGCCTGTGTCGGGTGTCTACAAATCTATACTGAAATTAGCAGTTCATTTTGTATGTACTTGGGTTTTTTGCCCTGTAATAAGGCTACAAAGCGCAGTTTACTATACTTATGCAGGAGAGAGCCCATCATAAAGAACTGCCAAACACAATCTGTCAAACTGTCAGTGATGCCATTGTGCTATATATTGATGGGCTGGCTCCTCTGCGCTAGACTGATTCTCACTCATCCTTATAATTAAAAAATCCTAAACTGCAGCCACTGCACTGCTCTGTGTTTAGCTCCCACTACAGTACTTGGTCAGCAGAAACACTTGCAAGCCCCGCAGAGAATGATTAACCTCTTTGTAACATTATTAGGCTAAAACATTGTAACTCATTTTTGTATGGGTTTTTTATTGAGTGTGTTTGTCGAGTTTTTTTATTATTTATACAACCTATTCTATGGATCCTTCATATTTTATTGTAATATATATATATATATATATATATATATATATATATATATGTATATATATATTTGTAGTACTGTGTGTATGCCACATGGATGGGATCTGGAAGGCAGGAGTCAGAGGCAGTTATTATAGAGGACACACGCCGCAGATCAGAGGCATATGGAATCTTTTATAGCATATTTTTTATAGGGGAAAATAGATACAGTAATTTCAAATTAAATGGGATGTTGCAGAGTCAGGAAAAGTCACTTTTTATACAGTATAGCCCTCCATCCTAATCAATGTAACGGCACTAGATCCTGTTTTATTAGCGTACAATAGGATGCTAGCTCATGCATGCTTTGCTCTGGATCATGAAACTTGTTTAATACAATGTTTTGTGCATTATCTTTTATTACCCATTATGACATTGATCACCTAATTTAGGGGCACATTTATCACTTTCTGAAATTCCTATGCTGTTGTGATGTGATAATATCTGCCAAAATTGCAAAGCAGACATGAATATCATTACCGTTATCACTCTGCTTTCAGGTACATACCCGACAAGTCTAAGGCGCTCGCTGAAAATAAAAGGCGGTGTGGAAGCCTGAAGATGACATTAACTACCGGAGCTTAGTAAATATGACACTATAGAGACCTCCTATATCTGCTGCAAAGCTTTCCTCCGTACATCCTGGGAATGTGTAATTTTTGCAGGTATTTCCCCAAAACTTCTGTTTTGGGGGGATTTCACAAAACATTTAATTGCTAAAATATACCCCCGATGTCTTATAGTTCCTGCAGACAAAATGAGCCCACATCAGCTACAGAGTGTTCAAAAAGTAGAGTGGAAATTGCCTGTTTAGTAGAACTGAGAATCGTACATGTGATATATTACATTTTGTTACGGTATGGAAAACTTTACAAATAAATATTTAGTTATCATTCTATTGTGGAAGCAAACTCTCTTCGAGCTACAGATTTTATTTTTATTGTTTTGTGAATGCAGCAAAGAATTACACACTAAACGCAAACTGTTTTAGTTGTGTAATTAAGAACGATCATTTCTGATATGGGAGTTAAAGTGCAGATATGCTAACAATTGAAAAATCAGTAAACAAAACAGAATTAAGAGTGGTACAGGACAGTACTGGGTTCAATGGTCGACATCAAGTTTACAGATAGAGTTCTTTAGACATACACATGAAATGGAGTAGTAAGATAAAATTAAATATAAAGATGTATAAGTTATGGGGCAGATGACAAATAACAAATTATCCAAATTTTGACAGGTCATTTTCTAAGTACAGTATATGAAAAACCAAAGGATAGCTAGAAAGGATATGTGATTGTAGGAAATGTGGAATGAGACCCACATTACAGAGCATGAAACACAAAATGTAATGAATGATGTATGATGGGTTTACTTTAGCTGAACATACAGTATGAGGACATGGATCCATACACCTACATGATATACTGTACGATGGATAGTGGGTGGATGCCTTTAACTGTTGAATTAATGGCTTCCCTGATGTGGTATTAGCTATACATCTTCTTCAAGGATATTCAGCAGCACGTAATAACAATTGATTAATTTTCTCCATCGCCAGCCTGCAATGAAGCAAAGTTTGTTTGTAACTAGTCTGCAAATGCATAAAAAATTAATACAAAGAGAACACATACTGTAGTAAAAGTTAGGGAGACAATGACATGATTAGTTTATCATCACCATTCTGAGTACAACAGAGCATAAACACTGAGATGCTTAGAACAACATAATATACCTATTTTAGTGGTTCTGAACTCTAAAGCTGGGTATACACTATATGTTATGTATACCCAGTGGCAGTACTATGTGATATAATGATGCATGATTTTATGAGATTTAATGATAAATCATTTTATATGGATGTAGTCAGTTTGACGACAGACGGGGTGCCAGCTGTTGAAATCCAGACTCGGGACTAAACATAGGCGTCGAAATACCAACGCCAGGTTAAATCCTGATGCCGGAATCATGATAGCCGCCATCCTGATCATAAGTACACCGGGCCGTCTCAGCTGTTAGCAGCGGGGGGAGGGTTAGGTTTAGGCACCATGGGAGGGTTAGGGTTAAGCTTTGGGGAGAGGTTAGGGTTAGACACCATTGGGATGGGATGGGTTAGGCACCACTGCGGGGGTTAGGGTTAGGCATTAAGGGGGGATGGTTAGTTTTAGGCACCAAGGGGGGAGTGTTAGGTTTAGGCACTAATGGGGAGGGTTAAGGATAGGGTGCAGGGTGGGGAGGGTTAGGGTGCAAGAAGGGAGGGTTAGGGTTAAGGGGAGAAGAGGGGATGATTACACTTACCTGACCCCTGTCAAGATACCGAGCATGGGGATGCTGCTGTCTACATTTTGACACCAGGGATCCCAACTGCCGGTATTTCATACCCAACCCGATGTGATGAATGACCTTCGCAATTGGGCGTTCACACTATGGACCTCATTCAGAGTCGGTCAAAGCGGCCGCACGGTCATACGCCACCGATGTTCGCTATACTGCACATGCGTAAAGTTCGCAATGCGCGTGCGCAAACTAGCCGCTACAATCAGAAATTTCTCTCTCCTTGAACACAGCCAGGTCGGTAGTTTGAGTGACAGATGGAGGCGTTTGTGGGTGGTAACAGGGGAAGGTGCTTGAAAACGGGGGAGTGGAGATCCGAACGCAGGCGTGCCTCATTATGCGAACAGCATTTTATCGGAGTGCATACGGATTATGGGAGTGCATAATTAACAAAGTAGCGTCATGGCACATGTGACATGGGAGGTTTTTACACAGACATGATCGTAGAGCTTAAGAGAGGGTATGGTCAACCTTAAGCTCTACGACCAGTGCCGATGGTTCCCGATGGTCTCGATTAATCCTTATATGCCCAGAGATGACGTGCAATGCGTACGAGAAGGGGGCATATTTTTTTGTCTTCCGACCGCTTCCTCCCCTTGGTCAGCCAACTACCGATCCGAACTTAGGGACGCAACTTGCGAGGGAATCATTTGAATATCCGGCCCCTTTTTCCGTACGACCGTGCGGCCGCTTCGACCGACTCTGAATGAGGTCCTATATGCTCTGTAAGATGTATCATTCCGCTCCGCATCAGAACAATATATTGTACAATATATCATAGTGTGTACAGCTTAATATTAATGCACAAGTGAGTTAATCTATTTTGCTTGGTCAGTAATTATCCCACCTGATTCCATACACAGAAATATTGAAAACATTTATTCAGTGAACTTGAGGATTGGAATTGAAAACCACTGACCTATTTCAGTTAGAGATGTAAGCAGACCCCCGTATTTTGATTTTGGCAAAACCACAATCAAATGTTATGGTTTTGGCAAAATCACCCTCAAGTGTTTTGGTTTTGCATTTCTTTAAAATTGATAGAAACATCTATAATCAATAATTTTAACATGTTTACATGCAATTCAATACCCAAGCTTCGGTTTTTAAATCCAAGTTCTGAACTTATAGGAAACTCGAGCTCGGAAAGTGATCTGAGTCAGGACTCGATTTGACACGGAACCCAAAAGTTTGGCTGTGTTCGGTTTTTAGAAAAACCCAACCACACATCTCTAATTTCAGTGTCCTATGGCTATATCATAGCCATCCTTTATTATTATTTATTATTATACTTTATATGGTGCCACAAGGGTTCCTTGGCACCTTACAAAGTACATAAACAAATGAGTGAACAAGAAAACAGTTACATACAGTATGAAACAATGCAGGACAAGGACATGGTTTATACACATTGCTGCACTAGCGATCATAACACTCAACAAGCAGCAGGGTGTAAGCAACCAAGTGTTAGGTGCCCTTCTGTGTAGTTAGGGAGTAGATGATGGTATAAGTAAGGGAAGGAGAAGCACATGAGGGAAGAAAGCCCTGCAAGTGAGAGCTTACATTCAAAAATAAGCAAATGCTTAGGCCACCATTGCTCCAATTAGGCATCCAGCAGGCATTGTGGCCAGCCCTCAGAAGATGGCTGAGCTTTTGCAAGCAAGATATACTTCAGCTTGCTTAAAGCTTGAAGGAGCAGACTGTCCTAGAGGGGACACACCGGCCCCTGAGTTCCAATCATAACTGGAAAATGTTTCCTATAAGGTGGGGAGACTGGAAACCCCTGAAGGAGCGGTGTGAAACAGCCTAGCATGACAAAGACCTCATGCGAATGAGAGGATATAGGGTCAACAATGAGCTGGTGTGAGTATGGGCGACATTGAAGCTGGGTTCTAGGCCATTAGGAAAGCTAAGGATGTGGGCACCTTATGACGTGTGACTGGGGAGTTTGGGAAGATTTGTGCATTTGGAAAAGGAGACTAACTGAGATTGTGATGGCGTGTGTAGAATTCTGAATGTGTGTGAGATGCTAATGAGGCTTGGGCAGCTCAAGTGGGCTAGCAGGAATGCAGGGATAATGTAGCTGGTGTGGCAAAAATGCATGGTGAAAACATTAGCTGCAAATGTGGCTGGTGTGGCAGGAAGGGAAGGGCTGTGGTGGTTGCATGTAAGCATGGGCCATTGTGGCTGTTGTGGTGGCAGGAAGGCAGGGTCCAATGTCACCGCAGGGAGGCAACCAAAATATGATTCTTATTTGCATAAATAAAACAACAGGGAGTGACAACACTGCAATGTTAGTGAGTGTACACTGACCACTGAGCTGTGCGACATTTGTACATCTGCGTGCGTCCGTTGGGAGCAGCCACGACATTTCCTCACACCAAGTGCCATTGTACTTTATCTGTGACTTTTTACATTTGTAAAACCAATTAATGTAGGGTTAAAGCCGCAGCATAGTGTCTCTTGTATACTGTAAGCAGGCCCCTTAAAAAGTGGGAGGCACATATAGAAACCATTGTAATTCCTACACCGTTCACCTGATTAGGATGTAATTACCCTCAAATTAATTCTGAAAGTCTGCAGTTAAAGCACATCTTGTTTGTTTCATTTCAAAGCCATTGTGGTGGTGAATAGAGGCCAAAATATGAAAATTCTGTCAATGTCCCAATATTTAAGCACCTGACTGTACAGGTTTTTGTTTGTTTTGTTTCTTTTAATGGGAGGCCCTGTAAAGAATAAATATGGTGTAAGCAATGAGTTTTTACCCAGTGGATTAGGACCCATAAATTATTTCCCAGGTTCTATATTATATGTACCTACTGACGTTTGAGATATGTTTACCACTGTTAAAAATGTACTAAGGGGTTATATTACCATTTACATACATTCCAATGTGTGGAACACACTACAGGAAAGTAAGTATGAATGGATACGGTAACACTAGGATCAACCATTTTCAGTGTCATAACCACTAATGTGGTTTACAAGCATTAACACCGAATGTAACGTGAACTTAAGTGGTACAAATACATTGTTGCCTAGTGCACTAAATTGGTGAGGGCCGGCTCTGACCATTCTCCTGGGCATTTGCCTGTGGCCAGTGTCTCTTTAGTACTCCCCTCAATGCTATATTCATTCTAACTCCCAAGGTAATAAGTTATGTTGCTTCGGGATTCCTTCTCATACCCTTGTTTTTGCGCAACTACTTTATTTACAAAGTGATCAAGAGATTATTAAGACCTCAGAAGAATTAAGAAGAAATTTTCTGGTCCCCTCCACACATAGAAGAGAGTCAGAACGTGTTCACACTAATAGTCTTGTGCATGTTTGCAAGGCTTTATAAAAGGAAAGTCTTATCATAGAGCAGTGGCGGGCTGGGCCGGGGGTCAGGGAGCCATGTGCCCCCCGGGCCGCAGCGTCATGCGGGCCACGGGCCGCGGGCAGTCTGTGTCAATGTGACACAGACTGCACCGCGTGTGTAGCGCTGACCAGACGGAGTTCGGTCAGCGCTACACAAGTGACAAACACACAGCTGCCAGCTCCGGCAGCTGTTTGTTTGTTTGTTTTGATCAGCAGCCAATGAGAGTCAGCAGCCAATGAGAGTCTGCTCCTGCAGTGGGCACTGACTGCCGCTGCACCCACTGCAGGAGCCGCTCCATCTTCCGGCTCCCGCAGTGGGCAATGGGAGAGGCGTCATGACGTCATATGACGTCTCTCCCATAATGCAGAGCGGCCCGGCCCGGGAAGGACTGACGGAGGAGCGGATGGTGACGGCGGGAGCGGGGATTCAGGTAAGTGGGGTTTTTTTTTTTTTTTTTTTACTACGTGTGTCTACTGGGGAGGGGGAGGGGGGAGGGGGCGGGCTGGCACTACAAGGGGGGAGACCACTACTGGGGCCACCACAAGGGGTGAACTACTACTAATGGGGGCAATACAAGGGGGGGACTACTACTACTGGGAGCACTACAAGGGGGGGGACTACTACTGGGGGCACTACAAGAGGGAGACCACTACTGGGGGTACTACATGGGGGAGATCACTACTGGGGGCACTACAGGGGGGCACTACAAGGGGGGACCACTACTGGGGATTATAACTGGGGGCACTTCAAGGGGGTGACTACAACTGGGGGGACTACTACTGGTGGCACTACAAGGGGGGGACTACTACTACAAGGGGGGGACTACTACTACTAAGGGCACTACAAGGGGAGGGGACAACTACTAGGGGCACTGCATAGGGGGGAGGGGACTACTACTAGGGGCACTACATATGGGGAGGGGACTACCACTGGGGGCACTGCATCGTGGGACCACTGCTGGGGGCTTTATAAAAAGGGCAATACTGGGGGTACTGCATAGGGGGGAGATTACAACTGGGGCCACTATTTAAGGGGCACTGCATAAGGGTTACCACTATTGGGGGCACTGCATGGGGTGTGGACTGCTACTGGGGGCACTATATAAGGAGCACTGCATAGGGGGTACCACTACTGGGGGCACTATATAAGGGGCTTACTACTGGGGGCATAAGGGTCACTGCACAGTGGGGACCACTACTGGGGGGCACTGTATAAGGGGCACTGCATAGGGGGGATCACTACTGGGGGCACTACTGCATCCTCTCCTGGGGCACAGGGGGGCACTGCATATGGGCACCACGACGGGGCTGTCCCTAATCTTTATTTTTACTTTACATTAATTCCATATGGCCAGCCTCCTCCCTGGAACACTTGAGAGGGGGGCACCATAGCACGCACATTCTTCGGGCACCCTGGCTACACGCTACTCCTCTGCCAGGGCCACCTGCATGCATTTGCCCCCAGGCTAAAAGTTGCCAGCCAGACCCTGTCATAGAGTCATGCTGTCTATATAAGAGACAGTGCTACTGTATGTTATGCGACACTGCCGCATTATAACCACATCTTATATATAAAATTCATTGGTCTGTTTGTTTGTTTGTTTGTTATGCATTCAGACACCCTTGCACCAACTGGGATGAAACCAACGCAGTGTGGTCCAGTTGGATCCAGGTCAGGTATTAGGGGGGCTAAGCTGGGCAGAAATTTGACCCAGGGCGCCTGTTCTGAGCCTTCCATTGGATGGATTTGGACGAAAACTTCACAGAGTGGTAACACTGGATCCCAGAACACATACTAAGAGATGGGGTCCCGGCCCGGCACTCCCTTGGGTATACTCTGAACAGAACTTTGACTCAAGAGCTTGTTCTGGGCCTTCCACCGGATGGACTTGGACGACAACATAAAAACTTATTAGGAAGATTAAACCTGGGCAATGCTGGGTACTTCAGCTAGTTATATTCAGAAGTATATTAAACTGATATGTACAGTACATGACATGTGACAGGCTACAATCTTACACAACATAAGTATTCTGTCTATTGGGATTGTAGAGACTCTTGAAAAAAAGATACTGTTGTATTGTCAAATACTTCTCACATTTTACAGGAGTGGTTAAATGAAATCTTGTAAACAAAGGACACTCTTCGTCAAACCAAACGGTAAGCATGTTAATTCATCTTTCACCCCACTAAATGTTTTAATTAAAATGTCACCAATAAAGTGTTTCAGGTAATTTTACACATTTAAAAAACTTGTTGGATATCTTGGCTGAGCTGTAATAGGTCACTAAGTATTTAATATTGTGAGCACTCCAAGTGGCCATCATATAAATGACTCTTTGGAAATGTAAAGTTGCAGCTTGATGACAAATCCAGAAAGGTGGGCAGTGTAATAACTGAAGAAATCTGGAACCATACAGTATGATTAGTAGATAGTAATGCTGTTGACAGTCAAAATGTCGACAGCATTATGTTGACAAGAGAATGCAGATTCTACTATAATGTGAGTTAAAACATTATAATCGTGTTGGCATTATAGTTTAAACATGATACTTGAGTATTTTAACAGTTATAATGCTGATATCATTAAAATGCTTTAAATCACATTACAACAGCGTCTGCATGCTCCTGTCAACAAAATGCTGGGAACATTTTGACTGTCAACAGCATTAATGTGGATAAAGTGACTGCTTCACTAAAGCTTAAGTTCAAGAATGAAAAGACTCATATTCTGACCCTTTCATATACTTCACCACCTTAAGCAAGTAATCACCAATGAGTTTTCTTTAATTTAGTGCAACTTAGACAATGAAAACAAAAATCTGTTTGCTAAGCGGTCCTGCATATTAGGGTTTTTGAATTGCTAGTAAGTAGCCTCAAATATCAGCAGTGTCGTCAGGTTTTTTTTATAGCCGATAAAGTTATCACATAAAATAGTATTAAGTTTTTGTTTTTTCTTGCAAAAACAAAAACACGTTACTGCTTCAGCAGAGAATCTTGTAGTTATAGAATGACATTCTCTGTTTATTTAGGAGCTCTCAGCTGCCACCTACAGTGACTGAAACAGCACTGCAGCTGCTAGTTGATGCTCCAGTTGTATTTTCTTATGTAAGCTGTAGTGTTGGGTGATCTATGTGAGCAGGCTTATTGAGCAGCAGTTTGTACAATGGCTATGAACACAATGGTTCCTCTTCAACAATCACACAGAAATCTGCATCTGTCACTGTTACCAAATTATACGTGCTGCAACCATCCACATTGGGTAATATGTGGATGAGACATAATGGGTTAGGGTCACTGAGAGGGGGTAGGCAGGTACATAGTACCAGGGCCTGTATAGGGGGTTGGGCTGGGCTGTCGAGGAGATGTGGCTGCACCACCAAGACAACGTCACCAACATGAACCACACCCCAGTACCTGGACCCGATAGATCTCCCGCCAGCCCTGATTATGGCACCAAGTAATGCAATCAGGGTAGTTTTAGACATTTTTCGTTTTCCTACCTGCTCAGTTTCTTCTGTGGCCTCAACAGCTGGATCCTCTGGAGCAGCTTCGTCTGGATGTGCCAGGTCGTCCTATAGTTTAATAAATATTTAACTTTAATAAAAAAAATACAAATCAATTGCCATATTGTGAAAACTAAGAGACGCTATTATTATGACTAATTGAGAAGCAAACAATTGCATACTAATAAAGGGAATTGAAGCCGGCAAAGGAGGCAAAAGCCTAGGATACATTGAACACACTCACTATATATTCTACTCAAGAAATAGAGCATCCATATTCCCTACCACAAACACTAGGGTCAATTTCATCACAGGGCAATTAACCCGAATGTGTTTTATGTTTGGGAGAAAACTATATAACCTGCAGAAAACACAAGCATGGGTAGAACATACAAACTCAATACAGAAAGGGAATATAACCCATAACCTAAGTGCTGTGAGGTGGCACTGCTAACAACGGTGCCACCATGCTGCCATATGCATGTCCTTTAATACTGTTTAACATAATTTAATAGTAATCACATCTTTGTTCCAAATCAACAGAAGTATTAAATGGATTATGTAAAAATTGTTAATACAGATACAGGGGCTGATCCTGAGGTGAGCACAGGCACAGTAGCAGCAACATCTTCTGCTGCAGCTGCAGCTGCATCTCTTGCCGCATCTGTGTCTTTATGCTAATGCCGCAATGGATTCTGTTCTCACTGGGATGCGCACTTGCAGCAGCGCTAAGCTGTCTCGTTGTATCTTTAGAAGCACGGACGGACTTACCATCGAAGCTTGACCAACCCTATGCAGGTGCCATTTTTCCATTTGAACATGGTGTCTGTCTTGTGTCAGTACTACTGCATTTTTAGACGCAGCAACACGCCCCCTTCTGCCTAAACACCTACTGTTACTTTCCCAGAATGCCCACTGAATCCAAGGCTCTCGTATCCACGTTTGTTCTGCGTCTCCCGGCAGTACATGTAGAGTTGCGTGATTTTGGCACTTATGCCCCCTTAGATCTGGAGAGGCGCAGATGTGTACTGTAAGAGCGTAATTGCATAATTGTCAACAGGCATAGGCTCAGTACAACTCAGACACATTCACTGACTTAAAACATTGGCCAACTGTGTGAGGTATCCACTGTATCCACCTCTGAGCACAGTATCTAAAAATATTGTGGTTTAAGCTAAAATAATGTGAAATCCATGTAACATATGTGATGTTCAGTTATTGGGGCTGAAGCACAGTTATTTGCATAAACAGTGTATTTTCCACCCATATGCTGAGCTGTACACATCCCACTTATATACTTGCTCCCATGTTTTTAACATAACAAAACCTCTTTAATACAGCAGAAATATATCTCTGTCTCGTATATGGAAAGAAAAATGTAACAAACACCTGAGCAATGAAGAAAGCACCTATCAGCTTCAGCTGTGCATCCACAAACAGCCAATCACATGTGGCTCGCTAGTGTGGGTGACCTTCATCACAATACACCTGAGGCTGACCTTCTGCAAATAATCCGGCTTACTCAGGCATGCTGTATATGCATCTGTTCACAATGACGCTCTTACAGTACACAGCCTCTCCAGATCTAAGGGGGCATAAGTGCTAAAATCACACAACTCTACATGTGTCCATGACATGCTACATAAATTGCTATACTGCCCATCCTCCACCTGTCCCATTGTGCTTTATCTGCCTTGCAACTATGATAGTTTCGGACTGGGTGTATTAATCTAGTATGATAAGCAAAGCACACATTCCCATAATCCCCCTTAATATGTACAATAATGGGTACCGGCTGACTTTCAATGTTGCTTATTCATAGTTCATTCTAATCCACCCATTTTAGCATAATACTAGTCTGCACATCCAGATTTCATAGCAGTTTCCCTCCTGTACCTGTTTTTCCAGCACAGACTTGTTTAACTGAAACCTCAAATTCCCACAGCCAGCTCCTAAGGAATAGGGAGTTTTCCTGCAGGATTTAATCATGACCTATTTTATGATCCTTGATCATGAATGCATTGTGCACTTGTTTCCACCCATAGAAACTAAAATAGACTATGCTGAATTGTATGTTTGCTTTTCCTCAAACAATATTTTTATTTGTTAGTCCAAAGATTTAGCCCTCCTGAATTCAGTGTATGGTTTGGAGGACCATATGAATATACTGCCAGTCATAGCAGTCTCTTATGTCCAACGCTGCATATCTGGCATAGACATACTGTATGTTTATTTTTTTTATTGGGATTATTTCATAAAAAGAGGAAAACGTAATAAAAGGGAGTATAAATCACACCATATTCTGTAAAAGTGAGCAATGGTGATTTTTTTTTTTTGCAATGAACAGTAACATTTTTAAAAGTGTAAACTAAATTTCAACTGAATTCTATTCAAAACATTGTTTAATAATTAGTTAATGAAATAAAACATGATGTTCACATCAAAAAACATGTATTAGTTTCTCCATCAAAAATAGAAAGTTCTTCCAAGAATCTTATTGATGAACACCACTTTTATTATGCATCATTGTTTTTTGCATTATTTTTTAAGTTTTGTATCTTTGTAACTGCATTGTATTCCACAAAATTGAGTAATCTATAACAAAACCATTAGTAAACATTATTAATGTATTATTATTACATTTTATCTTAATGCTTACATTGTGCACATTTTTACACTCAAAGTAACTTCTGAAATAATATTCATCGAAAATACTCTTTTAAGCGTTTTTGGCTGTACCAGGTGATCATCAAGTGAACATTTGGTGCTCACAATAAATAAGTGTATTATAAGTTCAGCATGGCCTAGGACATTATATACTGTTACTGTTCCTCAACAAGCTACTGTACTAAAACTGTACTTTATATCAGGAATGTACAACATATTTTGGTCTGATGGCCACATTGGGTGATTTTAGCGAACAAAATGGAATTTCTTCTTCCAACTACTCCCTCGTAACACTTCATCTTTAATAACACATTTACTCCATCACCTCTGAAGAAACATATATCTTCTTCATCCTTTCCCTGTACTAGTACAGTGTCCCAACATCCCTGTATCTGTCTTGAGGTCTTATCCAGCCCTGGACCAAGTTTGTGCATGAATGCATGACTGATCTGGTGTAACTTTATTTAATAGGGACTGCTGCTTAAGTGTGGCAAGGAAAACATCATTGCAACCTTTTATCTGTAGAAAAAAAGTGCAATATACCTGTGTTTCTAACTATATATAATTTATATAGCTTTTTCACATCTAATTTTATGTAAAAAAAAAAAAAAGCTAAGAATTTTGTAGTCTGATGTCATGTAATTGAAGGTTCTATATACATTTTCATTCCTATGTTGTGAGTAGAATTGTATTGAACTTAGAGAGACAATTTCAGTTTTATATATATGAAGCGATTATTCTGTAAACACATTACAAATTGTGTAGCACTGAAATGACTGTCACCCAATGAACTGCTCCAACACTGCTCTCTAGTGACAACACCGAGGATCTTCTCTCTGTTTTAAATGTTGCTCTCAAGAATTACCAGTTATCTTGAAGAGCAGGAAAGAGATTGTTTATCTTGCATATTCTAGTATGTGTTCTCTTTGCAGAGAAATTACTAAAGAAATATTAGAGAAAATACTACTGAATGTTGAGATAGATCGCAATTTCTTAAAATATCTTTTTTTAGTATTATGCTGGCCACACACATGGCGATGCGCACACGATCAGCCGATGTGTACGATCGATTTGTGTACGATTTCCCTTGAAACTCTCCCCGACAGCTCTGCACACGATCTCCACACGATCTGCACACAATTTGGTGTCCAATCTTCATATGATCTCTCTTGCATCCATACTTTCACAGTTCATCGTGTCCTAGATTGTCAGATCTGCCCTACTGCACGGCAGATCTGACGATGCGATGTGCGACCCGCGGGGACGCGCATCGCATCGTGATCGTGAGTGGGGACTCACAATTTACTGATCATTTGGCCATAGTTTACACGATCTGTCGTTCCAAATGTGTTGGAATCGGCCAGATCGGGTAAAATATCGCTATGTGTGTGGCCAGCTTTAGTCATAGTGATAATAAAAATAGTAATACAAATAATAATAGTGATTTTATCTAATCACATGTTCCATAATTGTATAATTTTTCACTATGAAACCTATCCTCATATTGTATGAGGATAGGTTTCATAGATAGGATTATCTAGTACATTTAATATTAGGAACAAAAGTTATTAACTGCAATTCAGTCATTTATCCCAGATCTTTGTTAGTCCCAACCATCCACTTAAGAAGCAGAAAAGTGGCACTTGCAGGACAGGATTTGTCGGAACCATATATAACCCCGCAGGGCCGGATTAAGGTCTGTGGGGGCCCCTGGGCAACAAACATGTGGGGGCCCCTATTAAATGTGACAAACTGGGGGTATGCGCAATGGGGACCATATGCAGAGCCCCCTGTAGAGTCAGTGCCCACAATGGTTGTGCCCCGTATGCAGTGCACCCAGTAGTAGTGCCCCTTATGCAGTGTCCCCTATGTAATACTCCCATTAGTAGTGCCCCCTGTAGTAGTGCCCTCTGTATAAATGCCCCCAGTAGTAATACCCCTGTAGCTATGCCCCAAATAGTAATGCCCCCCAGTAGTAATTGGGCGTGTGCCCAATAGTAATGCCCTAGTAGTAATGCCCCCTGTATAAATCCCTCAGTAGTAATACCTATGTAGTTGTGCCCCCAATAGTAATGCCCCCAGTAGTCATTCCCCCTTTAGTAGAGCCCTCTGTAGAAATGCCCCCAGTAGTAATGCCCCTCTATTAGTGCCCCCAATACTAATGCTCCCTCTCTAGTAGAGCCCCCAATAGTAATGCCCCCTGATTAATGCCCCCAGTAGTAATGCCTCCCCCTCCGAGTAATGCCTCCCCCTCGAGTAATGCCCCCAGTAGCAATTCCCCCCCAGTAATGCCCCCAGTATTAATGCCCCCCCAGTAATGCCTCCCCCCTCCCCGAGTAATGTCCCCCACCAGTAATGCCCCCAGTAGGCTGCTTGCACTAAAAAAATTAAAATAAAGCTCATACTTACCTTAAGCTAAGCCCCGCATCCGCTGCAGTCCGCTCGGCTGCTCCTCTGCACTATGTCATGACGTCTCTGCCATAGTGCACAGCGTGAGCCGGAAGCTGGAGCTCACGTGAGCTCAAGCCTCCGACTCAGGCTGCCGCTGCGGGGAGGGAGCCGGGCGCCCGCTGGTTAGAGCGGGCACCTGGTAAATGGAGCGTCCCTGCGGTGCCGGGATTAGGTTGGCCAGAGGAGGTGGAACTGGCTCCGTCTCCTCCGGTCCACTTTAACCCCGATGGGTGTGGGGGCCCTTAACATATGGGGGCCCAGGGACGATCGTCCCTGTCGCCCCCCCGTTAATCCGGCCCTGTAACCCCGGGACTATGGTGGCACTCTGTCTCTTGTTTTATAATTTTCTACAATGGTGTTGAGCATAAGGGGTTTATTCATAAGTGGGTGTCCTAATGTTAGGCTGTGATTGCAATGTGAATGTAAACATTTACATATCACCGCTGATATTAGCAACTGCACTGCGTGCGTATAAGCATAATAGCAATCCATAGTGAATCAGGCCCTCTGTAACTCCTGCTGCCAGGTAGTACCTAAGATTTCATAGTCCACAAAGGGAACATATCTGTGCCACAATGTACAGTATATACAGTAAGTATGACACAATTTTGCTACTTTCTTGCACTTAGATTTTAGGGGTGTATTAACTAAAGAGTGAGTTTTTAGAAGTGGAGTTGTTGCCCATAGCAACCAATCAGATTCTACTTATCATTTATCTAGCACCTTCTAGAAGATAATAGCTAGAATCTGATTGGTTGCCATGGGTAACATCTCCACTTCTAAAAACCTGCACTTTGTAAATATACCCCTTATAGTCTTGTGTTATTTTTCTAATGACGGACGACATAGAGGATATAAACATATTCATGATAAAGACACTTTGCTTTAATACTATGGACAAGACCTCTATGAACAGTGTACAGTATGTAGAACCAGGTCACAAAATGAAGTACCTTTTTTACAACACCGGCGGAAGTTACCACATTTTCTGCTCCTTCTACAGTCTTTGTAGCTACTTGGTTCACGCCTGTCACCACTGCTCCTCCCACCACGTTGGCCTGCTCTTTGGTTTTCTCAGCCACTACAAATGACAACAAAAGCAATGGCGAGTAAATATTTTAACAATGACTTCCTTTCCACACAGCAGGCTTTTTCCTTTCAAACTGATGTTTTGACTATTGCCGATTTCCCTCACTGCTCCGTGAGTGTCGTCTTAAACAACATCATCTTTAAATAGCATAGTAAGGAGGTAGAAATAGTGACATGACATATATAATACGTAAAGCGTGGTACAATGATTCCATTATTCCAACTGCGCATGGCTGTGAGCGCCAACATATCCAATGCAATAATTGTACATACTAAATTAAGTACATTTATGTATATAATGGTTGTCCAGTTAGCAGGCTACGCATGTGTCATTAATTCTTTTTCTCTACTAATGCTTTAATAGTACACAGGCCATGAATAGACAGTATAATTATAACGTGGGCTATGCCATTAAAAAATCAACAGTTATTTTTAGAAATGGCATTTAGTACAAATTTAAAATATCCTAAGATCATTGGGACACAGAAAGTAAAATGGTGAACAGATATATACTACATCTGCTTCTACAAGATGAAAGGACACATTCAACTAAGAGTATTGTTATTAAGCTGGAAAAATTAAAACATTTAAACAGTCATCATTAATTAACCGTTGTTGCTAAAGTACTGTGGGCCTTATTTATCAATGAGCGTTATCATTCACAACTAGTGATAAACTTGTTGCGTATGATAAATGATGCTCCAGCCAATCAGATCCCAACTGTCATTTTTCAAACAGATGACAGATGGGAGCTGATTGGCTGGAACACCGTTATCACACGCAACATGTTTTATCACTCGTTGTGAATGATGAAACGTGTTGATCAATGAGCCCCTGTATTTGCTGTTTTTAAAATACGTTCTGTAGAATTAGTACTAAGGCCCATCTCTAATAAATAAAAGTCTTTAATTAATAAAACACTTTTTAGGCTCACACAGCTTGCAACAGATCAGCAACACCCGAGGTTAGTGTTGTAAAAGGCCAGGTGATTTGTCTGACTTACCTGTGTTGACACTGTGCACCACACCTTCTTTAGTTTTGGTACCTACGGTAAGAAATGGAGATAATATGTCATATGATAATATGTGTAAGATTACAAAATATTTCAGATTGCATTTAATTGGAGATTCAGTATAAATAGCAAGAGACAGTTACTTAACTTGAAATACCCATTAAGGGATAAATTTACTAAAGTGAGAGTTTTTAGAAGTGAGTTTTAAAAGTGATGTTGCTCATAGCAACCAATCAGATTCTAGCTATTATCATCTAGAAGGTGCTAGTTAAATGTTAAGTAGAATCTGGTTAACACCTATATCCCATCCATTTAAATCAGTGAAATAGTAGATAAAAGCATTGGTCATTTATTGATTTTTTTCCTTATGTTATGTTATTATGCAATGGGTGATTGGTGCAGCCGCACAGAGCGCACTGCTCTGTGGGCATCGCCGTCACCACCCCACGGGCCTTGGTCCTGGCTAGCAGGATGCCCGATGATTATAGGCTAGACATACACATATACGGTATAAGAATTACACAGTGTCCAGGAATTTGTCATCTGTTTTATTTGGGAGATTCAGGTGCAGTTAAATTTGCAAACACTTTTGGCTTTGGTGTCACACAGAATTGACAATTATAGAGTTAAATATAAAGAAAACTAAACATTTAGGCCTTTCCTGCATTCATTGCATACATAATATATATTAGGACCATGCTTCATTTGATGACTTGGTTACTCCTTGCATTTGAACTTCTTAGCAATAATACATATGTTCAGGGATATGGAAATTATTTAGGAGGAATTTGTAACATACCTGCCTCCTTTTCACTACTCCCCTTTCCAATATCCTGGAGATGAGGTCCAGGAGGCAAGTGCAGGGTACTGACATAATATGCATCACCATGTCGCCCACCCTCCCCCTTTCCCACTGCATAATGCTGTTATTAGAAGCATGTACAGCTCAGAACTAGGGAGGCCAATCCTGGGCCATTTTTTCAATCCCAGGATTTGGGATTGAAAAACGCTCAATCCTGTGATTCCCGGGATCCTGGGATTGAACTGGTGGTGGCACTGGCAGGCAGCAGCAGGACTCAGTGGCTTCACTCTCCTCGAATCCCTCAGTCTTTATCTCTCTGCCCCCTCTGTTTCTCAGTCCTTATCTCTCTCTCCCTCTCTGTCCCTCAGTACTTATCTCTCTGCCCCCTCTGTTTCTCATTAGTTATCTCTCCCCCCTTATCCCTCAGTCCTTATCTCTCTGCCCCCTCTGTTTCTCAGTCCTTATCTCTTTCTCCCTCTCTGTCCCTCAGTCCTTATCTCTCTGCCCCCGCTGTTTATCAGTCCTTATCTCTCCCCCCTCATCCCTCAGTCCTTATCTCTCTGCCCTCGCTGTTTATCAGTCCTTATCTCTCTCCCCCTCCCTGTCCCTCAGTCCTTATTTCTCTCCCCCCTCTGTCTCTCAGTCCTTATCTCTCCCCCTCATCCCTCAGTCCCTATCTCTATCTCTCCCCCCAGCCCCGGTCCTTATATCTCTCTTGCCCACCATCCCCACCCCCCAAGTACCGGCCTCCTCTTGTGTGCTCCTCTCTCCATGGCGGAATGGGTTGGCTCCCTCTGTAATGATACATGTGGCTACCCAGCTAAGCAGCAGACAGTCCTCCTATGCCGAGGCTTAAGTGTGGTGCGGGCTGGCACGGCTGGCGTTGGGCTGCGCAGTGTGACCTCTGATGTCATGTCACATTGCACACAGCTCGACAGCCAGGGCAGGGGCAACTGGGCACTGTCTGAGCCATCTGCTGCAGGTGCTCATCACTGCCCGGCAATAAAAAATAAAAAAGCACATCCGCTGACTAATCCTGTAATCCTGGGATTGGAAGCTCCAATCCCGGGATTCAAATCTTGACAATTTTAGGCCAAAATCCCTGGATCCCGCCAATCCCAATCCCAGGATTGGACACCCTACTCAGAACCATGATTACACAATTTGCCATGAGTTGCATAATCACAAATCCCCTGCTCACATCATTGATGAAGTGGGCCGGATCTGGGAGGGTGGTCTACTCACCTGGGAGTCCAGGAGAACTCCCCGAAATTCCAGGAGAGTAGGTAAGTATGATATGTACATACACATACACACACACACACACACACACACACACAAATGGTACAAAACTCAGTGGAACTGGCTCCTGTCTCTTGTCATACTGATCTTGCTGCTAACCTGTGTTCTTGCTGCATTTGCAGTGTAATCCTAGGAAGTTAATGCAGCATCTTCCTCACATTAAGAGGCATCATATTGTACCATTAGTGTATATAGTATTGCTCTATCTGTGTAAATTACATGCGTGTGCGTGCGTGCATATATGTGTGCAAGACATATAGACCTGACAGGGAAGTGCCATGGTGATCTCTCCTTTCTGAAAGCAGTAAAGTGCTGTTTTAAGCTGCAAGCAGATAAAAATCAAGGACCGCTATAACTAAAATGCAAGTTGCATCTTATAAAGAACTAAAAGCAGTCACGTATAGAGATACATGGCACATCCACTATCACTAGATTTTTTAGATCAAACTATACCAGAGATAAAGCATTGATAATGGGGACCTACTACTTTTTTGTGCTGACCACCACAGTGAAATCCAGGTTAAGCCCATGTAGTCAGGTATGCTATGTAGGACACCATTAGCATCTAGGGTGCATACTTTCAATCATGGTGTTTTTATTCAGAGTGTTTAAAGGCAGCCCAAACTAAATGGAAAGCAATAATCTAGATATATCTGTCTACATGTCACAGTAATGTGGGTAATCTATCACTATGTTACATAACACCTGTCCAAAGTAGCAGTGGGTGGTGTCACGGGCGTAACCAATTTCTAGTTTTGGCACACATACTGTGTATGATCTTGTCTGTACTGGATCTGCCCTATATTGCTGTATTTTCCCAGTATAATCAGTGTTTCTGTAGGTGTGGGGATAATTGACTGGAGCAGGGCATGTTAGCCGCACCCAACCTCTGCAGTGCTGTGTTCTGTAGATGGACATCAAGACGGCACAGACAGCTTGTTCCATCGTGTCTTACAGAAACTTTGACACACATTGGTTCTGGCTTTCAGTGAAAATTATATCAGATGAGCACTGAAAAAAATGCATTTTTAGATATCAATATGATGATGAAATCCCCTGATTTATAATGAGGATTACTATATGTAAAATCTAGTAGGAAGCACACCAGAATTCAACATCCAACAATATTTATAACACAGGTTCCACTGACTCTTACTTTGCCAGAAGCATGTATGCTTACAAGTATACTGCATTCTGGAGGCTAAAGACAAGTGGTTTATTTTATATAACAATCTATGCCAGGCCTTTCATTTTTATATTCAGGGCTTGTCCTTGTCATTTATGCTACATATATTTAATAAATAATAATGGGACCGTATAAAGTTGTAGACCTTTGTAGTCTCCCTCACCACATTTGACAAACAGACTTCTTAGAGCATTGAGAATACAGCTGAGAATCATTTTAGTATTTGCACAAACTTCCAAATTTTGAAAAGACTACTTGTAATGTGTTTTCTAATAAACATTAATAATTAATACAATGTGGTTGGATAGCTGGTATTGTCTGTAATGGTGACTTACAGTAATTTAGAATGGATATACTGAGTCATTTCTGCACTGTTGCTTTTTTTTTTTTCTTAATTCTGCAAATAATTCAAGGACTCTTGATATCATCATTCATGTTACATTGTTCTTGGATCCAATGTAGTTGGCTAGCCTGTTGTACTCCTATGCTAGGCCTTTAGGATAACAATAGGACTGTAAAGGCCCAATGCATAACTAACTCTAGTATTGCCATGTCATGCCATAAGGGATAGACTCGGCATCAGCTGCAGGAATGGTAATAATGTAGAATGTTTTGCTGTTTGACCATGATATATAAGAATATGTTTTGTATTTTCCTATGTAACTTTGATCAGCGACATGAATTACATTTTGACCCTTTCACTTGTTTATTTTTGACATAATCATCGGTAGGTGCAAGTAACTACTTGTGAAAGAGACGTGTGTGTCTATTAAATGAAAAATAGGATGACTATGAGCCCACCATGGTATAGCACATAGTATTAGTTTAGAAAAGAGATATTTATATGTCTTGTTTCACATTTATATTTACTACATTACCAAAAGTTTACTTTAGATCAATTTACATTTTATCAGCAAACCAATCAGCAGACATATTTTCAAAGCAGTTGTTTATATTAAAATTCATATAAATTAGCATAATACACATCATATACATAGTATACTTAAATATCCAAATTAAACATGTAATACTTTATCAATATGTTTCCACTTTAAAAAATGGCGGACAGATGAGCAGTAAAAATGCTCTTATGTTTTCTGTTATTCTAAAGACTTCCTGACTTTTGGTGGACGTGACATTACAGGGATTATTATGGAGGCCTGGTATAATTCTGGCAACAGTCTTATTGAAGAACTGGAAATGTCAGGCACAAATTGGTCTGTGGTATATATTTATGTAACCCCCCTTCAGTCACTGACTTTGGTTTAGAGACACTGATAACCTTTGAACATAGAGTGCTCCCGGGTCTGATGGGGTGATTTGTTCTTCTGATGACCATTAAAATGTGTTGAATGTGATCTCATGTGCTCAGATGAGGGTGGTGTATTCGTGTATTCTAAGCCAGCAGTTGAAATAAATCTAATAATAATGTTACTGCAGTGTACCTGACACACCCAGCTTAACTCACAGCAGTCATTGTTTTCTGTCTGCCACTCCCTACAACAGATGGAAACCTGCCTAGGTCCTTAAGTCCTTAGCTACGTGTAGAGCTGTCACAAGGCTTTGTAGCAATATAGTTAATAAATATAATATTGAGAGGTTTGAAAGCGTACTTAGTAATAAACTTAAAGGCAGACATGAGAACTGCATGTGTTTGTTTGTATATGTGTATATGTATATATATATATATATATATATATATATATATATCTCTACAGCACAGAGGTTTTGTATACCTTGTATTGTGCATAAACAATACAAAACTGTATATGTTGGCTATTTATTAATACTAAATTAATCCATTGAATTTTAAAAAATTTTATTTTCCCCTTTGCCTTATTGTATGAAGAATATCCACAGTTATAACATCCAGTCAATGCAATAAAATAACTTTCGTACATGTGTTTTAGTGAAAAATGATCTGGGACGTCCTTGAAAAAGATAATCAGCACTTTGGACAGCTCACAATTGAATTGATTCTAGACCACTCACTTATGGCTTATCCAGTAAGATGTGTGCTTTAACATGAAACGGCTCTCTGATTGATCTGGAGATTTAATCTATTTATTTTTCCTGAGTGTCTGCAATAATCTCCCAACAGCATGACGATGGTAGGAATAGCTGACTAGAGATACCAGCACAGTCATTAACCTTTGTTCACCTACTATACAGTAACACAGTTGGCTAATCAATATGATATCAAGTATATTTATACATCTATTGTGCTTTTATGTACAAAATGTATCATTATACAGAGTGATTGTCTTCCTTTACATACAATACAATGTGTCTCAAACCTTTTTTTTTACATATCCTGAATGCATTGAACATTATTTCAATTCTAATTTACAACAGTGAAGGAATATACATGACTAATAATAAAGTTGTGGAATTATTTCAGCATAGTATTACTTTATGGTACAGTTATTTTATTCTTCTTAGTTTGTTTGTGGTATAGTAGCTTTATTAAAAATGTATGTTTTAAAAGTACAGAAAACCAGAGAAATCCAAGGTCACAATTTGTAATTGAACACTTCACTATGCCAAATACTTAGAACCGAGACAATGTCAATGCAGATTAATAATATCAATGTTGAAATCTACTAGTATTATACAGTATTAAGGATGAACTATGGGTTGGACAGGGCAGGGCAGGTTTCAGCAAGTGTTAACAGGGAATATCCCTAGTGTGGGAAATGTAAATTCTGCACATGTAGTATGTTTTGTTTTGTTCTTCATTATCCAAACTTGTATTCACTCACCTACATACATCACGCCCTCCTTGGTCTTTTCTGCAGCCTCTGTCACACCCTGCTTGGTTTTCTCTGCAGCAGCCACCACGCCTTCCTTTGCTATTGAGAAACCTTTCTTAAAGACATCCATGCTAGCTTTTGATATGCAGTAAAGTTTAAGGGACTCCTTAGCCGATGATCTGCTGATCCTCAGTAGAGTGGTGGTAGTGTGATAGTTTTCAGAGCTTTCCCTAGCTTCTTATCAAATTGCTGCACTGCAGTCTGTCCAATGACCACGAGTATCCTACTCTAAAATATTCATGATGTGTGTTAGAATGGGACAGTTAGGGGGGACGGGGCCTTGAGAGGAGGAGGAAGGGATGGATGAGTGCAAAATGACGGGAGGAGGGAGATCTATAGATGCAAAGGACCACTGGAAAATTTCCAGCTCCATCCAGAGTTAGAGATTTGCTGTGCTGCAGTATGATACTCTCATTCAAGGACAAGCAGCTGATGCAGGGAGAGATGCTGTACAAGCATAAGCTCTGTCCTGGAGATTCAGTCTGCATGTAATCTTATGCAGAAATGATTTCATTTAACCTTTTATATTCATCATTGCGTTAGAATTTAAGAAAAAAGTTCAGCATTAATTTGCTCAATATCTAACGCCAGTGTAATGTTTTATACTATATGTATAAGAGACACTAAGGGACATTAACTGTGGGAAAACTGTTTATTAAATTATAATAAAGTACAGGTAGAAAGACATCTGCTTGTGCCACCTGTTTGAGTTATGCAGCTGCAATGTGAGTGCATTTCAGTCTGACCTGATATTGCAACTGTGACTTATGCAATAGACAATGCTAAAGGAGGACACTGAAAAAGCTGGCAAGGTACATTTCAATATTGTCTGCAAGACACTGGATGGATGAAGGAAGTACAATGCAGCCAGCAAGCTCTGTGTAGAGCTAGTTTTAGTAATGTAGTAAAAATAATACAGGCATATGTGCATTTTTTTCTTTGGTACAAGTTTTAAAAGCAGTGGATACCCTAGCTATTACCTGATACTGCAATTGTGTGTTTTCCAATACTTCTTATAAACAAGGTTTATATCAGCACAGTTATATATAGTTGCGTACAATCCTCACATTAGCTACTGCACTCCAAACGGGGCGTCTTAGAATATAATGGATGGATATACCTTATCAGATGCATGTTTGCTGCATAGTGATGTCATACTTACATGTAGATAGCAGAGCTTTCCCATGGGTCATGAGGCAGCATCTTATATAATGGACACTAAAAGCATGTACCATACAGTAACTATGCCTTGTATTAATCCTCCAATATTCCAAAGTGTCCTACTGTAGTTCTAATTAAACATTTAAAATGAATGCCAGGCAATGCAGTGTAGTTTTTATCTCCTCCCTCTCCCCACCACCTTCCTACTCCGCAGCATAATAGAGTGAGCGATTAAATTGCCATGTATATAGAAGTACACTGGTTTCTAATGTGGAATACTACATGGGCACCATGACTATGTGTTGCTTCCAAAGAATACAGAGGTCATTTTATATGACTGCAGTAACATAAACCTCTAGACTAAGGGTCAGGTCACATTTAGGATCATAAGTAGTTAATCTGTTAGCTAGGTTTTGATGGTGTTCTGATAGCGGTTTTGGACCAATCAAAGTATATTGTGGGTGTGTCCTTCAGTCTACACTATTGTTCAGAGTTAAGGGGAGATCTCTTTCCTGGAATCGATGCCCAACGTCCCGCCCTAGTTTCAGTTTTCTCTGTGTCGACTTTTGCAGGAAAGAAAGGCCTCTTTTTAGCATTTAGTGAATTGTGTTCTGACAAATCCTTACTGATCCACCTTTTCAGGAATAAATGAATGCTAGTCAATGATGACATAGGTTTAGATGTACTAAGCCTTAGAGGGAGATAAATTGGAGAAAGATGAAGTACCAAGCAATCAGCTCCTAATTGTCAGTTTACAGGCTGTGTTTGAAAATGACATTTAGGAGCTGATTGGCTGGTACTTTATATTTCTCCAATTTATCTCTCTCCAAGGCTTAGTACATTTCCACCCCTATAATCTCTAAACAGATTAATATGTACACACAAGTGTGTATTTTATGAGCCCCAAAATGTTTATTTTTATCAGAAAATGAAATACTGGCTTTTACGTAATTTATACAGATTTTTGCCCATATACACTGTTGCTGCAGTCGTGCCAAACATCCCCACTCTGTGTGCCAGGTAATGGGTGACTCGGCAGCGCCAAGCATCATTCTTGCTGAAAATGTGCATCTCATTAGCACAAATAAAAAAGATTACACTGATCAATTTTATGTGCGACATTTGTACATGTGTGTGCGAATGAGTCTTAATCTGGAAAATGAAGAACTATGATGCAGCGATCACAGCTTTTTCTCACGCCAAGTTCTGTTGAGCATCATCTGAGACTTTGTACATGTTTAATACTAAATCCTGGACCAGTAAAGTCACATCCCAGTGTATCTAGTATACTTTGAGTGGTGTTTTACTGCATCTGCGATGCGGATAAGATGCAAACTTTAAATAAAAATGTGGTACGCTGCTTCTCTTGGAGCACCTCAGTCTCGTTGGGTGTCTCGCGATGAATGGCAGATGGACACTAGGGGCCAAGTGTCGGCAAAAAAATGGAGAAAATAGGCAACAGAGTCAGGACAAGCAGGAAATTGCGTCTGTACCCCCAAAAATGGCTGATGTACGTCGGAAAGTAATTTAGAAGTGTATTATTGGCCGTAATAAAACTATTTAGGCTGTGTATATGAAAAATATTTCAAAAATTATACAAAGCCATTGTTTTCCAGGAAATTACTGATCCATGTAAATTTGGGGTACGTTAAAATGGGTGCAAATATATTTTCGTGTTGTAAAAGCACACCCGTTAAAAAAGCACATGCTGCAACTACATGCAATGTTTAAAACACTTGACGCATCCATATTGCTCTCCGAAATACCAGACCCAATACATTAAACCCATTTTCAACGTTTTGGTTTTTTTTCAACAAAAATTTAGCCGGTCCTTTTTCGCCAAATTACGCAACTTTCAAAAACATTTTAGGGTAATTTATCATTATCATTTCTGAAAGAAATCCCCACATTTTGTCAAAAATAGGGATTTTGTATATTTTTTCACCTGGTGAAAACATTTTGCTCGTTTTTATTTCGCCCCTTCCGTTTTCGCCGTTTTTTTTCCAGAAAATCGTCTGATTTTGCAGCAAATTGAATACGGCCCTAAGAGTATATTGGCTAAAGTGCAGGTTTTTAGAAGTGGAGTTGTTGTCCATAGCAACCAATGAGATTCTACTTATCATTTATCTAGCACCTTCTACAAGATAATAGCTAGAATCTGATTGGTTGCTATTGGCAACAACTCCATTTCTAAAAACTTGCACATTAGTAAATATACCTCTACCTCTGTACATTTTATTTGTTTTAAATGTGTAGGTTTTACATCACTGGGTCTCATATTTTGCATTAGCAGTGTTCTAGAATTTCATGTGTTCTTTATATCTGTAATGTACTTTATTTGCAATTACACTCCATAGCTCTCTAAACTCCCTTAAATGTTAATTCTAATATTGGCAAAGACAAATACTGTAGGTACTAAAGAGAATTTGTACTGACTTGTAGCCTTCATTCTAAATCTTACAATAAAGGCCAAGGCATGTATGATTATTGTTGGAAAGATGAACCAGTTAATTACATTAAGTCATCAGTTTACAGCATCTGTAAGAGACTATTGACTTTCTCAAGGTCATATCTTCTAAGCTTTCACATCTACAGATGTTCCTGCAGTATTGATTTCCTACTGATTTAGCAGAAAAAGTCCATATATCTGTTGTGTTTTATCACTTGCACACTGAAGGCTACGTCACCGATTTTGCAGATATACCAAAGTAGAGATATGTAAAAAAAGCCATTCACATATTAATGCTCTGAGGTGTGTTATTACTGTGCGGGGCTGAGAAATAATTAGCTTTGAATTCCAAGCTTGCTAGAGGTTTCAGAGCTCAGGTTGTCAATAGATGATACAGTGCACTGCAGCCTGCAAGATCAGATGTAATGATCACTCTGGTACTTGCTGACCATAACATTTTATAAAGTCCTCCATCCCTCCATTTTATCCAGGCAGGTGAATGTGGTAACAGGGAGTAAGAAGAAATTAGGTCTAGGGATAGCCAAGTCAATACCAGGAATTACAAGGAGAAGTACCAGGGGTTAAGCAGAATCAGTTCAACGGGAATAGCAAGTCAGAACCAGGTAATCACTTCTAAAACTTGCACTGAGCACAAATGCTATAGCCATGTGTGGGGCCTAAAACTCTGGCACTGAATAGTGCTCAGAGACTTCAAATTTGGTGCCAGCATGATGTCACGCTTTTGGCATGCATGTGTCTTTAAATCTCCAGCAGAGCGGCACACATGCCCCTATGGAAGCTGCAGCCACTGGCAACAGCAGCCAGGGAAGGAACCAGAGTCTCTCCCACTGCAGCCAGGAAGCAGGAGCGCTGGTTCGCACAATGGATGCTTATTCATATATTTGCAAATGTATGTAAACCAATACCTCTGAATTTCTATTATCATGTAGGATTCAAGTATTTTTGATTTATCTGCAGTGTGCTGGAGGGCAGCCCAGCGCTTATTCATATATTTGCAAATGTATGTAAACCAATACCTCTGAATTTCTATTATCATGTAGGATTCAAGTATTTTTGATTTATCTGCAGTGTGCTGGAGGACAATTTTCTTTTTTCTGTGTACATTATTTTGGGGTGAGCATTTGGGAGTGGGGCCCCCGGGGTTGTTCTGGCTGGACCTTTCTCATGGCATCACCACTTAATTCACATAGAATATTTTTTCACTCCTCTATTCGTTTGTATATTATTTATGTCATTTTAATTCTTTTACATTTCATTAACACTTATTGATTTATCTTTACACATCCTATCCTTTTACACTTCACTATCACTTTTTTTCCCCTTTTCGTGTGATGCCCTGGGGATGGTCCTTGGCTGGAATTTTTTGGGGTGCCTTGCTTCTCGGACGTGAACCCCTTAATGTTAGGGACGCTGGTATAGAGGAGCCTTGACGTTGGCCCAGCGCTTATTCATATATTTGCAAATGTATGTAAACCAATACCTCTGAATTTCTATTATCATGTAGGATTCAAGTATTTTTGATTTATCTGCAGTGTGCTGGAGGGCAATTTTCTTTTTTCTGTGTTCAGAATATCAGGACCCACCAGCTACAGTACCGCAGGCACCCTCGAACCAGTGGTTCTGGACCTGGTAAGAGAGAGACAGGTTCGGTGCACTGTGACATTACTCCACTCTCTATAGGGGTGGGCACCGAACACTCCACAAAATAATTGTTGATGGAGATGAGTAGCATTGATGTCTGAAGACTTTATCCAGGATCTTTCCTCAGGACCAAAGTACTTCCAGTTCACTAAAGTGAATGGATCCTCAGAAAATTCTGAAGTCGAAGATCTGTCTCACCTCATCTTCCTTGTGGTCAACTGGAATGGTATAGGAAGGATTTATGTATTTGGAGAACCGATTAAAAATCAGTGGTTTAAGGAGAAAGCGTGCGGACAGTTTTAGCCAGGATGGCATCAAGTTGATTGCCTTAAGAATGTGGAAGGTACCAATGTACCTAGGAGCAAGCTGCATGTTGCGAATCTTCAACTGCAGATGCCTAGTTGACAGCCAAACCCTGTCTCCGGGTTTCAGCAAGGGAGTTTTCCTCTTCTTCTTATTGGAGTACTTGTACAGCTCAAAAGCCTTACCCAGATTTTACCTCATTCCAAATTTTTATGAAATGGTTAACAATGTCAGGGACTGCCGGAAACATAACTGACCTGCAGTTCTGGTAAAACAGGATGGAATCCATTCTGAATGTAATATGGATAATGCCCTGAAGCCTCATAAAAAAGGTTAGTATGGGCAAACTCAGCCCATGGCAACAAAGAAACCCAGTCATCCTGGTTGGCAGAGACATAAACTCTCATGAAGTTCTCCAGATCTTCGTTTTACTCATTTCGTTTACCTGTTGTTCTGTGGGTACTAAGCAGAAGAAAAGCTCAAATTGAGATTAAGACACTTGTACACTGCTCTCCAGAATTTGGAGGTAAACAACACCCCACCAGTATCTGGGCTGAAGGTAATCCCTTTAAAGGAACAAAAATTAGCCACCCCGGAGAACCTGTCACCTTCACCCAGATGGTGTTGAAACCCTGACTGGAAGGCAGATCCGAAACAAAGTCCATGGTGAGATGAGTCCACAAATGGTCAGAAAGTAGTAGAGGATGTAAGGAGCTTGAGATGGAACCTTATGCTGGGCACATGTAGAACAGACTGCCACAAAGTCCTTAATATCTTGATGTACACCTGCTGCCAGTAACAGTGGTTTAAGTCCAGAGACTTTTCATCCTTGTATGACTGGAGAAGCGTGATGCATGTGTCAATTGAAGCAACTTGGAACATAATTCTGCAGATATAAATATGTAAAAAGCCATTCACATATTAATGCTCTGAGGTGTTGGATTTTCATGATTTGGGTTACAGAAATAAAACAGTCTGGATTAAGAATTTGTTTGTCATCTCAATGTTCTTCTTCCTCTGTGGTACTGACAAGGCATCAGCCTTAATGTTTTTGTTTACCAGGTGATAAGTAATTAAAAGGTTGATACGGTCCATGAACAATGACCCAATGGCTTGGCATTAGTTCAGACAGTGAGGTGTCTGGAAATACAAAATATTTTTACGGTCTGTGAAGGCCATCACTGGGAACTTTGGGCCTGATTCAGACCCGCTCACGAGCGCTGTGCGCTCACAAGCAGGTCGATGGTGCCCTAGTGCGCATGCGCACGACAGAGGGAGCTCCGTCGTGCGCATGTGCGAGACCCGAATAGCGATGGCCAAGCCGTTGCTATGGGTCTCGCACCAAAGGGGGCGTGCTGTCGATGGTGAATGACAGCACGCCCCCTTTGGTGGGCATGCCGGGGGCGTTGCCGCCCAGACGGAGGCGTTCCCATGGGAACGCCTACCGTCTGGGGCCGGACACACTGACATCACTAGTGATATCAGTGGGAGTGCTTTTGGCTCTGATAGAGCCAAAAGCACTCCTGGGCTTGCAGCAGCGAGACCCTACCGTAGGGTCTCGTCGCAAGGCCAATGGTCGCGATGGTCTTGACCATCGCATCCATCTTTTTGGCCGCTCCAATAATAGGTAGGACGGACTTGATTCAGAGCGAGCGTTCTTGTCAGAGTATCCAGCTCTGAATCAGGCCCTTTGCTCCTTCCAATATGTGCCGCCATTCCTGCAAGGCCAATTTGATTGCTAACATCTCCCATACTCCACTTCATAGTTTCTCTCTGGAGCTGAGAACTTGCAGGAAACGAAGCCTTAGGATTACTACTTTCCAGCAATGCTTGTTTGCAAAAGACTCACCCCAACTCCAACCATAGATTCATCTACTTCCAAGAAAAAATTCTGATTGGCGTTAGGATGTCTAAAGATGGGTGCAGAAGTGAAGCAGTGTTTCAGATGAGAGAAGGCCTCTTTAACTTCAGAAGGTGAAGTTCTGGTATTTTGGCCTTTCCTGGTAAGTGCAGTAATGGGTGCTGAATGTGTCACTGAAGGATTGATAAAGTCCTGGCAGAAGGTCATCTTGAGAAATGGTAGCACTTTGAATGACTCTATGTGGGGAAATGATTGCTGGTAGACATTCCTGATGACAGTATAGTCCCCAGGACAGAATTAGTGGTTAACTCCAATCTAAAATGTGAGCATGTACACATAACCAGGGAATACCCAGACCCAGAGACCCAGTGAATGGAAGCACATAAAAATATATCAGCTGCCTATGGAGAGCACCAACTTCCATGGTCAAATGCTGTGTTCCATAATGGATGGTAGCTGTAGGAATTTTGTTCCCATACATTGCAATTATGCATAGGGAAACCAAAGAGACGTAAATGCAATTCAAAGCTCTTGGCCATGATGAAGTTGGCACCAGAATACAGAGAGGCCATAATTGATTCAGAAGATTTGTTCAGTAATAAGGATACTTCTATACAAAATTGTGATGAAACTTTCTCATTTGGGGTGCAATGAACTGTGCCTAAACTAACCACTCTTTGATCAATTAGGTTTTCTTGTTTGCCGAATGCTTGGGACAACTGGTGATAAAGGACCCTGGGGCCCCACAATACAAGCAAAGCTTATTTCTGTACCTCCTTTTTCATTACTCAAGAGGGAGACGTAATTTCCCAAATTGCATGCTTTCTTGACTGCTCCTTTTCTTGGTCTTTCTATCTATGGCTAAAGTTTACTTTAATACAGAAGGGTTTTAAGTCATCTAACAGCGCTGGCAGCTCCCTAGATGCCAAACTGTCCTTTACTCGGTCTGATAACCCCCTGTCAGAAGGTGGCAATACAGGCTTAGTTGTTCCAATTGAGCACTGAAGAGAGAGTCCTGAAATGTACAGCGTATTGGCCCATGGACTGGGTTCCCTGTTTCAAGTGCAAAATGGCAAAAGCTGCAGATGTTACCCATTCTGGCTTGTTGAAGACCTTTCTAAAGACATCTAAGAGATTCATACTACTGTGTACTAGAGGATTATTCCTTTCCCACAGGGAGAGGCCCATATTTAGGCTATGGAATGTTCAATATTTTATTTTCCTCTAAACATTAGGTTAACACAATGGGGTCAATCCTATTAGTCGCGATGATCCTGCTGGTGCGAGTTATCGCAGAATGGCCGCACTTTATGGCAGCCTGGATTCGCTGAATTTTGCTCGCAGCCCCATAGGGCTGCAAGCAAAATTCTGGAACTTTGGGCTCGGAGCGGGCCGCAAAGGGTGCAAGGTTCTGGTCCGTTGCCGGCGTTTTAACGCTGTTGCAATGGCAACTTGCACCATTCGCACATAATAGGATTGACCCAAATGTTTACAGGTTTTTTTGTTTCATATTTTTATAGAAAGGCAATTCAGATTGGTATAGAGTTGGTAGGGAGAGAGCATATACTTGTGGTTGTTTGACAATATGCAAATAGGATACCCTTTTCCCCATTTGCTATTTATATTTGTTACTTGTACCAATAGTTTATTTTATTGATAATCTGGTTATACCAAATAAAGGACGTTTAAAAAAAAAAAAAAGGAATATACATTTTTAGCTACCTTCAAAACTCTGCCAGTATATAATTGTTATTCTCTACATATAATACACAGCATCATGGAGGCACTGCAGTCAATTAAACTTTAAAGACATATAACTTTTTTTTTAATGGTGGTATAAATTCCTAGCATGTGTGGTAGAATGTTTTTGAGTCAGGAAAGTTTAATTCATTTTTGTGGGGTTACTTTAAAGCTTTTCCCAGGATTAGGCTGCTGTTAATACTAGAAATGGAGTGCGCTACTGCACAGTCTGCAACAATATGCTCATATCCTCAAGGGATACTTAATTTCCCTTACCAAGAGGGCCTACCATACTATAACTGTGCATGTGCGGTGCTTGTTCACAGTATATGAGCGATGCAGTGGAAGACAGCTGACCTTCTCTTAGCTCCTGAGACCTGAGACAACTACTTGCATATAACCGCTGTTCCAACACTATATATATTTTGGACATGCAGCTTATGTACTGATTAGTGTTTTAAACAAACCTTTTCTGATTTGGTCATATAAAAACAAATTGAGATACTCTAAGGAGTTACACTAGCACCGAGGTCATTTGTTCGTGTTTATGTGACCATTTCCGCAATACCTAAGACAGTCACCGACTCATGAGCTGCCTGACCCCGCTCCACATGTAAAGATACAGAGGACTGCAGCAGCAACACAGAGTAACACAAGCAAAGTGCGTTTCAAACAAAGTGTCACAGCAAACACATATTACAACACAAGAGCTGCACAATAATGGCTGTAAGGAGCATAGATACAGGAATTAAACCTAAAACGTAAAGGTGCAGAAAACTACACTACTATACATGGAAATAGGCTATGGAAATGCAACCTAAGTGGGAAAGATTGTGGAAAGTAACATTATATCCTGGTAACGGAATGGGTATGAAATACCGCCGGCTGCATGGCCGGCGGTTCGATTCCCGTCAGCCCGACAGGAGCAGAGTGCGACGCAGCGGAAGCCCGACAGCGCTGGAAATCCCGATCGTAGATAGGTAAGTATCCACTAACCTAACCCCCCTAACCCTAACCCTCCTTAGGGGTGTCTAACCCTAACTTCCCCCCCAAGTGCCTAACCCTAATCCCCCCTCTAAGTGCCTAACCCTAACCACCCCCTTCCCCGCTACCTAAACCTAAGTCCCCCGGGGGGGTGCCTAACCCTAAGTCCCCCCCGGGAGCCATGAAACCTAACCCTCCCCCCCGCGGCTGTCCGCTCGCAGCGCCCAGCATCACTACGATCGTGATGCCGGGCGCCGGTCTCTAGATGTAGACGCCCGGCATTTCACCCTTGCCGGGATAAGACAGTCGGGAAGCCGGCTGCCGGTATATAGGCAGTCGGCTTCCCGATTGCTTCCCCTGGTGACAGACCACACCGAGATGAAGTAAAGAGCGATGGCTCCATAGGCTTGAGTTTGGAGCAACATTTGCACTCCATAAGTCATGGGAAAAGATGTGCATTGTATAATATGAAGTTACATGAATGCAGAAATATGAGCGATTATATACTGTAGACAGAATGATGTCTGTTTCTCAGCAGTAAAGGTCTATTGGTGTACAAATAGATGATGAAGAAATAACAACGGCCATGCTTCAAAATTTAACACCATAGTTTGGCTTCTTGGTTGTGGTATTAGAAGCAAACACTTCAAAGTTAACAACAGACACAGCGAGAGCAAAGCTATTGCAGTTTCAGGAATGTGTACCATGTGAAACTGATGCTGAGAGAACTAACTAGCAATTATAGGACTTGTGGTTTCCTGTTACTCAACAATATATGTTGAATTGAGACAAATATAGTAAGACCTCCAAACCTATTCAGAGAATCCAGTTTAAAAGAACAAACAAGAAGCAATGTTACTGTTAGTGTTTATAAGCTATGGTCATCATTAACAATCAAAATAAAAAGTAAGATATTTACATTAACCCCCTATGCAAAATGTAGTTCTGGTAAATGCCAGATGTTACAACAAGAACAACATATTCAATATTAAACAACAAAAGGGAACTAATAACTAATATATAGACAGGTAAAGGGGAAGTATTAGGTGCTGTGGTAACTCACTTTTTATTATACTGTAAGTGTGCTTTTTTTTGGACCTGACTTTGACATGGTTACAAATAGTCTACTTAATATTAAACAATGTGAAACTCAAATTTATTTGTATAGAGTTGACATATTTGCAGCTTTGTAAAAGGTGTGTAGCTAGCCATAACATATTAAAGAGATGTACGATCTATTAAAGTACATAAGTGCCATTTATTTAATAAAATCCCTATTGGCTGTGCAGTCATGATGACTAAGTAATACTGTAGTAGAGAGACAAAGAACATTCCCAGCAGGCTTCATTGCACTCTCAGCACAGCCCTGAACATGCACATGGCTGCAAGTGACTTCTAAAAGAATGTATTTGTATGTAAAATAAAAGAGAAATCAATTTATTGTGCCTCATCATAACAAAACGGAGATATTTCCTGTAAGCATTTTTTAACATTTTTACAATCCAGAAATCATCAGTCATGTGAAATGAGAATATAGAATAAGGATTATGAAATATCATATGTCAATGGAGATTAATAACTATACAATCTATCGGGCATTCTGGCAATGTCTGCTAAACTATAATATTTGGATCTGGTTTGGATTTTGTTCGTCGGGAGGATTGCCACCTAGCAACAGCTGGTGGGTGGATGAGCAAGCCCCCCGAATACCGATGGGACAAGGTAAAGTGAAAAAATGTCACTTAGCTTGTCCCTACACAGGAGGGCGGGGCCAATCATCTGCTCTCTGACCTAATGGTCATGTGACAGCTTGAGCCTGCCCTTAGGCAGATTTTTGTACAGCGCAGACATGGAAGGAAGCTGGGTCTGTTTCTCTGACAGAATACTTACAGCTGTCCTCCCTTGTCTTGCCATATTGTGACAGGAGAGCCACTAAGCAGTGCTAGCAGTGATTTTCATTTATGCTGTTAATTATGATGAAAAAATATATTTTTCTGTCAAGTTGAATAAATGTATTTATTTTTTTCTACCTCAGAGTGTGAGGTACAAATCACTGCCAGAAGACACCTCTCCCTCCAGGGATTACACAGGGATGCTGGCTCAGTCAGAAATGTAGCAGCCCCTGAAATTGCCAAAGGTGGCAAAATATGTGGTGCAAAAGTTAAAGTGGAGATAAATTCACACAGGGATGCCTGTTCAGGCACAAATTAATCCTTCCCTGAAATTGCCCGGAGGTGGCAAAGCACCAGTGTCCGCACCAGACACATTTCTCCTGCCCATAGCTAACACAGAACCTCTGCCCGAAGCTACCACCATTAGGACACCCATTTAAAACAAAAGGGGTCCCAACCCAATCTTTCACTATTAAATTCTCCTGAGTATGTATGTCCACCATGTCCCTCTTCAGTGGACTGTGAGCCAGAAGAGGTGACTAGGTCCTCAGCCTCTTCAAAGAGGCAAGTCTAGCGACATACAGAAGGCCAACATTACATTAGCAGGTAAAACCTCACACCAAATTATATACCTCGCTCGGGAACCTTAGAGGTATGAGGTATACAAGTTTGCACAGCTAGCCTATACAGGAGCTGTAGGCTGTCCTCCAGTTGCTGTGGGATTGTGCCCTGAATTTGACTCATCTTTATGTTCACATGGGGGTGATAGGTCCCAAAGCGACCCAATGCACCAAATGTTAAGGCAAATTCAGTTTAAAAATAACTGGTGCTGCTGGTCCTTTACATTCTGTTCAAAAAGATTGATTCTGCCATACCTGGGAAGCTAAGCAGTGTGAGCCCTGTAGTGCTCTGGATGGGAGACCAGGAGTTGTAGGCTTTTTCTGCATAATAGAGTCTCTAGTAGCTTTTAACTATGTCTTACTCAAGGCAATTAGTAGAACCACCCTCATTCTTGGCGATAGGCTAGAAGGTTGACCAGAGCTGGACTAATGAGTTTAGCCACAAGGCCACTTGTCATGCCCATTCTGGTAAATGCAGAACTCTTGGCCAGATTTCATAGGTGAGGTCAGGGGTCACATTCAAATCCATTTGGTCTCAGTCTACTGCAACCATTGGAATATTTGCCATTTTCTAATAAAGAGACCACCTGCTTCAGTGGACAGTAATGGTGGTTGTACTCTCAATAGCACCTTACACCTGCACATGTTTGATGAAAGCAGAGGTTCCATACTCACCTTCATCTAAAAGGAGTCCACTGCATAACAGACTGGGACATATTAATCAGTCACCAAGGTCTAACTCTGTCTGCCCTGGCCAAGCTCGGATTATCCATAATTGAGATAAATTCTTTTATGACTCCATCCCGTAGGAAATATCCCTTCTTTATCTCTGGTGTTTCTTCCAGAAAAGTGGCCTGAATTAAGTTCAATGATAGCTCAAAGTAAGAACATACATTTAAAGGAATTAGACAAAGCTATTAGAAAAATGAGGGCCTTACACCTGAGGCTTTTCCATATTCCCTTACACTGTAAACAATTACAAAACCTATTGATATTTGCATTTTTAATGGTTGGGGAGCATTCACTCAGAACCAGGCAGTGAAAGGCAAATGGTACACAATGGAGCAGTAGGCTTATATCAATCTGTTCAAGTTAAGGCCAGCCATGTTAGTCTTTAGAGCTTTAAATCCCAGTCACCTACAGGAATTTGCAGTTTAAATTTGTCTGGATAACAACTGTGGTATCTTACCTGAACAGGATGGCACGCTCTTGTTCTCTGTCACAAAAGTCCTAAGGATTAGGAAAAAGGCCATTCAAAGGTTAATGCACAACAATTGCATTCTATGAAACTAATGAACTGGACAATTCTCCATCGATATCATCTGATTTTGGGCAATGTGGCCTTAAATAGTCCAAACAATAGTTCAGACCTTCAGGGGCTCCTTGAATAGATCAGTTTGCAACCCTTTTCTGAAGCTCCAGTTCCCACCTTTGTGTCCAGAGTGTGGAAACAGGGATCATTCAAGGAGGATGTAATGTCTTAACCATAGTCAGACCTTCTCCTATATGTTCTCCCACCATCTGCTTTTTACTGAAGATACTGTACAAAATGAGAGCAGACCAGGTATGCCATTTAATACTAGTTTATCCTCTCCAATCCAGGGTATTGTTTCCTCTAATCAATTAGTTGTGCAAAGGGCCCAAAATTCATCCTGCTTCCAGGGTTCTTCAGATCTCCTAGACAAGTTGCCACCGTGAATACTGAGAATTACATGAATGGGTTACTTACAAGACTCAAGATTGTCATCTTCTACAGTGACCTTAACATTGTCTCACTGAGGCCATTCAAGGACCAGATATTCTACAATGGTTAGAAAATGTAATGTATGGCATAGTACTGCTAATATAGCTAGTACAGCTCCTCTCTTTCCTGGACTTCTGGTTGCCAAATATGATGCAGGCCTTGCATCAGCCACCATCTGCTATTATGGTTCAGCTCTTGCCTTTTTATCACCAAGGCTAACTGAAGACAATTTACTTACTCAGAGGAGTTCTTTCTTAACCAGCGCTTTTAATCCACAGTGTTCTAGTACTTTGAATATAGAATATAGAACCTGTTCTAACCCTCTAAGCTGCCTTAGACACAAGTTCAGAGAGTGTACTTTTATTTATAACATTTGCTTTATTACTAGATTTAGCCTTAGAGGCCAGGTGTGCTGGGCTAATATTACCAATCCAAAACACCCTCATATAGTTGAGTTTGATATATTCAAAGATGGGACAAATCCAATTATTTGTTTGGTAACTTATCTCATAATTGAAACTTACTAAAAGGTGAAGCTTCAAGGTTATGTATCACTTGTCATTAACCCCTTTAAGGGACACTTCCATCAGGGGAGCTGCCACCTCTAGTGCAGCAGCAAAACTTATGTTCCTACATTCCATAATGCATGCCACTCATTGATTCACTGAGCATACATTTGCCAAGCATTATTGGAGACCAACTGATCTTCCAAGCAACCACCAGGTATGTGGTAGTCTGCCCACCAGCTGTTGCTAGGTGGCAATCCTCCCGACAAACAAACAGTAGTTTGCAGGAGTCTATGACCTGCAAACTATCTTTGTTCTAGGGAATAGGAGTGCCACCTAGCAACAGCACCCACCCTACCCACCCTATACCTTGCTAGGGCTGTTGATTGCTCTGTCCAAAGTTACTCCAGGAGATTGATACCTTTATTATTTTTTCCTGAGTGGGCCAGAGGATCATGACAAGCAACAGGCATCAACTGCTAGAGTCATCAAATACTTCTCTCTGTCTTACCTTTTGGTTGGCCAAATTATGATCAAGTCAGCATCTGTTCTTTCTCCTTCTTGCCATTTGGGCCTATAGTTGTGCCTAGTCTGTGGATGCTCTTCATATTGCTATGTTTGTACTGTATAATTACTTCATTGCATTGATCAAAACTATGCTTTTTGTTACCAGTTCAGTTAACGATTTAACTGGAAAGATTTATGTCAGTGTCATTCCTTGCATTTGAACTGATAAACTTTCCTTCATTATCCAAGTCTAGTCTTGGGATTGCCATCAGTCGGCTGCCGAAAAATCTGCATGAGGGCGGGCTCAAGCGGTCACATGATCACTAGGTCAGAGAGCAGTTGCTTGGCCCCGCCCTCCTGTGTAGGGACAAGCTAAGTAAGCAAAATGTTTTCACTTTACCTTGTCCCAGCACTATTCGGGAGGTTTGCTCATCCACCCATCAGCTGTTGCTAGGTGGCAATCATATTCCCTAGAACAAAGAAAGTTTGCAGGTCATAGATTCCTGCAAACTACTGTTTTGCACATGTGCCCATAAATTGTCCATCATGTGCACTTTGAGGACCCCGACTACTGTACAGTTTTTGGGAGGCTGCCGCCAACCAAAACTGTGCCTAGCTTTGTGAAGAAGCCCCTGAGAAGGCGCAGTGTACAGGAGGTGGGCGTGGGGGTTTGGGGGAAAAGTGGGTTGTTTAAGTGGCCTGGCAGAGGCCCACACCAGCTGTATGGTAAGAAGAATGCAACTTCCACAGTGTGCATAGTAGTTTTCTTTTTTTTTTTTGAAGGGCATTGCCGTGCCCAGGGCCGGATTATAGGGGGGATGACAGGGGCAATAGGGGTCCCCCACACAAGAGAGCAGAGCAGCATATTACTGCCTGCGTTCCAGTTCTCTTTTGCGGTGGCTCAGCTGTTCCAAATACAGTGGCCGCTGCGGAGCTCACTACCCTGCTGTTTCACGAGATAACATCTCACGAGATTGTGTGTGTGTGTCTGAGGCTGTCATGGTACTTGAGACTGGAGAGTACCATAGAGTTGCTGATTGGTCCCTCGGCAGCATATAGTACATAGCCGGGTGTGCTCCCACCTTCATCCTCCCCATCTCCTCCTCCCTCCTCTCCCTGTCTCCCATCCTGTCGGCCTATCTGTGCCTGTCATTGTCACTGTGCATAGATGCCGCCGCCTTTGTGTCTCACTGCAGAGGAGTAAAGCAGCCGGCATGCTCTATTGTCTGCTCACCTGCCGAGGGTGACCACCACCCCGGCAGGCTACTCCCCGCCAGTGCCCAGGATCTGACAGCAGCACCCTGGTTATGCCGCCAGTTGCCCACATTCTCCACCTCACTGCCCCTCGCAGCAGCAGATCAGCCACCTTCCAGGGGAGCTGAATGGTTTCCTCCTCCTCCCTCTCCTGGCCCGGCAGGGATACAATGAAGGAGCTGAAGGGCTATCTGACAGAAGGTCTTCTGCAGGTCACCATCCTCTTGAGCCTGGTTGGGGTAAGGGTGGATATTGACTCTTACATGCCCCCTATCCAGGAGATCATCCTGGGGAGCAGCTCTGCCTATTCTCCGATCCCCCTTCCACAGCTTGTGGGACACAGCACAACGCAACTTATTGGCCACATCACAGTGCAGCTCACTGCTCAGAGCCACCCCGCCACAAGGCGGATTCAAGCCACCCGTCCACCTCCACTCTGGCCCTACACTCCACTGTAGGCCGACCTCTCTCCTTATATTAATATGGGCCGCCACAAGTTTGTTATCCAGGGGCCACCACAACCTTAATCCGGCTCTGGCCATGCTCCCAGTATTTGGCCACACCTCCTCCATCACCCGGGCCCATCATTGCTCTCTACTGCTGTGAAATGTGCAAATGAGTAAATGTCAAATTTATGTCCTATCTGTCTAGAACTACCCCCTTTCAATAAATAAAACATATTTCTCTTAAAATACTGTTCCGTGTAGCCTTATTTATGGCTTCAATTAATTATGAGCATGATGGGATATGAGTATTGTCTATATTACAGTAAATTACCAGTATTAAATGTGCTAAACAGGTTTTCAAAATCCAAAAGATTCCATATGGAGGGTTTGCATGACAAGCTATTTTGTGCTTTTTTTTTTGTAACATTCAAGAAAATATAATTATTGACAACTTTACTATGGATGTACACCATCAGGTTTTATAACCTGCAAGCACAAGGTGCAAGTCATTAAAGATAAACCATCAATTTATAGCATTATATAATTGCACTATTATATTTATTTTGCATACTCAGGAAATATAAATATTTTGGGGATATTTAAAAAATAAAATGTATGTGAACTATAAAGTAATTTTCCAAAGTTTGCTACTCATGTTGCTGGGGTCATTGGAAGTTACATTGGCCGTAAGATTGGTTCTCAAACTGGAATCCTCACTGGAACAATGAACATGATTAGTGAGGTTCCTAATGGGGATTTCCTCTCTAGAATAGTTTTACACACCACCCAGAATACAATATAGGTTGAAGGCCAAGCTGTAGGCCCCACTCCATTTGCACTATAAAGTTACTGTAATGCCTATTAAGTAATTCCCATTTGGGAAAATAAACTTCTGGGAAATATTATTTGCATGGCAGCCCTTTTCCAATGTGTCAGTAAAAGCATGATAGACTCCAAAATAGGAGATTTATGCTAAACAATTAAACACCAAAGAGCGAGGGGGAGGTTTAAGCTACTTCTTAGGCACAACACTGATGTCTAATGCTTTTTGCACTCATTAATGCGATAAGTGCACATGTTTGTAACTATTATACCCATATTCCACATAATAATGGTTTCCAGATAATGGTAGAAAAGATAATCATGTCAATGCCCATTTCACATTTTAATAAACCTTCAGTACTGCTTCTGTGGAGAGACTGCATGGTAACGTTGTTGTGGAGTACATAGTCTTCTGCTAGTAATTTGGACCAAGTCATTATGCTATATTCTCTGAAATCAAATGATGACATGGAATAGCAATGTCCTTATTGCATTAGTTATATTACAAAGTATTTCACATATCCTAGAGTTTGATTGTGTTATTATGTTACTTATTTCAACTATTTGGGGCAGATGACAAATACCCGAGCTTTTTCATATTCAGTTGCTATGAATCAATTTGAATGTCACAAAATGACACAGCATTCCACAGTTAATATGGTATTTATGCGTCATGTAGAACTGACGACATTTAGCAGTTATTTTAATGAGCAGTGTCTGATTACCCATCCCGAGACGTCTTTGTGCTGTTTGCAAATCTGGAATCCATGACAAATTCAGCAGTGCCAGTGGGTAATTGCACACTTCTCTTCTCAGTAGGATAACATTGAAGAAGAGTCAGATATGAATAGTCATTTTGTATCAGATTTGGGTTAATATCACTGTGAATAAACATATAAATGTTAACAGGAGTAAGAAAAATAAACAGCTCTAAGTATGTCATGAAGGCTTTGGTGAAATAAATAAGATGTCTGATGGTATCGTACCCTTTAAAGTATACTGTCCTAAGGAGTAAGCAGAGATATATATTCTAGAATGAGAGAAATACATTTACAAGAGTACAGGAATAAGGCCTCCTGCATACACTATGTACTATGAGATACAGTAATGTGCTTCTAGTGCTTTGTCAAAGCGATGACAAAGTAGAAGGTTTTGTCTATGCTTTACCTAGAGATCATTTTTAACTTTTGTGTGTACAAGAACTAAAGATGCCAATATATTTTGCTGGCTGACTATCATTTACAATGGCCTTGTGTCAGATTAACAGTTTGCCACATGTGAGAAAGGGGTTAATTTCTCCAGAAACACAGTAAAGTTCCACCACCTCCTCAGACTGGGAAGCCTATGCTCTACAGCAAGCACAGCAGGCCCAGAATGCAAAGAAAGGTAATCCACTATGCATCCTAGGCTTCCCAGCCCGTACAGAGGCCTTGATTCAGAGCTGGACGCTCTGAATCAGGGCCGTCCCTGCTCCTTTTCGGAGCGGCCTCCTGGCCGCTCGCATAGCTGTGGGTGACCACCCACAGCTCTAGCGAGCGACCAAAATGATGGTAAGACCATCGCAACCATCGTGCTTGCGACGAGACCCTGCGGTAGGGTCTCGCTGCCGCAAGCCCAGGAGTGCTTTTGGCTCTATCAGAGCCAAAAGCACTCCCACTGACATCACTAGTGATGTCAGTGGGGCCGGACCCAGACGGTAGGCGTTCCCATGGGAACACCTCCGTCTAGGCAGCTACGCCCCCGGCACGCCCACCAAAGGGGGCGTGCTGTCAATCACCATCGACAGCACGCCCACTTTGGTGCGAGACCCTTAACAACGGCTTGGCCGTCGTTATTCGGGTCTCGCTCATGCGCACGACGGAGCCGCCTCCATCGTGCGCATGCGCACTTGGGCACCATCGACCAGCTTGCGAGCGCTCAGCGCTCACGAGCGGGTCAGAATCAGTCCCAGAGGCCCTGATTCAGAGCCGGACGCTCTGACAGAGCGCTTGCTCTGAATCAGGGCCGTCCCTTCTCCTTTTTGGAGCGGCCTCCTGGCCGCTCGCATAGCTGTGGGTGACCATCCACAGCTATAGCGAGCTGTCAAAATGATGGTCGCGATGGTCAAGACCATCGCGACATTCGGGCTTGCGACGAGACCCTGCAGTAGGGTCTCGCTGCCGCAAGCCCTGGAGTGCTTTTGGCTCTATCAGAGCCAAAAGCACTCCCACTGACATCACTAGTGACGCCCCCTCGACAGCATGCCCCCTTTGGTGCGAGACCCATAACGACGGCTTGGCCGTTGTTATTCGGGTCTCACTCATGCGCACAATGGAGCCGCCTCCATCGTGCGCATGCACACTTGGGCAACATCGACCCGCTTGCGAGCGGGTCTGAATCAGGCCCAGAGGCCCTGATTCAGAGTCGGATGCTCTGACAGAGCGCTCGCTCTGAATCAGGGCCGGCCTTCTTGTTTTTTAGAGTGGCCTCCTGGCCACTCGCATAGCTGTGAGTGATCACCCACGGCTATAGTGAACGGCCAGGAAGATGGTCGCGATGGTCAAGACCATCGCGACCATCGGGCTTGCGACGAGATTCTTGTGGTAGGGTCTCGTTGCCGCAAGCCCCAGAGAGTTTTCAGCTCTCACATGGGAACGCCTCCGTTTGGGCAGCCACTCCCCCGGCCCGCACACCAAAGGGGGCGTGCTGTCACTCAACATCGACAGCATGCCCCCTTTGGTACGAGACCCGGAGCGATGGTTTGCCCATCGCTATCTGGGTCTCGCGCATGCGCACGACAGAGCCGGCTCCATTGTGCGCATGCGCACTGGGCCACCATCGTCCCACTTGCGAGTGCTTAGCGCTCGCGAGCGGATCTGAATCAGGCCCAGAGCACACAGAGCACTGATGACAATTTGTTTGATTTGACAAATGGAGGGGGTAAGGTGGTCCAAGTTGGTATGTTAGCAGGGCCCAATGGGGTCTTCACACACTCTTGCCAGAATGGAACAGATTGCTATAAAAAAGATGTGTAGTAGGTTGGCTCACTTGTGCTGTCCTCTGCATAGCTGAGTAAGCCCTGCCAAAGGAGCCCATAGTGCTGCTATGGAGCCCAGTACTGGTCCACGTACTCTGCAGGCAAGCTCTGCTACTCTGAGCATGTATAGAGTAGATTGGGGACTAAAGAACAGATGGTCTAGTATCAACAGACCTCTCCGAACCATTTTCCCCTGCCTGGTGAGTGCTTGTTGCACCCCTTGCAAACACAGTTTATATTGAATATAGTTCATTCACTCCAATCCTTCAACCTCCTCACTGCTGTTCCTGTGTTACAGTACTTTGTTCTTCTTGAAATTGGATCTAAAAAAAAATCTTCTGTTTAACTGTATACCTGTCTCCAGAGTCTGCAATTGACCCTTGCCCTTCACAGGTCTACAGAAGTTTATAAATCTACTTGTAGTCGTAGACCCAGTATCTCCTGGGTCAAACTCAGCCGGCTGCCTCCCCCGCACCTTCCCAACAAGCTCTTTGCCACCTTCCTCCCACTCTCCATCCTCTCCCTCTTGCTCTTTGCCCTCTCCCAATCTGCCCTTCCACCATGCTGCTCCCCACCCTCTCCCCACCCTCTCACAACCCATTACTATTACTTACACTCCTCCGTTCATAATCCTCATTTCTCCCGGCATGAGCACACACGTCACACCTAATGTGCACGGCGCGTGCAGTGGTACCTGGAGCTCTCCATGCATGTTAGGTGTGATAAGAACATGCCACAGCTGTGATTAGGTCATCACACAAATGTGCATGATGACCTAATTTGAATTCTATAATATTAGATAGATATCACAGTCCTGAGGGCAAAATATAATACACTAGAGTGCCCACTATACTGTATACACTTTGCTTACATTTGCAATATGCAGTATAGTATAAGGGTTTTGTCTTTTTCTCTCTTTATCTTAATATATAAAAACAAATGTCCTTATATGAAATATGACTCCCAATGGGGTGAAAAGGAGTAAAATGTTTTATCCCCCTGTGCAATTTCCTTACTGACTGACTGATCAACACCCAGCCAAAACCCCTAGACCTAGAAATATGAAATGTGGAGAGTATATTCCTTCCATGTTCGAAGCAACCACTAAGCAAGGATTTTATTGAAAATCAATTCCTAAGGGCTGAAAACGGGTAAAAACTTTCCTCTCAACTGAGGTGATTGAGAGACAAAGCAACATGGCCCAAGTGATGTGGGACTGTAGGCTCTTTGTCTGGGATTAGTTGATCCAGAGGTGTTGCTACAGTGCAGTCCAATATTGAAATACGGGAGCCACACCAACTGCCAGTGATGTTTGGCAGTATTTGGGGTGGCAGTTAGTGTGGCTCCCCTATCTGAGTATTGGACCGTGCTGCAGCCACACCTCTGGAGCAGCCACTGCTAAGGACTTAACACTGCAAGAACTGCAAGCTCATTGTCTGGTACGAGGGTACCATGGCACATAAAGGGGGTTTTAAGGCACTGAAAGAACCCTCAAAGACATCAGGGGCAATGATGGAGTGATAGGGGTGTCACCATGCTGCTAGGTAGAGATTTCCGGCAGACTCTGCCAGTAGTACCGAGGGGAACTTGAGCTAATGAAGTTAAAGCATACGTCAAGGAATTGTATCTATGGCTCCTCATCTGGAAACTCTCTCAGGACATCCACTAGAGGGACAATGTCTCTGCCGAACTCCTAAAAAAATAGGGGACGGAGAGTATCCCAAGTCCAAGGGAAAGGTGCTATCACTGCAGGCCTAGGCACAGTTGTGAAGACCCTAGCATATTGCCAATATCAAAAAAAAGTCCATGGTCTAGCTGTGCAAAAGGTGCCATTCTGACCCCCAAGAACAAAACACCTATCATCATTAATGACACTCTACTTTAGTCATTCGAAGGGGCAGAAATAGAGTACAGGTCTGTGGATTCGGTAGTGCAAATGGATAACGTGTCCACTACACGTTATCCATTTGGATAATCGTGTCCACTACATCGTCAACTCTCCTTGCCTCCCAGACCACAAGCTTCTCCTCAAAGTGGGGGTTCCATTGATGTTGCTACTGAACCTTAACCCACCCAAACTCTGCAATGGCACAGGAACGTTATCGAGGCCACAGTGTTCACCGGATGTGCTTGGGGGAAATGGGTGTACATAACTCGCATACCACCAGTGCCGTAACTAGGGGTGTGTGAGTGGTGCGACTGCACAGAGCGCAGTGCTCTGTGGGCAGCACCGCCGCTCACCCACAGCTCCTGTATTTGGCTAGCAGGGCACCCTGCAGCCAGAATCTCTGCAGCAGTGCCGCCTGGAGTGTCCTTAGGATGCTTCAGATGATCACACCTTAAGGCTCCCCGGAGCATCCTGAGGATGCCCCTGACATTCCTGTAATCAGCACATTATGTCATGTGGAGGGGGCATGGCTTGCAATGGGTGCCGGGAGTGCTAGTTAAGGCACTGCATACCACTCTTACCATCAGAGTATCGCTTTAAGTTCAAGTCGCTGAAGGTGGCAGAGATTTACTTGAGGGCGGACTGCTTCTCACATGGGTAGTTCTACGTGGCCTACTCCAGAGTGAGCTTACTGAGCAGCCTGGTGATCCTAGCACCTGAGGAGAGAACCACCAATGTGGTTTACAAATACATCCTTAAGTAGAAAAAAAAGGTTTACATAGGTCTTCAATTCATTAAATATTAATAAAAAAATTAAAAACTCAATTTATTTAAATGGATACTGCCATGCTCCTTTACCCCAGAGGCATAAAATAACTAAGCAAATACTGTAAGTTAAGTTAAAATGGGATGAAGGAAATTGAAATAGTAAATATCTAAGGCCTACCCGGGTGAAACCGGGCACATCAGCTAGTATCCTATACTAAATTCTGTACATTTCCAGCTTTTTAGAACAATGGCCCTCATTCAGAGCCATTCGCTATTTGCGTTAGTTCGTTCAAAAACAAGGGGTGGCTATTGAAATGATCCGTTCGCACATTGCAGTCTGTTCACACCTCTAAGTCTGAACGAGCGAGCAAAACATACGCTCGTTTATTTGTTAAAAACACCCACTGGCCGCTCGCACCATACGTCATGTCCGCTATTTATTAGATTAATCGAGTACATCGAACAGGATATGAACTGCTCGCTATTCTTGGGGTTGGTTTTTTCAACCGCTATTTTGCGAGCAGTTCTGACTATAAAACAACCAAGTGACGTGGTCAATGACGCTGCTGTATTAATTATGCACACCCATAAAACGCCCGTTTTGACCTTTAAGCACGCCTGCGTTCTGATCTCCACTCCCCGTTTTCAAGCACCTTCCCTTGTTACCACCCACATACGCCTCATTCTGTCACTCAAAATAGCAGGCACTCGCTATATTGCGTACAAACGATTTTCAGCCGCACTGACTGGTTCGCGCATGCATACTAAAAACCGTACGCATGCGCAGATGTGCGAACATCGCTCGGAACGAGCGTACTGCCGCTAGCGAGTGGCTCTGAATGAGGGCCAAAGTATTTCTACAGTATTTCTTCAAAAGTTTTGCTGTATGTTCAGATGGGTAATGTCCACTTGGGACAGAGGGCCTGATTCAGAACCGGATGCTCTGACCAGAGCGCTCGCTCTGAATCAAGGCCCTCCTACCTAAACTTGGAGCGGCCTCTTGGACGCTCGCATAGCTGTGGGTTACCACCCACAGCTTATGCGAGCGTCCATGATGATGGTCGCGATGGTCAAGACCATCGCGACCATCGGGCTTGCAACGAGACCCTGTGGTAGGGTCTCGGTGACCGCAAGCCCTGGAGTGATTTTGGCTCTATCAGAGCCAAAATCACTCCCACTGACATCACTAGTGATGTCAGTGGGGCCGGACCCAGACGGTAGGCGTTCCCATGGGAACACCTCCGTCTGGCAGCCACGTCCCCGGCACGCTCACCAAAGGCGGCGTGCTGTCGATCAACATCGACAGCACGCCCCCTTTGGTGCGAGACCTGGAGCGACGGCTTTCCCATCGCTCCCCGGGTCTCGCGCATGCGCACGACAGAGCTCCCTCCGTCATGTGCATGCGCACTAGGGCACCATCGACCCGCTTGCGAGCGCTCAGCACTCGCGAGCTGGTCTGAATCAGGCCCAGTGTGTGGAAGTATGTGTATGTGGATCCACTTAGAAAGTACTGGAAATGATGAATGATTTGTTATGTTTACATATGAGTTCCAGTAACTGTGAGCACAAAGAACAATGACCTCTGTGGAGTGGGCTGGATGGTATTCATGATTTCTGCACAGAGATACGTATCTGTCTTTGTCCATCACTTTAAGTTGCTATGTGCACAAAGAAGGTGACTTTGCATAGTTATAGGATGCTTTTATACTTTCCAGCAGGACAGATCTATTTAGCATATGTTTTCAACCACAAAATGTGTGTACATAGATGTGTCAGTAGGCTTATACAAAGAATGGATGTTTGGAGTTCAGTAAAGATTTTCTTGTTTAAAAAAAAAATCCAAAACATGGCTCAATAAATCCCCCCATTATCTATGCATTTCACTTTACATGAAATTACTGTGAAACACTATATAAAAGTATATGGGAAGTATAGATATGAAATCTCCATTTTCTTATTGATGTCAATTAAACAGGTCACCCAACTGTGATGCAGAACACATCTTTATTTATTATTCATAAAATAATGAATACCTACTCTGCTGGGTGTTGCAATAAATTATCAACACATAAAACATAGTTGTATATGCATTCTGCATAGTCTTAAATGTATTGTTCAGGTTCATGATTCACTATTCATAAATCTAAATAGTTATATCTCAAGTATATCTATAAGCAAACTATATATTAAATATTACAACACCTTAAATACTATCCACTGAGTCAACCCAGCAATTACATATTCCTCCTTATCATATGTCATCTCACAGGTAGAACAATATCACCAGATCATCTGAGGACATTATTTAACCATTCATGTTATCCATCAAGCCACACATAGTTTGTCTTTGCTTTTGTAACAATCGTGTTTTCATTCATAACTATATTTTATTTAATATGAGAAGTTAATTGTGTTGTTTTAAAAATATTTCAGCGCCAAACCTGCACTACATTGACATAGTAAGTAAAAGTAATTTATTTTTGGAGTGTGAAATCCAACCTCTGTCTGTTTATCAAACTCAAATTTACAGTTGTTGCCATTTTCTACTAATACCCCTTTTCCACCAAAAACCCGGATCCGACCTGGGTTTTCAGACATGGTTCCAACCCAGGTCAGACCTAGGTCAGACCCCGTTTAGACTGCACCTTCAATCTGGGTTATTCCCAGGTCAGCCCCATTGACATTGAACCCGGGTCTGCCCTGCTAATCTTGTGAGGTCATAAAAAGTGGGTGGTGACTGCTCCACAACTACCAATCAGCTCATTGTAGGCATGACCCAGGTCGGATAACCCAGGTCATGCTGTTTACATGGCACCATTACCCGGGTCCACCCTGGGTCCGACCCTGGTAGCTACCTGTGTTGGATTTCTGGGTCACTTGACCTGGGTTATTTTTCAGGGACCCTTTTCCGCTGAGCTGCGACCCTGGTAGACCCAGCAATAACCCGGGCTATTGCAGCAGTGGAAAAGGGGTATCATTTAAGTTATTTTGTCAAAAGAATATTTGCTTACGATTTGTTGCTGCAATAATTGATCAAGTTGTTTGGGAACTGAGAAATAATGTCTGCAGTTGACATTGATGGCCTGGAAATGGCTTGCACAAGGTATCTGCCATATTTTCATAATGGGGGGGCTGCTGCTGCCTGCTCTGTGTGCAGTGTGCAGCCCTCCCAGGTGCCTCATACTACCCCATCTGTGCCCCAGACAAGGAGGGGCTGTGAGCCTGTGTAACAATTTGTAGGTGCTGGTGGGCAGCTGGGGTCTCAGACTATTGCCCTGGGAGATGGTGAAAAAAAAAAAAAATAATAATAATAAAAAAAAAAAAAACACATTAGAAATAGCATATAATACTACAGTGGCATGTTTTTAGGATCCCCTCAGTGTCACAAATAAAATAATTAGCACTACAGTCCCTGTTGATGTTTTAAAATGTGTTAGCCAGTAGTAAAATTGAAAAACCAGTAATGAATGTAGATGTGCACCAACTAGGAGATCTGGAAAACATGTACTGTTCAGGGTGCACTGATATAGACCATCTATAGGATCAGTGATTAATACTGAGTAATACACCATCCAGTACATAAGGGGACCAATCTGTACATCTACGTCCAGGGCAGTGCACGGTTTCTTTTTCTGCCCTCCCCCAGGTTCCCCAACTTGCTCAAATGATCTGTAAAGGACCCACATATGAAAATAAAAAGATTCAGCTCAGACATGATGGCTCCACTTCTACATATAATTGCTTACTGTGTTTGCTGGTCCTGTATATGCCAGAATTATTTAATTCAGTACATTCGTATGATGTATATTATAGCTGGTGTAAGTGCTGATTATGCCCTCTTAATGGTAAAATGTACAAATCAAGCATTTGGAAACCCCTCTGTAGAGATTCTGCATTTGCCACTGAGCCCTGTTCCTTTACAAAAAAGGGCTGCTAGGATTGTCCAAAGGGGAAACAGACAGGCCCCTCCTTTATAGTGAAGAGGTCGCGTATGGGTCCGGTAGCGGTGGGCTCTCCACTACTGCAGCAGCGGCAAGTGCATCAGCTGCTGTGGGTGCTCGGGTCCAGGGTGCCAATTCCCCAGCTGTTACGCCAGCAGTTATGTAGTCTCCCATGTATAGAGCTAGGCAGTCCTGGCTCAGCCGATCCAGGGTGCTATACTGTACTGTGCTATTGTGGTATGGCCAGCCTGCGGGGGAATACCAGAGTGAAGAGAAACCCAGCAAACAGTGGCAGTTTTATGCTGGGCATTGAGGTCCCATTGCGGAAACATTAACATTAAGGGGTAGCTCCTTTAGCATTGCTTTATTTATGTATAGCACCTAGGATTTGACTTTTATCTACTTTGAATCATTGTTATCAGTCAATAGAGGAGATTGTATGACATATTCTGAGCACTTAACTTAAATTTACAGAGTACATGTGCTAGAGTGAGAATCCACAGGGTGCACAACTTATTACTGCAATCACTGCCCCAAGCAGCTATCATGGGAGTGGGGACACCTATGGGAAGCTCCATTCCCAGCTATACTCCTACTTCACAAATATACATTGCACCTATATTAATGTGAGTACTACTAATTATGTTCTGTCTACCACCATTATTTCAGGTCTCCTAAAATATCCGTAACTTATTTAGGGTATAGTGCAAACTAACCAAGATAAAACAGGCGTCCGTCATACTAGGTAGTGCCCCATTAATTCCGGAACCCTGGATGGTGCCCTCTGTCCATTTCATGCTCCTCTGTACCCACCTTTGCCACTCCCCTGGTTTGTTACACCCACGCCAGATGGATTGTCTCCCGTGGCTGGGGCGCACCCTCCCACCCACCCTTTGATCCAGCTGCTGCTATTGCTGCCCTCCATACGCTGTCATCTCGGGCCAGCGTTTTTTTGACCCCTTTGCTAGCATCCCAGTCTTCCGCACCTGGGTCATCAATTGATCAGTCATCAGCAGTTGCTGCTTCCCCATTGCTTCCTCATGTTCAGATGCAGCTGGGCCCATTTGTTGGCCAGCGCTTGTTGCGCCGGGGGGTTGGGGCTTGGGCACCAGGTGAGGAGGCCTATTGCTCCTGCCATAATTGGCAGGCGGGTTTTTTTCATTATATTTGCGGGGTGCTACCCTGAAACCCGCCCTCAGCTATATCCCCATAGGGAAGTGGCTGAGTACTCCTGCAGTAACACTCTTTTACTGACGTTGCTGTTGTGATTGGTTTTGTGGCTTACCTCAACGGTCTGTAGTGCGCTTCACCTTGGCCGTTCACGTGGGTTGCGTAGGGCTTCACTAAGAACATGCTGTTGCTTTAGCTGTTCCCATTGTGGTTACTTTAGAACTCTAGGGGGACCGCTTGGGTAATGTGAGTATGATTTTGTTGCGACATCCTGGGCGCGGTGCATCCGGTTGACCTCAGAGTTCGTCCTCTCTTCCAGTTGTTCGTTTGCTAGGATGAATTGTTCTGTGTTGCCTGCTGCTAAATGTCCATTTTGTTGCCAGTCTTGTGCCTGGTTCATCAGGCTGGCATTTAGGAATTAGTTTTGAGGGCCATTGCCCCAGGACTTTGCGCTGTTAGCAAGTGGGTTGGCTGGAATGGGAGCATTTTTTCTGGTTTCGGTGGCTCAGGCACGTAAGAACTTGCAGAGTCATTCTGACACTTATTTGGGATCTGTATTTGCAAGGGCGCTCGCTCACTGTGGTATGGCATATTTTGGCAGGCGTGTCTATTTTCTCTGCGTTGTATGACAGGCCCGGCCCCTTCAGGTCCTTCATAATTTCAAGGGCCTGCAGGGGTCGGTCCAGGTCGACCCCTAAAGCGATTGACTGCAGGTGTTCCATTGATATGTCCATGTTGCTTGCTTTACTTGCTGGCTGCGGACCCCCTTCAGTTTGTTTTTATTTTTCAGGTTTATATGCTTGCTGTTTCAATTAGGTATTTGCCATGACGCTTCATGTAGTGTTTTTTAAGTCTGCGAATTAGTTGTCCCCTTTAAAAGGGCTGACCCACCACTCACTATTGGGGACGTAATTTATATGCCTGGAAGCTAGGCCTTATACAGCGCTCCAGTGCGGACCAGGCTGGTAGAAGGCTCTGGCTTAACTTCAACCATATCCCATTCCTGCAGTATGTCCGGTGACGCTGGCGCGCGCCTTTGTGCAGATGTATGATGATGGGATGGGGCATGGTTGATGCACAAGAAGATATCCCCGGTTACAACATACCAGTTTTGTCATGTTTTTGCAGCGTTGTTTGGCTTCTTCAGAGCTCGAGCCGGGCAAGTTCGGTACTCACTCATTTAGAATAGGAGCTGCTTCATCTGCGGCTTCTGCTGGCTTATCCAACGGGGATATCCAGTCCCTTGGTCGGTGGCGTCCTGCTGCGTTCCAACTGAATATTCGTCCAGGTTTAGCTATTTTTGCTCCAATGTAGCTCACCGGAGGCCTAACCACTCGCCGACCTACTGCGGGAGTCTATGAGGAATTTTTTATTTTCCCACGGGGGCCCAGTTGGCTTCTGAATTATATGATATGGCGTGATGGTTAGTTTACTCCATTTTTTTTTTAGGTTTTTTGCCTCAAGTCTGGTTAGCTACGTTGTTCCCCTACCCCTTCCCCCCTCTTTGTTACGTTGTTTTCCATGTCTTGTCAGTATGGTGGGTCTGTGGTCAACTGCTTGGTTTGTGTTTTTTCTTTCCGTATTATAGGTGCTGCATGTGTGTGTGAATGAACATATCTACTTATGTTGTGATATGTGGACATATATGTACTCCATTCAACGCAGTGCTATAATTAATGTTTGAAATAATACTGATAGAGTGGCATGTGGTTTACATAATTTTTATTGCAATAGGTTAAATAAATAATATATAGATATCCAGGATACTACCATATATGTCAGAAAACATTAAAAAAACACACCTGTATTGGTACCGAGAATCTATTTTAATTACACTTTTTCTTACCTATATAACACTTTCATTTCTTAATATTTCATGGACTATATCATGATATACATATTTTAAAGAATAATAAAAGTTCTATTTTATTTCTGTGCATTTGATAGCAGAAGCTCTGCCTTCCTGCAAGTGTTGTGGTCTTTCATTGTCCACAGGAGTGTTTGGTGGTCTGCTGGTTCTGGTGCGCGGTTGGATGTGGCTAGGAGGAAGGTAAATACTGCAGCGGCGAGGTACTTGTTGGAGAATGGTGGTGGTGTAGTGGAAAATGGTTGTGGTGTAGTGGAGCAGGTGTTTATTCAATTCCGCGATGCACATTCGTTTCGTGGAGATGGCGTGCATTTTAGTCCTGCAGGATTGGCTAATTTTCTGCTGGTTTAGGTGTTTCTTGTCACAGGGTTGAGTTTTGGTGGCGGCGCATTGGTTTAGGCCTTGCTTGGCGGAAAAAAACGACACTTGGAGTTAGTTTATGTTAATAGTTAGGCTTAGTGGGTGCGCTCTCATTAAAGTGGATTATGCACACCTCTAAAACGCCGTTGAGATGCTCAGGCATGCCTGCATTTGCACCTCCACTCCCCTGTTTTTAATGGCCAGCCCCTGTTACCACCTACAAATGGCTTCCCCTGTCACTCACTCTGTTGGGCTGTCTATGCGCAGCGAGCGAATGCATTGAGAACTTTCGCTAAGGTATGCGCACTGTGATGCATACGCATGCGCACAATGCATACACAATGTATACCATTGGCAGTAGCGAGAGTATGCATCTTAGCGAGTGGGTCTGAATAAGCTCCTCTGTACCTAATAGGTGTATTTATTTCTATTCTATGAGGTTGTTTTTATAAGATTTCTCTTCGTGAAACTTATATGACCTTCGTGCTTAGATACATGAATTATTGGCTTATCACATGTTATCCATGACTAAGATATCTATGTACTAAGCCTTGTGAGAGATAAAGTGGAGGGAGATATAGTACCAACCATTCAGCTCCTAATTGTCACTTTACAGAGTGTTTTTGAAAAATGACAGTTAGGAGATGATTGGTTGTTACTTTATCTCTGTCCACTTTATCTCTCTCCAATACTTACAGTAGTACATAGACCCCTACAATACAAAACAGAAACATTAAAAAATATATATTTCAAAGTCAATCACAGGCCATTTACTTAAAGGCAAAGTGAGTGACTGCTTAGGGACAGAAGGTATAATTACAAAGTAGAAATTTTACCGACAATTCAAAACCAATGGGCATCACAGATGGTTTTGTAGTTCAAAATACAGCATTTACTCAGCATCAATTGTTTGACTGTCACTTAAAAATGTTGATTCCTATTTGTATTTGAAGTCTACATGCTCTGTTGGTTTACACGTTTCTGATGGATGCTTCGGTTAAATGCATCTGTAAAAGTGATGGAAAACGATCAACATCCAACGGAAACCACTCAAACACCAACAAACACTTCCCAGGGTTTTTCTATTTGTTTTAACATTTCACATGTAATTTTGACATCATAAATACTTAATTAAAGGCTACATGCCACCAAAATTTCTCTGGAAGGGTCTAGTGAGTTGGCTGGATAGTGGTTGGTGGTTAGTGTTGGTTTAGAGAGAAAATGATAATTCTGAGAGGAGCTGTACATTGACTTGTCTTATTTACTGTTGTGTTTTTCTGTGTTAAATTTTCTGTCAGTTATAGTATTTTTTTGTCCTTTCTGTATTTGTTTTGCATGGAAAAACAGCCAGCCATCAAACACAAAATTTGGCAGAAATGTCAAGTTTTCATGTGATGAAAAAAATGTAGCACTAGAATCAGCAATTGTGGCCAGCTATGATTTTAGTTTGGGAAGTCAGGCAGCTAGACCTCTGCATACCTCCCAATTGTTCCGCTTTTGGTTGGACAGTCCCACTATTCAAGGACTGTCCCGTCATCCCACCCGCAGGCTCAGTGTCTTGCGGTGGGGGGAAGTTGGGGGAAATCACTGTCACCACTGCTTTGCATAGCAAAGCAGCGGGTGAATAGATGCTGTGGAAGGCACTGTGGGGAAATCTTGGGATCAGCTGAGCATCTGGGCTCACCCTCAGAGTGAAGAAAATGGGGGCATGCCGTGAAGCCATACCCCTTCACACGAGCCCATATCTTCTTTCAGATGCACACACCTTTGGCACACTGGGGTTCCCACTGTCATGTGCAGAATGTTGGGAGGTATGCCTCTGTTAGGGACAATTGTTAAATCTGAACTTCAGAGGTAAAGGAAAAAAGGGAGGAAGATGATTCACACTCTAAGCACTAAGAATAATAAATATCAAAAATATATATAATAAACTATCAATTAACATGGTTTTATATGGAGGTTCTTCTTAGTACATGTTTGGCCAAAGATGTTTGCCCACATACCACTTCACAGTGACCTCATCAGGTGGGTCCTTAACATCCCTAATACTGACACATTGTATAAATTTATCTAGGACTTACCTGTAATAGTGCACATTAGATGTGTGTACTACAATGCTCATGACCAATACTAATTAAAATCACCTGGGGCAAGTAGGAGGCATGCTAGCCCAGGAGGAGGGGTCTCACCTTCATGTGCACCTTAAATACACATACATGGGAAAAATGGGGGGGATGGGCTGCACATCCTAATTACAACATTATAAGAGGTGCTGCCATGCTGAGACCTGTAGTTCTAATGCAGAAACAAGGGGGGAAGCTGATGCACACTCTAAGTACTAAGAATAATAAATATCAAAAATATATATAATAAACTATCAATTAACATGGTTTGATATAGAGGTTCTTAGTACATGTTTGGCCAAAGATGTTTGTCACCTACCACTTTTTAGACTGAAGATTTGGCAATTAACAGATGCATTGAGCAGGTTTAAATAGCCTTCTAAATATTAAGGAGCAGACTGGTAATTGGTTGGAATCAAAGTATGGGTGTGTCCAACAGAAAAACTTTTGCTATCGGCGCTAACAGTAATATACTGCAAATCTATGTGTGTTCAGCAAATTAATTTATGGCATTAATATTGCCACGCTGCAGGTACCATGTATGATATGGGTAAAACCGAGAGCGGGCTTATTTCTTTTCTGATTTGCTTTAAAATTTTGCCTTGTGCTATCATGGCAGCTTTCAATTAAGGCTATAAAAGGTCTAGTTGGGTGTGGCTAACAGCCAGCCCCTGTATAGATGTGCCCCTCTGTATCTAGGAGGTGAGTACATTTAACTGCAATGTTATGATGTGCTGGGCATATATGCTAGTGTTAGGGACCTGCAGAAAAATGGGGTCCCTTGATGCTGGGCTGCAGGCTTAAATGCTTTGATCAAATCATGACAAAATCCCCTTTGTTTTATTTGCTGCACACACATAGATTTGCAGTATATTATTGTAAGCGCCGACAGCAAAAGTCTTTCTGTTTTGTATACATATATGACATTAATATTGCCATGCTGCTGGTACCATGTATGATATGGGTAAAACCGAGCGCGGGCTTATTTCTTTTTTGTATGGGTGTGTCCAAGCCAGCATTCCAAGCTAGCAGATAAAATCACAAAAATGGGGCCTGCATGGACTAAGAGAAACTGTGTGTGCGGCGCCAGAGGACCTGCATGGCAGTGCCACTGGTGAGGCCCTAGACAGTGTGCCAAATGTCAGTAAGTATACCGTAAGGTGTCGTGCTGCTGAAGAAGAGCAGTGAAGGGGTTAATTTGCTGACTAATGACAGCAGAGGGCGAGGATGCCTTGGAGACATTACACAGTAGATAGACTTGAAGGAGCGCATGTCAGAAAACTTTGTGAAGCCATGAGAGACAGTGACAACTACACTCAAGTGCATGCATAAGCTCGAGAGAATATAAGCACCTGTTTTTTTACGGGAGCAAAACGGACGGTGATTAGTTGATGTGTTTTAGTTGGTGATTGGTTGGCTGGGTTGTCAGGGAGTAGTTTAGCCAATAGACAGCTCTTTGTAGGCGGGGTGTTGTAGGTGGTATATATTTGCTGGTCGAGGAGTGATCTTCCTCTTTCCAGTTTGTGATCCCTCCCAGACTGGCTAAGTACTCAGTGTCTCACTGATCTCTTTGGCTCAGGATTTTTCTAATACCTTTTGCTTGTTACATTTCACTTCTTTCACATATTGCCTTATCTTACTTTCTATTCTATTCTTTTACAATCCCTTCAGCCCTCCCCCTGTCATTTAATTTCTCCTTTAGAGCCCCGTCTTCAGAGCCCCCTTGTCAATATGCCCCGTCCCTGCCATAATGCCCTCCTCCCGGCTGCCTCATGGAGGCCTCTTGCCCACTCTCCTCAGCAGCGGCCACCTCTGTTCGCCACAGCGCTCGCTCTTTCCCCCCCCTGTGCTGGCTTGGCCCACCCCAGGGGATGCCGGGTCTGTAGCTGGACCCGCTCCCTCCTCTTCCACTTTGCAGGTGACCCATACCTCCCAGCATGACCCTCTCCAGGAGGGACACAATGCTCTGGTCCTGGACTTCCCCGGTAAGAGGTGGGGCTGCAGCGCAGTTCAAAATTCAAATAGGGGAGCCACACCAACTTTTCACACACTGCCCAACATCACTGGCAGTTGGTGTGACTCCCCAATTTGAATTTTGGGCAGCGCTGCAGCCCCACCTCTGAAGCCTCCACCAATCATAAATGACCAGGGAAGTCCAGGACCAGAGCATTGTGTCCCTCCTGGAGAGGGTCATGTTGGGAGATATTCAGGTCTGGCTATCCAGAGGGCCGCGAGCGTTGTGGGCACACCTGGTCCCGCTTCACAGGCTCCTTCACCGCAAGGCAGGCCGCATTTGATGACGGGGTTAGGTCCCGTCCCTGTTGTCTTGGCCGGCATTTTAGACACCCCCCCTGGTCCCCAGGAGCTGGGAGCTTTCCCTCCACAGGGATGAATTTTGCTGTAGCGCCTCTGCTTCAGTGCCCGGAAATGTTGCTGTCACCTCTCCCGCATAGTTGTCAATTTGTTAGCTCCCCGGCGCAAATCGTGGCTGGGCGGCAGTCAGTAATTTCGGGGCTGGTGTTATCCCCAGTGCCTAATTTTATATCGCCCACCCCTCCATTACTTCCCTTGCGGCCAGCGCAGACTGGTTTTGGCTGGTCACCCTATTTTCAGGGCATGCCACAGCAGCAGTTCTGCCCTCCTCTGCGCAAGCAGCAGTCCATGTTTTGTTTTTTCGCCGATGACATAATTTTCACGGATTCCATTTATCCCCGTATTCAATTTGTACGACTTTTCGCCGGTGCGAAAAGTTTGCGCCTTGTAACCAGCGGAAAAGATTCGACAATGGATACCCGGTGGAAAACAGTGAAGAATTGGGGTTTTGGGGTACAAAATTGCAGCAACCACCCTAAACCCTTTTTACAGCCCCCTTGAGGCTAACTGCTTCAAAAAATGCAAAGAAAACACACAAAGCACACCCTAAAAAAGCACTTAGAAAAAGTGAGTGAAAAAGTTCAAAGTGGGGGTACAAATTCAAAAACTAGCAAAATAGCCTTTGGGGGGGGTCTGAAATATGGGGGAGGTGTTTTTTGGATTGCAGGTGTTTGCTGTAGGTGCGTTTTTGGCACTTTTTAATGCTTGTCTTTAGCAACTTTAAATATGCTTGCACCCATTTTCATGTACACCAAATTTGATGGGACTCCTTATTTTACAAAAAAAAAATAGCTAAATGCTATTCTTCACCACTGTCCCAAAGACGCTAAATAGCACCTATTCAGACCGTTCAAAGACCCCAAATACCTTCAGCAGGGCTAATCGGGGGTACCCATAGTGAACCCCTATGTCAGAACATCTTTTGGGGGGGTGAGGCCGATTTCCCCAAAAATGACAGCACTTTTCGCCGGGTCCTGTTTTCGCCGATTTGGAATTGAATATGGGGATACGCAGGGACGAGCGCGATACTTTTTCGCACCCAAATCCTCCGATGACAGTGAAAAGTCCGACCTCGGACTTTTTGCTCCTAATTGAATACAGGCCTATGTCTATCTTCATGGAGGCAAACAGTATATATATATATTAGGGGTGAGCGGGTTCGGATTTCTGAAATCCGAACCCCCCCGAGCACCCCCGATCCGAGGCCGATCCGAATCAGGATCAACTTTTCCCGCCTGACTCGGATCTGAAATCGAGGCAAAACGTCATCATCCCGCCTTCCGAGTCTTGCGGGTTTTGGATCCTATATAAGGTACCCGCGTCGGCGCCATTTTCTCACTCGGCTGTGGACAGTGAAGAGGGAGGGTGGGAGTTAGGGCTGGCTGGGCTGTTGTAACCCCCCTTTTATCACTAAAGGGTCACCAGGTTACTAACACCTCTATTACCCCTAATGTACCCACCCTTAACCTCTCTCTAAGTGGTGTACCATTATTTTATCAGTGCCTCCACCCAAGTATTGGTTGTCGGTATGGGTCTACTTGGGAAAACCCATAGAATATGTATAGGACTTGCCTATGTAAGCCCAAGGATACACTCAAGTATTAATATTACTCCCTAGTGTAGTGTGTAGAAGGGGCATGTTAGTTGAAAACAATATTATAACACAAAGACATCTGTTCCTTATACTTTTTGGATGCTTGCATCACACCTCCAGGTAAGTAAACACAATTACATATAGATATAACGTTCTTTATATTGAAGAAATTCCAAGTAAATAAGAACATACATTCATCTCATTATATGACATAACAGTGTACTGTGTTGTATATTGACATACATATGTTTATCTGAACAATGCAGTAACATCATGCATAAATAATAACAATATATCAATATAGATTTCCTCCTAAATACTAAGTTCTAAAAGTCCGGTTGCAGTTCCTGTGGATCTCTGCTATCAGAAGCCAAAACTGAATAGTTACTTTACTGTGTGATCAAATGTCAATATACCAGTTTTCAGCTTTGTCTGAATAAGTGCAGTAAACTGTTCTCTCCCCCACCTCTTCAGTCAGTCTGGTATTAATGAGGGAGTATTAGAGATATAGTACATGAGGCTAGTAACTGCAGGTAACACGGCCTGCTATTGGTGTGACTGCACAGCTTTTTCTGCATCCTGTAAGGGCACAAGTTATGGTTTCTCACAGCCGATGACTGGTGCTTTCCAGGGAGATAGACGGCTTTATGACCACGTCAGCGTTTAGTGCCTGCCCCGGCAGGACACTAGTCTGCTTCACTGACAGGGGCTGTGTGCACACAGGCTCTCCAGCTGCTTGTGCAGGGATGACTGCTGATAGCCTCACCCCATCAGCTGCAGTGTCTCCCTTTCCCCCGGCTCTGTCATAGCCTGCCACCAAGCAGGCAGCCCTCCTGTTCTGGACAGTAGCCAGAACTTCCGGAGCTGCCTCCCCGCTGATGTGGCGGCTGACGCCGGGACTTCCTGCGTGGCTCCTAGCCACTTCCACTCATGCTGCCTAGTCCACGTCCCACAACGCTGCCTCTCTGGCATCATCAGGTAGGCAGGGTGGGTGCCACTGTTCCACCTTCTTCCCCAGCTCCGGCTGGGCTCCATCTCCGGCTCTGCCCCCCTGCGCCCGGCAGCATATAGCCTTTCACTGGCTGCCCGGGTCACAGGAGGGCAGGCACTGGAGGGAGGGATCAGCAGACTGCCTCTCAACTGCTGCTAACCACTGTTATATCTCCTCCCTCTCACCGGATCCTATTTTCCTGACAGGAACCAATTCACTCCCATCTATATTACTCCGCCCCCTTCTGCAACTATCACCAATGTCTGTGAAATGTATATCTGCAGCATGAAGCACCAAAGTCCACTGACATCATAGATATCTTACATGCACAGGGTACATACATTTCCACATATTTACTTATATTTATATCACATCACATCTATCTCTACAGTATATATAACATTTACCTCATAAATGGCATTTTTCTGTAAATAGTTGAATGAAAATATATACCTGTTTCAATTGTATATATGAATTATCTCCGTAACCCTAACCAGGGTTACACTGTGTAGTGTAGTGTAGAGTAGTGCAGAGTAGTGTTGTGCTGTGCTGTGCTGCTGTTGTCTATAGGGGCTGTGTCCACTACTTCAAAGTCCATAGGGGCTGGCTGTGTTGTGCTGTGCTGCTGTTGTTAATAGGGGCTGTGTCCACTACTTCAAAGTTCTTAGGGGCTGGCTGGACTGTGTTGTGCAGTCAGTTCTCCATAGGGGCTGTGTCCACTCCAAAGTCCTGTGCAGTGTCCCAGTCCTAAAGGGTTGCTGTAGTGTTGTCCAGGGGGTGCTCTGTCCATCAGGGGTGCTCCCCCCAAGTGCTAAAAAAAATAATATTTTTTCTGTGTTTGTGAATTGTGTGCGCAGTAGCCGCACGTGCATCAACAAAGTAGTGCCAAGCGTGCGCCTGTGTCATAAGTAAAGGGCCGGCTGGCTTGACCGTTAAAGGGTGCTGTAACCCCCAAAGTACTCTCCAGTCCAAACCCAAAAAAAAAATATTTTCTGTGTTTGTGAATTGTGTGCGCAGTAGCCGCACGTGCATCAACAAAGTAGTGCCAAGCGTGCGCCTGTGTCATAAGTAAAGGGCCGGCTGGCTTGACCGTTAAAGGGTGCTGTAACCCCCAAAGTACACTCCAGTCCAAACCAAAAAAAAAAATATTTTCTGTGTTTGTGAATTGTGTGCGCAGTAGCCGCACGTGCATCAACACAGTAGTGCCAAGCGTGCACCTGTGTCATAAGTAAAGGGCCGGCTGGCTTGACCGTTAAAGGGTGCTGTAACCCCCAAAGTACACTCCAGTCCAAGCCAAAAAAATATATATTTTCTTTGTTTGTGAATTGCGTGCGCAGTAGCCGCACGTGCATCAACAAAGTAGTGACAAGCGTGCGCCTGTGTCATAAGTAAAGGGCCGGCTGGCTTGACCATTATAGGGTGCTATAACCCCCAAAGTACACTCCAGTCCAAACCAAAAAAAAAAATATTTTCTGTGTTTGTGAATTGTGTGCGCAGTAGCCGCACGTGCATCAACACAGTAGTGCCAAGCGTGCGCCTGTGTCATAAGTAAAGGTGGCTTGACCGTTAAAGGGTGCTGTAACCCCCAAAGTACACTCCAGTCCAAACCAAAAAAATATATATTTTCTGTGTTTGTGAATTGCGTGCGCAGCAGCCGCACGTGCATCAACAAAGTAGTGCCAAGCGTGCGCCTGTGTCATAAGTAAAGGGCAGGCTGGCTTGACCGTTATAGGGTGCTGTAACCCCCAAAGTACACTCCAGTCCAAACCAAAAAAAAAAATATTTTCTGTGTTTGTGAATTGTGTGCGCAGTAGCCGCACGTGCATCAACAAAGTAGTGCCAAGCGTGCGCCTGTGTCATAAGTAAAGGGCCGGCTGGCTTGACCGTTAAAGGGTGCTGTAACCCCCAAAGTACACTCCAGTCCAAACCAAAAAAAAAATATTTTCTGTGTTTGTGAATTGTGTGCGCAGTAGCCGCACGTGCATCAACAAAGTAGTGCCAAGCGTGCGCCTGTGTCATAAGTAAAGGGCCGGCTGGCTTGACCATTAAAGGGTGCTGTAACCCCCAAAGTACACTCCAGTCCAAACCAAAAAAATATATTTTTTCTGTGTTTGTGAATTGCGTGCGCAGTAGCCGCACGTGCATCAACAAAGTAGTGCCAAGCGTGCGCCTGTGTCATAAGTAAAGGGCCGGCTGGCTTGACCGTTACAGGGTGCTGTAACCCCCAAAGTACACTCCAGTCCAAACCAAAACAAAATATTTTTTCTGTGTTTGTGAATTGTGTGCGCAGTAGCCGCACGTGCATCAACAAAGGAGCAGCGCCAAGCGTGCGCCTGTGTCCCATAAGTAAAGAGCCGGCTGGCTCATTTCTTAAAGTGCACTACTCTCCAGCAAAAATAAAAAAATATTTTCTGTGTTTGTGTGCGCCTTAGCCGCACGTATATATCAATATAACATAAATGGAGGACTAAACTTTCTCCAATAAAAATAAAAAAGGGAAAGATCAAGAACCACTTCCTCCTAGTGCTGTTGCTGCTGCTGGGAGTTGTTCATCATCCCAGAGAGGAAGTAGGAACATCACTACTTTTACTAAACAATTGACCCTCCAACAGTCCCTAGCGATGAGGATGAAGTACGACAGCAGTCATCCTGAAGCCTTGACTGCTATGTTGGTGTTAGACGTGCGTCCGGTATCCGCCATTAGTGCAGTGGAATTTAGACAATTGATGGAGGTAGTGTGTCCCCGGTTCCAAATTCCGTCTAGATTCCACCTGCATCCTCAAAGCAGCAGCGACAAGCATGCGTCTGTCTGTTAAAGGATGGTATAACCCTCAAAGTGCGCTCCACAAACAATAAAAATATTCTTCTTCTTTTTTCTGTCTTTGTGAATTGTGTGGGCTGTAGCCGCACTTGCATCCTCAAAGCAGCAGCAACAAGCGTGCGTCTGTCTGTTAAAGGGTGGTGTAACCCTCAAAGTGCGCTCCACAAACAATAAAAATATTCTTCTTTTTTTTTCTGTCTTTGTGAAATGTGTGGGCTGTAGCCGCACCTGTATCCTTAAAGCAGCAGCGACAAGCGTGCATCTGTCTGTTAAACTGTGGTGACACCCTGAAAGTGTGCTACACACACAATAAAAATATTGTTCTTTTTTTTTCTGTCTTTGTGAAATGTGTGGGCTGTAGCCGCACCTGCATCCTTAAAGCAGCAGCGACAAGCGTGCGTCTGTCTGTTAAAGGGTGGTGACACCCTCAAAGTGTGCTGCACAAACAATAAAAATATTGCTCTTTTTTTTCTGTCTTTGTGAATTGTGTGGGCTGTAGCCGCACTTGCATCCTCAAAGCAGCAGCGACAAGCGTGCGTCTGTCTGTTAAAGGGTGGTGACACCCTCAAAATGTGCTACACAAACAATAAAAATATTCTTTTTTTTTCTGTCTTTGTGAACTGTGTGGGCTGTAGCCACACTTGCATCCTCAAAGCAGCAGCGACAAGCGTGCGTCTGTCTGTTAAAGGGTGGTGTAACCCTCAAAGTGCTCCAAAAAATAAAAAACTATTTTTTTAATGTGTTTGTGACTTGTGTGCGATGTAGCCGCACGTGCATCAACATAGTAGCAGCGCCAAGCGTGCGCCTGTGTCATAAGTCAAGGGCTGGTTTGGACATCTGGTCTGGACTGAAGGACGTGCCAACAATTTCTGACAAGTCTACTGTCACTGCATATGATACTGTCCTCAAAGCAGCAGCGACAAGCGTGCGTCTGTCTGTTAAAGGGTGGTGACACCCTCAAAGTGTGCTACACAAACAATAAATATATTGTTCTTTTTTTTCTGTCTTTGTGAATTGTGTGGGCTGTAGCCGCACTTGCATCCTCAAAGCAGCAGCGACAAGCGTGCGTCTGTCTGTTAAAGGGTGGTGTAACTCTCAAAGTGCTCCAAAAAATAAAAAACTATTTTTTTAATGTGTTTGTGACTTGTGTGCGATGTAGCCGCACTTGCATCCTCAAAGCAGCAGCGAAAAGCGTGCGTCTGTCTGTTAAAGGGTGGTGACACCCTCAAAGTGTGCTACACAAACAATAAAAATATTCTTCTTCTTTTTTCTGTCTTTGTGAATTGTGTGGGCTGTAGCCGCACTTGCATCCTCAAAGCAGCAGCGACAAGCGTGAGTCTGTATGTTAAAGGGTGGTGACACCCTCAAAGTGTGCTATGCAAACAATAAAAATATTGTTCTTTTTTTTTCTGTCTTTGTGAATTGTGTGGGCTGTAGCTGCACTTGCATCCTCAAAGCAGCAGCGACAAGCGTGCGTCTGTCTGTTAAAGGGTGGTGACACCCTCAAAGTGTGCTACACAAACAATAAAAATATTCTTCTTCTTTTTTCTGTCTTTGTGAATTGTGTGGGCTGTAGCCGCACTTGCATCCTCAAAGCAGCAGCGACAAGCGTGCGTCTGTCTGTTAAAGGGTGGTGTAACCCTCAAAGTGGGCTCCACAAACAATAAAAATATTCTTCTTTTTTTTCTGTTTTTGTGAATTGTGTGGGCTGTAGCCGCACTTGCATCCTCAAAGCAGCAGCGACAAGCGTGCGTCTGTCTGTTAAAGGATTACATCGGTGACAGCATCCAAGTAGGCATGTCAGACAGTCCGTACCTGTACTGGCAGGAAAAAGAAGCAATTTGGAGGTCCCTGTACAAACTGGCTCTATTTTACCTGAGTTGCCCCCCCTCCAGTGTGTACTCCGAAAGAGTGTTTAGTGCAGCCGGGAACCTTGTCAGCGAAAGGCGTAGGAGGTTGCTTCCACAAAATGTGGAGAAGATGATGTTCATAAAATGAATTATCAACTCTTCCAGGGAGACCAGCCTCCAGAACGTACAGAGGGACCTGTGGTTGTGGATTCCAGCGGGGACGAATTAATACTCTGTGAGGATGAGGATGTACACAACACTGAAGAGGGTGAGGAATCGGTGGATGAGGAGGATGAGGACGACATCTTGCCTCCGTAGAGCCAGTTTGTGCAGGGACAGATTAATTGCCAGCTTGTTTTGTGGGGGCCCAAACGAACCAATCATTTCAGCCACAGTTGTGTGGCAGACCCTGGCGCTGAAATGTTTGGTTTGTTAAAGTGTGCATGTCCTGTTTATACAACATAAGGGTGGGTGGGAGGGCCCAAGGACAATTCCATCTTGCACCTCTTTTTTTTCTTTGCATTATGTATAGTTTGGGGCCTAGTTTTTCAAACTGCCATCCTGTCTGCCACTGCAGTGTCATTCCTAGATGGACCACGTGTTTGTGCCGCCCACTCGTATCTCTTAGCATAGTCATCCAGCTACCTCGGTGCAACCTTTTGGACATAAAAACACTATTGTGAGGTGTGAGGTGTTCAGAATAGACTGGAAATGAGTGGAAATTAAGGTTATTGAGGTTAATAATAGCATAGGAGCAGAAAAACCCACAAATTCTGTGATTTTAGCTGTTTTTATGCTTTTTTTTCAAAAAAATACAGATCCAAAACACAAAACCCAGAACCCAAAACACGGAAGGGTGGTTTTGGCAAAACCAATCCAGATCCAAAACACGAAGAAAGATCCAGATCCAAAACCAAAACACAAAACACGAAAAGTGGCCGGTGCACACCCCTAATATATATATATATATATATATATACACACCCTGCAACAGGCGGCACTCGGAGACTTAGAAATGAATGGAAAAGACTGTGCTTTATTCTACATTTCGGGTAACGTATCCCTGTCCTCAGGATACATGGTGTGGACAGGAGGAAGCAGGCTGCACAGGGTGCATGGCCTCGAGGGACCAAAAGAGGCGTGGCCTCGCGGCAGGCACGAAAGCGTCCTGAGGGAGAAGAAGGAGTGCGGCCATCTTAGGCTGGGGCTGTGGGACGGGAGGAGGGAAGTCCCGCGGTTCCCTAGCATTCAGGGGAGGGTGCATGGCGGCTGCCATGAGCCACAATTTATATGTACAGGGGAACGCCCCTGTAATGCAGTAAGGGGCCCCCTGCGAGAAGGCCCTAGGCAATAAGGAGCCTTAAAGAAGCCCCTGAATACAGACAAGGGGGGGAGTCACCCCTCCCCACAGTCCTGCAAGGGAGCTGCAGATAAAGAGCAGTCCCACTGATATTGAACCCCTTCTGAGAAGAGGATTGGGGAGTGCTGCAGAGGTAGCAGCTGGATGCAGAGTGCCTGTTGAGTGAGGAAGTCTCTGCAGAGGATCTCTGGGAAAGTGCTGCCTGATGCCACAGTGGAAGATGAGAGATCTCCTGTGAAGACAACTCATGTGATGAGAGGGTGAGTGTCTGTGATGTGTAATGCTGGATCCCTGGTTGATAGCCCCTGCAGAAGTGCCCCATAGTGAGGGAAGGGTAAGTTCAAAGTGGCAGTGTGGCTAGAGGGGAGTCCTATGGAAGAGTCCTGTGTAACCATGTGCTGAGGTAGAGAAGCACAGCAGTGAAAGGGTTAACAGTATGCATTAACCTTGCCAGCACATCAGATGAAAGGTCCCTGGATAGTGGGACTTGTACTAGAGGCAGAGTCCTGGGATACACAGGACGTCAGTATGCCTGAAGGTGTATGCGGGGTGATGGAAGGACAGAGGGTCCCTGTGTAATGGGATGTGCCGCACGTTAGCAGTAGGGGTGAGCGGGTTCGGATTTCTGAAATCCGAACCCCCCCGAGCCCCCCCCGATCCGAGGCCGATCCGAGTCAGGCTCGACTTTTCCCGCCTGACTCAGATCTGAAATCGAGGCAAAACGTCATCATCCCGCCTTCCGGGTCTCGCGGGATTTGGATCCTATATAAGGTACCCGCGTCGGCGCCATTTTCTCACTCGGCTGTGGACAGTGAAGAGGGAGGGTGGGAGTTAGGGCTGGCTGGGCTGTGTAGTGTAGTGTAGTGTAGTGCAGAGTAGTGTTGTGCTGTGCTGTGCTGCGCTGTGCTGCTGTTGTCCACTACTTCAAAGTCCATAGGGGCTGGCTGTGTTGTGCTGTGCTGCTGTTGTTAATAGGGGCTGTGTCCACTACTTCAAAGTCCATAGGGGCTGGCTGGACTGTGTTGTGCAGTCAGTTCTCCATAGGGGCAGTGTCCACTCCAAAGTCCTGTGCAGTGTCCCAGTCCTAAAGGGGTGCTGTAGTGTTGTCCAGGGGGTGCTCTGTCCATCAGGGGTGCTCCCCCCAAGTGCTAAAAAAATAATATTTTTTCTGTGTTTGTGAATTGTGTGTGCAGTAGCCGCACGTGCATCAACAAAGTAGTGCCAAGCGTGCGCCTGTGTCATAAGTAGAGGGCCGGCTGGCTTGACCGTTAAAGGGTGCTGTAACCCCCAAAGTACACTCCAGTCCAAACCAAAAAAATATATATTTTCTGTGTTTGTGAATTGTGTGCGCAGTAGCCGCACGTGCTTCAACAAAGTAGTGCCAAGAATGCGCCTGTGTCATAAGTAAAGGGCCGGCTGGCTTGACCGTTAAAGGGTGCTGTAACCCCCAAAGTACACTCCAGTCCAAACCAAAAAAATATATATTTTCTGTGTTTGTGAATTGTGTGCGCAGTAGCCGCATGTGCATCAACAAAGTAGTGCCAAGTGTGCGCCTGTGTCATAAGTAAAGGGCCGGCTGGCTTGACCGTTAAAGGGTGCTGTAACCCCCAAAGTACACTCCAGTCCAAACCAAAAAAAAAATTATTTTCTGTGTTTGTGAATTGTGTGCGCAGTAGCCGCACGTGCATCAACAAAGTAGTGCCAAGCGTGCGCCTGTGTCATAAGTAAAGGGCCGGCTGGCTTGACCGTTAAAGGGTGCTGTAACCCCCAAAGTACACTCCAGTCCAAACCAAAAAAATTTTTATTTTCTGTGTTTGTGAATTGTGTGCGCAGTAGCCGCACGTGCATCAACAAAGTAGTGCCAAGCGTGCGCCTGTGTCATAAGTAAAGGGCCGGCTGGCTTGACCATTAAAGGGTGCTGTAACCCCCAAAGTACACTCCAGTCCAAACCAAAAATATATATATTTTCTGTGTTTGTGAATTGCGTGCGCAGTAGCCGCACGTGCATCAACAAAGTAGAGCCAAGCGTGCGCCTGTGTCATAAGTAAAGGGCCGGCTGGCTTGACCGTTAAAGGGTGCTGTAACCCCCAAAGTACACTCCAGTCCAAACCAAAACAAAATATTTTTTCTGTGTTTGTGAATTGTGTGCGCAGTAGCCGCACGTGCATCAGCAAAGGAGCAGCGCCAAGCGTGCGCCTGTGTCCCATAAGTAAAGAGCCAGCTGGCTCATTTCTTAAAGTGCACTACTCTCCAGCAAAAATAAAAAAATATTTTCTGTGTTTGTGTGCGCCTTAGCCGCACGTATATATCAATATAACATAAATGGAGGACCAAACTTTCTCCGATAAAAATAAAATAGGGAAAGATCAAGAACCACTTCCTCCTAGTGCTGTTGCTGCTGCTGGGAGTTGTTCATCATCCCAGAGAGGAAGTAGGAACATCACCTCCAACAGTCCCTAGCGATGAGGATGAAGTACGACAGCAGTCATCCTGAAGCCTTGACTGCTATGTTGGTGTTAGACGTGCGTCCGGTATCCGCTATTAGTGCAGTGGGATTTAGACAATTGATGGAGGTAGTGTATCCCCGGTTTCAAATCCCGTCTAGATTCCACCTGCATCCTCAAAGCAGCAGCGACAAGCGTGCGTCTGTCTGTTAAAGGATGGTGTAACCCTCAAAGTGCGCTCCACAATCAATAAAAATATTCTTCTTCTTTTTTCTGTCTTTGTGAATTGTGTGGGCTGTAGCCACACCTGCATCCTTAAAGCAGCAGCGACAAGCGTGCGTCTGTCTGTTAAAGGGTGGTGACACCCTCAAAGTGTGCTACACAAACAATAAAAATATTGTTCTTTTATTTTCTGTCTTTGTGAAATGTGTGGGCTGTAGCCGCACCTGCATCCTTAAAGCAGCAGCGACAATCGTTCGTCTGTCTGTTAAAGGGTGGTGACACCCTCAAAGTGTGCTGCACAAACAATAAAAATATTGTTCTATTTTTTTCTGTCTTTGTGAATTGTGTGGGCTGTAGCCGCACTTGCATCCTCAAAGCAGCAGCGACAAGCATGCGTCTGTCTGTTAAAGGGTGGTGACACCCTCAAAGTGTGCTACACAAACAATAAAAATATTCTTCTTTTTTCTGTCTTTGTGAATTGTGTGGGCTGTAGCCGCACTTGCATCCTCAAAGCAGCAGCGACAAGCGTGCGTCTGTCTGTTAAAGGGTGGTGTAACCCTCAAAGTGCTCCAAAAAATAAAAAACTATTTTTTTAATGTGCTTGTGACTTGTGTGCGATGTAGCCGCACGTGCATCAACATAGTAGCAGTGCCAAGCGTGCGCCTGTGTCATAAGTCAAGGGCTGGTTTGGACATCTGGTCCGGACTGAAGGACGTGCCAACAATTTCTGACAAGTCTACTGTCACTGCATATGATACTGTCCTCAAAGCAGCAGCGACAAGCGTGCGTCTGTCTGTTAAAGGGTGGTGACACCCTCAAAGTGTGCTACACAAGCAATAAAAATATTGTTCTTTTTTTTCTGTCTTTGTGAATTGTGTGGGCTGTAGCCGCACTTGCATCCTCAAAGCAGCAGCGACAAGCGTGCGTCTGTCTGTTAAAGGGTGGTGTAACTCTCAAAGTGCTCCAAAAAATAAAAAACTATTTTTTTAATGTGTTTGTGACTTGTGTGCAATGTAGCTGCACTTGCATCCTCAAAGCAGCAGCGACAAGCGTGCATCTGTCTGTTAAAGGGTGGTGACACCCTCAAAGTGTGCTACACAAACAATAAAAATATTCTTCTTCTTTTTTCTGTCTTTGTGAATTGTGTGGGCTGTAGCCGCACTTGCATCCTCAAAGCAGCAGCGACAAGCGTGCGTCTGTCTGTTAAAGGGTGGTGACACCCTCAAAGTGTGCTACACAAACAATAAAAATATTCTTCTTTTTTCTGTCTTTGTGAATTGTGTGGGCTGTAGCCGCACTTGCATCCTCAAAGCAGCAGCGACAAGCATGCATCTGTCTGTTAAAGGATTACATCGGTGACAGCATCCAAGTAGGCATGTCAGACAGTCCGTACCTGTACTGGCAGGAAAAAGAAGCAATTTGGAGGTCCCTGTACAAACTGGCTCTATTTTACCTGAGTTGCCCCCCCTCCAGTGTGTACTCCGAAAGAGTGTTTAGTGCAGCCGGGAACCTTGTCAGCGAAAGGCGTAGGAGGTTGCTTCCACAAAATGTGGAGAAGATGATGTTCATAAAATGAATTATCAACTCTTCCAGGGAGACCAGCCACCAGAACGTACAGAGGGACCTGTGGTTGTGGATTCCAGCGGGGACGAATTAATACTCTGTGAGGATGAGGATGTACACAACACTGAAGAGGGTGAGGAATCGGTGGATGAGGAGGATGAGGACGACATCTTGCCTCTGTAGAGCCAGTTTGTGCAGGGACAGATTAATTGCCAGCTTGTTTTGTGGGGGCCCAAACGAACCAATCATTTCAGCCACAGTTGTGTGGCAGACCCTGGCGCTGAAATGTTTGGTTTGTTAAAGTGTGCATGTCCTGTTTATACAACATAAGGGTGGGTGGGAGGGCCCAAGGACAATTCCATCTTGCACCTCTTTTTTTTCTTTGCATTATGTATATTTTGGGGCCTAGTTTTTCAAACTGCCATCCTGTCTGCCACTGCAGTGTCACTCCTAGAAGGACCACGTGTTTGTGCCGCCCACTCGTATCTCTTAGCATAGTCATCCAGCTACCTCGGTGCAACCTTTTGGACATAAAAACACTATTGTGAGGTGTGAGGTGTTCAGAATAGACTGGAAATGAGTGGAAATTAAGGTTATTGAGGTTAATAATAGCATAGGAGCAGAAAGACCCATCTAGGCTTGAAACTGCAGTGGCAGACAGGATGGCAGTTTGAAAAACTAGGTCCCAAACTGTACATAATGCAAAGAAAAAAAAGAGGTGCAAGATGGAATTGTCCTTGGGCCCTCCCACCCACCCTTATGATGTATAAACAGGACATGCACACTTTAACAAACCAATCATTTCAGCGCCAGGGTCTGCCACACAACTGTGGCTGAAATGATTGGTTCGTTTGGGCCCCCACAAAACAAGCTGGCAATTAATATGTCCCTGCACAAACTGGCTCTACGGAGGCAAGATGTCATCCTCATCCTCCTCATCCACCGATTCCTCACCCTCTTCAGTGTGTACATCCTCATCCTCACAGAGTATTAATTCATCCCCGCTGGAATCCACAACCACAGGTCCCTCTGTACGTTCTGGAGGCTGGTCTCCCTGGAAGAGTTGATAATTCATTTTATGAACATCATCTTCTCCACATTTTGTGGAAGCAACCTCCTACGCCTTTCGCTGACAAGGTTCCCGGCTGCACTAAACACTCTTTCGGAGTACACACTGGAGGGGGGGCAACTCAGGTAAAATAGAGCCAGTTTGTACAGGGACCTCCAAATTGCTTCTTTTTCCTGCCAGTACAGGTACGGACTGTCTGACATGCCTACTTGGATGCTGTCACCGATGTAATCCTTTAACAGACAGACGCACGCTTGTCGCTGGTGCTTTGAGGATGCAAGTGCGGCTACAGCCCACACAATTCACAAAGACAGAAAAAAAAAGAAGAATATTTTTATTGTTTGTGGAGCGCACTTTGAGGGTTACACCACCCTTTAACAGACAGACGCACGCTTGTCGCTGCTGCTTTGAGGATGCAAGTGCGGCTACAGCCCACACAATTCACAAAGACAGAAAAAAGAGGAAGAATATTTTTATTGTTTGTGTAGCATACTTTGAGGGTGTCACCACCCTTTAACAGACAGATGCACGCTTGTCACTGCTGCTTTGAGGATGCAAGTGCAGCTACAGCCCACACAATTCACAAAGACAGAAAAAAAAAAGAACAATATTTTTATTGTTTGTGTAGCACACTTTGAGGGTGTCACCACCCTTTAACAGACAGACGCACGCTTGTCGCTGCTGCTTTGAGGATGCAAGTGCAGCTACAGCCCACACAATTCACAAAGACAGAAAAAAGAAGAAGAATATTTTTATTGTTTGTGTAGCACACTTTGAGGGTGTCACCACCCTTTAACAGACAGACGCACGCTTGTCGCTGCTGCTTTGAAGAAGCAAGTGCGGCTACATCGCACACAAGTCACAAACACATTAAAAAAATAGTTTTTTATTTTTTGGAGCACTTTGAGAGTTACACCACCCTTTAACAGACAGACGCACGCTTGTCGCTGCTGCTTTGAGGATGCAAGTGCGGCTGCAGCCCACACAATTCACAAAGACAGAAAAAAAGAACAATATTTTTATTGTTTGTGTAGCACACTTTGAGGATGTCACCACCCTTTAACAGACAGACGCACGCTTGTCGCTGCTGCTTTGAGGGCAGTATCATATGCAGTGAGAGTAGACTTGTCAGAAATTGTTGGCACGTCCTTCAGTCCGGACCAGATGTCCAAACCAGCCCTTGACTTATGACACAGGCGCACGCTTGGCGCTGCTACTATGTTGATGCACGTGCGGCTACATCGCACACAAGTCACAAACACATTAAAAAAATAGTTTTTTATTTTTTGGAGCACTTTGAGGGTTACACCACCCTTTAACAGACAGACGCACGCTTGTCGCTGCTGCTTTGAGGATGCAAGTGCAGCTACAGCCCACACAATTCACAAAGACAGAAAAAAGAAGAATATTTTTATTGTTTGTGTAGCACACTTTGAGGGTGTCGCCACCCTTTAACAGACAGACGCACGCTTGTCGCTGCTGCTTTGAGGATGCAAGTGCGGCTACTTCGCACACAAGTCACAAACACATTAAAAAAATAGTTTTTTATTTTTTGGAGCACTTTGAGAGTTGCACCACCCTTTAACAGACAGACGCACGGTTGTCGCTGCTGCTTTAAGGATGCAGGTGCGGCTACAGTCCACACATTTCACAAAGACCGAAAAAAAAAGAACAATATTTTTATTGTTTGTGTAGCACACTTTGAGGGTGTCACCACCCTTTAACAGACAGACGCACGCTTGTCGCTGCTGCTTTGAGGATGCAGGTGGAATCTAGACGGGATTTGGAACCGGGGACACACTACCTCCATCAATTGTCTAAATCCCACTGCACTAATGGCGGATACCGGACGCACGTCTAACACCAACATAGCAGTCAAGGCCTCAGTTATATGTTTTGCTTCAGGATGACTGCTGCCGTACTTCATCCTCATCGCTAGTGACTGTTGGAGGGTCAATTGTTTAGTAAAAGTAGTGATGTTCCTACTTCCTCTCTGGGATGATGAACAACTCCCAGCAGCAGCAACAGCACTAGGAGGAAGTGGTTCTTGATCTTTCCCTATTTTATTTTTATCGGAGAAAGTTTGGTCCTCCATTTATGTTATATTGATATATACGTGCGGCTAAAGCGCACACAAACACAGAAAATATTTTTTTATTTTTGCTGGAGAGTAGTGCACCTTGTGGGTTACACCACCCTTTAAGAAATGAGCCAGCCGGCTCTTTACTTATGGGACAACAGGCGCACGCTTGGCGCTGCTCCTTTGTTGATGCACGTGCAGCCACAGTGTACACAAGTCACAAACACAGAAAATATATATTTTTTGGTTTGGACTGTAGTGTACTTTGGGGGTTACAGCACCCTTTAACGGTCAAGCCAGCCAGCCCTTTACTTATGACACAGGTGCACGCTTGGCACTACTTTGTTGATGCACGTGCGGCTACTGCGCACACAATTCACAAACAGAAAATAATTATTTTTTTAGCACTTGGGAGGAGCACCCCTGATGGACAGAGCACCCCCTGGACAACACTACAGCACCCCTTTAGGACTGGGACACTGCACAGGACTTTGGAGTGGCCCCTATGGAGAACTGACTGCACAACACAGTCCAGCCAGCCCCTATGGACTTTGAAGTAGTGGACATAGCCCCTATTAACAACAGCAGCACAGCACAACACAGCCAGCCCCTATGGACTTTGAAGTAGTGGACAACAGCAGCACTACACTACACTACACTACACAGCCCAGCCAGCCCTAACTCCCACCCACCCTCTTCACTGTCCACAGCCGAGTGAGAAAATGGCGCCGACGCGGGTACCTTATATAGGATCCAAAACCCGCGAGACTCGGAAGGCGGGATGATGACGTTTTGCCTCGATTTCAGATCCGAGTCAGGCGGGAAAAGTCGAGCCTGACTCGGATCGGGGGGTCTCGAGGGGGTTCGGATTTCAGAAATCCGAACCCGCTCACCCCTAGTCATAAGTAAAGGGCCGGCTGGCTTGACCATTAAAGGGTGCTGTAACCCCCAAAGTACACTCCAGTCCAAACCAAAAAAAAAAATATTTTCTGTGTTTGTGAATTGTGTGCGCAGTAGCCGCACGTGCATCAACAAAGTAGTGCCAAGCGTGCGCCTGTGTCATAAGTAAAGGGCCGGCTGGCTTGACCGTTAAAGGGTGCTGTAACCCCCAAAGTACACTCCAGTCCAAACCAAAAAAAAATATATTTTCTGTGTTTGTGAATTGTGTGCGCAGTAGCCGCACGTGCATCAACAAAGTAGTGCCAAGCGTGCACCTGTGTCCCATAAGTAAAGAGCCGGCTGGCTCATTTCTTAAAGGCTGGTGTAACCCACAAAGTGCACTACTCTCCAGCAAAAATAAAAAAATATTTTCTGTGTTTAGCCGCACGTATATATCAAATTGATATAACATAAATGGAGGACCAAACTTTCTCCGATAAAAATAAAATAGAGAAAGATCAAGAACCACTTCCTCCTAGTGCTGAAGTTGCTGCCACAAGTCATGACATAGACGATAACATGCCATCAACGTCGTCTGCCAAGGCCGGTGCCCAATGTCATAATAGAGGGCACATACAATCCCAAATGACAAAGTTCAGGAAAATGACCTTGAAAAAAACATTTAAATCAGCTGAAGAGAAACGTAAACTTGCCAATATGCCATTTACGACACGGAGTGGCAAGGAACGGCTAAGGTCGATCCCTAGTATGTTCATGACTAGTGGTTCAGCTTCACATGACGATGGAAGCCCTCCTCCCACTAAAAAAATCAAAAGAGTTAAGCTGGCAAAAGCACAGCGAAGAACTGTGCTTTCTAAGAAGATATCACAAATCCCCAAGGAGAGTCCAAGTGTGGTGGTGGTTGCGATGCCTGACCTTCCCAGCACTGGACGGGAAGAGGTGGCTCTTTCCACCATTTGCACGCCCCCTGCAAGTGCTGAAAGGAGCACCCACAGTACACTTGCTGATATGCAAATTGAAGATATCACTGTTGAAGTACAACAGGATGAGGATACTGGTGTAGCTGGCGCTGAGGAGGAAGTTGGCGAGGAGGATTCTGATGGTGATGTGGTTTGTTTAAATCAGGCTCCGGGGGAGACAGTTGTTGTCCGTGGGATGAAAAAGCCCATCACAGTCATGCCTGGGCAGAAGAACAAACATTCCACCTCTTTGGTCTGGCAATATTTCTATCCAAATCCGGACAACAACTGACTTGCCATATGTACCATATGTAAAGGTGAAATAAGTAGGGGTAGGGACGTCAACCACCTAGGAACATCCTCCCTTATACAGCACCTGCAGCGCGTTCATAAAAAGTTACTGTCGAGTTCAGAAACTTTGGCTAAGACCGTAAGCAGTCCAGGGACACCTAAATCCCATTGTCCTGTTGTATCCAAGCGCCTGCAAACCACACCGTCAACTCCCTCCTCGTCAATTTCCTCCTTAGTCAGGATCGGAAGTAGTCCTGCAGGCCATGTCACTGGCATGACTGACTCTCCTATCCGGGATTCCTCCGGAGGATCCTGCATTGCTACGCCTACTGCTGCTGCTGTTGCTCCTGCTGGGAGTCGTTCATCATCCCAGAGAGGAAGTAGGAACACCACTACTTTTACTAAACAATTGACCCTCCAACAGTCCTTAGCGAGGAGGATGAAGTACGACAGCAGTCATCCTGAAGCAAAACGTATAACTGAGGCCTTGACTGCTATGTTGGTGTTAGACGTGCGTCCGGTATCCACCATTAGTGCAGTGGGATTTAGACAATTGATGGAGGTAGTGTGTCCCTGGTTCCAAATCCCGTCTAGATTCCACTTCACTAGGCAGGCGATACCGAGACTGTACAGAAACGTCACAAAAAGTGTCCTCAGTGTCCTGAAAAATGCCATTGTACCCAATGTCCACTTAACCACGGACATGTGGACAAGTGGAACAGGGCAGACTAAGGACTATATGACTGTGACAGCCCACTGGGTAGATGTATCACCTTACGCAGCAACAGCAGCAGCGTCACCAGTAGCAGCATCTCAGAAACGCCAGCTCGTTCCAAGGCAGGCTACGCTGTGTATCACCGGTTTCAGTAAGAGGCACACCGCCGACAACCTCTTAGAGAAACTGAGGGAAATCATCGCCCAGTGGCTTACCCCACTTAGACTCTCCTGGGGATTTGTGATATTTGACAACGCCACCAATATTGTGCGGGCATTACATCTGGGCAAATTCCAGCACGTCCCATGTTTTGCTCACACAATAATCTTGGTGGTGCAGAATTTTCTGAAAAGCGACAGGGGCGTGCAGGAGACGCTTTGGGTGGCCCGAAAAATTTCTGCCCACTTTCGCCATTCAGCGACTGCGTGACGAAGACTGGAGCGCCAGCAAACACTCTTGAACCTGCCCCACCATCACCTGAAGCAAGAGGTTGTGACGCGGTGGAACTCAACCCTCTATATGCTTCAGAGGATGGAGGAGCAGCAAAAGGCCATACAAGCCTATACATCCACCTATGACATAGGCAAAGGAGGGGGTATGCACCTGACTCAAGCGCAGTGGAGAATGATTTCCGTGTTGTGCAAGGTTCTCCAGCCCTTCGAACTTGCCACACGTGAAGTCAGTTCAGACACTGCCAGCTTGAGTCAGGTCATTCCCCTCATCAGGCTTTTGCAGAAGCAGCTAGATAAAGTGAAGGAGGAGCTAAGACGGAGCGATTCCGCTCGGCATGTGGGACTTGTGGATGAAGCCATTCATTCGCTTTGCCAGGATTCCAGGGTGGTCAATCTGTTGAAATCAGACCACTACATTTTGGCCACCGTGCTCGATCCTAGGTTTAAAGCCTATGTGGTGTCTCTCTTTCCGGCCGACACAAGCCTGCAGAGGTGCAAAGACCTGCTGGTGAACACACTGTCAGCTGAAGCGGAACGTGACACGTCAACAGCTCCTTCTTCATTTTCTCCCGCAACTGGGGCTGCCAGGAAAAAACTTAGGTATCCTAAGCAACCCGCTGGCGGTGACGCAGGGCAGGCAGGACCAAGTTTGGACATCTGGTCCGGACTGAAGGACCTGCCAACAATTTCTGACATGTCTACTGTCACTGCATATGATACTGTCACCATTGACAGAATGGTGGAGGATTACATCGGTGACAGCATCCAAGTAGGCATGTCAGACAGTCCATACCTGTACTGGCAGGAAAAAGAGGCAATTTGGAGGCCCCTGTACAAACTGGCTCTATTTTACCTGAGTTGCCCCCCCTCCAGTGTGTACTCCGAAAGAGTGTTTAGTGCAGCCGGGAACCTTGTTAGCGAAAGGCGTAGGAGGTTGCTTCCACAGAATGTGGAGAAGATGATGTTCATCAAAATGAATTATCAGCTCTTCCAGGGAGACCAGCCTCCAGAACGTACAGAGGGACCTGTGGTGGTGGATTCAAGTGGGGACGAGTTAATACTTTGTGAGGATGAGGATGTACACACTGAAGAGGGTGAGGAATCGGTGGATGGGGAGGATGAGGATGACATCTTGCCTCCGTAGAGCCAGTTTGTGCAGGGACAGATTAATTGCCAGCTTGTTTTGTGGGGGCCCAACGAACCAATCATTTCAGCCACAGTTGTGTGGCAGACCCTGGCGCTGAAATGATTGGTTTGTTAAAGTGTGCATGTCCTGTTTATACAACATAAGGGTGGGTGGGAGGGCCCAAGGACAATTCCATCTTGCACCTCTTTTTTTTCTTTGCATTATGTACAGTTTGGAGCCTAGTTTTTCAAACTGCCATCCTGTCTGCCACTGCAGTATCACGCCTAGATGGGTCACGTTTTTGTGCCGCCCACTCGTGTCGCTTAGCATAGTCATCCAGCTACCTCGGTGCAACCTTTTGGACATAAAAACACTATTGTGAGGTGTGAGGTGTTCAGAATAGACTGGAAATGAGTGGAAATTAAGGTTATTGAGGTTAATAATAGCATAGGAGCAGAAAAACCTACAAATTCTGTGACTTTAGCTGTTTTTATGCTTTTTTTCAAAAAAATACAGATCCAAAACACAAAACCCAGAACCCAAAACACGGAAGGGTGGTTTTGGCAAAACCAATCCAGATCCAAAACACGAAGAAAGATCCAGATCCAAAACCAAAACACAAAACACGAAAAGTGGCCGGTGCACACCCCTAGTTAGCAGTCTCTCGTGAGGATTGAGATGAGTGCGATGATCTTCGAATCTGGAGTCCCCTGTATGCTGTATTTGTTGGACTGACATGCGTAGAACTACTGAGCCCAGCAACACCAGGTATGTACTACTATTTCACTGCTGCATTATATGTGTAAGACTGCGCTGGAGGTGTTCGTTTGGAGTGGAATGTAACTAATCTTCTGTAACCATTAAGCTTATAATACAGCATTTACCATCTGCTGCAAGAATTGTGCTGGAGGAAGTCGGTGAAGTAGAGCTTGTAACCGTTACGCTTACTGTGCTGGAGGATATGGAGGAGTGTAAATAAAGTTTTCCTGTTATTGTATCATGAGCTGGTCTGGAGCCCAATATTTCTTTACTGCACAGCACCTGTTGTCCACATGTGTTCCCTCCATCAGGTACTTTGTACTAAGCACCCGAGTATTCTGGGGCCCTGCTGGTCATGGATGCCGTACCCACGCCATAGCCGGAACAGAGGAGAGTCACCGTGAAGCGGTGAGAGACAGTATTCAGGTGCTCCATGTAAGTGTACCACAGTACCAGTAGGCATTCACACATGCAGTGAGTGCCTGACAGTGACACTGTGAGACTGACTGCTCAGTTAAGGCCCCCATACACAGCACGATATACGCGCCGATCCGTCGGATCGGCACTATATAGGTACTATATCGAGCCATGTATGGGCACGCGCGCTCCCTCGGGGTCGTACATCGCATCTCCAGATCTGCCTGCAGAACCATCTGATCTGGGATGCGATGTACAATCCCATTCAGATAAAGAAGGGGGGGCCGGCATATCGTGCGGTCTGCGGGGACCGCACGATTGCCGGTGGTGACAGCACGATCCGTCTGCCGACGGATTGGCAGTCTCCCTACACGGTGCATCGCACCGTGTATGGGCACCTTTACCAATAGCTGTAGCAGCCAGACATCCCAGCAGCCGACCAGTGCTCACTGAGAGTATCACCAGTGACAGTGGTCCAGGGGTGGGACAGTCCTATGTGTTGCTGCTTATTGGCTGACCAGAGTGTCTTTCACTCTGTCAGCCACCACCCTCTGTAGCAGCATGCACACGGCAGTAGTAGCAGTCCAGTCAGTGTTTTGTACTCTCTTCTTAAATTGTAATTGACTATAAAACAAGGAGAGAGCCAGCTGGCAGCCCAAAGCAGTGACAGCACCACACAGTGTCACAAAAAAAAAAAAATAATTGGAAAAGCAGGGAAAAACACAGGGGAGAAATCTTGTGATGGTGATGAAATATTGGATCCTAAACATTGCAGGGTTGAACATCGAACACTGAAACAATTTGACCGATGTTTCCGATGAAACATCAGATGATTCCCATCCCTACATTGCAGGGTTGAACGTCGAACAGCGAAACAATTTGACCGATGTTTCCGATGAAACATCAAATGATTCCCATCCCTATTGCAGAGTGATTTATGGATCGGAGCAGACCGGCTGGCAGTGTCAGCCCGGCCGGCCCTTTTAGTGGGGAGCATGAGACCAGCCCATCTGGAATTTTCCCGGTGGCCCAATCCGCCCTTGACTACAAGGAATATAGACTATAATTTATAAGGATTAATAGTCCCAGGCAATGTTTGAACAGTAGATGTTACTTTAGATAATGGAGGTGATCACAATATATCTAAAAGGTTAGTTATGTTCCCAGCTGTGAAAGATTTGAATAAGGTGTAAAATGTAATTGTCTGATCCATTGCCATTGCTATAATCATTTAGGCAGGGTCTAATATATCATTTTGGAAATGGTCAATAGAGGTGGTATGGAGTAAGGAGTTATGTTTCATAATAAGGCTTGAAGTCATTAAGGTGTGCCATTTGCACTTTATTGTGTATCCTGGTATTTAGCTTAACTTAATTTAATATCCTGTTAAATAGCTTTTATCTGCCATCCACTGGGATCCCTAAAATTGCTTAATACAAATTCTAAAATATGCAGTTTAAATAAAATCAACCGGTACATTCTTTTTTCCATTCATTGCATGTGTGTGTTGGTTTATTGGGTGCGAGAAGGACCACAGTCCACTGCAACTCCCTCCCATCGCCCCCTGCGACCTTCTGCGCTTGCGCAGAAGAATGCCAGAGGGAATTCTGGGTGTTAACCCCGGAAGACCCTCTCTCCGAGGGCATCGCAAAGGACCTCTCTTATCAGGAGAGCTGTCCTTTGCGATAGTCTAGATACATACCGCTGTTAAAGTCTGTGGGGGCCCCAGGGGAACAAACATGTGGGGGCCCCTATTAAATTTGACAAACTGGGGGTATGCGCAATGGGGACCTTATGCAGAGTCCCCAGTAGTGTCAGTGCCCACAGTGGTAGTTCCCCGTATGCAGTGCACCCAGTAGTAGTGCCCCTTATGCCGTGCCCCCTATGCAATACTCCCATTAGTAGTGCCCCCTGTAGTAATGCCCTCTGTATAAATGCCCCCAGTAGTAATACCCCTGTAGTTGTGCCCCAAATAGGAATGCCCCCCAGTAGTAATTGGGCGTGTGCCCAATAGTAATGCCCTAGTAGTAATGCCCCCTGTATAAATCCCCCAGTAGAAATACCCATGTAGTTGTGCCCCCAATAGTAATGCCCCCAGTAGTCATTCCCCCTTTAGTAGAGCCCTCTGTAGAAATGCCCCCAGTAGTAATGCCCCTCTATTAGTGCCCCAATACTAATGCTCCCTCTCTAGTAGAGCCCCCAATAGAGATGCCCCCTGATTAATGCCCCCCAGCAGTAATGCTCCCCCCCCGAGTAATGTTCCCAGTAGTAATTCCCCCCAGTAATGCCCCCAGTAGTAAAGCCCCCAGTAGTAATGCCTCCCCCCTCCCCGAGTAATGCCCCAGTAGTAATGCTCCCCCCTGAATAATGCCCCCAGTAGTAATGCCTCCCCCTCCTCGAGTAATACCCCAGTAGTAATGCCCCCCCCTGAATAATGCCCCCAGTAGTAATGCCTCCCCCCTCCCCGAGTAATGCCCCAGTAGTAATGCTCCCCCCTGAATAATTCCTCCAGTAGTAATGCCTCCCCCCTCCCCGAGTAATGCCCCAGTAGTAATGCTCCCTCCTGAATAATGCCCCCCACCAGTAATGCCCCCAGTAGTAATGCCTCCCCCCTCCCCGAGTAATGCCCCAGGTATAATGCTCCCCCCCGAGTAATGTCCCCTTTAGTAATGCCCCCCGCCAGTAATGCCCCCAGTAGGCCGCTTTCACTAAAAAAAAAAAAAAAATAAAGCTCATACTTACCTGAACCTTAGCCCCGCGCCCGCTGCAGTCCGCTCGGGTGCTCCACCACACTATGGCAGAGACGTCATGACATCTCTGCCATAGTGCTCTGTGTGAGCCGGAAGCTGGAGCTCATGTGAGCTCAAGCCTCCGACTCCGGCTGCCGCTGCGGGGAGGGTGCCGGGCGCCCGCTGTTTACAGCGGGCGCCTGGTAAATGGAGCCTCCCTGCGGCGCCGGGGTTAGGTTGGCCGGAGGAGGCGGAACTGGTTCCGCCTCCTCTGGTCCACTTTAACCCCGATGGGTGTGGGGGCCCTTAACCTGTGGGGGCCCAGGGATGATCGCCCCTGTCGCCCCCCCATTATCCGGCCCTGACCGCTGTAATTAACCACAGTATGTACTCGAAGGCAGGCGGGTTGTACCGCATTGCAGATGTGATACTTAGTACATCCCGCCCTTTATGCCTCATAGTAGTGCCCTAGTTTACTTCATTATGCCACAAATTCACATTTTTAGATCCCCCATTTCATTTTATGCCACCATATAGTGCCCACAATTTACATTTTAGCAGTGACTACCATACAGTACACAGAGCTTCACAGTGACCACCATACAGGGCATTCAATCTACCATCATACAGTACATGGAGGATTCGAGTGAGCGCCATACAGTATACAGGACCTTGCAGTGACCACCATAATATCATCCCTCCATCGTTATTTAACCCCTTCACTGTCACAACCACACTGCTTCGCTGTAATAACCACATACAACATAAATAATCCTATCAACTCCCTCATCACAAGTATTAATTTATTAATTAACATCTACAACAACAATGTGCTGGAGACAGTCTGGTCCCCCTAGCAATGGCACCCACTGTAGTTACACCCCTACCTGAGGTATTTAGTTGCAACCTAATAAAAGAAAATGTCCTGTGTTAACTATAATTGTAAGTCTGATTTTATTTAGTATAAAGTACAAATTTATCACTGTCGTTTGTATTAGCAATCTATTTTTAAGAATATGTTTTAACTTTTTCTGTTTCGTTCCAATTTAAAACCTACTATAGTCGAACAACAGTCCCGAGGAAAGGACATGGTCTCAATGTAAAGAAGCAAGGTATTAGCTAATTTGTCATTTGTTTTTTTTCACTGGTAATGTTGCAGTGTTCAGTGCAGATAGAAAACCAGCTGCCTTTGAATCATTCCAGTCAGTGAATTATTATCATTGTGTTTTCCAGCCTCAGAATAAAACTTATAAAACTCCAACAAATCAATATGCATTTAGAAGGTATTATTAAATATGTATAATGCTTCTAAAGTAAGCCATTGTCTGAAATCCAGTCTATTTTATATACAAACATTTAATATGTTTGTTTGCTTATCTGTAAAGGTTTTATTTGTTAGAGCAGAGTTTCCCAAACTCCACCATTACAGTCCAGGTTTTAAGGATATCCATGCTTGAGCACAGATGGTTAAATCACATTGACTGAGGTACTAATTAAGTCATGTGTGCTCAAGCATGGATATCTGTATAATAAGCACGAAAGAGTGTCTGTCTTTCTGTCTGTGTGTTTGTTCTTTATGAACGGCCAGAGTTTTGAACCTAGCTCCACCAAATTTGGCATGATAGTGTAGTTTGACCAGGATTAGTTTTTTGCATAGGTTTGAACATTGGAGCTCATTCAGACCTGCTCGCTAGATGCGTTCGCTTGCTCGATGCGTATGCAAATTTGGGAAGGC